>OY757314.1:44999610-47399610 GCA_963583905.1 Stenurella melanura
CTTGTGCAAAAATATATACTTACCTACCATATAAAACGGAGTTCTAATAAAGCATATTTATTTGATACCCTCCAAAAATGAAAAACCACATGAATTTTAAAATATATTGCAATAATTAAAGCATTCAATTTATTCAAAAGGACTAAAATTACACTGACCCGCAAGGTTTTTTTCTTAACCCAAATACGTTTTTTGACGTGCTGAACACGATTCTTTTACCCGTTTTGCGCCATCACGTCACAATTTTGAGAAAACCTAACCTAATAGCGCTAAAAAGGCCATTTCTGCCTATATTCTTGTCCTAATAACTGACTTATGATACGAGATTCAGTGGAACGGACCAGACCATCTTATTCGGCTGTTCAAGATATTCAAAAACCAATAGTAACAATAAAAGAAAACATAACTATGGATGGCGCAAACATTATTTTATTCATGAGTTTAGCAAGAAATACTAGAATTCTTGTGATCAGTATATATGCAAGTAAATCGGATCCAAATAGGTAATTCCATAGAGCATTGACGCGCTGAACAAGATGCCGTTACCCGCTTTGCTCTATAAGGTCAGCAGTTTGAGAAAACATAACTTTAAACTGGATAAAATAATATTTGTATAACATTATAAAAATAATATTTTATCTATTTTGAGGTTATGTTTTCTCAAAATCCTAACCTCCGATTTACTTGCACCACAAAAATTCTAGTATTTCTTGCTAAACTCAGAAATTAAATAATGTTTTTTTTATTGTTACTATTGCTTTTTAAAGATCTTGAACTGCTGAATAACATGGTCTGAACCGTTATTAAGGCACGAGTATAGGCAGAGATGGTCTTTTTAGCACTTTTACGTCAGGTTTTCTCAAAATTGTGATGTGATGGCGCAAAACGGCCAACGGAATCGTATTCAGCACGTCAAAAATCTTCGGAATCACCTATTTGGGTTAAAAAAAAATGAAAAGCGTTTCTTTTTGCAGGTCTGCTTTATTAGTTTAAGAACAGTTCTGAAAAGTGTTTTTTATATGAATCTACAAATTACTTTTCCAGGTTTTTCATCAATATCTCAATTTTAAGTATGTTAACCTAGACCCCATATTTACTTCACTATAAAAATATAAAAAGTTTAATAGAAATTAGTAAAAAAAAAAAGATGTAAGAAACACTGATTTCAGTTACTAAAAGAGCGATTTTAATTAACATTTTAGTTTGAAATGTTTACAATGTTGTTTATATTAATAGTTTTTCTTAAAATTTGTCAGCGAGACTAGAACTACAAAAAAAACAATTGTTTAAAAAGAATGAAGGTGTCCTGATACGATGAAATTGTAGTGTTATGCAGCAGGTTTTAATTACGCCAAGAAAACGTTCGATTTTCCTAGACTACGGGAGTAGGCCGTGCGCGCCGTTTCGGAGCACTGTCGGGCAACTTCAGTTCGATAATTTTTAACAATTTTATATGGTTTTAAAAATATATAACATGTTAAGCAAAGAGCTTTAAACACTAAGATATGTTTAGTGTAAATTTTAAGTCACTTAGTTTGTTTAGAAATGGCTAAACCACAAAAATTGTGATATCTCGGCTTATAATTGGTGTAGGCAAAACTGTTTCTTTTAAAATTGTGTCTCGTTTTATGTACTTTTGATAGATGCTAATAATTTTTATCTTTGAACAAGACGTTGATGTGCAAAACGCATTTGTTTAAAGAAAAAAAAATTAAAATGGTTTTAAAATTAATTTGAATTAGTTTTTGTTAACATCACTGAAACTTTCATAAAAAATTACAATCTGAAAAAGAAATTACGGTGATTAAAACATTCGACGATTTCATTCTAGAATTAGCAATTTTTTTGGTCGTTATAAACATTTCAACATGAAATGTGGTGCGATGATTTAGCTTCATTAGGTACTTATATTAGTTAAGATATATGCATGATTGTTCAAGTTATGATCATTTGTTTAAAAATGGCCACTCTCAATTATTTCTTTGTTTTACAACAAGACAAACTTTACCCAAGGGAGCTCGGATTTCAAAAATTTGCAATTTTGTTGTGAACAATTTATTTTTTCCTCGTTATGATATTTATTGACGATACAGCCAGATATATTTTAGAAAATTTGAGAAAAAACGATTTTGAACATTCCTTTGTTTTTCCTTATTATGCTACTTCTTATTAACTATACAGCCACATACATATTTAAGAAAAATTAAGAAAAAACAATTTTGAACATTCCTTTGTTTTTTCTAAGTATGATACTTATTAACTATACAGCCAGATATATTTAAGAAAAATTGAGAGAAGACAATTTTGAACATTCCTTTGTTAAAAAAAAATCTTTCCAGGACTCAAATTCAATCCAAAATTTTTTGCTGCATTTCTTATAATATTTACAAGTTCCAAAACAAAAATTGTTATATTAAAATCATTTCTTCTTAAGCAATTTAGACTCTAGCTTTACTCCACTAATATCGGCATCGAGGAAAACGACATGTCAGGAAATCAGAGAAGGATTTTTGACAGAGGACCGAGCAATACACGATTTTGAGATTTTTTGCATTGTTTTTTTTTTTTCAAGAAATTCCTGACCGAGTTAAATGTCACAAACTTAAGATATTTTTCGGACAACAAAACGGGTATAGTATATTGTGTCCACCTCAAAATGTTATTGGCTCGCCTCGGTGACTTTCTTAAAATCGATCGAATTTATTCCCTTGAGATACCTGTATATTTTATACGCTATTATAGTCAATAATACAATAATTAGAGTACTTCATGAATTATTAAATGTAAATAAGCTATTAGTATACATCTTTATATGTACAGCTTATAACAAGGTAATTTTCTAAATAAATATTTGATTTCAAATAGTATTAGGTTTAAATAATAGCATGAGCAACGATTTTGTACGTACTCCATGCTATAACAAGTATCACACATCGTTGTAAATATTATTTACTATTAGAGCCATATCCTTCCACAATTAATTTTCATATAATTACAGAACGCTATGACAGAATTCCGCTCTGCTAGGTCTCGTGAGTTCTTTAATATTGTAGAATAATTTAAAAAATCAGAGATAATAAATATCTTTTTATTTGACAAAACAAATTTCAAATTAATTCAAAATTGTCCCCTAGGCAACCACTCCATAACTTTGTTTTTAGGTGTCGAGGCAACGGCTCTATTATAGGCTCGACTACACAGAACACTATTACAACTTTAAGATCGAAGCATGGACATCAGGTTGTTCAGTTAGAATGGGTATTAAGGTTTCCATTAAGCCCATTAGTAGATCATCCCAAATTTACTGAATCTAAATTGTTTCTCAGCAATTGCTGAATTTGATATATTCAAAATATGTGGTATATGTAAATAACTTGAATTTTTATACGTAAATTCAACTTTGAAATGCAGGGAACTAACCCAGAGTCTTTATACACTCTCTTTTGAAATACATGATGGTAATCAAAATCATGATAACAAAATGGGGTAGAAATATTTCATGAAAATAAATATATTTATTAATACTTTGGTGAAATTATTAGTCCAACGGGGGTACAATTAAAACGTAACATGTTATTATATCTTAGGGAGTTATGATTTATATTTAATTTTGATAATATTACAGCTTATAACAAGTGGCCAGTAAAACCAGCTATTTTGGAATTTATCCTGCATTTTAAAATTATGAAATGTTATACAATAAGCTACATTTTTATTATATACATCAATATGCATGCTTTCTCACACTGTAGATTTCGCTCTCTTGTGAAACGAAAAATTCAAGATGGGGGCCTAACGTTTAGGAGGCTCTGGTATTATATCTTAGGGAGTTATGATTTATATTTAATTTTGATAATATTACAGCTTATAACAAGTGGCCAGTAAAACCAGCTATTTTGGAATTTATCCTGCATTTTAAAATTATGAAATGTTATACAATAAGCTACATTTTTATTATATACATCAATATGCATGCTTTCTCACACTGTAGATTTCGCTCTCTTGTGAAACGAAAAATTCAAGATGGGGGCCTAACGTTTAGGAGGCTCTGGTAGACGGAATATTAGAGACTCTTAGTATGACAAAAGCATCAGGAGATCATAATGCTACATAATAAACTTTGCTCCAGTTTGAATTAATTTCCTGTACTATGAGTTTTCTGCTCCTAATGCATACACCAAGTTTCTTAATGCTGCAATTTGTCTGCGATTAATTCATTATCTAACGCATACTTACTTTTCCACTGACTATATATTTTTCAATTCGGAAGTTTCCTGAAATTGTAAGTTGGCTTTTTTATCAAGAAAGTTCACATTTCGTTCACTCACAAGAACTATTGTATCATAAGAATATATTAGAGAACTTTGTCAACAGATATCATTTAAATAGATAATATACAAAAATGAACCTGAGATGGATCCTTGTAGTACTCCAATAAAGTATAGAATTCATCTAGACTTATGGTGGTTGATTTCAGTATATTGTCCTATTTTGGCGACAACTAGTAAACCATATCCAGAATGTTTTAAGTATGAGGAAGTTCAGTAATAGCATTTATAGTCGACAAACCTTTATAAAATCCAAATTAAAAAGGGCTTAATAGGTCATATTTATAAATAAAACTTATAATACGTTGCAATGCATATTCTTCAAAAAAATTTGGAAAAGAACTTAAAAATATCGGCTTAAATTTATGTTTTATCGCCTGATATACTACAATGGTACGATCTTTGCGATTTCCAATTTTTCAAGGGTATATTACTTTATTTCCGCATACTCCAAAGTGTGCCCTGTGTACAAAAAAGGTGAAAGAAATGATGTTACCATTTATAGACCAATAACAATCATATGTAACTTTGGTAAAACTTTCGAAATCCTTTTGCATGATAACATTTATGCACATGTTCAAGTGAAAATATCTACGCAACAACACGGTTTTATGAAAAGTCGTTCCATCGTAACGAACTTAATCTGCGCTACTCAGTACATTGTTGAATCAATCGATTCTCACATACAGGTAGATTCAGTTTATACTGACTTTTCTACGGCATTTGACGGACCAAACCATAGAAAACTTCTCTGTAAACTTAACAAATTTGGATTATCTGACGGTTTACCTCAATTTCTTGAGAGTTACTAAACCGATAAAGTTTAATTCGTATCTTATAATGGATATAAATCTGTTGAATACCGAGCCACGTCAGGAGTACCCCAGGGATCCATACTTGGACCTTTTTATTTAAATATTTTTATTAACGACCTCAGTGATCACTTAGACGTGTATTTCTTAATATATGCCGATGACGTCAAGATGTTGCATATGATTAATGATTTTAATGACTGCGAAAAACTTCAAAACAATTTAACTAAGTTATCGGCTTAGTGCGATGAAAATGATCTTCACCTAAATGTTGGCAAGTGCAATGTTATGAGTTATACAACCAAGGAGTCCCCAACCACATATAATTATAACGTTAATGGTGACACGCTTAACAGGCCATCTACGTTCAAGGATCTAGGTGTAACCTTTGATAATAAATTAATCTTCACTGACCATATTGATACTGTAATTTCGCATACATATAGAATGTTAGGCTTCATCTTGCGTAGCAGCCATGACTTTAATGATGCGAAAACCTTAAAGATGCTTTGTTTTGCTTTCTCTCGATCTAAGCTAGAGTATGCTTCACTTGTCTGGCAATCTGGGTATAACACTCATAAGGATAAATTGGAAAACATTCAACGTCGCTTCATGAAACTTTTAAACTGGAAAACTGAAGGTACATATCCACCAATTGGAGCTTCTCAAAATCAATTACTTGAAAAAATTGATATTACTAGTCTGTCTGAAAGGCGTGTGTCCTTTGCATTGCGTTTTCTAGGTAAAATTATGCATAATAAAATAGATTGTAGTGAAATATTAGGTCAACTGAACTTTTATATCTCACGGATTAATTCTTGTCATTCTCATAGCTTTTATTTATCCACTCCTAGATCTAATGCATTAAAGTTTTCTCCTCTGTATAATATTTGTACCAATTATGAAACTCATTGCAGTGAATTGGGCATATTTGCTTAGCAGCCAGAAATTTTATTTACTGTCGTACAGTCGAACCGCCTTTATAATTTCTACTTGTGCTTCTTAGGTTAGGTTAAGTTAATTTAGATTTCCATCCTATAAATGGGTTTGTACTGTTGAATGTTGTATGATTAAATAAAAATAAAATAAATAAAAATAAATACGGTTATAAAAGTGAAAATAATAATTGTAAGTTTTAGCACAACCTGTTTTTATTCGGTTAGATATTCGGCCAAATTTCACCAAAATACGCTGTACCTGTTATAATCCATTCAGAGACTTTTGGTGGTTGCTGAATATGTTGAATGTTATTATTTTTATTTAAACGTTAACATCTTGTTAAATACAGCATTCTTGCACCACCTTCTAACGGCATGTATATCAACGCACATGTAGAAGCCATACAATTTAAGATGAGGATTGTGTAAGATGATATACCATCTTTCCGGAGGGGATGTAAAATTTTCGGACCTTTGTCTACTAAATGTTAGTAAAGTAAAAAACTCCTACTCTTCGATAGAGTAGACAATTGGCCTCAGTAGAAGAAATAGACCAACATTAAATGAGTGAATAAAAAATTCCTCTAATCGTTTAATTAAACTATTATTTGTATGTGAAATTCCATGAAGCAGTGAAGTAAATCTCTACTAGTTTGTTGATGATCAACCAGTGTTTATACTATAAATGTTTTAAGCACCTCATGACTAGTGTCTTTCTTTCATAAATGCAAGCAAGCAATCCTCGAGCCCTCGGGGTCTCCTTTGGGAATGTTTAATTTATTCTACAGGGAGAAATCATAGTTCATGGATTGTTTATATACTGTCACATTTTAATCTCATTTTGATAGCAAACCGAATAGATAACACAAGACTGTGTAATTCTGGGATAGTTACCTTAGTTATTTATTGACTGGACGAAGTAAATATCGCTTAACATCAGAATATTCGGTTCAAAACATGGGAATCTGGGGGCCTATTTATCTATGGTGAGTTAGGTTAGTTAGTATGGAGTTTGACAGCTGTCCAGGGCGGCAATCCGGACATGGGCGCACACAGTGGCGTAGGGAAATATTAAATAATGAGGGCAAACAATCAATGGTGTTTTCATGTTTTTGAGCAAAACAAGTTTGGAGGGGGGATAGCTATTATTGCTGGATGAGCTGCGGTTGGTTGATTTAAGGTGCGGTCAAATTAGGTAGAAAGTTTGGGCAGGAAGACGAGTAGTAAAAAGTGTTAATGGCGAGCATGCTCTGAAACCGAAATTTTATTCTTGAGTCATCATATATGGAGATTGATAGTTTCAGCATATAAGAAGAGTTTTCTAATTGGATAATTGTTGAATATCGGATGGATCCTGTGTATTTGTGCTGTAGAGATGATTCTAACTGTATTCGAATTTTTCTGTCAATCATTTCGTACACCATTCGCTGCTGATGTTATAACACCATTATTCACCTGGCACTGCAAAGTCTCACACGCATTCTTTCTGGCTTTGGAGAAACACTCCAAGAAGGGTTCTTTTATGGGAGCAATCTCCCTGTAATACCTCCCAGTTCCTCTGCATACTAATCTTTTCGTTTGTCTTTTAAATCTTAAGTATGTTATCTATTTGTCTTCCTGGTTATTAGGGAGGCCTCTCCAAGCAACGACCGCATCCTATCTTCAAAGGAGGTTACGAGCCACTGGGCTTTGTCTCTGCTAAAGGGGCTGCCAACTCTCTGCAGAAGAAGTCACAGGGTTTTCTTTAGAACAAGCATTAATCGCTTGTTAAACTGGCTGACAAGCGAAACTTTCTTCATCACAACCCTTAATATTGCTACCACCTCTTTGTCGTTTGATTATTATGCATATGTGCACTGAATTTTATTGATTACAGTATTTTGTATGACCTTAGTAAGTTACGCAGTTTATTAACTCGGTTTGAATTTATTATCACTAGGAAATTTCAGTCCCATGCGTCATGTGGCTCTCACTGCTGACAAGAAGCATGTCCCATGTCCAATCCAGCATGTGCAGCCGGTCCGGCGGTATATAAAACACCCGAGGGTATATAAAACACCCGGCACACGCTTTGGCCATCCGTTGGGCGTGTTCGGCGGACGACCGTGTTGGAATGAACTTCCAGACTGGATGCCCGGAATTAGCAGCAATGCTCACCTTACGCTGGCAAATCAATCAATCAATCAATCGATCAACTGGTCTCAACTATCCGTTGTTCAGAATTGGGTCTCGTGACTTTTTATATGCATATATTCCCCTTTTTATTGCATCTTCTCACAATCACTGTACTTTTGTGTGAATTTTTGTTTGTTGCCAAAAGTGCACCACGTTATACATTTAACTCCATTCAAAGTTCTATACTATATAAGTTCTTTTACAAGCTCTGAGAACTGATAAGTGGACTATCGCCGAATATTCAGGGACCTTCAATTTAGGAATATCTTATATATACGTGTCCTATTTTGCATATTTTACAAGCTTTAGCACATTTTATCTCAGTATTACAAAGGGAATAACGGATATTGTTTTGAAACCTTTGCAACGTCGTAAAATAAATTTAAGTATAACACTTTTCAATGCATCGTGGGCTTTTCACAAACATTCAATAAACCAAATCTATTTTTATTGCCACGAAACGTCGTTACATTTCTTTTCGTTGTTTCAATTCTCTCAGACTCTAAACCAATAAAACATCGTAAAACATTGTATACACATATACCTAATAGTTTTTCAATAAAGAGAAAGGTTCTAGTGAATAATAAATATGAATAATTAACTTTCCTCTTGCTAATGCGAAAATGTTCTTTACATTCGATATTATAAATACCATTATTCAAAATTAATAATTATTCGTTTTCCATAAAAAAAGAATTGTTCAAGATCAGCCATGGTAGGTTATTAGCGACTCTCCAGTATCGTATTTCCTCGAATCCTCTCATCTTTTGGCCACGTTAACCGGAGAGAGGACAATATATAACGTTTCATTGTCCAGAGGAAGCCAGGTGAAGAAGAGAAAACAATAATAATAATAATAATAATAATAATAATAATAATAATAATAATAATAAGAACCCTCCTTTTTAAAATAAGGTTAACATACTGGATAACATGCGTTAACCTAGTTGAAAATGCTGGTTAAAATCTGAACTACTTAACCCAAACTTTAATCCGACACTAAAAAAACGACCATTCGTAACATTTTGGTCTATGGTTTTTTATTATTTATATGGGCCGGCTGGCATGCTGACTCCGAGGGCACTACAGCCATGTAGGCTTATCATGCCACTTCCCAGTCTTATCTATGTCGTGCTGGTCATTCCCTATTGACCTACCTATATACTTATGTTAACTATAGTTCTATGATCGGCTCGTGCGAGTCTGTAAGTGAATTTCCTCGTATTCGGTACGCGGTGTATCTCGATCGGCCACCCATCGAAACGGTAATCCCTGCAGCCGTTGCTTAACTTCAGCGAGTCTGTCTAGGTCGGACTTAATACCCACTTGACTCCTCGCCTTTGGTCTTTGGTTATTATGAAACATAATTTTGAATGACTCCAGAGATCATCTTCTATAACTCATATGACCCGGTACAAACAGGAGAATCCCACTGCCCCGTTTTACATATATGCCAAAGGAGTGCGCACTAATCTTATGATTAGTAGGATTTTGCAAATCTTGGCATCCTGATCAAAAGTCGGAAAATGCAATTTTTCAGATATCGGAGGTGCCAAGTCGACTTTGCAAACTCCGATATCTGGAAAACTATCAATTTTCCGACCTTGAGCCCATGAGAACTTTTGATCAGGAAGTCGAGAGGAATACCATATATCGAGTCCAGCGAAGTTCACCGGAGGCCACTTCCCATAAGAAATGAGCACCCCCTCTGCACCCCCGACATCTGGAAAACTGTCCATTTCTCGACCTTGTGCCCATGAGAACTTTTGATGAGGAGCTCGAGAGGAATAACACATATCGATTCCAGCGAATTTCACCGGGGTGGGGGCCACTCCACACAAGAAATGAGCACCCACCCCTTTTGCATCCCCGATATCTGAAAAACTGTCCATTTTCCGGCTTTATGCCCATGAGAACTATTGATCAGGATGCCAAGATCTACAAAATCTACAAGATTAGCGCGGGGTATTTTGAATTCAAAGTTATAAATCTGACACAAGCTATGATATATACCAGAAAAGGGTTAAATTCGTACAGACAGACATGTTTTTGTTATTGAATTCTGGCTTTCATGAAATGTATTTTATAAAACATTGCTTACCTCGTTTCTCTCTTCTACAGGCGAATTTAAATATGATAATATAAAAGAATAAGATTTTTATAGCCGAAATTAAAAAACTCGTCGGCGTAACCGCCCTTATTTGAGGATAAAAAATGTATGTAGGAAAGTTCATTACTCCACAATGAAATATTAATTTTCATTTTTATGAAGGCATGTAATATAGATTCCACATATTCTCCCTTCGAGTACAACGGATTCCTTTTAATACCAGCCAGCAGCGCCGGAAAAAGGATTTAATAAAAGTTACTTCGTTCATATGCGTGTGCCCATATACTAACACTTCTTTTTCAATAACCGTATCATAAAACTTTTTATACATCCTGTGTCATGTCTAATACAATTTCTTCTTTGTTTTTCGTGAGCCAGTTTCTCCAATTTAAACCAGAGAAAAGGAAAAGATAAAGCATACCATTCTTTTGATGTTCAGTACCACATTTTTTACTAGAACGGCAATGTCAACATTGCTCGCGGCAGGGGTTCTCACATTCCTCCCTTTTCTTAATTAGCTTGTTTTCTTTCACAAGTAGATGACAAATATAATATAATAAACGAAAGTGAAACCGTCCTCTAATTATTATTCCGGCTTTTGTAAAAAAAAGAGTAAAGCTTATTTCGCTAAACTAATTTATTTGTTGATTTTTACAATTAATTACTGCAAAATTATACGAGAGATGAAACTCTCAACCAATTTTTATAATTAATTACTTAAATGAAAACAAACCTCTCAAATGTTGGAACTAGTGGTTTTTCTTTTTGTCTTCTCTCACACAATATTTTTGTCAGATAATCAAAATAAAAAACCGCTGCCTAAGAAATCACTACTTCCACATCCAGATTCCCCATCCAAGTCTCTTTAAAGGAAAACATCTTCACTATATTTGCACCATAGTATGTGAAAATAATTAGTCATAGAGTTTTAATAATATGAGGTGAAGTACGGTGCCGGTTTCACTGGCGAGAACTTAATCGGCGAAGTTAAGACCTGCCGGGCGGCGTAATTTCAAAACATACTTAAGCACAACGCCAGACCCGCCCATCCAAACGCTTATTGGTTATTTCAAAATATACTTACGCACGATGGGTTTCTGCAAAATGTACTTCGTTTCAACACATTTTATAACGCACAACATTACCTGCCAAAATATACGCCAGCACAACGGGACCTTTCGAAACATACACCGTTACAACACAAAAAAATCGTCTTTGCATACCTTAAATAATAAAGTAAAACATTGAAAGCCAATTCCATAATCAGCTTTAAAGGAGGTTTTAATAAAAGTTAAATTAGAATGGTAAATACTTTGTGGGAAGTGAAATGGTGACATTGTAACCTCAACTTTAGCAAAAGCTCATTTTTAAATGATTATGGAACTGACTGTAAAACCAAATCTTATCAATTTATTGCAACTTTATATTGTTATAAAATTAAAAATTCTCCTAACAAGTTGAAAATAATTCGTTCGAGACAAAAGTAACTTTTTTATTTTTAAGAGTAAAAGTGAAAACAAAGCAAGTAAATGAAAGGCATTAAAATTTTAACAAAACTGCAAGGCGACCATGAAAAATAGATAAATACTTAATGTATTTTAGCATTTGGCCTATTATTCAAAATATTGGTAATAGTTTTGGACCCACAGTTTCGTCCTTTTGTCTAACAAATTGTCTCTTACGCGATTCTGGTTTTGCTTTATTAATGTCTGTATGATGGCAGTAATACATTTTTCTAAATACCATTCTTTGTAAATGAGGCCATGTATTTTGTACAACCCATTGGCTTTTCGATACAGTAGAAAATTTTTGGACCCACACATTACACTAGTTATTATAATTGTCTTCAGATCCTTGCAGTTTCATATCAAGCGTGCTTTATAATCGGACTCACCATTAAATTTTAATATTTCCACATTCCCTTGTTTACCGACAACACTACTTAGTTAAAAGAAGTTTTAATGTTTCCATAATTATTGGTAAAATTCACTAAAACAAATACAAGCGATACTTCTCCACGCTATCAATAACTTTGCGATATTTTTTTTTTAATTTTATATTGTTTTTGCGGTAGAATAACAGTGCCGTATTAGCGCAATCAGTTGGGAAGCGCTGTAACGGTGTATGTTTCGAAAGGTCTCGTTGTGCTGACGTATATTTTGGCAGATAATGTTGTGCATTATGAAATGTGTTGAAACGAAGTACATTTTGCAGAAACCCGTCGTGCGTAAGTATATTTTGAAATAACCAATGAGCGCTTGGATGGACGGGACTGGCGTTGTGCTTAAGTATGTTTTAAAATTACGCTGCCGGGCGAGCCCATCACTTGGATGGGTGACCGTATCTCATTTCGCCATCCTGGTTAAGTGGAAAAGTAGCATTAGCTAAATAAACTTCGCCAGAACATTCAAATAAATAAGGCAATTACAATGAAAAAAATAAATATTTTTTTTTTCAAATATTCGTCTTAAGAAAACTTGAGGCGTTGGCTTCTAGCACATTAGCCAAAAATGAAGTCTCTGGACACTATTAACTTGCTTTACTTATTTCCCCTTATTTTTATATCTTAAACGGTTGCTGAGAAAACGTGCCCACAAAAAAAGTTGCAGACCGACAGAGACAGACATTTTTTTCGCTCAAATTTAAAATGTTGACGTTTTATGACATTCTAAGCCTATTTCAACAAAAATAAAAATTGATTTTTTTGCGATTACTAAAGTACTATACTTCCACTCCACTACGTGAATTTGAAAGTAAAATAAATATTTATAAGTCTTTCTAAATAAATTTTGCACATTTTTGCATCAATTTTAATTCTGTAAAATTAGGTAGCTTGTAATTTATTCAAATTCGTAAATATTTGTCAAATAATACGCAAATCTCTTCAAATAATACACGTCTTCCTGTTCTGTTACCTTCTAGATTTTATATCACCTACGAAATTATTGAAACTTTTAAATGTTAAATTGGATTAATGACACGATTAATGATCTAAAGTTATCGTAGATGCACGGGCAACGAACATACGAATTTACGAGTCGGATAGATGGACATCACTGGAAAGAAAATTTTGAAAAAATCTAGAGCGCTTATAAGACAACGGTCACTAAAAATTAGGAAACAAAATTCACCGTCGCCCGGTTAACTGATCCTTATTACCTAATATCGAATTGAAGTTGCTATATTACGTAACAAGATCTGTTTCTACAAAATGGAAGAAAATACTTATTTCGAATTATTCCCAAGTACCAAATTTCGTATAAATCTGTAGCAATGATTGAATATAATAAATACATAACACGCTTAAAAAATACCGTAGCGAATTGAAAAGCACCTCCATTTTAAATATATTTATGGTCAGTTAAACATAATAGAATAGTTCGCCGGAGAGGAATGAAAAACTAGGCAGTTTAGCCGATCCGAAGGAGTGTTTTATTTGTTAAGACATATGGGTGAGTCAAGTTTTATATTTTCATTTTAATTTTTTAATAATTCCTAACTTCTAAAGAAAATGAATGTTTTATTCAGGATATGGCTTGCCACGCAATCAACTGTTCTCTATATAGCGCTAGAAATGTTGAGACATGTCCAGGACCCACAGTTGGAACCTCGTAAGGGGGCTGTCAGTATTGTCTTTCGGATAAATATGTATTATTATAATTTCAGAAGGATTGGCTTTATTGGTATACTAATGTGGTCAGAATTAGTTCAACAGTATACACAATAAAGCAGTAATTTGTTTTTTTATTCATTATTAGATGTTGAGAGTATGAAAATTATCTGCAAATACACAAAGAATATTTCTTCAATGAAGTGTACGTAAAAATAGATATTATAGTTAAATGCAAATCATATCCAGTTTAGCAAACAGTGGGACCTCTCAAACTAGCATTGGCTTAACTTTGAATTAAAGCATATAAGAACTACATTATCTATGTTAACCGGTATTTTCTTATTTGCTAATATTTAACGACAATAGTACATGTTTACAAAAAAAAGTCTTGATCTCTGCATGGAGTCAAATCAAATAATAATAATAATAATAATAAAGTGCCTTTATTGAAAATATACATATGGCGGAGTCCAGCCCAGAGGCCGCTCAAATACTCAACCATTAAAATTAACAAAATAAATAATTACAAAAGAAAAAGGATAATAAATGAGAATGAAATTATACTAAACACAATTTGATATAACGTGAGAAGAATGTGCCTACATTAGGTAGGCTTAAAAATATTTTATTTCTGATTCTTTGTTCGCTGGCTTAGAAGAAATCGTTTGTAATGAAATTTAAACGAGTTTAAATTTCAAATGTTTCAGTTATAAAACAGTTTCAATTTTCATATGTGCTGAAGAGAGGATACATGATAATTTTTTTAAATTATCATTAATATTATTATTTTAACACCATAGATAATACGATAGTAATCAAGATTTTGTGAATTTTGTGACAATCTGCAATCCAAATCTTCAATTCATTTTGAGTAGTTTACCGTTTTGAGATGGCAATCATAAAATTTGTTACAATCCTAAGTAATTGACACAATAGGATTTAAACGGGATACTGATACACTCAGTTCACATCTACGAAGAAGATTTATATTCATATATCATTAATACAAGTAAATAAATTCACACACACACCATTCATTTCCATATTAGAAAAAATCATATTCTCAATATAAGTAACATTATATAGGCTAAATGAAAGCACAATAATATTTTCAAAATGAGTAATCAAGATACCGACCAATATTAGGTACTGGCGAAGGCCAACAAACCATAAACTACAGTACACGGATGGTATAATATCCACTATACAGGATAACTTTGTTCAGCTGGGGCTTATTACAATCAATTTCTATTGTACTGCACATTTTGAAATACCGTGCACCGTTTAATATATTTTGCAATGATGCATCATTATTTAAATGTGGTCTTGAAACACTGCTAGCAATAGAGAATACTCAAACTTGAGGATGCCTATGGAAAAGAATATAGGTAAATTTGACTAATATTAATCGAACTTCTAGTTCACATGCAGATATTCATTTATCTGAGCAAATATTTATCTCTTTCAAGACATTGCAATTTTAAAAGCTTCAGTTCGCAAATGAGGACTCTACCTAAGTACCTATATATAAGCTTTGAGGAACTGTCCTTGAAAAAGGTTATGTTTCCCTAAATTTTTATTACTTTCAACATTTACTTTTTAGTATATGACCCATGCGATGTTTGTTGAAGAGATAGCGTGAAGGGCTTTTCGTGGAAACGACCCAGTCCTAGCCTCGTCTCTATCTTATATATTTATTCAATTTGGCTCCTTTCGTGATCCCAACACAGATATAAACTATGTGATAAATTTAATTTGTGATTTTATTTTTAATCTACATGACGGGTGTAGAAATAATTCCTTATAAAATATAGACTATTCATTTTTTTCACGCCTTCGCGCACGCACATCCTTCCAAAGTACTATTTTCCCATCATTAATAATACACTCGGGGCTGTTTTTTAAATTTTAGTAGAACAAAGGACTCGTGGTTTTTACTACCAATTAAATTTGAGCGCCTTATATGAAACCTACATTAAATCCACCATTTTGACGCCGCCATTTTGAACTTTCGAGTTTTGTTATCTGCGACTTACATTACCTTCAGTTTTCGAATTTCAGACGAATTAGGCGATAAATGATAAAACTGGTCGGCCATGTTGACGTCGCCATTTTGAATTTTTTACTTTCGACCATATATTTGTAATCTGCGTCTTCGATAACAATTTGATACCGATTTTCAGTCGAATCAGATGATAACTGATAAAGATTGTTCGCCATATTGACGATGCCATTTTGAATCTTTAACTTTCGATTTCATATTTGTAATCTGTGACCTCAAAAACAGTAATTATTGGGGAATTAAAAAAGATTAATAGAATTAAAAGAACCACTTCAATTTTGTTAGGATTTTTTTTCGTTCCCCACGATATGGAATTTAGCTTTCTTGATATATCAAACTGAGTTAAAGCTTTACCAACATATTATCTCATACAACATATTATAGTCGCTATCAGAAATAAAGTTGTTAACACCTTTTATATACAACCGTGCACCTAATATAAACTGATCACTTCAGGTACGAGAGTGCGAATTATCAGCAAATATGCGTATTGAACAAGGACCGCAATAGTACCCATCTCATACATTACACTCTTTCCTGAAAATGCAAAAAAAAATCAATCAACTCTTCAGCACATATCATTCTTCAGTTTATGGCTGCTGGTGCAACATAGTGGATATGACTTTTAATCCACAATGAGTATTGTATATTGATAATATAGGTTTACAACAAAAAAAAAAGTTGTCTGGATCAGGGGTCAGACCATACATTTCTTATGTATTTTTCGATGCTGAATTCGAATCTGTTTTTAGTTTCGCTCTATCACGTTAGGATTTTCAGATATTCTAACCTAAAAGTTAGATGTATTTGAGGTTATGTAGCTTTGAGATTTTTTTTCTCAAGAAATATCTTTTTTTTTTCGCTGAGATATCGATTAAAATTGTTTGATGTAAAATATGTTCATATCATATCTTTCCCAATACAATTAATTAGTACGGAAACCTTATGGTCATTATTTAAATTGCAATATCTCGGCGAAAAAAAGATATTTGAGCAAACTCAACGGTATTTTAAAGGTGAAGACTTGCACTTTAAGATCCCATACATGGTTTCTTGAGAAAAAAAAAAGCTACATAACCTCAAATATGTCCAACTTTTAGGTCAGAATATCTCAAAATCCTGACGCGATACAGCAAAACTAAAAACAGATTCGAATTCAGCGTCGAGAAATACATAAGAAACATATGGTCTGACCCCAGATCCAAAAAACTTTTTTCCTTTTGTAAACCTGTGTAATTATATTACAAGTAGTTACCGACAAAGCGGTTGTTGAAATAATTACTAGTACTTTTGCTAATAATATAATTATTTCCTTTTTCTCGTTAACATGCTCTGATTCATCAATAATTATTATTCTATTAAATTTGAACAGGAACAGCTCTGCGAGTGTACTAGTGACGTAGAAAAAAAAAGTTCTTCAAGAAGATGATTATAGTCCCATATTTTTGTACTGGATAAACATTTTCTTTTACATTTTAAGACTCTGCTCACTACACTAGAGACAAAAAAATCATAGTGCCATTATAATTCTTAACGATACATGCGATAAATAAAATAATGTATTTTTATTTGCAAACCAATTCAGCTTCTAACTTAATAAGAACCGCTGCCTAAGGAATCACTACTTCCACATCCAGATTTTTCATCCAAGTCACTTTAAAGGAAACATCTTGACTAGATTTGCACTCTAGTATCTGGAAATTATTGGTCATAGAATTTTAATCATATTTGGAGCAGATGTCATAGAAAAGTTTGAAACGTTGGTTTCTATAATATACGTTAAAAATGAAGTTTTAATTTACCTACTTATTTTCTCCTATTCACAACCTACTACGTCCCACCCCTTAAATGGAATCATCTCAATCAGATGCCATTACAATACATACGTGTACTAAGTTTCAAGTAAATATATCAATTTTATATTATCAAACCCATTAATAATGGAGCGGAGATAGTGGTGTTTGAAGAATATTAGAAAGAAATTTGAGGCCTTGGTTTCTAGTACATACACCAAATCCCACATTTCTGTACTCTTACCAGCTTGATTTACTTATTTACTCCTATTTAACCCTCAACCCTTCAGCGTAATCATCTCAAAATATAATCTAGTTCCAGATGTCGTTATAATACATACGCGTCCCAAACTTCAAGTGAATATCTTGATTTCATTTTATCAACCCCTTTAATATTGGATTAAGGATGATGGGGGGTTGAAATATATTACTAAAAAATCTGAGGAATTGGCTTCTAGGACATACACTGAATTTCAAGTTTCTGTACTCTTACCAGCTTGCTTTACTTATTGTTCCCTATTTACCACCAATTACCTCCACTCATTCGACGCAATCATGTCAAAATATAATCTAGTTGATATCGTTATACGTGTAAAAAATTTCAAGTGAAAATCTAAATTTAATTTTATCAACTCTTTTAATAAGGGGTGGTGAGGGGATGAAAAATATTATAAAAAACCTGAGGCCAGCTTCTAGTATATACACCAAATCCTAAATTTCTATACTCTTGCCAGCTTGGTTTACTTATTTTCCCCTATCTACCACTATTTAACCCCTAACTCAACGGAATCGTCTCAAAATATAATCTAGTTCCAGATGTCGTTATAATACATAATACCTGTACCAAATTTCAAGTGAATATTTCAATTCTATTTTATCAACCCCTTTAATAATGAAGTAGGGGCGGTGAGAGGTTGAAATATATTATGAAAAAATTTGGATCTTTAGCTTCTAGTACATACACTAAATTTCAAGTTTCTGTACTCTTACCAACTTGCTTTACCTATATTTCTCTATTTACCCCTATTCAACACCCAACCCTTCGACGGAATCAACTCAAAATATAACCTAGTTCCAGATGTCGTTACAGTACATACGTGTACCAAATTTCAAATGAATATCTCAATTTTATTTTATCAATCCCTTTAATAATGTAGTAAGGGTAAGGGTGGTGGGGGGGTTGAAAAATATAAAAAACTCTGAGGCTTTGGCTTCTAGTATATACACCGAAAATGAAATGTCTGTATTCGTACCAGCTTGCTTTACTTATTTTCCCCTATTAATTCCTATTTAACCCCCAACCCTTCAACGGAGTCATCTCAAAATATAATCCAGTTCCAGATGCCGTTATAATACATACGTGTACCAACTTTCAAACGAGTATCTCAATTTTATTTTATCAACTCCTTTAATAATGGTCTAGGGGTAGAGGGGGGTTGAAAAATATTATAAAAAATCTGAGGCCTTGGCTGGTAGTACATACATCAAATTTCAAGTTTCTGTACTATTACCAGCTTGCTTTACATATTTCCCCATATTTGCCCCTATTTACTCCCCAACACTTCACCGGATATCTTCAAAAAACAATCCAGTTCCAGATCTCGTTATAATATATATGTCTACAAAATTTCAATTCAATATCTTAAACCGTTCCGGAGAAAGCGTGCGGACAAAAAAAAGTTACAGGCAGACCGACAGACAGACGGATTTTTTTTTTTCGCTCGAATTTAAAATCTTGACGTTTCATGACATTTTAAACCCATTTCAAGAAAAAAAAAACTGAAATTTATTTTACGACTACTATACTTCCAATCCACTACGTGGATGTGGAAGTAAAAGATGCAAAACAAATGCCCTAGGTCCAATACAAGAAAGAACCACTCTAGTCCAAATATTACAACGAGCGCACAAGCTTTTTCAAACGTAAATGTCAAGATCTTGTTAACAATCCTCGATTTTCTACTCAGTATCGCCATATTCAACTTTACAACTGGAAATTAACGTTTCTTCATCTGTATCCAATTTTACTACTTTTGAAAACCATCCCCATTCTGAAGTACTAGACCACTACGCTCCATTAATAAATTTCTTGAATGAACGATCATACCTAGGGTTGCACAAAGATTACATGACATTCGATAGTGTCGAATGTCGGTTTTTTCAAGGGCTATTGTATCGAGTCAAGACGAGAAAAAGAAAATGCTAATAATAACAACAGCGTTCTGCATTCACAAATAATGGCATTTCGGGATTTAGAGTGGGTCGTATAACATACCTAGACCCTTACAAATGTTATTTATTGTTGTCCTGATATAATGGGCCTCTTAATCCTCTTAACTGTAAGAAATTTTAGAGACAGGGACGTTCCTTCAAAAGGGACACCTGCCAAATAATCAATATGCTAGATCAAAACATTGTTGTTTGCAGAAAGCTGCAGTTACTATAGTTAATGCCATACTCGAGTACAGGGTGGTAAAAAAGTGTAAATTTGTAGTACGTGCGAAAATATTACGTCAGATAAAGTCAAGTGTACATATATTTAGTTTTGATAAATCAGATCGTTCATATTTGAGTTGGTTTTGTCGTTTGCCTAACACATTTTAAATTCAATCATTACACCAGTTTCTTAAATGTTCTCAATTTTAATTATATCCTATAAATCGCCGAAAAGGTGATTTACCGATTGTTGTAAATAATGTCGTACCTGTTTTTTTGAAAATACTGCTAAGGCAAGAGAAATCGCAACTAGAATTTTCTGGACGTTCCGCAAGCTGTTTGGTAAGACTTGGGGTATAAAACCGAAAACTATTGATCATCTACTGGTCTTATATTTGAGGCCCTTGGTGAGCTAGGTGCAATGTGCATGTTGACAAAAAACTGAAGAAACATCAACACAAGGAAAGAAATTGCAACGCCTTTTTTGTTTAGATTACTGACAAAATGTGTTCCAGTCTCACAGCGGCTATAGAAGCAATGCTTACTCTACATCTGTATGTGAGGAACCATACAGCACTTAGTGCCCTGCTGCATTATGTACCCAAATTCAAACCAGGTGATTTGGTTGGTCGCTTAACGATTCAATTGGTACTGATTGAGAGCCCTTAAATAAACAGTATTAAAGCAACAAAGTTGCCTTAACGTTGGTGCCAGAGCACGGAGGAGTAGAAGGTAATAGCTAACAGCCTTTCAAAAGCGTACTAAAGCCCCATTTCTTGGACTTGGACTGTTTGTGGTTTATCTAAGGGAAACATATCATAGAATGTCCTAAAATGAGAATAAGAGAAGTCTTACCTAAGGAACACTCTAAGAAAAATGTATAACTTATTCGACAAACAATGTCACACGGTTTCTAGAACTCGACAAGACTGTCTTAAGAGCTTTTAACAGGCCACTATTCCTTGAGATATCCTAAAAATATGGATAAGACAGAAAATGATAACGATAGTGTGACAATGCTACAGAGAATGCAGAAGATATTCTTAATCCATTTAGAAAAGGTGGAATTAACGCCTGAAAACTTATTAGCTCCCTGGGAATTTTGTAAGTTTGGGAATTCTGGACTAATTGTAGGATAATTCACGAAATATCTCTTTCGGGTCGCTGGGTTCAAAAGACTTCCAGACTCCTTAAACAATCTACAATCTATAAGGCTACAGATAAAGCAAGGTTTTATAGGAGTACAAGGAGGTGGGGGCAGTTATACAAAAACTGAAAACTGGTAATACAGCTGGGGTCGGCACTATCATCGTAAAGGCACTTAAGTTAGTTGGTGAGGATGGAGTCAGACTCCTTTATTTATTTATTTAATATACAAGGTAGCCCAGCAAGCAATATAATGCCCAGTAGGAAGGTTATGCAACTAACTAATTACTATGATGTCTTTATACATTTAATAATACAAACTGCCAGCGCACAGAAACAATTTTTTCAAAAATAAAAGAAAAACAAAGAACTAAAATAGGTACCTCTTGCTAAAATTAAATACAACACTTTATATAAAGGACAATGTGAATCGAGTGATCATATAAATTTTTGTAACATACGACTTGGCAAACATACAGTATTAGTGTGACATGTTAAATATAAAATGCATGTCCAAATCTAGAGAGATATTGATTTACTAAAGTAAATTTTATTAATTGCCACTTTATACAGGAGTAGGACAGAGCCGACAGCTCTTCTAGTACATAATTTATATATCTTGTAATGTGAGAACAGATCATGTAGGATTCATAATACAGATATCTGTTATACCTATAATTGAGTACATTACCCCTCTTTCTCTGTATCTTTACAATTCTAGCCACATAAATTATCCATACTCGATATGACTTCTAACGCATTAAATAATAGTGTAACAGAAAGTGGATAGGTAAAGTTGTTTTGCATTATGTAATAAGTGTCACAATATAATTCCCATGTGTTTGATTTCACTATCAATATTTAAGTTGCCATCTCATAAATTGTAATTATATACGATGTTATGTACTGTCCTAGCAAATGGTATTTGGGAGCATTTGTTTTAGGTTGAAATCAGTCTATGAGATGTGAAGCATCCAAAGATCTGGATACATTTTCTTGAAATTTAATACAATCAACTTTAAAGAACCAACAAATTTCAATACTTGAAGTCATCGGCAAATAAACTATTGCCTGAATGTCTAAAACCAGAGCCACTATAAATAAACAAAGCAAGAGAAGTCTTAAGTGTTACCCTTGGGGTATTATAGACGACCAATTTGATTAATTATTCATTTCTACGCATTGGTTCCTGTTTGTTAAATAATATTGTGCACATCGAAGTAGTTCCTCGTGTATGCCAAAATTGTATAAACAGAGTCCACTTACATTTTACCATCCCGATCTCGAAATAGATTGTATAAACGGCATGAGATTAGTAATAAGCGACCTGCCATGATAGAAATCATGTTATTTTCAATTAACCTGTAGGTTAATATTGGAGAGCAATTATTCTTTAACAATGGTGCCAAAAATGTAGCCGAGTAGAAAAAGTAAGGGAATAGGATGGCAGTTGCTACCTTCGCCCCTTGATCCTTATGCCAAAAAATATGAGGGACATAATGACATAAATCTGACCCGGAGGACCTCTATTTTCTGGAGTAGCAAGGGTTAGGAATAACATATGTCTGGCAACTACAGATTGCTGGAATTAATATTACATTCAGTAAACTAATGCTGTATATTCTTCTATTCTGTATGACAACTAATCGAGAAGTTAGGAGAATGTTACGTCGCTATGTATCTCTGCTTGGTAGACTTCCGTAAGGCTTTTAATGCGGAATGGGAGAAACCGTGGACCTTATTATTGCAGATGGGAAGACTTAGAGTTTTAACATTCATTATGCATCAACTATATAATGAAAATTATGCTTTGTCAACAACACCAATTCCGACCATTTGAAGGAGGCAATGAGCTGTGCTCTACGAACAGGGCTCTTTAACTTCAATTGTGAACGCAACATAATTCCATGTGTATTTGACAACAGAGTGGAAGAGTTACAAGCGGAAGCAAGATCTGTAACTTGAGATTTGGAGATGATGCAACCTTAGTACAGCAACTGAAGATGACTGACTTTTGATAATAAGCTCTGAGTACGGATGAGTGATCTTCAGCGTAATAAATACATCACAAAACTTTGAGATCAGGCTTGCTAATGCCGTAGTTGTTTTCATCTCTCTTTAGGCCTCTGACATATGGACTATTTGGGAGGCCTACAGACCGCGTGTTGATGCTTTCGCGAGGTAAGTCGAAAGACGTACGTTACTTCGTATGTTACGAATTTCTTGGACCGTTCAACGCAGCAACAACTCGATTCTTCAAGAAATATACAAGCCAAAACTACTCCACCACATCTCATCCCTTTTTGGCCAAATCAACTGACGACCCAGGACAATATCAAACGATTAATGCATAACGGAAGGGCAGATGGTAAGATGCGAAGAATGCATGGACCATAAAGCATATGTCGAGACGTTGAGTCACAAGAAGAATGGAAATACAACTCTTGAATCTTTTTTTAAATATCAAGCGCTGATCTAAGGAGAATAAAGTCTTGCGGTTGGGCTCATGATAATTACTATTTACGCCTTAATATTTAGTTCACAGTGTCTTGTCAAAACTGCTTTAAAGTTTTTCAGTAATGAATAAAAATACATTTTTTTTATAAATCGATTAGGCACAAATACAGCTATGATTAAACGCACCTGTTTTTATCAACATTCAAAAATTAAGTACAGTTAATGAGACTCGATAGGTGTTAACACATTAGTCTAAGTGTGAGAAAAAGCCAGCTGCGAAAAATTAGCAAGTGTAATTACTTGAAAAATTCCATCGGTGAATTTCATATTTCAAAATACATATAATGTAGTAAAGTAGTAGTATTACACATTTTTTACCCGTAAGTTCTAAATTCTTTTATGCCGAAAGTGATTTTTAATAGAATTATTTTGTATTATTTTGAGCATTTTAGTCTGATACTACTGCCAATTTGTAAAGAAAATATTAGAGAGTTTATTAATAGAGTTCTGATTTTTCCCAAACACGAAATAAAAGACATTTTAATAAAACGTCAGAAAAATTAAGTCTTTGAAACACCGCAATATTAAATTTCATAAGATTAACTAGAAACTAATATGGTAAAAAATACTCAGGTAAAAAATGGATAGCCGCAATCTGTTACAAAATTAATAAAGCATAATAGTTATATGAACCTCAAAAAATATGTTCTTTCATATCTATTATAATGCTTAACGAAACATACAGATTATTTTACAAAAGTGTTAAAAATGTAATATACAGTAGAGAGACATAATGGGATATATCAGGAAAATAGGTATATTTGAATTTTATTCCTAAGTAGAACTAATAATAAATAAGAATAGAATTATGTTTTTTTTTCAATGACGTTAGTTATTTACCAAATAATAGATTTAAATTTCATTTATATAAATATAATGCAGCCTTTCTATCCTAGTCCAGTCGGTGAAGTAAAAACTACACCAGAAGCTCGCAAAAATGTTATCTGAGATTTTCCTTCCGTAACTGTTAGTGGGAGGATTAAACATCAGAGAACCACAAAAAACAGTTCTGGGGGTGCCGCGCAACCTCCCAAAAAAACACCCCTTCGGTGAAAAAAGCCTTATTTTACTGATAACTCATTAACCGTTGAAGATATAATTGCTCATCATAAGAAAGAAAGCTTGACTAATTGCCCAAAAAAAGTCCTTTTGTAATATTCTTGTATATGCCATGGTTTTCGAGAAAATCGATATTGACAAAAATTGCAAAATTTGTATTTTTAATGCGCGCGAATTTTCGTTTATTTGCAATGAAAATTGAATTGCTCGAAAACTAAACAAGCTAGGAAGAAAAATCAAAATGTGTTTTAAAGGGTATATAAAATACTCTCATGTGTTTCCATTTTTGAGGGCTATTGATATTTATTAGTATATAAAAATAATAAAATATTTATTAGTATATAAAAATAACAATATAATCTCTTGATTTTTTGTGCACCTAACTATTCACAGCTATAAAAAATAACTGACTATAATATAAGCTATTAATGCATTATCTTTTAGTTCATGGTAGTACTTCAATGCAAAAAAAGTTAGGAATAAAAATATTCACATTTACAAACTTAGCAGCATGTTGAAGTTAGCCAAAGAAAAATCCAAAAAAGGCTGCTTGCACATTCAATTTTTTTATGATTTTTTTAATACAATTTTTTAAGTATTAAGTGATTAGAAACAATAGTTATATGATATATAAATTGAAAAAGAAAATTTATGAGCTAAATTTTCCAGACGTTTGGGTCTTTTTTTATTTTTGGGAAACAATAACAAATTGGCCAACACTTGGCTAACTTCAACATGCTGGTAAATTTGTAAATGTGAATATTTTTACTCCTAACTTTTTCTGCATGGACGTACTACCTTGAACTAAAAGATAATGAATTTATAACTTAAAATCATTTTTTATGGGCCTGCGAATAGTTAAAAGTGCAAAAAATCAAGAAGTAAATATATTTAAATAAATATTGTTATTTTATATACTAACAGATATCAACAGCCATCAAAAATAGAAACACAAAAGAGTATTTTATATCCCCTTTGAAACCCATTTTGATTTGTCCTCCTAACATGTTTGGTTTTCGAGCAATTCAATTTTTTCTATAGGCCGAGCGCAAAAAATTTCAAATAAACGAAAATTCGTGGGTATTAAAAATACAAATTTTGCAATTTTTGTCAATATCGATTTTCTCGAAAACCATGGTATATACAAGAAAATTGCAAGAGGACTTTTTCTAGGGAATTCGTCAAGCTTTCTTTTTTATGATGAGCAATTTTTTTATGTATTCAACGGTTAACGAGTTATCAGTAAAATAAGGCTTTTTCACCGAAGGGGTGGTTTTTTGAAGGGGTTGCGCGGTACCTCCAGAACTGATTTTTGTGGTTTTGTGATGTATAATTCCTCCACTAACAGTTACTGAAGGAAAATCTCAGATAACATTTTTGTTACGGAAATCTATATAATTATTGACTATCCATACTGTTACATTAAAATTATATAAATCAATATTTAGACAAATAATTATATCAGGAATAACTATGAAAATCTCAAGTGGACACCAGGTGCAAACGCGTCCTTAAATTTATTTCTGTATACAAAAGAATTCCTGCCGTCTTAAAAACTACTTATAAAAATAAAAACTGCATTCCCGTTTCCTTTTAATTTATTTGAAATTGCAGGAAGTAAAATAAATTTCCCTTCTTCTGATTACCAACTAAACAGTTTATGGTAAATAAATAAAAATATAAACGCGACTTCTCTTAACATCTATAAATAAAGATTTTATTAATAGCTCTTCATATGATTATCTTGTACGAGGCAAATAGTGCAGCTATTGCCATCTGTCGACACATTTTAGAAGCATAGCTTTAAGCGTTAAGTTGAATGTCTCGTCGCGTCGATACGTACGTATGCATCAGTGACGGAGCCAAAACAGTGAAGTGAATATATCAAGAGTCGAATCTCAAGAAGCGACACTATTTTGGGAAACTATTCCATTTTAAATGATGATTATTACATCATGCTTTCCTCACAGATGGTAAAAAATGAAACAAAATAAAGGAACTTTCAATAGAAGCTGTTTGATAACGTAAAATCACAGTTTATTTGAAATAAGAGTAAACACATGAAATCGAAGCTAAGTCAACTCCTTTCAAGCTTTGTAAATTGGTTCTAAGAAATATATTTATTTGTATATTAATCTAGTATTGAGCAGAATTCAATTTACTAAACCTAAATGATTAATTATAATGTAGTGTCATTCATTTAAAAACTAATGTTAGTATAATTATGAAGGGTAAATGAAATCTAAATACTTTGCATACATTTGGTACATAGAGTAAGAAAACTGATCAAAATTTAGTACAATTTGCGACAATATTACTCGTGACCATATTCAGGAAAGAGAGAGGAGATCCCATACGGAAATCTTATTTTTTTGTCAACGCGTATTTTGCGAGAAGTTTAAAGGAATCATAAGTAGAACTACAGCAAGCATGATCTTAATTTTACATATAAAGTTTTAATTTAAATCTACTGATACTGCAACTAACTGAATTTACTGAACGAAAATTCAAAAACTATTCTTATTAACGTTCTCTTTCGACAGTCTTATAGTTTTTTCGTAGTATATGTTATGTAATAATAAGGAAAGTTATGACCAAAAATAGGAAATATTTTCCCAATAAGATCTCTACCCCTCTCTCCTATATCTTTGTCCCTCTTACAGACCCCTCTCCCCGTTTCCTACTTTCCTCTTTGTTGACTAGATAAATTTCAATCTAGTAGTATTCAGAAACTGGTAAGAATTTAAATCCTTCATAACATAACAAAAAAATCATAAAAGATTGGTTACAATGCAGTTAAAATTCAGCACAGCTTTGTAATCAAATTAGATGTCAAATTGTAGCTCATTCACTGACATTAAAGGTTCAATATGAGAAGATATTCTTACTGCACATCTTGGTTAATTATTCAAGATTTCCGTCAGATATACTGTTTTGAGTCTTGATTATCTTTGGGTTATTGGAGTACTCTTTGAGATGCATCATATAAAAAAAGGATTTAGATTTTAAGATTTTAAATGTTCTCAATTTCCAGAAAAGTTTAATCATTTATTGATAATTTGAAATGTTAATAGGATGTATAATATCCTTATGAAACATATTCTTTATAGGATTTTGCAAACAGCGGAAAGAAAAACTATCTATGAAAACTAAAAGAAAAACTATATATAAAAATATTAATGAAATCTTTGCATTCTTTCGATAACCTAACTTCTGGCTATGCTAGCAAGTTGAAATGCTAAAATAAAATTGTCCAATTTCTTATTTGACATTCTCATTATAACACTAGCATCCAACATAGTCCCCTACGGCTAAGCAGATTAAATTAGTATCTACATGAGACCCCCTACGGCATGTAGGCCTGAAATTAATTTATATATCCACATTGTCTTAAAAAAATTTACATTCTAATGGATTACATTTTCATAAAATCTCTCATTCAGTTTCTTGGAAATGCTTAGCATTTTAAATGTTTTTCGCCCTTATTCTGAGCTCATCAGAAAGGCACAAAGCCACTCATAACGATGTTTCATGCAAAACCAAGGCAATATCCATGAATAAGTATGAAATATTTATATTTGACACTGACTGTTAAAAAACAACAGATCTGCACCTATCTATTAGCTAACTAGTATTGGAGCCTATATACTCTATGCATGTTTAAAATTATTTATTATTTGTTTGCTTATAGTAATGAAACATATTCGTTAGAGGATTTTGCAAACTACTGAAAGAAAAACTATCCATGAGAACTAAAAGAAAAACTATTTATTAAAAATGCTAATGAAATCTTTGCATTCTTTCGATAACCTGACTTCTGGTTATGCTAGCAAGTTAGAATTCTAAAATAATTTTGTCAAATTTCTTATTTGGCATTCTTATTATAACACTAGCATCCAACATAGTCTCCTACGGCTAAGCAGATTAAACTAGTATCTACATGACCCTCTACGGTATGTAGATTCAGTTAAAAATGAGAACAAAGTGAAATTTATTTATTTATCTAATCTATTTATCTTGCCTTAAAAAAAAATTTCATTCTAATGAATTACATTTTCATAAAATCTGCTTAGCCGTAGGGGACTAAGTTGGATGCTAGTGTTATAATGAGAATATCAATAAAGAAATTGGACAAATTTATTTTAGAATTTTAACTTGCTAGCATAACCAGAAATCAGGTTATCGAAAGAATGCAAAGATTTCATCAATTTTTTTACATATTGTTTATCTTTTAGTTCTCATGGATAGTTTTTCTTTCCGCTGTTTGCAAAATCCTATAAATAATATGTTTCATTACTATAAGCAAACAAATAATAAATAATTCACTTTTAAATGATATCCTTATGTTATCTATAATCATTTATTTACCATATATTCATATTTCCTATTTTTATTTTAATATTTTGTCACCTTCCTGCAAAAATTTTAATGCAAGAAATCTCCGCCAAATGCATCCGACATAGATCGGTTTTTAAATATGTTTAAGTACTACACACCAAAACAGAAATTAAATAGTTGTTACAATTTGGTAAAAATGCATTTTCCGATCTTAAAAGCTTGTGCAAAAATCTGTGGGATTTGATATCGTTTTTTACTGTTCACCTTTGATTTCTGCTAACCATGTATTATTTTACGGGACGCCTGAAGTTAATTTATATTTTATCTATTATTTTTCTTGAACATTTATTAGGTATATTACTAGACACCTATTATATTGCTAAGTATTAAGAATTGTTACAAAGCGTATAATATTTTTATAGTGGATTTATTATTTAGACTTAGGATATATATTTTGCGTTTTTAAATAGAATACAGTCCACTTCATTAGTACTTGTTTAGAATCATCAAATACAATCAATACCTTAACTAAATTTAAACAAAAACGTCATTCGTCCAGATTGGCTTTTAAGAACCATCTAAACAGAATGTTTTAATTTTCTAAACAACCTTTCCCGATGAACCCCTTTATCCGTCGAAGGCCATGCACATTTAATGAAAACTCATCGACTCTAAAACCACCCCTGATCCCTTCAACTTAAAGATACTATTTTGACCTGGCTACCGTTCCATTACACCAGTCTAGTAGTGCCCTTTTAGGCTCCGAATCGTTGCCCGAGCTCCGAGCATGTCAGTACGATGATATCGCCCTACGCGTGCGGACCTCTACAGAGGTCGAAAGACGAAGAACAGTACTCGACGCGATACTCACAATGTATGTGTTTTGGTGGAGTGAACGGTTTCACGAGTTTGTCTATCACTGCCTAGAACCCGATTTAGAAACGGCAGTTGTTATGATTTCGGTTTTTCAACGATATAATGGACTGTTTTAACAGGATTGTGAGAATTAAAACGTTTCTATGGGGAATAATTTTGTGCGGCAACTAAAAATTTGTTTCATGCTTAAAAGGTGTTAATTTTGTTTGTTTTGAATATAATATCGAATCCGCTTAAACCAAGGAAGTGATTAACTTCGAAATTTAAAACAAAAAGGACGATCGAAGGATAACTGATGTTTCCATGATTCAAAATGTATACGAAACCGAAAAGTGTAGAGGCTAAAATTTGTGACAACTAATTTTGTATGTAAAAAAATATTGTGCATATTTTCAGTATTATGCGATTCGGAACAAAAATCTTATAGGGAATAGTTTTGTGCGGTGCCTAAAAATATGTTGTAATCTACTTAAATTTTATAGAAATTATTAAACGCAGTTTCAAGATTTAAAACAAAAGACGGTCGAAGGATAACTGATGTTTTCATTATCGAAAATGTACACAAGACTTAATTGTGTAGAGGCTTAAGCTTGCGAAAACTAATTTTGTACGTGAAAAATTAAACATCTAGGATAATTTTGAACATACCTACCCCAGCAACACAAAATATTGGGCCCACGTACAATCTATATAAGGCCATTTTATATATGCTGGACCCATATGGGCTGTATGTATGTATCAAATATTTTGTGCTGCTGGGTTAGTTTCGTATGAGATTCGGAAGAAAAATCTTTTTATGGAGAATAATTTTGTGCGGCGACTAAAATTTTGTTTCGTGCATAAAATGGGTTAATTTTGTTTGTTTTCAAAATAATATCGTAATTAGCTTTAATTTTGAGTTATTGAACGTTAATTTGAAAATTAAAAGACGATCAAAGGATAACTTAACGTTCTAATTATCGAAATTGTACACAAGACCTCTAAGTGTGCACTATTTAATGCAGATAGCTTGAAAAACCATTTTAACTAAAACGTTTATATAAAATTGTTGTTTATGCGTTTTTGACAACATTAAACTAAAGAAATTGAATAAACTTTTACAGCATCATTTAGATGAAGGATATACTTGAAAAATCAGTTAATAACTCTTTATGTTTAGTTCTTTAACAATTATTGCAAAAAGTGAATTGGATGTATCGAATTTTCGGCCTTTCAGGCACTTGATTTACGTGATTTTTTACGGTTTTTTTCTACGGCGGGGTTTACGACAAAAATACATTGAACTCTCTATGACCCGAAACTTACAAAACAAAACAAGAATGTGATAAATCTTCGTTCTGCTTGTAGTTATAAAGGAAGAAATAAGGCATTATTGCTACATTCTGCGTTTTGACGTTTTTGATAATTGCAAAATATACTGACTGAATAAACTTTTACTGATTCGGCTGAATGTAGATAATGTACATAATAAACAGCTAGTAAATTCTTCCATAATGCGAGGTATTTCAGATGTTCTGTATCTTATTTAGAGGCAACAATGTACTTGCAGCATCAGCAAAGTTGTTTTAATTAATAACAATTTTTTTGACAATTATTGAAAATAGTTGATTTGTGTGTCGAATTTCCGGCTCAGAAACTTAATTTTCGTGTCTTTTAGGATTTTTCCAAAATGGTGGGTTTTCCGACAAAAATACAAGTTAAAAATGTATTCGTTTTCCTTTAAAATGGTTCTTTATCTATCGTTCGTAAAAAATTAAGCGTGCTATGACTTGAAATTTACAAAAAAGAACGAATGTGGTAACTCTTTGTTCTGTTTACTAGGTTTGGGTAGTTCTAGCGGGAAAAAATGAACAAGACCTTTTAAGAGTTGTATGCAAGAAATTTTTTGCTGTAAATATTTAAAGATGAGATTAATTGCCACTCCAAAAGTAACGTTTTTTATATGAAAACTACGTGTTCATCCAGAGCTCGCTAATAATAATGTTTGAATATATATAATGTCCCAAATATGTGTAGTAACATTTGATTTACTCCCAAAAAATGAGGATTATCAATATGAAAAGTACACACAGACTCTTGGACAAAACTATTATTTTTCGAAATATTTAGAAAACGTAATTTTGCATTTAAAAAAAGTTGCCCTAGTCCGAGATGGATACTCCGTTTTCAAAAGATGAAGTAAAGACGAACATGTCCCGAAATTTCATTAATTCACTACGTCTTCCGTTTATATCGGTTACTGCTAATTCTATTACTATCGAATCAAATACCGTTAATTTAGTGTTCTATCAACTTCAAATTCTGTGTTCAAAAATTCAAGAATATAACAGTCTGATGTTCGATTTATTATCTAAAATTAACTTAATACAATATGTATAAATTCTTAACTACTTAATAATTTTGAAACAAATCGTTAGTGAGAAAGACTTATTTACTTATTGATCTGTCCTAATTGCATTTACACATAAATAAAGCCTTAATGTAAACTTACGGCTCTAAATAGAGATATGGGTCAGTGTTTTTCTGAAGATAATCACTATTTCTATTTTATTTTATCTAGCTTTTAACGCACTTATAGTTCTCAACTTACTAAATGTACTATTTTTTATGTACGTACAATTTTAGCCTCTACACTCGTAAACGCTTAGTTATCTCTACGTAAAAAATAGATACGAGAAACTTCGGAACGTCGATTTTACCAAAAATATAAAAATAGTATAGTGCCTCAAATCGGTGTAGTAAACGTTTCTAAAAGACCTACAGCTTCAGTTCTGAATCTAAATTCGTAAAAAACCAAGCTGCACCAAATTCCATTTATTTAAAACATTCGCGTAACCATTCACTCCACTTCTAAAAACCAAGTTCTAATGCTGACAATAAATTAACAGTGGACACTTACGCTTTTCCAGGTTGTTTGTTAGACGGTGTGCCTCGTCCCCCCGATGTACCCCCAAGAAACCCAACTATGAGTAGATTAAATGGACGACTAGCTTCGGCACCCCCCGCAGATCCCACTCAAGACTTTGAACCCTCTTGCCTAGTGAGGACGCCGTCAGGAAATGTGTACATACCCAGTGGAACACTTAGTGAGTTTTAGTTCTTTTTTTTATGCGAGATAAAGGAATTGTGGTAGTTGCTAAAATAGTGAAGTGCATCTGGTGTGATAGAATTTACAGGAGTGTTTAGGAATAATCAGGAGGTTACAATGATTTTATTTTATGTTTAAATTAAGGTAAAAAATTCTACAGAAACAAATTCATGTAAACCAAAATTCAAAATTAGGCTAAAAGTTTAGTCATCACGCCCGCTGTCTACATAAAGGATGTAGGGAAAACTCGTGAATTATTTTTTTTTGAGTGATACCCCGGATTTACGGTTTGCACATTGCCTCCGGCTGTTCTGGCTACTTTAGCCAGATATCCGGTTCCGGTGAACTTTTATAATGGAAACAGCTGGCATGGCCGGATTCTTTATTGCGTTATTCTTATTTAATTTAATTTTGTTATTATATTCTCCAAAAATACGAAAATTGGGAGTACATTGCATTTTATCGGCACAGCTATAAAACCGGAAACCGAGAAAAATATTCTCAGCAAAATGCCCGTCATCTGTCCATCTGCATATCACGTTTCTTTTAAGCACGATAACTTAAGAAAGAAAAATCGAATTGGATTGAAATTAGAACAGTTAGTTAGTGTTGGCTAGATAAAGAACCCAATTTTTTAACAAAATCGATTTTGAAAAAAACTTACTAATCATTTGAATTTTTTTAAATTATTTTAATTTTCATGCTTTATAATTGGAAAGAAATCTTGTGAAACGTTAATTCCTACTGCTATCTATTTCTCCTCTTGAACGTTATCTATTTATATACGTTTCACAATATTATACTATTCAGCCTTCGAAATACGATTTTCAGTTTAACAAATTATATTATAGACATTAACACGTATTAAAGTAATGAATGAAAGTCGAGCCGTTACGTTTTAGACTTAAACCTAAATTATACTGTTATTATCAGGCCGGCCATTGCATAAGCGGCACCGACGTGGCGCAGCACGTCGGTCAAGAGAATGAAAATAGTAAAAGTTCCGTAACATAAGTTTTTGCGCTTCTTCTCAAATACCGCAAGATACACCTCCTTAAGGGACTTTTATACAAGTTGTCACGACATAATTCCGTTAGAGGACTAGGTACATAAAAGTTACATCTAAAAATTGTACCTCTTTAAGCTTGGTGATAGCTTACTAACAGCATTATTTAAATTATTCATTTTCACATAATGCACAAACTACCATATGAAAAACTGCCCGTCCTCCGGCAACCTATCTATAATCTAACTATAAAATATGTTTCTCTATAACTATCAGCTTGATGCATATCCTGGGATTTTTCAGTCAGCTTAAATGAAAATTCCCATATTTCCTTAACGTTTCGGTTTAGTAACCATCGTCAGAGGAAAAAAATCATTATGACTTTAAAAAAATTACACCATTACTTATACTTACATAACATTTTATCTATATTTCTGTTAAATGTTTTAATGCAACTAGAGACATGATACAGTCCACAATTAATAGAAGTAATTAAAACCCAAGCACAATCACGATCAAATCACTTGCTTTTAGCCTTGCAACAAAGTCTAACTTTACTTTTTGTCTGGGCATGCACACGTGCGTGGTCTGTAAATCTCATGGACAATCTGCAGTAGAACACAAGTGTAAAATCAGGCCGAATTTAATCCAGCAATTTTGGGCCGAAAGCAGCATTCGGTATTCAGGTCAAACTTATATAAGGTAATGATCCAGTAGTGGTCAGTGTTAAGGATACAAAGGAAACAAAAATTGAATAAGTATTAACAATTGTTTTAATTTAAAAAGTTTATAATCAATCTTTAGGATATACACATACACAACTGATTATTAACATTTATTATGTATAACATACAAACATTAAAATTTATAAAACAAAATTAATTGTCATCCAAAAAAAGTGGTTGGTAGAGGAAAATAGGAAAATATCGGTAGTAATCATTTGAAAAATCGGTACTGGTCACTTTATCCAAGCCTAAATAAGTCAGTAAATAGTATGTATGTAATACTCAATTATCTGCTTCTGCTGCATTTTTAAATGCGTACCTTACCGTATCCCCTAAGCTATGTATAGATGGTGTAACAAGGCGAACAACAATTTGAACAAATTGTATTACACTAACATATTCTTCATTCAACTTAAAAACTAATTTCAGATTAATAACAATTAATTTAATGCGACTATTTCAAATTCAGATTCATTATAAACATAACTTTTTTTCAGCTGTATTTGTGATATCTTTTTTTTCTGGAAAGAAGAATAAAGTTTCATTTTCTTTCTCGTCCTGTTTTTCTATATATATTTTTTTCTAAATCACTTATATCATCACCACTATTTTTCTGACTCCACCCATTTCTGTCTGACAAAAGTGTTTCCTGTTCTTGTTTCTTGTTTATTCTTTCCTCCAATCTAATTTTCCTAAATTATTCATTCTCCAACTTCTCATTTTTCTTTCTTGTTTCAATTCTTGGCTCCAAATTACCACTTATATTATATTACGTTCTGACGCAGAACTGTAATCAGCAGTTGTCACCAGCCGTTTTGATTGATTGATTTGCCAGCGTAAGGTGAGCATTGCTGCTAATTCCGGGCATTCAGTATGGAGGTTCGTTCCAACACGCAGCCCAGTCGCCCGCCGAACGGCTAAATGCAGCCGCCCACAACTACATCCTTCACTCGCTGCCAGAACAAACCTTAGATGTCATCATCGGATGGGAAGTGTATGCGTTTGCGAGATGCATCTATTTGGTTTCCATGTTTCTTTTATGTTTGTAGCTATCGTCATCTCCTTATTTATTCTTCTAAGTTTTCTGTTTCTCCTGTTTCTGAATCTAACAGTGTGTACCGCCTCCTGCCCGCTTGCGTCCGGGTATATGGTTTCACGTTTCCCAGAAATCTGCGTTTATATCACCGCAATGAGCTTTTATTTATATTAACCGTCCCATAGGTAAATATCCATTTACAGTGGAAGTGCAAAGAAGAGCTCTGTCTCGCGGTAAAAAGAGCTTTTTTCAGCGGGTTATGAGAAAGGGGACCGAGAGAATATTTTGTACACCCTGTATATTGGTTTGTTTTGAGGTAATCAGTTTTGGTTTTAGTTTCCGTCTTCCAATTCCGGATATTTTTCTATTTCATTACCTATGTATAATACCTTTCCATTTTTAATTTTTTCAATTTAAATAAAGAAATAAACTACATTAATATTCTAAACTATCAGTTGAACAAAACTTATCTGTTTCATCTACAGCTGGCTGTCTATGCTGTCTTATAAACATATGTTGCTGAAACATATTCTTTATAGAATTTTGCAAACAGCGGAAAAAAACTATCTATGAGAACTAAAAGAAAAACCATATGTAAAAAAATATTAATGAAACCTTTGCATCCTTTCGATAACCTGACTTCTGGTTATGCTAGCAAATCAAAATCCTAAAATAAGTTACTCCAATTTCTTAATTGACATTCTCATTATAACACTAGCATCCAACATAGTCCCCTATGGCTAAGCAGATTAAACTAGTATCTACATGACCCCCTACGATATGAAGATTCAGTTAAAAATGAGAACAAAGGCCTAAAATGGATTTATTTACCTACCTTGTCTTTTTATATCATCCACTTGAAAAAGGGACTCAGGTATAGATTTTACGACCAGGCTCTGCAATTTCTCGGGTTGTTTATATACGCTTTTGTGATGCTATGTTCAACTAACATAATTTAAGCAAATATCAGCTATATGCAATACCCAGACTCGTGCTAATGTATATCAATCAATGTAGAATTATTCATGCCACAATTTCGTACGATTTGTTACCGTTTTAACAGACTTTATTTCGAGATTTGTATGAGCTACCAAATGCGCGTCTGTCACTGAACTCGACCCACTTTGAACTCCCAGTAGTTGTCACCATCTGCTTTAGCAAAGAATAACTTTAAAATTCGTTATATGATATATGTAGAAATAACTTTTGATTGATGTAACATCCTCTATAATACATATATGCAATATAAATATTACATAATTAGATATACATACCAATAGAAAACTTACCTTTCTTAACACTTTTACTAATAAAATATTGGAAATTATCTAGAACACCAACAAGCACTTAAACAGCAAATCACAATATTTAAAGTTTAAAGTCCCAATTGAAGCATCATCAAATAGTTGTTGCACGTACTTGTAAAATGGAATTAGTGATGTATTAGAGGCTTTCTGATATAGTATTGAGGCGTCTTTCCTTGGGATTGACAACTACTGATTCAATGACCACTACTACCTTACAGTGCATCAAGCTTTTTAACATTGGAAATGTTTATGTTTTCGTATATGGGGTAGAGTTACCAGTTTTTGTTCAAGGTCAAAAGACAGCGGTGTCGCGGCACAGTATGGAGAAGACCAGTAGGCTCACTTACTCTTGAGATTTGTTGTAATCGATTTAATTTTTTATGAATCCACTGTGCATCCGATATTTGTACGCTCATCTACATATACGCTGCTCGAGCTAGAAAATGCTAATAAACTGGCCAACACTTATAATGACACAAAATTATTTTTGTTCCAAGATATCCTTGGCAGATGATTTATTTTGCGATTGAATTTAATGTTTACTGATTAATCAATAAGTAGCGAATTATAATTTGACCTGCCTGTACTTAAATTTATTACATAACATCCACGTCTGACGTCACAGACTGAGAATGTATGACTTTATATTATTCAAGCAAAAATTTGTACAACGGCTGCCGAAAAGGCCGCGCTATTATCGAGCAGCCTAGCGCTTGCCAATTACATTACCTACCGTGTCGGGAGATTACCTAAAAGTTGTACAGCGATGCTGACGATAGAATACAAAAGTGTACAGCTTGCTACAAATAGGTGCCTGCTTGCAAATAAATGATGTGTTAGAATTGCAACTAACTGATATAGGTTGTCTGTTGTACAAATTGAGTGACAATAATAATATCTCTTTATTTTAAAGTAATGTGTCGCGGTCGACTGAGACTATCATATGCAACGGCTGATATACGCAAATGTAATATGGGTTGCATATATCACAGAGGGTCAAATTACCAGTAAGGTGGAAATACAGCGGTGTATTGGATCGTGCTGTTTCGGAAAAAGTTGAAAAACTTCATGTTTTATGTAGGGTGTTATCATTTCCAATGTCCCGATGATTGCAAGGATTGCGAAATCTGTGATTTTTTTCTATAAACCCTTTATTTGGGTATCCAAAAAAGATCGTGAATTTATGAATTCTAACTTTGTCGGGATCCATTTTTTTTTATATAAAGGTGCAAAGGATTAAAAAGTTCAATTCTATTGCAAACTACATTAAAAGTAACTCTAAGAAAAGTACTTTGGTCAAATTCTGCTTAAAATTTAAAAAAAAAACAATTTTAAAAAAATTCTAGAAAATACCAGTTTTTCACTGTTTTTTGTATAAAAATCTATTTCTCAAATTTCTTGAAGAGCTCTATTATGATCACACATAAAAGTGGTCTAAAGTTAAAATATATTCAATTTCTTATAAATGAAAAAAAAAACTATTCGGGTTAGAGAATCGGTCGCCAACTATAATTTTCTAATGTAAACCATTTTCGTCCCCGCATACCTCGTATCGTATTCTTATATTCACAATATCAAGCCGAAAGAAATGTTAAAAATTATTATTATTATACCCACTTGAATTAACAAAGAAATTATGAGCTATTTAGCTAGTATTAAACATCATAGCCCAAAATAAAATAATAACATTGCATGTGTCATGAGTCATTAGAAGGCCCTTGTTTTAGTACCTATTTCCTGGTTGAAAATTTGAAAGTACTTTATTATATGCTATACATTATACATAGTCGATTCCCACTTGCTACAAATTTTCACTTACCCATCCTTACCCTCTACAAAAACTGTGTAAACAAAGCTTTAAATTGCTTGAGTTTATTATTAGAAATACAAACCATTTTAAATAAATTGGAACCATAATAAAATTGTAGAATATTCTCATTAGACCTCATTTAGAGTATGCGTCTATTATTTGGCCACTTTAAGATAATACCTACATGACTCGATTCAAACCGAGTTCTTAAGATGTTTGTACGTCAAAAATATAATCTCTTTCCTTTCTTAGTTTCCTATAAAAGTATGCTAATAAGCTTGACACCAGAATGTTAAATGATAGAAAGAAATTTAAATTCTATTTGAATATTTATTTACCGTAAGTGACCATTCATCCAGCATTGGCCTGTTTCCAAATCAAAAAATTGTCAAAATACAAAGCACGAATGACACACCACCTTTAATTATATTAAATAAAATATTAGATAATACAAATTTCGTATACCTATACCACACCGAAATCAGAAGAAATTGAATTCTACAAGTTAAAGTATTTAATAATAAGGACAAGATAATATCAGATAGATAGATAAAGATAAGATGAAAATTCGTATTTGAATTTTACTTTACGTTTAAAGTAAGACCAGCAGAAAAAACAATCCACGATTTTATGAGTTTATACAACTATTCAGAATATTTTTCAGAATCCCCGATCGAGATAGATTTCATCATGTCTTTTTTGAATATTCAAATAGTGGATTAGGTAGATCGAAAAAAATTGCTTATTATTTTCCTACAAAAGTACTTGCCCGATAATTGGAGTATAAATTAATCTATCTGATACGCTTAATAATAATATTTACTTAATAGTTTATGATTGAGAAATATTTACTTATATAAATTTTAAAGAACATGAGAGGAAGTGGTGTCTAACAATAATTTATTCCAAAATAAAATGTGTCTACTACTTCCGGAGACAATTTTCGGACCACACTGATAATTTACAAGGCTAAATACGTTAAACCCGTGCGTGTTCATAATTATTTCTTAAGAGAATCATGATTCGATAACACGAAAATTGCAAATGTTAGAACATATGTTTATTATAAACAATGTTTAATACAATTTACATAATTCCTGCCACACCCATGTTGAAACCGATACATTTATTACACCCATTGCTTTTAAACACTCAAGAACGGTGTCTATAAATATAGCTTTGTTGCATGAATCTGACAAGCCTTAACGCATTTTCATCTAATGGGCCTCACAAATAAACAATACGATTTTCAGAGCTTATATTTATCTAACTGTTTATATAGCAGGCTTGATCGAAAGATTAAAAGTGTTACTGAAGAATCTGAAAATTAGAGGAAATTTTCTCCGTTCAAAATCATTCAGAATATGTGTACCTATATAAAACAGTTACTTAGTCCAAGTAGTGTCGGATCGTAGGTCTTGCGACTTAATAGTGGACATTATTTTAATATGGTTATTGTGGAATATTTGTTGCAGAACATTAATTAAATAAATAAAACGATTTATCGAGGCGCGTGACACTTCCATTATTCCTCGTATTCCTCCGAATTATTACTTTAATTACTTGTTATTATTCCTTATTATTACCTATTATTAAGTACCTCTTGCTACCCAGTATTATTTGTTGTTACTTATTATAACTTTTTATTACTCGAAATATCGATGTGTCTAGCTGTAGTGCAATCCCAAAGTAAATATCAGTTTTAGGGAAAAATTGACGAAGATCAAAAATAGTCTATATAAACTGTGGATGGTTTTTTTATTATTTATTAGTAGTTTTGGAGATATGAAAGTTTAAAGATGGCATCCGAACGTTTATAAGAGGAAGTACTTAGTTTAAATTTGAAGTATCTCAGAAACTTACGTTAAAATGTTATTATACTCTTCGCAAATACAAAACAAAGAGTATATTGCATTCGATCGGCACATTTCTAAAACCGGTAATATTGCTCGTAGAGAAAAAATGTTCATCATCATTCACTGTGTTGGTGATCGAATTCTGAACAACTTTCAAAATGTCCGCCCGTCCGTCCGTCTGTCCATCCATCCGTCACGTTTCTTGTAAGCACGATAACTTAAGAACGAAAAGTCCGATTGTATTGAAATTTGGACTAGTGTTTGCTAGAGGAAGAACCCTATTGTTTTTGAGCAAAATCGATCGATAAATAAAAAAGTTATAACTTCTTTTTAAATAAAAAAAAATACATATTTTTTTTATGTTTAGTAATTAAACTGAAAATGTCTAAAACTAATAATATTTACAAAAAAACTGCGAAGAGTATCCTATAGAATGTACAACAATTATATAAAAGGTGCAGTAAATCGGGTAGAGTATAGCGGTTAGCTTGTTAGGTATTACTTGTTTCTATAATATGAAAAACAAAAAAGTCATGACGGTAACAATAAACGTCTTCATATTTTTTAAATAAAAACGTCATCATTTTGTTACTCTAATCAGTCAAAAAAAAAATCTCAAAAATACTGTTTCGTTAATTGTTGCTGTATTAATTAGGTGTATTAATCAATCTCTCAATTTTTTTGCCAATTTAAAGCATTCGCTTGATTGATTGATTGATTGTTTACCCAGCGTACGATAGGCATGCTGCCGCCTCCGGGATATCCAATCTGGATATTCTTATATCCTGCCGGACCGGCCGTACGCCGGATTGAATATGGGACATGTTTGATGCTAGCAGCGAAAGCTACATGGCGCATAGGGTAGGAATATAGGGTGGGAAGTGTAGGTGTTTGTGAAGTGCTTTAAGTGCTGTTTCTGCATCTAGCAGTGTGCATTCTCTCCCGCCCGCTTGCATCTAAATATGGTTTCATGCTTCCCAGAAACTTGTTTTTTCGCTTCAACGTCCCGCATCAGTGCATACATTTTTTTTGTCAGGACATGCATCAGCTCGTTGTAAGAGGCTCCAATTTATTAACCGTTCCATAGGTAAACAGTCATTCACAGTGAAAGTGCAAGGAAGAGCCCCGAGAGAACCTTTGAGACACCCTGTATACCGATCTGCCGAGGTAAAGCAAAATAAAAACTAAAATTTGCAAAAAGTAAGAAAGAAATCTAGAACATTTGGGACGCCCTGTATATCATGCAGACCACTAACTACTTTGACCTGAGAAATATTTTTGCATTCGTAAAGACACGGACCACGTGACAGCTGCCAGTCGAAACCCTCCTGTTGTGGGACCTGCCCTATATTTAATACATTTTCAATTTTAAGAAATTCAATTTGGTTCAACGAGGGTTAATAAACTAATACACTAGTAAACCACCCAGCTAACAATTTAAGTGTCGGCGACTTCCGCTAAAGGAAATTCGACAGGTCGAAATTACGTAATGTTTAAGTTCACTTGGTGGAAACCGCTATGGTCAATTATTGGTCAAATTAATGCTCCAATAGGTTATGAAAAATATTTTTGTTACTATTTTTACCTAATAGGTCGTGTACATTAAAACACACTAATTAAATGGTAGGGAATATACGGCCTTAATAACCTAATAGGGTAAGCAGGTAGAAAGTGACCTATTCGGAAAAATTTGGTAAACTTAATAAGGGAATATTTGTCACCTAATAAGTAATACCACTGTTAAATAACTTATTACGTAATTTTGGTTAAGTTATCATTAGACCCTAATAGAAAATATAGGTGAAATGTATTGAAATGACTAAATAGGTAATCGTATTTCTTGAACAAAACTTCTTAGGTACCTAATAAGTATCCTAGAAGTCCTTGAATTTCCACCAAAAAGTCGAAATGATTTAGTTATTCAACCAATAAGTTATTTGAACTTAATGGTCGAAATTGTCACTTATTAAGTAATATAGGCAGAGTTTAAAAGTGGAATGGCGAAAACTCGCCAAGAAAATGTAAAGTTTGTGAAAATATTTTAATTCATAAACAGTCGTTAAACATATTAACAATTATTACATTTTAAATTAAAACAAAATGGATAACGAAAAATATACAAAAATGAAAATTAAATTTTCCCCATTTTTATTTATACATTAACAGAAAAAAATCTTTCCCACGTAAATTCACGCGAATCATGCGTAAAAAACGCGCCGCAAACAAAACAACGTGTCATATAGCATCATGTATCTTATAGTATGAAGCATTTTATCATATTATTATGTTTTTGACCAAACAGAATTTTGAAGGCAAATAAAAGGTGTGAGTAGTGAGAAACAAGTAATCAACGTCGTTGATTTCATATTTTTGACATTGGATAGGTGTCAGGCGATCTAACCTAATAGGTGAAATATACCTGTTTAACTTATTTTGCACGTCAATACAACGTCTCAAAAAACACTATTTAGGTTGTATCGACATCGAATTTATGTCCTATATCACCTATAGAAATTAGTGGTGTCACCTGTTCGACGTGCAGTCGACGTCGAATGACACCTAAATTGTTAGCTGGGCAATACTACAAATTAGAACTTATTTTCTTCATCCATGTGTACGTTGGCAGCTTCTCTCTCTTCTCTGTAGGATTGCCACACTCCGTTTTCCAAGAACAGTTCTAATTGGAGTTTTATTACTTTTAGGTCACAACACAGCTAATATGTCTATATTGCTTTATAAAGACATGTCGCTCACTTGACACTAAATATTTATTGCTCAGCTTTTTTTACTGCAATAAACCCCTTGAAGGGTCTTGAGTATGGATAGGTCTATTAATTGCCGTCGACACTTGTTTACTTTATTTTTGGTACTATTAAAGAAGCTCTGTACCAGTAATTTTCAAATATTAATTCCACATGAACTTTGTTCTTCTATTATGACACTTCACTTTACGCAGAATATCTTGACAGACTGATGGCTTAAATTTTATCGAATTTAACGGGGTTTTAACCGATATTTTAGCGCTTTTGTCGGGAGCGTCCTACAATACGTCTATGCATGACATTAGTCAACTCTCGAATCAAATTGCTAATTACACAATATTTGCTTTTTTTTAATCGGTAAATAAAGGAATTTACACAGAACTTTTATCTTTATTTATGCAGGATAGTTACTCCAAAAAATTATTAATTAAGAAACGACATAGGAAAACAAGCTAATCATTATACTCTTCGCTGTTTTACTGCACTTTTTATATAATTGTTACACATTCTATAGAATACTCTCTGCATATTTATCGTAAATAAAAAATATTTGCGAAGAGTATAATGTTACTTTGTGTTAGCGAGTGATGGCCAACTCTAACTGCGACATGAAGCTGCCAAAAGGCTTGGTCCAAATCTTATCACATTTGTGACAAATTTATTGCTGTTAAGTTGATAAACATTAGGGACTATTGCCTAATTCGTCGGCTTTGCAATGTAACGATATTATGTAATATAAATATATAACTTTGAACAATGTAAATATAATTTATGATTTTTTTATTTATTGATCGATTTTGTTAAAATAGGGTTCTTCCTCTAGCTAACATTAACTTACTGTCCAAATTTCAATACAATTGGACTTTTCGTTCTTAACTTATCGTGCTTACAAAAAGCGTGACGGATTGACAGATAGACAGACAGACGGACATTCTGAAAGTTGTTCAGAATTCTGTCACCAACATAGCGATATGAAATTTTTTTTTCTCTACGAGCGATATTACCCGTTTTAGGAATGTGCAATATACTCTCCGTTTTCTTCATTTCTTCGCTGGCAGCAGCGTCTAGGTACTACCTACAAAACTGACTGCTCTCCGTCAAATCGTTTTGTAGGTATAGCACCGACAAACAGACGGACGAAAGACGTTCATTTCCGTGATCTACAGGGTCTGAAACACGAAAATTCGAAAAAATCTCGGAAGGTGATTTTCTTCCTTGGGTAAGCGAGGAAAGTACAGATTTTAAGGTGATTTTTCATGTTTGTGCATTGATTTCTCTGGGATGGCTTAAGCGATTTCCGGAGATGTTTTGCAAACTATAGAATATAGCTCGGCGGTGATGCCCTATTAGTTCCATCAAGCTATGTTTAGTATAAAGTGAACAAAAATCGGTAAATAGTATTTTCTATTCGAGAATATGCTAGTTTATGGCGAAGGCGCCGCACCACTCCCATGAATAAAATTGTCTTTAAATTAATAATTATGTATTTTCGAATCTAATACAATTGCCTCAATTGCATAGCTTTTGCCACTAAAAAGGGTAAACAAATTTTTTCAAATAAAACAAATATCATAATCGAACGTATTCTTAACCGACCTTTATATATCGACATTAATTACGGTTCGATTAGCCGGTGAAAGTTTTTATCATGTAAGTTTTAGAGACAGTTTTTTAAAAGCGGTTTTCCAAAATTGTTTTTATTACAAATTGACTATCACACTTACTTCTAATTACCATAATTACTAAAATTACAAACATTTATTCAGGACAAGTTTCATCAAAAAAACATTTTTTTTATTTAACATTGAATTCTACATTTCTTTGCATACTCTTGTTTTTAAAAAATGGTGGAGGATCCGGTGATTTAAAAACCCTTTTATTTCTTTTTTCTGCTTACACTCAACCTTGTTATTTGAAGTTATAAGTCCGCACATTCCTGCATACATACAAATACACAGACATACGAATTAACACGCAACCGAACTAAGAAGAGGTCTGTCTAGCACAAGGATTGCAGCGGTTATTCTTTACTTTTGCCAGCCTTGTATACAGGGTGATTCACGTAGGCCATTCATTAGAAGTTTTTCAACTTGCAGTTGGACTAGAAACTTGAAATTTGGTATGCAGCCATAATCGATCATGCCCGTTCTATCTAAAATATTTTCAGTCCTCCAACTATACAGGGCGTGCCAAAAATTGGTACCAACTTTCTTATTTTAAATGGAAACCTATATTTTTCTTTACATGGTTCGATTGGTCTTCTAATTCTGAGTTTAGAGAACCTACGTTATGTTAACTTATCTATTACAATTTTTGACATATGTCCAATTTTTTGAAAAAAATTGCCGCTGTAGTAGTTTACGAACAAATTTGTATCTCGCAAACCTTTCAAAATTATGAAACCAAATTTGTGAGGCAGTTAGCTGTAAGTCCAGGCTAACTTTTGATGTCCCACCTGTGGTTCCATTTTGTACCATATGGGCGCAGTCGATTTTCTAATGTCGCAATCAAAAGTTGTCAAAAAGTCAATTTTTTCAAATGGCACCTACTATTTTTTTTCACACCATTCGAAAGAAAATTGATTTTTAGGGTGAGTTACTTAAGCATTCCCTATACCTAACTTCACCCCATATCGAGTTATTCAATAAAAATCAAGAAATACCTTATCTTGCCGAGAGATTCCTTACTTCATCAAGTATGCCATGGAAACAAAAGACAGTTGTAATAATTTTTAAAGAAAAATATGGATTCTTATTTAATTACACACAACACCAACAAATTATTATTAACGAACAAGAACAATGTTGACGAAATTCTGTCAGTGAAAACGGTGCACACATTGAGCATTTGTATTGAAATAATTATTTTGTTAATCTGTTTATTTGTTGTTATTTTGTTGTTATTATTTATTATTGCAATACGATTTTTGAATAAAAATTAAAATGAAATGATTGTTTCCAAAGCCTACTTACTACCCTTGAGAAAAAAAAACAATAAATTTTTTCAAAAAATGCCAATAACTCAAAAACGACTATAGATAGACATACACAATGTTAATAAAAGTGGCCCTAAAATTCAATTTTGCATTGATTTCTGGCGTCAAAAATGGTAGGCGCAAAGATGTGCTACGCAATCTGTTGAAAGTAGAATAATAGAATATTTGAACAAAAATATGGTGGTCACATTGAACAATTACGTCAGAATTTCGTCAACATTGTACTTGTTCGTTAATAATAATTTGTTGGTGTTGTGTGTAATTAAATAAGAATCCATATTTTTCTTTAAAAATTATTACAACTGTCTTTTATTTCCATGGCATACTTGATGAAGTAAGGAATCTCTCGGCAAGATAAGGTATTTCTTGATTTTTATTGAATAACTCGATATGGGTGATTAGGTATAGGGAATGCTTAAGTGACTCACCCTAAAATTCTATTTTCTTTCGAATGGTGTGAAAAAAAATAGTAGGTGCCATTTGAAAAAATGGACTTTTTGACAATTTTTGATTGCGACATTTGAAAATCGACTGCGCCCATATGGTACAAAATGGGACCACCGATGGGACATCAAAAGTTAGCCAGGACTTCCAGCTAACTGCTTCACAAATTTGGTTTCATAATTTTGAAAGGTTTGCTAGATACAAATTTGTTCGTAAACTACTACAGCAGCAATTTTTTTCAAAAAATTAGACATATGTCAAAAATTGTAATAGACAAGTTAACATAACTTAGGTTCTCTAAACTCAGAATTAGAAGACCAATCGAACCAAGAAAAATATAGGTTTCCATTTAAAATAAGAAAGTTGGTAACAATTTTTGGCACACCCTGTATAGTTGGAGGACTAAAAATATTTTAGGTAGAACGGGCATGATCGATTATGGCTGCATACCAATTTTCAAGTTTCTAATCCAACTGCAAGTTGAAAAACTTCCAATGAATGGCCTACGTGAATCACCCTGTATATCCAGATAAATGGATCGTCGTGTCTTAGGTCTCATTAAACCAAAGATAGTATTTTACTCTGCTGATTGGATCTTGGGGTAATAATTCTTGTACCGCTGACATCTTGTAGGGATGCAAGTGTGGCCTTTTATCACCGGGAAGAGCCATTTGATGAATATATATATATTAAATACCTACCATATAATCAAATGACAAAACAATATTACGTGTCAGGGCTGCAAGTTTTATTAACGATTTCCTTCGTTAAAACCTTATTTCTACCACAAAATCTTCCGATATGTACAGATTTTCAGGCACGGAATCTGTTAATGATGTAAATTTTGGAGTTTAATATGCAGACTCCATGTTATCATTTCCAGATGTATTGACTAATATATTGCAATTACAATCCTTTGCTGAAAATTACACTAGATATGACTTAGTTATGTTTATAATAATAATACAAATCACGAGACAAATCATTTTGTTTATCTCTTCTCTTATCCATAAGTAGTAGTAAAATAAATGGGCTAATATTAAAGGAAAATTCGCATTCAAATTAACATCAATTTGACATCGTATAAATTTTCATTATATAATTTACATAAAAATGCAAAATATGTTGGTTACTTTTTCTATGAAATATTTCCATATGGATTCTATTTTCTTCCACCGAATCACTTTTACGATTTTTTATAAACTCAGTGGTACACGGGACGATGTTAGGAAAGAAACTGAGACGTAGAGATGTGTAACACTGTGTTGAATGGCGCTTTTGTGCTGACACCTATTGGTGTGTCACATGTGTTGAAACAGCTTATATGACACAGTGACACTTTTATAACACTCAGGATGGCGGGAGCTGGAGGGTTCATGTGCGGTATCACAGATCACGCAGACGCACGCGCAAGCTTCTACGCAGTTTAGTAGGTAAATGAAACAAAGCAATCACAAATATAAAAAATTTATTCAAAATAAAACTATTTCTTTCATCCGTTTTGGATATAACAGAACTAGAAATTTGCATCAAGCTACACCAAAAATGAAAACGGACTAATCCTTATTGTTTAAATTGATATTTATAAAAAGCCCTTGAAATGTTTTATTTGTTGTTTGTCTCTTGTTTTTCATTAACTATCATTAACTATAATTTTTATTTCGCAAGCACACTTGTAGACAACAATCTCTAGACGGAAAACAGTTATGAAGCATTTTTTGTGTGGCTGTTAGTTAGTAGCTCTTTGGGAATCCACGAATCCCGCATCGTATTATTAAACAGTGCTGCTGTGTTGCATTTTCAACACTGATACTGATAGTCGATAGATACTTTAGCGTCAATGACGTACGGTACTTGAAAACATTTTGCTGTATTATGACACAATTGTGCTGACACTTTGTGTTAACACTTCAAGCAGTGACAGTGTTATTGTATCAACACAAGAAAATTTAGAGTGTTACCCATGACTACTGAGACGAAAATACTGCCACTTTAATATATGCATCAGGCAAATCTGCAAGTTTCGACAGGTTTTTCCTGTAGAATGTGGCATCGACAAGTTTTTGCTTTCTAATACCTATCTCAAATCATTATTATTTCCAATGCTGGGCGGTTACATTGAAACTACTGAAACTAAATAATTAATTGCAGAAATCACTTTGCAATCAGAAAATTTATTGATGACGCACGGCACGCACATTTTGACGTAAATATACTCAATGATTAGCGCAATTTGCGTTATAAATTTTAATTAGTTCATGAATTTAATGTCTTTTTATTGAAAATAAAATTAAAAATTATTTAAATTAAAGATTTTGGTGTTAAAAATCATGATTTTTGCAATCTTGAGAGCGACACACAGGCGAAGGGATAGATGAACAAACGGACGAACAAACAGACATCATTAGCAAAAATGATCGTAATGGATTCATAATACTATGCACAGTTAAAATCTGGTAGTAGAAATTATTATGGTTTTTACTTTCTTATAGTAAAGAGCACACTTTCTACGTTTCTATAGCGGCATTAAAATTATTACATGTATACTGAGAGTACAGAGTACATATTCTTTGGATGCTTTGTCACATTAAAATATGTAAACATATCTATGAAACTTCAAAATATCAAGTTTTTTATTCAAGCTAATGGAATTATTTTGACTATTTTCAGTTGTGTGTATCATATTGAACATACCACCTGTAGTCCAGGTGAATATTTTTCACGAAAATAAAAAACAATTTAGTTACATAATTATAACAATTACATGACGTTATGACTAATGTAATACTGTACTTATTATTAGCTAAGGAACCCATTATTTGATTTTGTCCAAGTAGCAAGTAACCAAAATTATTTATAAACAAAACTATGGACTGTGCGATGAGAGACATTTAAGAAAAACTGAAAAAGATATATTTTAATTTTTTTTGTTTAAATCAAACACTTCCGGGGCTAAATTTTATTCCAGAAGATTCAGCTATGTCCTGTAATGTTTAGTTCTAGCAAAAATATTGCCATAGTAAGAAAATTCCTTTTTGGGTGATTTAGACCCTTAGTTTTATACTACTACAATATTTTAGACGTTTAATAGAACTTAGCAAAATATACAAATAACACTTTCAATTAAAATGCTAAAAAAGCGATTAAGAAAAAATAGAGAATAAAGTTTTAGTTTGAAATTTTGAAATTGAAATAAATAAATACTTACATCTTAAAATTTGGCGTAGAAGTAAAATCTAAGAAAAAACTATTGTTTACAAACAAAACAAAAACACAGTGATACGATACAATTGAAAGGTGATGAAGCAGGTTTTAATTGCACGGTGAAACGCTCGAGCGAGAGATCTAGTGTCCTAGACTGCAAGAGTAAGCCATGCGCGACATTGCCAATTCGACGCGCTATCCGGCAGCTTCAACTCAATAAGTTTCCAACAATTTTGAACATATAAATGTTTAGCGCAAATGATGTGACTACGTGGTTGAGAGATAAGTACACTTGACTACCGCCTAGGAGTCATGGGTTCGATTCCCGGCCGTGGCACTGGGATTCTTTCAAAAGAAAGAAATGAAGCCTAGCGTATGGGATATGTGTCTGTCTCTAAATGTGTAGCCAGTCTTCTTCCAGAGCCATTAGGGGGTCGCATTTCTGGTATTGTAAAATTCAAGTCCTTATGTCACTTAATTTCTTTATAATGGGTAATACACAAGGAATGTAATATCTCGGCTTCCAATTGGCGTAAATAGAACTGTTTTTATAAAGTTGTTTCTTCTTTTATGGGCGTTCGATGCACTTAAATCGACGATTCAGTTATGAAGGTTCGGAGTTCAGTTCTCTTCGTAATTTCATAATGTACAAGTTTTTTTACTTCATTGCACTACGAGCTGTACAATCAAAGATATTTAGGAAGAATTGCGAATAGACAATTTTTAATATTCTATTGTTTAGACAAATGCATTTCGGGACTAGCACTTAGTCCAAAACTTTTTGTGATGTTTATAAGTTCTTGCAAACAGTTGCTACAGAGGACAATTCCCTTTTAAGTGATTTAGGCTCTTAATATTACTCCACTATAAACAAACATTCAATTGATATCTTTCGAATATCATTGGTAATCAAAGTATTGTCAATTTTTAGGGGCATCCATGTTTATTGCGCTTGCAAAAACCCAAATCAAGCACCTCAAAAACAATAATCGACTATACTTTGTCTGGTTAGGGTAGATATGAATATTTTAAAGTTGAATCTCGGGTTAAGGACTTCCTTATTTTAGACCATTTTAAAGTAATTTAATTACCACTTGCACCGGAAGCACTTATAAATTATATTAAGTTTTATACAAATATTTTTCTTTATTTGTATATGACTCTAAAACTATTTTTAGTTTCCGTCTCTCATGTACCTCTATAAGTAATTCTCTATGCTATCAAGCTAAACATTTGCTAGATGGATTATATCGGTCTATTTCCTGGAACCCATTCACTTCAGATAATGGTCCTATTTTATCTTGAACTTAGAATCCCAGGCCAGGCCGTTACAGCCACTCGGCCTAAAATGCTCCTCTACATACTATTCTCAGAAATGTAATTAGAAACTTATTCCACTGAAAATTATAATGCTAGATTTATGTATGCATTATTATTTTTTAATTGCCTCGGACATTTAAAGATCATATCAAGACTTGAGGTTACGTTTTAAAACCACAATTAGAATTGCTTAAAATATTAATTACGGTCTAGAATCGCCGATGAGTAATACAGAGCAAACGGTCACGTCGACAACATCGATGGAAAGTAAATATTAACGCATGCCTTGAAAATCGTAAGTATTTTCAAAAAAAGTTTGTTTAAAACAGCTATAAATTAGTACAGCAGTAATTTTTTTTATGTTTAAGATCATATGAATATCAAAATTTTAAACAAATACCTTCATCATTATCATTGATAAACCGAAAATAATTGTTGTATTGAATAAAAATATTTTTTTAGTGTAAATATTAAAAATAATATGGTATAAAGATAAAAATTGGTAAAATCGTAAAAAGTAGGTAACTTTGAACGACTGTATCTCAGCCAATTTTTGTCAAAAATACTTTTATCGGTCACCATTTTGACGGGAATTTCGTCAGCTTTCTTTTTTGTGAACCAATGTCTATACCTAAAACCACTCAGAAAAAAGTTATAAACAAAAATAAAATAAACAAAACATTGAAATATTTCGGTTTTTCTTAAATAGTTTTTTTGATTCATTTTGCTTGAAAAAAAAATTTTTTTTTGACTTTGTAAAGTGCCATTTCGATAGGAAATTTGATTCTCTGCAAAAAATAGAATTATGTATATATACTGAAAAGGTATAATTTTTGAGTCACAGTTAAAAAACTAAAAAGTGGACAAAACTCTGTTCTCAAAAATTCAAGACTAAATTTAACGGCACTTTGTGGAATTATCATCTTTCGGATACAGCTGAACATATGAAACAATAAAATACCTTAAACGAATTAGTTCCTTTTACCCCCGTTTTCTTCGACATAGTCAATAGCCTATCTCAAATGAAAATACCGAAAATACTTGACCATTTACTTACAATCGCACCTCCGCCATAACGTGAATGTTGTCTAACCTTGTAACCTGCACCTTCGCCACAACTTTGAATCATCCGTATTAAAAGTCAGTTAAGAAAGTACTTTTTCCTTGTTCTGCTCGCCTTATACTAGACATAATGATTAAAAATATATATATATACCACCGCCAAGTCCATACTCTATTGTTTGCAAAAAAAATCGTAGAAATCGCCGAACAAACATTTTAAAAAAACGTACATTCTGGTCGAATTGAAAACCTCGTCCTTTTTAATAATTTTTAAAGTCGGTTAAAAAGACTACTGATTTGTTGATTAACTGATTGATCCATTAATTAGCCAGCGTGGCAAGATTTTTATGAAATGATTGTCACATTGTGTCGTGATCTAGAGTGATTATACTCCAATTTTAAGTTTCTATCTACGATCATCTTGCCAATTCTTCTTCGGAGTCTTCTGCTTCTGAATAAGGTAGCGTGTACATCCCTGCGATTTCTTTATTATATTCCCTCTTTTGCTTTGCTGTTCTTTTCCAGTATGTATATACAGGGCGATTCAAAATAAAGTACATTAAATTCAACAGTAGATTGTGGCGCCCCAGAGATGAAGATTTTCCTAATAAAAATATAACCAAGTTACAGCCCTTTCAAGTGTATTGACGTACGATGATCAAATTGTGGATCCGGCTCTTTATTTTAATGGGCTACATGCTCATTAGAGCAAGTTCTTACTGATATGCAAGATGTGTCCTATACAGAGTGACCTGGTAAATTCAAGGTCAAATGTTTTTTGTCTTGTATCAAATTAAATTTTTTTATTAATGATTGAATATCTTATCAAATTTAGAAACTCTCTTCTTGTGATTTTCCATCCAGTTGGGTCGGTGTCCAGTAAATTGCAAAAACCAGAGGCATTCTGAAGCAATTTTATTGACCAAAACAAAGGTAACTTCGTCAGATTTTTAGTCGTCAGATTTTGACTTGTCTGATCAAAGTGATGCAATTGTTTGAGAATTGTTTTGAGAAGTTGTAAACCTAACCTTCGAGTGCTAATTCCGGGGTCTTCCTCAACTGTTTCCAATACCGGCTTTTCAACCTGTGGGGTTCGGATATTCATTGGCCTTCTTAGTCTAGGTGATGGTATTAATAGTTGTCCGGTTTCACGTAACCTTCTCTCAACCCCAATAAAAATTCTTAAATTTGAGACACGACGCGATGGTTGGGATATCGTCTAAGATAGTCCCTGACTGCACATATTGTATTCCCTTGGCATGATGTCAAGATATAAATCATATTGGTATAATCTTCGATAGTATACCGCAACATTTTCAGATCATTAACTCTCAAAAAATGGCACTACTTTGATTAGACAAGACAAGCGCTGCCTTTATTTTTGAATAAAATTTTCAATAAAATTGCTTTGGCATGCCTCTGGTTTTTTGCAATTTGTTGGAAACCGGCCGTTATGAGGCACGGTAGAAAACAGTTTTATTAGGAAAATATTACTTTCTGGGGCACCCCAATCTACAGTTGAATTTAATCTACTTTCTCTTGAATCAGCCTGTATATAATCCTTTCCTAGTTTGTTCTCGATTGCTGTCATATATGTGTAACATGGCTTTCCTATTTTCACTTTATTTACTATTCAGTCTTAGCCCTTTTTTTAGTATATGCGTCGTGTCTCGTCTTTGGACGTGTTTCCAGTATTTCATTGCATACGATTCTATTATTTTAATTGCTGTTTTCCCCCCTAGTAAAACTGACGTTTTCTGTCGCTTTCATGGTTTTACTCTTTAAAAGTAGTTGGACGATGTCCTTTTTAGCTTTTCACAGGCTTCTTATTCGCTTTTGTCGTTACCGCGTTTTCTACTTCGTATGTCATCGTAAGCAGTACGATGGCCAGGTCATCGTAGGCAGTACGATGGCCAGGTATATCTTTTTAATCAGAATCCATAGAAGTTAAATTTTGCTGCAAATGTTCATTGCCGATGTATTACTGTGTACATAAGTGTTCTTGGTTCAATAATTTGAAAAGCTTTCTCGTTTCATAACAGCTGTATCTAGGGATTATATGAATTTATAAAATATGGAAACATATTGAATAACTGTTTCGACTTATTCGTTTAGTGACAATACGTGTACGTTAAAATTTTAATTTTCATGAAATTGCTAAAGCTAAAATGAGTTAGTGACTTAAATTTTATATCTCATGAAATAACAATACGCCATCGAAACGCCAATTAAGTGACTGATCAAGATTTATTAAAATATTGTTCTTCAAATTACTTTACTCCTACATAACGAAAACTTGTTAAATTAATTAAAATTAATTTCCATAAATTAATTATTTACAACATAATACGCAATTAAAAGTACATGTGGTAAATAATGTATTGTGTACAAATAGAATACTAATTTTCTTTGCGATTTTTTCTCAAGATGGAAGCCACCTCTAAAACCTTATACATATTTGAAAAAATGTGAGGCTGAAATAAAGCAACATTCTGGAAATGGCAGCTAGTATAGAATAGAATTCTATTATTGTCCTGGAGAAAACCGCGCGGGTCGTGATTCAGTTGAAATTATGTGAGATCCAGCACAAAATATACATTGTCCTTGAACAACAACATTTCCAAAAAGATCTGTAATATAGTATCAGGCCTGACTCACTTTATAGTTTCCACTGTACTTCATACTACGACTTGCACATAATTATGCAGGAAAATTTCCACTGTGTTTCATTTTCACCCATGTCGACATGATACTGATAAATTTGATGCCTTTAAATACATTAGCAGATGAGTTTGGAAACTATAGATTGACATTAATTCTGGGGGCCACCCATTCGAACACTTATAAATATAACTACCGCAGGCAAAATACTCCAATGGTGAATATTTTGTATAAAAATTCTGTATGCATTCACCAGATTCCGTGAAAACATCTTATTAAAGTTTTTGTATAAGAGCACTTACCTGTTATCTTTGTAAGCCTAACTGCTTTATAATTAATTGCAAACACATTTACGTCACCTGATAATGTGACATTAAAGAAGCAATCTAAGTTAATAATAGCTGTAGGTATAGTTATTTATGGAATCGTTATAAATAAAAATATTCGTATTATTAGTCGACTCTATAAAGGATATATCAGGAACCTTTACAAGGGTAGAATATCACTTTTATAGAATAGTTTTGTAATGATGTTACAATATTCTTAAAGCGTTTCCATACCGCCAAATTGTTGTAGAGAGCTAATTAGTTCACAATAATACTTTAACAAAATACAAAGAAATATTTTGGCACCAATAAAAATAATTATACGACAATTCCTTTAAACAGACATTAAATGAGCAATACATGAGTTTAATAATAGCTCTATAACCAACATTTATATTATAGAATAAAAATATTCTTATAATTACTTCAAGCTCTGTAAGAGATATATCGGGAACCTTAACAAGGTGATACTAGAGCCTTTATAAATTGGTTTTATAATTATGTTATAGGAACATTTTTAGTACGTTTGTATAATTGTTGCAGAGCTAATTATTACACAATAGTAATTTAAAAAAATATTTTCACAACTAAAATATATTTATATAATTCGATTGAATATTAATGCAATAATTCTAGTCGGACGGTGTTGGTCATTCGCTAACTGTTCTTGTAAAAGTCCTGTAACCAACGCGATATAATTTGAACGAAATTTAAATTAATTTGTGAACTTGTATTCACCCATTCCAACAAGATACTGATCATCGCACTATAACCAGTATCTAAGAATCTAATAGACTACATCGAAGTTGGTGCATTTGTAGTAGAGTCGACTTCTGTCAAGGCAAATATATATATTTAAAAGTAACATGTTCAACATATTTATTTCAAGCACTGGGGGAAATTATTTATTTTGAAAGAAATAAGCTAGCTACTGTGGTAATCATAACATGTACATTGACATATTACACTAACAAAGTTTTTGAGTATCGTTGTTAGTAATGTTTGTTTTAATTGACACAGTTGCCACAGAGCACAACAATATTTATGTAGTCAGCAAATTTATTATCATAACAATACTAAATATTTGTATACTTGATTTAGTTGTTAAATATTTACATCAGTTTGGTCAGTACTACATGCACCATCGATTTACAAGTAGAAAATATAAGGACGAAAGAATTTATTGTTAAAAACTTTAATACGAGAGCTTGGGTTTTCTCACGTACGCTGTATTTGAAAGACTTTTTGTGTGACTTTCATTGTTACGCAGGTGCCTAGTTAAATACAAAGAGAAAGAAACCTTCCAGATTTATTTCTTTACCATATACGTAGGATGACTTACAAAGAGAAGAAAGAATAAAGTTCAATTATATTATATTAGTAGTAATAATGTTTCATTTACTATTTGCACGTGCATGTGCATATATAATGTGGTATCTATTTTGCAAATATTTCTTTTACGCCTCCCCCTCTACGTACCGAATCAAAAATAAAACTCTACGCAGGAAAGGGGAAATATATCCCAGGCTAAATCCTTCAACAAATGAAGTTACAAGAAATAGTTTGCGTAAGTACCATCGAAGTTGTTGCAAATTGCGGTAAGGGATATACTTTGAATTCATTTAATTTTTTTTAGCGATGTACTCAACCATTTTCGAGGGTGATATAAAGTTCAATAAATTGAATACAGGTCTTTTTTCTACGAACGCCATTAAAAATAGTCTTTATAACGTTTCAGCGCTAAAAATGTTATTTTATGGTATACGTGTAAAAGTGAATTTATTATTGTGTCGATAACAGTTTCCAATACATATCGGGGAGATAGGCGAAAAAGCAAGCCCACCCCTTACGAGGCCGATCCAGGTCTACAGAGATGTTAGGGGCAAAGAGCTCAAGCTCGACCCCTAATCATCCGAGACTGTCATCTTTAGTCAAGAATATTGGCGCGCCAGTACATTTCAATTTTAAGAAATATTTTTACCTTTAATTGGTATTAGTGAGGAACGATTAGGAACAGTAATTATGTCAGCAATCCTAATAAAGGTAGTTGCAGTGGTGTTGGCTTCACAGATATTCTGTGACGCATGTAGTCATGTTAATCGCCGAAGTTGTGGGAAGAATTTGGCACGCAATGCTCTTCTAATTTCCAAATGGGTGTTATTTTCTAACGAGTGTTCTATAGAACCCACTTTTAACACATCAAAAATAGCTACTTTTTTCCAATTTGCATGTAATGCATGGCAAGTGGCAAACGTCAAAGTGTCACATTCAAAGCCTAGTCAGTTAAAGTGATAGCTAGGGAGCTGGTGGCAGAAATTTTTATATGATTTTACTATGTGACTGAAGTTGAACATTGTAAATATGTAATAATAAAAAGCCGGAAAGACCATTTCAGTCATTACGGTGTTGCTGATTTTTTAATTAACAGTAAATTAAACATGCAATAAAAAAACGCTCATATATCATTTTATTGTGTCAGCCACTTGTTTTAAACGTTGCTTGTCAAAATAAATGTCCGCTGAAATGTATGTATGGAAATGAGTTCAATTGACAATTAACATTAACACGTAAAGCACATCACTGAACACGCAAAGTTACTTGGACATTACATCCCTTTTGTTTCAACCGTCGTACCTCAAAATTTTATTTGAACATCCCTATTACATATGCTTAAATGTTAAAAAATAAACAATCTAGAAACGCGGTGTGACTTTTATTAAGTACAAATGGATATTTTTCTAAACCCCGAAGGGGTTGGACTGCGATTATTTGGTTGGAGACTCAGGAGATAGTTCTCGATCAACACTGCAAAAACCAGCTATTCAGCCTTTTGTTTGTATATTTCCTAAACCATAATAAGCAAATATGGTGAACGGGAGCTGGACCGTCAAAAACCAAAGTTGCCAAAAAATTTTATTGGGCAAAGTTGTAGAGAATATTATTATGTACAAGCTGGAAAAAGAAAATTTCAAAAAAATATATAAGATACCACCCATATTGCAACACGCTACAAGGGTTGTGGGCTGTGACTTTTTGGTTGGATACTCGAGAGACACCCCCCCATCGACCGTGAAAAAATCTTTTTGAAAAATGATATCTTTATTAGACTATTGATAAATGGACAATTTTATAGCAATAGTTGAAACAATAAAATAATATAGGAGCATTTTTTTATTGCAAATTTGACATTCATTTATTTAAAAAATCAGCAGCAACCAAACTCGGTAGCTGCTCTAATCAGTCAATTATATCAACACCTTCATTCCATATTATTATTGACTACAATCATATACCTGTATTGCCACTACCTCCCTAGCTATGAGTTGCTATGTGACTGGAAAGAACTCTTTGACACTTATGATTTATTTAGGAAAACACAACTCCAACATGGAACAACATTTAATTATAATTTTTTTGTAAATATTCAATATATGATTGGTTGTTCTGTTGTGGTATTGTGGTCTGTCTCTGCCTCGGCTATGGCTATGGCTCCACCAGAGCGCTAAGTTAAATGAGTAGGAGTTGCGGTGGCCGACTGCGAATAAATTGTGCAAGGACCTGGGCCGTAATCAAACAAGTTCTTCGCCGATTTACTGCACTTTTTATATATAATAGTTGCACATTCAATAGGATACTTCCTCTAGCTAACATTAAGTTACTGTCCAAATTTCAATACAATTGGACTTTTCATTCTTAACTTATCGTACTTACAAAAAATGTGACAGACGGACGGACGGACAGGCATTTTGAAAGTTGTTCAGAATTCGATTACCAACACAGTGATATGAAAATTTTCTCTCTATGAGTGATATTACCGGTTTCAGAAATGTGCCGATCAAATGCAATTTATACTTCGTTTTGTATTTTCGAAGAGTATAATTTTAGACTTTATTTTCATGCCGGAAAAACTAATTTTTTGAGTTCCGCTAATAGACTAAAAAATTTCTCTACATTGAATCTAAGAAGCAATGATGCCTACCCGTCTCTGTCCAATGAGAAAAGGATTTTGTAGTTATTATTGATGAAATTTTTAATTGGCACATTGCACTCGACTTTCATTCATATTACACTCTTTATGTTACCTTTTTGAAGTTTCGAGGAAGTTTTGTCTAAAAAGCAGCTCATTAAATTATATCATGCTCAGGTAGGCTCTAGGCTGAGGTATGAAATTGGTTTCTGGAGTAGTTCAAGTTTATCATTATCTACATTCATGGCACAAAAGCTTATTCTGAAACGAACTAAGCCGGGTAAATTAAATAGGTACCGAAATAGTTGTTTGAATAATTTTTAGTTTTAACTGTAATAATTAAATGTAAAACTCCTGACGTTTATAAATTTTAAGTGTTTTTTTGTAAATACAAGTAATTTTGTTTTATATTCTAATATAATATAATAATATAAGACAAAAATTTTTACCTGAAATATCTTATCATTTGCTTGCTTATTTAGAAGTTAATGTTTCAAACAGTTTACCCGACCAAATAAAAAAACAAAAACTATATTTACATTTATTTAAATTTGTTTTAACATAAATTTTACTTTACTTAATTAACTATAGTAAATAGCAGTAGTAGTAATATAGCACTTTAATTAATTTAATTATTATTACACTGCATTTGTCAAACATTATTCAGGGCTCAGGGAAACATAAACATTTAACAGTGGAAAACATTTGTAATTGGTTATTTTATCAATTTTAGTGTTTCAGTTAAATTGTCGCATCTTTAATATGTCTGCGAAAATACATCCTTCACCTATGAAACAAGCTAACCATCATATTCTTCGCCGATTTACTGCACTTTTTATATAATCGTTGCACATTCTATAGGATACTCTTCACAATTTTTTTGTAAAAAATATTGGTTTTAGACATTTTCTGTTTAATTAAAAACATAAGAAAATATATTTTTTTAATTTAAATAGTTAATAACTTTTTTATCGATAAATTTTGTTCAACAATCAAAAGGGCTAACACACTTACAGTCCAAATTTCAATATAATCGGAATTTTCATTCTTAAGTTGTCGTGCATACAAGAATCGTGACAAACAGGCAGACAGACAGACAGAAAGGACAGGACAGGACGGACAGACGGATCAAAATTTGATCACGAACACAGTCTCTGTTTCTGTTTCCAGACATACAACTTCATATTCCAGGTAGACACCCGCATCGCACAAGTAATCGGCGGAATATTGTATTAATGCGATAAACCTGGAATTGAAAAAATGCGCTTTCTCGAAGAGATCAGCTGGGATTTTCTGAGCCACGGGAAAATGATCACGAAAGCCTCCAAAAGCACCTTCCACTCGCAATTTTTATCGGGACTTTGCTGTGATGTGATAATCCTTTCCTTCAAGCTCAGTGTGCGCGCGATACTTATCTCCTCTTTAGGGGTAGTATCATATTTCTCTATTCTTCCTTAAAAATGCCATATTTTTCTTCTTGCACGACAACCAAGCAGACAATCTTTTTTTTTAATAAATGGATATTAAAACATTTTTAAAAAGTGGTTTAAATAGCCTATATGATTTATTTACCTGATAAAAATAATTGACCGTGACGCATCTAGATATTCTTGTAATAATCTATCTGGTTTCCCTCTGTATCGACGAAATCCCTCTGAAATAATGTGAACGGCGGACCATACAACGGTGAAAAGTGGAAACTATTTTTAACCTTCGTCCAGTATGTACTTTTTAATGTTTATTAGTCAGACTCCCGGTTGGTTGAAGTGATTCTTGACGCCTTATATTAAAGTCCTGGCGGAGTTCAGCCATAACTATACCACCACTCAACCAGGTTATGCACACACAGACAACAACCATTCCCTGTGACATTGCCATCTGCTGCAACTGAGACTCAAACGTAGGGAGACTACTACATTAGCCGTGAGCCGTGCTCGCTCAACAGCAAGCTAGTCTAATATAATTCAACAAAGTTTTATTAATATTGCATGAAATACATTTTATTCCAGATGTTTCTTGAGGGCGGTTCAGTTTTTCCAAATGTTTTAAGTTACGTTTTATAATTAATAAACGAATTCCTCCACATAATAATTTTTGTCTTTGTAAAATAAAGACAGAGCTAATGACAATGAAATAACAAAGACAGTGAAATCAAATTAGACAGTCTAAACAATTTGTTTCCGAAGAGATAAATAACTTTCTATATTTGCAACAAATTATCTCTTAGCTTCAATTTTAATGTTTAGAATGAATGGTTCCTCAAAGATAAGCAATATACGCAGTCTATATCAGAAAAAGCTATAATTAACTAAAAAGTAACACCTCCGCTTTCCGGAGGTGAATCTTTTTGATAACACGTTACATCTACTGTTAGTAGGTTCCGAGCTGTTGTCATTATAATACTGCACCATCATTTGACCAAATAAGTATATAAAAACATAACAGATTTAAAAAAAAGGGATATTGAAAATTCACCATATGGGCTACGTAAGTAATTAAAATAATGATGATTTTATGTACCATTAAATAATATGCCATTACAATGTTACTTCGCTTACCACATGATGCTACCCTTAAATATAATTATGATTGTTTTAACAATAAGAATAATCTCGGAAATCTGACATGTGCGTGCTTATAGACCAAGCGTCAGATAATTATTTGCGGCAAAATGAAGTAGAAGGAAGCTATTGTGTTAATCGCTAGTTTTTGTGTTTCTGAACATGTACCTGGATTGGCGAATACAATTATCTTCTGTTTAGTTTTTTACTACCAAAAGAATTTTGGAAAAAGTGGTTCTTTTGCACTAACATCCTTTTTAAAGATAGAAAAAAATATATTTCAAATGGAAGTTAAAGAAAATAAAATTGTTATCTATCGATCTGTTTAAATCCAATGTTAAAACAAGCTAACCAAATCTTTCAATTTTTTACTGTGTTATCTTAAATATTTGTTAATAAAATATATTAATATGAAGGTCAAATTTTTAAATGTAGAAAATATGATTTTTGTTTCTAATGCTATGCCTGCAAAATATGAAAATTTGCAGTCGTAAATATAGCAAGCGGGAAGCTTTTTTGTCTTTCGAAATAGATACCAAGTATAGAGAGACATGAGGTTGAGTATGGAGCCAAATTTTATATTTGAAACTAACAAGTAGCACTTCTCGAAAAAACAACATGCGAAAAAATGTTCAACGATGAACAAATGTTATAAAGATAGCGCGTATTGAATAAAATAACTTTTGGGTTTACCAACAATTATATATGTCTTTGAAAGATGTATAGGTAGGATATAAACTAAAAAAAATCCTTGTAATAAAGGAAGGTAAAAGTTTAAAGAATATTTTAAACTTAACCCGCCATCAAAATGTTATTAACTTTTTTCATAATAGGTTATTTCTCAAAAATAACGACTTCTCCGGTTACTGGTCGGGATTTAAAAATCCAATGTTTAAAATATTTATTTCAATCACAAATGAGCCATTGGAAAATAAACTAAATGAAATAATCACGAATTATAGACCGATTTTAAAATGTTTGAAAATATGCAAAATGAAAATAGTTAAATATATTTTTTTACATATTCACTCTTTGGATTTTGAAAATAGAGATAAAAATCTACTGTCTGAACCTAAGAAGTCTACAATCCCAAAAGTTGTAGTGATTTTCCCAATTTTCACTCTTTCTAGGTTAAGTCGCAAAAATTAATATTCTCAAAGTCGCTCCACATCATCTTGGGGACTTTTTAGCTGCAACTCGCTAAATTTTCAACTCAGTCACGTATTTTATCAAAAAGAATTTTGGCATTAAAAGAGCAAGTTGGTTTCCTTGATTTCTTTGTAGTTCTTAGGTTAGATTTCATTATTTTAACATTGGATTTAAACAGATCAAGAGGAAATAATTATCTACAACTTTTATTTGGATTTTTAAGAACAAACATTTTTTTTTCAAAATTTTTTGCCTACAAAAAAATAAGCAGAAGTGATTCTTATTCGCAAATCTAGGTATGCAGGGTGTTCCTTAATGACATGCTAATATTTCAGGGTGTGATTCCTTAGGTCGTTTTATAAAAAAAAGTCCATGTGAACATATGTTCATGTGAATATATTATAACGGCTTACTTTTTCCTACAGGTGTGGAATTATTTTTTAATATCTAAGAAAGCAGGTAGGTATTATTTTCAATTTTGGTATGTGTTAACAGAATATAAAACCACATATTTTGGTTAGAAAAGTTATTTTATCGCTCCACCAGTGGCGTCCCTGAGACCATGTCCTCTGATATTTTTTACCAGAAGAGTGGTACACCACTGACATTTATCCATGTGAATAATTAGCCTGGTTAATTCTACATAAAAACGGTCTCTTGCGTTTTTCTCGTCAGACGCACAGTTCTTATTTGAAACAATTAAATTCAAATTACTTCTTTCAGCAGTATTGACTTGATTTTTGAACGCGTAAATCTAGTTATCCTAGAATAAATGACGTTTTTACAAACATCATTTTCAAAACAATATTTGCTGACATAAAGTAAGTTGTTGGTGTTCAAAAGCATCTCATGTTATTATTTCTTCGATTTTTAGTGTTTCATTGAGTTTATTTTATTTTTTCTCCGTTTTTATTCGAATATCTCAGTAAATATATACGAATGCGGAAATGGCGACAATGCATTACGTATTGGTCACAGAGGACCTCGGAATGGCCAGCAAAATCCCCCGATCTCAGAAGTTTGGATTTCTTTTTGTGAAGTCATCTTAAAACCCTGGCGTATGAAACTCCCATTAACACTTCAAAAAATTTAAGAGAACGAACAGTTGCCTTATGTGAAACAATACGGAATACTTCTGGAATAATGAACTAGTGCGCAACTCGATGCAAAGGCGGGCGGAACTATGCCATTATGTGAAGGCGACGATTTTCAACAACTTTTATAAAACAAAATCTATCATTATTAGTGTTAATTGTAATTAGTTTCAATTTGACTTTAATTGCCTCAATCAAGAACTCTGCGTCTGACGAGAAAAACGCAAAAACCTTCTTCATGTAGAATTGACCAGGCTAATCAGAAAAAACATCCGCATGGAAAAATGTCAGTGGCGTACCACTTTTTTGGTAAAAAATATCAGAGGACATGTTTGCAGGAACGCCACTGGTGGAGCGAACTTTTCTAACTAATACATGTGGTTTTATATCCTGTTAGTACATACCAAAATTGAAAATAATATCTAAACTACTTTCGGGCCATCCATTAATTACGTCACACTTTTAGGGAGGAGGGGGGGTCCATAAAGTGTGACAGAGTGACAAGAGGGGAGGAGGGGGTCAAACTTTTGTGACATCACATTATTTACATCTATGTATACCATTGTTTTAATTGCATGGAATTCAAAGAAAAAAAAAAACAAAATCAGAAAATTCTACCTCATAATTTAAAATGTGAGACGTCACAACGGGGGGGGGAGGGGTTGACTCGAATGTGACAACCTGTGACATGGGGAGAGGGAGGAGTAGAAATACCATGAAATTTGCGTGACGTAATTAATGGATGGCCCCTTTCCGACATATTAAAAAATAACGATTAAAAAAATTATACAACACTCTGTAGAAAAAAATAGAAGCCGTTGCGGACATATGTTCATATGTACTTTTCCTCGTAAAATGACCTACGGAATCACACCCTGAAATATTTGCACGTCATTAAGGAACACCCTGTATAAGAATAATAAAATCATGCTATTAAAAAGAACAGCAACCTTCTACCTCATTTTAACGCAAAAAATCTCTGGCGCCTGGTCTATGATTGTTTCAACAATAAGAATAATCTCGGAAACCTGACATATGTTTAATTATAACCGTGCCTTTATTTTTACCTTTTCAGATCACCCGAAGAACTCGACCATCGATTATAAGTCGAACTCGTCTTGTAGCAGCCCGTCAAAAGATATGAAGAATTCCGACAGATGCGGCATGCCATATGGGGCCCAGGTACCTGTTCTGCCCGTCCGAAATAACTTGCGCCGGCCCAACTCGTCACATTTTCCGCAAGCCAGTCGGTTTCATTTTAGAAAAGGACTTACCTCGAAATGCACGTGGAAATGCACCGCTATTGTGTTTATTATGCTCTCGGTGGTGCTCACAGCTGCCCTTTCTTATATTTCAGGTAAGAACGTAATAAAGAAATTAATTATATAAGTAATAAATGCGCCTGAATGGCGATAAGTCGGTTTTTGTTAAATGCTACTCCATTTAACAACGAGTGTCCTTGTTTAAGTCAGAACACCAAACTCAATAAAAAGTGAAGTAGTTACCTGAGATTAGCCACTTTTATTTTTCATTTATCATTTTTTGGTTTAGATGTGTATTTTAGGAACATACATGTGCGAAAATTGCAACATCTTAAAAACCAGAATTAAAGATAAAAACCATTATCTGCATTTCATTTCTAGCAGTTTTATCAGAAAGTTACTAGATTATTTTTTTATTTATTATCAACCAATATTCCTTCAAGGACAGATAATCCAGGCACAAATATTTATTTATTTAAATTACACTGTTCTACAGGTAAGATACCCAATTACAGAACAGGAGGGTATGATAAGTATTAGATATAAGTTAGAGTACTAAAGGAAAACAGTAAAATAAGTAGTTGGAGCAAGAATACATAAATCATAATATTATAAAACTACAGAGAAAGAAAAACAAAGACATTTATTTTAAGTATATGGTCCTTATGTTATTAAGGCTGCAGGAAAATATATCTAACTGACTTCCTACTAGATTGCAATTGTTACACATTGTATATATGGGTGAATGTTGCAGTGTGTTTGTACGCGCTGTGGGTAGGTAGAATGTTGCGTTATCACGGGAGGATATTCTGGGAACATAAAAGTTTAACTGAGATACAATGTCTCGGCAGTCGATTTTATTATGAATAATTTTATATAAAAATGTTTGTGAGTGATACTCGCGACGTTTTGAGAGACTTACCATTGAGTGTTTCTCAAGTAGTTCATTTTGCGGTACGCCCAAGGGTGGGTACATACCATCCGATTTAAAAGACAGCAGTTTATGTAATTTACGCTGAACGTTTTCAAGATTGTCGATGAGTACATTGCAATGAGGGTACCATTAAATCGCAGCATATTCAAGTTTAGATCTCACAAAACAGTTATACAGCATTTTAATGGTGTTTAGATCCACAAAGTCTCTGCTATTTCGGGCTATAAATTCATAGGATTCATAGGACAGTTTTTTATAAAAAATTACACCCAGATCGCGAAAAATATTAGGGTGCTCCAATGCTGTATAATTAAATACTAAGGTAGAGTATAATTAAATACTCACGTAGAGGTCTTTGATGTGTATGACATTACATTGCACTTTTGTGGATTAAGCGGTAATTTATTTAAGACGCACCAATTGAGTATCCTGTCCAAATTGTGCTGAATTCTTTCACAATCCTCAACACTCCTAACCACATCAAATATTTTCAAGTCGTCCGCATAAAGTCGGCAATTTACATCTAGATCTAACACGATGTCATTAATGAATATGTTGAAAAGCAGGGGACCAAGGACAGAGCCTTGGGGAACTCCTGAAGTTGCAACTTATTCAACAGACCTGAAACTACTAAATACTACGTACTGCTTCCTGTGAGAAAGATATGATACAAATAGCATTATAAGTGATCGGGAAAGTCCGAATAGTGAAAGCTTTTGTAGCAATATGTTGTGATCAAGTCTGTCGAATGCCTTGGAGAAGTCGGTGTAAACAACATCAGTTTGAGCCTGCATGTCGATAGATTTTGCAATGAATTGCGTGATGACAGTTAAATTAGTCGTGGTAGATCGACCTTTCATAAAGCCGTGCTTTACTAAAGTTACGTAGTATAGAAATTGGACGAATGTTCGTTATGTCATGTTTGTCGCCTTTTTTATAAATTGGACACACTTTAGAATATTTCCAAATTTTAGGAAAGGTACAAGTTTTCAAACACAAATTAAACAATATACATAATGGGGCGGCGAGAACGTAGGCACAGTCCCTAAGTAAGAAAGCCGGAACTGCATCGGGACCGGTCGTCATCTTAGGTTTAATCTGTTTTAAGGCGGTCAGAACATCATTGAACTCAAATTCATTTATATGTAACGTAGAATTAGGTAACAATTCTTCATCGTCCAAGGATAGATCGGGTGAGGGCGTGAACGACTTACTGAAAAAATCGGCAAATGAGTTCAAAATATCTCTTGGATTATCTAGCTTATTATCGCCATAGAACATATTGTCAGATATATTGGTTGAACCTTTTTTGCTCTTTATGAATGCCCAAAATTTATTTGGGTCACTCTGTATGTTATTTTCTGCCGAGCGCATATAGTTCCTGTATGAAATAGTAATATCAAATTTTATTTTAGCCCGCAGTCGCTTAAATTCCTCAAAAGTGATATGGTCGTTATTTTGTTTAAATTTATTTAGGAGTTTAACTTTAAGTTTAATATTTTTGATTATCTCAAATATGAACCAAGGTTGATATCGTCTTTTGTGTTTTATTATTGGTCATAATTTCTTTCATAACGCTTGAATAAAACAAAACTCTTAAAATACGCAAAATACAAACAAATAGTGGATGGGAAAATCAAAGAGCACAACATTCTACATAAAAAGTATGAAAAAGTGTTTCGTACAGGCAACAATTTTTGCGTAAAATAAGAATCAAAGTTATAAGGCCGCGAGTCAATTCACCAACACCAATATTAGCGTTTTCCCGTGCCTTTTGGCGCAAAAAAATTTGTTTAAATGATGGGATCGTAATAATAAAAAATCATTTTAAAGGGAAAGAGTGCAGTTTTTGTTATATAAATTTTTAACCCTAACATTTTTACAAAATTTCTATATCTTGGAATATGCTCGTTAATGTAACAAATCCATTATTAATTTTGAGATTTGTGTATACAGCACATATAAATCCCATATGCGACACTCCTTTGATCTAGCAGAAATGCCGCCGATGACCTCGGACTTTTACTGTGGATGACACGTCAAGATTAAATACGCTCGAGATGATTCGGATAATCCGAATCGGAATTTTAGTACCTGACTGAAGTAGGTAATAGAGGATTTTAATTGTATAATTATAATACCTGCATCATACAATACATTTACCTACATCGCATAATTCCTTACATAACCTATTTGTATCATTTGTAACGCTTATTTTAAAATAATAGTGAAATTTGTGCGTCTTACGAAAATTCAATCTTTTATTGCAGCTAAACTGTTTATGCGTATGAGTCTCGGCTCTTTAACCTGGATATATCTCTGCTAGTGTTGCACAAAATATCTCTGTCCTTTTCAGTGTCGCATATGGGATTTATATGTGTATACAGTGAGTCATTAGTGAACGTTCAATATATCAGTTCAATTTTCATTCATTTTTACAGAATCAAAACACAAGTTGGCGTCTGTGAGAAAAAACTATAAATTATATACTTGACAACAAATAATTAGATATCTAAGTGCAATTCTTAAAGATAACATATATACTATACTTACTAGATTTATCGTATTTTTAATTCAGTTTTTATTACAGCTTCTAGCCTATTAAATTGGTCATATCAAAACACAAAACCGTGCGAGGTTCTCGTGGGGGACAGCACACAGATTGTACCTGCTTCAAAAACAGTCCCATCCGAAACGAACCTTTCGACTTCCAGTCGGCCGAAAACTTCAAACTCTGGAGGTAAATACAACGAGCCTGTCTATTTTCGAAAACGTAGACAAATTGACGACACACCGCATGCCTTTGTGTTATCAAATGCTACCACAAATTCGAGTGGCCCCTCTAGTACTAGTGGGCACGATAGACTTGATAGTTTGCATGCTAGTACTCTTAAACCCTTGCATGACTTGAACAATCTTACCACAAGAAAGCTTTCAATTCTTGATGTTGTTGCACCTTCAACTAATAATCCAAATACACAAACACAATACACCGAAACCCCGTTGAATATGATAGAAGATAATGTTTCTACGTCTAGTTTTTCATTAGAGACAACTACTTATGCATATTCTGAAATAATCACAAGTAGCCACTCATCCAAGGCTACTGGTTCATTGCAGAACACAGCTAATACTGATGTATTTGATAAAGATATTAGTATTGATGAATCTGGTGAAATTTTTGGATCTAGCCATAAAGATAATTTACAAGCCGAAGAAAAAGAACAGTATGATGAGGCCAGCACTGAAGACGACAACCTTTCGGATGCTTCATTGTTTAAATTAGATAGTGAAGTTTACGACGAATTAAACAGAGAACAACTTTCTAAATTCAAGTCTTCCGAGATTCAGCACGATTCTCCAATTTTTTCTTACGGGCAAGATGAAGTACAAATCGTAAAACTAAACCATGAGCCTTTATCTACAACTCAGAAGTCAAAGGCAACATACAATACCAACACTACAGAGCTGAAAATCAAAACCCTAGACAGCTCTAAGGAACTGACAGATTCAAATTTATCAATTTTACCGATAGAAGACGTCGATTTAACTATAAAAAAAAATAATTTTAATGACCCCGTTATTTTGCATAACACTACTAACAGCACTGTTTCTAAAGAGTTTGACACTAACGATTTGCCACCTCAAAATCCTAAAATAAAAGTAATAGAGGTCCCTCCCGTCCACACCCCAGGCATGTCTCCATCTAAGCGTGTTCTTGTAAATGTAACAATAGCAACCGACCCAGACTTTAACAATCCATATTCTACACATTCTGTTTATATGCTTTCGGTATCTGTACCGACTGAAGGTAATGACGAACCTGGTGTCAATATTGACACAAAAGAAACTCCACCAAAGGAATTTCGAGAATCATTGAAAGAGTCCGAAAAACCGACTCTGGCTCCTCCTGTCTTGGAGTTGGACAGAGTTATAGATGACAATTCCGGTGGAGCTTGTGAATGTTCTTGTCCTTGTCTAGATGCATCTAATGAATTTTCAGAACGAAACAGTACTGAAGAATATGACTACAGTGATAGCTTTATCATACAAGCTATATCAACAGCTGGATCAACCAGAACACATGTAACTACAGAAAAATCAGCTACTGATTTTTCCAGTAGCAGTACAGAATCTTTTTCTGATGTATCATCGCCATCGACCGCATCGTCGACTGACTTGACTGAAGCATCAGACAGTTGGCAAACGAACTGTCCAGAAGTTACCACAAAATTGCCACCACCGCCTACGATTCTCATTCTCGAAGGTATGACAGTGTCGATTAAATAAAGGCTTAGCTACATTAACCAGCTAAGCAGTCAATAATTCGCTATACTGTCTCATTAATAATCCTTCCATACGTACATCGCATCATCTGTAACAGAATTGTATATCCCATGCATGTGATTTGTTAGTTTTGTGACTAGAATTTGTTGAGCTTAGTGACTAAAATTTCATAGTAGCTTTTAATATAAATATAACTATTAGCCTAAAAACAGTAATGTAAGGGGACGTTGTCAAATTATTCAACAAATGATTCCTAGTACTAATAGTCCAGTAGAAGGAGATGAAGAAGGCTCTTGCCCTGCAAAAGGTCGGATAGGTGGATATTATACAGATTTTTTTTGACATCAGAGTCAGTAACGGCTACTTCGAAAATATCAAGTACTAATTATATCTCTAGCGCATTCTCAAATAGAAAATACTTTTTTCCAATGTTTGGTCATCCTATACCAGACATACCTTAAGGAAACTAATATAAAACAGCCGCCAAATCATACTCTTCGGTTTGCAAAAGATTTCCATAAAAATTTCTGAAACCATTCCAGAGTAATGATTGAACAAACATACGTGTCGAACCCCCTCCTTTTAAAAATATTTTTGTTAAAAACCAACTTCTCAATGAGTCTCATGGCAACACTAGTTGTGAAACTATGTATTTTTCTCAAAAAAATTATTGCTCTTGCTATTGATTTGTGGTTCAAAATTTTCATTTCCTTTGCGAATTTGGTCAATAATGGATACATTTCTTCTTATTTTTCTTATTCTTTCTTTTCACTCTCCACGAGTACTTCTGATACATAACAGAATTAGGTTGGTTAAGTTAGGTTGATATTTTTGTGGGCTTATAGTCAGGCCCATACACTGCAACCATTTGTACAGATAATAGAATACTTTAATCCAGCTTATCTCCAGCCACGTGCCCTGCCGCATTCTTGTTGCAAGTGTATTGGTTAAAATCGAGCTAGGCCTGAGGAGTTGTCATTTGTAATTTTCTCAGAAATTACCCTATTATTGCTGTTTTCAGTCGCACTGTTGCGGACATTTTTCAATTCCATACCATGCCTGTACCTAATGGTGCGTCCTGAATGCATGGCATTGTATAATGTATAGTGTCTTTTGTTGATGGTAAAGTAGCAAGATTAAGTTTGCTTTTAGTGATAATTTGGCCAGACGTTGGTAGCACACTGCATTCAATGTCTCATTTTTATCATCATATAAAGCGACAAAAACATTCTCCTGTCTGGGCAATGTCTTAGGGATCTGTGTCCTAGTCTTTGAGTATTTTAGCTAATTCATTTAGTTGCGGATACTTCTGGACAATGATACAATTTTTTTTCTTGGATGCAAAGAGCAGACGTTATATCAGAACGTGCTAAATGCATAGGAATACAAATACCAGCAGATTGATGTCTTCGGCGACACTGACAACGGCATCCAATGCTGAGGTCATGGAAATAGCAGTCAGCAATCAACGGTCTACGGCTCGTTATCTATTAGATATACGTAAAGCTAGCTATTTTGACCATAGTACCCTCGATTGGTGAGAAGATATTCCGGGAAAAAAGGTGTTTTTCGAACCAAGGTCGTACGTAAACTTGAATGTTTTAGAAGGATCTCAAACTTTAAAACATATCCAACAAACAAAACTGACCGACCTTTTGTAGGTAATCTACCTTGCTACAAAACTATAATAGTGGGGAAAGAAAGTACTTACTGTTTTTACGTTAGTTTTGCTTCTGCTGCTTATCACAAACAAATGTTGTTATCTAATTTCATCAATTAATGCTATATTAACTTTAACAGGTGCTCGTACATTCCCTGCTCAATCATTTCCACCCGATGGGACCACGTTTTCTCAAATCTCTCTAGGTCAAAGACTGTCGAAAGAAATACCCCCTTATGGTTACTGGAATATGCAGTTTTATCAATCAGAAGCCGCATATATACAGTTCGATTATAGCATTCCTCGTGGGGCAAGCATAGGAGTGTATGCACGTAGAAATGCCCTGCCGACGCACACGCAGTACCACATATTGGAGGTACTCAGTGGATTTAAAGCTAGGACTACAAGAGCATCACATGTGAGTGCTTCAAAGATGTATCAAAAGTACGGATATTTATTACCTATTATTTTAGCAGTCCACTGTGAAGAAGGAAGTTACACACTACATGGAGCAGGGTCACTGGTTTTTATCTTTATACAACGACGACGGTGATCCTCAAGACGTAACATTCGTAGCAGCGGTCGCAGACGACATGACGCATAATTGTCCTAACGGTTGTAGCGGTAAAGGGGAGTGCCTTATGGGACACTGCCAGTGCAATCCTGGTTTCGGAGGAGACGATTGCAGTGAGAGTAAGTCCCATATTCTTCTAACATGTCGCATTCAAACATTTGTTACTTCACTCGTGATTAATACTTCTTAAATATTCAAGCGACTAACTTGCCTGTGCCTTTGCATGACTGAATGTCTTTCTGCTAGGTGTATGTCCGGTACTCTGTAGCCAGCGCGGGGAGTACATCAATGGAGAATGCCAGTGTAATCCTGGCTGGAAAGGGAAGGAATGTCAACTAAGGCATGATGAATGTGAAGTGCCTGATTGTAATGGTCATGGACACTGCGCTAACGGAAAATGCAATTGCATTCGCGGATATAAAGGAAAATTCTGTGAAGAGGGTAAGGTTATCCTCTTTGTCTCTTTCAAAACTTTAACATACAACTATATTTATTATTTAATTAAACGTATAAGCATTTTGATGCATTCTTAAGCATAAAAACTATACATTTTGTTTTAATACAGTTTTCAGATATTCTATTTAATTTAACTATATTCAGTATCTTTGATGAACATTAGAAATTATGAATGAAACTTTGTAGGAATGCTAAAAGTTGGTTTTAAACATTAAATCTATTTAATTGTGTCACCATCACGAACCAAAATTCCACGTAAGGAGTATAAAATAATTTGTCCCTAAAAACTATGGCAGTTGCTATAATCCTTTTGTAAATAACTAGATTTTACTCATGATGATATTTTTTTTTGTCTCAAGATGTTCGGCCATGGATTTTTGGTGAAACAATTTTGTATACAACCGAACTAAAGTAGTTTTCGTGATGTTTCTCTATATGCCTTTTGTACTTCTTACTAGTGAAGTTCAAGGAATCTTTACAGATTAAATATCATTTTTACAGTCAATTTGCCTGAAAGTTGATATTTAATTATAGTTATAGTTAAAAACACTTAAAATTTTACCGCCAAGAACGCTACGTCATTAATGGCTACATGGACGCAGTCGTACCTATTGACGGTAAACAAATGCCGTTGTGTATTATAATTTATAACATATATTATTAAACAAAAACAACGTGAAATAAAGCTACAGTATGTTACTGTTGCGAGGATCACTTTGTGATTATTATTATTAGTTATTTATAATTTCATTGTCTTGCCCGATTATTACGATAAAATATCGAATACATATCTAGCTAATACTTTTTAAAATTTCAGCAAAATTTGTGAGTTCGCTCTAAAGGTTTGAAACAAAGGAAAACATTTTTAATTAAAGGTACTTAAAATTAGTATGATAAAGGAAAAACTGTTTAAATCGAATTTATTTTCCCGACCATTTTTTGCTGACATACAAACCTATCAGTGGAATTTGTAGGTTATATTTATATCATATATTATATCAACCTTGTACGATGTATAGTATTTATTAACAATATACAAACTACATAATATAGGAATCAATATGCCATGTTAAAATAATAGTACATGAATGCAAGTACTTATATTACAACTCACTTCTGTTGTTCTGAAACGTTTATCATTCATAAATTCGGCAATCATAAACACGTCCATAACAGGTAAATCTCCAGACTTAGCTTGTACAATAATCGGGTATTAGCCATTTCCTATTTACTCACACATAAATCGCAAATAAAACCAATGCCGCGTTTAGCTCTTGTTAAATACGTTTTCAGCCATTTAATAAATCCGATGACGTCACGTCCAATCACAGCGTATTTTGCGTACCCGCTCGATAAATCAAATTATATTTCATTTATTTCTTGCAATATTAATTTAGCAGACAAACGAATGCTGCTACTCTTTATTTATCAATATTTCGCCTGAAAAGTAGAAGAGCAAGGGTACTGCTACCATCGTCCTTTCATTTGAGCTTATTAAATTTGTTATCTTAATCTATTTTAATTTGAAACGTACGCGCAAAGAATAAGGCATTTATTATTATAAAAATGTTTATTTCTAGAAAATTCTATTAAAAAGTTGATTGAAGGAGCCGTTACTCTGTGGTAGTTAATCATTTTGCACAAATAACTAAATAAAACAGAAAACATAGTAGTGTGTTTTATTTAGTTATTTGTGCAAAATTCTATTAACTCGTTTGAAGAACTGATGGCAAAGAATACATATATTTATGTGATATTTCTCATTATAACATACATTTTTTTCAAAACTAAACTATCGTTTAAAGCACATTTTTAATAGCTCTAATATTTGCCAGTATTCCCTTATATTTTTTTTAAACCAAAACTTGTATGAAAACATTGTATTTTCAACAAATATTTTTTATATTAAAAAATTGCATAAATTGTCACAAAAAATGAGAAACAAATGTTTTTAAAAATGCTGCTCTTTGTGCGAAACTATATATTTTACAATGCGATAAATAGATTCCGAAACTTTTTAATTTTAATTCTGCTGAAATTCTGGTGAAATTGTAAGCAAAATGTTTTAATTTAGAAATGTTTTCTTCAATACAAAAAATATCGCGTATGTAGAAGCTTCGTGACATTTTTAAATTTAAAATGTATATAATATACTATTAAGATTTTTATTTTCTACAATGTTGGTATAAAATTCTGACGCATTCTGACGAGCGTCACGGCGTTTTTGGTGAAGCGTTCTTTTGTTTTTCTTTTAATTTTTAGTCGGTAAAATTTAAAACTTGGTTTTTATCCTGACTATTACCAAATTGCCATCCTAACATCGTCTGCCTTTTTGAAACAAACAAAAGTAGCAATGGCATGAAGATTCATTACAAAATATGATAAATAATTGTACATCAAAATCATTATCTCAAAATTATGACCTTTGCTCAGGTATCAGCATCTTTAGGTTATTGTTTAGAACCAATACTTAATATTCTGGCCAAATTTTCTTCATTTGGAAAAAATAATTTAAGGTCAGGTTTTAACTTCTCCCAACTCTATTTTTAATAGCTAATTTTTTTATCAATTTCCTCAGCCGACTGCCCGCATCCCACTTGTTCATCTCACGGCTACTGCGTAGAAGGAACCTGTATTTGCAAAAAAGGCTGGAAAGGTCCAGACTGCGCCCAAATGGACAAAGATGCCCTTCAGTGTCTTCCCGATTGTACTGGTCATGGAACATTCGACTTAGAATCGCAGACCTGCACCTGTGAGCCTAGGTGGTCCGGAGAAGATTGTTCAAGAGGTAAAGAAATTGAAAATATTTAAAATTTGTTGTATAATTTATTAGATTAAGAAGACAGGAGCTGGCTGATTAGTCTTGACCACCGCGGACCCCGTATGGGTCTATTGTGACGCTCCTATCCTAATTTTTTTAAAGCTCCTTATCCAGCTTTGTCTTTTTTTATTAGATTCTAGTCTTTTGCCAATTTATGTTGAAGTTATACTTTGAAACTATAATTAATTATGTTGAGACAGAATTGTGTGATTTGGACTGTGGGAGCCATGGTCACTGCGTCTCCGATGCTTGCCAGTGTGATCCTGGATGGTCTGGGGAGTTTTGCAATCTTAAACAATGTGATCCCAGATGTAATGAACATGGCCAATGCAAGAATGGTACTTGTTTATGTGTTACGGGTTGGAACGGCAAACATTGCACCATCGAGGGATGCCCTAATAGTTGTTCTTCCCACGGCCAATGCAGATTTAATACGGAAAGTATGTGGGAATGTCGATGTGACAACGGCTGGGACGGTCCTGATTGCAGCCTTTTGCTTGAACAGAATTGTAATGATGGTAGAGACAATGACAAAGGTAAGTGAATTTGTTTATTATTGTGCACGAAAATTAGGGGTTTTAGAAGAGATAATTTTTGTTTTTCATAATTTGTCCTTGGGGTTAATAATAAGGGGTCGGAATAGTTCCCACCTGATCCGTGGATGGAAGCTCCTCTTTACTACCAATAACCAATTTCAGAAGGGTTTTTCTTTGAAAGCGTCATTCGATGACAAAAAGAGACACGAATAATAATATTGGTTATTATATTCTACGTAGAAAGTGCCATATTCTGCTAATCCACACCTTACTCTCGTGAGAAACAAAATTAGGAAATGCTATTATTAAGTCAGAAGATAACGATCTAATGTATCAAATGGATATTCAAAATGGGACAATTTGAAGCGCTCAGCGACAACTCGGTCTGACGCGATTTTTCACACCGAATATCTTCAAAGCGGCTACTTTAATATAAAAAATGGTTATGATCAAAATTCTAAAGCGAATTCTCTTTCCACGTCACCAATGAGATAGAGTTCTCGACGTGTTTTGTTTCCGAGTGGTGTCCCCTGTAAGTCTATTGCACTAAAATTCTTGGTATTGTTAATTGCAAGATCTTCAATTAATCCTTCTTCGGTTGGCGAATTAAGCAGCTTTGTCCATGACATTTAGAACACATGTTTGAGTAGCGCAGTTGCATTGTTTCCGGAAACCCGTTTTGCAAGTTACAGGATATAAATTGGAGAATGGAAGCCAGGGCTGGTGTCTCAGTTGTTAAAGTAGATGACAGAATGTCCTTAGTTTTGTTTCAACCCAACTATGTAGGCTCTAGGTTTATTCCAATATTGAATGTGATGAAAGATTCGGAAGCAATTAACGCTGTCGAGAAGCTGCAAATATTGGTGGTGACAATCTTGAGAAAATGACGGCATGACCCTATTGGCCGACTAATTTATTGAATGAAAGAAATCTGTGACGACTTATAGATGTATCCTTTTGCGGAGCCTTATTTTATGTGAGTTTAAATCGCCCTTCAGCACGCGATTTCTACTTTCGTCAGTAGAAGGTTGTTGACTGTAAACAGTATCCTCCAAATATTTTCTTTTATTCAAACAGTTATCATTTGTGCTTTGCCTATGACGAAAAAACAGAAGTGGTGTCGAAATCGCTAAACGCACTGGCTAACAGCACAGTTTCTAGACACTTTCTCAAAACATCCGAGGACTGCAAACCACAGAAACGACATGTCCTTTCCTTTATATTCTCTTGAGCATCTCTTCAAAATCGATAATTTTTATCTTCAGCAGTAAATATAATAATGAGCATGAGAAGATCGGTGTCCTATCCGATGAAGATAACTAACTGTCTTGCGCTGATTGTTGACTACAGTTTGAACAATCAGCAAATCGAATGGTCCATGGGATACTTTTTACGTAGGATATAAAGATCGCCTGACTGACGGCTTGAAAGAAAAATTTTAAATTCTGGAATAACATTCGTCTGATGGTGGTTTTTGGATGGTAATGGGGAGGCTCCATTCGTGGATCAAATGGGAACTCTTCAGACCCTTATTACTAATCTTATCCTCGTAGAGAAGTATGAAAAATATAACACTTCTTTCTTCTAACGCCTTTTTCGTCTAATTTGCATGAACCATTACAAATTATCTATAAGGTATCTAAATTATGTTTAACAGATGGACTTGTCGACTGCGAAGATCCAGAATGTTGTTCGAATCATGTGTGCAGAAGTAGCCAACTTTGCGTGTCATCTCCAAAACCCATCGACATTTTACTAAGAAAGCAACCTCCAGCTATAACCGCTTCTTTCTTTGAACGGATGAAATTTTTAATAGATGAAGGAAGTTTGCAAAATTATGCTCGTCAAGAAACCTTCAACGAAAGGTACGTTGTCTATTTATACTTTCAATTATTTATTTTGAAGTGTTTTTTAATGTAATTAATATCAATTTTTGTGTCTATATGTCTATATGTAAAATTTTTCCTAGACGCATTGTTGTGCCCCATGTTGAAACACATCCCATTTATGTAACTTTCTACTTACAACTCTCACTTAACTTTACTTGCTTGTTAGTTTTTCGGAAAATGCGTATATGCTCGTCTGCAAAATAAGTATCAATTTTCAGTTTCTGGATAATATATTCAAAAACTACTAAAAAATTATTAGAACATAAATTTATATATTAACGCAGCACTACTATAACCAATAGATAACATCATCATTTAACAATTTGGCTTTCTTTATTCTTGCTGCTCAGTGTATTTTGGAACCACTTCAACACGAGGTAAGGCTGGACCGTAAATCACCAAGTACATAGTAGTGGTAGGCCATAGAATGTGTGATTGCACCAATAAAGTTAGGTTCTAGAGGTTTATTAATGTGCTTGGTTTGTTGTATTGTATGTACATCCACTTGTGTTCGTGTTCTTTTATTTCGCTTTAGCTTTTTTGTTCATGTGTTAATAAGCTTACCCTTATTAATATTTAACCATTTTAACGTTATTTCTTCTTTAGTCGATCTGCTGTTGTACGAGGCCGTGTTGTAACCCAGATGGGCATTGGACTGATGGGAGTTCGTGTCAGCACAAGCACACCATTAGAAGGTTTCACACTGACAAGGGACGACGGATGGTTTGATCTACTAGTAAATGGAGGAGGTGCTGTCACGCTGCAGTTTGGTAGATCGCCTTTTGGACCACAGAGTCGTATCGTTTTCGTACCTTGGAATGAAGTGGTTATTATCGACAATGTAATTATGATGCCTGGAGAAGAAAGGTCTCTTAACATTCCTCCTCAACCCTGTAGCTCACATAATTATGACACAATGAAACCAGTCGTTCTTGCAACTTGGAAACATGGGTTCCAAGGGGCATGCCCAGACAAAAGCGCGATATTGGCTGAATCTCAAGTAGTTCAAGAAAGTTTACGTATCCCTGGTACTGGTTTGAACTTGGTTTATCACAGCTCCCGTGCTGCTGGTTATTTATCCACCATCCAGCTTCAGCTAACGCCTGATGTAATCACCTCAGATTTGAAGTTAATTCATCTTCGGATCACCATAGAAGGAATTTTATTTGAGAAAGTATTTGAGGCCGATCCTGTCATTAAATTTACTTATGCGTGGAATCGTCTTAACGTCTACAGGCAAAGAGTTTATGGTGTAACTAATGCTATAGTTAAAGTGGGATATGAGTATAGTGATTGCAAGGATATTATCTGGGATGTTCAAACTACCAAGCTTAGCGGACATGATATGAGTATATCTGAGGTTGGCGGGTGGAATTTGGATATCCATCATCGATACAACTTCCATGAAGGTAAGTCGATGAACATTGCTTTATGATTATTTACGATTTTTCTTGTATTTATTGTTGTTGTAACGTCAGGCTCGCTCCAAAAATATTATTGCTAGCCTTTCTGTAAAGTTTCCAAAAACTATGTGGTTTCTATGATGCTTGTTACACTGGATTTTTTTTAATACAAGTAAAATTATCATGTTTTTGTGAAGAATGGAAATATCTTGACTGTCGGATTTTATTGCTGAAATGGGTCAGAAATGGGGTATTTATTCAACATCCAAAAAGATCAAGCAAAAATATTTGGGATGAAAAGAGGAAACATGTTTTATACTAATATCGAAAACTAGTAATTTAAGTGAATATTATCAAGAGAGCTGGAGCTTATTAAATTAATGAACTTCGTCTCATTTAGAAAAAAACGACCGAATTTATTTACTTTTATTGAAAAAAAATGATAATTAAATTGTTCAAGTGTTTGTCGTGATTTACTGGAAAACTAATTACTCCATTATTACTCTTCGCCGATTTACTGCACTTTTTATATAATTGTTGCACATTCTATAGGATACTCTTCGCAGTTTTTTTTTGTAAATAATGTAAATTTCAGATATTTTTTATTTAATTACAAAACATTAAAAAAAAATAGTTTTTTGTTACTTAGAAAATTAATAAGTTTATTTATTAATCAATTTTGTTGAAAAGCAACCGGGTTCTTCCTCTAGCTAACACTAACTTACTGTCCAAGTTTGAATACAATCGGACTTTTCGTTCTTGAGTTATCGTGCTTACAAGAAACGTGACGTGACGGGCGATACAGACAGACAGAGAGAGACGGACGGACGGACAGGCGGACAAACAGAGGGACGGACGGACAGGCGGACAAACAGAGAGACGGACGGACGGACGCACGGACAGGCGGACGGACATTTTGAAAGTTGTTCAGAATTCGATCACCAACACAGTGATATGAAATTTTTTTTTTCTCTACGAGCAATATTATCGGTTTTAGAAATATGCCGATCGAATGCAATAGACTCTTCGTTTTGTATATTCGAAGAGTATAATAAGAAGCTTATTAAATTATTATAAATCATTATTTAACAATAATTCCTCAAACCATTTCTCTCGTTCTGGACGTCTATCGAATAAATTATAACGATAAATAAAATTAAAAACAATTGTTTTTTCGTTTAATACGATGTAACTCAGAAATGGAACAATGGATTGGTCTCCTATTTTAACGGTGTAATCACTACATATTTGTCGAAAAAATGTGTTAATATGATGGGCAAATTCAATAATTGTTGAAACTATGAATTTTTTTCTAAGGCCATGTCGAAAAAATGTGAAAAATTGTAAGGGTAAATAGAGCAACTGGGAAACTGTTTTATCTTTCTAAGTATACCGGGAAAAATAAAGATAATGGTACCATATTTTTCTGCTGTTTGCAAAATCCTATAAAGAATGTTTCAATACAATTATAAGCAAACAAATAATAATTCATTTTTAAACAGGAATAAATTAAGTTTCGATTATCGCGAAAACGTCCTTTTTACAAAAACTGACCCAAATAAGGCCACTTTTGATCATAAAGGAATAATCAGAAAACTAAATTTCAGGGAACTGAATAAGTTTTAAATCTGAACGGCGCCGGCGCGCGAAACTTGCGCGGTCTCAGACGCGCTACACTAAATTTGTTGTAACTTTTAACTAATTAATGAAATTGAGCTCAACAAAGCTTAAATGAAACGAGAAACATGTGGCTATTGGATTATCATATTTTTAAATATAAAATGAATGTATGTAGGAATAGTACATAATATATGAAGTCGGAACATAAAGAGGTTTCCGATGAAATCAGTAAAAACTCTACCATTTCTACAATTTTTAAGATAAAACCTGAAACTTTCACATATTACTCTTGAAGTAATGTATAAAAAGATCCGATAGCTAGGTGTGCTAAATATTTTTTTAATAAAAGTTATTAACGTTTATTTTACCCCTAGTTTCACGAATTTTGGAGCAAAGACATATTTCTCTTTTATTTTCGTAAAATAACGAGGGTTAATTTAATTTTTAAAGTAAATCCCCTTGAAGCACCTTAAAGTACACAGTTCAAGCTTTTAAAAATCGCACCTACAGAAATCTAATAACGCGACTTAAACCAGAATAATAGGCGGATAAAGTTAGTTATACATAACAAATTTTACTATATTTACGGTCCGACTTCATATACAGTGTGTCCCAGGATAGATGTAACAAGAGGTGTAATGGACCAAAAATTTTGGAATGGTATTTGGGGATTGAGTCCTGCTTGTTGTAAAACTAAAGTATGCCAAAAATGACTTGATTTGGTGTTCTACGGGGTGTTTTATAAGCAAACTTGTAAAAATCACCACTAATAAAATACCTTTATTTTTCAAAATATGAAAAAATTCCACTAAGAAAAGTTATTTAGAATTCAATTTTATACCTCTGCACCAAATTTCAGAAATATAAAATTATGTTTTTAAAACTTTTTTCAATAAATTATTATTTTATTGTTTACAGAGTGTTTAAATCGAACTTTTAAAAACGCGCGTGTTTTAAAGGTTACTATAGCAACAACTACAACCCGAGTCAAAATGTCAACTTTTTAATTATTGATCTGACAGGAATTTTTGCGGTATTAACCGCGAATCTGCTTTTCTATTTAAATAATCAATGTTAGAATTCATTTTAAAGCAATATACAATCAGTAACAACTGTAGTGACAATAGTTAATCCCTATGTGACAGATTGCAAATTAATTTTTGCATTTCTCATTTGACACTGACAGGTAACCTGATGTCACATCACGAATTCAAACATTTTACATTCTTACTTCTTATTTCCATTTTTTGTAGTATTGTGTACCAATAAAAAAAAATAGGCCGGCTGCGCCGTCGTACTCGAAAAATCGCGCGTGTTTTAAAGTCCTTAATATCCACTCATACTTTAATATACTATTTTGTGAATTAATATTTAAAGTTATGTAGAAGCTAAAAGTAGGCTATAAGAAAAGCAGTGGATACACATTTATCATTTATTATTGACATACCTGTCAAACGTAGTCAATATTACCCTTAATTTCTGTTTCAAATTAACGAACCAAGCATAAAAAATTAAGTGAAAATAGTACTCACAGTGTGTGAAAAAATGTATATTGTGCAATGCTAGGGAATTGGCGGTGAAAACTCGCTAATTTAATTTGAAATTTCCAAACACTGCTTTGTCACGTACTCAGGCTATGAGAATAATTAAAAAGTTTCTGGCTACTGGTAGTGTTCTTAACATGAAAAGAAAAATAAAAGCATATGATGAAGACAATGTTGGGGCTATTATAGCTCATGCCTCTGTTATAGAAAATCCTAGGATGCCACTAAGAGAGAGGTCAGCTCTTATTAATATTAGCAAGTCTGAACTCCAAAGAATTTACAAGGCAAAGAAAATTAGGGCATATAAAGCAAATTATAAATATACGCTTGAAGAGGGAGATGATGGCCGTAGGATGGATTTTTGTTTGACCATTGGAGAAAAAATCATGGAAGTGAGATTTTTTTATCATTTCATAATTTTCTCCACATCACAACCAATGGTGTTGTTTCATCTCAATATTGCCAGTTTTGGGCTTCTGAAAATCCAAATCTTAGAATTCATTGTAGAAGACAATATTATAAAAAAGTGGATGTGTGGTGTGCCGTTTCTTATCAGGTTGTAGTTATTGGACCTTATTTCATTGAGGGAAGGTTAAACCAGCACACTTATTTACAGCTTCTTGAAAGATTTTCTGAAGAACATTTAAATATATTAAGAGATATGCCTTTAGTTCATTTTCAACATGATGGTTGCCCTGGCCACACCACAGAAATGGTTAATCGGTGGTTGAATTAAAATTTTGGAGAAAATTGTATTGCCAGGAATGGACCGATCAAGTGGCCGGCGAGATCCCCAGACCTATTAATATTGGATTTCTTTTTATGGGGTCGCCTCAAGCAGTTGGTTTACGCTGAACCACTTTCTAACGGTGTAGCAGTATTGAAACAGAGAATTACAAATGCCGTAAACTCCATACCGTTAGATCATATTCGAAACAGTTTTAAGGACTTCAGGCGAAGGATCGAAATTTGTGTGGATGTGGATGTGGAAATTGTAAACATTGTTTTGTATTGGTCAATAATTAATTTGTTTGTGAATCTGTTATGTTTTTGACATGTATTACTTGTTGGTTGTTTTTAAACCTCATTAATCTTCTGTTAATAATTGTTTTTTGTTTTACAATTAGTTCGATTAACATTATACCTTCTTACATCCCGTATATTCAATTTTTTATTTACCAGTAGCCTACTTTTTAAGATGATAAGATAACATTGGCTCCTACACAACTTTAAATATGAATTCAACTCTTAATTCGTAAAAAATGAGAGGTTTCAAAAAAATAATTTTAGATTCCTGAAATTTGGTACAAAGGTATAAAATTGCATTCTAAATAACTTTTCTTAGTGGAATTTTTTCTTATTTTCAAAAATAAAGGTACTTTATTAGTGGTGATTTTTACAACTTTGCTTATAAAACACCCTGTAGAACACCAAATCAAGTCATTTGTGGTACACTTTAGTTTTACAACAAGCAGGACTCAATCCCCAAATGCCATTCCAAAATTCCAAAATTTTTGGTCCATTACACCTCTTGTTACTATCCTGGGACACACTGTATATACTATTTCTATTACACTTACTTTTATATTTGAAAATATAATACTCCAATAGACACATATTTCTTCTTTGATTTAAGCTTTGTTGAACTCAATTTCATTAATTAGTTGAGTAGTTACAACAATTTTAATGTAGCACATTCGAGACCGCACACGCTTCGTGCGCCCTACTTTTGTGTCGCCACGTTCCATTTTCGTGCGTTAAACAAGAAAAATCTGGAGCCTACATTTTTGATCGTACAAAAAAACGTCAAATGCGTTTTTGATGTGGAATTTTCCCCTCCATCGCCTAGTGCTATTAGTTTTTAGATATTTTTTATTTTTCGAGTTATTGGCCAAAAACCGAATTTCGGTCAATATTTTCTATTTTTTAGAAGTCACCAGCACCTTACAGATGTAAACTTTTTTATCGTATCCTACACCAAAAAATACTTATCCTGAAAAATTCAGCCATATAACATTTAGTGACGCCTTAACACCCCTGACAAATGGGCTATGAGTCTTATATGAAAAATAATTTAATAAATCTTACATTTGATATCCAGATATTTTTCACTAAACAACATTTTTGGAGGTGCAAAAAATGTTTCTTTTACCCGTTTCATTACAAATTAGCAGGAGTTGTCTCAAACATTTTTGCTCAATTTTTTTTTTTGTATTAAATAGTACCCCATTCTTAAGTCAAATTTTTTTAGACTAGTGCCATTTTCATATAAAATCATTTCAAAAAAAATAGAATGCCTCAACTAATATTTAGATAATATATAAACCATACCTATCTCAATATTAGATCAAATTTGAAGTAGTGACTTAACATCATTCTATGTTTATTTCTATTTCAGGTATTCTGCAAAAGGGAGACGGCTCAAATATTTATTTGAAGCACAAGCCTCGTGTAATTCTCACGACGATGGGAGATGGACATCAACGACCGTTAGAATGTACAGACTGTGAAGGACAAGCATTCAAGCAACGACTCTTGGCGCCAGTAGCTTTAGCTAGTGCACCAGATGGCTCTCTTTTCGTAGGCGATTTTAATCTAGTTAGAAAGATACAAACTGATGGAATTGTCAGGACGATTGTAAGATTAAAGTAAGTTTATTTCCACAAATTTGCGTATACTTTGCTAACGTCATTTATGTTTTGCAGTGCAACAAGAGTGTCCTACAGATACCATATGTCTCTCAGTCCCTTGGATGGTACCCTATACATTTCTGATCCAGAATCGCACCAGATTATAAAAGTTAGGAACACGGATGATTATAATGATCCAGACCATAATTGGGAGACGGTTGTTGGATCAGGTGAAAGATGTCTGCCAGGAGATGAAGCCCACTGTGGAGACGGTGCTCTAGCACGTGACGCAAAACTAGCTTATCCAAAAGGAGTTGCCGTGTCAAATGACAACGTCTTGTATTTCGCTGATGGTACAAATATAAGAATGGTGGACAGAGACGGCATAGTAACAACAGTTATTGGTAATCACATGCACAAATCTCACTGGAAACCCCTTCCATGCGAAGGAACACTAAATATTGAAGAAGTCCACTTACGTTGGCCAACTGAGTTATCCATGAACCCTCTAGATAATACACTACATATAATAGATGATCATATGATTCTTCAATTAACTCTAGATGGTAGAGTTAAAGTCATTGCTGGACGACCTCTGCATTGTGCATCCCCACTCAGCGGATATGATATCGAACTTGCCACCCATGCAACACTGGTTATGCCCCAAAGTATCGCATTTAGCTCAGCGGGTGAATTGTATGTTGCCGAAAGCGATTCCCAAAGAATTAACAGGGTTCGTGTCATTGGAACCGACGGAAAAATATCTCCTTATGCTGGCGCCGAATCCAAGTGCAACTGCCTTGAGAGGGGCTGTGACTGTTTCGAAGCTGACCATTTCTTGGCTTCAAATACTAAATTTAACACAATTTCGGCAGTAACAGTTAGTCCTGACGGCCATGTTCATATCGGAGATCAAGCCAATTATAGAATTAGATCAGTTATGGCCAGCATCCCGGATGCCAGTATCTCACGAGAGTACGAAATCTACTCTCCTGAAACTCAGGAAATTTATATATTCAATCGTTTCGGACAACATATCGCTACAAAGAATATATTAACTGGCGAGACAAGCTACGTTTTCACTTATAACGTAAACACAAGTAATGGAAAACTTAGCACAGTCACTGATGCCGCTGGCAACAAAGTATTTTTACTTAGAGATTATTCCAGCCAAGTTAACTCCATTGAAAATACAAAAGGACAGAAATGTAGGCTACGAATGTCAAGAATGCGAATGTTGCACGAGCTTAGTACTCCAGACAACTACAATGTTACCTTCGATTATCACAATCCCACTGGTCTATTAAAAACAAAATTAGATAGCAGCGGCCGAAGTTATGTATATAACTACGACGAATTCGGTAGGCTTACTTCAGCAGTTACACCAACTGGTAAAGTTATAAGCCTCTCATTCGACCTAAGCTTAAAAGGAGCTACGGTTAAAGTAAGCCAAAATAACAAAAATCCCGTTTCAATGCTCATTAAAGGTTCAAGCGTATCTACTAGAATAGAAGACATAGAAAACAGAATCATATTATTAGCTGATGGTAGTGCCGCTAGCATATCTTCTTGGTCTCATGGAATTACTACCGACACAGTTCCTTACAATATTTTAGCTGATAAAGAACCCTTACTAGGTGAAAGTTATCCAGTTCCAGCTAAACAGCGGACAGAAATAGGTGGAGATCTCGCGAACAGGTTTGAATGGAGGTATTTTGTCAGACCAAATCCAAATTCTAAGGGAAGTAAAGGTCTAATACCGAGAACAATAACCAAAGTAGGCAGAAAATTAAGAGTCAATGGGGAGAACCTGCTTACCATGGAGTATGATCGCGAAACGGCTTCAGTTTCCGTCTTTATGGATGATAAAGTTGAACTTCTTAACGTAACTTATGACCGTTCAGCTAGACCTGTTAAGTGGGGACCCAGAAATGGAATTTTCACCGAAGTTGAGTTGGAGTATGACAGATTTAGCAGGCTAAGCAGTTGGAAATGGGGCGAATTAAGTGAGAGTTATGGTTTTGACAGAGCCGGTCGACTTAACGAAATAAAATATGGGGATGGCTCGTCACTTGTGTACACCTTTAAAGACATGTTCAGTAGCCTGGTAAGTAAATCTTACATGATTTAGTGATTTCCATTTTTTAATCCTTGCTTTACTTTCCAGCCAATTAAAGTGAGTACTCCAAGAGGATCTGACTACCTTCTCCAATACGACGATTCTGGTGCTTTACAGTCTCTTACAACTCCTAGAGGACACATCCATACATTTTCGTTGCAGACCTCGCTTGGCTTCTTCAAATATCAATATTTTTCACCAATGAACCGTCATCCGTATGAAATAATCTATAATGATGATGGTCAGATTCTAGCAAAAATTTACCCACATCAATCCGGAAGAGTATCTTACGTTTACGACGATGCAGGGAAGCTCGAAACGACATTAGCTGGTATGAGTTCTACCCACTACGTCTATCATGATATACTAGATTTAGTGAAAAGCACCGAAATCGTTGAACCTAATTTTGAGCTGAAACAGGAATTTAAGTATCATGCGGGTATTTTAAAAGACGAAAAATTGAAATTCAATAGCAAAAGTGGACTGGACAATGCACATTACAAGTATCAGTATGATGGTAACGCCCGTTTATCCACAATTGATGTTGATATTAATGGTAAGGAATTACCTCAGCTTCGACTGAAGTACAATCAAAACTTGGGTACTTTGGAAGGAATAAGTGATTTAAGAGTCTATAGAAACGATTTTAACCGTTCAGTAATGCAGGACACTACAAAACAATTCATTACAGTCACTGATTATGATGACCACGGTAGAATCAAATCCATACTAATCAATATAAAAACGTTTGACGTATTTAGTCTTGAAGTTGAGTACGACTCCAGAAACAGAATAAAGATGCAAAAATTATTAGTGGGAAGAACACAGTTCATGGACCGAATAGCGTACAATTCGGATGGCCATGTTCTAGAGATTGTCGGTACCAGTAACTGGAAATATGTTTATGATGAAAATGGTAACATAATTGGGGTAATAAAAGAGAAAGAAAAAATATCGTTGGGCTATGACAGTGGAGATCGCGTGGTTCAGTATGGCGACGTTGAGTTTAATAGTTATGATGCCCGTGGATTTGTAGTCCGTCGAGGGGAACAAAAGTACAGATACAACTCGAGAGGACAGCTGATCCATGCTTTTGAACGTGATAAGTTCCAAACGTGGTACTACTATGACGACAGGGGAAGACTAATATCATGGAATGACGAAAAGGGTAATGTCACTCAATACTTCTACACAAATCCTAGCACTCCTGAACTAATAACGCACGTACATTTCCCCAAAGCTGGCCGAACTTTCAGATTCTTATATGACTCCAGAGATATTATCATTACGGTAGAAACATCAGAGCAGAGATTTTATGTAGCATCTGATCAGAACGGATCACCATTAGCTCTGTTTGATATCAATGGGAATCTGATTAAAGAAATTAGAAGAACTCCGTTTGGAAATATTATTCTAGATACGAATCCTGATTTTTATTTACCGGTCGACTTTCATGGAGGTATTTTGGACCCAAATACAAAGTTAATATATATCAACAAACGATTGTATGATCCGGTTGTCGGACAGTGGATGACGCCCGCCTGGGAACAACTCGCAACAAAGTTAACCACTCCTACTGATGTATTTATCTATAGATTTCACAACAACGATCCTATCAATTCAAAGTTGTCCATAAACTACATGACTAATCTGAATAGTTGGTTAAAGATGTATGGTTATGATATTAATAAGATGCTCGGATCGCAATATATTAGCAAACTCATTTATAGACCACAGGCTGTGGTCACTGCCCCACAACTGGCGCCAGATTTTGGAATTATGTCTGGACTACAGTGTATTGTAGATAAAGTAAGTTCAAAACATATTTCACTTGCTTCTTACAATTATTAAATATTTTATTTGTTACAGATAAATGAAAAATTCATGGACCTCAGTTTTGTACCGAAACCCCTGCTGAAAATGGAGCCGAAAACGAGAAACTTATTACCGAGGGTGGCATATCGGCGATCCGTCTTCGGAGAGGGAGTTTTGATTTCACGTGCTGGTAGTAGGGCTTTAGTGAGTGTAGTGGAAGGTGTAAACGGTGTAGTGCAAGACGTAGTGACTTCCGTATTTAACAATTCGTTTTTCTTAAATTTGCAATTTAGCATTCACGATCAGGACGTTTTTTATTTCGTTAAGGACAATGTACTTAAGATTCGCGATGACTTAGAAGAGCTTCGTAGATTAGGAGGAATGTTCAATGTATCGACGCACGAAATTACCGATCACGGTACAGAAATAAGAGAATTGCGATTGCACAATCCCGACGCAGTAGTTATAATTAAGTATAATACGGATCCAGACATAGAAACTCACAAAATTTTGCGACACGCTCACAAACGGGCCGTGGAGAGAGCCTGGGAAATAGAGAAGCAATTGGTGGCTGCCGGTTTCCAAGGAAGAGGCGATTGGTCAGAGGAAGAAAAAGAAGAGTTAATATCTCATGGAGATGTTGACGGCTACGAGGGTATCGACATACACAGTATACATAAATATCCTCAACTAGCAGATGATCCAGGCAACGTAGCATTCCAAAGGGACACTAAGCGTAAGCGAAGAAAGAGTGGTATGCGACGGGGTAGAATACATAGACATGATTCGTGATTATTTATTAAAAATGGTGATATTTATTAAGTAACAACAGAAATATTTTTATGTGCCATACTCCAACATCAAATCAAATCCTAGTCGTTCTTAAAGTACATAACTAATTTATAGAGACAAATTACTATTTTTAATAAATTCATGGCAAGATTTTAATAATCGTGAATGAAGCCGTGAAACTGTCCAATAAAAAAATGTAACTGTGTTGTGTAAAAGCAATCAAAAGGCCTATATGATAACAAAAGGATGAGTCCTACAGGGTAGCCAAGTTACTCTAAGGATTACTGTTTAAAGAAAAATAAAGACTTTGAACATAGTTTATTCTAGTTAAGGCAATACTGAAAAGAACTGTACATATATCAGAAGCTTTTTATATGGAAACTATAGTGAATTGCTACGATGAATATCCGAATGATTAATTTTTATGCTGCAACTTCTTATGATGGTTTTTCAATGATCGTCACTGAATGTGTAGCATTCGACTGATATAATTCATTCACAATGAATATAGGAACATATTTGAAGCATAGTCCATAGATGTAAATATTTATTTATGGTTTTATTAAGTTTTACAATTCTATCCTTGGTGCTTGTCTCCCAAGTTGTCTCTACAACTATCGATATTAGATTTTCCTGGGCCGTAATACCTAAATGGGCCATGTATCATTAGAATAGCGTACAACTGTGAGTTTTATAATATGCATAATAGAAAATATACCTTATTGCCAATAATATACACCAAATTATTTTCTTTTGCCATAGAATATATTTATTAAATGGACTTGATAGGTACAGCTGTTGTAATGATAAATGAACTCTTTTTTATGAATTTTGTATCTATGTGTTTCAATATTTTTTTGGTGTTTATTTGGAATGATAGACAGACTTTCTCAGAAGTGATTAGATAAGGGGCAAATGCAGCCAAATGTGGATAAGTGATATTTTTTCTAATGTGACTAAGAAAGAAAGCAATACTTTGTATCTTATACGTCTTAATTATTAAATTATATTGTGCAATTGTTGTGTGGTTGTTTTTGAGCAGCCAGCACTAGTAATGCATTAAAAAGATTGATGACCATATTCGTAAAATATTAATACTAATATTTTATGTATGTATATATAAATTTATTGTGTATATTGTTTTTATATGTAAATATATTTTGTTTTATTCAGTAATATACCCGTTTATTAAATGCAGAAGTATTTATGAATCCGAGTTTTATTTCATGCGAAGTATTTAATTCATGTTCCTCGTCTTTTTAAGAAGCCCTCAGAATCACGGGTTATGTCATTAGAGTTGGAAAATTTTTGTTGTTGAAAAAATTAAAGAACAAGGTAAGACTTGTAGCGCATCTCAAAATGCATTTGACTCAGAAAAACATTGTAAATATGTAATTCTGTAGAAATGTTTTTTGTGTGTTAAACAACGTACTTACTAAAAATTTCAGAGTCTCCCATGCTACTGTTTCGTACGCAACATAGGCGTAAAAGCAGATCGTCGCTCTCGATTTGGAACAAAATTATCATAAGCCTAAAACTAGATATTCCAAGAGCCAGCAACACCCAAAAGTTTGTTTCATTCAAGTTAACAGTCATTCTTATAGGCCGATTCAGAAAGGTATCGAGGTACTCTGTTGAAAATTATAATGTGGTCCATATCAGTGTCTCCTTATATGTAGTGGTTTTAAACAAACCCCAACTGAAAGGCATTTTTGAAATATCTTCAAATGAGGAAATATAAGAATTTCGGTAACATTGCCTGCTTGCTGCTATACAGAAGTGATTTCATGTAAAAGCCGAAAGAAAGAAGTGTCATATTGTCGGATTTATTATCCTCTTATGCCAAATCAAGTGCCTAGTCGATCGGTTAGCTCTTTGTGTAATTATTCAACATATGGGATGAAAAATCTTTTTTTTCAATATTTTGACATAGTTTTTAAGTTTTTTCTTCCCGCTTTAACATGGAATCACTCTTGTACAGCAAGCAGGAAATTTTACCGAAATTCTTATATTTCCTCATTTGCAGATGTTTCAAAAATGCCTTTCAGTTGGGATTTGTATAAAAACTGGACTTTTAAATAATCCCCACTGCCAGGAAACGCTGTTAGGGATCACGTTATAATTTTTAACAGAGTACCTCGATACCTTTCTGAATCGGACTATAAGAATGATAGTTAGATTGCATGCAACAAACTTTGAAGTGCTACTGGCTCTTGGAATAAGAGTAAACATTCTCTTTGCTGTTTTTGTAAATAATGTTAATTTTAGTCATTTTAAATTGTATGATGCCAACTTAGTTGGTGAAACACTCCTAAGTATAAAATAAAATTTAGAAAAGTTATTTAACCTATTTGGGTTTACAACCCGGGTCACTTGAATTTCTTTTCTAAAACTCACTAGACCTTGGAATGCTATGTATATCGGTACATTTTTTGAAGCCCCTTTCTAGGCTCCATTCATTCCTATTTTAGCATTGAATATCTCCCAGCCACTTGGATGTACCTAATGAATTTTTTTGTTGAAATAATGCAATCTGCAGATTGATATTTAAAAAATCACCACAGTCACAATTATGGGTTTTAAGAAAAACTTATGTGAATACCAGTTTTACGAGACATCTAATTAGTGTTTTTGAATCATATTCATTTCCTAAAACTGTACAGGGTGGCCAAACATTATTTTTCAATAAATTAAATTTTCTCATTTTTTTCAAATGGTGTATTTTTCAACGATGTGATGTAGAAATGAAAAACGACCATTTTTTTGTAAGTACTTCCCTATGGCTAATTGCAACCAATTTCGTTCTATTGAGCAATAATTACAAAATTCAAAAATAAACTTAAAAAAAGATTTCTTCAAATTACTCAGTAGAAAAAATTATAATAAATGTTCCACATGTTGCCCATTTTCATTGACACACATCTCTATGCGCTTTTGAAATGAGATTCCCACTGTTCCTAAAACTTCCGGTGTGATAAATCTAAGGGCAGTTCATATTTTGTACCGTTGTTGGTGTGTCTCTATAAACAATTTCCTTCGTGTATCCCCATAAAAAGAAATCCATTTTTGTAAGATCTGGGGATATAGCAGCGCATTAGGAGGTCCATTTCTTCCAGTCCATTGATGAGGTTAGGTATTATTTAAGTGGTCTCTAACTGCATTTAAATACTGTGGTGGAACACCATCTTGCTGAAACCACATCCTATTTCGAATTCTTTCAGGGAGATTACTATTAATTCTGGCAAATAGTTTTCCAAAAAATGAAGATAAATAGCTCCAGTCAATGCACCATCAAAGAAATGTGGCGCTATTACATGTTCTCCAATAATTCCTCTACAAACGTTTATGGACCATCTGTGTTGGTTATCAACTTGCATAAAAAAAGTCAGGATTTTATGAAAAGTTGCCTCATTACCCACATAACATCTCATGGATATGTACATCCATAGCATATGCATTAGGTGTTGGAATTTCAATATGTATTGTTAAATATACATATGATATGAAATGTATATTCAGCTACTGATATCCATCAGAGTCAGTGTATATTGCTGGAGGTATGTACATAATGATTTATACATAACATGTCCATTAAGGTATTATTACATTATACGCGTACAAGAATTTTATCTCATTATCTGATGCGCATGCGCCACTAATTTATGGCATACTACATCAGCGCACCAGGCATCATTTGTTTACGGATTGTAGTTCGCATCAGCCGGCGCCAGCAGCCATTAAGCGATTAAGCCCTGTGTTGTTGTGTGCATAGTGTTTATGTGTGGTGGAAGTTAACTCTTTCTCATTCTCTGGATTTTATATTTGCTTATTGCTATATTATGCTGTTACATTTGCATGAAGCTCCCATGATGTGAGAGTATATTTATTATAATGCAATTCTTTAGATTTGTAAATACATACTCTTTTAGGGTTAGAAAATTTGCAAGTTTCATATTTAACTAATTGTGGCAGGTGTGTGTTTAGTTAAGATGGCGGAAAGTGACAGAGGTCTAAAAATTTGCTGTTGTGTCATATTGGGTATGTATTTTATAAATATAGGGAATAAAAATTACATACGTTCATATTATATAACTTACCGGTGGTTGAGAATGTTTTAAACATATATATGTTGGATATGAGTAACTATAGTAGGTATTATACATATGTTTACAATTTGTTAAACTACCGGAAGGTAAAGTATACGTCAATATTGAAAATTTTGAATATTGTGTAATATTAGGTTATTTATTTGAAAGTTTGTGTATGTTTAAAATACTTATATAAAATATATTTCTTATTAAGCTATCTGTGTTTTATTACCTCTTATATGGATACTATTGGATACCTCTGAAGTAGTTCCCACGAACATCAAAACACTTGAACACTTTCATTCGATGCGTGCTGCTCCAATCGTGTTGGTATCATCGAGATGATTAAAACTGTTCGTTTTAATCATCTCCCGATGATGCCAACATGACTGGGGCAATATGCGTCGGGTGCAGTATTCAATAAGTGTTCTGATATCCGTGGAAACTACTTCAGAGATATGTAATGTATATTCATAAAATATACGATTGTGTATATGATGTGTGTTTCATATCCAGTGAATGTACATTACATATGTATATGTTTATGTACATTCAATGGATATAAAATAGATATGGAAGTCGGCGACAAACGTATCTGCTGGGAATGTTAATTCCACATCCATTAGATGTACATTAGATATACTTTCTCCATCTTGTGGATATACATATCCATAGATTGAAGATACAGTGTATGTACATTGCATATCATTTTGTTATGTGGGTAGTGAATAAAACATTATTGAAGAAATTGACATCATCTTGCATTTTACCTCTGGCCCAATTACAAAATTGTAGACGCTTTTAAAAATTGTCATCAGATAATTCCTGGTGCATTTGATATGATATGCATGCAACTTATTTGTTTTTAAGATTCGACCCACAGACCGTCTACTTATTAATACTAATGAACTCATTTCTCTTTGACTAACATGGGGATTCTCAACCGTTGCCAGCATCACAAAAAAATCATTTTCTTCGTTCACAACACGTTTTATCATTCACTTTTTTTTATATTCGACATTTCCAGTTTCCAGAAATCTATCGAGAAGGTTTTGGAAGCAGCTAACATCAGGAATCCTTCTTTCAGGATAACGTTGGTGATAAATTCTATTGGCAAGTAAACAGTTTCTGTCTGACTCGCCCAAAACAAAAGTCATGTCTACAAGTTCCGCTTTATTAAAATTCATATTGTAAAATTTCAAATATTGTAAATTCAGTACAAATTGTAACTAACGACGGATGAATGTGTGATAAATCCTCCGTTGTAAACGACAATTTATACCAAACTGAGGTTTTATTGCTTGTCGAACAACGAAAACGGCAAAAAAAATGTACAAAAAGACATTACAGTAAAGGACCTGTTAAATACTGTTTACTCACTTCAATGGATTGGAAGAAATGGTCCCACTAAATGGCCTCATTTCAAAATTGCATAAAGACGTGTGTTGATCAAAATGCGCAACACGTTGAACACCTATTATAAATTTTTCTAATGAATTATTTCAGGGACCCTCCTTTTTTAAGTTTATTCTTTAATTTGACACTTATTTATTTATAAAACGAAAATGGTTGCAATTACCCATAAAAAAAAAATAAAATGAAATACATTTTATTCAAGGGAAGTACTTACAAAAAAAGTTCGTTTTTCATTTCTACATCACATCGTTAAAAAATATACAGGGTGTTCGACTTGAAAAAATTGAGAAAATTCAATTTAAAAAGTTCTTAATTAAATGAAAATGATTCAAAACATTAATTAGATGTCTCGTAACTGGTATTCACATAAGTTTTCTTAAAACCCATAATCGTGACTGTGGTGAGTTTTTTAATATCCATCTGCAGATTGCATTATTTCAACAAAAAAACTCATTACATCCAAGTGGTTGGGAGATATTCAATGCTAATATAGAGATGAATAGAGCTTAGAAAGAGGCTTCAAAAAATGTACTGATATAAGTACATAGCATTCCATTTTTAAATATAAATAATGGCACTTGGTCATGTAATTTCGTCTTGGCTCGCCCTGCATCTTCGAAAATAATTTCCAGTTGTTTATCTAGTTTACTTGCAATTTTTCAAAAAATTTCTAGCTATCGTAGAACTCGAGATATCAAGGTCCGACGCACTATTTCCTCACCCTGTATAAGCCGAATGTAAACACGCGAAAGGGGAAGTTGTAAAGTGACAAGTGAGAGGTTAGAAATCCCAGATCATAGAAAGTGTAAACATCAAGTAGTAAACATTGTAAAATATTATTTTAGTCCAGTAAAAACTGTATTTTAGTTGAGGAAAATATTGTTTTATTGTATTGTTATATAGTTCAGTAAGTTATTAAATAAAGTGTTAGTTTTTATCCCATGTTGAAATTATTTGAAACCCACGGAATTATACAGGGTGTTTCCTAAGGGCGGAAACACGTGACAATACATTTGCATACATATTATTTCTTCAAATACTAAAATGGGATTTTTTTATTCAAAGACACTTTTGTTCCATATCGACGAGATATAGTAACATGCTTAATCGTTCTAATGAATTACATTTTCATAAAATCTCATTCAGTTACTTGGAAATGCTTAGCCTTTGAAACGTCTTTCGTCCTTATTGTGGACTCATCAGAAAAGCCTAAAGCCACTCATAACGATGTTCCATGCAAAACTAAGACAATATCCATGAATCAGTATAAAATGAATATTTTACATTGACTGATAACAAACAACAGATCTTCACCTATCTATTAGCTAACTAGTATTTTTACTTGTTAGCATAACCAGAAGTCAGGTTATCGAAAGAATGCAAAGATTTCATTAATATTTTTATATATAGTTTTTCCTTTGGTTCTCATAGATAGTTTTTCTTTCCGCTGTTTACAAAATCCTATAAAGAATATGTTACATCTTTAATATTAATTCTTAAAGTAGCAAGTGATTGACAGTATTGACACCAACACGTATAATTGATAGTAAAGGTAGGTAATATGTCGTTACAAACAAAACTGCATACATGTTAAGGTGGCCATTCCCTAGAAAGAGACATCTGATGAAATATTTATTATTTTTGGCCATAACTTTTTTTTCTTAGTAAGTATATTTTAAAAAAATATAAGACTACCTAAGTAGAACTATAACAAGACTATTATTATGAATTTTCGCTCAATAATTTCAGTGGTTTGCAAAATAGTTAGATTTAAATTTAAAAATTATGCTAATCTTCCTATTTCGTAGTTTTAAATCTAACTATTTTGGAAACGACTGGAATGATTAAGCGAAAATTCATAGTAATAGTCTTGTTATGGTTCTACGTAGGTAGTCTTATAGTTTTTTAAATATATGTACTAAGAAAAAAAAGTTATGGCCAAAAATAGTCAATATTTCCCTATCGGAAATTTCTTTCTAGGGAATTGCCGCCTTAAGATATATTAATTTGGAACGACGAATTACGAAAAGATTAAAACCATCTAAGTAGGCAGATCGACTTGAAATTTTGCATAGGAGTAAGTAAGTATAACTTGTTAACAGAATAACTTTTTGCTACATTTTCTTAAAAAGACAAGGTGCTTTACCTAACAAGAACATAATTCTTACTTAACTGGCATGGACTACGTGATTTAAAAAAGTATGCTTGTCTCCATTTGTTTAGTGCACATAAGGAAAGTCATAATAACCGGCCATCAAAATATCAAAGTTGGCACATACATCTGGCAAAAGTACTACAAAGCTGTACTTCAAATTTTTGCGTATTATAATGAACAAACGGTGTTTGATACTTAATGACGTTTCTAGTAAATTAAAAAACCTTGCTCTGTTGCGTCAAGATAGGAATATCTTACGCAATGGTGGACGCACTGCCCGTCCTTCACGACATTGACAGATACCTTCAAGATACGGCTTTGTTTATCTGTTCTCTGGATGACGTTCTAGTTAGGGGCGATTTGCGTAACTATATCACAAGAGTTAGGAATCTTAATTAAAGGAGGCGTGTTTCCGTTTATTTCTCATCTGAACCATGTCAGAACATACCTTACATAAGAGTAATGCTCTTTTATCTATTAAGTAATAACAGCCAAAACAAAAATTAATTTCAATTTTCAAGGCCGCCTATGATTTTTTTCTGTTGAAAATGGACAAATTTGGTTAGTGACGTTCTTTTTGAAAATCTGACTATACCACTGGATTCAGAAACCTCTCAAATGAGTACCAAATTTCGTGAAAAAGTATTGAATACTCATGACCATATGACAATGCCAATGACGATGACCTATGACAATGAATTATGACAAAATTAATGTAAGTAGGCAGTATCTTATGGAAACACCACCACCACCACTGTAAAAAATGTGATTATCCAATTTTAACGAGAATGTTTAAAAAATATACTTATACGTACTGTAAAAGCATTAACGTTATGGCCAATATATAAAGTCTAATTTCAATGTTCATTGCCTACTACGATTTTTGTCAAAAATTGACAAATTTGGTTAGCGAATTTTTTATTAAAAATCTGTTTATACTACGGGATTCAGATTCTAAATTTCTGTCACAGTGTAGAGGGTTTTATAGTCCACATATTTTTTTTATCCTGTTAAAATATAGTAATAATAGTATATTATTTAACGAGCGATAATGTAAGTAATAACTCACGGAGATGAAGTTGATGAGATCGTCATGTGTGTTATTACCATTATAGCAAGTTAAATACTACATAAAAAAATACTTTATCTACGTTTATAATAGCTATTTATGCAAAAAGTGCGTTATATACAGGGTGTAATCAGTTTCATGTCATGAAAAAAAAACTGGTAATGGGGACCGACTAGACAAACAAAAAACCGTTATGACTTTTCCCTCTAAGGGCACTTTGAAAAAAACTGACCTAGGTCAACATTCTAAATATTTATTTATTTATTTTTTAATATTAATGTAGAAAATAATTGAGAACCACTGCGTTTCTTGGTCAATGGACTTGTAGTTCCCAATTATACAACTTTTAAATTGTCATAAAAAAGTTCAGTCCTCGGTGTCACACGCGGTGTCAAAGCAAAGGCCTTCGATCATCGACCGCCTTTGATGGACCGCCTCAACCGAACTGAGGCAATTATAAAGAGGCAAATAATTCGTTATCTTTTCCTGCACAACTGCAAGCAAATAATGGCCATAGAAGTTTAAACAGAGCATTTCTTTACATGTGCGTCTTCTAATTTGGAACAAAATATTGGATTAATGTTTATAATTTAAAATGTTTAAATGAGATTTATTAACGTTTGTAACATAAATGAGTGTCCTGGGTTAAAAGCTTACCACCTAAGTAAATTATTCGAAGTCTCTGCATCTGCATCAATACACAGTTCAGTACGTCAAATTAAGGACATACGTACTCCGTTCAACACTAAACCATAAACTATCAACGTTGTCAATAAAGAAAAATAAAAGAAAAACTTGGTCCAAAATCAAAAACGGAATACAAAAAGAACGAACAAGTAAGTAAGTTGTGTCTGTAACGTAATCAAGAATTTAACGACTTGAACGGTAAAGTCAATAAAATAAATCTTAACTATAAATACGCAATGACCCGAAATTCAAAAATAACAAAAACAACGAACGGCGGGGCGGGTTGGACATGTGTACATAACGAAATACCCACAGTAACTAAAATATTGCACAAGGGAGAGTGAGAGTATAAGGTAAAAACACGCGCGACGATCTAAACCTACCTCAATATTCCAGCAGTTCTCAAAATATTTTATTGAAAATTTGCGAAATTTTTGTTTATTTTTCTCCAAAACTATGAGCTTTAGACCACATGTTATATAAGGTTTTTTTGTTTGTCTTGTCGTTCCCTACCATCAGTTTTTATAATGACATGAAACTAATTACAACCTGTAGATTATAACGCCAGGAGAGTAACATGATGCAGTATGTTGTGTTCTTTCAAATTTAGTAACCTAGTGCAATGCTGTTAGCCTTTTCTTTTTACCAAGTAGGCTACGATATGACAGATGTTGATTTTTGATATTTGTTGATGGTGCTTTGCTTTGTACGTAGATAATACGTTTAACCAAATAAAAGGAGAATTAATATGGAAATACCACAAAATATGCAAAACAGCGCGGGAAAAGCCACAGAAAATGTATTGCCGATAAAATCCAAACCATTATACGATAAGGAATATGGAACACTTATTCCTTCTTTGTTTCTCATATAACAGGGCGTTATGACCGTGGTCATTATGAGCGTCTTTATGGTAACCGTATCCAAGTTATAATAAACAAATAATATGCAAGTAAAAAATAAAAATAAATATCAATATAATAGTTTGACAACGCCCAAACAATTCAAACACGTCAAAATCACCTTCCTCCCCTCAATAATAAAATAATAATCGACTATTCTATTTTATTTTGCGCGTTACATCGATTGGACAGGCTAGAGCATGAAGTTAAGGGTTATTGGTGTAAAAATAAATACATAATAGTTATTTATGCACCAAGTGCGTTATAATCTAATAACGCTATTGGTGCATACAATATATTTTATTTTTCACAAGAAATATATTTTTTTAATGAAAAATTGACTTTTCATTTTTTAAATATATTTTTTTAGTTGTCTATGACATTTGTTAATACTTGGAAATTTATTATTTGTATGTCAGTACGTTGTGTTTTTTCAAATTAGTAACCTAGTTCAATGCTGCTGCTGCTTAGCCTCTTTACCCTTTTTACCAAGTAATCTATGACAGTTGTTGATATTTTGACGTTTGTTGATGTTGCTTTACTTTGTACGTAGATAATACGTTTAAGAAAATAAAAGGAAAATTAATATGGAAATACCACAACATATCCGAAACAATGCAGAAAAAGCCACAGAAAATGTATTGGCTGTCAAATCCAAACCATTATACTATAAGGAATATGAAACATTTATTCTTTCTTTGTTTTTCATATAACAGGGCATTATGGCCATAACACCCGCTCATTATGCCCGTGGTCATTATGAACGTCTTTATGGTAACCGTATCCAAGGTATAATAAACAAATAATATGCAGGTGAAAAATAATGGAGTTATAAAAAATCACGCTATTTGTTTACGGATACTATTACATGTTCAAAATCAGTTGAGTAATTAATATATAGTATAATAAGAGTAGATAAATACATGTTTATAGGGTGTTTCCATGAAATACTGCTTAATTAATTTTGTCATAAATTGCGGTGTCATTATTCCATATTTTGGCACGAAATTTGGTATTTATCCACTGCAATTAAGAAAATCTTACCAAATTTGTCCATTTTTCACATTTAAAAAAATGATCTTATACGACTATTATATATTTATTATATCAGTAATTAATAGACATGCATTTTTTGTTAACTATTTATTTAATTGAATATTATTCATTGAATTAATTGATATAATTTTGTAAGGTCTATATTTAAAAAAATCCCAAACCTAAAGTGGGTCACACTGTAAAAAGTCCTTTTTTGTGCATTTTTTGTTAACTATTTATTAAACTGAATATTAGGTATTCATTGAATCAGATATAATTTGTAGGTAGAGTCTATATGTTTTAAAATGCCAAACCCAAAGTGGGTCACACTGTATAAGACCGTTTTTAGATAAAGTTTTAACAACTACATTTTTCATAGTAACCTCCATTTCGATATTTCTAAGCGTTCTTGAACTACAGTCAAGAAATACTACGGCCAACAAATGTAATCAGTAAAGCAAGAAATCAGTGGTATTCTGGTCAAAGGATAGTAGCTGAAATTAAGCGGCACCTATATAATCCCACATAATTGAGAGAAATATATTAAGTTTTATTCGCCTACCAGAGATGAAAACCACGACTAGGTCATTATATATAATTGGTACAATGGACCAAATAGAATAAATGTTTGAATGTGGTGCCTTTATACCTAATAATTTTTTCAACAGCTGTGGAATTTGCGGAATAACTCTCATAAACGAACTTCACAAGCCCATCCTACGCATTCAGTGGTGCCACATATACATTTACAATAGTAACGGTTTTAATGCAACGGACAAATTATTTGCTGCTACACTACTATAATACATGGAGATAATGTTGCCAGATCTAAGCATAATATTTTAAATTTAAGGCACATGCTCATGCATAATTAACACAATCCGAGTGCTTTCAATTCTTCGAATTGCGTACGTGCGAATTTATGAAATTCGTAAATCCGCACGCCCCTGGCTCTAGTGACTGGACTTATTGCCCCTACTATATATCACCCCATCACAACTCAGAAAAAAAAATATTCGGGTGATCAAAATGAACATCTCCCTAAATTTTCAAGTTTCCGGATTATTTCATTTAATAGAGCACTAACAGTGACGTCACAGTTATGCCAGCTGTCACGTGTTTGGTTGACAAACTCCGAAATTTGCCATAAGAGTAGGTGTCAGTTTTCGCTTGATAAAAATTAAAGTGGCGGATTTCTGAATATCAGCTATGTGTAGTGATGTTTGTTAATGTTTATTTAAAAGCCTAGTGTGAGAAAGAATTTTATATGTACTTTATTAGTGTAAAATTTGATGTCAAATACGTTTACATCTTTGTGAACCCACAATATAGTGAAATAAAAACTACATTGGATCTTTGATTTTTTTTTTTTGTACATACTTATATAATATCACGACATATTTCAATAAATGTTTAATTAATACAGGCTCAGTTACAGCTAAGCATAGGTTAAAAGTTGTCACAACATTCATTGATTCATGCCAATATATCAATCATAATTAATGGTTTTATAAACCTGCTGTGAAATTTACCTTTTTAGGCAATTCAAACCATTTCCCATCAACTTTTTATTGATTATATTCTTTTAGGTTAAGTTAGTTAGGTGGTTGGGTTAGTTAGGTTGATTTTTATTTTGCTAAATAATTGTTAATAAATTATCAGCGCCGCAGGCAGCATTAGCGCCGCAGACAAAAAGGGGGAAGCGGGGGGTGTCCACCTTGCTTTTCAGAAAATTCCATAAAATAAAAATATTTCAATTTCTCTGCGCGGTGGTTGCGTAGACACTCCCTATAATATAAACCAATAAAATCGTATTTTGATCTCTTCATTTTTTATTGGATTAGAAAATAACAACAATATACGGGTGTGTTTATTTTATCGCGTTTTAAAAATATTTGGTTAGGGGTTAGGTAATAGGTATACTGTTCATTATTGACATGGTTATAATACAGGAATTGAGGAATTGTTAATCGGTCCTGCCTTAAAATACAAACACCTTAGTCAAAAAAAAATACAACGATACATGCACAAATTACATATATTATTGTATATTAGTTCATACGGCATAGTTCGTAGCAGCAAAATCCGTTTATTTTCTTGTTTTTTTTTTTTGCAATGTGCAAATGGTGCACTCGTGTGTGAAACCCTTATTGTGTGATCACAACAACAGATGAAGACGAAAATCAAAATGTTTTTAGTGTAGGGTCAAGGTGCCGACAGTGGTTAGGGTGGGTACAGTGGATCATTCGTTGCCTGAGAAAAGAGAACGACGCTATTCTTCCATATTTTTCATAGAAGGAAGTAATTTCGTCCCGTACTCTACCGACTCAGTTAATCAGCGACTGTGGCTGCGTGTTGTCACACTGTGAATGAATTTGTGTTTTCTAGTGCTTTAACTTTTTTTTGAGGTAAGTTTTCTCGTGTTCTAGTCAATTCAGTGTACTCTATTTGTGTACAACGTTCTTTCTATTGTAAACTCTGTATACTCAAGTACATTTTAATGTATTTATAATAGTTCAATATCAAATTATTAGGTCTGTGTTCCATTTGAAAAACCAAATGTCTCCTCGGTACACAGTGGTTCAAGAAGCCTTAGTACACAGAGGATCATGATCCACTGTGTACTAAACCTTTTGTCACATGTTCATGCCTGTATTTTTTGCTTGCAGGATGGCTCGTCCTAAAGGGTTAACTAGAAAAATTGGGAACCACTTCGAAGCTCAAATGAAGCAAGTATTACAATTTATTGAAAATGGTAGTGGTATAAGAAAAGCAGCAACCGACACAAATATTTCATTTACAACATTGAGACGTTATTACATCAACATGAAAAGATTGGGGTCCATCGAAAATATGCCTTTAGTGCCAAATTATTCTGTAAACAAAGTTTTTACCCAAGAACAGGAGGAAAGTCTCAAAAAATATCTTGAACGTTCCAACGTGCAATAAGCCTAAGTAATGGAATATTTTATGAGTTGCCACTGGAAGATCAACAAGCAGGACCCTCTGGCATCAACCAGATTCAGTATAATCAAGACGTTCGAGAAACATCATCGTTAATACAAACCACCCAGTGAGTAGTTTGTAGTCGTTAATATTGCAGAACTCCAACACATGTGCAGATCAGCAATCAACTCAGTTCAACAGAAGTGTCAGAATATTCAGTTTTTGTCACAATTTCAATTCAGAGATCTCATAATAGCGGGACCAAGAAAAAGTAAAAAGAAGCAAAGAAAACTTGGTCGAAGTTTAATAGCAACAGATACACCAGAGAAACTGGCAATTCAAATGGAAAAGGCTGCAGCTAAAATAAAAAAAGACATGAAGGAAAGGAAACTATCCATAAAAATTTTACAGAGCGATTCGGAGGATGAAATAGAAGAAATTAATTTGCAAGATTCTGATCAAGATTGGACAGAAGAGGACGAAAAAGAAAATGAAATTCATCTTTTAAAAGAAGTTGATCTCAAAGAGCCATTACCTCGACCACCACAAGAGGGTGAATTTATATTAGTCGAGTTTGCAACAAAAAGACAAAAGATCTATTACGTTGGGAAAGTCATAGAAAATAGATGTGAAGCACTAGAATATTTCATAAGTTTTTTAAGGCAAAAAACTAAAAACAAATTTCACATGCCAAACATTCCTGATCTTTCTACTGTAAACGATATGATATAAAGCTGATGCTACCAAAGCTTTATTTGAGTGGAAGCACTTCCAGGCAACAATCCTATTATTATTTCTCTCCTGATTTATTCCTGTTCAATATTCACTAGAACTGATTTATTATTTTGTCTTATTTGATATTAGTTTTCAACTGAAACTATGTTGAGTTATGTAAATACCTATCAATATTTTTGAATATTCCGTTGTTTAGAGGATTATTATTTTTATCATTTTCATTTAAACAAAGATTTATATTTAAGTAGTTTTGGTATACAATAAACATAATACCAATACAATATCAATACAATGATTCACTGTGTACCGACATGAACCACTGTATATTAAGCTTTGGTTCACTGTATCCACCTCGCGGTACACAGTAGATCATTATCCATTTTTAGAAAAATCTATTACATATTTTTTTCCCTAATAAAAATTCAAAATGTAGTAATGAATTATGAAAATAGAATAACTGTATTATACAGATGCCAAATTTCGGCATCCCAGCTTCATACAATAAGAATTTATTAAAAGGAGAACAAAAAGTGATCCACTGTCGGCACCTTGACCCTATACTTTGATATAATGATTTCGTGTCAAGATATAAAATTTCCACCCAAAACTAATTCAGTACTGGTTCCTCTGTTTTCGATTAACCCAAAAATAAATTATAAAAATCACCTTACCTTCGTCCTTTACGTTTACGAACCACTGATCAGAAATTAATGGGATACACATAAACACATTCACTATGTTATCTAGTATTTGTTAGAGTAAATTGCATTATTTCTTTATTTAATAAATAAACTTAGAACTATTTTACACTTATAATGCTTTTTACAGAACAAACCGTTTTAAACAACAACTGACGAGCGACAAACTGGAACATATTAGAAGTACCAATTGTCATTTCTACCTTAATTTATTTGAAAACTTTTCAGTATCGCCAACTGTAAATTGGATGACAGTGACGTCACGCTTTCGTAGTTAAATTAATTTTGTAACAACAATAAGAAAACTTCTCATATCACGTTCCTTGCCAGCGATGCTCTAGAGCATAATGATTAATGTCTCTGACATCAGTTAGAGACATGATTTGTATCAACAAATGTGAGATGTGTCAGATAATTGCGCGCTAGATCCTATACTATAGTCCAGTATTATACTTTAACTTGGCCGGTCCAAAGATTGCTTCGTCTGCTGAACTAAGCTTTGTCGACAGACGTAAATATTATGTATTTTTAAGACATATTCCTAGTGTTGTTTCGTTTTCATGTATAAATATAAATAATATAATATTATTATATATAAACAATACGCTAGAAAGAGAGGCGAATATGCAACGACATAATACAGAGAGATAATACATTATTATTAATAATATACTATCTCTCTTGCACTAGCCAACGGAAAGCTGCCATCACCGTTATAATTCAATCCACTGATCCCGTTTTGCCATAAATACGTTAAGAATTTGCGGCGCATTCCCGCGGACCTCCTTCTTTTCACGGTTTCATTTAAATATTTCTGTTGGTGGCAGATAAAATCCTTAGCCTAGAAGGTAGTGTTGGGCGATGTTTGGCATCGCCCATACAGCACATGACATCCCTAGGATATCCTCATTTGGTCCCGTATATCCCAATCGAGGACGACATTCCTCAGGATATCCTTGGGATATCCCAACAAAATCTATACAACCTGAGAATATCCCAAATGAGGATATCCCAGGCAAATCCTGGCAGGATGTCCTAGTAATATCCTGCAAAGATATTAAAAGCCTATAGTGGAGTAAATTTCAAGTAAAAAGACGCTCCGTTCTCGAAAAAAAAAATCTGTCGTAGAACCAGGTTAAACCAAAATATTTCGGTTAAGTATGTCATTAGTTATGCAAAATGGCTATTTACGACTTTTTTTGCTGGTACCCAACTTTTTTATTGATCAAAAAGTCGAAAATTATGAAATCTAGGAAAACTGTTTTTTTTTTGTATAACACTCAATATTTTCAAAACTACTGGAGATATCGGCTTGATTTTTTTTTCCTTTGAAGCCCATATGTAAGCGCTTATAACAGCGCTATTTTAATTTACCAAAGTTTATAATCTTTCTCGCAGGAAAAATTAGAATATAAGACTTAGGTATATTTCATGTAGTGAAATTTTCATTGATCTGTAAAAAAATTTATTATACATTTTTCTTGAGTACATGCAGCGACGCAAATGGAGCCCATACTTATAAAAAGTTTTTAAAAAACTCATATCTATCCGAAATGGCCCGGTTTTTAAGAAATCGATTTTTTAATGAGAAGGACGAGTCGCGCATATGCTCTTACGCAAGAAATGTAGCGCAACCACAGCCACGATACTGTAAGTTAGCGCATTTATTTTGCATGTGATTGTGCATCCGACGACCGACGCTACGACTTAAAGTATAGAATAACAAAAATGGACAATAAATTATTTTTATCGTTATTGATACATAGGTATCAAGATTTGAATAAAGTCCTGAATGTGGAAATAAAAAATAATTTATTTTTTATAACTAAAAATATTGGCACTTAAATCTATCTGTTTAATAATTATCTTCCGATTCTGAATCAGTAGCTTCTGTTCTTAAAGTGTTGCAGCAATCTGTACATTTACATTCAGTACCACATTTTAGTCCTTCTTTTATACACTTGCATTTCTTGCTACTGCGATTTTTGTCCTTGCAAAAAATGGATAATGCTTCCCTTACCGCCTCAGGTATCGAGTCTTGTGTAGTAAACACCCAATTAGCATTTTCATATTCCTACGATATACTATACATATTCCAAAATAAAATTAGTATATTGCATAAATATTTGAAACTAATTTAAAATAAGTTGTATACTGGTTGTTTTGTCACAGGTTTTCACATTGTATACATACTCCTGCAATATTCATATGTATGTTGCTGACACGTTGTAAACATATTCTGAAATGTACATTCATTCTACAATATAGTTACAATATACACAAACCTTTTCCGTACATACATGCAACATTATCCATGTATACTTTCAATATACAATGTATATTGCAAAACAACAATGGTATATTGAATAAATATTTAATACTGATTCAAAATAAGTTGTATACTGGTTGTTTTGTCACAGGTTTTCATATACTATACATATTTCTGCAATATACACAAACATGTTTGTGACACATTGTAAACATATTCTGAAATAAACATTTATTTTACAATATAGTTATAATATACACAAATGTGTTCCCTACATATAGGCAATGTTATCCATGTATACTTTCAATATTGCAAAGCAACAATAGTATATTGAATAAATGTTTAATACTTATTCAAAATAGATTATAGAGTGTCCCAATAAAAACTCCCATGCTGGATATCTTCTAGATGAATAGAGATATTTTAAAGTCAGTTTGTAGTACATAAAGAGTGCTTCAGTAATAGATATAAATAATTTTTTAATACATATATGACACTGAGCAAGAAATATTTCGACGAGAGGAACTTTGAAATGTGGTTTGTGTAAAGGGAAATGCATTTCTAAGTAAATATTGTTAAAAAAAATCGCAAATCCAACTGCTTTTGAGATATATGTATCCAAACGTTGCCATTTGCTCCTGTTAAATAATTATTTCCGAAACATTTCACTATTTAAGTGATTTAAAAAAAATCACATTTAAGGCATTTTCATATAAATCAAAATTTCAAAGTTTATGATATACAGATTGTCCCCCTTAAAGACTAAATAAATCTTTCAGAGATTACAACTATTCAATAGGAACAAATGGCAATATTTGGACACATCTCAAAAACGGCTAGATTTGCCTTTTTTCTTAAGAACAAAATCTACTTAGAAATGTATTTCCCTTACACAGAAACCAGGTTTTGAAGTTTCTCCCAAAGAAATAAGATTTATTTAGAGCCCAGCACCATCTACACACTAATATATTCAAAAACTATTCATTTATATTCAAAATTGAAGCACTATTTATGTGCTACAAACTGGCTTTTACAGAAATAAAACGTCTCTATTTGTTTAGAAGATATCCAGCCTGAGACTTTTTACTGGAACATCCTGTATACTAATGGTTGTTCTCATCCCACAGCATATCGTACACATACGTCTTGTAGATCTGCATGTATGCTGAAAAAATATTGTAAAGATATTTCGAAATATATATTTATTGCTTCTAACAATGTACACTGCATGGAAAATTTGTTTTTACCATTACTTTTCAGTTAAACTCAAACATGTTTTATTGATCAAATTTTGTTGAATGGAGCACACAAATGCTAAATAAACCTACCAATAACTGCATTTGCCATAACAATACTTTACAAAGGACCAAGAATATCATAGCAAAAAAAAAATACTAAGTACTTTACATCGTCGTAACAATTATGTATCTTAAATTATAAAATAGGAAGTGTTATAATTAAAACAGTTGTGTTACTTTAAATATATTTTTATTTTTTGTTACAAAATGAATTGCAGTAATAAATAACAATTGTGCCAAGAATTTAAATCGACATTTTTTAAACAAAAAGATGTGCTTTGCAACTCATGAACTGATTAATATTTTTTTAACAAAAAAATGTTGTTTGCAACTTATAAACTGTCATATTTTACTATAAGAAATATTTGGCCAGTAAGTAAAAAATAGTAAAAACTGGAGGGCTTACATTTTCAAAACCAGTGTCCGGGTGTTGCCGATGGTGCTACTTCTAATTGCGAAACTCCACTTGGCATTCTGAACACGTCACCTGCTCCTATTGGCTGAATACTTTCTTTTGGCTTTTCCAATTTTTGGGAGAAGGTGTTTTTTTCCTGAGTAGAGAGGAGGTGGGGATACACGAGCTATAGTTCCAACTATAAAGAAAAAACAATTAATTATATTTGAATAGGTATTTCAATTTAAAAACTGTCCTTGATGAAGTTAATAAATAAAATAGTAAACACATCTTACAGAAAAAAATAAAAATAATCAAAAATAAATTAAACAAATTGATATTATCATAAAACAAAACATAGTTATAGGTATTTTTTTGAAAATCGGAAATGTTTGTGTTTGTGATTTTAAATGCCTACCAGAGTTATTAGAAGAACACATATTCTCTTTCAACTTCCAGTAAAGACAACATTTCTTTCACTTTGGGAAGTCGACGGCTTCCAATACGTTCTTCGATATCACTATGTTCATCTGACAATAATAATCTTTTCGGAGGGCTAATATGCTTTTTGTACATATAGTCCCTTGATTTGTTTCTGTTCACTCTGTACATCTGATTTCTGATTTTTTCCATTTACCTAATTGCAGCTTTTTATAATCCTCTGAAATAGATATAAAGCAAATTAATACGAATAAATATAACAACTCGTATGTTGTAATTAAAACCAATGGTTGTGATTTAAATAAACAAAAGCACCTTAATATTGAAATAGATCGAACCTACCTTCTTAAAAATAAGATTTAAACACCCCGTAAAGTGTCCAAGTTTCATCTGGGATTTCTCCTGTTTTTCAATGATTTGTCAAATTGGTTCCGTTTGAATAGTGACCACCAACCACTACCTCCGTTTCTTTTCAAAAAATTGGTGCCTACAAACGCCGCCATTATTATAACAACAGGTAAGTACAAAGGGATACCTACATTAAACTTTAGTATCTGAATATAAAATATCTGCAAATAGCAAATGACAACAAAGGGGGTCATCCTTAAAACTGTGGTAGGTAGTTGTATTGTGTACAATTGTAAAATACTTACTGCAAAGCAATTAATGTACCCACACATGAACTAATAATTAATAATCACGGGAAAACAAAACACAAAATTCTCTCTGACACAAACGAATTGAAATCGACATTTGACAGCCTGTGCGCTGTGGTGGCAAAGAGCATGCGCCAATCTAAGGACGTGGCGCGCATTTAAAAAATTCGACAAGGGGCGATTGTAACGACATGGAAAGCGGAAATCTAATTATAACGATAAAATGTAATTAAATAATCATTTCTCAAGTCCGAACTACCTGCTTAAGAAATTCCGATAGCTATTAATTAATTAAATACAGTAGGAAAATTGAAAAAGGGATGAATAAGTTATCATTTTTATTATTCATTATTATTTAATAAACGATCACAAGTCCAAAGTCTGGATTCAAAATTTAAATCATATTTCATATCTACAATTTTAACCAACGATTTATAATTTATAAAACGTATGCCATTCGCCACAGGGGATGATTATAAATGCACTTAAACCAAGCCTAGATAGAGAAATATCGATTTGTTTTTGTTATGAGGTAGATAGGCACTATATACCGACACTGGCGTAGAATTAATATTTAACTTACCATAATTTTTATGTAATATAGCCCAAATGCATGCAGCATTACGCTGTCAAAATCAGTCAAAAACCGCATAAATCTTATTGGTACTTTGCAAAATGTAACATATTGCTGTGCAATATTACTAGAGTTATATTGTTTCAAGTTTCAGTTGCAATGTTGCTAAAACTGCTTTGTCGGTGGGTATACATAATTTACGTGTGCCAACGATTGGCTCAATATGTTTACACCCCATTCTAAAATTTAATTTGTGTTTTATTGCATACAGCAGTAGTGTACATGTGTTCAACTTTTGAATGTCATTTTTTGAATATTAAAAATACAAACATGAATTCTATGTTGCAGAAATGTTCCACTGGTACATTATCAGGATATATATGATGATACACATATATTATCCATTAAATGTTTATGTGATATTTATTAAAGATTTCAAAATTAATATAGCTTTTTGTATATGTCTACAGTATACGAAAATATCATGTTGTAAAAATATTCCATTTGTAAATTGTAAAGAGATTGAATTAAGTACGTAGCATAAATATTGCCTATTGTATATCTATATAATATTTGACACATCAGTAAATTTTTGAGAAGATTCGTACAATATTCTGTGTATATCGCAGAATCAACATTATTTCACGTATATTATAGGTATATATAGGAATATCGTACAACGTACTGGCAATATCTTTCCTATATTGATATAAGTACGTCGCAAAATGTATATTACGGCTATATGTAAAAGAAGTTCTGAATATTGTTTGAATGTAGACAATGAGTTTTGAATGTTCATTTCATATCGCGTGCTATGTGGGCACTGGTTCCCAGTATCCGTTTTGGGACGTCCATCCATTTTTGCCTAGACTTTCTACATCAACATTAGCAATATGACTTGAATACCAGATTTTTAACTGGTACAAACATCTAAAATTTTAGCTTTTATCGCTATTATACAGATAAATAATATAAAATCATACAGACCTCTTTAAGTGCTGTTGAAATGCATCGTCTGTGGGAGGAAGTTCCACCGCTGGTCGATTGGTCTTGGTGGTCATTTGCAAACGCAAATCATTTAGGGTGTGTATATTTCTGTCCTTATTTCGATATAAATGTAGAATATATTGTCTACTAATTTCCAATCTCTCCATTTCGGGTAGCGACGGAAGCTTCGACAATCCTTTTAAGTCGTCAATGTTCTTTAATAAAACATCAAATGCCCCATAATAATATTGCAAGGTATAGCTGCTTTAGAATTTGGCTGATTGTCTGCTTCCTCGTACATTGATTCATCAATCAACCATGTTGTAAAGGTTAACAACTTCGATGGAACTTGATTTTCAAAAGCAGTGTTATTTATATTGCTTGGAATTGGAAAATTGTCATCTTCTATTTGAAATTCTGCCATTTGAGCTCTCAATATTCTTGCAGCGCTATGAAGAATGTTCATATCTGACTGTTGAACATTTATATTATTAAAATGGTCGGACGTACTGCTATTGTTGCCGTCTGAGCTACACTTAGATGTGTCGAAATTTGCAATATTCTCCGCAGTTTTGTCTACTATTTCAGGAAGCTCTGTAACTTTCTTCTTTACCTGATTTATGTGGGATCTAATATTTCTGTCTGAGATATAATGGCTATAACAAGCCTTATGATATTTAGCGTCATAGGCAAACAAATCTTCGTAACCTGCTAGTTTTGAGATTGTATCTGTATCATCACGTTTTCTTGCTGCTTCCAAGATGTGTGTGCGCACTGACTCGCCAGTTCCTAAATGTACATTATTGTTTCTTAAAAGAGTAAAAACTTGTAGGGTCAAAGAATTAACAAAATGGGAATTGTGCCTCATACCTCTAAAAGAAAATTGTAAATGTACAATTGGAAATAAAAACGCGGATACTGTGCTCTAATTTATATCTTTCTATATCTCATTACTTTAGCTATGCTGTGCTAATGAGGAAAAACAATTCCGAAACGCCGGTTTTCGTAGCAGTCTCATATTTCTTTTCGCGGTATATACACGATTCTCTTTTTGTAGCTAGGGCCAGGACCTGAATTATGATCGTCAGTAGACTGAATAAGACGCAAGTTCTGACAGCTTGTATAACTTTGTCTGCACTCTTTATGGAATTTAACTTTCAATGTTCCCGCCAAAATCGCATCTCTATTTAGTAAAATATTTTTTCCATGTTTGTCCCGACTTTTCTCAGCCGCAGATATAATTGATAGTAACCCTTTTGTTGTAGGATTATTAACAACACACTTGTCATCACAAATTAGAGGATTCTCACATATAATACACTTCATTTTAAAACATAGTTTTTCTTTTTAGGTTAACAGTAACTAGATACACTGCCACGTATTAGACAAAACACAAAACATTGACTAATAAGTAGAACGGCATAATAATCCAAGCAGCGATGACTAACATGCGTCTCGCGCAGTTTAAATAAAAATAAATATCTCAAAAACTATGCCATTTAGAAGTGATCTGATTTTTTTAAAAACTGTTTCAAACTATTAGCTACATTTTGTTCGCTGGAAATACACAAAAAATTGTGAAATAAAAAAATTTGTCGATTACTGAAAATTTCACTACAACAAACATAAGTAGACACATTCTAATTTATCCTGCAAACAAACTTCTAGACTTTGGGTTAGTAAAAAGGTGTCAATAGAAGCGCTTAGGCGTTAGCTTTGCAATAAAAAAAAATCAGGTCGATATCTTCAGTAGTTTTGAAAATATTGAGTGTTATACAAAAAAAAAAACAGTTTTTTTAGATTTCAAAATTTTCGACTTTTTTATCAATAAAAAAGTTTGGTACCGGCGAAAAAAGTCGTAAATAGCCATTTTGCATAGCTAATAACATACACAACAAAAATATATCGGTGTCACCTGGTTCTACGCCGATAAAAAAAAACGGAACATTTCGGACCGAAATTTACTCCACTATAACAAAATATCCACTGTGGGAATATCCTGGGAAAGTCCTAGAGTCGTCCTATTATAGGTATTATTATTTAAGGGAGTTCAACGGCAATAATAATGAAAAATATATATATTATTTTGAGGCTTACTTATAGTGTCTTTTTATTGGTTTGTAAAATTTGCTTCTAAAAACTTATTTGTTTGTTCTATTTGATAATCCCCCCCAGTATAAATAATTCATTGAAAATGTATTCAAAATGTATATCTATATATGTATGTATGTACCCACACAGCACATGACATCCCTAGGATATCCTCATTTGGTACAGTATATCCCAATCGAGGACAACACTCCTCAGGATATCCTTAGGATTTATCCCAATAAAATATATACAACCTGAGAATATCCCAAATGGGGATATCCTAGACAAATCCTGGCAGGATGTCCTGGTAATATCCTGCAAAGATATTAAAAGCCTAATAAAATATCCACTGTGGAAATATCCTGGGCAAGTCCTAGAGTCGTCCTATTATAGGTATTATTATTTAGGAGATTTCAACAACAAAAATAATTTATTTTTATTTATTTATTATATTATCTAAAAGGGGAAAATGTGATTGGTTGTTGTCCGCAGATGTTATTTTCTGACACGTAATCCTTTATATTTTTCTGAGGGAATATGATTTTTTAAAGTTGTATATATCATCATCATCCCTTTATAACTTCTAACTACCCTAAACTCTGTTGATTTTAATAATACCAAAAAAAGGCAAGAGATCATTTTTATGTAATATTTTATGCTTTTACAATTTTCATTTGAAACATTTTTTTACTAGCTTTTACACATTTTGAGTAATTTTGAAAAAACACTTTGTTATATATATTTTTTTCACCCTTCTTTCATTAATCGTGTTCAAATACTTCAAAGTAACTTATATCAAAAATTCAAGTATTTACCTCAAAATTTTGATTTGTCAACCTATTTCATTGGACTATATATTCACTATAACATCATAGCTAGAAGACAGGAACTATATAACGGGTGCCTAAAAAGTCTGGAAACAGTCAAATATCTCGAGAAATACACATTGGATCCAAAAAAGAAAAACACTTCCTTAATAATTGTGATACCAAACGCGAGCCCCCATTCCCACCCCTTGGGGTGGGGTGCGGGCAACTTTAAAATATTATATGGGTACCCCTATTTTATATTGCAGAATCGGATATTCTGACTAGGAATAGACTACTTTTGTTCGAAACATTTCTTCTGAAATTGTCATTTTTTTAGTTATCTGGCAAGGAAATATCTAAATTTTAGAACTTCTCGATTTTTTTACTCGATAAAGAAGAAGTTTGATCAAAAATTGCAAAGGGCAAAAAAAGTTCGGGAACATCTCGGGAATGTTCTCGTTTTTTCGGAATTGTCCAATGCCCTTTTTCATGCACTTGAAAACTCCACAATGCTATTTTCTCCAAAGGGTGGGTGGTCGCGTTCAGGCGCGGATTTGGACAATTCTGGAGGGGGCGGGGCGCACATACAAACTAAATATAATGACATTTTGAACTTTTTATTAAAAATACTTAAACCTATAAACCAAACTATAAGATAATGAAAAATTCTACCTCCTGGTTTAAATTAATCGCTGATTAGCATTAAATTCATATCATATTCTATTAAAATGTTTATTTGCAACTTGCATTTCTGCAAAAACAAGTCTTGCCTACTTATTTCCAGGACCTAATTTATTCCTTAAATCATCGATTTTCACCAATGATGTAAATCGCGAAGTCAAAGTCAAACTTTTTTTTTCAAATTTAGGCATTCTAGAACATATAAGTTAGTACCTACCTAAATAAAAGTAAATTGTAAATGGATTACATTTCATTTCAATTCTTGCGGTGAAGCCATTGGTTTCATTGCTGAAGAAACGAGAAAATCATCTTATTTTCATCATAACTCCGTAAGTTTTTATGCTAACGACTTTTACTAAAGCAGCTCATTTTAAGAATCTTTTCAAATACTTTAATTAAGATCTGACAAGTTTTCCTCCAAAAATTCGTCGTTTTTCCGTTATTTAAAGTTGAAATAATAAAAAGTAATTGATTTGTTGTTTTATAAGCTTCATTTTTGCGCCAGATGATTTTTTTAATAAAATGTAAGATTTTAGAGTTATTCGTGAGAAATCGCTCTAAAACATGCATTTTTAAGATTAAAAAGCAATATTTTCAATCGCGAATAACTTGAAAAAACTTCATAGAACATCTTTTGCTTAGAATTCGTCCCTGTGGTTGTTTTGAATTTACTAATTTTCACCTCCTAGAAGGAGTGACGTTCCCATTCAGGGTAAAAGCACACCTGCGACCATGTAAACTTTGCAATACTATGAGTTGAATGCGGACCGGAGTCCGCGGTTTTGCACTTTTTTCTCTTTACTGACTGGACTATTATAATAGTAATAATATAATAATGTCTTCTTTAATAAGATGATGTGATGGTAACAGGCGCGGATTCAGGGGGGGTGGGGGTGCGAAGGAAATGTCGCCCCCTCCACCCCCCTGGAGCAAAGTTTAGATAAGAAAACCTGATATAAAAATAAACTTATTTTAATGCATTTATTTTATTTTTACTCATTAAATAATTGTCGCCCCCCCCCCCCCTCCTCAACAAAATGCTGGATCCGCGCCTGGATAGTAAATAGGATTCACAACAAATCATATTAGAATAAAGGTAGGAGGTAGCCGCCATCTTTTGTGTGATATGTGAATTTCAGAACAGTTGCCTATCGATTCAAATAGTTTGCTGTTGCGTCGACATTAATATTTGCAATTCACTGACAGATGGAAAAAAATGAATATTTTTATTACATTTATTGGGTTTAGACATAAGATTTGATAAGCTTTTGATAATTTTTTGGTTAGAAAATGTTTTTGTAATTTTCAGCTGTAATGTAATGTTATTTATCCAGCTTTTTATATTAAATCCTATATGAAAATTTGATAATGGACTTACATAAACCAGTGGATCTAGCAAATAGGGTAAATATTAATAATTTCATGCTTTATTTAATTGCTTGAAAATTATCATCAATTATAAATTATTTTTACATGTTTGCATTCAAAATTAATCATTTTATTTAGAGTATGGACGACCTCACATCGGAAGAGAAATGGAGGTATATTATAAATAAATAATGACTACAAACTCTTATTAAAACCTACCCTGTTTCAGGTTAGAACATCAGAAATTACATGAACAACATAAAGGACATGAAAAAATGCATGCCGAAATGGTCATAGTATTAATAATTACATTAATTGTGGCCCAAATATGTCTAATAGAATGGAAAAAAAGGCATTATAAAAGTTATTCTGTAAGTTTTAGTTCATTTATTATACAGATAAATCAATATACAATTCTGACCAGAAATTATTTCGAAGTACTTATTATATTAATAAATATAACTTTTATTTTAGATTGTCACTTTATTAGGAATGTGGTTAGTACCTATTGTACTGTGCCTAAGAAGTCACTGGTGGAGATTTATATTTATATGGTTATTATTTTCATGCATCACAAGCCTTATTGTAAGAAAAGCCTTACAGAAACCAATAGAGAGAACCACACCAAGGTACAAATAGCACGTACATTTATTGTTCAAAAACATCACTTGCAATATGAAGGAAGGAAATTACTTTATTATAATGAGTAATATAGCAAACAAAGGGTCCAATAATATTGATGGTTTAAGTGTAGTAGGTTGTATCCCATTGCACATTTTGAAACTAAAGCAATGGCATACTAGTAATAACGGTTAATGAAACTCTTAGCGACTTTAATAGGAAATTTCTCACATAAATCTAAATTATCCTCATTAATTTATCTTAGCAGTATGACATAGAACCGAACAAGTTTTTAATTAGTTTTTTAAGTAAAAGTTATTATCTGATGAAAGTTTGTTAGAATCTTTTTACTTTTTTTCAACTGTTATGAAATCATCATGCCACAATGCTGTTTGCTAGTAAACGGCATATGTTTACACAAATTATGAGTTTAAAATTGGAAAATATATTGCTCAACTAGTTTCGTGATATACTGAGTTTTTCGATGTTTTGATTTATTTAAAAATGTATTAAAAATTGAGGTAAATGTGAATTCTGAAAATTATACATACAGCCTACTAGAACTAAGCCATGGATGTATCTCAAATATATGCAGAGAACTTGAGTAACGAGTCAGTTTTATTTAAACTGAAATGATTCAAAGTAGTTAAGAGTCCCTTTTTATTTTGTCATATTTACCAAAAAACCCATAAAAACCAATCTTATTTAATGTTTGTTTTAGATTGGTTTATAAATGGTTCCTTTTACTGTACAAGTTAAGCTATGTTCTTGGTCTCATAGGTTATTTTATTATGATGGCAACATTTTTTGGACTTAATTTAGTTTTTAATGCCAAAGCGAATACCTGGATGGACTGTGGATTGTTATTTATATTCTATGGACTATATTATGGTGTATTAGGTAGAGATATTTCAGAAATTTGCGCTGACAAAATGGCAGCACATATAGGGGTAAGATCAATTACAAATTTTAAACTGTTTTATTCATGCTTAGATCAATATAATAGCTTAGCCTTCACTCATGAAAATATGTAGTATAGTATTTCAACTGTATACATGGTGTTAGAAGTATGATAGTCATAAGTTTAAGAAGTAATTTATTAAAACAAGTAAAATAAAAAGGATCTTCATTTTGCAATCACACCATTATGGTGTAAGTAAAAGGTAAACGTATCTAAGGCATCTGGCAACACTGTGCTACAATGATTATACACTATTATACAGTAATGTCAATAATCTACGGCATTGTAACCTTGAACTTGAATGCATAATAGTTCATACCCGGAAACAAAATTTATAATTGTATAGAAAAATTGTAAAGAAAAATTTGTGTTTTGATGGACTCGATCTGAAGTTGCGAGCTTAACCTAAAAAATTTAAAAAGTTGAAAAAAACAGTTCTTTGTAAATAAAGAAAAACCATGACTCTAATCGAAAAAGTATAATGAGAAAGTTGTAGGTGCTAAAAAAATCTTTCGATTACTACTTACTATTTTTTTAAGTATCAATTGCGATAACACTTGTCAAGATATATCGAGAAAACCATCAAAAATCGGCTTTTCTTGTTTTCACTGTATCTTTTTCAAATTTATGTTTAAATATTTACTATCAACCGTATAGCTCACGGCACGCCGAAAAAGTACGTTTTTGAAAAATTTTAAAATGTCTTATTTTTCGAGATATGGGTACTTATTGATTTTTCAAAAAAAATCGGCTATACTTGCTCAATGGAGGATTATACAGTAATGATCTTGGGTTCATTTTCTTTATAAAGAGTTGCACTGCACTATCATGCTGTAAAAGAATTGTAGGTAACGACTTTATTAATTTTAAAATAATTGCATTTTTTAGGTTGTTTTTTTTATTAATATTTTTGCCAATTCCAATTTTACAGAAATGATTTTTACATTACTGACATTTTTTAACGAATTTACAAAAAAGAAATTGTCCTACGGCTTTCTGGAGTCGGGATAGTTTTTTTTTTTTTTTTAATTGTAGAGGGCACAATGTACAACGTACAGTGGGAGCCTTTATGGAGGTTAATGATGAATACCTATAATTATAAAAAAAAATACTGTGGTCTATTTTATTGACCTTTAGCATTAGTAATAAAATATTAAAATGAAACATGCTAGCGCGGTACGAGCTAACTACAGCAGGCTGCGGAGTAGAGGGAAGCCTGCTCGACAGCTCTGAAAACCGAATTTGCTCATTATAAATTGCTTGTGCTTGCAAAATCTTGGATATCTCGGTGTACAGACTACGTACCATAATTCTATTGTACTGAATATGCGGTAGCTCCGCGAGATAAACGCGAATATTATAGTGATTGATTCCTGTATGTCATTTCTGTAATACTGAAATTGGCAAAATTATTTTAAAAAAACAACCCGAAAAAATTAAATAATTTCTGACATTTATTTACCTTTAAAATTATGAAAACCGTTGTAATTCTTGTACAGCATGATAGTACAACTCATTATAAAGAATGACTTACTCTGTGCCAGAGAAAAGGCGAACATTGTTGCGGGGCGATAGTTTTTGAAATGATAGCCTTGTTTTAGTTGAAAAATCCTGTATATTTAATTTCTGTACACATGCTTCTGGGGCCTTCGGGGACGCTAGATTTGACCCAAATGGACTTTTACATGTGAATTGTGATATAAGAGCTTGTGAAATTGAGATAATTCGCAACCATTCTCAAATGACGGCAAGAACAGAGCAAACTGCCCTGAAATTGCCAACAGAAGTAACAACTATAGTTGATATATGTAGAAATTATATCTGAAAATGAAGTCATAAATGCCATAAAGAAATTAAAAAAATAAGTCGATTTTCAATCCGAGCATTTTTTATTCATTGGCATACTCCACACTTGTAGTAGGAGATAGAAGGATAGTAGTGTTGAAGACAATATTAGACCGCGAAGTTTTAAAGAGAATACAGGTTGTTTCTATTCTTTCCTCTGCATTTTTAAAGTTTTTCTTTCATTCTCAGATAAAGCATATTTCTGCCACTTTCATTTCTTAGTTTCATTTGTTTGTGTTTGTTCAGATTCCTCATTTTCTGTGAACTAAAATGTGAAACGTGAAATTTGATTAATAGAAATTACTTACTATATTTTCCGTTATTAACTAAGTCAGAAATGTTTTCCAAGCCTTCTTGCGAAATATTTACATTAAATTTCAAACATTAATACACTTTTATCAGGAAATACACACTGAATCGTCACATCGGAACAATCTCACATGAGAGACTTAAACTAAACATGTTCATTTTCTATTACTAAGCTTAATTGTCGTATCTACTATGGTGACTCTGGTATATACAACAACTATGCTTTGTAATGTCAGATGGGACAATTTCACTTAGTAAAATCAGTATACCTTGTAGTATGTGAATGTAAAAATTGAATTTGTATCATTCATTATGAAGATACGACCGTAAAGAGATACCAGACGTTGCCCGAGTGGTTGTAGATGTGACAAATGGCAATAACTCAATTTTTGCGAAAATGTCAGTTACGACCTTCTTGCTTAGCACGGCAGTATATGATTTAAAAATTAAATATATTGTTAGACTTGAAAACACTGCCAAAAATTACCATTACAATTTGTATTTTAATTTTTTTCTGGCAGATGCTTTTCAGTTTATTTATTTCGGATAACGATAAAAAAAATTCAGAATATCGAAAGTCAAACTAAGTGTGAAATACTTGACACCTGTGATGAAAAATGGAGATTTCAAAAAAAGTGTGAAATCGTTATTATAGAAAAAAAAACAACGGTTTTTACATAAGTAGGGTTAGTTAAATGCCAAATCGCCTCCTATGCTTCCCTGATCGGGATCGGCATCAGTTTACCAAACACCCTGTATATTGAAAAATAATATATTTTTTTGTCATTACCATCAATTTTAAGACTTATTACATAAGATTTTATTTGTTCCCTTTGGTCCTAAATAGTGATTGAATTACGTGAAGAATTATATTATCGCCTGAGAATATTACCATTCCGTTACTTCTATCAACGAAATGCATGCGAACAGTTTCAGGAGAATCTAAGATCATTTTTATAATCGACTGTTATTTGCATATACCAGACATTAGATGCAAAAGCAAAGAAAATAGTTTGCTATGTTTAATTGATATTGTACAGATATTTGATGGCGGACAGTTTACAAGATTTGAATTATTCTTGTAATCTAATCAATAATAAATAAAAGGTATATATTATTTTATCATGTTAATAAAAGCTAAATTGATAAAAATTATATTTAATATTTTAATACATTTATGAGATTTGGAACTTTAGGCAATTAAATAATATGTTGCTGGTGTGCTATAATATTTAAAGAAAATAAAATATATCTTTTTATTACCACAGATTAGAAATAAAATTCATCAAAACCTGAATTAATTATCCAACCAAATTATTTTTTTGTTTTCAACTGGTATTTAGGGTATGCATTGGGACAAAGAAAAGTTTACCACATCCAACCTGAAAATCGTTCTAATGGGGTAATATGGATCAAATGGCATTTCTCGTAAATATCTTTAACTTAAAATAATGTATTTTGGGACATTTTTAAGGGATCATTAAAAATAATAAAGATTGTAAAGGACAATGTTAAAAATAGGCGATTTTTGACCCCTTGAACGAATTTTGAGATCAAAATTCAGTTCTGTGTGGTTCATAGAAACAGAAAATGTATATTAGACACCCTAATTTTAGTATACTACCTTCAAAGTATAAAATCCGTTACAAGTTTTGGGGTAGTTTTTGTACTTTACAGGTAGTTTAACAATTTTCTCGCTTAATGGGAGTTTCTAGTGTGCACTATACTTATATGTATATACAATATACAATCGCCGTTGTGTGTCGAAAAGTCATTTCCCATCAGTGCTAAGAATTCGTCAATCTTTGCTACAAGTTTCTTTTGCTTGACACCCTCTAGTTAGGATGGTTAGAGGTAGTACATGGTCTACAAGTAATTTCAAGAGCTGGTAGATGCCTATTATTGTAATTTTACACATAATTATGTATAAGTCGTCACTACAATGGCACTTTTGTTGGATTTTTGTATTACATTACCACTGCTGGTCTGAGGGTGGATTTTATATTTTGAAGGTAGTATACTAATTTTTTCTGGAAAATTAAGGTGTCTAATATGCATTTTCTGTTTCTATGAACCATGCAAAATCGAATGTTGATGTCGACATTCATTGCCGGAGGAATAAAAAATCGGCCATTTTTAAATTTGTGCTTTCTTATATCTGTAATAATAAAATAAATTTACAATATTAAGCTATACTTTCATCATCATCGATTTCTGTTTGCTCTTAAATTTCCTCTTGGCCAGATTTTTCTGGACAAAAAAACCATACTCTCATTTTCTTATGATTCGTCTTTGGTAGATGCCAAATTTAAAATTTGAAATTTCCAAAACTAAGATAACAAGCTAACTTCATCTGTTTTCAATGCACTCTTATTGGTTATATGTCGGAATGAAATAATAGCACTTCTTTCATTCTTAACATAAACCTATGTTTTATCTTTCATATTGTGCTATACATAAAATATATATTCTTTATGCCTAATGAGATATAATTAAAAAACTTAGTCGGTAACATAAATTCCTCCATTATTTAGTGATTTTTAAAACAATGTGGCAACCATGTCATTGCAAACATTTTGAAATCCTATTGTATATTATATAAAAATATTACTTGCATGTACAGAATTTACTTGGTTAGCGAATTATTTTTGGAGCAAGACCAATAGAAAATGGACTATTAAGTTATAATTTTCTTTACAAATCTTAATTCAAAAATCATTTTCAAGACTAAATTTTTGCTATATTTTATTTACTTATAGATAAACCCTCTCATCTTAAAACAATGAATTTACAAAAATTGCAAAGTTCTAAAATTATAGTCTAGTAATTTTGTAAACAAACTAGCATTAAATCAAAATTCATAGTTCCACTTAACCATTTCTGTTATTGTAGGAATATATGTGATAAATTATCATTATAAACAATAGATGTTTTCCTATTTGATATTGTTAGGTTTGATAATCTTGAAAGAGCATTGCCGGATAAGCATGGGTTATCTGTCCCGGCTTGGATTTGGTTCATATTTGGGTGGAAAGTTCCTACTAGTACTAGAATAATTTATCCCAAATACCGGGTGAAAATTTTTTTTTTACAAAAGTTATGAAAGAATTTTGAAAAATTAAAAAAATCGATTTTCTCAAATGTGAATGAGCCGAATTCGAGAGCTAAAATATATGTGGTCCAGAGCATTATGTCGATTATAAAAAAAATTGATACTCAATAAATGAAACGAATAAGTAGGGGGTAAAAAAATTATTATAATTTTGGAACAATTTTTTCTTTATGTACTTGGAGCACCACTGTTTTTTGCTGTGATATGCTCATATACTAAGTAACAACATATATTTTTTGGAATAAGATTGGAGGATTTCTTCATAGTATAAAAGAATAAAAAATAAATTTTGGCCCCTCAATATTTATGTAACTCCATGGGAATTAGGAACCAACATTAATGTTTGTGACTGAATAAAATGAGCATTATGTGAACAATAAACCCTACTTTAATGTGAAAGACACTTAATATTTATCACTGTCTTCCTCAATCGCAAGATATATTGCATTCTGTAAACAATTTAGTGAGGATTTCAGCAGGTCTTATAATTTTTTATAATTTTCCTTTATTTGAAATTTTTTGCACGCGGCCTATAGAAAATGTTGAATTGCTCGAAAACCCAGCAAGCTAGGAAGAAAAACCATAGTTTTGTGACGTTTAATCCTCCTACTGACTGTTACTGAAGGAAAATCTCAGATAACATTTTTTTGCGAGCTTCTGGTGTATTTTTTACTTTACCGACTGAACTATTATTCCAAAAAATATATGTTGTTACTTAGGATATGAGCATATCACAGAAAAAAATAGTGGTGTTCAATTAAATAGTTCATAAAGAAAAATTGTTGCAAAATTAAAATATTTTTTTTACCTCCTATTCGTTTAATTTATTGAGTATCAATTTTTTTTTATAATTGACGTAATGCCCTGGACCACATATATTTTAGCTCGCAAATTCGGCTCATTCACATTTGACAAAATCTAATTTTTTAATTTTTCAACATTTTTTCATAACTTTTGTAAAAAAAAAAAAATTCAAGCTGGCATTCGTGATATCATTCTCGTAGTAGTAGTAGGAACTTACCTCCCAAATATGAACCAAATCCAAGCCAGGGATGCTAACCCATGCTTATCCGACTATGGTCTTTAATTCAAAAAGCAGGGATCTCTGGTTAATGTGGCATATTTAGAAATACTGCAAATTGATTTTTTTTGTGTGTGTTTCATTCCCATGGAGGTAACTTGATCATTACATATATACGTTGTTTGGATTAAAAAAACTGTAATATAATTCAGTTTATTATTATTTTTTTCAAATATGAACTGCATGTTTATAAACTCCATGTCACGTGTTTTGCGAATATATTTTAAGATTCATAAAAATGGTTAAAAGTACAAAACTATAGTAATTTTAAGCCAGAAGTTATGTAATATTTACCAAAATCAGGAAGCTATATCTTGCCAAGCCCAATTTTAATCTTTTTATAGTTTTTATCAATTTTTAACAAATTGGGTTGTAAATAATGAACTGAACATATATAAAATTTTATTGCAGTATAAAATGGGGTTATTATCACATCCATGAAAAAAATATCAAGGGGTAACAGATATGCACCAATTTGTTGAGATATGGCATATTATTGTAAAAAAAAAGATTTCAATTCATATTCAATGTAAACTGAAGTTAAAGTAAAAACTACATCAATATAAAGTTGCTGTGTGAAATTGGTGGATATTTGTTGAAACACCATCTAAATATAAAAATTTCGAATTCAATGTTGTGTCTGAATGCATTTGCCATTAATTTATCCTGTGTATTATATGTTTTTCTACTTCTTTGTTTTTCTTGCATTTTTTAGTATTATTCACCCCAAGGCATTAGTACTAGGAGTCTAGACCCTTCTGTTTGTGCTGTATGTGGAAATAAATTATTAGTTAGTGAAGATGAAGAAGGTGTTATCGAAAACACCTATAAATTGTCTTGTGAACATGTGTAAGTTTTATAATCTTTTAATTTTATAGATAGATTTATGATTTATATGGGATATAGGTGTGACACAGTAATTTACTTTTATGGAAACAATTATTATCAGAGGTCGGATTTTCTGCGGACATTTCAAGGCCGTACTTCAATAACATCATAAGATTTATCAAAATATTAATCAATTTATTAAATCATTATTCTGTATACAGGAAATAGCAGGAGTCCAATGGATTTTAATCGATGATTGCAACTTTTAATAAATACCGCCTGTATAATGTTAGGATTAAATAATATTTGCCTAGAGAGATCCATAATTTTGGCTTTTCATGGAATGCTCGACCTTTTCAAGTTTGGTTAATGACGCCAAAGCCAGAAAATATATTTTCAAATTCTTTATCTATCTATCTGATTGTTTCTTCCACAATAACTGAAAAAACGACCGTGCTTTAATAGAACTTTGTAAACATGTAAACACAAAATGTGACACGAAAGGGAGAGGAGTCCACCTGGTGATGTTAAATAGTGTAATTATGAAGTTACCTTCCAAGGTTTCTTCAGATTTTGATGTTTCAAACCGTGTAGATTATGAAAATTAGAATCTTTCAATTTCGTCTGTTTGTCTGTTGGCACTATATCTACAAGAGTATTTGACAAAACTGTAATATTTACTAATGCTAATAAAGAAATGGGATAGATAAAAAAAAGGAAAAATATAAAGAGTGAACACTAGGGTGGCTAAAAAAATCAGCTTAATTTTTTTTTTCTCGTATGAAATGTGATTAATTGAAAATAATTTCTGCAAAAAAAATCTCAAATGAACATGAAAAACAATCAAAATTATTAAGAAAGGACAGCGGAAAATGCTCATTGTTCAAACAAATAAAATAACTTTCTTATCAGTGACATCAGTTTTAATGCATTTGAGTAATAAATAATCATAATAGGAAACATAACGAATTGATTCACTTGTCAATCAACTTTCATCCAGTTATGAAGTGGGAAGAGGATGAAAAATTTTATATGTAAATATTTTCCATAATAGTGACCCCAAAATTAACCTGTTTTTGCATACATCATAACTGAAAAAACATAATTGAACGCTAAAGGTCTTAAATTAAAGCTAATCAAAAATGTAGATGACGGTATTTTTTTGATTTTCAATATGGGGGTTCCTACACCTCTAAATGGGGGTTGAATTAAGTATAAATATTTTTCACTGAATTTTATTTTTCATGGTGGTTTTTAGTTTTTATACAGTTGCTTTGAAATTAATTTTCAGGGTAATTAAATTTAAAAAAAAACTCCATATCTAAAAATCACTCCTGAGTATGGGTTAAAACTACCCTTACATTAAAAAACTAATAATGTATTTTAAAACATTTTACATATATTTTTTTTTTAAATTAGTGTAAAATGTTTATACCCATAACCCTTTTAACCCCCTGTTATGGGGGTAGCAACCCCTTTATTGAAAAGCGAAAAGATACCGTCATCTACATTTTTGATAAGCTTTAATTTAAGACCTTTAGTGTTCAATTATTTTATTTCGAATCTAAGTTATTACGTATGCAAGAACAAGCTAACTTTTAAGGAATTTTGCGGTCACTCTTTCAGTCGTTTTACTCTGTACTGAATGTTTCGTGGGTCACTCTTAAAACGAACTGGAACTACAAAGGCAATAGGAAATAATTGACAATCTTTAAGTTTTGACGGCTGTTAAACCTGGAAAATACTAGGTGGATTATACAGACATATGCAAAACTAAGCTATGTTTTTATCGAAAATTATACAGGGTGGCTATCAAAAAGAAATAATGTATAAATAAAAGAGGGAAGTTTTGTGTAGATACTTTTACAGATTTTTGTCTATGCTAAAAACAAATACATTTTCAATTTCATCACGATCAGACATTTTTTGATACTTTAATATGGCAAACCTCAGATTCCTAGCGACCAAAATTCAGGTATTTAAATATCTATAAAATTTCCTAGCCCAGTTTTAAGGTGTCACTAAATGTTATATGGCTGAATTTTTCAGAATAAGTAGTTTTGTTGGTGTAGAATACGATAAAGAAAAGTTTACAGCTGTAAGGTGCCGGCGATCCCTAAAAAAATCGAATATATTGGCCGCTATTCGGTTCTTGGCCAATAACTCGAAAAATAAAAAATATATGTCAAGAAACTAATAGCACTAGGCGATAGAGACGGAAATTTCATATCAAAAACGTATATGAAATTATTTTTTATGATAAAAAATGTGGTCTCCAGATTTTTTTTAACGCACGAGACGACGTGGCGACATAAGTACGGCTCGCGAAGCGTGCGCGGTCTCGGACGCGCTACACTAAATTTGTTGTAACTTTTGAACTAATTAATGAAATTGAGCTCAACAAAGCTTAAATGAAACGAGAAACATTTGGCTATTGGATTATCATATTTTCAAATATAAAAATGAATGTATGTAGGAATAGTACATATATAAAGTCGGAACTTATAGAGATTTTCGATGAAATTGGTAAAAGCTCTACCATTTCTACAATTTTTAAGATAAAAATCTGAAACTTTCACATATTACTTTTGAAGTAATGTATAAAAAGATCCGATGAGTGAAAAAAATCTCAAAAATTTATTTTTGAAGATGTACAATTCCAAAATTTCAAAATCTTGAGAAAGTGATCAAATTTGATATGTATAACTAACTTTAACCACCTATTACTTTGGTTTAAATCGCGTTATTAGATTTGTGCAGGTGCGATTTTTAAGCTTGAAATGTGTACTTTAAAATGTTTTAAGAGGATTTAAAATTGAATTAACCTTCTTTATTTTACGAAAATAAAAGAAAAATTTTTCTTTGCTTCAAAATTCGTGAAACTTGGGGTAAAATAAATGTTAATATCTTTTATCAAAAAAATTATTTGACATACCTATCCATCGGATCTTTCTATACAATACTTCCGGAGTAATATGTGAAAATTTCAGATTTTTATCTTAAAAATTGTAGAAAAGGTAGAACTTTTACCGATTTCATTGGAAATCTCTTTATGTTCCGACTTCATATATGTACTATTCTTACATCATTTTTATAGGTGGAACGTGGCGATATGTATGTCATTCTCGTACGTTAAGAAATAAATCTGGAGCCTACAGAAACCGAATTTCGGCCAATATTTTCGATTTTTTTAGGGGTCGCCAGCATCTTACAGCTTTAAACTTTTTTTTATCATATTCTACAACAACAAAATTACTTATTCTGAAAAATCCAGCCATATAACATTTACTGACCGGTTTTTATCAATTTCTGTCTCTGACAACTGAGCTAAGGCCAAATCCTAAAATTGTTCAAAGATCATAGAAGTAGGATACAAACAAAAATACACAAACTCCCACTTATTCCATGTCGCCAGTGAAAAAATACATGAAAGGAGAAGAAAGTCACAAGGCTCTGAACATAAAACTAATGATAACAAGATTTTCACGAATGTATTCAATTTTGGCGGCCCCATTGCAAATATCATTTTACTTATTGTACAGTGCAAAATGCCTGTCACACATTTTATGGACAGCACAAAACAGAGGGCCAGACATGCTACAATTTCACATGCTACAAAAGTATGTATTCACTGTAGACTGTCCAGATTTATTTAGATATTAAGTAGTGAACAACGGAGGCATTTAAATTAGAAGTATTATTGGCATATTTTATATTTCATTAAATGTTTATTTCACAGATTAGGAATTATTATGTTATTGTGCGTTATGCTCATATGCTATTATCTCACTAATTACTTTTTGATTAAAGTAAGTGAAATTGACTTAAAATAAGTGGTGTACGAAATCGGACCCTGAAATATTTGTGAGATTCCAACATCTGGTTATTAATATAATTGTTTCCGAGGAAATTATTTACATCAATTTAACAGTAGGTGGGGCCTTAGTTAACAGGCAACCCATCTCTTTTCTGACTTGTGTACTTACTGAAAGAGATTTTTCTGTTGTTACAAACTGTAAATAAAGTTAGTCTACATACAAGGTGTGCAAGGAGTATGGGGCAACACTTCGTGAATGTATAGTCAATTTTTAGGTAAATTGTATTATGGGCATCCTTAAAATACCATTTTATTACAATCGATACAGTGTTTTGGAAATTATGACTTTCCTTGAGATTTTATATTTAAGGGAAAATAGCTTCGAAAAAAGGAAAAAAATTTACAGGAACTTTTATTTTGACCCATACTATATTCTCCCCAAGTATTGCCCCATACTACCAACACCTTCTATTTGGATTGGGTTGAACTCCCCTTTTAAGTATATTACCTCCAGAATTAAAATATACTACAGTAAATCTTAAGTCCTGTTTTCTATCCAAACAAATCCACGATTTGTGGGAATTACTTTGGTAACCTGGTTAAACATCAGTTTAACTGACACAGTAATACAGTGGACGTGTTGTGTGTCTAGCATGCTTGGTCACTCTGTCCCTGTCTACTATATACAAAGCAGAAACAAAACATATATACCAAACGTAGTGATATCCACAATTATCCTACTCGAAATAAAGAAAGACTAATTCATAACTATTTGAGACTCTCACGTACTAGAGGTGGAACTAGCTGCCACTGCGTAAGAATGGACAATATTCTTCGTGAAGATACAAAAGACTTTGGCTCCATTTAAAAAAAAAATGTATTATACTTTTACAGAAAAGAGAGGAGTACCTTCCTGCCAATAAGGTATTTTCTGTACCTTATTATTATTATTATTATTATTATGGAATGGAATCTCCACTAGTAGTGGGTACACAAACAAGTATTGGCTGCCGCAAGATACTTGTGATTACAGGGGTGAATTTAGAAATGAACTGGCGATTGAGGTAGTCGACAACATCACTGCTTTCTGGATGGCACCAATCTAATCGGCAATTATTATTATTATTTTGTTTTCCAATTCACAGGTGTTCCTGGTTTATCTGCTGTGATCAAGTACGTGGTACTAAGATCACAACATTGACTATTCACTCCCAAGGAATGATCTCACTATACTAGCTGTGTGGAGAATTACTGCTTTTTGCATTCTTGTGCTGGCTGTATGATTAATACCAATTTTTTGTAGCGATATTTTCAAGGTTGTGGGTATTACAGGAATTATGGTGACCTTCCTCATGTTCCACATATCTAGAATTTCATTTTTCAAGTCGGTGTAGTGCGCTATTTTCTCCTCATGTTTCTCCGTCATATTCCTTGTGTTCGGAATTGAGATGTCGATAATTAATGTTTCCATTCACTGTTTATCTATGACGGTTATATCTGGGCGATTGTGTGTGATTGTGACGTCTGTAATTATGGCTCTGTCCCAGTAGACCTTATAGCGCTCATTTTCTTCAACGGGATTCGGGTTGTATCTATAGTAGGGTAGTATTATTATTATTCTATTTTTTTTCTCTTTGTGTTTACATAATTGCCGGGGATTGTTATTACCCAAGACAAATATGAATTGTGGTGACAATATTTAGATAATGAAGGCAAATGTTTTTCGACGTGTGGGCTAGTGATTGCAGGGTTTAATCAAGACTTAAAAATTTGCGGACAATATTGGCAGTACCTAGTAAAGCTGCCTTTTGAATGGTGCGTAAATGCGTATTATTATTATTATTTTTTTTTTTTTTTTTTTTTTTTTTTTTTTGTTAAAAACCAGTCACCCTTCTCTGTGGCTCCGATTCTCACCGAGGGGAGCTGGTAGTACCGGCAGCCACTCCCCACACCGTGGGGTAAGTGACTACTGGGTCCGGGAATCGTGTGCCCTGAGTAGACGTAGCGAACCGAGGATGACGGCCTTCTGCATCCTACCGGCTAAGATCTCTGCCGAGTTTCGGCATGCCGGTATGATCTTCAGTTCTGAAAGCAGTGTGTGCCTCGTTCCACCTAGAGCTCCTATGATCAGTACCACCAACTTAACATTATGGTCCGGATAAAGTCTGCGGAGTTCGAAGAGCAAGTCTCGATATTTTGTCCGTTTTTCCTCCTCCTTCAAGACAATGTTGTTTTCCGCGGGAGCCGAGAACTCCACGACAAACATTGTCTTGAGTTGGTGATCGAGGAGTACTACGTCAGGCTTGTTGGCTTGTATTTGCCTGACGGTGGGAAACGAGTAGTTCCAATAAATTAGACACTTCTCATTCCCCACAACGGACTCGATATCCCCCGGAGCATAAGGCAGCACTGGTGTCTCGTCTATCCCATACGAGTGCCTTAAATGGTAATAAAGCACTCGTAATGCTCCGTCGTGCCTTTGGATATAGGCCGAGACTGCATATGTCGGGCAAGCCGACAGCAAGTGCATTACAGTCTCTGGCGCCCTGCGGCAGGCCCTGCATCTGACATCCGGGACCTCTATACCCATAACACGACTTCGATAGACCAGAGTGTTGAATACACCATCCTGGCAAGCCATTATGAATCCCTCGGTCTCAGACTTCAGCCCGGCTGACCTTAAAAAGGCAAAGGTCAGCCTTTCGGATAAGCCAAGGTTTTCTATATTTTTATAGAAGACTCCGTGCATTGGCTTATCCATGTGGAGCTGCAGAAAGATGTTGTGTTCTGCAGCTTTAATTCGGGCTTTTCGCCGAGCAGGTTCCAACTCGGTGATAGAGTCGCGATTTACCCCCTCGACGTCGAAGGAGAGACCAAGTTCATCAGCGGCTCTCTGTGCTGCCTTAAACAGAAAGGCTCCTACCCCTGCATTTTCATGTTCCCGGACCATGCAGAGGAGGGGATCCGAACTCCTGATTATCTTACAGGCTCCATCCAGAACCATCCTGTTGTGGAGACTCTCCAAACTTAAGAGTCCACGCCCTCCCCGATGTCGCGGGAGGTATAGCCGTGGAACGGACGATTTGGGATGTAAACTCCTATTGAGATACATCTTCTTGCGGGTTCCTACATCGAGTTGACGCAACTCCTCTCGAGTCCACTTCACTATTCCAAAGGAGTAGAGAAGGATCGGAACGGCAAGCATGTTAGTTGCAGACACCTTGTTCTTCCCCGACAGTTCTGAAGACCAGATCTGTCGGAGTCGGTGCTGATACTTGCCGCGGAGAGCGTTTTTCACTACACTTACTTCTTGGGTAGAGTGTTGCTCGACACCTAAGTAAGTGTACGACTCTCCGGCATCTAGATGATGTAGGATGCTTCCATCTACGAGCTGCGCGTCCTCTCCGTAGTCTCCGCATCGTCCTCTCTTAAGATGGACCAGTGCACATTTGTCTAACCCGAACTCCATACCGACAGCCTGCGTGTACTCCTGTACCACCCTGAGGGACTGGTGTAGGTCCCTTTCTCCGGAGGCATAAAGTTTAAGGTCATCCATATAAAACAGATGGGTGACCTTATGCCTCCTGTCGCCGGGGGTACCGCAGTTGTAACCACGGGTTTTCCGGAGTGAAACGGATAATGGCAGCAGTGAGATGCAAAACAGAAGGGGACTGAGGGAGTCTCCCTGAAATACTCCCCTTCTGAATGTTACCGGCTCTGTCTGGACTCGATTGTTACCCGATGTAATGGTAAAGCGAGTCCTCCAGAGCGGCATCAGTTCTTCAATACACCTCACTACGGGACCGGGGACCGCAAGACATTGGAGCAAGTGTAGAATTAGCTCATGAGATGACATGTCAAATGCCTTGCGGTAATCGATCCAGGCCATCGAGAGATTCCGCTTATACTGCATGGAGTCCTGCGTGACACACCTGTCAATCAGCAGATTCTCCTTGCAGCCAGCGATACCTCTCTTCTTATTATTATTATTATTATTATTATTATTATTATTATTATTAATATTATCATGTACTGGGTTTGATTACCAACACCGACTCTGGCATTATTGGTGAATCATGGATGTTTCAGCATTTTTTCAAGTCCTTCCAGTCAAACTTGGCCTTGGAGGTTGTCTAAGATGTGTGTGGTGTTATGACTATCCCACTGTACGGTCACTGTGATATGACATTGGTCATAGTTGAGTTTCGACCTTGGTAGAAATAGGCTCGCTTGGTGAACCGTGTTGTAACCAACTGCACAATCTATTAAATATTAGCCTATGATTGTTACTATAATATAATTTGGATCACTGTCAAAGATGGTTAGCTCAAGTATTTTGAGGACATTGAGAGTGTAATCATTTTGTTGAGCAGCCTTTAAGTTCAAGACCAAGGATACCAGTACTGATAAAATATAGTTGATATAAACTTGTAACATTTTCCCATGTTAACTAAATAATCCAAATAATCTTTGTAAATATGTGTTTTTCAACTATTTTAATTTCATTCAAATTTGACATAACTAGGCTAACAATTGGTACTTATCTTAATTACATGAATGTAAACATTCTTAAGTAAATATTAATTACCACATGCAGTTTAAATTTCCATACTTAGCACATATTACCTAAAAAATGATTCTTTTCTTTGATGATAATTTAAATATGAAGTAATTATAATAATAAATTAACTTTATTGAATCAATTCGATTGATTTGTTTTGGTTCTAATAAGAACAGTTCTAGAAAAGTTCCCGTCATGCACAATAAAAGGTTTGTTCGAGTTCTAACTTATAAACAGTTCGAGAACGATTCTGCACTTGCGCAAAACCCACTACGTTCATCTAAGAATATAAGCTTTGTTTTGGTTCTGACAAGAACGGTTCTAGAACAGTTCCCATCATGCGTAGTAAAGAAACAGTCATGCGTAGTACACAAAAATTCATAATTTCTTAAACTGCGCAAGAACTCTAGAACTCTGAAAATTTAGAACCAAAACAAACCTTCTGAATTATGCCAGAACCGTTCCGATAATGATAAAACCCAAACGCTTAACATTATCTTCATAGTTTTTAACCGATAGAGAGATCTTCGTTTTTAGGACGCGTTTTCAACATTCCTTTCATGATCATTCCTAGAAAATTCTCCTCACTAGAAATGGAAGAACTTGAACTTGATGAACTTATGTGCATCATTTTTAAAGCATTCACTTTATTAATAGATTAATAAACATAAATAAACTCCTATGTGCGAGGTGAGGCACAGACAGATCAAACAAAATCTGCATGCACAAGAAACAGTTCTAAATTGATTCTGAACCAGTACTTGCCCTAGAATATAAGTACTAGTTAGAACTGTTCTAGGATTCGTTTCAACTAGTCCTGGAAAAACCCAAACACAAATTTTACAATCTCGAACCAGTTCTATAGAACGTGAACACATTCTAAGAAATGCGCATGATCATCACGATTCTAGAACGGTATTAAGATGAACTCAAACAAACCTAAAGAAACAGTCATGCATAGTACTGTTCTGTATTAACTTAGAGGTGGTTAAATAATATGAATTAAACCCACTTGACATCACTGAGATGTCGACCCAGACTACTTAAAAATATATATACAAAAATAATAACTAGAAATGGATGGTGTTAATCAATAAATAATCAATATTATAAATATTTTAACATACATAACAAGTACTTTAAAATTCATAATTTGTTAAACTGTGCAAGGTGGGAATGATTCTAGAATTGTGAAAATTTAGAACCGAAACAAACCTAATGGAATTAATAACAGTCTACATTCCTGTTGGACGGTTGGCGATTGCGCTCCCGTCAGATGGATGGTTGGCACATGCATAATGTTTCTCTCTTAGGATTCGAGCGGTCCCGGGTTCAACTTCTAGACCCACTGAACTTTTTTAAAATTTTGTAAAGATTAATGTATTTTTTTCACAAATTTAGCTTTTATTTGACGGCAGAAATAATGTTTTCCATATTTTTCCTATAATAATTTCATTCTTTCATGTGATTTCTTTACGTTAGGTTAGGTTGTTTTTATTTTGATATCTAATTGTTAACAATTATCAGCGCCGCAGGCAGTATTAGTATCACAGACAAAGAAAGGGGGTGCGGGGCCCCCCGCCTTTCTTCCACAAAATAACGCAAAATATTTCAATTTCTCGACTTGTGCAACTGTCAGGAGTTAAAAGTATGTAAGAAGAGCGAAGTTGGTAGCCAAGAAAGGCAAGGAACAGTTGCGCCGCTTTTGCAATTGAAAATAAATCGCCAAAACGGCGCAAATGCTCCTTGCCCTTCTTGGATAACACCTACTGAGTTTCAACAGGCGACTTTGACCTACCTCAAAATTTTGCAAACAAGACATTGTTCCGCTGTTCAATATTACTTATATTCCATCAAACACAAACATTTCCCACTCTGGCAGCTGATTGAAGCAAAGATTATAATTTTATAAACTAATGGGAGTAACGGGACTGTCACGATGTCGCATTAAGAACGACGTTACCTACCTGATAGGAGCGCAACCGGCAACCGTCCGACAGGAGTGTAGACACAGCGATTAATTAAATAGATTCAATGGGTTCTTTGACCTACCAAGAAGTAAACTATTATAAACATAATAGTATGGTTAATTTTTCACACTTCCTTAATGCAAGACACACTATACTATACACCAGTAGTACGATCTTAAATTGAAATCACTTCAGTGCATAATGATGACTGATTAGATTTTTTTATAGACAAGAATTAATTACGTTATATTATACATTACTAAAATCACCTGGATTTGTTATTGCATTTGCATACATTGCTATTTAATTTTCAAATTTTAATGAGTGCTTTGAACAAATGGAAGAAAATAAATTATCCAATCTATGTTTTAGAAGATGCAAATGCAGATCCTCTGAACCAAAAAGTTTCATTTTTGTTGCCAGGTTTAAATATTTAGAATATCTCCAAAATTTACTTTTAAATATGTACATAAGGTCATTCGCAAAGAAAAAAATATCATACATGTTAAGGGAGTGTGGTACATGGATAGGTGATCCAAGTTCTCGTCAGAAACCTCAGTCCATATGCTGAGGTGTAAAGGTCTTAGAGGTAAAATAATATTCAATACTAGAAGAAAAATGAATGAACAGGTGTTTGAAATAGTTATTTTTATACCAAGGCTGCGAAATTCATTTTTACGTACCGAGAGAAAAATTATCGCCGAGGCCGCTTGTGGCCAAGGCATGATAAACTCGAGGATGCTAAAAAAATTCGCGGTCATAGTATAAACGCTATTTTTTGTGCAACCGGCAATTATAGTCAGTTCGATGGTGAAAATGACACCACCGTTTATGCCATATTTAATTTTAGCAGCTTTTCTATGGAAATGGTATATTCTGTATGTATACAAAACCTTTTGACAGTTCTTGAAAAATCGTGAAAAGGTGACAGCGATAATGATATTTCAATTTCTTGCACTACTCCAGAGCTAAATTCGGAGCTTTCTGATTTAATACCCAAAGAATCTAAACAACAATACGAAAACTGTCACTGTGACTTACTAATTACTAATTCTGTTTAATAAAAAATAACAATTTTTGGTTGTTATATGAATTTTGAAGTGGCTTGAACGTCAATTATGAAAGTGACTTTTAGTTTTTTGCCCATTACTAAGAGTAACGGCCGTGAAATTGAATTTCTTACACTGTTTTGAGAATGCGAAATACTCACTTCGAATACGGCTGCACAAAAATGATTTTAACAGCTTTCCAGGTTACCTAACCTTTTTAGCCTAAAAGATCTAGATTTATGTGAGTAGGGGAGACGCGATCACACAGTATAGTGGAATCTGAAGAATTTCTTGGGCACAATTTACAATGAAAAATTATTTCGCTCTATGTGGGGCTCGAACCCACCTCTCAAGAGGTGGCCGAGACTACAAGTTACACCACTGAACTACCGACCCCCTTATAAATTAGTCATTTAGAATATTTATATTTTTATTTTGATATATGAAGAATAAATGTTTGATAATAATTAATAATTTTTAGATTTCACGAATTCTGTATAAGAGGATGGTGTATAGTGGGTAAAAAGCAAACTTGTCCTTATTGCAAGGAAAAAGTAGATCTCAAGAAAATGTTTTCAAATCCTTGGGAAAAACCACACGTTCTGTTTGGACAACTTCTTGACTGGATAAGATGGCTAGTAGCATGGCAGCCTATGGTATTATTTCTAGTCCAAGGTATCAATTGGGCACTTGGTTTAGAATAAAGTGTACAAAATACTGATAACGGTATTATTGTCTTATTAATGCAATGTGAACTTTATTTGTTTTTACATTTCTACACTGCAATGTGCTTTTTGTTACCTATATGTTGTGATTTTAAATTATTATTAAAATTATCCAAAGAATATGTAGTAGATTATTTCACTCATGAACCAAAAGAAGCCAATGAAATTGTATTTTTTAGGATTACTGTGCCAATTAAATGTCTCCTCCATTATGTATCCCTTCACAGGCAATTAGACTCAAGAGACTTGAGAGCTTTTAACGCTGCCTGGCTATATCATCATAAAACAAGCAGAGGGTGCCAAATCGGCCTAGGTCGCAATCTAACTTAAATCCTTCTCTCTTTGGTTTAGAAAAGGTACATTCACTTCTTTGCCATCGTCTATTAACTGTGTTAGCAAGACAGTGTTATATTAATTCGCTATGGCCTCTATTGTTAGCCATTTATATTAAATTGTGGTGGTAATCACTTCAGTAAACAATTAAACTCGCCAGTTTCGATGCTTTAATCATAATAAAACTAATAAAAGTTATGTTACTTGTCAATCTAAATAAATTCGAAAAAAATATATGGTACCGTCAAATGGGGTGAATCAGGACAAAGAGATAAATCAGGATAGATTGACCTTTATTTTCAAAATTCGCTGTTTCTTCATTTAATTCAATTCAATTCAATTTTTATTCAAATTAGTATATACACCACATTTAATACAATACATTATGTAATTGTAATATCATGTTCTTGTGACTTGTTCTGCACCGTTTGACGGTATTATTGAATAAAGGTTATTATTATTATTATTATTATTATTGGTAATAAACAATAGATTGATAGATTTTTTTTAAATTGGAGATAGGCACCTAAATGACTTAACATTTGCATGTGCCTTGATTTTTTAATTTGAATACATCTTACACTAGATACTAAATAATATAGGATTAAAGATAAACTAAAACTAGGAACCAAAACTTATGAAGTACTCAGGGGATCGAACGAATTGTATTCTATTTTTTAAAGAAATAAGAAAGAAAAAAAATTTGTCTCAAAAAGATTCTGAATGAATCAAAGTTCTTATAAAATGTCTACATTCTTTATTAAACTTTTTATGATTAATCAATTGCTTGATTTTAATGGTAATGGTAATAGGTTATGAAATTTAGGGGCTAAGTATTGAAATGATCTTAGTCCAATATTTTTCTTTATTATAACAGGTATTTGTAGTCTTTTATGAACTTTACCCCTAGTTTCGTGCTGATGGGATATGAAATTTTTTAAGTGCTTATTCTTTTGTAAAAATGAGCAACAAGCTAAGATGTACAGTGAACGGACATTAAGAATCTCTTCTGTAAATAGTAAATTCGTATGATAAAGGCTAGACTTTTTGAAACTTATTTTTAGGATGAAGTTTTGTATTACATTTAGTGTATTGTTGTAAAGCCCTCCCCAAGCAATAATGTCATATTTAATTAATGATTCCACCAGTGACTTATACACCATTATTAAAAGTTTTTTCCCTATAAATTCTTTCATTAAGTAGAATTTATGTATTAGTTTCTTATGTTTGATGATAATTTTTTAATATGATTGTCCCATTTTAAGTTCTGATCAATTATAATGCCTAGATATTTTGCTTGCGGTGCTTCTAGAATTTCCTCCGTATGGTTAAATGTAATATTGGAAAAGTCAGGTCTATTAGCTGATGTTAATGAAAAAGCTACGTAATGTGTTTTTTTTAATATTTAGTGATAATTTGAAAGTACTCAACCAATTATGTACTTTTGTTACACCCTTTATAACTATTTCTTTAAGGAAGTTCCAAGAAGAGTCTTGGAATAATAAGACTATGTCATCAGCAAAAGAAATAATAGTACCATTTATGTCTAAGCTAGTTATTGAGTTTATACAAGTTAAAAACAAAATTGGTCCAAGCACAGTGCCTTGAGGAACACCTATTTGGATTCTTCTTGGTGTACTGATAGCTTCTCTAACACGAGTCATTTGAAACCTGTCCGATGGATAATTTCTAAAGACATTCAGCACAGTTCCACGTACTCCATAATGATGTAACACATCTAAGAGCTTTTCGTGGGGCACTGTGTCGAATGCCTTAGCTAGATCTGGGGATTAAAACCAATGTTTTTGGAATGAGTAATATAGGATATTATAAGTAGACTTAATGGTGAGTAAAATCACGCATGGAGCTGTTAGTTCATTTCGAACCACACGCCGTTGAGATGTTACAAAGACAGTGCAGATATTTCGTGATTTATTGTGTGCTAAAAAACCTTTGGAAAAGGGTATTTATAATAGAATTTCAGTATTAGTATATTAAAATAGTATACCTATTAGTATTGCCTTGATGTTGCGTATAATTTGATTTGATTATTTCATGTAGTTTTCTTTAAATGATTTTAAAAATCCTTTGGTGCATTTACAGGGGTGAATTGGGACAATGGCACAAAACTACAAAAAAACACCTGGTAGCAAGGTTTACCAAAATTATAACAAAAAAACGTTTGAAACTGTTTTACGCCAGTTCAAGAGGGGCCAAATAAACCTTCGGGAAGCACACAAGATATTCAATATACCAAGGTCAACGCTCCAATGACATTCTCAGAACCCTTAACACAAGCATGGTGGACAGACTATCTTACCAGAACGTGAGGAAAGTAGACTAGTGGAATTAATTACATTGGTTGGAGAGTGGGGACATCCATTAGAAAACATAGATATTCGATATATAGTTATAGGATATCTTGATAGAAAAGGCATAAAGGTGACCAAATTTAAAAACAGTGTAAAGGTGTTTTTATTGTGTCTTTAAAAATTGTTTAAAATTCTTGTTAATTGTGTTCAAAATGCCACAAATTTATACAAGAGTTAGTACTATTAATAAGGAATTTATTCATATGTCATATTAAAATGTGCGATAAATACAAACAAAATTACAGTTAAAAGAAAATAAGAAAATACAATTTTATTCTAATTACCTTGTTACACATAAGGTGGTTTTGGAATACAAAGAATTAACACAAAACATTATAACAGTTGTTCAAACTGCTGTCCATTAACGTCAATGCACTTCTGAACTCGCATAGCTGTTTCTCGAAGAACATTCGCCAATTGCTAGGCCGTAATGCTATTAATTTCTCGTCTTACTCGTAGCTCCAGGTCTTCACGGGTTGTAATGGCGGTGGCATAGACAATATTTTTTAAATGACCTCAAACAAAGAAATTAAGGGGCGTTAAATCAGGTGACCTTGGAGGCCACCTCACAGGACCATTCGTCAAAATTGCGTTTTCTCCAAATCTACGTTGAAGGTAATCAATTACTATCCTTGAATTATGGGGAGTAGCGCCATCTTGTTGGAAATATATTCCCTGTTCTAAATCAAATGGTACCATGATACCGATATGGTTCCATTTAAAAAAAAACGGAACTGTCAAGGCACACTTAAATGGAAAACTAAAAATTATATTATAAAAAAAATTGATGTTTGAAATGTCACTTATTTGGCATCGTTGGATGCAGAAAATTATGCAGAATTCAAAAATGCAATAATATATAGGGTGTTCCATTTAAAAATCAAAAGTTAGTGTCACTTCTGGCGAAACCGGAAGTGAAAAAAAATCTATTGTATGTCAAAAAGTGCCACTTATTATGTATGTAGTATATCCTAAATTTCAATCAATTATCTTCAAAACTAAAGGAGAAAAGGGGGTATGCCATGATTCTGTTACACCCCGTATATATGTATCGTAATAGGTATATATTATTAATTTTTGTGTCCCGATTAACTCCATACGCGGGGCTAGTTGATCATTTCATGACTTCAAATACTCTGTCCTGATTGACCCCCTAAGCAGTCGAACCTAAAAAATGATGTAATGCATTTTTCAATAGCAAAAGCAACGGCGGTTACTTTCCCCCTAATTTTTAAATTTTTTCGTACTTCTGAGAGAAGGTATTCATAAAAACACCAGAAAACTGTCCTGATTGACCCCGTTTGATGGTACTCACAAATTAGTCTATACATGGTACTGTACTTTATTTGTATTCAGTATATCAAAATTTAGTAAGTGCACAAATGATTTAAAATATAACAGTTGTTCCAGTGAAATATTTTTCTGCAAACAATAATGATGGAATTTATTTCACTCCTGAATAGGCTCAATAAAGATAGCTTCAGATAATTGCTGTTTTTTGATAGAATATGGAAGTTAAATTATTTTGGAAAAGAGAATATAACTCTAGATTTTCTCTTCTGGGGGTGCAAATAACCAGGAGGGGGCTAATTTAAAAACAGACATGAAACATGTCCCTTAATTTTCTACAAAGAATCTGAGTTATGCCAATTCCACAATTTCAGTGGCGTAGCAATTGGGGTGAATTGAGGTAGCAAGATCACAGGTCCTGCCATAGTCAGACCATTCTGCTTACTAATTACAGCATATTTGTTGTTTTTAATGTTCTCTGTGACTGTAATAACAACCGAAAGACGCTTTACTAAATTGAAAAAAAAAAGTTATTTGAGAAGTTCAATGGGCCTATGATAGGGCTATTAGTTTTGGCTTTCATCTGCATTGAAGCGGAGTGAGCGTAGAGATGTCTACATATACTCGTATTTCGATACGCAAATGCAGCAACATCGGGCGCGGTTAGTACTTTTATGGGTAACCCTCTCTAGGGAAACACAGAGTTCTCAATTCATCTTCTAACGGCTTGTATATCAGCGTATGCGTAGAAGGTTACAATAGCGGATATATCATCCTTCGGGGGGGATGTAAAGCAGTCGGTCCCTTGTCTATTAAATGTTAGGCAAGTAAAAGATCCCTACTCTTCGATAGAGAAGAGGTTCGGCAAAATTTCCAGGTTGGGGGTAGTCATCTCCTGGCATCGGTGATTGGCCTTAGTAGAGGAAATAGGCCAACGTTAAATAAGTGATTAAAAAAAGAAAAACACTTCATCTGAAGAGATGCATAGATTAATTAGGTTTGCAAAATTTGTGAAAAAGATACCTTTTATTTTATTTTCTTTAATATAGTACCGAGTTTTGTTACTAATATAGTTTTTGAAAGAAAGGGTGGAGGGGAGGCACTTCTAGTTACTCGCTATACAGAGTGTTTTGAAAAGATAGGGACAACGCTTAGCCGTAGATTCTTGACATCAAAACAAGTCGATTAAACCCGAAAAGTAGTGGTCTAACTTTTTCTTTTTCAAGATACAGGGTGTTAAATTAAAAAAATATATATATATTCGTATTTTGTCTCTATCTTGGACACTATTATACATATATAATTTAAAAATGGTAATGAAATGTTTTTCAGGTTGCCAATTACAATGGTGATATTGTCTATGTCACATTTTATAGAGGGCGCTAGTTACAGTTCTTCTATGTGACACTTTAAGCCATAACTTTTTTAAGGTTGGGTTTTGGACATTGTCTTCTATTATAATCCAAACGTAATTTAATTTCCTAAAGAAAAGGTGTACTTGTTGAAACGCGATTAAATGCACCATTTCAGAGAAATACATAATTTACAACTTTCTTACACACCAGTTCGAAGAAATTCACGACTATGTTACTCATCTCTAGATAGGAGTACAACTAGTGGGGCATTCTCAAATAATTTAAATGAATTAACGAAGAACGTAATCCAAAAGTTATGTAATAAAATGCAAATTTTACCAGCAGCACGAAAACAGTACAATAGTACAAATAATTAGTATTTTATAATGTATACAATGTTTGACATAACAACCACTATTGACGATTTCAAGACATCATACTAGACATACACTTACTAGATGAAAAACCGATTTTAGGTACAATTGAATTTCTTCAAACCGGTGTGTGACAAAGTTGTAAATCGCTATTTCTCTGAAAGGGTGCATTTTATCGCATGTCAACAGGTACATCTTTTCTTTAGGAAATTAAATTGCGACATACACTTACTAGATAAAAAATCGATTTTAGGAACAATTGAATTTCTTCAAACCGGTGTATGACAAAGTTGTAAATCACTATTTCTCTGAAAGCGTGCATTTTATCGCTTGCCAACAAGTACACCTTTTCTTTAGGAAATTAAATTGCATTTGGATTATAATAGAAGACAATGTCCAAAACCTAACCTCAAAAATGTTAAAGTATCACAAGTACTTTAATTAGCGCCCTCTATAAAATGTGACATCAACAATACCACCATTGTAATTGGTGACCTGAAAAACATTTCATTACCAACTTTGAATTATATATGTATACAGTGTGAACCTAAAAAACGCACAAAATTCATATCTTTGGTATGTCATTTTTCAAAAAAATCCTCGAACAGGTCGATTTTAGTTTTGTAAATGCTACATTTTGTCACTATACCAAAATTTATGACGTCATTGGTTTTTAAGCTATGACGCCATCATATATTCTTTTAATGGAAACAGACATTTTTGTTTACTGTTTTTGGTGGTATATTCCTTTAGCTTTCTGCTGATATAAAAAAAAATGATATTACCTGAGCCATTCTTTTGGAAAAATGGCATTTTATGTAAAAATAGCTTACCTTTCGCAAATTCACGAGTAATGTTCCACTTTCTTATGGACTGATAAATCTTGTTGCCTACATTTTCGTTTTAACTAGCATGAAAACATTTGACGTAAAAACAAAACAAAGAAAATAATAAAAAAAACAATCACCTTAACAACAGAGAGATACAGGCATTTTTGTGTAAAGTATCGATAACTTTTTTATTCCTGGCACGTGTAGAACCTCAGTTTTCGTCACACTTCTGAGACAGTGTAAAACTAGTGAATGCAATGCCACGTTTATGTGAAAGAGAACGAGTAGAACTCTTGATGATGGTTGGATATGGTCATAGGCTGAGAACTCATCAGGAAGCATGTGATGTTTTCAATGCCAAGTATCCCGAAAAGCAAATTTCTAGATCCACTAAGTAGATTAGTGGCTAAATATGATGAATCTGGCAGTGTAGCTAACCTCCCTCGATCTGGTCGCCCTAGCACAAGCAAAATTAAATATTCTAGAAAGTAATGAAAACGACCATCTTTCGACAAGGCTTTAAATCATAACGTGAGTCAAACTTCTGTTGTACATCTATTGAAAAAAGAAAAATACCATCCATACAATGTGCAATTAATCCACTAACTGAATGAGGACGATCCAGATCGGCGCCTACAGTTTTGTGAACAGTTGATGACCTTGTGCGATGAAAACCCAAATGTTTTAAAGAACATTGTTTTTTCTGATGAAGCTACATTTTCTTTAAAGGGGACTGTACATTGGCATAACTGTAGGTATTGGTCACGTGAAAATCCTCATTAGACTCAAGAAGGCCACATACACAGCGACGAGGCAAAGTAAACATATGGGCAGGTATGATTGGTGATCGTTTATTGGGACCTTTTTTTTTAAGAAAGTCTTACGGCCGCAAGATATTTACAGTTTTTGCGAGTTGAGTTAGTGCCAGTCTTAGCAGTTATGTTTCCGAACAATGAAGATGAAGATATTCCTGCTGAAAACGTCTGGTTTCAGCAAGACAGGGCCTCACCTCATTTTGGGATAGCAGTGCGTCAGTTTTTAGATGACACTTTTACTGGAAGGTGGATAGGTCGTCAAGGCCCAATTGAGTGGCCTCCGCGTTCACCAGATTTAACCCCCTTAGACTTTTTTTTTGGGGGTTACTTAAAGTCAAGGATGTATTTTAACAGACTGGATACCATAGAAGAATTGAAAGACAGAATTGGCTTGGAGATGAGACGAATTGCCCATGAGATGATTCAGAACAGCGTGCAGTGTCTACACCCGTCTTGGTCAATGCCAAATGGCTGGAGGGTCGCAATTTGAGAAATGGAGATGATTTTTTTCTCATAATTACTTATGTAAGGTATCAATCAATAAAAATATTTTTTTCCAAAAGGATGACTTAGGTAATATCAATTTTTTTCATATCACCAGAAAGTTAAAGGAATATACCACCAAAAACAGTAAACAAAAATGTCTGCTTCCATTAAAAAAAAATGTATGATGTCATAACTCAAAAACCAATGACGTCATAAATGTTGGTATAGTGACAAAGTGTAGCATTTACAAAACTAAAATCGACCTGTTCGAGGATTTTTTTGACAAATGACACATACCAAAGATATGAATTTTGTGTGTTTCTTTAGGTTCACACTGTATAATAGTGTCCAAGATAGAGACAAAATACGAATATAATTTTTTTACTTTAATATCCTATATCTTGAAAAGGAGAAGAGTTAGACTGCTACTTCTTTGCTCAAATCGACTTGTTTTGCTGTCAAGAATCTACAGCTAAGTGTTGCCCCAATTTTTTCAAAACACCCTATATAGCCCATTGGGAGCTTGCTATGCTTCTACTCAGTTCACAATTTAATGATAATAATAAAATGTAGGGGAGTAATTAATTACATAAAAAGCGAAATAGTGCACAATTCTTGTGAGATATTAACTAGGTGATGAATGTGTTTTCATTTGAAACTTACACAAAAAAATTAAAAAACAATATAAGAAAAACATATATATTAAATAATCTATGTAATAAAAAAGTATAAAAACTATGTTGTTCTGGTGCAGACATTGCATATTCCCATATTACGACTAAGACACAAACTATGAAACCTGTGACCCAGGTCACAATTCCTTATTTCGGTTAAAATGGGACTATGTAGAGATAGTTCACAGTAATCACATATTGGCACATCTACAGAAACTTTTTGGTTTACTGGTAGTTGCTGATGTCCTAAATATTTCCTTTGTAGAAATTTTTCCATTAAATCTTCAAACTAAAAATTAGTGATGAATTTATAACTTTTGTTTTTAAATATAACCAATGTGATGCTATAAAGTTGATTTTGTTGTGATGATTGCAAAATATAATTTCGTGGAACATCGAACATCACTATAATGCAACTCTTACAACGAAACAAACTTTATATCATCTCATTGATCCAATTTGTGTTTAATAACGATAATAATACATTTTTATTGTTTTTCTATATGAAATAGTGTAGTGCAGGTGACTATGGGGAACGAAATATACAGATAGTATAAAACTAACATAAAAAATAAAAATATTACTTTACATACAAAAATTAAGAAAATGGTTAAAATATTCTGACAGAAAATACAAAAATTGAGATAATTCCACTTTCAACTTTAAAACTTTTTATATTTATATTCACACTGACTGCGTGTTTCGTTGTGCTTGCGTGAAAGTGATTTGTGGTTGAAGTAGCGCTATGTTGTGCAGACTCTGGTATTTAGAGTGATATTTTTCATATATTTTTATTTAGTGGAGGAAAATGAACCAAAATTTTTGTGAAAAGAGGAATTGTCTTTGAATAGTGACATTTTGTTCCTAAAACTTATTTTGGACATCAGAGGATCCATGGACAAATTCTTTATTTTGTCCATGAAACAGCTAGAAGCGATAAAAGGAAATATAAAGGAAATAGATAAAATTAAGTTTTTTGGAAAATCTGCTTTGAATTTTTTGGATATCTCAGGTTTTTATCGGTGAAATCGGAATCAGTCAATAACCAAATTGTTCGGGATAAATATTCCGTCAAAACTGTACAAGTCTTAAATTTTAAGAGGATTACATATAATACCTTGAAAAATAAAAAGTACAATGTTTAGTTATTTTTCCATTTCTATAAGTATTTGTTTGGATGAAATTTTCGGAAAACAGATCTACTTTTTATAAGCATAAATAAGTGTGCCAAACTTCAAGTTCAAATATTTTTATCATGGCTAAAAAATGCTTTTAAATCTAAAATTTGATTAGTCGCTTATTGGGCAATGCATCTTAGAGCAACGACCTATGCATCAAAATACAGTTTATTTATGTACTTTAAGATGGTATAAAGGAAATAGATAGAAGTTGCAGTCTTACTACCTTTTTTAATTTCATTACTATTTCCTTTGAAAAAGGAATATTTATCGGGGAATATTAATTTTCAAGTGCATAAATTAATTATGTATTAAAGTAGTTGTGAAAGTTCTTCGCCACAATATTTCATAAGTTTTGTTATAATTCATCAGCACCGACATCAGCCATGTCTCAGTGCATATATTGTATTGAAAATCTGTGTAGGTATCGTTTCATATAAAAACGTATGTAATGGTATAATTTATTCTCCTAATAATACACGCGCGTGTCATCTGAAAGTTCAAAGAACTTAGTTTATTAATTAAGTATATACGTATTAATTAGGTTAAGATTATTGCTGCTTCTGTAGAATGTTGTAACTGTGCAGGCCTAATTCATAACGTGGTAGCAATTAATCAATAAAAATAAAATATTATACCTTTGAAGGAGAAGTTTAATTTTAACTAAAGATGTTTGAGCATATCACACATTGTATGGTCATACATTTTTTTTAAGGCAGTTAAATTTAAAAAAAAAATTGTTTCAGATATCCCATTTCACTGAACTCCCAATTGTTCTAGATAAACATGCCACTGACTCCATGAATTGGACCTTGTAAAACGTGAGGCCATCTTAAAGTTAAAGTTAAGTTAAGTTTAAAGAAATGTTCTTCATTATTATACTCTTTGCAAATACAAAAGGAAAAGTATATTGCATTCGATCGGCACATTTCTAAAACCGGTGATCCCGCTCGTAGAGAAAAAAATTTAATACCACTGTGTTGGTGAACAAATTTGGAACAACTTTTGAAATGTTCGTCCGTCTGTCTCTCAGTCAGTCTGTCTGTCTGTCTGTCCATCCGTCACGTGTTTTTTGTGAGTATGACAACTTAAACGAACAATCCAATTGTACTGAAATTTTGAAAGTAAGTTATTGTTAGCTAGAGGAAGAACTCTGTTGTTTTTGAACAAAATCGATCAATAAATAAAAAAGTTATTAATTATTTAAGTTATAAAAAAATCTATTTTCGTATATTTTGTAATCAACTAAAAATATTTAAAACATATTATTTGCAAAAAAACTGCAGAGTATCCTATAGAATGTGCAATATTTATATAAAAAGTGTAGTAAGTCAGTGAAAAGTGTAATGGTCAGCTTGATCTTAATTCATAATAGTAATTATATTGATATTGTAATTTCCCTAGTAGCACAACATATTGGACCAATATATAATTCATATAGGACCAATATATGAATATTCGTCCTATATTCATATATTGGTCCTATATGGATTATATATTGGTGCAACATTGGTGCTACTAGGGTTAGGTTGTTTACATATATACCCAGTGCATCTGCTTTATTTGTGATGGGTACTTTGTAGATTTTGGTTACAGTCTGAAAAAGATTTATTATACATCTATAAATAAAAACTAGGTAAGAATAGCTGACAAACGTGTGCACAAAGTTCATAACCAGTCAAATTATTCTGGTGTGTGGGTTACACGAAGCATCCATTTTAGAACTATAAATATTGTTAAACATTTTATATTGGTGATTACAGAAAAATCATTATAGATAATTTTAAATAAAATGCAGGTACTATGGGTTAAATACATTAAAAACTAGTTTACAGATTCTTCATTCATACAAATAGAAACTTTTATAAAACTAATGACAAATAAACCACAACAAAACCACTAACATCACACTTTCTATTAAGATATCTCAATTATCTGCAAGTTTACTCATTGAAATGACATTTTATTTAGCATGAGAAAGTTTTTATCCACATAAAAATTTTAACAGCGATTTATAGATTTATATAAAAACATAAAGTAAAACCATAGATAATGAATGGAATAATTGCATCAATAAAAGTGAGAGGTACAGTGAAGAAATATAGAAAAATATTACAATGTTGGAAAGTAAAGTAAATACAAAACTTACAGGAAACAGTCCATGTAAAACGTGGAGCTTGATGCTCGGAATGCCCCCCCTAATTGGGACCACTCGTATTATGTTTTCTGGGTCGCTGATCACGAAAATCTGGGTCCCGCGGCTTCAAAAGTAGTGCGTCACCCCTAAAAATGCCAAAAACCACCCCTTTTGGAGGGTTTTTTTCAGTAATGCGAATTATACTGTAAAATAATGTTATGAATGTGCTAATTGTAACGAAAATTTGCCGGTTCCGTCTGACAAATTTTATGCTGAGGGGGTAAAACTACCCCTAAATTGACATAAAATGGAAAAATTATGAAAATTTTTCTCACTTATTAATGAGTTTAAAATAACGTGAATTGCACAATGAACATTTTTTTTCAAGCCTTCAGGAGTGAAGATTACCCCATTATCGCCTTTAAATTGATCTAACGCTTAGAAGATAAGTAGAGATGTATACTTTTTAGTTTACTTTAGTATACATCTCTGCTTATTTTCTAAGCGTTCAAGTTCAAGTTAAATGCGATATAGGGGTAGTTTTCACCCCTGAAGGGCTGGAAACATATTTTCTTCATTGTACAATCCCCATCATTCTAAAATCAAATCAAAAAGTGAAAAAGAAATTTCATCATTTCTTCATTAAGTATACGTCAATTTAGGGGTAGTTTTACACCATTTGGTTAACCCCCAGCATAAAAATTTTCCTTATTTTAGATGAACATACTGAACTGGCAAATTGTCGTTGTAATTAGCACATTCATAACATTATTTTACAGTATTATTTAAATTACCGTGCAAAACCCTCCAAAAAGGGTGGTTTTTGGCATTTTTAGGGGTGATACACTATTTTTAGAACCGAGGGATGCCGATTTTCGTGATCATCGACCGAAAAACAAGTGGTCACGATGAGGGGGACATTTCAAGCATAAAAGAATAGTAGAAGAAAACGCTTTACAAAAATAAATTTGAAACCACAAAAGATGTATGTATTATACAAAAATTAAATATTCAAATATTTGAGGAAAATAATATATAGTAATATGTTTTTATGGCGTATCTTCAAAATTGCAAAAAAATAGGCCTCAACTGTTCAGATTATTTTACCTTTTGTGAAGTTGTTATATCCACAGTTTTTTCCATAAAATTGACAGCTAAAGCTGGTTGATCAACAGTTGATGCCAATATACAATACTGGTAATATCTCGAATCTAGTTCACCATTTGGTATGTGTTTCGAGTATCTTTTTAATAACCTTGAAGCATTTTGAGGTCCAATAGATTTAATCATTAAAATGCCTAAACTTGACCATGACCATGTTCCATTTATATCTATCTTCTCTCCACAGTTCAAACAAATTTCTTGTTTTAGCTTTATGATTAATTTGATAATCTCATCCCAAGTATCATAAGTAAACAGTACCATGAATTGTTCAAATAGATCCTTGTCGCTAAATTGTATAATCAAAGGTAAATTTAAAAGTACATCATTTAAATTGTTTATCCTACTCAATTTATATTTATACAAATAAGGAACTTTATCTACAAAAATACCTATATCTTCTGAATCATCCAGTATTTTAGCTCCCAATTCGCATTGGTCGGGAGGTTTTTTATGAGCCTTTGGCAAAGGAAAGTTACACTTGCATCTGAAGTTATCCGATACACTCAATTCTAAAAAACTTTCTTTTAAAAATTGTAACGTGTTTTTGTCTAATTTTTTTATATCACATGGCTTCTTAGAAGCTTGTTTTAAAAACTGTTCTTTGCACCACTTGGTGGAATCCTCACTACCTAACTTGTCTACATATTTAATAAAATTTTGAAATAAAACTAAAGTATCATCTAAACTTAGCTGCTGTAATAAAATACTTGATTCAGTCAATTCAGCATTTTTGTGAGTTTTATTAAGTTGATATTGCTTATATAGGGACACGAAGTTAACATTTACTTGAGAATTTAATTTCTGAGAAACCAGCTTGTGAATTTCTGGTCTCTCAACTTTATTGCTGTTAGAATTATTTTGTAATTTATTTACCGAAATGTTTTTTACAGTGGTCTCCAAATTTTCGAATGTTTCTTTTATCGCTTTCGTACTATTATTTAACAATACCGTTACGTTGGAAACAACATTATTAAAATTCTGGACAGACTCTGGCACGTAAATATCATAGTCTTCCAAATTCTGGCTTACATGTGCATTCTCAATTAAAACAATGCCATTTGTTAGTTTCTTTCCTGACGTCTGTTTCTTATTATACTCTTCCAATACTAGTAAAATAGGTTTTATTTTTTCTAATAATTCTGTAGCTTGCAACTCAATTAATTTCGTCTTTAAAGCGGATATTAAATGTATGTTTCTAGAATATTCTACTAAATTTATTACATCCTCGGTATAATGCGCACACAGCTCAGCACATAAAAAATATTGCTTATTTAATAAAGTTTTAACAACCAACTCATCTAATAATGTCAAAGAAATTATTTGTATTTTTAAGTTATCGTGCCAGATGTATATAAAGGAATTCAACATTTTAATATCCCTAATATTTCCAAACGAATTACTCCAAAACATTAACCTACTTGTTTTTGGATCAAAGAAATATATTGCCTTAGAACTGTACGTGAAAATAAATCTACCAGAAATAGGATATATTTTGCCAAAACTAAAATTTGTAGGAACCTCGTCAGTATTCTTAAAAGTAGAAATATTCAAAGTTGCATCTATATCATCCATAAGGTGTAATATATCAGAAGGCTTCTGGCTTAAAGAATCTCTAAACTGGTATGTGACGAGTACAGTGGGTTCGAAATTGGCTTCCCAAAGTCTAGCACCTGGTCGAGCACAATAAATTTTAATATCACTACTATTTAAAGCCGTCACAAAACTCTCATCCTCTGTTATTGTCCTAAATTTTCCCCTGGAACTCAAATGTATGTCTGGCAATTCATTATTAGGAACATTAAAGAAACAAGCTCCAAAACTGCCATCCCGCATTTTCTTTCCTATTTGCTTATACTGTTCTTTATCTGTATCACATAAATATGTACGAGTCTGAGTAGATATAAGTAAATAATTTAAGTAGGTGTCTATCTGAACAATAGTGGAATCTAAATGCATTAGAGCAGCAGAAGAAGCTTGGAATATTGTCTAAAAGGATACATTTATAAGAATATTTATTAGACCAATATACTAAATATACCATACCAACAAATTAGTCAAAGAGAAGACAGATATTTTTCCAATATTATCCCCAGTATAAATATCATTTCCATGCCACTTCATTGCAGTAATGACGTTACCTTCATGTTCACTATTTATAAGAGGTGTTACATTTGACTCCAAAAAGTTTTCTAAGATAATAACTAAACCTTTGGAACTGGCTATTCCTATATTTTTTTCATTTGATCCTATCACAATTTTTATGGCAGAACCTTCCTAAAAAATATACTTCCTAAAATATTAAACCATGAAACTAATATCAATTTGTTTACTTTACTAGGAATTAATTTGAGAAATTCACACGGTTCCCGTTTAAATATATAAATTCCACCACTGCTGGCACCAAAAACCACATAGTTTTCTGAGATATCGAAGCTCGTTAACTATAACAAAATAAGTATGTAACTAAATGTATTTTAATAATTATAAACTCTTAACTCACCTTAATACGTTGTGTCGATTTAAAAGTTTGGGTTATCACAGTATTTAAAGTAGAGAAATATTGAACTAAAATATACCTATCCATTTTTAGCCCACCTTTTTTTAAAAAAAAAGGTTATGTTTTATTTTTGACATATTTTGACGTTTCTAGGATTAGAATACACGTGCTGCCAACATGCAGAAAATCAAAGTAGACTAAAAATGGACATTATTCCAGTTGAACAAAGATAACTGATACGATATTAGTGTGTTAAAAAGAGAGCCCATGATAACAGTTATTATTTATTTTTTAGTAAAAGTTGGCATTCTTAGCAGACACATACCTATTAGAAAGTGCAATGGACGGGTAAAAATTCTGAGTAAAAAAAGTTATTTTACAGTATTACTTTATCATTATTTTCCAAAGTTGTGTTTAAATTCGTTACATATAAGTGCTATAAGTTAGAAAATTTGTTCATATATTTACTGTCAGAAATTTATTTGGCAACTTCCAAACAAAATAAATGTACTGATAGGATATTGTTTAGCAACATTTTTGCAAAAAATGGATTTGTCGTCTGACGTTCAAATATTGCACCAACAATTTAAGTTCCTTAAAACTCGAAACGATTCAGATCCTCCGAAGTCTACCAGTTCTAAAGACAGTTATGATTTTGATACAATAAACATTAATGAAATTACTTTTGAAAGCGATGAAACTTGGTAAGTATCTATAAAAATAAATATTTAAGTAGTGATAGAGGAATGAGCAAAATGTTTTTAGGTTGTGTAAAATAGATAAAGCCTCTGAAAACCCAGTTATAGATTTGAACAACTGGTTACACAAAGATATAAGAAATGTGATGATTGATGATTTCACTGCAGATTTAACCAAAATTCAAAATGAAAACCAGAAAAATATTGACAGTAGAACATTCACCCGTCCTAAAAAGAGATTTACCCGTCCAAGCATTGAAAAGTACAACGAAGAAGTTTACGGCAATGGTGATGCACAAAACGAAAGAAATCCCTCCCTAAATAATATGAAAAAGTCAAATGACAGTGCTAGTTCCGTTATTCCAGAAGTTACTGAATCGCCCTCAACTAAACCTCTTAATTTTGATCTGTCGCAGCCAACACATTGTTATTATTTCGAAAATGTTTTGGCTAATTCGGCTGAAATAGATTCATTTCAGAATATGTCACCACCTAGTTTGGTAAATTCCATGTGTTCCTCAACTTTTGCCAATTTAATGGAGAGTAGCTTTATTAAAAACGATCCAGTTTTAAGAGAAATTCGAGATACCGATTTTACAGAAACAGTTTTATTGCAAGATTCAGAACCGCCGATGTTTCAGTCCATAACTGAAAGTTGTAGTAGTATTAGTTCCGACACACCTGAAAGTTTTTTAAAGAAAATATCGTTTAGTGGAACATTTCGTAAAAATATTTCAAAGGAATTCGACAAAACCATGGCAGTGGATAAATTGAACAATTCCAGTTTGGATATGAACACAACTTATGAAAAACTAATAGAAAATGGTGAGTTAAGGTTCCCATAATGATTTATTCATAGGTAGTTAAGGTTTTTGTTGGTGTAATCTTTTATATAGTTTTACGATTAGCGGCCAATACCTAAGAATTTTGTGCTATACGATTTTTGATATGACACCGCCGTGCTCTATATAATTATGTCATTATTTTACAAATTTTTGAGGGCATTGTATTCTATAAATAACACTATATTCACAAAAGACTATTGGTACTATTGGTATAGTGTAATATGCACTCTAATAGGATTGTATATACATGCTATATTTCGTAAAATGTTTTAGTTTTAATAGTAAAAAAATTGTATGTAATATAAAAAGGAATCTATAGGTACTTGAACTTATTTTTAGACATGACATTTTTTTACACCACATCAGCTATATTTTTAAATAGTTATGAAACTATATGATGTATTTTTTTTTAATGTGTTATGAATCACAAACATTTAAAGCAATTAAACAATGTAAGGGGTAATTTGCAGAATGTAGTTAAAAAGATTCCTAAAATTCTAAAAATTGAATGAATACTTGAGACAACCATAGCAACAACCAAAATTATTTTAAAAACAATTTAATATGTACAGGAGATAGCTTACGTGGATGCTCAGTGATATATGATTTCCATTCTGGTTACTTACTTACTTATAAAAGAAGGTAGGGGAGAGGGGGATAATTGATCACAGTTTTGTTTAATTAAAAAAGTTATAAAAACGGTTTGTATGATTGGAACTGAATCAGCAGGGGCGGCTTAAGGCTCGGGCGACAACCCAGGACGCAGCGTCAGGAGGGGCGCCAAATCGGCGGATGAAATTAAAATTGACAGTAATAAAAATAAAGGTGAATTTAGGGCAATCTAAATAGACTCGTCCGCATACCCTACGTGCTGCGCTGTACTTCTGTACAATGTACTTATGTCGCGTCGCGTCGTCAATCTCATGTCGAGGGTTCACAGCCGCTGTAATAAATCGGCGCTAAAATTCGCTTGCTGCGATAAGTGTAAGAAGCTGCTATGCAAAATTTGTGCTGAACTACAAGAAACCGAATGAAGATGCGTAATCTTGGCAAACGCAAACTGAAATATCTTTGTGATGACTGTGATGATAATCCTGAGGAAAATGAGTCAAACATAACTGAACAATCAATTAAAGAGGATCAAGAATTACCCGAGGAAGAAACTTGCATATGTAAACACCTCCAAAAGGAAAATAAACTATTGCACAATACTATCATTGATAAAAACGTGATAATAAATGATAAAGAAAAAATAATTGTAGTTCTCGAGGAAAAAATCTCTGATCTCAAAATAACATAAAAAGCAGTAGTAAGAAAACCAGAAATTGCAGGAATAACAGAAGATGGTGATGAAATTGAAAACAATAGATCAAATAAATCACTAAATAATGAACATCCCTTGAAGATCTTGCTAGAAAGCCAGTAGGAAACTATGCTGAAGCACTTCAGAAAAATAAACAAAATAGTTCACGTGAGGCTAGTGGTGACGTCACTGTAGACGAAAATAAATTTGAGACAAAAACATACAAAAAGAAACTTAAAAAAAATTCTAACAAAGCATCACAAAAAATCTATGGAAAAGGACCGTTGAATGACTTATTAGTAGCTGCCCCAGAGAGAAACTGGATCTGGCTGGGTGGGTTAAATGACTCAATAACAATTGATAAGGTGCAACAGTACATTAAACTTAAATTTCCCGATAAGGATGTAAGCTGTTATGATCTTAAGTCAAAATTTGTCAAAAAATGCTTTAAAGTGGGTAGCAGTGAAATGCAGCTAGAAGACCTCTTAGATCCTGAAATGTGGGCAGCAAAAGTAATTTTAAGACCCTTTCAGCAAGGCTCATCAGGAAATCAGCATAAAACGATTGGTGTCAACCAGTGAAGTAAATACTGACATACATTCAAAACTAAATGTTGGACATATTAATGTACAATGTCTCAGAAATAAGCTAAACAATCTAGAAATTTTTGGTTATCAACAAAATCTACATGTCTTATGTATCAGTGAACATTGGGCTGACGAATCTGAGTTAAACAGTTTAAATATCCCAAACATCACACTAATGAGTGCCTTCTGCAGGCTGAACCATTCACACGGAGGTGTAGCTATATATGTCAATAATAATGTTAAGGACATTCTTAAACCAAAAGCCATAAAGTACATAAAGTCCCTTACATCTGAAACAAACATAGAAATTTGTGCAGTTTCACTCTGTCACGAACAGAACAAAATAAATATAATGACAATTTACAGACCCCCAACTGGCAGTTTGGATATATTTTTTGAAAATCTATCTCACTCGTTACAATTTATCAATAAACAGAACCCAGTAGTTATTATTTGTGGTGATTTTAACATAGACTTTTTAAAACCATCTGCAGAAAAAGATATTCTAGATGATACATTTGAATGCTTTAATCTTACATCGTGTATCAATGAGCCTACACGTATAGTAACAAATATAAATCAAATAACATCAAAAACGGGTATTGATTATTTAGCCACAAATTTATCTGAAGATAGATACCTAGCTCAGGTCTTAAATCCATGTATAGCAGACCACCTGGCTCAAATAATATGTTGCAAGGATTTCAAGCTGACTGAAGAGAATAATAACAAGTTTTATCATGTCAGGCATTTCTCGGAGGAAAACATAGAGAAATTTCATTATATGCTTAAAAAAATAAGCTGGGATACAATCTTCATTGAGAACATCAATGAGGCCTTTCGAAACTTTATTGAGCTGTTCATAAACTGTATTGACAGTACATGTCCTCTAGTAACTCATTGTAGTAATAAATTTAAGAAAACTGATTGCAAGAACTGGTATACCAGTGACTTAGATAAAGACAGAAATGAATTACTTAATTTGTATTGGCTAACTAACAACCTAGGTGATCCTAATTTAAATAAACTATACAAAGAAAAGAAAAAACAATATACCAAAAACATAAAAAAGGCAAAAAAAGAATATTTCTCACATCATATAAATACAGCAACAAACAGTTCTAGAGAAACTTGGTGCCTCATCAATGAACAACTCAATAGAAGTGCAGACAGCAAAGTAATAAAAATAAATATTAATAATTTACCTACAACAAACTCTCAAACTATTGCTGAACATTTTGGAAGTTACTTCTCGAATGTTGCAGTAGAGAAAATGTCAGAACATTTCCAAAATAATATTTCGACAGTATGTACTGGCTGCCCTTCTATTGAGCACACATTATTCTTACAACCTACAACACCTGAAGAAGTTATTGATATCATAAGAAAACTAAAAAATAAACCTGCTACAGGTGTAGATGGTATATCAGCTACAGCCCTGAAATTTGCTTGTGAAATAATTTCAGTTCCTCTAGCATATCTAATCAACAAATGTTTTGAGCAAGACACTTTGCCCGAAATCTTCAAAATGGCATTGGTTCTGCCAGTGTTCAAGAAGGGTGATGAACTCGACCATGAGAATTATAGACCGATCTCTATATTATGTGTAATTTCAAAAGTTATAGAAAGGATTGTTTTCAATAGAATTATGTCATTTTTAAACAAGCATAACTTAATAACAAAATATCAACATGGGTTTCAACAAGGTAAATCAATTGAAACAGCCACCATCCAACTCTTGCAGTTTGTATATGGTGAGATGGACAAGAGAAATCATGTCATGGGCTTATTCTTTGATCTAAGCAAAGTATTTGATATATTGAATATTGACTTCATCATGTACAAGTTGCAAAGATTAGGAATTAGAGGGTTGGCATTGGATCTTATTAAATCCTTTATAACAGGTCGAAAATTACATGTAAAAATATATGGCTATACGTCTGAAAGTTACGATATTAACCAAGGGGTTCCCCAGGGCTCGGTGCTAGGACCATTAATATTCCTATTATTTGTCAACGATCTTCCTGCAATTCTGCAAGAAGGATTAGTTGTAATGTTTGCTGACGATACTTCCATGCTGCTCTCAGCACGTGATCCTATAGAACTCCAAAATAAGACAAAGAGAATATTACAAGTTTATCAAAAATGGTGTCATGACAATACGCTTATCTTGAATATTGGTAAAACGGAATGTATATATTTTTCACAACGAAGATTGCCTTCGGAGGACTTAATTAAAATACTACCTACTGAGAACTTCTCAGAATCAGTTAAATTTCTGGGGACAATGATAGACAGTAAGCTATGTTGGGATCACCAAATTAAACACATTTGTAAAAAAATAAATTATGCGTACTATGCGCTAAGTCAGTTGAAGAGTGTTCTTAACATTAAATCTCTGACAAATGTTTATTATGCACTTGCATACTCACATTTGTCATACAATATCGTGTCGTGGGGTGCTGCCTCAAACATAAACCGTGTGTTCATCCTGCAGAAGAGACTCATAAGATTATTATTTGACATAGCGCCCAGAGAATCGTGTAAACCTTATTTTAAAAATAATAACATTTTGACCATCCATAGTATATATATCTTAAGCACTATTAAATTTGTAAAGAAGAACTTAAGAAACTTTGAAACAAACTCAGATACTCATCCATATAACACAAGACAAGGGCATTTATTAAAAATAACCAATTACAACATTACTTTATATAAAAGATCTCCATATCATGCTGGTATTAAAATGTACAACAAATTGCCACCACATATCAAAACTATAAATTCTATAAATAAATTTACTTCTTGTTTGAAAAATTTTCTAGCTGTAAATTGTTTCTACTCAGTTGAAGAGTACATGAATCACGAGCCGCAGTGATACTAAATTGCCTCACAGCACAATCAGTGACATTAGGGTTAGGTTAGGATTTTTATTATTATTATTACATTATTATTACATACATACAAGGCAGGCAGCCTGGGGCTGTTTATACCTGTTTAAAGAACACGTACATGTGTATGAAACTAAAACTACTAACATAGACAATTAAATAATATAAATATAGATAAATATTAAACGAAAGGCTAAATAAAGTGTACATACATGTATATATGAAAATGAGTCTCAGTAAATAATTCTATTATCGCACATTATTAGTGTTCAGGTGCAGGTCAAGCCTATTTTTAAATTGGTTCAAACTAGTTGATTCGATTACATCATTGGGTAGTCTATTCCAGTGATCCACGACACGATTACTGATGAAATGTTTGTAAGGGTTGGTTGAGAAGTGGCTTTTAGTAAGTTTCATTTGATGTCCCCGAAGATGTGTAATTTTTACCTATTTTATCAAAATTTTGTATGTTTTAACTATTTTTTAAAATTTCTGTATGTTGACGTTCATATATATGCAATGTATATCCAATATGTGATGATGAAAATAAATAAATAAATAAATAAATAGATAGATAGATAGATATAATTTATTGATGCTAATCGTACAAAAGTACTTACACAAGTCAAAAGAACAACACAGTAGTATGTAAACAAACTGAGACAAAAATAATTGTAATAAATAACAATGTATAGAATAATGTTAAAATATAAAATAATTTTAAAATGGTAGAATATATATACATATAAATATACAATGTATTATTTAAACAAGACTTAAATTACTATTTGAAAATTCTGAATTACTATAAAATGCGTTTGACAGGAGAAATTTTTATAATAAACGAGAGCATGACGTCTATTGACGTATCGATTACATGTGTCACCCGCAATCCCACTTCTAAAGGGCAGAATTTCAAGATTCGACGACAGTAGCAAATATTTCTGCATACGTATAGTGACACTACAACTTAATTCATATAATATTTGTACTACCGACATTTAGTTACAAATAGCTATGCTTTAAATAACATCTATAGAGGTGGTTGTGCCACATCACATATATAGAAATAAACATCTGTAGATGTTAACATGTTAATAATTAAAGTTTATTAACCGGTCAAATATCAAAATTATAATTAACTTTACAACATACTCCACTAATATGACCTGTTAATGTTATATATTTAAGCATATTTTTACTATTTTATTTTGCATTTAAGGACTCATTTAAATGGTGGTCACTTAGCATTTACTAAAACATTTAGTGACTAATAACTTCACTAACTTTAATAACTGCTGTCATTTGTTCTTTTTCTTTTTTTTTCCCTTGTTTTTTAAACAATCTTACCTTAATATTTTAAATTTTTGTTTATAAACTGAGCTTTTCTCTATGTACTAGTAATGTTGAATATTGTGACCCGCTGTTTATATTGTGTATGTTAGTTTGGGCCAATAAACTATTCTATTCTAATCTAATATATGCTAGTTTCACATAAATAAATCTTTTTTTACATTTTAGGATCCCAGATGGTAGATTCTTATGATGATAGTGGTGATATATCATTCCAGGAAACCAATAGTCAACCGTTCACCAATTTTAATGGTACATATCGCCGAAGTTCTAAGAAGAACAACACATTCAGTAAGTCTGATGTAACAAGTCCCCCATTAGTTTTAAACTCGACATTTGATGTATCACCAAATGAAAACATATCGAACCAAAATACTACACAAACACTTATTAAAGACTGCAGCCTGAAAAGTTTCGAGGGCAAAAAAATATTTACAAACAGCCGCAACATTATCAATGAAGACACAGTAAAAGACATGAAAGAACAGCTCTCTGAAACAGTACAAATAACGGATTTGAATAGGTTAAGTTATTGTCTTGAGGATGAAAATGTTACGTTAGATTCTACATATACCGAAGATATTAATGATCTTGATAGAACAGTAAATGTCCAATGTTCGTCACTTGGATGTCCTTCAGGATCTGCCGATAGCCTGGACAGGATGAGCAGTTTATCAAATAGTAGTAGAGAATCAAATAAAATGCTTAATATGGCAGATGTGGATGCAATTGTTGAGATGCAAGAAAGAAGTAAGTATTATAAAACGATTTTCAACCAAAGTTACGTTATTTCTTGTTAACTTTTAGTTAACAAAGAGTAGAGATTAATATTTTAATAAGTAGGAAAATTTGTACTTTTGATAGATTGTGTGCTAATTTCTTTCAATTCGTTGTTGCTACTATAGAAATATTTTTCTGTATTGGCAAGTCATATCTAGTTCTGGCCAGGGGTGTCGCTGTGGGCTGAAGGAGAGAATCACACCCCTCCCAATCGTGATCGAGTTGGAAAATTCACGTTACAGGCTGGTAAATTTTTACTCTGTAAAAATGGTAGATACAAAAAAGATCGAATATTTACGTAGCAGTCCTGGATCTGATATTTACATCCTGTTCTAATCCTAATCGGAACTCTCAATGAGGCTTGACAGTTGCGACACAAATATTTAGGATTCCCAAAATAATGTGTTAGCTTGACTAACTCATTAACTATTAAAACAAGTAAGTTTCTATATTTCCATTTTATGATATATGAAAGATAGAGTTGGAAAAAATTCCTGTAGTGAGAGTTGAGAAATATTAGTGCTACGCCCCCCCCCCCACTCCTAAAAAAAGAATAAGAAATCTTGGTGACACCCCTGATTATAACAACAGTATACTGCCTGATGAGCAAAACCTTCGTAAATGACAAAATCACTGAAACGCGAAAAAGGAAATTAAGTCCAAGATACATGTAATAATTTTTGTGTGCGAATAGAGCAATTTTATTGCATATTAACGTAGTTATATCGCGAGAGGTGCGACATCTGTTAGCGAATCGATAAACTTGAGACACGAGAGACAGAGAGAGGGTTGGGAAAGATTTGACAATGCTGCATATAATTTCTGACGCCAGCTGATCGACTCGTCATCATATGTCATCATATTTTTACCTCTTTTAATAAATTAATGGAAAAATATATTATTATACATACAATAAATAGAATCGGAATGAACGTTGTATTTGTAAATCTTCTACTTTCTTATATGATACTGCATTTAAAACAAACGCAAAGTATTTTCAAATATCCATGCCAAGTATTACAAGTAGTGAGATGTTGCCACGTCTACTACTCATGTTCTCCATTCAATAATTTCAATAATTTTTGGGTAGCTGCCATTACATTATTTTGCGGTGAATCATCTCAATATTTATACACATGCTTCGTCGGTAATTAAATTAAATTTGCCTTGTTTTTGAGATCATTCTTAAATAAGGATCAGTCATAAGAGGGAAAATAGTGTCACGCTATCAATTTATTCCACATGGCGTCCATAAGCACAATGTTAAATGTCAATAAGAACTGCGAACTTTGGGCAAATTAATTTCAATTTGCCTCGTTTTGGAGATCAATCTCGAATAAGGATCAGTCATAAGAGGGAAAATAGTGTCATGACATCAATTTATTCCACAATGTTAAATGTCGATAAAAACTGTGAACTTTGAGTGAGTGAATCCTGGATACGGGATGGTAAATGGAGTTCAAATTTTATCGGAATGTTTATTGATATGTGAATTAAATTTGCAGCAAGTTTCATGACTTTCCTGAATAACGTGAATTGCTATATAACTACCTTAAGTGCTTGAATTGTGGTCTTGTTTAGTATTAAGGTCTTAAAAATGTCATATTTGCTAAGCACAATTTCACTATTTTAACATCTTATTGAATTTTTAAGTTTACACAATATCTATAGTAGACTTGCTTTTTTACAACAAATTAAACATAAAATTTACTCAATAAAAAATTCAGAAAATTAAACTGCTGACGTAAATTATTAGTCAACTGTATTTAATGACCTGCAAGTCTGCCAATGGGTAATTCTTTCCAAAATGCTTGTAGGTTTTCAAGTAAAATATCTGGACAACGGCGGTGAAAACCTGCATTGCACTATTAAGAAGGCTAGTGTCTGACTAATTTTAATTTACTGTTGATGGTGATTTACTCCACAGGGTGTCACAAAATTTCATAAAAACACAGGTTTTGATTGTTACACTCGGTATTCATACAGAACTAAGTGGTTGGTAAAACTCACTTGTATAATAACATTCTCGTCGAACCAACGTACAATACAAAAAAAGACTTCAAATTGAGCAAATAGTTTAGGAAAAATTAAGATCGAAATTAAACATTGCTTAATATTCGGTGTACCGGTTAAAACTTTGAATAAGGCAATATTGTGTCTTTCTAAAGGCACACCACATGGCCCACTTTTTTGTTTAGGCAGAGACAATCCATTTTCTTGTTGAGAAGTTGTTTCAGAGATAACCTGTACCATATCTGATAGGTAGGGTTGTGGTTTGATTTGGTTCATTTTATACAATGAAGTACAATCCACCCAGTCATAGTAGTCTGTATAATTCACAACTTTGAATTCAACTTTTTCAAAATTTGTTGACCTCATAGTCTCCATGAAATCATTGAAATCGTGTTTTTCTTTAATGTTTAAGAGACAGATGATGGAAAATGTCTGCAGCCATAAAAGTATGTTTCAAAATGATTTAGTGCTAAAGTCCATGCCAAAATGTTGCTAGAGTTGACCATATGTGCCAAGGAGGAAAAAGTTCTCCAGTTATTGTTCTGTCAAGAACAGTTATCTAGCCATTTTATTATCATTAGATGTTTGAATGGGAATTAACTCAGTTAATACATGTGACACATTTATTCCTGAAGAGCCAACATATCGGTTATTCTTTGTTTATATTTCAATATCTCTTGCAAATTTATTTGGTGCATTAGTAGAACTACCCTATAATAATAATGTTTGTTGAATGTTTTTTTATTATCTGTGAATGTTTGACTCGAATCTTGCGACTCAATAGACGTGTTCGGCATTTTTTTATTTCGTAAATTGAAAGTGCAAATATAAAATAATGGATCTACAATAAATCAGAATTTTGTTCGCACGTTTAGTGTCTTAAAAACAATTAGAAACCTCCACCGCGCTAAAGTGGAGTTGTGGCCAGGTGTTACGTCACTATACGCATAGACTCGGCGATCCCACTTAACTCGTTGCTTTTTAGTTGTTATTATTATCTCTGTACTAATCATGTTGATCTGCTCCCTTTAAAACTGCGGATCGAATCTATCAAAGACTTTTCGTGGGGGCGGTTTTTCAGGACGCGGCCGATGTCATTCGATTCGGTAATTACTTCTACATTGTTTAGGATAACACCAGGTTTAAAAGTATCTGCATCAAATCTTAAATATTTATTTACTAAGAAAAATCAGGAGTTAATTATGCTAAACTATTATAACACATACAAAAATCTATCGACGTACTATCAGACAGGCTAAGCAAATGTATTACAACAATCAAATACTGCACTCTGACAGATAAAAAATCGTATGAAATATTATAAGTTCATCACTAAAAAAACTATAAATTGCAAAGAAATAGCCAACGCATGTAACAATTTCTTTGTAAATTTGCCAAAAAATATAAAAAATAATAAACAAAATGACGCCAATATTGAAAACTATACATATAATATAATTTCACAGAGAAAACAATTTTTCTAGAGGCAGTCACTGAATCGGAGGTTGTTAGCATATTAAATGACTTAAAAAACACAAACTCTACTGGTCCAGATCAATTCTCTACCTCAATTATTAAAAAAATGTGCAATCCAGCTAGCTAAGCCGCTATGTCATATAGCCAATATTTGTATCTCTGAGGGTTGCTTTCCAAGCATGATAAAAATCTCTAAAGTTATTACACTATATAAAAAGGGAGATCAAAAATTACTCGCCCAATTTCGCTCTTGTCAGTGTTTTCTAAGATGATTTGAAAAAATTCTAGCTAAAAGAATTAAAAAATTTTTAGAAACCAATAATCTCTTAGCAAACACTCAACATGGATTTAGGCATAAAAAATCGACAATGTCAGCCTTACTGAATATCTTGGATATCATTTATAGACAACTGGACAAAAATAACAAGGTGGTGGCTCTTTTTTTAGATTTATCAAAAGCCTTTGATTGTGTAGACCATGAAGTTCTGTTGAAAAAAATGGAACTCTATGGCCTGCTTGGTAAATGCATTGATTTACCAAGATCATATCTAACTAATCGAAAGCAGTTTGTTAAGTATCTTGGTCAAAATTCGGATGAGCTTGCAGTAGACGTTGGGGTTCCTCAGGGAAGTGTTTTGGGTTCATTGTTATTTTTATTATATTGCAACGATATAGATGAATATCTGTCTATATCTCATTGTGAGTTTGTAGACGATATGACGCTGATTACATACAATAAAGAACAGAATGATGTAAACCAACAGCTGAATAGCAACTTACTAGCTTTATTTAACTATCTTAGTAGTATTCATTTAAATATAAACCAAGAAAAAACACATATCCCACAGTTTCACCCATTTACTGCCAATTATAGGAGCAACCCCCTAATAAAGTTGAATGGTAAATCTATTGTACAAAAAACAAGTTTTAAACTGCTTGGACTACACATAGATTTATCACTAACATGGCGAGACCATGTAAATTATGTATGCAAAAAATGTGCAAGTACTTGTTTTGCATTAAAAAGGCTTTCCACCATTACTAATAAAAATATCACAAAGATCTTTTATTACTCTAATTTCGAATCTGTTATGAGATATGGAATTATCGCATATGGATGCTCATCAGCAGTAAATAGAGTTTTCCTAATGCAAAAAAGAGCGATTCTCTGTATGTTTGGGTTGAAATATCGAGAGTCATGTAAACAAATTTTTATCATAAAACAAATACTCACTTTCCCTTGTATATATATATATATTTGAAATTCTGAAATTTGTGAAAGAGAATATATCCAGTTTTAATTTACAAAATAATTATCACAATTATAATACTAGACATGGTGAAAATTTGCAATATGATATACACAGATTACAACTATATAAGTCAAGTCCATACTATATTGGTGCCAAATTATATAACAAACTACCAACGAGTGTTAAAAATGTTAGTTTAAACAAATTTACTTCTTATGTCAGAAAACTACTATATTATCCAATGCTTTTTACTCTGTCAACCAATATCTTTTTCATGTTTTTTAACTAATTATTTTACTGTAATCTTTTTACTTTTAATTTTAAGTCAACTGAACAAGTGTTCACTAGACTTACCCTATATCGTGTACTGCATTACAAAAGAGATCGAAACTGTGAAAAAAAGAATTCATAGAATTTTATTAATTAGTTTAGGGTGAAAGAAGCGTTTTAGAGAAAAACGCCAAGAGCCAAAAGTTGCTTATATTTGTTCAAAGAACCCGCCTGTCAGAATGTCCTGGACAAAAATAATTTCAACCAAGAATTTCCCTAGATTTTTATTTTTATTATTATTATTTTTTTTTTTACTTCAGAAAGATCACAAAATATTCAGGCATATTGGGTAAAAATAATCAACGTATGCCCCCCCAACTTTTTCTTTAAAAACAATTAAAAACATTATACCTCTTGATTTTTGCACTTTTAACTATTCACAGGCCCATAAAAAATGACTGAATTTAATGTAAGTTATAAATGCATTATCTTTTAGTTCAAGGTAGTACATCAATGCAGAAAAAGTTAGGAATAAAAATATTCACATTTACAAATTTACCAGCATGTTGAAGTTAGCCGAATTTTGGCCAATTTTTTATTGTTTTCTAAAAATAAAAAAGATCCAAGCATCTTGAAAATTTAACCCAAAAATTTTTTTCCCAGTTTATATATCCTACAGCTATTGTTTCTAATCATTTAATAGTTAAAAAATTGTATTAAAAAAATATCATAAAAAAAATTGACAGCCTTTCTTGGATTTTTTTTTTTTTTGGCTAACATACTGCTAAATTTGTATATGTGAATATTTTTATTCCTAACTTTTTCTACATTGAAGTACTACCTTGAACTAAAAGATAATGCATTTATAACTTATATTATAGTCAGTTATTTTTTATGGGCCTGTGAATAGTAAGATGCATAAATAATCAAGAGATAACTATATTATATTGTTATTTTTATATATTAATAAATATCAATAGCCCTCAAAAATGACAAATATTATTATTTTATATCCCCTTTAAAAGCCATTTTGATTTTTCTTCCTAGTTTATTTGGTTTTCGAGCAATTACATTTTTTCGAAACGAAAATTCGTGCGCATTAAAAATACAAATTTCGCACTTTTTGCCAATATCGATTTTCTCGAAAACCATGGCATATACAAGAAAATTACAACAACACTTTTTTTTAGGCAATTAGTTAATCTTCCTTTTTAGGATCAGCAATTTTTTTAATATCTTCAATGGTTAACGAGTTATCAATAAAACAATGCGTTTTTTACCGAACGAGTGGTTCTTTGGGTGGTTGCGCAGCACCCCCAGAACTGATTTTTGTGGTTTTGTGATGTTTAATCCTCGCATTACAAGTTACGCAAAGAAAATCTCAGATAACATTTTTTTGCGAGCTTCTGGTGTATTTTTTAGCAATATGTGATTGCAATCCAAGTTAGTACTCTTTGTACACATTTCTTATGTCAAGCAATGGCAGATGTTATGTGTCACTGTAGCATGTTTAATTTATGTATTGTCATATTATTAAATACCCATTAGATAGAGTTAGAAGTATATTTTTAATTGATAACGACTTCCTTGTGAAGGTAAGATATATTGTTATATAGCTAAAGTAATGCCATGCCTATTAGTATTGTCAGATGTATATAATAGTAAGACTCGCTTTTGTTTAATATTTATATATCACTCTAATTACTGCTGAAATTATGGGGTTAAATTTTGATGTGAAGGAGCCAATTCTTACCTGCCTAAACATTTAACTGGTTTTAAATAGTTTGAGACTTTTTCATTATTCTAGCTTTCGGATTGTCTACATTTTGTGCTGTCGTCGAAAACGCTATCTTTAATGTATCTTCACAGATAAAAATCTATTGGTACCTATCCAAGATTTCGTTTAAAGAATCCAGACAACTCTGTGAATTATGGAGAGGTGTTCCATCTTGTTGAAAATATTGAAAGTTATGTTGAGTCTCCTAAGAATTTATCAAATTAGACCCCCAGAAAGTACCTTTATTTATGTATATAAGGTACCTAACATACTTTTTTATAAAATACGATTTTGGTCTAAGCCAATATGTATTTTCAGTAGTTAATTCTTAATAAATATTTCTGATTACAAAATTAATCGTTCGAAGAATTCGACTTGATAATAACTGACCTCTTGCTATTTCTAGAGTGTTCCTTGTGCATGTATGCTTTACCACAGGTATAGATAATACAATACAATGCAACTTTGTTTGTCTTTTAAACTACATCCAGTGCAGATAAGATAAGTCACATGCAATACAAAAGGGTATGATTAGATACAATAGTAAAAGCCAGTAGTGTGTAATAAAATACATTACATTAAATAATTAAATACATAAATAAAGAGATAAAATTAGTTTATGGGGGTAACAATTGATTTCATTAATTAGTGAGACAGTGTAGAGGTTCCAATAATGGCCTGGATGAACTCATCGATAGTGTAAAGACAGTTCGAGGAAAGATACACTTATAATTTTCTTTTAAATTTAAGGAAAGGTAAACATTTCAGGTCTAGTGGTAGCAGGTTATACATACAGATGGATACCTGAGTATACTTAGTGTGAATATGCTTGCTTTGGTATATGTCATTTTTCCATTGGGTGTTGATTGTATGTATGTTGGAATGTTTCGTTAGTGTAGTTTTTTTTCCATGAATGTGTAGTAGAATTTTTAGTAAATATATGCTAGTGACTTTTAGAATCTTATTTCCGCAGAAGGTGTGATACTCAAGATTGAAGATCATTCTTATAACACGTTCTTGTAGAATGAGAATTCTATTTATACCCGCGGACCGGCCCCACACAGCAATGTTGTATGAAATTACTGAGTGGAAGTTTGCACTGGTCTTTTGTGCACCATTTACTAAATTGTTTTATAATGTTAATTATTTTGTATTGCACCTCTTCTGCGCATTTTCCTGAAGTAATTATAGAGGTGTCATCTGCATATATAAAGATTTTCCCTCCTGTGATATGTTGGAGGAGATCATTGACATACAGTAGAAAAATTAGTGGACCAAGGACACTGCCTTGAGGTGTGCCTCTGTTATTGGTATATTCTCTCGATGTCGTGTCGCCATGTGAGTCTGTCTACTTTGATTAACCGTGATTTTACTGCAGAGCCGTAGAATACACAACCATAGTCTAGAATAGACCGGGTATATGCCCTGTAAAATATAAGGTTTATTTTAGGATCAGAGCCCCATGAATATCGGTTGATGGCTTTTAGTATATTTAAACTTTTGTCACATTTACTTAAGCACTTAGATATGTGTTGATCCCAAGTCAGTTTAGTATCAACGGTTATTCCTAAATAAGTATAATGGTTGCTAACTGGAATATTAAATCCTGCTAGTCTTAAATTAGATATATTTGGTAAGCGATGTTTAGTGAAAAAAACAACTGCTGACTTTTGAAGTGAAATCTCAAAACCTTGTTACTACATTTTGAAAAAAAATGTAGTATACGTTTAGCATTTTTCCGGTGGACCATCGAAACCCGAAAAAAACGTCGGATCGATGTGAAAGTCATATCTATCGATTCGAGAGCGAATTTAGAAAATTCCGTCCGTCGGTCTGTCGGTCTGTCTGTCACGCCCAGCCCCCCTAACCCGTTTTCGGATTGCGATGAAACTTGGGTGGTTAATAGGAGGTCTTTAGAAAAGCTTAACGCCGGAAGCCCGGCTCCGTTCGGAAACCGGAAGTACCCGATATAGACGTTTCGAGTTTTTCGGGAGAAATTGAATAACTCGAGAACGGGTAGTCGGATCGAGACGTTTCAAAAAAGGAATGGTGCCGCTCGCAAAGCTCTACAAATAAGTATACCAGTGGCTATGTCGAAAAACAAATGAAAATTGATTTTTTTTGCAAAAAACTGGTTTTCTCGAAATCGGGCTAGGAAGCACGATAACTGTCCAGAATATTGATCGATTTCGATGAGACTTGGTGGGATCAAAGGTACCCGGCCACAAATCAAGCCTATTGCTGGCGACCCGAATCCGTTGACCGCAAGTATGTTTTCCAGGGCCGAGTATCATTTTTCAAAGAAATTAATAACTCCCGAACCGAAGGTCCGATTTTGATTTTCAAAAATGGCAATTGTAGGGCTCGATTAGGTCTATTAGTTGACGTTTGTGAGAAATTTGAGAAAACAAAAGCGAATCTACAAATCCTGGAAAACTTGATTTTTTTGATAAATTCTACGAATTCCAAAGAGTTTCCTAATAAAAATCGAAAATTAACTATTCCGTCGATCGATCTCTATAACCAGTATAAGGCACGGACCTTTTTGGACAAAAAATCTGAAATAGAGTTTTTTCGAAAAACTTAAAATAAACGAGTTATTTACGAAAATGCATTCCATAGAATTATTTTAAAAAATATTACAAATTGATAAATTATCCGTGCGATAGAGGTACAAACAAATAGTGTAATGTTATATATATTTAAAATATCATCATTCCTTTCCTTATTTTCATTTACTAAATAAAAATAGAACCGATGCCCTTTCCGTATTTCAAAATGTAGTTAGCTTTTACTTTAGTCAATGCAAAAAGAAAAAGGAGAAAAATAAAACATGTCAAAGTACTGAGTCGTTTTGCGACCCTATGCTGAAAATGTTATGAATCATCCCAACAGATTGGATTAAAAGCATATCAAAATGTAGTTTTTTTCACTTATTGAAAGTAATAATCGTAACAAGAATGCATAACATATTTAAGATCCCTAACACACAGAGTAATTTTTGTTAACTATATATATGCAGAAATAATCTGCATACTGTAAAATATTTCCTTCAATACCCATATTATGTAAATCGATAGTATAATATGTTAAACATAAGCGGACTGAGCACAGGACCTTGTGGCAAACCGTTATTAACTTCTCTAGGTCCAATAAGCTCATTGTTGTTACGAACAAATGCTTGTTTTCTTGAAAATAAATATCGATAAGATTAGCAGAAAATGTTGATGGCTCTTCACTTGAATGCCCACTTATCTGACACTCTGTATAGTAATGAAAGTTATTTTATTATTATTATTCAACAGTGGACTTAAGGTAGTTGTATAGCGAGAAGTACAACATCTGTTAGCGAATCGATAACTTGAGACGCGGAAGAGAGAGTAGTGTGTCTCACTTAAGAATGTAACAGTGTATTAATTCTTTTGTTTTTTGTCCGATTTGAATCTTAAAAGATAGAGGTCACCAAGGTCTATTTAAGACCACAAAATGACTTTCCATCTTTAAATGCAAGGCCATCTACGATATTAAATTGTAAGAAAAAAATCAAAAAATCGTAGTAGACATTTTTTTAAACAAAAAATTTTGTTAACAAAACTTGTTCGAAATCATTTAAAAATCCTGAATCCGAAGTTTAGTTATGTTCCGAAAAGTTATAAACAATAACAGAAGGCGAATTGAGGCATGCATTAGAGAACGGATGGAGAGAACATAATATTTAATTATTTTGGTTGTATTATTCATATGTGTACATTGTTTCAAAAAGATAAATTTAGAAATAATTTTTTTTAAATGCTTCAAAAATATTTCTTTCATCCAGACCTCATTTTTTTTAGAATTTAACTAGAATCAGGGTTTTTCAATGATTTCCAACAAGTTTTGTTAACCAAATTTTTTGATTAAAAAATGCCTGCTATGATTTTTTTCATACAATTTAGTATCGTAGATGGCCTTGCATTTAAAGATGGAAAGTGATTTTGTGGGCCTAAATAGACTTTGGTGTCCTCTGTCTTTTAAGATCGGTTTGATTCAAAGCAGACAAAAAACAAAAACGTGCGACATTTGATTGTACTTTTATCAATGTTTATTATGTAAACGATTTGAAGATCTGTTATTTACCAATTTAAGAATATAAGGTGTGTTATAAAGGGAGGTTTAGTAAAAGTAAAGTGTTATTTACTATTGAATATGGAGTTTGCTCGATTTTGAATTAGGTCAAAACAGGAGCTTCTCGTAACTTAAATAAAAATGTAAAATCGTTCCTGGTAGATAATTAAATTAAAAAAATGACTGATTACAACATCATATAATAAATAGGTAATAAAGTATTCTTCCTTTTCAATTCAATAAAAAAATGTATTCATTCATTCTAATATATTATACTATTCTACATACAGTCAGATTAGCTATTCTGTATCGGTGTGATGTGGGTACATGTTTTCTTGATAAAGTGGGCAGAGTTCTCTTGAAAACCAAAATAGCGTATTCTCTAACTGTGGAAGCGGTCACATCACTCCAAAAATAGGGGAACTTGCTTCTCTTGGTAAATTATGAGGGAATGGGATCGTTCACACATGAGAGGATTAATGTATAACCTCACTTTTGGGCAAACTGTCATTATAGTTGGATGTTGGTGACATGATATTTGTTACTTTCACATAACGAGGAATTTTGTGTTATTTAAAGTGTAGGAATTAAAGAGCGATGGATATTTGTTCTTCAGATTGCTAAAATAGCTCAAAAAGAACATTAACTTCATTACATGACCAATCCCTTCTGCATCACAGATAGGGCTTTTATAATTGAGTTAATAAAGAACGTGCTGCCTAATATACAATATATTAAACAAAGGTTATGTACAATCAAATCATTATATTACAAATTAAATTTACTTTTCACCGTTGCTCCGAATTTTTATTAGTTTCCAGGGACAGCATTTAAATAAGTGGTTGTTACTCTTTCCCACATTTTTTGGCATCTTTTTGTTAACTGATTTGTAAATGTTCCACAGAAGTTGTAGTTGTTTTTCCACTCATTTATTCAAAATATATTTTAAGGCATTATTCATCGGATTGAGATGGACTCTTGATGTTACTATTCCTAGCCTAACAGAAAATTATGTCACTTTTACAAAATATTAGATATTGCACTCATTTTGAATGTCAGAAACTGGCATTTTGACAAGATGCATTTCCCATCATACAACACATGACCTTCGATCATGGCATTGCGGCAATTCTATTGGTTGAAATGTGTTGTTCCCCTGGGAAGGGATCGTGATATGAGCTCTCTCCTCTCACTACAGATGCTCACGTTATCTGAAATTACAGAATGGCTACCCAGGTATCTGTATATTATTTTTGACAAAATTTAACAAAGATTTTTACCTTTTATAATAAATTAATGAAAAAATGTATTATTATACATACAATAAATAAAATCGGAATGATGATTTGTAAATCTTATACTTTTTTATATAATATTGCATTTAAAATAAACGCAAAGTATTTTCAAATATTCACGCCAAGTATAAGAAAAATTGTGACATTACCACATCTACTCATGTCCTTCATTCAATAATTTTCGGGTAGCTGCCATTTCGTTATTTTACGGTGAATCATTTTGATATTTGTACATGTGCTTCGTCAGGAATTAATTTCATTTTGCCTAGTTTTTGATATCATTCTCGAATAAGGATCGGTCGTAAGAGGGAAAATATGACGTCCATAAACACAATGTTAAATGTCGATAAAAACTGCGAACTTTGAGCAAATGAATCTCGGAAATGGAACGATAACTGTAGTTCATATTTTACCAGAATGTTTACTAATGTGTGAATTAAATTTGCAGAAAGTTTCGGGACCTTCTCGAATAAAGTGAATTGCGATATAACTACCTTAAGCGACATTAAAGCTTTAGTAAGAAAGTTATGTTTATTACTACAAATTGATGTAATAATTTACTTGTTTATTTCTAGGTACAGTAGAGTCTGATTATCCGACATAAACGGGACCGATGAAGTGTCGGATAATACGGAAATATAGGAGAGGACGAAACCAAATTAAATAAAATTGCAGTAAAATGATGCATGGCGTGTGTCTGTACATTACCTATATGTATGTAAAAATTCATTATAGGTAGTGTATACACATATTTGTTCTCTAATAATTTTTTCAAAATACAACAAATATTCAGACAAACAAAGGGATCTACTTACTCAACTGGCTGATCCCTATGGCGGTTATGTAAACAATGGTGAGATCAGTGCATGAGGGAGTAGATGTTGGATAATACGGAATGTCGGTTAAAGAAGTTCGGATAATCAGGACTCGACTGTATTTTTGCTTAATATTTGTATAGTTCTTTTTTTACTACTTTATTTAATATACCCTAATACACTTATAGTCTAAGAGCTGGCAACATTTTTATTTAAGGCATTCTAGCAAGCTTAATATTCTGCTGAGATATTTAGTTTTACCTGTCAAAAACAAAGTAGAATGTCTGGCTACTGACCGCCATTTGCTTTAGGACCTACAGTAAAGGAAGGAGAAAAAGTAGTAAAAAAACGTTATATAGTCTGTACGATGATGTTTGCAAGAGTATGAAATTAGGTAGGACCTATGTGCGGTTGCTGAACGCATTGAGATGATCAAATATATAGTTACATATGTCTTCCAACCGCACGAGCATGTTAAGACGGCCGAACGATAAATTCAAGCGGAATTAAAAAGAGATGTCGATATGAATAGTTCTCGTAGCGTAGTGCTAGTTAACGGCTATAATATCAGTCATTTTAGATCAGTGGCATTTTCGATTTTTTCTTTTCATTCTCTTTGGCTTTATTTCTGGTGTTATTAGAGAAATTGTAGGTGTAATCGTTTTCTTCTATTGTTTTTCTATTTTATAGACTTACAAATAATAAAAGTAAACACAAAATCAGTTCTTAAAAGACTAACCTAAGTAACAAATTTCTCATTTTTTTTAAGCCCGTCACTGCTGAAGAGAAGCAGTCACCTTCAACAGATTACTCCATACGGTTCTTGTTTATGACGCACATGCAAACATTCATCGTACAAAGTATATCAGGAAGTGTGGTATTTTTATATTATCATACAAAGCCACAAAACGTTACATTAGAATGTATATGATATATTATACAAAATAACAATATATATCAAAAGAAATATAATTCTAGACACGTTCGTTGGTTTTAAGTAAGTATGTAACAGACGATCATAAAGGTGCTAAAAATCTAGGTCGTTTACATTATAATATAAAAGCCAAAAGCAAAGCTAAGTTTTATGTTTCAAATACGGTCAATATAGTGCGCTATACACTTGCTGTACAATAAACTGCCAGAATCCCTAAAAGTTGCCAATAACATAATCAAATTCAAAAAGAAATTACATTCTTTCCTGAGCGCACAATGTTTTTACTCTCTAAGAGAATTTTATTAATTTAATAATACTTAAGGTTTGCAGAAGAAGAATTAACTTTGTTATTTTGTAAATATCTGTAGGTACATCTATGTAATTCTCCATTTTATACAATAGAGCACTAGCAGTGACGTCACAGTATTGCCAGCTGTCAGTTGCCTGGGTGGTAAATTCAGAAATTTGACATTTGAGTTGGGGTCAATTTTCGTTCAATATAAATTAAAGTGGAGGATTTCTTAACATCAGATAGATGTAGTGATGTTTATAAATATATGTTTTTTAAATCTACTGCGAGAGAAAATTTTATATATACTTTATTAGTGTTGTTTTTACCAGTGTAAAGTTTGGTGTCAAGAGCGTTGACATCTTTGTGAACCCATAAATTAGTGAAAATAAAGGCTATATTGGATTTTTTACATTTTTTGTACATATATAATATCAAGACATATTTTAGTAAATGTTTAATTAATATACGCTCAGTTACAGCTAGGCAGTGACATAGGTTAGGTAGTATTATTACACTAGGTTAAAAGTTATCAAAATACTCATTGATTTATGCCAATATATCAATCATATATTAATGGTTTTATAAACCTATTGTAAAATCTACGTTTTTGACGATTTAAAATATTTCCCTTCAACTTTTTATTGATTTATATCTTACTTTTGTTAGGCTCAAAAGTTTGGAACGAGTTTAAGTGTTTATCACATTAATAACAACAATCAGAGGTTGGTATTATGAAATGCAGGAGTAATAGTAAATCTAATAAAAAGATAGGACTGTGAGATCATTTCAGTTTCCATTTAATTTAAATTTCGAGCAAATATGCAACATATATAATACGCTCCGAATACTTTATATAGCTATATACCTAGTTTGGTATCTGTTCTGATTCTTACAATTATAATTACAGAGGTTCAAAATATTGATAATGTACACAAATAAATTACCAGTGAAGGTAAGTGAGCTAAAACACAACAGAATTTAAAAAATAACACACTTAACAGCATCGTCTGCCATCATTGAATGTTTTAAATTATACATATTATACATAATTATAAGGGTAAGTATGAATAATAATAGTCTTATAGTTTAGATATAAATTTTATTTACAAGAAGGGTCACAATGGTTCATTAATTCAATGCTATATTATATTTTTGAAAAATCATCCAACGATATAGTTTCAATCTCTCCCTTTTAAATCATATACGTTGGCTCCATTAATACATTTCAGCTTAGAAATGTAATGAAGGGACTCCTAAAATGTAGAATATAAATAAAATTATAATAAATTCACTGAAATTCACTTACCATATCGAAAATTAATAACTTTTGACAGGTACGCAAGATAACACGCCGGTTGAAAAACACAAATAAAACACTAAAAAGTCAGATCAATAAATCGCGAAATGTATAATAGACGAAAAACACCCAAAATTGATGTGACACGAAAAAAACGTTTAAAAAAGCACTACAAATTCTTTAAAAACTCGAATTAATCAGAAAGCACATAAATGCAAAACTAGGTTATTACCACCCAGGCAACTTTGGTGGCCATGTTGTGACGTCAGTTGCTACTGCTCTATTATGTGTTTTTTTTTAATATGCAATTTTAAATAGTTATATTATTAGACAAAATATTCAAGAATTTCTGTAATTGCTGTGACGTTTCATACCCTTGTAAGGCATATATGAAATAAAGTTATTGTTATTATTAAATTAATTTTATTTTATATTATACAATGTGTCCACGGAAAAGCGATGTTATAAGTGTAAATAACCTTTTTTTTTTTACTATGGACACAATTTTCTGTATTCTGCTCTTGGTTCATCCAAAACCTGTTTTCAGCAGATTAGAATTTCAAAAATGCATAGAGGGAGCTGGTGGCAGCTTAAAAATGAAATTTGCTGTTCTCTCTATGAACATAGTTTTATGTATTCTGCTCTTGCTTGATACCCCAGTCAAAATAGACATTCAATTCGTAATCATTCGCATAGAGCTGATAATTGGTACAGACCTTAAATACACTATTACAAGAAATGTCAAAAATCCCCACCGATCCCCCCCCATCAGATAAAAATTTGATTCAAGGTCAAAGATCACAAATATCAGTTTTTCACGTAGTTCTCATAAACTATAAGTGTTATCGTAAATATAAGTCATGCAAAGTTTGTAGATCATGCAATTATCTACCAGAACTGTTTCAATACTTTTTTCCTACGAATCATCTCATTCATGAGATATCGCAATTTCAAAAGTTGGAAACGTACATCATATTTTGCTTCATTTGCACACATTTTCGCACCACCTATGAGACAGTTTCCTGTTGATTAAAAAAATGATACTGTTGGTAATTATCAAAGAGGAATGGATTATTGTTGACTTTTAACAATCATCGTATGGTTAATCATCTTTGAATTCCACTTCAACAGCCATGTCTTCTTCGCCTTCTTCTTCCTTTCCTTGCTGGATTTCTGTAAATTATTGTAAGAAAAGATATGGATCAGTTACCTACTTATTGATATCATAAGTATTCTCATCTGTTGTATGTGGTTCGACATTGGAGCAAGATTGGCCTTGGCAATGGTGCATGCTGGCACTAGTGAACAAAATAATCCAACAGGATAGCTACATTTTTATTATTCTGTGTATTTTTTACAAAACTTAAATATATACTTGTCCATAGAATCAATTTTTTTGGAGCTCCAGATTTAGGGACCAATTCAGAATCATTTAATTTGAATTAATTTTGGTGTGTGAGTGATCCAATCCAATATTTCCATATTTTTACTTATATTGGACGTCCGATGACATATACAGACTGCGTATAAGTGCATATTAATATTTTCAATGTTTGAAATTATGATATCTTATGAATGATGATTCATAGGAAAAAAGTATTGAAACAGTTTTTGTAGTTAATTGCATAACTTTGTATGACATATTTTTACGATAACATTTATCATTTACGAAAAATAAGCAAAAAACTGATATTTGTGACGTTGGTGGGGACTTTTGACATTTCATTTGTAATAGTGTATTTAAGGTCTGTACCAATTTTCAGCTCTATGCGAATTAGTACGAAGTTTAAATTTTCTTACGTCTAATTTGACTGGAGTATGACCCAAAACCCATTTTTAGTTAAAATTTCAAATATGCATAGAGGGCACTGGTGGCACCTTAAAAATAAAATTCGCTTCAGGTAAACTGCCATTTCTGTACTAGATATTGAAAAATTTTATAAGAAAGACTTGTTCAAAATAAAAAAATATGATGTACCAAATTTTATAACTATGCAAGGTGATTCACGTTTCATTTTGGGTTCCATGACGGACTTTGACTAAGAAAATAAAAAAATACAAAAATATGCATGTAGTTATCAAATTCGGTACGTCATATTTTTCAATTTTGAGCAAGTTTTTCAATATCAAGCTAATTCTATTTTTAAGCTGCCATCAGCGGCCTCTATGCATTTTTGAAATTCTAACGTACTGAAGATTGATTTGGGTCAAGCAAGAACAGAATACCTAAAACTGTGTTCATAGTAAAAAAAAGCGAATTCCGTTTTTAAGCTGCCATCAGCTCCCTCTATACATTTTTGAAATTCTAATGTGCTGAAAATAGATTTTGGGTCAAGCAAGAGCAGAATACAGAAAATTGTGTTGACTGATTGGTTTGTCAGCGTAAAGTGGGCATTGCTGCCGGTTCCGGGCATCCATGAAGGTTCGTTTCAACACGCAGCTTTGTCGTTCGTCGAACATGCCCAACGGACAGCTAAACCGCGTGCTAGAACCAAATCTCTGATGTTTTATATACCGCCAGGCCGGTTGCATATGCTGGGTTGGACATTGGGCATGCTTGTTGTCAGCAGCAAGAGCCGCATGACGACACATGGGGTGTGAATATAGGATGGGAAATGTAGGTGTTTGTGACATGCTTCTTTTAAGTTTCCATGCTTCTATTAGTTTCATCTATCGTCATCTCCTTATTTTTCTTCTTCTAAGTTTTCTGTTTCTGAATCTGGCAGCTTTCATTTTTTTATATTTTTTTGTTTTGTTTTTATTTATTAACCGTTCCACAGGTAAATATCCATTTACAGTGGAGTTGCTGGGAAGGGCCCTATCTCGCAGTAACAATTTATTTTGCGCGTTATGAGAAAGAGGTTCGAAGGGATAGTTTGCTCACCCTGTATGTCGTTTCTCTGAGACAATCGGTTTCAATTTCCACCTTCCAAATTAATAATAAAATATTATGTTTTGAATCAATAAATCAAGCTGGTAAAGGTCAGATAGAAAGATAGAATAGAATAATATCAATTAAATCAGATAAAATAAAATAAATTAATTTATAGCTTATGTCTTTCGGCAGCGTCTTGTGATTGCTGTTTTATTTTATTTCCTTTCCTTTTCTTTCTTGGGTTGAGTTGATTTTGTCCATTTAAAAACTTTCCACTGTATACAATTACTTTAGGTCACAACACAGCTATATATTGTTTTGTAAACATATGTAACTCATTTTGACACTGATTATGCTATTATTTATTGCCCATGAACCACTTAAAAAGTATCTTGTTGGGACGTCTAGGGTGTACGAAGGGACACTGCACTTCCCTTGAGCTTGTTTACTTTATTTGATTTAATATTATTAGAAAATCTTGTAATTATTAATTCCATATGAACTCTGTTTTTCTATTGAGGCGCGTCATTTCACTCAGAATTTCTTAATCTACCGGTGGTTGAAATTTTTTCGAGTTTAACGGGTTTTTTACCGCTTTTTAGAGAGCATCGTAAAAACACGTCTATTCACGATGGCACTTAACTTGCATTCTAGCAGAATACAGAAAATTGTGTTTATAGTAAAAAAAAAAGATGGTTATTTACTCCTATAATATCGCTTCTCCGTGGACATTGTATAATGGAATGGTAGAACTTATGAAACCATTCATTGCTATGAATATAGAAGGTAGATTTCTTGTAGATGATGCTCTCTTACTTGCACATATTAAGAACCTTCTTTATGGTCTATTGATATGTTAATACGACTATTTCGAACTGACTCCTTAAACATAGTTATAAAATGGCCATACAACAAATGTGTTCGCAGTAATGAGCTGTTTAAAATACCAGATTTGCTTATTTATATAGGCAAATGGAAAAACTTTCATATATGTTTTTTTAGTACTCTTTCTCCTCCCTTTGTAGCAGTGTCGGTCCGAAGCACCGGGGCAAGTAGCCAGACATTTCATTTTGTATTTGAAAGGTAAAACTCAATATCACAACGGAATATTAAGCTTACCAAAATACCATTAGTAAAAACGTTCGTTAGCTTTCCGTCTATTAGCTTAAGTATTTTTTCTTATTTTCCTTGCTAGATTTCGTTATAAAATATTTATTAAAAGTTACTGATGCCGTTCGTGATGCCCTAAAAATCCTGTAAAATCCCTGCACTGAAAGGACTGTGGGTAAACCGTAAAATATTTAATCACATATTAAAAGTAATTAACTTATCTTTGCAGGTCTACAGCAAGTCATGTCCACACCAAAACCCAATACTGGTCCTAAAAAACTTTGGGAAAATAATTTCATTTCACCTATTATTTCTAACGAACAATTATCCGATTCGGATTTGTCCTCTAATGAAGAATATAAAAGTGTTAAATCATCTTTTTCACTGGAAAATTATAATAGTAAACCGACAAGAAGCCTGGCCTACCTGGGAGGTAACATTGATACAAAAATGAAGACAAATCAACGTTCAACTTATACTTTGACTAGCCAGAAACCGCTGCAAGTAATTCCAAGTAATATAAGGACTTCATACAGCAACCTAAGGACAATTCACTCTAATATCCCTGGCTCACAATCTAATCTATACAAGCCTAGTAGTGTTGTCAGACCACCAGCAACTGCAACTAATTTGAGAACTATGGGACAAAAATTAAAAAGATCCTACACCAGTTTAAGACCGACTATAGGTGTGAATTTACCAGTGGCTCCACCCATAATTTCTCAAATAAACACTACAACAACTCTTCCTAGAGCTACAAACCCTAATGTCACACAAAACATTGAAGGTCATGCAAAAGTTCTTGAGGTAAGTAAATAGTATCAGTTCAAAGTGGGTACTTGTATAGAGTTTAAAAGTTCCGATCCATCTGATTTAGAACATTGAAAAATGTATCTCCAGCAAACTTTTATTTAAATTTTAACCTGTCTTGGAAGCGAACTTTTAGGGGTGATACTGCTTCTGATGTAGTTACCACAAACACCAATACACTTGACCATAGCACTCAAATACCAAAACTCGACGCTCGTTTCGCTAACCACGCTGGCATCACCAGGAGATAATTAAAATATTTTAATCGTCTCCCAATGATACCAGTGTGGCTTGCTAAATGCCTGTCAAGTGTTGTGTTCAAGAGTTATGGCATTTGTGGAGACTACTTCGAACTCTATGCCTGTGACTTTTATCTGAGAGGAACAGTTAGAGGGTGTTTTTTCATAAATGTTATGAATACGAATCAAAATATAAAAACAATCTATTGTTCTGATATTTTGAAAACCTAATCTGTTTCGTTTCTCAAACACGGTGGGCCCGAAGCAAATTTATTTCAAAGTTCAAAGTGTCTGTTACTCGGGATTTTTTTTTCTTTTCATATTTTTGGATGTGTGTAGAGCCCATTTTCACGAAAATTAAAATCGCCTATCGCAGAATATTTCTTTTAAACGTATTTTACTTTGTTTTGTTTCATCAATTATAACTAGCAAAATTGAGGTAAATTAAAAAAAAACAAAATTTATTTTTGGATATTTTGACGAAAAGTAACAACAACAGAAAGGTTGATAAGGAACTGGAATTTTTGGTGGATGTTGAGAAAGGGCAGAGTTTAATTCTGGTGAAGGTGCGAAGTTGGTGGGGGAATTAGGGAGAGAGGGGGACGGTAAACATTTTCGGAGCTACGTAACTTTGCCCAAAATGCTGACAAATTGATGGGTCTTTGTTCATTGTATGTATAATCCTATCATCTTCCATAGGTGAAAGCGGTTTTGATTTTTGAAAATAATTTCGAAGCTACACAACCGCAAAGCGATTTTGCATTTTTTTCAAATCACGTTTTTTTGCACGAAAAAAAGTTAATATATTTAAATGATTTGTTTTGCACACAAAGGGACTTTTTTCGTTCTTTAATTTAAAAAGAAAATCATGGCAGTAGCATGATCAGGATGGGAGTTAGAGCTGTTGACGCTTTTGCCTCTGTGGAGAGGGAACAAAAAGGGTTATCGGCTTAGGACTACGTTCATTTTCAAATTCAACTCTCTAGTCAACTTGTGTTAAAGGGGAGATCAAATCAAAGAATATTTTCGGGCTATAACGGCGCGTTATACAGGGTGTTTCTTAATGACGTGCTAATATTTCAAGGGATTCTTTAGGTCATTTTATGAAGAAAAGTCCATATGAACATATGTCCGCAACGGCTTAAATTTTTTTGCTACTGGATATTGAATTTTATTTATTTTTTTAATATTTCAGAAAGTATTTTAGATATTTCAATTTTGGCTTGTGTTAATAGGATATAAAACCACATATTTTAGTTAGAAAAGTTATTTTATAGGTCCACCAGTGGCGTCCCTGCAAATATGTCCTCTGATATTTTTTACCAAAAAAGTGGTATGCCACTGACATTTTTCCAAATTCAACTAGTTTCAATTTGAATTATTTAAATTCAATTAGTTTCAATTTGAATTTAATTTAATATTAGCACGTCATTAACTCGCCTTTTCAGCCCAAAAATATTCTTTGATTTCATCTCCCTTTTAACACAAGTTGAATAGAAAGTTGAACTTGAAAATGGCCCTAGTCCGAAGTCAATAACCCTTTTTGTTCCCCCTCCACAGAGGCAGGAGCATCCTTAACTTCCCATTAACCAATAGCTCAAAAAATTGGGGTAAACTCGCATAGAGCTAAAAATTGGTACGAATGTTGGGAACACCATTATAAATGAAATGTAAAATGTCCCCATCGATCCCACATCTGCAAAAAAATGTATTCAAGGTCAAAATGCGTAAATACGGGTTTTTTGCATTTTTTAGGCAAACGGTAAGTTTCATCATAAATATAGGTTAGACAAAAATTGTAGATCATGGAATTATCTATAAAAATTGTTCTTACGCTTTTTTCCTAAGAATCACCATTACTGAGATATGGTGATTCAAAAAGTTGAAAAAGTTGTGTTCTCCATAATATGCACACGTTTCTACGCCACGTGTGAGGTAGTGTACTTGGCGCGTTTTTTTAACGTTGTTTCCCCAGTAGTCCCAGTATTCCATGATCTGTTGTTGTCCTGTTTAATTAAATAATATTGTATTAAAAAATGGTACTATTGGAAATGATGATAGCGGTGTGAATTATGAGCAATTGGGGAAAACCGTTCGTCTGATTGAGAATTATCTAGTGGAACTTCAAGTTTGATGTCTTCTTCTTCCTGCTGGATACAAGTAAATTGTTCTAACAGCGATGCATCATATGTCTCCTCGCTGATATCGTAAGAATCCTCTTCTGATGGCGATTCAACATTGACAACTGGTACATGCTAATGAACAAAATAATCCAACTTTTTTGCAGCTGCACTTAGCACTACACCCTTTTTTGCAATTGCAAAAAATTGTATCGAGGTTTTTTTCCGGTGCAAGTGGGAGTAAAGTCTGGATTGGTTCCAATGTATTGTCAATTAACTTCCAACCCCAGTCTTTTGGGTCCAGTTGATTACCAAGCCACACTTGAACTTGATAATATACCCGAAATAGACATTGATGAGCAGAAGCAGAGGTTGGGGAAAGACAAGCTAATTGCACTCGTTTATTGTTCCGAGTATTTTTTACAAAAGATAAGTATCGAAACTTCTATCTAAGCAGATAATTTTTTTTTGGAGCTCCATATACAGAAAGAAAGAAGCGAATCCCGTTGGAGATTACAGCTTGTGGAGTAGAGTTACTCTCTTTGAAAACTTTAGCACAATTAACTAAATCTTGTTTTTCAAACAATTTAAAAACTGTTGTTTTACCCCTCCTGAAAATTGGTGATGTTGTATCGCAGCCAATTATTGCGTGTAAAAATAGTATGTGATTTTGGCATTTTGAGAAAGCGGATAAACTTTTGGATGAATATATTTCCAATTGCTGTTAAGCCTTCCCAGGTTTTAAAAAATAAATAATTTTTTCTGTTTTAGTTTGAGCAGTAATACCAATAAATCAACATCTTCACCAACAATAATAGTTGTATTTGTTGAGGTGAATTGTTCTATTGCTGTTTCAATTATTAAGTCATTATCAGCTTGTTTGACAAAAATATTTTCAGTGGTAAATTTTTCTTTCAACATTGAAATGAACCGAGACTTGTGAATATTTGCAAGAAATTTTTGTGGGCTTGTGGGAACTGTCATAAATAAATGTGATCTTTATTCAGAAATGGTGATTCTTAGGAAAAAAAAGTGTAAGAACAATTTTTATAGATAATTGCATGATCTACAATTTTTATCCGACCTAATTTTATGATGAAACTTACCGTTTGGCTAAAAAAATGCAAAAAACCCATATTTGCGAACCTTGAATACATATTTTTGCAGATGTGAGATCGATGGGGATTTTTCACATTTCATTTATAATGGTGTTCCCAACGTTCGTACCAATTTTCAACTCTAAGATACATTTTGAATTTTACCATGCATGTTATATGGTACGTTTTAGTTTAGTTCCTAATGTTGCACAGCAAATCACTCGATGTCATCGGTTGCTAACTATGTATCGGATATAGGGCTAGTTGTAGGAACTATTTTAAAGCTCTGCAAATTCTAACGCTACCATCAATATTTATAATGCATATTTTATTGTATGCCAAATCTAAATCTGGAGGAGTTAAATAACTTAAATATTTTCCACTTATATAACACGAGAAATAATCAGACCCTGGAGATTCCTCGTCACCGTACCAGCTTGTTTGAACATAGTCCAAAATACTTGGCTATTAGAGTCGGGTCCAGTTTAAAAAGACCGATGTATGAATTAATATTGCACATATGTTTTCACTATCTCTTGCACACAAACTTAAAGCCATAGCCTAAAGACATTGTCAATATATGTCTACCAAGATTCTTTCCCACTACTTTTGAGACGGAAATATGAAATGTACACTGAGGAGTGAGAAACATAGTCATAAGCTCAGCGATTCTCAAACTGTGTATGATTTGACGACGAATATTATTTATTTCCGTGAACTAACACCACTCTAAATATGAAAAACGTCTTTATATGAAATATTTAAGTTATTTTTAGTGGTAAATAGTGGATATCCATCCGTCATATGAACAGTGTCAAACCACTAAGTCTTACAATTTTCTAGTACGTAGATATTACACGTTTTAGAGTAGAATAAATATAGGATCGCGTATATCAATCGGTAAGATACTAGAACAGCTATAAATATAAATAGGGTGGTTGCGAAATCGATCCCCACGCACTTCTACTTTTTTTTAAAATTTGATTATCTCTATTAAAAGTTAATAATTTTCCTTCCAAAATTTTTATTTTATTAAACTGCGCTGCGAGTTTTGTTAAAACTTTATTTTCCCCATAAATGTGTCTTTTATTACTACTAGCGCTTGATTATCTCTAGTAAAATCTACTTTCTTACGTTATATATTAATACATGAATGGTGAAACGTGCGTAGACAAATTAATCAAGTGTAGTGTTTTAGTTTTTATGAAAACGTGTCGATGCGTTGTTCTCTCAGAATTGTTTTAAAATTATTGTTAATTTTTTTAACATATATTTTGTCAACCAGAACTTTTATTTATTACCGCTAAAAGAAAAATAATTTATTTTCGTTATTCTCATACAGTAATCAATGTTAAGGGTAAAATTTACACTTTTTTATTTTCCTCATGTCTGCTGCAAAATTGATATATGGGGTCCTTGTTGTATTCTATGCACTTTTTCTTCATAAAATTTTTCGATATTTTAACAATTTGACCCGTTTTTCGGTACCACCGTCAACTATTTTTCACAGTCCTGCCAAACCGGTGAACACATGACATGTGTCAAAATGTAATTTTTTGTTGTTCGACATGCATAAACGAACCCCCAATATAGTTTTTTTAGAAATGTCACTAATACAATTTTTTCCCATATGTAGCCAACTTTATGGCAGACACTGTATAATCAGAACTCCACTAAAATGATGAAGTTACTAAATTAATAATCCTAACATTTTATGATAATATCTTTCCTATTTTTTTATAATTATTTAGCGACATCATTGCCGAAAACTGTTTGAGAACTACTGGCATCTCTTATGTGTCAAATAAAATCTTAGTTCATACGTTTTAGCGGCCATGACACAAGTCAGCTTAAATTGTACCCGACTCTAAAGTGTATAATATATTACCTAACCAATACAAGTCTTTAAATCAAAAACAGTTCAAAACGAGTATTAAAGACATGTTAATTGAAAAATCTTATTATTCTTTTAATGAATACATGGCTGGCATCCTGTGATATCCACAACAATTTGTTACAATTTGTTATGTTTTTAGTTTTATTCTGTATTGTTGTATGACCATATTAAGATGATCATATTTTATGCTTGTATATTTAAATATTTAAATGACTATCGTATATTTGTTTATTTGTTACATTATTCTTGTACCTCATTTTTAGAACTTTGTAAATTTTACATTTTATCTATTTACAGTTAACCTATCCTATATTATGTAAACATAATCTAAATGAATCTAAATGGACAAATACTTACTTACTATGTTTGATATAAACAGATATTACATATTTCTTTTATTTTTCACTTTAGGTTCCACCAATGCCCAGAGAAAAGACTCATGTCGCTGGCGACAGCCATTTTATAAAGCCCCAAAATCCTAGAGCAACTAGTGGCTTGCCTAGACCTACAGGTATTCCTAGACCTGCTTCCAGAATACCTGGACCCAGGTCTAATATAAGGTAATTATTTTAAACGACAGTCTGTACAATAGTGTTTTGATAAAGGCCATAGTGATCCAAATTCTCTCCTGATGTATATATTTTATATGATATAGTCGTGAAGGTAATATAGTAAGGAGACACGAAGCTCATATTTTATAGTAAAAAATGGCAGCGGTATATGTGCCAACATGGGCAACATATCAGGTCCTGGTTTAAAGAAAAGTTGATGCACTATTTGTCAATAGTATTTGAAAAGCTGTTAAGTTATGAATGTTTATGTTACTCTGCTGCCATTTAGAAGTAAAACCATAAACCATACTTCAGTGACACTTTTGTTCCGCCAATATTGTGTGTCTGCGTTCACACTGCAGCTTTTAGTCTATTTTCAAAAAGCATTAAATTGTTTTTACCAAAACAGTAAGTCTTAGGGGTCAAAATTGACAAAAACTGAAAATATGTAAAAAATCTCGCAGTTTCTTAGATTCCTTACCAAGATCCGGAGGTCTGCCGAGGTTGTAAATTTGGATTCAACATTAATTTATAGTCATACAACATATTAAAAAATCATAGATACCCTATTTAATGTCAGGTAGAATGTATAAAGTTACTGAATTATAGTGGAAGTAGTATATACAGGGTGTCCCAGAATTGAGTTCCCGGACGGGAACCTGTGCTTCCTGAGCTCATATTGGGCCCGTATAACCCAACTTACCTTGGTCCAAAAATGCATCCCTGAGGAAATACATTCTCTTAAAATGAGACGGACAAAATTTTTTCCAATAATTTCCATTGTATTGAAGATAAAATTTTCAAGTTTTCATGAGACCTGTAGGTATCTCTGTAAATGCTCTATGTAAGCTTGATAACAACTAAATATCTTTTGTTTCTCAAACGCGACAGGTTTCCTGTTTCACAAGCGCCTATGAATGACCTACAGAGAAAAAATGATAATGGACTAATACACCAATTTCCATTGACTACGTTTTCAGATAGTATTTGATAAAAGAGACTTACGGATTTTTTTTCGAATTTTTTTTCTTTACCGTTTAGCCGAAAAAAAATAATAAAGCTGAAAAACTTTCCACTCTGACGTCAATTTGCCCGTGACGTCACGATATGAAGCCGGCAACAGTGCATTGTCCTGATGCCTAAATTTGTATTTTAGTTTTATTTTTCAGTAGTTCAATCAGAGATTTATAATAAGTCTCTCAGAGTTCTGTCAGTGTTAACGAGGTTATGATAGTCAGTAATATTTTTCGATTTTTTTCGTGTTAAAATACACTAACTTTGGGTCTGTATTAATTCAATTCAAATTTCAAAATATGGAAACAAACTCATGTTTTGTGCCATGTGCCATTCTTTTACGCAAAAATTGGAAAGACAAAACTAAATATTAAAATGTAAGGTTATATTAAAGTAGTTCAAATAGTTCAATGTCACAGAATCTATTGCGATGTTGTCAATTCTTGTAATTGATAAAAATCTAATAATTTAAAACCCAATTATTTGCCTTATTTGTAAATTATTTTGATATCAATAGAAAGTAAATGCATAAAAACTTCATAGAGATTATGTTTATTATAGGATAATTGTAATTAAACGGCAATTTAATGCAGGTAGAATTACCGGGGATAATGACGTCACGACCACCAATTTATTTAATTTTTATCTAATCCAGTTATTAAAAAATTGAGGTATTAATTATTTTGGTATTATTTTGACCTTACCAATGGGTTCATATAATTAAAATATTAAAAAAATCTTAAGTGTATTAGTCCATTCTTGATTTTACACAACATTTTAAAAATATTAATTTGTGTAATGGTGCATGTCATGTGGACCATTTGTTATTAATGTATTTTTTAGAATAAACTAATTTTCTGTTATTACATTATAACATTTTATTCTAGAATTGTAAATAAATGTTAAATACAAATGGAGGAAAAAACAATAATTCCTTGTATTTTGATTAATATTACAAAAAAATTTAAGAGCACCTTTTTGTAGCCCTTTAAATTCTCTGCAAAAATATAAGTATTCCGTACTTTTATAAGGCGATTAAAGAATTATAGCCAATCAGATATTTATTATTATGAAAAAAATTTGAGAAACAAGATATTTGGTTGTTGTCAAGTTCACATAGAGTACTTATAAAGCTCTCACCAAAATTTGAAATTTTTATCTTCAATTTTACGGAAATTATTGGAAAGAAACATTTTTTTCTGTCTCAATTTAAGAGGATGTACCTCCTCAGAGATGCATTTTTGGACTAAGGTAAGTTGGGTTATACGGACCCAATATGAACTCAGGAATCACAGGTTCCCGTCCGGGAACTCAATTCTGGGACACCCTGTATATGAAGTTGGAACAAAGAGATCCGATGAAATAGGTATAAGCTCTACCATTTCTACAATTTTTAAGCTAGAAACCTGGAACTTTCATATATTACTCTTGAAGAGATGTATAAAAAATTCGATCAGTAAAAAAAATCTGTAAAATGTACTATTCCAAAATATCAAAATTTTGAAGAGGTAAAATTTTATATGTATAACTAACTTTAGCTGCCTATTACCCTGGTTTAAATCGCGTTATTAGATTTCTGTAGGTGCGATTTTTAAAGCTTGTAATGTGTACTTTAAGATGCTTCAAGGGGATTTACCTTAAAAATTAAATTAACTCTCTTTATTTTTCGAAAATAAAAGAAATTTTTTTCTTTACTCCAAAATTCGTGGAAGTAGGGGTAAAATAAATATTACTAACTTTTATTTAAAAAATTATTTAGCATACCTATCTATCGGATCTTTTTATACATTTCTTCAAGAGTAATATGTGAAAGTTTGAGGTTTTTATCTTAAAAATTGTAGAAATGGTAGAGCTTTTACCAATTTCATCGGAAATCTCTTTATGTTCCACTTCATATATGTACTATTCCTACATACATTCTTTATATTTGAAAATATGATAATCCAATAGCCACATGTTTCTTGTTTCATTTAAGCTTTGTTGAGTTCAATTTCATTAATCAGTTCAAAAGTACAACAAAGTACTTGCGTGTCGCCGCATTCCATTTTCGTGTGTTAAACAAACAAATCTGGAGCCTATATTATCGATCATACAAAAAAAACTTCATATACATTTTTTATGTGAAATATATCCTCTCTATCGTCTAGTGCTATTAGTTCTTTGATATATTTTTTTATTTTTCGAATTATTGTCCAAAAACCGAATTTCGGCCAATATTTTCGATTAATTTTAGGAGTCGTCGGAACTTTCCAGCTATAAATTTCTTTATCATATTCTACACCAACAAAAATACTTATTCTGAAAAATTTAGCCATATAACATACAGTGACCGGATTTTATCAATTTCGGTCTCTGACAACTGGGCTAAAGTAGGGCTTGGAGTTTTTTTTTTTTTTTTTTTTTCACATCTGTACAATTAGTGGATTATGTACTTTAAAAACAAATTAATTGAATAATTAAACCATATAAATTAAAATAGTGCATGATACACTCCACTCATTTTGACAATACCAATGAGATTCTTATCTTCGCTGTAATTCTAGGCCTCTTTCTTCAAGAACGACAAACAGGAGGCAAACAAATGATGACTATCAGTGACACAGAAATAAATGTCATTTAATGTGCCTTATCTTCACGTCTCGTGCTTTCTGTTGTAACAAATTATTTCATATAATATGTAACATATCTCTTATTAAATTGTTTTCCCCTAATTTGTTATTTATATGATATATTTATTGTAACATATAGTAATTAATTTTAATATATTTATATATGTGAATTTTGTGTCTGTTTAAAATTTGTTCATAATTGTATTTAAAATTATGTAAATAAATTGTAAAATATCGGCTATAAATGGTACTACATATGTAAATTTATTGAATTGTGTAGTAGATTGTATTAGTGACGACTGATTTACTAGAGCACAACGTACGCGTTTCTTTGGATTAAGAGATTTTTGTGCATGTGACTGATGTTCTGCTCATTTGTACTGTAGATTTTTATAAAATTTTGTAAACGCAGTTCTGATATAAATAATTTATTTTTAAGTGCCTTAGTTAATATTAAGCGTTTGTTTATTATTATTTTGTTTAAATAATTTTTCAAACAGACGATTTTTTTTATTTCCACCATGATATGTATTGTAATTCTCTAATGAAACATGATATTGCCAATATTTTTTACTTACTGTTTTACATTACTATTTACTAACGCAATAAAAGAATATTAACAAGTGAGGCTTTTACTTTATCGTAAGGTTACATTTTTTGCAGTCTTAATGCTGAAATATATAATACAACAACAATAATAATAATAATATTTTTGTCACATATGCTGCTACGTAAGAACAGATATGAAAGTCAAAAGAAAATGTAAAACTACGTATAGATACACGATAGTAAAACACAAGCAATAGATATATAACACTATAAACAATAGACATTTAAACAAACTCATTAAGGTTGTAGACACACTTTTGTATCAGATATTGTATTGTTATGAATTACACCCCCTTGGAACTGGAAATAATACGCCTATGCCTACTAATAGTGACTGGAAAGAATCTAGAAAGAGCCATGGACTTTTCTATATTGTGGTTGGAGAAGATTCTGGTTTAATCTTAAGGTAATTTCGGAGTATATAAGGCGCGATTACCAGCGCGGAAGAAGTAGTTTATTAAAGGAGAAGTTTATTAAAGAAGAAGTTTATTTTAGAAGTGACACGTTCGGTAAAAAGTGAGGTTAAATAAAGTGTAAACGTTATTTTGAATGTTTGAAGTATTGTATAGTCAGTAAATTATTAAATAAAGTGTTAGTGGTGTTTATCTCTTGTTGAAATTATTTAGAACCCACAGATTCATACAGGGTGTTTCTTAAAAGGTGGAAAAAACGCAACAGTATAATATTTCTTGCTACTTGGGCATGTGGGGTCTCTTTGGATTGGGGATTTATGGAATATATTACGAGGGGGTGGTTTTGGGGATTTGAGGGTGGTACAGTGAAGGGTGGAGGAGGAAATTATGTTGCCATTGTGTTGAGCACCCTTGAAAACGAGGATAAACAGTTTTCACAAAGTTTGAATTGTTAGTACGATTTTAGTATTAGAGGAGGGGGTGACTGTATATGTCTCGGCACTTGATTTGCTTTACAATACCGAAATCTAGTCAAAAACCTCGATCCAATGACTCCTCACATAAACAGTAGCCAGAAATGTAAAAAGGGGGTGGTTTCGGGGATTTGGGGGTGGTTAGTGCAGGGTAGGGGATAAATGTATGTTGCTATCGTGTTGAGCACCCTTGCAAACGAATAGATACAAATTTTTGGGGAGATTTTAGTATCAGGAGAGGGCCTAGTTTCAACCCCGAGGGTTGATAATATGTTGGATGGTCAAACTCTATATAGCATTGAGTTAGAAGGTAGGGAGAAGTTGTCACGTGATCAAAAACGGCACAAATAGTGACAGTTTGTTTTCCGTGCGATTTATTGTGATTTTTACTTATAGTTTGGTAAATTTTAGACAATAAACAATAAAAGGACTATGGTGTTGTGTGCTAAAAGAAGTTGCTCTTCTAGAGATGGTGTTGACAAGAAGAAATTAACAGGAATAACATTTCATAGGTAGTGTAAACAATAAACAGAGCAGATTAGATACACATAAAGTGATATTAACCTAACTCTAAAACAAAAGGTAATAGGATAAAACGAATCAGATTAAATTATTACAAAACATACAGGGAATAAGATTAAAATAGGGCGCAGCACACATAGCAGGTCTGCAATCATTAAAATTAAAATAATTGATGATTTAGAGTTTAAGTTTATTGGTGTTTTTGATACAATTACGATCATTACACAAGTCAAAAGTACAATAATACAGGAATTATTTAGGAATGAAAGTTCTTCACTTAAGAGTAGGGACTTCCGGATTGGTTTCAATTTAGCGGAATTAATACTGCGAAGTTGAACTGGTAAGTTATTATAGCAGTAAGAGGCCAGAAAAGTAAATGAATTGCGGAATGCAGCACTGTTGTGTCGAGGAATTGAAAGAGATATGCCAGTTTATCTTAATTTTGAAAGAGATATACCAGTTTATCTTAATTATAAAAAGCTCTCGGCCACTCGAGCGTTCTCAGCAAACGCTCGCCATACCTTACATTTAAGTATAGAAAAATGATTAAAAGTTGTAGAATATATGCGGGAATCTCTTTTTTGTCTTATTGATTACTTTCAAAAATATGCCAATGTAATTTAATTTTTACCTATAGGTTATAAAGTAGCAGATGGAAGTAACGTGTAAGAAGCGCCCACATCGAAGGTGACTGATCAAATTATAAATAAATATGAAATTATATTTAATTAAATGTATTTGCATTTTTATTTAAAGAAAGTGATATCTGATAACACATATATGTATTATTCGACTTCGCTGTTTGCATCTGACACATCTAATTGCTGATCCTCGCTGTGGCAAACTGAGTCTTCCTCCAAAGACATAATTGATGATTTTTATCAAACAAATAAGCAATTTAATTAAATTCTAAAAAATTATAAAGAATTATTTTCTGGAAAAGACCTTCTATTTTGTGAGTACTTGAGATGTAACATAGAAATATTAGAAGGTAAGCTTATTACATTCATTCTGTAATTTTTATTTTGTCATATTGTCTGTTTTAACCTGTTATATCTAAATGTTTATTTATTGATGTAGTTTATAGTATGTTTTGTATTATCAGCATTGTAATTTTTACTCTTACAAATATGTATTTGTTACTGTTAATAGTACTAATACGCTATTTTATATATGTTTAATGTATTGTTATTCTCCAGTTTACATTATTCCATGCATGTAAAACATGTATGAAAATAAAGGTATTATTATTATTATAAAAATACAAATACATTAAATATAATAACATATTTATTTATAATTTGATCAGTCACTTTCGATGCGGGCACTTCTTACACGTTACTGCCATCTGCTACTCTATTTATAAACCTATAAAAATTAAATTACCTTGGCATATTTTTTAAAGTTTGAAGTAATAAAAAAGAGATTCCTGCATGTATACTACAAATTTTAATCATTTTTTTGTCTGCCATTTTGCATACAGCTTTTTAAATATACAAATATAACATACAATGAATCCGCATGCATGTACCTGATGATTTTTTTTTTTCTAATTTTACAACACTTTGCAGCTGTCTGCAAGCACTTTTGCCACTTGTAAAATTTTTAATACTGAAATTTGATATTCTTGACCCCTCACCCCTGGTTTAAGCCATGGGATCTTTTACTGTACTTACTTGCTACAAACTATAATTTACGTTTAAAAAATAATTTGCTATTGTCAAATCATCGTCACTTGTCACTCACAGCAAATGGGCCGACAATAATGCCTATAAAAATGTATAATCACTTGCCTGACAACATCAAACAAATTAGCAATTTAATTAAATTCTAAAAAATTATGAAGAATTATCTTCCGGAAAAGACCTATTCTGTGAGTACTTTAGATGTAATATAGAAATATTAGAAGGTAAGCTTATTACATTCATTGTATAATTCTTATTTTGGCATATCGTCTGTTCTAACCTGTTGTACCTAAATGTTTATTTATTGGTGTAGTTTATAGTATCTGTTTTGTATTATCAGCATTGTAGTATTCTACAAATTTTAATCATTTTTCTATACTTAAATGTAAGGCGCGGCAAGCTTTCACTGAGAACGCTTGAGCGACCGCGCGCTTTTATAACCGTCTCCCGCGGTTTTAGCCATCGTTTTTTTGTCTGCCATTTTGCACACGGCTTTTTAAATATACAAATATAACATGCAATGAATCCGCATGCATGTACCTGATGATTTTTTTTTTTTTTTTTTACGACACTTTGCAGCCCTCTGCTGGCCCTTTTGCCACTAGCAAACTGTCTGCCAACAATTTTTCGCGTTTCTTAAGTACAAGCTATTTTTGTAATTATAATCCATGTACCTTGTAAAATTTTTAATACCGAAATTTCATATTCTTGACCCCTCGCCCCTAGTTTAAGCCATGGGATCTCGCTGGCAGACAAGACAATTTGTACTTGGCTACACTAAAGGATCCTTTTCCAATAGGAATCAATTGTGTACTTGATGCAAACTTTTTTATGTAGCTAGCTCTCCGTCTATAAGGCTCGCTGTCACCCATGCATTATAATATCTACTATTATGACATTAATGTCATAGCATTAGATATGGAGAATGTTATAGAAACATTTTTTTTAAACAATGCCAATACATTTATAAATAGAAAGTGACAATTATTACTCTTATTTATTTTACTGCAGATAGCAAAATGGTCATTAAGTCGAATTTGTTATCTTTATCATTTTCATTGCGCTATATAATTACCCAACTGATTAACTTACTGACATTTTTAATTAATTTTTTATATGGATCCTATGTTGAAATATTTGTACCGTAACTAATTTGTAGAGAAAGGATATCAGTTTACTGTCCGTATTAACCAGCGCGGTCAAGGCCTTAATTTCTTTTGTCAACTCGATGAAAGATTATAACCTTGCATGGCAGTTTGATTGATACCTTTCAAAAAACAGTCTCACCTGATCGCAAAAATGTGGACCTTGACCTCCAAGTAGGTCATATGCAGACTATCTGAAAGGGATAGACAAAATAAAGTGTGTTAAGAGGAACTATAGTCAGTTAATTTTTTATTCTTAGACTGAATTATTGGAAAATATAGAAATGCAGGACACTATAGAGAGCATATACTTATTAGAATTTATTCAAAATATCTAAATTTGCAATAATTGAGAAAGTTTGTATATTAAAATTATCCCATAAATTATTGCTCTTAGTCTATTTTTAACTTGCTAATATATAAAACTTTTCATTTCTCTTACCTAAACTAATAAAATCGTGTCATGCGATAATTTTCTTTATAATAATAATAATAATAATAGACTTTATTTTCGTATGACTTGTAAATACAAGTGTAGAATATTGTCACCAAATAATCAATAAAGATACAAGACAAAAATACAATATTACAGGTTTGACAGTTGACAGTTTGACTTTACTTACTATGTACATATCTCCGTGCCTCTGGGTATCCACAATATTCCAAAATGTTCTGAGAAATATTAATCATTTAATACTTTCATATTGTGAACATCAGATCCAGTAAGGAAATATTTACTATTTTTGGACCTAACTTTTCCCTTAATATTGTGAGAAAAGTATACGACTATCTAAGTATATAAAACCATATAAATCGTAGCATTTTGAATATTCACTCAGTAATTTTAGTTGTACAAAAAATCAGTAACTTTGAAACTGTGGAAGGCAAAAATTAACATGATTTTTAAATTTGTAGTCCAGTCGGTAAAGTAAAATATACACCGAAGCTCACAAAAAATGTTATCCGAGATTTTCCTTCCGTAACTGTTAGTGCGAGAATCAAACAACACAAAACCCAAAAATCAGTTCTGGGGGTGCGGCGCAACCCCCCCAAGAATAATTCATTTTTAAACCCCCCAAGAAATCCACCCCTTCGGTGAAAAGAGCCTTATTTTACTGATAACTCGTTAACTGTTGAAGATTAAAAAAAGCTCATCATAAAAAAGAAAGCTTGATTAATTGCTTAAAAAAAGTTCTCTTGTAAATTTCTTGTATATACCATGGTTTTCGATATTGACAAAAATTACAAAATTTGTATTTTTAATGCGTGGGAATTTTCGTTTATTTGAAATTTTTTGCGCGCGGCCCATAGAAAAAGTTGAATTGCTCGAAAACCAAACAAGCTAGGAAGAAAAATCAAAATGGGTTTTAAATCGGATATAAAATACTCTCTTGTGTTGCCATTTTTGAGGGCTATTGATATTTATTAGTATGTATATAAAAATAACAATATAATATAGTTATCTCTTGATTTTTCGTGCATCTAACATCTAACTATTCACAGGCCCATAAAAAATAACTGACTATAATATAAGTTATAAATGCATTATCTTTTAGTTTAGTTTAATGCAGAAAAAGTTAGAAATAAAAATATTCAGATTTACAAATTTAGCAGCATGTTAGCAAGTTAGCCAAAAAACATCCAAAAAGGCTGCATATTCAATTTTTTGATGATATTTTTTAATACAATATTTTAACTATTAAATGATTAGAAACAATAGTTATATGAAATATAAACCCCAAAAAAAATTTTTGAGCTAAATTTTCAATATTTTTTATTTTTAGGAAACAGTAAAAAATTGGTCAAAATTAGGCTAACTTCAACATGCTGGTAAATTTGTAAATGTGAATATTTTTATTCCTAACTTTTTCTGCATTAAAATACTACCTTGAACTAAAAGATATGCATTTATAACTTATATTAAAGTCAGTTATTTTTTATGAGTCTGTGAATAGTTAAAAGTGCAAAAAATCAAGAGGTAACTATATTATATTGTTATTTTAATATACTAATAGATATCAATAACCATCAAAAATGGAAACACAAAAGAGTATTTTAAATCCCATTTAAAACACATATTGATTTTTCTTCCTAGCATGTTTGGTTTTCGAGCAATTCAATTTTTTCTATAGGCCGCGCGCAGAAAATTTCAAATAAACGAAAATTCGTGAGCATTAAAAATACAAATTTTGCAATTTTTTTCAATATCGTCTTTCTCAAAAACCATGTCATATACAAGAGGACTTTTGTTAGGCAATTAGTCAAGCTTTCTTTTATAATGAGCAATATTTTTATATCTTCAACAGTTAACGAGTTATCAGTAGGATAAGTCTTTTTTTACTGAAGGGGTGGTTTTTTGGGGGGTTGCGCGGTAACCCCAGAACTGGTTTTTGTGGTTTTGTGATGTATAATCCCTCCACTAACAGTTACTGAAGGAAAATCTCATAACATTTTTTGTTACGGAAATCTTTATAATTATTATTGGATTATTATATCTACTGATTTGGCAAATGACTCAAATTATTGAGTGAAACTATAATGTTATTATACTCCTACTTAGGTTGTCTTATAGTTTTTTTCTCTACATATGTAATAAGGAAAAAGTTATGTTCAAAACAAATAAATATATATTCTTGTTGAATTTCTCTTACCTTAGATAACGTACAAAAATAACTAACTTAAAAAAATAAACATATTTTGACCTATAATGAAATGGTATTAAGCCATTATTTTGCATATTCTATACCCAGATAGCACAAGATATTCTAAGAATAATCTGAAAATCTTCGCAAAAAATATTATTCGATTAATTATAAAAAATATCTTTAAATTATACTCTGAATAACCAAATAATTTATTATTATTTTTAGAATATCTTCTAATAAATAACATTAGAATAATTGAAATACATAAGTATGGAATATATTTTGAATATATTTTATGAATAATTGCAAAACTTATCTTTGGATTATTATTTTAAAAATACTTCATAAAATAATATGATAAAAATATTTTAATAAGAGAAGTATAGAATATGTTTGAAATATATTTTATAAATAATTTAATAGGTTAACTTTTGACTATTAATTTTGAAAATAATGTAGGTATATAGAAAGTATGGTAAAATGTTTATGTCGTCTTTATATCCGTTATTTTACTTTCGATGACTTATGTAACAAGTAGGTATTATAAGTATATACCTATTATACGTTTTTATATGTAGGTACGTTTTTTAAATAAGGCATTAAATAAGGCTGTTTCATAAATTTTCCGATGTGGATTAGCTATATTTCTAAATCAAGAGCACAATAAAGTGCTTCCATTGTATATGAAGTATAACAGCAAGCATTTAGATTAGGCCCTTTACAGTTTTGATGCCTTGCAGCCATTAATTAAGGTACTCAGGTTTCTTATTTTAAGATTGAAGAAAAATTCCCTGACTTCTAGGTTTCCAGAAAATTTTAATATATAAGTTTTAGTAAGTAAGTATACATCACAATTAGTTTTAATACTAATTTAATGATACACTGTTGTATCCGTTAATAGAAAATTGATACAGGCAACGTATATTTTATTAAAATTTCCTAATATTTAGTGGAAATCCTCAATTCTTTCAACTATTTTCAATAATCCATGCAATACAATATGTACATCATCTGTGTCTCCTTTCGACATCAATATTAAAAATTCGGTATACTATTGCTTGATGAATTTTCTATGTTGTAATATTAACAGCACTACATTGGGCAGCTTGAAAATATACGTATAGAATGCCAACACTTCACAGTCGTCCAAATTCGTAAGTTAGCCGCTGTTTTAGTGCGACTCGAGAGATGACTGTTATCAGGCAGGGGTGTTCTTTACGTTTCTAGGGGTGTTCCCCAACTTTTAGGATTGTGGTACCTCGATTCTCGTAATTAGTGATCCAAAAAACGTATAGTCAAACCGGTGTTCTTTCCTGCTCCCTTTCACTCATTTTAAATGAATCATATATGTGCTCAATGAACCAAAGTAAACAAACTCTATTGACAAGTGTTTTAACTCTACTCTTCAAGAAAAACAGAAATATTATGATTCATGCGGCGCCACTGAAGAATATAGCCACTAAAAGTTCGAAAATGAGTCAAAAACGACAAATGATCAAGACACATGCTCTGTTGAAGGAGTTGTTTATGTAACTTACTGTAATATCTTTCGAATAAATTTTATATGTTTGTTAAATTCTATTATTGAACTCTAATCAGACATAAAGTCACAAGAGTTAATCAACTTCATAGAGAACAACAATATTTTGACGAAACATCAAGCTGGGTTCAGAAAGAGTAACTCTTGTGAAACAGCACTACAGTCGGTACTTGCAAATTGGAAAGCTGCAGTGAACGATAAGAAATACATCGGTGTGGTATTTCTGGATTTCAGACGCACATTCAAGACTATAGACAGAGAAGTGTTGCTAAAGAAGATAGAAAAGCTAGGATTAAAAGGAACAGTGCTACAGTGGTTTCGATCTTATTTGTCCAATATGAGGCAATCAGTTAAGTTTGATAACAGTACATCAAGCTTATGAGAAATTCAATATGGTGTACCTCAAGGCTCTGTATTGGGGCCAATATTGTTTATTCTATACATTAATTATATAGTTAGTGTAGTACAACAATGCCAAATTCAACTCGCTCCTTTATTGTGTAGGCGATGATATTAATTTTATAGAACATGCCTTAAATATGGAATTAGGAAATATTTATAAGTGGTTAGGTGAAAATAGTTTAAGTTAGAATTTGGAGAAAACCAAATGTGTTATTAAAATCCAAATATCGTAATAACCAAACATTAAATATTGTAATTGAGGGCCATAAAATTGAGTATTTTTCTAATCATTGTGTATTTTGTAAAAAGGTATCAAAAAAGGTTTCGTGCCTTTCTAGAATTAGAAAACTTTTAATTACATGGACAAAATTAGTGATCTATAAAACAATAATTGCGCCACATTTCGCTTATTGTTTTTATGCTTATGTTCAGTAAGAAGGAATATTACAGCCTATCAAGTAATTCAAAATCGAGCTTTAAAATGTATACTAAAATGTGATAAGTATACTCGTGTTAGTTATATGTTGGATAATTTAAAAGTCTTATCTGTGCAACAAACTGCAATGTTAAATGTTTTTATTTTTATATACAAACTATTAAATAATATGCTACCCAAGCATATGTTTGAATTCTGTATATTTGTGTTGGATATTCATAACTACGATACTAGGTCTCAGGGCAACTTCTATATTCAAAGAACATACTATGAACAATCTATGAAGAAAATCAGTTATTTATAAAGGGACTAAAGATGTATAATGAAATACCGAATAATGTGTAATGACTATTTCCTAAAATTCTTAAAATTCCCTGATTTTACGTTGAAATTAGTACAAATTTCCTGATTTCCCTGATCAACATGAAATTCTCGGACTTTTCCAGAAAAATGGTCACCCTAAAAATATTTCAACTATGGTGAAAATGTATAGAAGTATTTACACAAGCCTTCGATATGTGACAGCATTTCTTATTAATTTTGTCGGATAACCACAGATTTTTGTTGTAGAGTGATGAAATGCTTTCAGATTTTTTCATAAAAAACAATCGGTGGCAACATAGCGTTCGTTTTTCTGGACGTTTTCTTACCGCTTCTCAAGTTACCTAGGTAACTCCTCGAAAATCCAATATGATTTTATTAGGTAGTGCCTGATGGGTTTCTTGTAAAATGAAAGATTAAAAAACCGGCATAAGAAATATTCATTTATTTTGTTTACATCTGTTACAAAACCAATTTGGAAACATTACAGAGTGAAAGCTTGTTACTCATAAATGCTTATTTTAACTTCTTCATAAATTATATGTAGTAATCGCAACAATTTTCACAGTACGCTTTCCAAATTTTAACAATAATTGTAAAAAACCGGTATAATTTTATACATAACCGAATAAATAGACAAAAAATAACAAAAGCTAGGAGTACAAAAAAAGGGAAGTTTAACCAGTAAATACTTCCAGTTACTTAAAGCACAGAAATTATCAACTATAAAATCTCATTATTGTTGTTTACAGTTCTGATCCTTGTTAATTTTCGTGCTCTCCTTGTTATCAGAATCTGCTTCTTCATCATCGTCATCCTCCTCCTCCTCTTCTTCCTCAAAGTCTTCTTCATCTTCACACCCTTCACCAGTGAAGTAGAGCACCGCACGAGGAATGATACGTTCTCTTATATAATGCCCAATTTCAAAATCAGTTGTAAGTAGGTTACGAAGATCGTCATCGACATCTTCTTCTTTAGTATCTTCAGGAATGGTTGGCGGGGTGAAGAAGTTGAAGAAGGAGTCATTCTGGACTGTCTTGGTGACAGTGCGAACAACCCCACGACTCTTATGCTTTTGCTTCTTTTTCACAGTCTTGAGGGTAACATTTTTGCCTTTGTTCCAGTTGATGGTACAGCCAGTACATTTGTAAATTTCTGGTCCCTCGAAACTAAAAGGATCATCTACTTCAGGAGTGCATTTCATTTCATATTCTTTCGTTAGGACCGCATTGGTAAAGAACTCATTAGGCGAGAAGTGGAATTCAAGAGTGAAACTCTGAAAAAAACATAACATTCATTAAAATTGATTATTTTCACATATTAACGAGTACAAGAATGCGACATTTAAACATTGAAATTACTTTCACCTACATCAAGTCAAATGACCTACATGGAAATTTTTGTTTAAATGGATTCTAAAGTATATTCTGAATATGTAAGAAATTCAGCAACTACTTTTATGCAACCTATTAAAACATGAAAATTACACGAAACAACTAACAAAAAAAGTTGTAAATAAAACCACTAAGTATAAGATGGAGGCAATGCTGGACCAAAGACATTATGTTAATTCCATTTGATGTCAAAATAATTCTACACATATATGACAGTTAAATAGGAATCTCGACTCTATTTAGATCTATTATCATTTTAATCAATAAAGCTATAGGTTATATTTTTATAGTAATGGTTTCCTAACATGAAGATTAATGTTGAAACTATTAATTACGCAAATTTTCAATAATGTCAAAATATTAATACGTTGCCAAAAAAATTAACCAGCTTTTTTTGTCATAACTTAATCCGGATTTATTGTTATTAAGTAAACATTAGCAAGATGATGAAGAAATAGAATGCCATATATTTGGAAGGCTATGAACTTCTTGCTTCATTTTGTTTTTCTAAGAAGCGGTATGGAGGCATAGCAATATATTCCCAGGATTATATTAAAGTAAAGGATCTAAAGCTTAATCATTATTCGATAATAAATAACTTTGAGTGTTGTGGTGTAGAAGTACCAAGAATAAATGTTGTGGTGCAGGAGCCAACATGCAATTACCACACATTTGTATCATCTAGACATTAAATCTTGGAGTCGGTTTATCTTTGTCGAGGACGGACGTGTTGTGAGTGACGCTCTCGAAAAAACGCAAAAAGAACTAGTTAAAACGCCATTAATAAAATTTAAGTCATCGGTGGATTAAAAAATTCTGCATAAAATGAAGTGTAATAATAGGAGAACAAAGCACGCAACAAATTAAAAATTGAAAATTACTGTAAAATATTTGCTAATAATAGTATAAAGTATGGCCCATACATCGTAAACGGAAACTACCTGGGACCGATCCTTAAGATACCTCTCAAGTGGACTCAGACAAACATACCAGCTGTGGACGAAAAAAGACAAGTTTTAAGTAGTATTTTTAGTTTGTATGTACTTGTTTATTTCTTTATTAAAATTAAAAACAAAATTTAAAAGTAAAATTGAAAAGGTATTAAACATAGGTAATGAAATAGAAAAATACCCAGAATTAGAAAGCGGCAGTTGAAAGTAATTACTACAAAAACAAACTAATATACAGAGTGTGCAAAATATTCTCACGGGCCTCTTCCTCATAACCCTCTGTATGCATTTCCACCGTAAATGGATATTTTACCTGTGAAACAGTTAATAAATAAAAGCTCCCTGCGGCAAGCGAATGTATGTATGTCCTGGCAGACAAACGAAGTGAACGCAGGCGGGCAGAAGGAGGTGTACACCGCTAGATTCAGAAATAGAAAACTTTGAAGAATAAATAAGGAGATGATGACAAATGGAAACTTAAAAGAAGCATCTCGCGAACACCTACGCTTCCCATCCTATATTCCTACCCCGTGTCATGTGGCTCTCGCTGCTGACAACAAACATGTCCCATGTCCAACCCAGCGTATGCAGCCGGTCCGGCGGTATATAAAACATCCTAGGTTTGGTTTCGGCACATGGTTTGGCTGTCCGTTGGGCGTGCTCAGTGGACGATCGAGCTGCGTGTTGGAACGAACCTCCAGACTGGATGCCATGCCCGGAATCGGCAGCACTGTTCACCTTATGCTGGCAAATCAATCAAGAGACGTTAATCTTGTTCTTTAGAGCATGGCAACCAACGAAAATAATATGAGAAATTTTCTTAGTAGTGTACACTTCACTAACTGGAAGTCTTTTGTGATTTTTAGTGGCAATATATCTCTCGCCTGTAAATAACTAGTCAACATACCCTATTTCTAACACAATTTAGTGAAATTGTAGAAAAGTGTCTATAAGACGACCAGATAAGTGTGTACTCTAATAGAACAATTATTATATTTTCATGTACATTTTTTGAGAAAGAACTTGTTAATTATTAATGCACTGAGGTACAATTTTTTTTTATGTGACACCCATTTTATTTTCATTGTTATACACTACTTTAAAACAGAGATTCATTTGTTTCATTGCACTAACAACGTTTACTAATTTATAACAGGTTGCATAAATGCAGACCTGCAATTTCTGGTTTTAAAATTAGATTACATGCCACCTTATACAATAAATATGTTGTTGATTTACTTGACGTTTTTTATAATGGCATCAACATTTTTAAAAACTAACTCACGAAGTGTAACAAGTTACAGAAGATGTTCAGTAAAACTTAACACTGTGATTATTTTTGGTACAATACTTTAAAAAACAAAGTGTACAAGGAACTTATCAACAATACTGAACAGTTGACGCAAAAGTTTCAAATCATCTTGCCACGCTATGTAAGAACGACAATGGACGTACAGTACACAAAATCAACAGAAGAATAAATGTATACCTTAATGAAAATGGGAAATTAATTGAACAACGTCTGTAACTTGCTACGCTTCATTAGTTGGCTTTTAAAAGTTTTTACATGAAAAATCAAATAAGACATTTAAATAAATCAACAGCTTATTAATATACAAGGTCCCATAAAATCTAATTTGAACAACAAAATTTACAAGACTGCATTCAGGCAACCTGTTATAATTGAATAATGGTGTAAGTGCAACGAAGTGCTGGAAAATAATTAAGTGCGACGTATCATTGATTTCGCATTACAACATTCTTTCCAAAAATAATGCAAAAATTCCAGGTACATAGGTAAAATTTCTGAAGCTAATGGTTCTAAGGCAATGTAACGTCAAAAGAAACTGATATTATAGCAGCGTAGAGCATTGTAAAGCGATCTAAAAAAATATTGGAGTTTTAATAACTTCAATAAATAACTGAAATATTTCGAAAAATTAAAGATCCATAATATGGATCTATTGTAGATACTTCTTTGTACCACCTCCTTAGGCTCCTTATTTAGACATGGTCCTTCCTAGACTTCGAGTCTGTTGATGAGGGGCCCCTTAGTAGAGTTATCAGCCCTTGTCTTTCTCTCGCCAAGCCGCCTCAGTCCAGTCAGGCCTTTACAGCTCAGCATATGAACTGACGTTTCCAACGAGAACTTGGGTCACCCATCCGGACCTGACCGACGTTACTTATCTTCGCCAATCCAGTGCCGGAACCTAGACTGGTGACCGTACAAGGAGCTGTCTTACTCCAGTTACTTTAGTTTTATTACAATTTGACTACATTAATAAATTATAATATGTATAATATGGCAAGATGAAGCTGCATTATTATTATTAATATTGTCTAGAGATGTAACGGAGCTCCGCTTCTGTTTGCGCGAGTGCGAAAGTTTTGCAAGAAATGAAACTTTTGCTTCTGCATCTTTTATAGGCAACGACAAGTCATGTCATGTCTTGTCACTGGTTTACAGTTTAGCAATTTGTTTCGAATGCGCATGGTGCGGGCCTGCTGTGCATGAGAGTTTTTTATTTCGTACATTTTCAGTAGAAATGTACACTTGTTTCCGCTTCTGCTTCTGTTAAAAATAAAATATATCTGTTCCGTTTCTGCTTCTGTTATGTCATGTCTGTTACACGTCTAACAATGTCATCGAATTCTGACTAACTTTCAAGATGTCTGTGCAACTATCACTTTTCTTGTAAGCATGATAAAATGCATTTTAAAATGAAGGTAAAATTCCCTGACTTTTCCAAATTTTCCATGAGTTGTAACTCTTAATAAGTTGCTAAAACATTTTAGTATGTAATTACACATGACAATTAACTAATTTCAATACTAATTTGAAAATGGGCAGATTGACACACATCTAATTTATTCCAATAATAATACATGATATAATTGTTCATACTGTAAATGGAATGTTATTAACAAATAATAGTTTTCCTCGGTGATGTGTTTATCCAGGGAAAAGTTACAAATGAAGTTGGAAACAATAATTACTACCATTAGATGTTTATCATGTTGCACCTTGCAATAGACAAAAATGCGTATGTGCAACATTTTTTATTGAAATTTCCAGATAATTAGTGTAAATTCCCAAATCTTCCAACTATTTTCAAAATTCCAATCTCCCAACTTTTAACATACCTATATATTTTTAAATTCCTGACTTCCCAGTTGCTACAAATCCTGCTTAAGAACAAAAAGTCCAATTGGATTGAAATTAGGACAATAAGTTAGCTTTTGGAAGAGGAAGAATCCTATTGTACTTGAAGAAAATTACAAATATAAATGTTATGAAACAATTTAATTTAAATACTTGTCGAGGTCTTTCCTGTAAAATTTTATTACAATGCATTCGTTATGATTATTCAGCATTAGAGGAAGTGTTTTCGACATTTGATTCGGTGCAGTGAACAATAGATACGAAACTTGGTAGCATTTGTTGCCAAACCTGCACTCAAACCATGCACCCCAGCTGACAGTACATTCAGACTGAATTTATATGTCTAATTGATGGTTTAGGATACAAATAGGGAAGATTACAAGAGCTTAATCGAGTTAAATATTCCGACTTTTCTATTTTTATATTAGAACACCCAATGTAACTATGTAAAAACCAATAGCACCTGAAATGAAATGCATAGCAATATCTATAAGTAGGTAAAAAACCATAAATAAGATCAATACTTAGGATATAATAGAATATGTAAATCACTAACTAGCATATCATATTTTGGACCTAAGATTTTTTAAGCTCCTTCCAAGTTATGTCAAGCATATCACCCAAAAACAAACAAAAATATTTTTACTCGCTTAATGAATTTTTTATCTTACCAGACCAGTGCTGGATTTCCCAATAGGCAATATAGACAACTGCCTAGAGCGGCAAATTCTTTGGGGCGGCATGCCGCCAAAAGATTTTATGGCTTAACTAATAATAAAATAATTATCGTTATCCATTTTATGATTTTTAATGTAAATTATTGTAGTATATTGTATAATTTTTCACCCTTGAAAAGGTTCGTGTGAACTAATTTAAATATCTACCTAGGTTTTTTTCTGAAAAGGGCCGTCAGATTCAAATTTGCCTACGAGCAGAGAATTCCAAAATCCGGCCCTGTACCAGACTCTTTTTCAATTCAATATGAATACATTATTTCATTGGTCATTTCTATATGTCTGTTCTATATACGAAATTATAGTTTTTATTACTTTATATATTAAATACAAATCGGCTATTCACTCAAATTAATAATTGTATTTAAATATTTATACTGTCCTAAGCCGAGATGTCATCTCAATACTGCTTATTCTGAAATACCTAGGTACCTATATATTTTTATCTAGCTGTTTTGAGATTTATATTAAGAATCTTTAGTTTATAGGTATGTTAAGAAAATTTCATTTTAACCATCTGTCATACCTAGCCTAATTAACCATGGCTCAATATAATTACCTTAAAACAACTGTTTTATGACAGCTCTGAAAGGTAAAATGCATAACCTTTTCAAGTCAGTGAATATCAACATTTGCACAAAAGTATTCAAATAATTCATCCATCCATATTGATAAGCAACTAACCAACCGAGAAAAATAATAATCTCACAGTGGAAAAATGTATCTCAAGTATTTTGTTATTAAAAAAATAAAACAAAAAAGAGGCAACTATGCTAAACGGCCTAACTCCTTTTCAAACTAAGTGGTTATCTAATACTAAAACTTACCATAGGATCCTCTTTGCAGATGGTTTTAATGTCGGTTAAGTGCTTAAGGATAGGTACATCATGTGGTTGCACCATTTCAGCTAACAAGCCAACATTTTTGAAAATAGTCAACCAAAAATCAGGAATTCCACGTTCATCTTTTGGATCTTTCTTTTCTTTTCCCTCTTCTAATTTAATTTTTTCTTTTAAAGCGGCAGGCAATTCCTCTTCATCATCAGAGGGCCATTGAGATTCCTCCTCAGTTGGTTCATAGTTGCCACTAACGATTGTATTTCGCTTCTCATATAATGGTACATATAATTTATGATATTTACATTCTAATTCATGAACCTCTTTATAAAATTTGGCTTCAATATGAGTGGCCTCTAGTTGAATTTTTTTTAGAGCTTTGATTCTTCGTTTCACAGTCGGAGGAAGTAGGGCCAGCATCTCTGCAATTCGTTGACTTTGAATAGCAGCTAGGACATTAGGGAATTCCAGGATTCTATTTGCAATTTCTTGTCCGGTTTCCTCCTCTTCGACAGATTCTAAATCATCAGGACAATCTCCAGATTGATCATGTTCAGTTGCTGCCATTTTGCTACAACAAAGAATGAAAATAGTTTGAAATTTATAGTTCGTATACGCAGTAACGAAATTAAACTGAATTTGCTGTAATCACACTGTAAAAAACTGTATAAGGTAATTATAGAATTACGTTATACACGTGCACAATAAATGGGAATAAAATGTCAAAATTACTATCAATTTGCGACTTAATTTAAAAAGCAAATTAGCATCGTTATATACTCCAAAGCCAACTAAACAAACTGCAAAGAATTGAATGCAAAATACTTTTCGAAATCCTACAGATTCTAAAAACATAAAATTACTTCATTACCTCTTTTGCCGGGAAATAAAATGGTTGCCGTAAAATGCCTGCTGTACCAACGGCGGCAACTGCGAGAAAGACAGAAAATTGCGATGTAACCCCCCACTCAACATTTTGGACCTTGAACCTTCGAAAAGTTACCGAAATCTTGGTACGCCTGCGTATTATAATTTGAGAGCAATTTCTGTGACCCAAGTGACCAAAGAAGTGACCGGTGTCGTCCGGTGTTGCCAGTCTAAATACAATAGCAATAGATCTGTTACTTTTCAATAAACTGTTACGTTGTTTACCTACTTACTCACTAAACGACTGTTTTATTACCATTTTGATATGTAAAGTGCACCGTAGGATTTGCGAACTATATACCTACCTTGAAAGTTTCAATCAATTGTTATTCTTATTTCCCATATTTAATACTTAGAGGTGTTTTAAAACCTCATGAGCTGTGACCTTCATATGCGCAGAGACATAATCCCTCCTGTTGACTCAGTTACATTTCCTAAAAATATTATATTTATTGTTTACAATTTATCCCGAGGTCTTGTTTATGTATACAGCAAAGCAGCCTCCAGTATCTTCAAAAACATACTTATAACTCAGAATAAACTTTGCCTTTTGCGCATTTCGCGGTTCATGAGATTCTGAAACACCTCTAAACCTCTAGTCAATAGTCAACCAATCTTTTTTATATTATTATTAGAGCCCACAGTTTCCGTTGGATTTTTGAGCTAGAGATAAAATAATCTTTATGTGAAATTTTGTACAGTAGGCGTCTTCGCTAGTAGTAAATTATTCAAAAAATTTCTCATGATCAGAATATAAAACAAATGATATATAATCAAACTTTTGAAAAGAAAATATGTTGAAAATAACTTTAAAAACCGCAAAATACAAAAATAAAAAACGTAGAAGACAAAATTAAAGATCACAAAATTCTACATCAAAAATATATGTATACTTATAGGTACCTACTTATAAAATATTTTGCATAACAGTTTTCGGGTAGGTAAAATAAAAGTCAATAGGATTGCCAGCCAACGCACGAATGCCAAAATTAGCTTTTTCCATGCATGTCCGTTCAGAAATTTAACTTTTGACGAAATGACGCCATAAGATTATTAATTCTAATTTTCTACGAAAACATATAGAATGTGGGTTGTCTCAATTAACCAAGTTTTAAATCAAAATCAACTTTGATTTAATGTCAAAATCCATGTAGTTACTAGTTACACGATTGTTACAATAATCGTAAACCTTCTCTGGCTTTTAAACTCAGGTCAAACTGACTAATTTAAGCCCATAGTCTGAGTACGACAAAGAACATTTATTTTTTAAAACATCCATCTGTTACTTCGAATAGAAGTATTCTGGCAACACTGTATGTGACCTGTTTTAATTTTTTTTCCTTTTAAATCCTGAAAACGTGAAAATTTTACAGATAAAAGATAAGATGATTACGAGTAGGTAGGTACTAAAGAATATATGTAGAGACCCGTCAATATATTATTGGATAAAAGGAAACATGATGCAGTTCACAGTCCATTTACCTATCTCCATCTTATCCCAGCCACAGACAACCTTTGGATGTGTCTCTTTTTTTGTTTTGAAATTAAATACCTAGTTTAAGTGTTGGTGACTCATACCAAGGAGATACAGCAAGGAATGTTCAATAAGGCGATGGCGCTATATAGGTACAAAATTACAAAACAAAATAAACACTAAAGACATATTTTACAAAGTTCTAAAACCAAATAGGTACCTACCCTACCTATAGGTATATTGCACACATAAGAGTAGAGAATTAACAAGAGAAAAGTCAGACAGAGAAGACGAAACAGACAAATGTACCTAGTTATTGTTAACTGTTAACTTCAAATTAAAGAGACAACATCCAGGGGCTCAATTAATTCTCGATATTATTCCTATGGGAAATTGATACTTTGGAACGTGCAAATTGTATTCTTGACTGGTCCTATGTTAGAAATTGTAATAAAACTAGTACTTTAGAAAAATAACAATATATTCCGCGAAGTGAAGAAATAATACAATTTGAATAGAAAATATTAATACATGCGTATCTATTGATAGTTTGGAACCATGCAAGTGTCCTCATTCCCTCCGCCAAATCCCCTCGGCTCCATTGACATCATCGAACGTGCCTTTTCCATAAACATATCTAATGGTGCCTGGCATTGTTCGAGTACTGCCGATTCTTTAACACGGCCTTTCCTGACAACCAGCGTCCTCGCGTGGGTATGACGATTGGAACAAGATAGTTGTACTTTTCTACAAAAGAGAGCACAAAAATATTTAGTTACTCATAATTATTGTCTTGTGGTTATTTTCATTCATGTGGAAGTCCTCATGCATGATTCCACCTGAATCAAAATCGTAATAGCTACTTAACTACTTAACACTAACTTAATTATGGTACCTAACACGGCCCATGTGGAGATACAGATCCACAAGACAACCGACTCACGTTCAGGTCCGCGGACTCCGACTGATCAGGTCGTCGAGCCCCCTTAAAACTACAGACACTGTATTTGCCTGATCAGGACAAACATGGTCTCACACCTTGCAGAACTTAATCAGACCAAGGTTCACACATTACCACCTCGCAAGACTTAACCAGACCAAGGTGCCTACCTTACTCGACAAACCAGATCAAGGTATCCAGCTGGACAGACCAGACCATTTTCCTCACCTTACTGGAAAAAAGAGACCAAGGCATCTTATTTTTTTTTTTTAATCACCATTAATAAAATTAATCCATCGCATCATATTTTTGAACCACTACTCCACAGTAGGGAACTTGCGACCTTTACATTCTTTTTATGCCATTAACCTCATATTGCTTGGGCTCTACAATATCTGTGACCATAAATACTGTAACATATATATAGATTCGATGTAACAAATTATATGTAATCAATATTATATGTAGATGCAAGTTAATCAGTAGACAGACAATTAAACAAAGAGTTTAATAAATAGAGAAGACAAGCTGGCGATTTGCCGGCAGTCGCGGTTTGGTTGCCTTGGAGACGGTAGGCTCTTCGTCCTTGTCGAACACCCGGCACACCTCTCTCCACTGTTTTACAAAGCAACACAGCCTTACTAGAGGTGGTCGATAGTGCGATAGTTTATCGATAGTATCGATAGTAAAAAAATTCTAGCGACTATCGAAAGTAACGATAGTCACGGCGATAGTATCGATATTAGATTTTGTCGTGATACGTGAGTGCGTCCATCTATGGCATGCATTCTACACTACTACTACTTATTTGAAGACATAGGTATGTGTTTTTGAACTCGTCTCTATTTATCGCGTATGTAGTAGGTATCTACTATTTACCTCTATAAATTAAATTATAAAACAGAAACCAGTAATATAAAGTATATGCGTAAACCGAATAACCGAAATCGGCAAAGCAAGTCCGGCAACAAAACAAAATTATTTCTTTCCCTTGATTTGATATCCTATTTACTTTTGTGTTATGTATTTGTTTAAATAAAATTTATAATTTTTTCAACCTGACGGCGTTTTTCATACTATCGATAGTTCCGATAGTACGAACTACCATTATCGAAATTATCGATAGTCAAATTTTACCACTATCGACCACCTCTAAGCCTTACCCGGCACCATAGATAAGAGATGATGCCCGGCACTCTTTGATTTCCAACAAAGTCGTCAATCGTCGCCACCCCTCATGTACTATGCGACAAAGAGAGAACGAACCGTGCGAGAGGGATGAGAAGCCTACAGCCTCCCGCTGCTTATACATTACGCTTATGGAGCTTGTCTCCTCTATTTGTTAAACTCTTTGCAATTAAAGTAGTAAGCAGTACAAAGCGTTCATTTATTTTCGTATTAATAAGTATCAGAGATTGTACAAAAGATACGTTACATGGTGGCAGCGGTAAAACCGAAAATAACAAAATTTAAGTAAGAAAATGAGCCTACTAAAACCACCCAAACCGTTCGAATCTGGAAAGAATCCGGCAGAAGCCTGGGAAAAATGGCGTCAGGTAGTAGAAATTTATTGGATAGCCGCCGATTTGGAAACCCAACCACTTAAAAAACAAAAAGCCATCTTACTACACATATTAGGAGATGAAGGGCTAAACTTGTACAACACGTTTGAGTTTGAAGTTGAATTAGATGAGAATGGAGCAGAAAGAGATATAAATGACTTTTTGACAGTAGACATGATTTTAGACGCATTTTCATCTCATTACACACCCTTTAAGAATGAAACTTATATTCGACATTTATTCTTTTCCACAAATCAAACTGAAGGCCAACCAATTGATGAATTTGTAACGGAATTAAAAACAAAAGTACGTGATTGTGGATTTGGGAATTTAACCGACTCGTTAATTAGAGACAAGATAGTTGGTGGTATAAGAAGCGACAAGCTAAGACAAAAATTGTTAAGAACTCGTGACCTAAGCCTAGCATCATGCATTAACATATGCCATGCTGAAGAAGAAGCAGCTAAGCAATTGAATAAAATGAGTTTAAATAGCCCTAGCCAAGTAGATGACATCAGAAACAAAAAATTTAAACAGAAACAAATGGCGAAAAATGCTACAGAGCACAGAGGAGCTAAGAAGGACAATAGAAATGAAGAGAAAACCAGTCAAAGAAAATGCAGTCGTTGTACGTACCAACATGAATATAACAAATGTCCAGCAATGGGTCAACGTTGCGCAAAGTGCAAAAAATTCAACCACTATGCAAAAGCATGTAAGTCCCAACAAATTCATGAAGTGAATGAAGAAAATGTAGATGAGGATGAAGAAGAAGTTGTAGACATTAGTGCTATATATGAGACGGAAAAGGATAACATTATTAAAGTAAATTGTGTACAAGATAAAAAAGAATGGTTAGAGGTAATAAAAATTGGAAAAGAAGAAGTAAAATTTAAATTAGACACAGGCAGTCAAGTTAATATATTACCCAATGATATTTTCAAAAAGTTAACTGAAAAAGTTAAATTACAAGCAACAAATAGAAAGCTAGTATCGTATACAAACCATGACATCCAAGTTAAAGGCATTTGTGACCTAGAATGTGAAGTAAAAGCTGTGAAAAAGAAGTTAGAATTTTTTGTAACAATAGACAAAAGGCAGCCACTGTTAGGCCTAGAAGGAATTGAAGAATTAAAGTTGATAAAGAGAGTGGAAAAAATTGACGTTAAGAAAAATAGCAAGGCACAAGAAATCGATGAAAAATTTGGTTTAAAGAAATGTACAGAAATTGTAGAAAAATATGAAGATGTGTTTACAGGCATAGGATGTACCAAAAGTGTGTATAAAATTAAATTGAGAGACAATGTAGAACCAACAATAGCAAGATGTAGAAAAATACCAATAGCGTTACATGACAAAGTGAAAAAACAGTTAACGGAAATGGAGAAAGAAAACATAATAAAGAAAATAGAAGAACCAACAGATTGGGTTCATCCCCTGGTGATTGTTGAAAAAACTGATGGAAATCTGAGATTATGCATGGACCCGAGACCATTAAACAAATATATACAAAGAGAGAGACTTGAATTACCAACGTTAGAAACCACCTTATCAAAAATTAAAGATGCCAAATACTTTACAGTTCTTGATGCAAGCTCAGCATACCATCAAATACCATTAGATGAAGAAAGTGCGAAAATATGTACTATATCTACGCCATTTGGAAGATATAGTTACCAAAGACTACCATATGGTTTATCAAGTGCATCTGAAGTTTTTCAGAGAGAAATTAATAAGATAGTAGGAAAAGTTGATGGAGTTTTAGCATATGCAGATGACGTATTAATTTATGGCAAGAATATTGAAGAACACAATGAAAGGTTAGAAAATTTATTAAAAGAAGCTAGAGAAAGCAATATGAAGTTTAAGAAAAAGAAAACACAGTTAGCAGTGAAGAAAATTAAATACCTAGGACACGATATATCAGAACATGGAATAGAAATTTCGAAAGAAAAAGTAACAGCAATTTTAAACATGGAAAAACCGAACAATAAAAAAGAATTACAAGTATTTCTAGGAATGATAAACTACTTATCCAGATTTATACCTAACATGTCAAAAGAAACGGAAATTTTAAGAAATTTATTGAAAAATGATACAGCGTGGATTTGGAATGCTAATGAAGAAAATTGTTTTTGTAAATTAAAAAATCTAATTTGTGAAGCTCCAGTGTTATCATTTTTTGACACTAACAAAGAAGTAACAATAGCTGCGGATGCAAGCAAGTCAGCAATTGGAGGCGTTTTAATGCAGGACGGACATCCTATAGCATTCTGTTCAGCTAGCTTAACTGAAGCACAGACGAGGTACTCTGTTATAGAAAAAGAACTGTTAGCGGCTGTGGCTGTTTGTGAACACTGGCACTATTTCGTTTATGGAAGAGACTTCAAGGTACTAACAGACCACAAACCCCTAATAGGACTAGTTAACAAGCCAATCGACAATTTATCACCAAGACTACAAAGTCTAGTACTACGATTGATTAAATATAGAGCGACATTAGAATACATACCCGGAAAAATGCAGTACATACCAGACGCATTGTCCAGACTGAAAGCAAGCAACCAAAAGTCAGTAAATCAGAAAATCATAATACCGTATAAAGTTCAATCAATAGTAATTGCCAGCGATGAGAGAATTAAACAAATCAAGGAAGAAACCCTAACTGACACGGAATTAAAACAAATTTTATATTATATTAGACATGGATGGCCTAAAAAATTATCTTCGATAAGTAAAGAGGCAAAGCAATACTTTAACAGTCGATTTGAAATATATGAGCATAATGGATTTATTTTTAAAAATACACAATTAATAATACCTAAGTCATTAAGAAGTTTAATGTTAGAGAAGATTCACATGGGACATTTTGGAATAAATTCATGTATAAGACGGGCGCAAGAAGCAATGTATTGGCCAAAAATGACTGAGGAAATTACTAAATATGTAAATAGTTGTTCAATTTGCCAAAAACATTCTAATGCAAAACAAAAAGAACCATTACAACCGCATCCAATACCAAATGTTCCTTGGGAAAAAATTGCAATGGATTTTTTGGAACTAAAAAGTAACAAATTTTTATTAATAGCCGATTACTATTCAAAATTTACAATTATCGTACCAATGAAGAATACAAGAGCAGTAGACGTTATCGAAAGCTTGAAACCAATTTTTGGAATGTATGGATTGCCAGTTGAAATCGTATCAGACAACGGACCACCCTTTGATTCGCATGCATTTAAGGAATACTTGAAAAAAGAAGATATAAAACATGTAACGAGTAGCCCACTTTATCCAAGATCCAATGGTTTTATTGAAAGACAGGTGCAAATATTTAAAAACTTAATAATAAAGTCACCAGAGGAAAGTATTTACAGAGTTTAATGAGAATATATAATGCTACTCCAAAAGACAAATTACCATCACCTGCAGAAATTTTAATGGGTAGAAAAATAAAATGCAATATACCGTTAACCGATAGCGCATGTTTAAATAATTCAAGATACATCCAAAGACAACTTAAACACAAACAAGATAAACAAAAAAGATATCATGACAGGACAGCAAAAACTGACAAAGAACTAGGAAATAATGTACTCGTGCAAAAATCAACAAAGAACTGGATTCAAGGAAAGATTATGATTAAAGATGATAATCCTAATTCGTATTGGGTTAAAACGGAGGAAGGAGGAGTATATAGAAGAAATAAAAGTCACCTTAAAAATTATATTACAAATCCTGACCAAGTCAATAAAGAACCCGAAATAAATAATACCAAACAAACACAGTCCCAGAATGAAGAAAACACACCGACTAAAGAAAGCCTTCCGGAAAGAGAAAGTAGCCCAAAGAAAAATTATGTACATAGCGACAGCAAAGAAATCGAAGTTAGAAGAAGTCAAAGAACAGTTCATAAACCCGTAAGGTTACAAGATTACAATTGTGATTAAGGGGGGGCATGTAACATATATATAGATTCGATGTAGTATATTCGATGTAACAAATTATATGTAATCAATATTATATGTAGATGCAAGTTAATCAGTAGACAGACAATTAAAGTAGTAAGCAGTACAAAGCATTCATTTATTTTCGTATTAATAAGTATCAGAGATTGTACAAAAGATACGTTACAAATACTACCATTTAATACTACCAATATTTTTTTTCAACAGTCATCATATAGGTTATTAGCGCCCATCCTTTCCAAAGAGCATTCTCAACTTGCCAATTTCCTCCAGGCAACCCAACGCCGTTTAAATGATGAGTCGCACCTATTTCCTTAACAAAATTTTGAAACCGAAAGGGCGAATAAGCTTTGTTGTCGATCTGAAATGATTCGACGGGGAACACCAAATATTTTAATTATAGCCATATCTGAAACGTATTTCGTTTTTGTCTTTTGACCAGGTAGACTGCTAATAATTTTGTGAATGTATTAGAAACAGCAATTGATCGAATATTCACCTCTACGAGTCTATATAAAGGGACCAAGAGGATCAATATGTTTGCTAATCAAATGGTTTGAGAAATTGAATTTAAATATAATCAGGTTTTATTTTACCAGCTGGTGTTTTAAAACACAAACAGCTAAGGCAATTCTTTACATATTTTGGTACAAATCATCTCATATCAGCGAATCAATATTTTCTAGCCAGCAGATTATTTTTCAAAATTGCGAATTATCCTGTCATCAAGCAAGTGCAGAAAATTTGGAAACATGCCGATTTTGGTACTGACTACTGGTTAATAGTATAGTTAATTTCATAAGTTTTTGAATTATTACATTTAAAAACATAACAAATAAATTCTTGTCAAAGATACACACATATTTGCGTTTTTCTCAAAAACTGCCAATTTCAGACAAATTACAACCTTAGAATAAAAACATTTAATATTGAATTAGATAGGTATGTCACGGTTAAGTGGAAGAGCAGGTGGTATGTCACCTGAACTTCGCATATGTACAAACTCTGTTTATTTAATAAAGTCATTTATTATTATTATTATTATTGGGTCAAGTTCAAACAATTGGGTGCTTAGGAGAAATTTAATTTAATAATTTTTAAAGACCTGATCTAACACTCTTATTTATCATTATCCATTCTGTAAAATTTTGCCCGGTAAGTATATTTACAGCAATAGCGAGATGGTCAAGAACATATAAACAATTCTTCCCTTCAACTCCAACAACAATAATGCGGGCACGTACGCATTACACACTAACTCGTCCTAGGTTCCCTGGACTGTTTTGAAATTTAATAAATTGTTTGGAATATTACAAACTGTAAATCGAAAGCTTTGCCGGTTCAAGACGTTATCAGTAAGCACTCATTTTCTTAATTAATTTAACGTCTTATACAAAGAGTTTAACAAATAGAGGAGACAAGCTCCATAAGCGTAATGTATAAGCAGCCGGTAGACTGTAGTATTCTCATCCTTCTCACAGAGTTCGTTTTCTCTTTGTCGCACAGTACATGAGGGGAGGTAACGATTGCAATGCAATGACAGTATGAGTAGTATGACGTGCGCTGATGTCATAACTTTTCAGACCTGAACCTGAGGGAAAACAAATGGCCGCCATTGTCATTGTGTAATTCGCCGATCGAACGTGTTGTTTTAACTGTATATTTTGTGGATTCTGTGATGTTTTAAAACTTAATTTTGGATTATTTAACATCTACAATTATGTTTAATCAATTCATGTGGCGAATTTTGTTTGTTAAGATGGAGATGAGTTTATATTTTACGAAATTACCTTATGATGTACAGGATCAGTGTATGGAAGAAAGTTGGTGCTATCAATTTAAATCGCTATATATTTAAATAAGGAAGACCTTAGTACAGATGCCGATGTATTTCCGAATATTAGACATACATATATTGTAATTACATGATTTTTGAAAGGAGTGCATAGTTAAAAGAATGAGTACAAGGCATTGAAAAGACGAAGTTTATAACCAATTTGTTAGTAGTTGGGTGAAAGAAGTTCTCTCCAAGAAATTTACAAGATAACAGCTTATTATCGCAAAGGTAAGGATTAGTTATAAATTATAAATCATTTTCGCCATGTACTTGCATAATTTAAGGTTGTTTTATGAATAATTACTAACACAGATCCATTTTTTAGGTTATGGTCTCACTACATTGTCAACAAAAACATCATTCCTTGGATTATTGCAGATCCAGTCGATCCAAATGAGTTGTTAGTACTCATTGTAATTGTGTTGCAGATACAGGCAAAACACGTTCGCTAGCCTGATTTGCAATTTATAAGGTACAGAGTGAGGCGATGAGACGTCACTCCTTTTAGTTTTTTAGCAGTAAAAATGGCTATGGCTAAGCAGTTAACCATTGTGCGATACAATCCGTAGATTTTGTAAAATTACTCATGAAAATAAACAAAGGACTTAGTTATAATAAAGTAGACACAATTTATCTGACGGTTCACTCATCGTCTATGGTATATTTATGCACGGAGCTGTGCAAATCATTGTAATTTCGGTAAGAACTTTTTGTCATGTCATATTAATGTTATTATTGTCTAATCTATGTATTTTATTAAATATTCTCCTTTCCTTTTATTGTTTTATTTATCAGTCATTACTATCGTTAGCAGTAAGTTGAATGCTGACTACTCTGAACTTCTACATTCATGTCTGTAAATGAGAATTAAACAAAAATATATTTACTAAATATATAACTGTTTATTATCAACAAGTTTAACATTTCTAATATAACTTAGATGGCATTTATACTAAATTCATTGAGTGATCTGTATTCTTTTAAAATACATCGTGTGGTGTTTAAAAACTACTCAATTCTGTTGTTTTACATTACAAAACTGTGAAAATGGACTTAAGTCAGTGTTTAGACTCAGGTTTCAAATATTAAAAAAATCAGCACTGAGTAGTTTTTAAATAAACAATATATAGTTTAAAACAATAGGTACATTTAGTCCGCAGATCATCGATGAAAACTACACTTTGAACTTTCACTCTTAATTTATAAACTTCACCAGATCTTTATATAATATCAATATGTAGCTTTTCTTTCAAGTTTTTCTTAAATTGTACCATATTTAAAATTAATGTCTCAGCAACATTTTTCGTGATAAACCGATTAAACGTTATAAACAGAAGAAAAATTTGAGAAAACACTACTTGTAATTGTAAATAAAGCCGAACGCTATTCAAAACAAAGATTAAAAATTGACGGTATTTGTGAAATCAAAGCGCTGTGTTGCTTTGTAAAACAGAGTGGAGAGAGAGGGTACGAGGTCTGCGACAAGGACGAAGAGCCTAACGTTTCCAAGACAACCAAATCACAGCATGCTGTGACCAAATCGCGACTCCCGGCAAATCCACGGCTTGTCTTCTCTAGTTATTAAACTCTTTGGTCTTATACTTCTAGTCTCCACGAACGTGCACACTCAGCAACTAGACTTTCAGTCACTGCACTGACTGCTTGCAGATTGCAGAAACACAGTGCTGCTGAAATTCGGCCTTTTCCTGACCCCTGGTACAGGTGACTGATTTGATAAGCGGACTCATCATTTACCGACCGACGACCTTGAGAGGATCTTCTTGCCTTCTGTACCATATCACAGTGTACCAGAGTATACCATAAATACCATATTATACCACAGTATCCCATACTGTCCAATTGTTACTGGATGTAATTGTTCCTAAAATAACTGATTGCACTACACTGTACTGTACTACACGGACACGTGAGCGAATCCCGACTTCTGATGTTAGAAATTGTAATAAAACTAGTACTTTAGAAAAATAACAATATATTCCGCGAAGTGAAGAAATAATACAATTTGAATAGAAAATATTAATACATGCGTATCTATTGATAGTTTGGAACCAAGTGTCCTCATTCCCTCCGCCAAATCCCCTCGGCTCCATTGACATCATCGAACGTGCCTTTTCCATAAACATATCTAATGGTGCCTGGCATTGTTCGAGTACTGCCGATTCTTTAACACCTATGAGATTATTTTCCACTGAAATCAGTGGAATTACTTCACGTGGTCATTTCCAGTAGAAAATAATCTTACAGGACCAGTCAAGAATACAATTTGCACGTTCCAAAAGTATCAATTTCCGATAGAAATAATTTCGAGAATTGAGCCCCAGGGCAACTAGGGCAAGCGGTTTCGGGATTTGGCGGTCTTTGGGTAGAATACGCAAAATTATGGTTTTGACCAAGATCACTAAAAGACAGGTTGTCTGGTAAGAATTAGCTGTAAGTGTTACCTACGTCACGTGTGGCCGTAGATAACCGCCTGTAATGAAATAAATTATAGTTTACTTTCTGTTAATTCTGTTAATGAATTATATTATACTAATTAAATTTAAATAAATACCTAATCAGCTGAGTTCGGTTGTTTTATTTAAATGTTCCATTTTTCACCTTTAAAAGATCAAAGGTTTTCCCCCGGCTGTCATCTTAATTCTCTAATCTTTGACACTTTGACACATGACACAAGCTTGACAGTTTCCAACCGTGTACAATGACGTAATACAATTTTAAATAAAAAAAAGATATGAATTTTCTGAGATAAACATGTGCTCTAGGGTGCTAAATGATTAAAATTTTATCTACTTAATGTAGAAATGTTAGGTTACATTTGCAAGTTAAAATTTAAAACATTGTGTTATTTATTTCTTGTACTACATTGCATTTTAGGTTACTTCATTATTCAGGTAAAAAAAAAAACTTTAAAACGTAGCTACCGTGTATAACATAAATGAACTTATTTCAGGTGGTACATTTCATTACTATACAAAGTAATGATCAAAGTCCTATTCCTATATTAGTTTGGTGGACACCTTTATTGTCACCTTTGAACCACCATGACATGATAATAAGCAGCTCTAATGAAGCGTATCAATGTTTATTAACTAGAAACCGAACTCATGATAATAATCCAAATTTAGGTGTAAGTTAAAAAGTCAAATCAAAATATATTATCATTAAGTAACCTATATAGAACACTGCAACATTATAATGGTTGCATATCTTCTTTCTGTTCTGGAATACCTACTTACAAAAGGTGTAAATCTAAAATTGTAAAAGAAACCTCTGACAAATTTAATAACAGTACACGGTGAGTGAACTGAACCATATTTTTAAAATATGCTCTAAACCGTTATTGAAATTTTCGCACCTTCTGAACCATAATCAAAATGCTGTTAACTAGGTTGGTAAATTATCACAATTTTTATTTAAAGAAATGTAAAATATAAATCCGTAAAAATAAAAGGTGACTTTTAAAAAATAGTTCACTCAGTTACTTAGTTTGGCACTATTTTAAAATGGTCAAATTCTGATATATCGGGGTAAATTATAGTAATTAGAATCTACCACTTAATTTAACAATTTTTTGTTGTGTATAATGGCTTTATTGGTTATTATGTACAAATGTTCTGTCATAATATTTCATGCATGTATTTATAGTTTGATTCAAATTCCAGTAGTTTATGTATACAGTGTGTCCTACTTTTCACGGTAACACCTACGAAGCTCAGTTATTAATAAATCGATTTATTTTAAACTTGGTTAAGCTATACACCTCTTGAAGGTAACTAAAAGCGCATATACCTATTTAATTTATTCCATAGACATGCGGATTAAGGGGGTGAAAATGGGGTAAACTTTCAGGTAAATTGTATTAGGGACTTTTTTCAAAAAGATTACCACAATCTCATGGGCCATCCTTTAAAATCCCTTTGTGCCAAATTTTGTTCAAATATCTCTAGTAGTTTTAGAGGTATAAACAGGTACATATGACGTTTTGTCAAAAATTAATGGCCTTTAACTCGGAACGAGGTGAATTTAGAAACAAAGTTATTTCACATTTTTTGCTACAAATTTGAAGTAATAATAAAAAATATCTTTGTACTCGCCAAAAACGCTAAGAAAATTCTGCCCATTTATACGGGCCCTGTACAGTTTACTTGTTTTAAATCTAGTCACCTATGAAATCGTAAACAAAATTATTAACTTGACAGTAATGGCAGCCTTTGTGGTTTACTTGTGTCATTATTTTTGTTGTGTAAATTATTATTCAGTTTTTTATTTAAAATGGAATATCTTCCTGTAGCTGCGATAAAGTCGAATTAATTCGGATAGTGAGTGAAAATATAATTTCATATAGGAGAGCGGCCAGAATTTTCAATGCAAGACATCCAGATCAAAGAAATCCCATAGCAGCAAAAACTGTATGTAGTATTAATAGACTTTTTAATGAGACTGGTTGTATTAAGAAGCATAGACAAAAGAAAAAATCAAATATTAAATAATAGATATGCTGATGATCCACGAATCATAGCGGCATTCAGAAATGACCCAGCATCTAGTATTCTCTCGGTTAGTAAAAATAAAGTTTGGCGTTGTCTAAGAAGAAACAGACTAAAAGCTTTCAAGCCGAAATTTTTACCCATTCTAAAAGATGGTGATGAGGAAATAAGGCTAGAATATTGTTTGTGGTTACAAGGGGAATATTTGAATAATCAGAATATTATTAAAAACATCATCTTCACTGACAAAGCCACACTATAATGGGGTTCCCAGCAAACATTTAAGTATTATTTGACGTCGAGACTACCTAAATTATGTATAATAAATTTAGTCGCAAAATTAGAATTAAACATATTTTGGTAAAATTTACGTTGATGCTACGTGGAATCGACATAAGTGGAGAATAAGACAACGTCGAAATTAAGTTATATCAACTAAAACAGGTAAAATTACATATAAATCTTACTTGTAGTCGCACAGTACATTTGGTTACTAATACCTGTTTAGGTAAATTTTACTTGAATTCAACATCAATTTGACATCAAGTTGACTAGTTTTAGGTAGAATTTACGGACATATGTGTAATTTAAAAATGACACCAAGTGGAAAAAAATAAGATTTTTACACTTATTTGGTATTTTTATCTATAAGTAGTCGACATATGGTTGTCAGTCACTTACAAAACTGAAGAGATACCTAACTCACAATAACCATATATATTTTTCAAAGTTATATGGCATTGGTAAAAAAATATATTTTATAGAATTTATATATATAGAAACAAAAGGCTAACATAAGCTCTGCGAGATGTACATTGGCTCTCATTTTCTGAAAATGAAAATATTGGATACTCTAAAATGCACACCCAACACTGCCGTTGGAACGATATCACAATGTGAGGTAATATTGGAAGCTTTAGTAAGCGAACTTGCATTTAAAATAATTAGCCAGGGTTCCATGATAACTCGCGTGGTGATATCGTCAACATGGTGTGTATGCAGATGTGCAATCGGCTTTAGTGTAGCACAACATTTATACCAACTGAAGTTAGTTTTTTTTACTAGCTACAAATTAATTAGTTCAATGAAGGTAAGTGAACTGTACATTTCCCACCTATTATTAATTCGAAACTTTAATAGTCGCAAGTGAATCCTTAAATTAGGACAGATATAGTATTTCATAATGGTATGCAAATAGATTAATAAGAATAAGTCAACAGTTTATTCACAGCAGCTGCAATACTTACTTACTTCTACTGACCACGGAAAATAGTTTAATTACCCTAGCTGAAAAGTTTAATACCACTAAAACATAGCTTAGTGACTCCAGCAATAAACTTCACTTATTGCTATTAAAATATTCGAATTATTTTCAATTAAAGTTGTTCACTTGCGGCAAGTCATTACTTTTAGAAATCTTCATTTACCTATGACAATTAAGTTGTTTACCTGTCCCATATAGTATGCAACTTTTTTGCTGCCATAATTAAATTTTCACTTACCACTACTAAATTTTTTTCTCAGTGCATACAAGATGAATGCCGTTAACTAAAATAAATACAATTTATGAGGAAAGTATTTGCAGTTCTCGCTTATTGAAATCAATGCGCCGAAAATTTTTCTGTGAATGATAGCAGCTGTACTCCATAAAATACTAATGCGCCTCAAAAATATTCATCTATTAGAAAATTTATATTACCAAATAAAAAAATTATTGTAATATTTTGAGCCGAAAATATACTATACTTGTTAAATATGAGTTTACAGGCATAATTATGTATTTTCTTAAACTTTTCGTCAGTTTGTTTCCATATACACTCATTTTACAAACTACAATTTGGAATCATACTTCAACTGCGCTGAGAAAATATGGCGTCTTGTGCTAATTAGACTTCTAAGTAAAAATTACCATGACAATCTACGTATTTTATAGGTGGAAATTATCACAGGTCAAGTTACACGAAAATTTACGACATTTTGGTTAACTTTACCTATTGAAAGTATTATTAACTCTGTTGTTATATCAAATAATTACTTGTAGGTAAATATAACCTATTTATATTACCTTATTTTGAATATACTACCTATTGGTAAATTCTACTTATTATGTGTAAATTTTAACTCGACTAGTGTATTGTGTTGATGAGTGAGTTGTCATAATGGAGCCATATGATATTGCCTTGGTATTCGACAGCGTCCAAAAGTTCTGGAAGCTCGGCTGGCATTCGGCAATACCCTTGTATTGAAATTCTATAGGCAATTATTTCCACATACTAGAGTGCAAATATAGTCAAGATGTTCTCTTTTAAAAAGACTTGGATGGGAAATCTGGATGCGGAAGTAGTGATTCCTTAAGTGGTGGTTTTTTACCTTTGGCATACTTCATTTGTACATTGGCACCACAAATTATCCAACCATGCTACGTTAATGGCCTCTTTTAATGACTGAAATAATTTTTAGATAATAGCTATATCACCTAAGTACCAAATGGTTCAAATAACCTAAATAATATGAATTCTACAAACAGGTTAGACGGGGGTTGCTTCTGAATTACTATTTTATAGTAAAGTTTACTTTGAGGTCAATTTGCCAGGTTACTGCGACAAAGAGGTTCAAAATGTATTTTTTTAGAGTAACTTTAAAGTCAGTTTAAGGGTAATTGACTTAATTGGTGAAATTAGGTAGATAATCCAGGTAGAATTTACCGATGTTGTCTACCTAATATTACTTCAAAGAAGAGTAACAAAAGTGACCAAATAAGTTGCTATTTAGGTATATATTACGTAGGATTTCCAACAAAATCTACCTAGAAAGATATTCGACTATTAGAAATATTTTTAGTCGCTAAAAAGGTAAATACTACCTAATTATATTACCTATTTCGACCTTATTGGAAATTTAACCTTGAGGTCAATTTTGGTAGATTTTTTTAGTAGTTTTCCACTTGCTGTTTTCGTTAAATTTACCTTCAAAGAAAATTGTGTATGAGGTAGATTAATTGGTATTATTTACGTAAACTTAAATCTAAATTAAGACTAATTGGTCAATTTTTATCGGAGGTCTATTTTTCCAGTCAATTTTACGTTATAATTACTTTGGTAAGTAAATTTGTCTTGTCCCAAGTCGAATTGGAGCTAATTTTGACAAAAATGTTTGCTGGGTTGTGTCGTCACAGAACACTCGTTATTGGGCAGCTGAAAACCCGCATTGAGTAATAAATTGTAAGGACCAATACGTAACCAAAGTCAATGTCTGGTGTGGCATATTGAATAATAAAATTTTGGGTCCTGCTTTTTTGGAAAATTTAAATGCCGAAACTTTTCTCAACCTCTTAATTTATCTTGCTGTATTTTTAATGGACCTTCCACTGTTGCAAATTTAATTTTCCAGTTAGATGGGGTGCCGGCTCACAATTCATTTGTTGTTAGAAATTGGCTAAACCTTAATTTTCCTCAAATGGGGATTGGAAGGAACAGTCCATTACGAGTGGCCCCCGCAGTCCCCAGATATCACACCAATGGACTTTTATTTTTGGGGAATAATTAATAACTGCGTTTATAAAACACGTCTGAGAAACAGACAAGAATTATGTGAGAAAATTACAGAAGCTTGTTGAGAGGTGCCACCAGTAGAATTACGTAGAGTTCTAAATTATAAAAGAAAAATAGTGAAAAATTGTATTAGATTAAATGGTAGCTTAGTAGAAATAACAAACATTTAGGTATGTTATTAAATATTTATTTAAATCATTTTGCTATTAACAATTTAAATATGTATTTTTTTGTTTAGTTTGTGTATTACATATGATATTGATTAACTAAATAATAGATCACTCAATTAAAAACATATCTTTAGTGCTAAAAATTCAAGAAGTTTTATTTAATGTTAATTTAAAACCTTTTTAATATTCTGATCAATTTCTTAATGCGCTGCCCCACTTTGTTCTAATTAGCGTAATCCGCTGCATAACGTAAAGGCTATTCATATGTACCTACCTGTTTATACCTCTAAAACTACTAGAAATATTTTAACAGAATTTGGCACAAAGTGGTTTTAAAGGATGCCCTATTCTATTCTATTCTATTCTAACTTAACCAAGTTTAAAATAAATCGATTTATTAATAATTGAGCTACGTAGGTGTTACCATGAAAAGTGGGACACAGCGTATATACTGCTGGCCATGCTGTCTATTCAAAAGTGTTAATAATGTCAAGGGCAATTTTGTATTCATTAATGTAAATCCATCAGTGTGGCATCCGCGGATATATTACTATATATATCATGATTAAAAGTGGTTTTGTTTTTGTCTAATATGAAGTATAAACACTTTTGGATAGGTATAATGAGCAGCAATGTATACAAATAATTGTTTTATTTAGGCATATTTGTTCTATGGCAGTGCTATTGATAACAGCGATTTTCCTTTGCCGAGAAACAGTAAGACTCCATGGGCAATATTTCATGAAGAATCGCCCAAAAATTATGCTCCACTTTTATTTGAGGAAACATGGAGTTTATTCAACATAACATCAACATTTAGTCGACATAGTGATTTTCCTGTTACGTTACAGTATTTAACTGATATAAGTTTGATAAAAGGTAATAATATACATTGAATGTACTTCAAATGAATTAATTTGCTTATATTAGCATGTTTGTAAAATTAATAGATAAAATTTGAATTAAAGGTGCAAAATTCTAAAAAATCAAATGGTAGATAATATAGTAGTATAGTTCCACTTTTGATCCAATGAGGGCAGTAGTCGATATCAATGTTTATATGCCATAGTTTTTCAACTGACACATGAAGACAATAAAAAATAAGGGATAACGCAAATATTTCTTTCACATGCAAAGTTAAGTTTGAAGCACATATAGGTAATGCTTTCAAACTATACCAAAAGATTCAAAACCCATAAAATTTTAACGAGGGAGAGTGAGATATAGGAGTCGAAAAATATATCTTTCAAGAGCAATGGGATACATATGCTTATACCTCAAGTGGCTACAGTTTTATTTACAGTAATCAAGTTTGTTTAAAAAATATGAAGAATTTCTGGTAGTTACTTAATGAGCTAAATTATAAATATTTATATTGATGTTAATAAATTTGAGTTATTTTGTTAACAGAATTAAATATCAATAAAAAAAGAAGCATCAAGCAAATCAATTCCATTAATTTTGTTAAAATACTATGGGCTGAAGGACTGCGGTCAATTGCCTTTTGTTAATCAATAAATCATGTTTTTTATTAGGTATATATTGTATCAATAGATATAAAATAGCATTTCACAAAATGTCTATTCAATTACAAAACTTAGTATTGAAGAACATTTTTTTAAGAGTTAAATTATTAAATAATTTTTTTATTTGCTGATCGATATTGTTCAAAACCAAAGTTCTTGCTCTAGCTAACACTAATTTGCTGCCCAAATTTCAATGCAATCAGGTGCAATATACTCTTCATTCTCATATTGTGTCATTATAATAAAATAAAGTAGGTCACAAATTTATGCCAGAGCATAATTTTATGTGAAGATCATATATTCAAGTAAAAATAATATTATCTAACATTTTTTGATCAAGTTATGATGACCTAAAAATAAATGTGTTGTCCATTTCATTGTTTACATAATTTTATCTGAAATGTGATTTTTAAAGGGCAATGTATTTTATTTATAAATTATTACATAAAGCAATCAGGTTATAAATTCAGTAATATACAAATATATAGATGATTAATTTAAGTTTAATTACTAATGATAATTTAAGGCATGTTCGCTTTTTATCTTATTTGTGTTTTCAACAAATTATTTTATATATACGTTATTCCCATACATTTTGAAGTATTTTAATGTTAGTATATGATATTTATTTAATTTTACAAAATTTGTATACATTATAATATAATTTGTTAATTTGTATAATCGCAATACAATGGTAGAATATCCTCGAGTCTGAGCGATAATGTGACTATCTTTCAGGCAGAAATCTTGAGGCTGAAACAGAGGCATCCTAAACACAGATCAATAAAAATATTTTCAGACAGCTAAGCAAAACCCTTGGTCCTACTGTTGTAATTCTAGAACCATTTGGAATTTCCAGAATGGTCTGACCTGAGCAGACAGAAACAACAAATTGACTCTGGCTCTCTAATAATAATAATAAATCGTCTTTATTTCTCTAAGTGAAATTACAAAAAATTTATTTACAATATAAGAGATGTTGAGAGGTGCTGAGAGGAGTTTAGCCAAACTTAACCATATGGAAGCCAATGAAACTGCCGACTGTTTGGCCAAGAAAGACAGGCGGCAGCCAGATTTATAGGACCAGCTCCAGCACTTGGCATATCTGCAAATTCTGTCAAGGCAGCAATTCTAGCCTTTTTTTTTCTGTGGAGGGCAAATCTTCAGAAAGACATCCCGACTGTCTGTGCGAGGTAGTGCCGGATTTTTACCGGCTAAAACCTTTCCCGTCTTCAGTATTTCCACGGAGACCTGGAACTGCTTCCGCTTTCCATCAGGCCACGGGTCGCTCTTTATTTTAGATGTTTTTTGTATTCCTGCATCCTCCTTCTTGTTCGATTAGGGGTTCAGACCTATTGCTCTGTTATCTTCATCTTTAGCCTTCGTGTGTGGTCATGTCCTCAACAGTTGTCCAGTTCAGCTCTAATTGTAGCATCCTTCCGACTAGGTTTCATGCATTTAGAGGCTGTTCTAACTCTGCTGCACCCCTTTCCCTCTCGTCCTTCCGTTGATTGCACACGAATACTGTGTGTTCGGATGTATCGCTCTCTCCGAAGTAGATGCACTCGTCGCTGCCAGATTTGTTTATTCTGTGGAGGTATTAAATACCCGTGTCCAGACAGAACCTGCGTGAGATAGTAACTAACCTTCCCGTGCTTTCTCTCTGCTTATTTTCTGACTGAGTTGGGGTTAATTAGGTTGAATGGTAAATCTATTGAACAAAAAACAAGTTTTAAACTACTTGGACTACACATAGATCTATCACTAACATGGCGAGACCATGTAAATTATGTATGCAAAAAATGTGCAAGTACTTGTTTTGCATTAAAAAGGCTTTCCACCATTACTAATAAAAATATCACAAAAACCTTTTATTACTCTAATTTCGAATCTGTTATGAGATATGGAATTATCACATATGGATGCTCACCAGTAGCAAATAGAATTTTCCTAATGCAAAAAAGAGCGATTCTCTGTATGTTTGGGTTGAAATATCGAGAGTCATGTAAACAAATTTTTATCAGAGAACAAATACTCACTTTCCCTTGTATCTATATATTTGAAATTCTAAAATTTGTGAAACAGAATATATCCAGTTTTAACTTACAAAATAACTATCACAATTATAATACCAGACATGGTGAAAATTTGCAATATGATATACACAGATTTACAACTATATAAGTCAAGTCCATACTATATTGGTGCCAAATTATATAAGAAACTACCAACGAGTGTTAAAAATGTTAGTTTAAACAAATTTAATTCTCATGTCAGAAAACTACTATTATCCAATGCTTTTTATTCTGTCAACGAATTTCTTTTTTATATTTTTAATTAATTATTTTACTGTAATCTTTTCCTCTTAATTTTAAGTCAACTGAACAAGTGTTGATAAGACACCCTATATCGTGTACTATAATATCTTGGGCTAATAAATGTATTATTATTATTATTATTATCATTAATGTCAGCGGCGGCCCGTGAAATTTCGGTAAGCTATAACTTACTAATGGAGCATGGGACCCATGCCAAACTTAAATGGATCACTACCAGGACCAAACGGAGACGTTTTGTGGAAAAGAATATTTGATTGGAATTTGCGAATTTTTTTTTTTTTTTCAAAAAGTGCAGTGCCCACCCTGGAATCTGGAAAAGTACTTGTAAAATATCTAGTGTATCTAGTGTATTTTTTTTCGACCAAGGAAGAAAGTATAAGGATAGGTTTTTAATTTTATCAAAAAATCTTCATTCTTTATAAAGTTACATCATTTTGAAAGTTTATAAATTAAATATCAGTGTAAAATAAAATTTCAAAATGATGTAACTTGAATGAAGATTATTTGATAAAATTAAAAACCTATCCTTATACTTTCTTTCTTGTTCGAAAAGAAAGTACTTTTCCAGATTCCAGGGTGGTCACTGTACGTTTTGAAAAAAAAATTCGCAAATTCCAATTAAATATTTTTTGCCACAAAACGTCTCCGTTTGGCCTTGGTAGTGATCCATTAAAATTTGATATGGGTCTCATGCTCCATTGGTAAGTTACTGCTTACCAAAATTTCACGGGCCGCCGCTGTAGTTGCATGTATAAATATCCCATGAGCACAAGTGGACAACCCTATTTTTAAAGACTGTTGGAAAGTGTGTAAGCTATGAATTGGGAAACGCAAGGAATCTACACTGTGGAAAACTATTTACCCCAGGTGACTGCCATGGCAAAATATTGTATTTTGTCTAAATTGCAAGCCAAGTACTTATGGGTTCATGCCGATGAAACCACAAATGCTTTTGATTGGAAAGTAGTGAATGTATTGATTGGAGAAATGAATGATATATCAACAATGTAATCACATTTAATAGCATCAAAAGTATTGGGAAAAAACAAATGACGAAACAATAGCCTATAATTAGTATACAAGATATTACAAGAACTGTGGGGTAATCAGTATAAGAATAAAACAAACATGTTTTTACTTAGAACACTGGCCCAGACCTTGCCCATACAATCGTGGGATTTTATTATTAAAATATATTTATATTTCTGAGATAAAAATGTAGGTACTATTTTTCTGTTTTAGATACAAAGTATTATGTTCCAGTGGACATTAAAAATAAACATTTAAATGATATTTCACCAGTATTATATATTCAGTCAAGCTGTGATACGCCCAGTGACAGAGATTATTTAGTAAAAGAATTGGGAAAATATGTGGGAATTGATTGCTACGGAAAATGTTTAACAAATAAGACACTTCCTAAAGAGTATGTATGAACATTTATTTCTGTATGCTAAGGGTAGGGTGGTCCTTATTTTTTAGAATAATTTTTTTCAGGACTTGTTCCTTTACATATGAAATAGTAAAGTGCAAAAATCATCTCAATAGAATAATATTAACAAGTGCAGCATCTCAGTTAAATTTCATGGTCTTACATTTTATTCATATTATGAGCCTGCATGTGTATAATAGAAACAAACCGTAGAGACAGGGTTGTGTTTTAAACATGATTTCTGATAATATTTACAATATTAATAAGACAACTTTAAAAAATATATATTTATAAATTATTAAGTATATTAATATTCCTAGTATTAACATTATTTTTATATTACTAGCAAAAAGATGCTAGCAATTATTTCAACTCTTACTAAAGACTTTTTATAGATAAGTACAAAAACATATATCCTTCTAAACAAAATAATTGCCGGCTATATGCCACGATCAACATTTGATTATAAGAAAGAAATATGTACATTACGTACACCGTAACTATCACAATAATGTTATTTTTAATTTTAAATTATCCTGGTTTTGAAGTAGCACTGAAGAGTGTATCTTTGGTTGTAGTATACCGAAACACGTGTATGTGGAAGTTTCTAAAGTTTTTTGGTTTTTGTCTTCAGTTGTTTTTTATTGTACAATTCTTTCTTGTAACATTTAAGTGTATCTGTAATTGGTCATACATATGTACTGTTGATAGAAATAAATAAACAAATAAATGATTCAATACAAGGCACTCTAATAATTGTTCCAAATCTACAGTACTAACAATGACAGGTGACCAATCATTTTTTTTCCCCAAGATATCGGGCGATATTTTTGAATCGCAATACACTGCTGTAAAATCTGCGTTAATTGCCAGTGATTTTACTGACAATTTCAAGCAAGTAAGCTGATATGTTCCAAGGTCAATACAGCACATGTTACCAACATGAAATCGTGATAACATTTTGCACATTTTAATAACTCATCCAAAGGTACAAAACTGCACAAAACTATTTCGAAATTCCAAAAAAAATGTCCCTATAAATAAGGACCACCCTGTTAAAGGGATTTGTTCGCATATCAGTGATTCCTCTGATTTTGTTACTTATTTGTTAGTTGTAAATATATCAATTATAAATTACACACCAAGAATGACGAAAAGATATATAAGAAAGGTGTGGACTGCTTTGCATTAAAATATAGTGACCATGCATATTCTCTATTTTCAAAATTTTTGCTGCATATGTGCTGCAATTTATGTTATTTAGACACATGCAAAATTTTAAAATACCTAAACGAAAATCCTCTGCTTTGTAAAATAGTATTCACATTTAACGCAATCCATATGCGGAACAACCTCGATTCTAACATTAAAAAGCTACCTGCAAAAACATTAAATGATCAAGTAAAAAGTATGTTGCTTGCTAATTAAATTATTGCCACTCAAAATCAATAGCACACTCCACTTGCATACATCTTTAAATGTATTTTAGAATTGCTTTTATTGTTCCACATCCCATACACCATGTATATTGATATGTGTGCATATCTTGTAGCAGGTCATTGGCATGTATTTCCTTGGATTGGTCAGATCTCTTTTTTGGGAATTTGCATGGTATGTCCCTCGACAAACCAGTTCAGAATCTGCTGCCCACTTTCAACCAAGTGTTGAAACTTGGGCTAAATAAGGGGAGGAAATTTATTCCACCACCAGCTATTTATGTCACCTAGGTCTGGTGCAGCGAAATTCTTGGTACCTACAAGAGCTTAGACTTCCTCCGAACTGATTGCTTGGCACACCTCGTATAGCTCTTAAAACATATTGTAGCAGGGAGCCTCGAAGTGTGCTATTGCTGGATTATTGTTATTGAACAGACGTGTCCTTTCATAGATTCCTTTCCGGAAGATTTCAACATTGACTGCTGTCGGTGAATTGTCGACAACACGCTGTGGCTCTTGAAATAGGTGGGATAGATTCTCATGGAGCAATGTGTTTTGCTCTATACTCCATACTCGCCCTATTAGCTTCTTCTAAGGACTCGAATCCTATCTAGATAGTGTTACTCAATTATCACTTAGATTTAGAATGTGGTGCAGGAGTCTTGCAAAAATTGTCAACTATAAATTTGGGCTCTTATGAAATTTGGGGAACAATTATTTAAAGAATAATTGTAATTAATATGTTAAATTTTCATTCTCATTTTACTCTGTATTTCTTATTAAATACTGAACTGTAGATGGATTCTAATCTACAAAAAAATCGTAATCATGTGGGGCATCTGTAAAATATATTCGCAAAAATGTGCCATTTCAACTCTCTCCCTTCCCCTCGTGACACCTTTGTAACATTTGTGGAACCACTTTAAATAAACATTTGTTTGCTAACCTCTCCACTCACCTGTTCCACATCATTTTTAATATTCTGTTTATACTTAAACAGTTTTTACCCCCCTAAAAGTGAACATATATTTTTTAATAGCACCTATGATGTTGAGGAAAGCATTGTACAAGAAGCAAAATTAGGAAGAATTAATTTTGCATTGATGAGCAAAAAATAATTGTTTCCTAGCCATTATTTATTATCTAATAATATATTAAGAACACAAAGTAGCTTTGCTAATGGAATGCATATCAAAATTAGAATTTCCCCCTGCTTCAACCGATTTGCTACTGCTTAAGCAAGAACTAGCCCCAAAACTAGTTTCTGTGTACTGCATTAACTTTTTTTTTTACACTAAAGGTTATCTCACATATATTCCTTGGATCTTTACAATGAAGAAATTTTACACTTTATATCAAAGTACAAATTTATTATAGCTTTTGAGAATGGTATATGTGATGACTATATAACAGAAAAATTGTGGAGACCAATCGTTGTAGGTTCCATTCCTATTTACTTTGGCTCACCAACTATAGAGGTAAGTTCTTTGTGATAGATTTAGTGGTTAGATACAATATCTTTTTAAATGCTTCCATCTATCTTTATCAAATTTTTTTATAAGAAAATCTTTAGTTCGTTTGAAGTGCTTGCCATAACTTTTTTATGTCTCTTGAACTTTAAATTGTAGGAACGTTATGTAGAATTACAGATTTCTACAAAAAAAAAAGAACTTAAGGGGAAACACCTAGTCCCAAAATTGAGTTTGCGATAAAATTCCTTACCAGTTAAAAATGCTTTACTTAACGTTTTGCACTATTCTTAAAAAACTACATTTCTTTAAGGCTCCGTACTGAAGAGTGACGAAACCCTCATAGGGTGACTTGCTTGTCTGTCCATCTGTCACAATGATTATCTTCGAAACTGTTGTAGCTCTAGACATGAAATTTCACACACACTTAAAGCTTGGTGTTCCACAGGTACCTCAGGAGTCACTGCCACAAAAATATTTTTGACACTCTCTTATGAGGAAAATTTTTTCCATTTTTTACAAGTGGGTGATATAGTTATGGTCTTACAAATAGCATATTTTGCATCAAATGCAATATCGACAACGTTTTGATATTTGGGAGGAGTAGAATAATCATACATACTGTGCAACTATAAAGAAGATTTATCAATAATTTTACATATTTTGGTCAGTATATGGCTAAATTCCGACACTGTCTTATTCGTCACTAACGTCATAATTCCACGCTCGTCAACGTAAATGTTACTTAAATAGCATTAATTCGTATTTAGCAATTAAATATATTATACATAATTTAGGTAGTTTTCACCTCAAATTATACCAAAATATTCACTGAGGGCCTATACAGTGCACGGTTTCCTATAATATTAAACCACCCTTTTTTTTTTTCTCTAGGCATCCATCATTTATTTTTATGTAAATCGCTATCGTTGCTTTTCTGTAAGTGCCCATCTTCATTTTTTCTATTAGTAACACCATGTTTTTTTAATATGCTGCTGCAGGATATCTATACCATGATGACAATGATAAGAGGCCTTCACAAGCTTTACCGATGGATACTTAACTTTTTCTGTTTTTGTTCGCGCTATTTCGTTGTCACCTTTCCGTCTCAATACATTTTTTTGCTGGTTTTGTTTTTTTTTTCATTTTGTTTTAAGAGAACTAATTTTTATTCTGAAAAGGGTGTACCCTTTTCGTCTCAGAACCAACCCAAGATGAGAACAAAAACTTTTGCTTTTTGAGAACAGAATACCCTTTTCGTCTCAGAACCAACCTAAGATGAGAACAAAAATTTTTGCTTTTTGAGAACAGAATAAAAATTAGTTCTCTTAAAACAAAATAAAAAATTATTTTCTCACTCTCTGCCTAATATATAAATATGAATGTATGACGTTTTACTTCCCTCGCTTACCGAAGGGTAATTTAGGTTTAATTTCAATTCCATCAGTCTATCTGTATGTCGGTCTGTCTTCTGTCTGTGTGTTGGCACTGTATCTAAAAACATATAAAGAACCATAAAATTTTGTAGGTAGTTGATACTACTGATGAAATGGGTAGACTTTCACTGAAAAATATACAGGGTGGACACCTAAAAAGAATAAATAATGGAAAAATGTGACATATGGCAATTATATTTGGCATATAGTTATAACATTTCTATTCCTTATTTAGAAGTTCAGTCCAAAGCGTTGCTGCCAGGATAAATCGTTACAAAGCCTGATGTGATAGAAAACAGCCGAGCCGGCGTACTTGAATATTGCAAACGATCCATGTAAGAATATAATTCACCAGATATGTTATACGCTTATCTCAAATGAAAGTAGTCGATTGTTAACCTGGCCCACCATTACATATCCCTTATCTGCATTTGGTTCATTGTTAATATTCTTTTGTCGACCTTTTTTTATGAGTTTCAAACAGATTTTAGATATCCTATAACACAATTTATTATATTTTTAATGAGAAATATGTAGACTGGGCATCCTAAGAAATAATTGACCTATGGTGGAAATCTGAAAGGTATATTTACCCAAAACTTTCCTATTTGGCACCCTTCATTTATTGTTTATCTTTTCTGTTGGATGTCCGCCCTGTACATTTTCCATGTTATCAGGTTTTCTTTGTAGTAGTGACAACTGCATTCAAATAATTATTTATTGTCCTCAGTTGTTCCCAAATTAGTTTTTTAAAGTGACCACCCTATATAAAGAGTCTATCTATAGCAGGATAATCTAGGCGAAACGGCCCCAGAAAGCAATCTTTAAAATAACTTATATTATATAAGTCATAAGAACATGATTGGCAAACTTTTAGCCCTTGACTTCCATTGGTCCTTGAGATAATTGACAAAACATGTGCCGGCACGGCTATTTGTTTAACTTGTTTTTCTCGAAACCTATTTTAGCTAGACGAATAAAACAAAAAGGCTCCATTTGACTATTAGTTGATCTATATTATAAATTAATATAAATTGTTGAATAGAATAATTAATATAAATTGTTGAATAGCTCCCTTTAGAAAGGGTAAATGCACATCAGACGCCAATCTTCAACTTTTCAATTATATAGGTGATGGTTTCGAAATGAAATCATCAACACTAGTCATGTTTCTAGACCTCAGTAAGGCATTTGATTGTGTATCTGGACCAATTCTATTACAGAAATTAAGTTTTTATGGCATTAATGGAGTAGGTAACTCTCCTATTAATATCATCTTATCTATCTGCAAGGCAACAGTGTGTAACAGGCAAAGGAGGAATAAGTAATTTATTACCTATATAGCATGGCATTCCACAGGGCAGTATATTGGACCCACTATTATTTTTAGTATATATTAATGATCTACCTGAAGCCTTATTATTACCACTTTTTATTTGCTGATAACACAACTATCGTCAAACAGATAAAAGATAGCAATGCGGGAACCATTAAGGAAGAATTAGATGAATTTAAACAATAATTCGACTGGTTTAATGCAAATATGCTATACATAAATCAAAACAAGACAAATTCAATGGTATTCTCTACTAAATCAGTTGCATCTGAAAGTGTTAAATTTTTAGGTTTAACTCTGGATAATCGGCTAAGATGACACACACATGTTGACATATTGTCAACTGAACTATCTAAAAAGTACATGCTATAAGGCAAATTCAAATCAGAATTGGTCTAACCTCAGCAATAGTCGCATACCATGCGTTATTCCATAGCTTAATGACATATGGTCTAATTAACTGGGGTACCTCTAATCATATCCAGCAAGGTTTTACTGTTCAAAAGATGAGAGCAATTAGAACCTTATCAGGAATAAGTCAGTTAGACAGCTGTAAACAGTGGTTTATAGAATATAAAATAATGACTCTGCCATCTTGTGTAATTTATTACAATCTAATATACATCAAAGATCACCTTGATGAATACTCTAGAAATTGTGACAACCACAGTTACCTCACTCGCAATAGAAATGATATACAGATACCACAGCAAATATTAACATATACAAAAAGAAACGATTTATGAATTTCACTCTTCCGATATCACTAAAACATGCACCAATGACACTATTTAAGCAGAAACTGAAAATTCATCTTATAGCCAAGGCTTATTATAGCATCAATGAATTTAACTATACAGTTTTGTAATTATACTAAATTAATCACGCCTTTACTTAGTCAAAATTTTTAGTACTACTTGTTATCTATGTTTAGTGATCGTCATCTACACATTAGTTTTTTTTTTTTTTAATCTTGCACCCATTTTCGTTTAACGTGAATTTTTACTATAGCTTCGTATATTATTATGCAAGTGTATATAGTTGCATTAAATAAGAGGCACATAAAACCATCATAAACGAACTTATTTTTCTAAATGTCACACCCATTTGTTTTTAATGAAACAATTAGTAGAAATAGTAAGTGTAATTAGTCATATTATATATTTTTTTAGCGATTCTACCTCGGCTCTAACCGTAAAAAATTCATTGTCAAATTTTTATTTTCATTTTTCAAATAATTAAAATTATTTAAAATATTTAATATAGACTAACTAATGGTCTAACAGAGCCTTTTTGTTTCATTCGTCTAGCTAAAAAAGTTTTTGAGAAAAACACGTTTAAAAAATAGTCGTGCCGGCGCATGTTTTGTCAATTATTTCAAGGACCAATGGAGATCAGGGGCTGAAAGTTTGCCAATCGTATTCTTATGATTTATTGCTAATATTACAACATATGTTATTTCAAAGATTACTTTCTGGGGCCGTTTCCTCTACCTTATCCTGCTAGACCCTTTCACCTTGGGAATTGCGACAACTACATTCCAAATATTATTGTCCTCCATGGTTTCCTAATTCTTCTTTAAAATGACCACCCTGTGTGATTTTCGCTAAAAGTGTTGCAGATGTCCTCCTTGGAAATTGTGGCAATTATGTTCCAAATATTATGGTGCTCGGTCGTTTTTTAATTGTTTTTTAAAATGGTCACTCTAAAAAGTAGGTGATTAAGAATCATTGGTGGAAGATAATATTTGGAATATAGTTGATACTATTATCAATGAGGAAAACTAACATACAAATGGCAAATAAAGAGGGAAGTTCTGTGTAAAAACCTTTACTGATTGTTTCATTAATGAGTGCAATTAATTATGTCTGAAGTCTGGATTTTAAAATCTGTTACTAATTTTTAGGATTGGCTTCCAAACAACAATTCAGCAATTTTAGTAAAAAATTATAAGAGCATGGAGGCTGTTGGTGACGTTATTAGAACAATCAATGAAAATGACATGATGTATGAAAGCTTCTTAGAACACAAAATAAAATCAAAAGTATCAAATAGTCTATTAGAGAAATATATTCTAAACAACTCTCCGATATCTGCTTTTTTAAATTTTGTGTGTGAAAGTGTGCACAAGAGTAATTATAGTTATAAGCAGAGAAATGTGTACAATTGTCCAAAACCGAATGTGCTGGATAAAGAAAATACTTGGGATCAACATTGGGATATAGGCAAATGTCAGTCAAAAGCACTAAAATTATTGATAGATAGAGATAAACCTTTTTCAACTGAAATATTCGATGAAACTTGGAAAACACTTTTAAATGACCGTAATTGTTAATTAGCTTTTATTCTGACAGAGATACTCGAATACATCCTGCAAAATATCTTCCCTACTTGTAAATACTTTTATAATTCATTATGAACTTAAATTTATGTAATGTACAGAATAAAGTATATTTCTACTTGATTTTGCTGTAGAATTATTTCAATATTACTCTGAATTTATGCAGAAAATATTCCTACAAAATTTCCACGTCCTAGTTTAATATTCTTCTGTATATTCTTCAGAAATAATCAACTTTCTCATTTATTATTTACTGTAGTTCTTCCACCTACACAGTTGCTGTTTGTATAAATGATAATTGGTATGTAACATCTTCAGAGGAATACCACTCTTATACTCTAAAAACATAGTTCCATTGCTTTATTTTCGAAAATTTTAGGAAAATAAACATATGATGTAATGGGACTCTGTGAAGATTTTAGAAAAAGAAAGTAACACAACCAGCGACGGCTTAAGCATTCTTGAGGCCCTCGCCCCATATGCAAATGTAGCCCCCCCCTTTTATAATTTTGTTTGCAATCAAAAAGTTGGCTTATATAGTATCACTAATATGTTATTAATCATAGGCGTACGTCAATCTTTCAATGATTTATATAAAAATGTATTTGTCGCCTCGCATTTTGAATTATTGTAATAAGTATATTTTATTTTTCGGATTGTGTGCCGTAATTAAATTAAAATAGAAATAACCTTTAATTGGGCACGAGGCCCCTGGCCATGGCCCAGTTTGGCCATGTCTTACGAAGTCACTGAGCAGAACTTACAGAGATGCCAAAGAAACTACATCACACAATACCTGATAATATTGAATTTGTCAATAATAATATTATTATTAGCATCGACAAATTCAATATTATCAGGTATTGTGTGATGTAGTTTCTTTGGCATCTCTGTAAGTTCTGCTCAGTGACTTCGTAAGACAAGTCCAAACTTGGCCATGGCCAGGTGCCTTGTGCCCATTTAAAGGTTATTTCTATTTTAATTTAATTACGGCACACAATCCGAAAAATAAAATATACTTATTACAATAATTCAAAATGCGAGGCGACAAATACATTTTTATATAAATCATTGAAAGATTGACGTACGCCTATGATTAATAACATATTAGTGATACTATATAAGCTAACTTTATTATTGTAGGATCTTATAAAAGATATTGACGTCATTTAAGTAATTGTAGGTGCGTATATATAAGACTTAAAATAATAACAAAAAATGACCAAAATAGTAAAAAGTAACAATAGAGAAATCTACATCAGAGCAGAAACATGAGTCACACATAGAACGTTAATATAGAGAGTATACAATTAAAGTAATTAAATAAGGAATATGGTTAAAATTAATTATAGTTGTAATATTCTTGGAAAGAGTAAGAACAATTTTCTGTGAGGTTGTTTTATATGGTATTTACATTTGCCTATAGGGTTGACATGTTTAAGAGAGTTGGGCAAATGATATGACTACAAAAACAATATGGGCTCTTTGTATACATTGACAAGTTAAGATTTGACACAAACACTTTTGACTTAGTATCATGCGTGCAAAGTGCAATTCATTATTTTGCGGGAGTTTTTCTTAATTCATTTTAATAAAGATTAGTGCTTCATAAATAGCTATACAGGGAAGCATTAGGATTCGATGTTTTTTTAAGAAGGGCCTACAGGAGTCTAGTGGGTTAAGCGAAAAAAATTTCCGTATTCTTTTCTGCATAACAAAAATTAGGCTGATCTCAATTGTTTGACCCCAGTAAATCGTCATATAACTAAAATAAGAATATGCCTAAGCGCAGTAGACATTCATTAGGTTTTTCGTGTCTAGAATTGAGGAAATTAATATTCTATCTTATTCTTATTTTAGACTACTCTTACATTGTAGGAAATTTGCATTTGCATTTAATTATATTTTATAATTATACCTGTATTGTTAATTTTCCGAAATCTATTTTGGATTATCCTCTTCGTTAGAACCATAAATAATTATTGCATAAATACGTATTACCTGGTAAGTGACTTTTCAGTCCATTTTAAACTTTGAAAGAAGTAGCACTGAAGAGTGTATCCTTGGTGTAGGATACCGAAACACATGTATGTGCAAGTTTCTAAAGTTTTTTGGTAAGTGTTTTTTTGTCTTTAGTTGTTTTTTTGGTTTTGTTGAACAGGATAATTTTTTAAAATTAAAATTAACATTATTGTGACAGTTACGCTGTACCTAATGTGCATATTTCTCTCTTTTAATTCAATGTTGTTCGTGGCATACAGCCAGCGAAGTATTTTGTTTAGAAAGATATATGTTTTTGTACTTATCTATGATAAGTCTTTGGTAAGAGTTTGAAATAATTACGAGTATTTTTTGCTAGTAATAATATATTCATTTCCTCAATTCTATTTTAGACTACTCTTACATTGCGCATTGTAGGGAATTTGCATTTGCATTTAATTAAATATTAAGTTCTATCAAACCTCCATCAGCCCTAATGCATGCCTCAATTCGCTTTCTATTATTGTTCATAACTTTTCGGAATTTAACTAAACTTCTGATTCAGGATTTCAAAGAAGTTTTGTTAACAAAATTATTTGATTAAGAAATGCCTACTATGATTTTTTATTTCTTTCATACAATTTAGTATCGTAGATGACCTTGCATTTAAAGATGGAAAGTGATTTTGTGGTCTTAAATAGTGTGACGTACTATCTTTCAGTTGCCCAGCGCATAGACGAGCAGAAAGGTCACATTAGCGCTGAGCTATATTTCTGTTGTTCTCAAACGCCACCTTTACAATTTTTTATGTGGGGTAAAGGTCCCACACTAGCCTCCTAACGCAGTCTGTTGCAGTAGGGCTGGGATAGCTACAGTGAAGAAACGGTTATGTCCAGGGGTCTGGACGGCAGATTAGATTTTCACTCACATTCAACAGTAAAATGCACATGACAGTAAATAACAAAGTTTATTAAATGTAATAAAATTTACAATAGCAATAAAAAAGCGGTCAAGTACCAAAAATATCATCATAAGTAAAATAAAAACTTGTTGTTGTGTCCTGTTATTTCAATTACAATTACAAAGCTACAAGAACGAAGAACCAGGCGGTGAGTAGCTAGTTAACTGCTAGTTTCTATTATTTATTCAGAAGCTAGAGGTGGTAAGCAAGCAAATGGTGAGAGTGGTAGAAAAACATAAAATCTATAAAAAAGACATTAAGAGATAAAGAAAACGGTAAGCGGAAAAACAACAGTAAGTAGTAAAAAAGAACGGTGTGCGGTGTGCAAGTGCCAGGCAGTAGCAAGCAGTTTTCTACATCTAACCATAATTAAGCATAACTATATATGGTCACAGTGTACATGTGAAGAATTTGGCAAAACTAAATAAAACTAATACCAAATAAATAAATCGATTTTTGAATTCGGTGCGACTTGTGACATATGATATATTCGGATCTGAAAATAAGGAAGACTGCGGCTTTTTTGAATTTTTTTATTTGCATGGAAGGGTTAAGGTCATTCAAGGTCCAATTCATATTCTTAAAAGGAAACTCCTATTTTTTATTTCAAATTCGAATTGTCTGACGAAAAATAGACTACTTTTGTTCGAAACATTTTTTTTGAAATTGTCATTTTTTTTTCAGTTATCCAGCGAGGAAAAATCAAAATTATAGAAATTCCCGATTTTTTTACTCGAAAAAGAAGTTTGGACAAAAATTGCTAGAGGCAAAAAGAGTTTAGAATTATTCCTAGAATATTCTCTTTTTTTTTCGGAATTTTCTAATGCCCTTTTTGATGCACTTGAAAACTCCACAATGCTCTTTTTTACAATGGACATTGGACAATTCCGAAAAAATTTCAGAATATTCCCGATGATTCCAAACTTTTTTTGCCTCTTGCAATTTTTTTCCAAACTTCCTCTTTTTTCGAGTAAAAAAATCGCAGTTTTAAAATTTTTATTTTTCCTCGCCAAATAACTGAAAAAAATGATAATTTCAGAAAAAATGTTTCGAACAAAAGTGGTCTATTTTTAGTCAGACAATTCGAAGTTGCAATAAAAAATAGGGATCCCCTTTTAAAAAGACGAATCTGACCTTGAATGACCTTAACCCTTCCATGCAAACAAAATTTTTTTTAAAAAGCCGCAGTGACTCTCTATTCCAGACTCCTTTCTGAGTATTTAAAAAAAGAAATTCAAGTCGATGTCTCAAGAAAGAGCATCAGAGCGAATTATATCCATTCTGCCACACTGTGTGTTGCTAGTGGCAGATTTTTTAATTATTGCAAATAAACTTCCTCACAGCCAGGTTTCTACATTTTTTATATAAAGTAGAATCTTATATCGCAGTTTAAACTAGCTAAGTTAGAAGGAACCTATAATAATGATTTAAAACAACTAGTTTTCAACCGTAAGTGGGACAAATAATGAAGCATAATATTAAAATAAATTGCATTTTTGGCATAGGAAAAACCTTCGTTACAATAGACCTTGTTGACCTCTATCTTTTAAGATCAGTTTGATTTAAATCGGACAAAAAACAAAAGAATTATTATGCTGTTACACTCTTAAGTGAGACACACTGTATATACATCATATTTTTAGACACTAGAACACTGATTGTTGTGTTGTTGATTGTTTTTAAGTTAAATAGTTCAAAAGTATCCACAGATTAGTTCAAGAGCTGATGCGCCACAAAAGACAAGAGTGTGCTCTGCTTGTCAAACTTTTAATTAAATAATATTAATTTTGTAAGATAAATATGTGTTCTAGGATATTGAATGTCTAAAATTTTTATTTTTAGTTAATACAGAAATGTTACGTTACCTTTCCAAGTTAAGATTTAAAAAATTATGTTATTTATATCTTATACTACATTGTTGTATATGGTACTTCATGTTTGAGGACATTAAGGTAAAAAAACTTAAAAATGTAGCTGTACTTGTATAACATATATGAACTTATTTCAGATGGCACTTTTCTTTAATAGGGAAAGCGATGATGGAATTCCTGTATTAGTTTGGTGGACACCTATGATAAACAAAGACAAGATCATACACTGCCCTAGTAATAAATCATATAAATGTTTATTAACTAAAAATCGAACTCATGATTCTAATACAAATTTAGGTGTAAGTTAAAGAGTCAAATTACACAGATTAATCATTAGATAACGTGTTTAGAACACTGCAACATTATATGGTTGCATATATTCTTTGTACTACTCTGAATACTTATACAAGGTGTAAATCTAGAATTGTAAGAAAAATATCCTCTGAAAAGGACCCCACACTTTTCTTATGGAAAGTGGCTTTCGGCCAACGTCGAAAAATGGACAATTTTCTAGATATCGGGGGTGTAAAGGGGGGGGTGCTCATTTCTTAGGCGAAGTTAAATTTGCTGGAATTGATACGTTATTCCTCTTGACCTCCTGATCAAAAGTTCTCATGAGCACAAGGTCGGAAAATGCACAGTTTCCCAGATATCGTGGGTTGTTAAGTCGTCTTTGCACCCCTGATACCAGAAAGTCAGATTCCTTTTAATACAAATGGACTCAGACAAAATTTCTGCCATACGACATTGACCAAGACTCGAACTTTAATGAAGTATGAAGCTTTCTTGGTCCTTGTAATTATTATAGACTCTTGGTGGTGGAATTTGCGGAAATTGCGAAGCCATAACACCAGTTAATAGAAGAAAAAGTTCAGTATAGTATATATGATCTTAATTGGGACAGCATAAAAACGAGAACTCGGAGTAAAGCCGGCATCTCCTTTATGGTACATACCGGTGGTAGAGATGTAAAAATGCTTTAAATACTAAATAATTATTATTTAATTGTTAAAGAAAGGGATTTCTGTAATACCTTTATTCAATAGAAGTGGTTAATGAAAAAATATGTTTATCACATTTGATAAGTCACATAAATGATATATTAAGGCTACGTCTATTGTTTAGTGACCTACCACTTGTTCTATTTTCTAGCGGCAAAGTTATGTAATCTTAGACAGAAGTTGCGTAGATGGTACATAATCCTTCCGAAGGGGTGTAAAGCAGCGACTGTCTTGTTTATTAAATGTTATGCCATGATACTATGAACTTTTCAATATCATGATGTTAGGCAGGTAGAAAATTTGTACTATTCTATAAAGGAAAGACTTGGCAAAATTTTAAAGGGGGAACTCGTTTCCTGGCATCAGTAATTAGTCTCAGTAGCGGAAATGGGTCAACGTTAAATAAACAAATTTCAAAAAGCTTTGTCTATGAACTTTAAATAAACAATATTTCATTCATCACTATCCGAGTTTTCAGAACTTGAATCGTTATTTACATTAATCATAATTGGATTAATAGGTGGTAATATAGAATATTCATTTTCCTTTTTTATCACATGACATACACACTTCCTCCATATATCTTTTTTGCCTATTTCGTCTACTATTATCTTTATATATTCTTTAAGACAGACTCACTTAATTGTGGGGATTGATTATGTTGACGTAGTCTTGTTTTTACATCAGCCCACACCATTTCAATGTGGTTGAAAATGCAATAATATGGAGGTAGACATAAAATAGTATGATCGTCTGCTTCAAAAATGTTTTCAATGGCATATTCCTTTTTAAAAATTTTCTTTCCAATCAGTTCTAATAAAGTCTTTTTTGTGTTTTTTTCTGATATTTCCAAGCCTTTACCTTTCATAAATTCAATGATACCTCCTTTTCTTGTGTTGGTGTTCGGAATTTTTGTGTGTTGCCGCGAATTGTATGACGCATTGTCCATAATAATCACAGAATTTGGTGGGATATTTGGTAACAGCTGTTCCTTTGCCCACTTCTCAAATAATTTGGCTGTCAAATTATCAAGTAACAAATTTAATAGTGTTAGCGTTATCTTGTGTTATAATTGCCAAACTCTTTTGGGGGTTACTAGGGGGTGTAAACATGTAACATTATTCTTGACAGACAGGTTTATTAAAATTGCTTTCTATTAGATTTCAATAGAGTTAAAATAATTCATAAATTCCAATAAATGAATTAGATATAAGTACATTCTCTCCGAACCTGTAGACATTTTTGTGAACATTTCAATGATAACCTCAGAGTTTGTTATCTTGCGGACGAACTCGATTATTTAGACTATTTAAAAAATAACAGCCAACAAATTTTTAATGTAATTAGATTTATTAAAAATATTACCTAAATGTTTAATAGATGTAAGTTAGTGGGTTTACCCACCTTAGTATTCACAAGTATTCACTAGAAGGTAGGAAACACCAAGAAATTTAAATACACTTCTTGAGGACACACTACACTGGAACTCGACAAGAGTAAACTTTAAGGTTCTCGGAACAGAAAGTTATTTGATAAAAATTGTTCACTAAATTGTAATATTTACGTGCATATAATCTACCATTAAATTTAGCAATTCATTTTTTATAGTCTAATGGGTTTCTTGATTAATATGATATATATTGTATATTATGTACAAATGTTCTCTCTTAAAATTTTATTTATTAATAGTTTAATTTAAAATAATTCCAATTTCCAGTGGTTTAGGTACACTGCTGCCCATACTATCTATTCAAAAATTTTTTAATGTTGTTAGGTCAAGAATCTACGAATGTCAGATTCTCTTTTTATGCATGTTCATGTGATTTTCCTGCCCTACCGGACAATAACACATTATTAAAAACAATCAGCTAAAGTGGAGTTGTTACTTCTTCGTCTAACAACATTAAAATTAGTTTGTTCTTGACTTATGCATTATAAACACTTTTAAATAGGTAGAATGACCAGCAGTGTATACAAATAACTATTTTATTTAGGCATATTTGTTCAATGGCACTGCTATTGTGAACAACGATTTTCCTTTACCAAGAAACAAAATGATTCCATGGGCAATACTTCATGACGAAACAGCAAAAAAGTATTCGCCATATTCATTCGAGAAAGTGTGCAGTTTATTCAACATAACATCAACATATAGTCGACATAGTGATTTACCTCTAACTTTAAAGCATTTAACTGACGTTAGTAGGATAACAGGTAATATGAATGAAATAATCTTTATGAACCCAAAATAATTAACAGAATTACACATAGGGTTTATCTCTACTATCGATAAAAAAATATAAATGATAACAAAATAGCAATAGCAAAAAGAGATGGATATATACATATGTTGAATGTACTTCTAACGAATTGATTTGCTTATATTAGCATGTTTGCAAGGATAATAGATGAGACCTGAATTAAAGCTGCCATATTCCAAAGAAATCAAGTGGTGGATAGTATATTTCCACTCTCGATTTAATAAGGGCAGTAGTCGATATTTCAGTGTTTCAATAAGAAACTATTACATAGCCTAATATTTTATTGTGTATGTTTTTAAAGTCTTCAAATTTGTTATGATAAACTAAGAATATTTACTGTATCGTCATATTTGTTGATAATGGCAGTATATTGCGAACATTGAAAATCTACAAAATGCCGAAAATCTCATACAGAAGCACAAGTTTAATAATAATGTAGATCAGTTTGAAGTTTTAAGTGAAAAAGAGTTCATATGTACAAATATTTAGAATGTCTAAGGTATTATGTAGATTTTTCATTGAAACTGTAGAATCATTTATGAGACCACAGAAAAGAGCTATGGGTTTGAGCGTAACCACAACAGTAAGGTTTTACTATGAATTTGTGGCGATCAGGTGTTTTTTTTAATTTAATAGTAACTTCTTGCCACATACACTGGCCATCCTTTTGCGTAAATTCATTAGAAAATTTCTCAGAAGTGAGTTTTGGAAGTTCATTTATGAATTCTAGAATTATGCGCTTTTGTCAGTAGAGGCATTGCCATTTCGGCGTGGAGCTCCATTACATAATAAAGTTTTAGTGAAATAATAAAAAAGAATCTCTATTCTTCAATGCAAACAATTTGTCGTGTCTATACGGGCTACGTTCCGAGAATTATTTCCTTAGGGAAAAATAATCTCTATTCTTTTATTTCTTTTTCCTTTAATAGAATAAAATCAACTACAAGTTACATCAGTCAAGATATACGTCTTCTGTCATTTCAAACGTAGTGAAGTTAGGTATTTTTCGAAAATTGCCATGATGCCAAGTGCATTTTAACGAGTGATTGCTATCGTTCGTGTACATAAACGAAATGCAGTCAAGAATGCCGTATACAGAAAGTGTTCGCAAATATGCAGTTCGCATAAATACGTATACGTGCATTGCGAATCATGTCAAGAATAAGGCTGCTGGGGATTATAATTGTTTTTCCTTATTTTTCTCATAGAAATTTAGGTACCGAAAGTACGTAAACTAAGTTTGAAAAATATCGAAGGTTGTTTATATTTTCAGCCCCTATATCTCACTCCCAGAGGGTTTCAATTTTTTTTTTACTTAAAAACCTATGCACAATAAGTACATTTGCAGAGTTTCAGAATTTTGGCCAATAATTTTGGATTCTGGCCCACTGTGCAATCGGCTTAATAGTTCTTAAGATATCACATCGGCACGATATGTCAAGAACTATTAATAAGGCAATTGCAGGGCCATACAACTACCGCCAATCTTCAATAATAAATTTTCTAAGAGGGGGGGTGCCATTCATAATAATAAACTTAGTTACCTCTACAAAATTTTCGAAGAGCAGGGGCAGTATTCCCTAGAATTGAATATTTTTCTATTTATCTCGATCAACATTTTGAAAAGCACTTAGGTTTCAATATTTACCTCCGTCAAAATTTTAAAGAGTGGGGGGTACAAGATAGGTATTTTAAAAAATGAGAGCGGAAATATTCCTTCACCTACCAATTTCTTATTTATCTCATTGCATATATGCAATACAAGTCATTTGGAACTCGTTATTATTACTAATCATTTAAAAGTATACCTCTCTCATTTTACCTAATGCAAATGCTACTTCAGCTTCGGGGGTCCCCTCAAAAACCGCCGGGCCCGAGGGAAAATACCCCCCCTCGGCGGGCCTGGCCGATTGCTCTGAAATTTCGCACATTTATTGAGAACACAACTGCCTTTTTCATAAACTACAGAAAATAAAATACATGCATCATAAAAAGTGTGGAGAGAAAAAGGCAATTGAGCAACTGAGACATTTTGGGAGGCGTCTCACTTCAAGGGGCACCAAAGCCACAATTTTCATTATAATCACATAAAAATTTGAATAGTTGCTTTATTGTAGAATAAATATATCTCCAAAGTTTGAAAATAATTTGTCGAATAATTTTCCCAATAAAAATTCCTATAAGATGCGATTTATCATCTCGTTTAATGGGACTCCCCCCTTAAGACCGAACCTTTACAATTTTGTTGCCTTGCTGCCTTTAATTGTGGTACTGGTCCAGCACTGCAACGTTAACTTAAAATATAATTGACTAATGAACAGTATGTTTGCAACATCGGGTCAGCAACTGTCGATAAGTCTGCCTGTAACTGGCCAATGTACATATTTATTATGTGCGTATGGATATAATGCATTTTACAGGCATTTACCTGTTGAGCACAGTACTCAGCCCGCATCTCAGCCATACTTACAGTGTCTGCTGGGCTATTATTAAAATATATTTATATTTCTGAAATAAAAATGTACAATTTTTCTGTTTTAGATACAATGTATTATATTCCACTGGATATTAAAAATAAACATTTAAATGTTGTTTCACCTGTATTGTATATTGAGTCAAACTGTGATACACTCAGTGGCAGAGATAATTTAGTAAAAGAATTGGGAAAATACGTGGGAATTGATTGTTATGGAAAATGTTTAAGAAATAAGACATTTCCTAAACGGTGTGTATGAACATTAATTTTTATATGTTAAAGGTAACGTAGTCCTTATTTTGTGGAATAATTATTTTAGAATTATTTTTTCAAGACTTGGTATTTAAATTTAAAAATTATGTTAATCTTCCTATTTCGTAGTTTTAAATTTAGCTATTTTGCAAACCACTGAAATTATTGAGTGAAATTTCATAGTAATAGCCTTGTTATGGTTCTACTTAGGTATTCTTATAGTTTTTTAAATATATGTACTAAGAAAAAAATGTTATGGGCAAAAATAATAAATATTTCCCTATCGGATGTCTCTTTCTAGGGAATGGCACCTTAATAAACAAATTAGCTTTGTTTAAACAACTGCAAAATCAAATACGTTAGATATCGACACAAAAAAAACTGTAAATTCTCTCTAAAATGCAATATTTTGACCATAATAAAATATCCGTATGATCTTTTGTTGAACAAGAAAAAAAAATTGTTTATAGACATTGAACGGTCAAAGATAAAAGTCTGAAAAGATGCGTATTGATAAAATCTTCATTTTTTATATCTTGTCTTTTTTTTGTCTGACGCATCGTTTTTGTTAAAAAGTCAAAAAACATAAAAAAATGAGAATTTTCGCTACGAACCATTGTTTTTAACAATGAAGCTTGTGTTTTATAAATGTTTTAATGTCACCATCGTGTTCAATGTAATTTTTGCTATAAGAGTAGTCAATAAAATTGCCATTTTAAATTTCTGACCAAAAAAAAGTTATGACGACCGGACTGTATGTCTACTATTATTAATAGATTTATGTGGGTATCTCCTAAGCATAAATGCGTTATGTACAGCATTCTAATTTCAAATGCCGTATCTACGTGCCCAGCCAAGTAGATACTGCATTTATATTTAGGACGATGCATATATGGCATTTGTACTTAGGCTAGCTGATAAATTTTGCACATATACATTTGTATGGATTCCCTACGTCCCATTTACTTATGGTATTTTTGCTTAGTAAACATTAAAATAATTGCGTAGAGATTCCAGAACTACTCATAATTCAATGTCAGATTTTTTGTAGATACGGTGTTTGTTCTTCAAAAACTTGATGCGATGTCATTAGAAATACTCGGTGTTCACAAATTTCCAGAATACACAGTAAAAATGTTGCCACGAGTGTATTACACTGGAAATTTATGAATACCGAATATTTTTAATAATATTTGCACCAAGTTTTTTTAACACTGCGTCAAAGATTCAATGTAGTAATGCAGACTTTTTGAACAGACCTTCTATTGTTTACAATAAGCGGCAGATTTTCAGGCCTACCACAAAATTACTTTCTGTAGAGTGTATTAACTTTCTTTTTTACATTAAAGGATAGCTGACATATATTCCAAAGGCATGAACTATAGAGAAATGTTCCGCTTTATATCAAAGTACAAATTTATTATAGCTATTGAGGATGCTATATGTGATGACTATATAACAGAAACATTATGGAGACCGCTCACTGTGGGCTGCATTCCTATTTATTTTGGCTCGCCAACTATAGAGGTAATCTCTTAGCAGTAGTTTAGTGGTTATATAGAATCTGTAGACGAAATTATCTTTTTTACATGCTTTTTTAAAGGACCCCGCACAATTAATTAGGTGTTATCACTATGTGCAAATTTGCTTTTTTGATATTATTAAAATGAAGTACTTGTTATACTAAAGTACTTATTGATATTTAAACGGCATTCCATAGTCCATCAAATTAAAATTTCAACAAATAAATCACATAAAGTTTTAGTAATTGAACGAGTACGCAAAACACGTGGTGACATCATCGGTTATATTAGTTTCTTAAATCGCGTTTAAAAATTGTTAAACACAACATTTTATTCACTTTATTTGCATTTTACATGTGATTAAAGAAGTAACGCCTACCTAATACGGGATTTGTAAAAGCTACTTTAGGAAATTTATCTGCAAAATAACTTATTTATAACACAAAATGGCACTGACAATATAACTGAGGGCGTCATGAGTGGGTAGTGAATTGATGTAGTGTTTTTGGCGAAAAAATTTCAATACAAAATTAAAATGGCTTATTTTAAGGCATTATTTGACTGTTTCTCAAAATTCAAGTGTTTTTAACTATAATAAAGCATTATCTTCACAGTGAAAGTGAATTTAAAATTTTTGAAAACACCTAATTCTTATGGAAAATGTCTCCCAGCTAAATAGGCTGAAATCGCAGTATATTGTAGATAATTTCTTCTTAATCAAAAGTTCTCATGGGCTCAAGGTCGGAAAATGGACAGTTTTCCAGATATCGAGGGTGCAGAGGGGCTGCTCATTTCTTATGGGAAGTGGCCCCCGCCCCAGTGAAATTCGCCAGTATTGACATGTGTTATTCCTCTCGAGTTCTTGATAAGAAGTTCTCCTATGCACGAGGTCGGAAACTGGACAGTTTTCCAGATATCGAGGGTGCAAAGGGTGTAACCACAACCTTCTCAGTTGACTGCTGAGATAATCGGAGTGACCGTAGTAACCAGTTAGCTTAGTAGTTGGTTGAAGGTTCGGTGTGTGTAAAATTGTTTTGTCAGATTATTAACAAAAACCTTTAGGGCGCCAGAGTATTCAACTATTAATCTAATAAACAAATCAATTATATTTTTGCAATAGAATTAGGAAACAGTCAAACAAACAAATTCAAATAACAATATATTAATGACAAAGTTTAAAGTTTACAAAGACATTACATGATTAATGAAAAACTTTCTAAAATTTACTACAATAAAAAATAAATTCGGTAAAGGTATTTATACATAACTTCCCTCTTTATTTGTGCATGGCGCTCTAAAAAATTAATAATTACAAAATAACATTGAAAATAATAATCGGAATATAGTTATCACTATTATTACAAAGAAAACCTGATAAGTTTTGCTCAAAAAACTATACAGAGTGCTCATCCAACAGCAAAAATTCAATACTATTACAGATGCCAAATATGGAAGGCTTGCGCAAATACCTTTACAAATATCCACCATGGTTGAATCATTTCTTGGGATGACCACCCAGTACATTTTTCAATAAAAGTATAATAGGTGCATATGCCAAATATTATTGCCATCTGTCACATTTTCAATTCCACATTCACGTAGTGGAGTGGAAGTATGGTGGTGGTCAAAAAATTTCATTTTTTTTTTGAAATTTTTCAAAAATGTTGGTAAAATGGTAAAAATTTTTGTCTTCTGAAATAGGTTTAGAATGCCATGAAACACGAAAATTTTAAATTTGAGCAAAGAAAAAAAAAATTTCCATCTATTTTAGTGGTAAAAAATTTTCTAAAAATGTTGGTGAAAAATATTTTCACATTTTTTTTTTTTTAAATAGGTTCAGAATGTCATGAAATGTGAAAATTTCAAAATTTGAGCAAAAACTATTTTTTCCATCTATTCTAGTGGTAAAATATTTTTCCAAAATGGTAAAAAAATGTTGCAAATTATCTTTTCCGAAATAGGTTTGGAATGTCATCAAACGAGGAAATTTTAAATTTGAGCAAAAAAAAATTTCATCCAGGTATTCTATAGATTAAAAATTTTTTAACAATTTTCCAAAAAAATTTTTTTATTTGTTTTTGTTGAAATAGCTTTAGAATGCCATGGAAACGTGGAAATTTTAAGTTTGAACAAAGAAAAAAAATGTTCCATTAATTTTAGTGGTAAAATTTTTTCAAAAATGGTAAAAAGATTTTCTATTTTTTTTTAAATAGGTTTAGAATGCTATGAAACGCGGAAATTTTAAATTTGAACAAAGAAAAACAAAATTTCCATCTATTTTAGGGGTAACATTTTTTTCAAAAATGGTAAAAAAAAATTTCAATTTTTTTTTTTTTTTAAATACGTTGAAAATGCCATGAAACGTGGAAATTGATTTTAAACAATATATTTATGGAGGATTTTGAGACTAGGCATGTTCAAAATTGTGCATATAAACCGGTTATCTGGTGGAGATACGTAGATGATATATTTGCAATCTGATGGCCTCATGGTATTGAGTTACTAGATAGTTTTTTGGATCATTTAAATAATAAAGAACCTTCTATTAAATTCACTTTAGAAAAGAAAACTAGAAATGAATTACCATTTTTAGATGTTTTAATTAAAAGAGTAAATGGTACAATTGAAACAAGTGTTTATAGAAAACCAACACATACCAACAGATATTTAAATTTCAACTCAAATCAGTCGATGCACGTTAAGAGGGGTGTTGTAAAATGTTTGTATGATAGGGCCAAAATCATTTCTTCTAATGATGAAATACTAAACAATGAGAAGCGGTTTATAAAGGAAGTTCTTATTAATAACCAATACCCTGGGGCTTTTGTCGATAAAACCTTCATAAATATTGAACATAACAATCAGGTACGACAAAAACCTGAAAAACGTTACACAGTGTTAATTCCTTATGTACGCGGATTATCCGAAAAGTTGCGCCGCATCGGTGATAGATTTGATATTAGGACGGTATTTCAAACAAGCAACACTTTAAGATCTATTCTGACAAAGACGAAACCGAAGAACCGCGAGCAAAATTCAAAAAACTGCATTTATAGTATTCCGTGTGAGTGCAACAAACAATACGTGGGTGAGTCATCCAGACCTTTTAGTGTAAGATTGGGCGAACATCAAAATTATATCAGAAAAAATGAAATTCAGAGGTCCAAGATCTGCAAACACGCGTGGGAGAACGGACATAGAATAAACTAGGACTCGGCAAAAATTTTAACAAAAGAGGCAGACAGCAAAAAAAGAAAAATTAAAGAATCCGCGATAATATTATTGAATGAGGATAGTTGCGTGTCGAATTGTTCCGTAGATGTCTGTACAACTTGGCTGCCAATGTTAAAAGAAGAACTTCACAAACTTAACATTGTATAAAAACTAAAAAAACTGTTAATTATATCAACAGTTTTATGCAAATAGTAAGTATCTATGGATATTGAATATAACAAACATTCTTAGAGCTGTGTATTTGTCATACACAGCAAAAAAGATTTTTCAAAAAAAGCCTTGAAAAAGGAAACAGATTAGATTTCCGAAACGTCGGCGAAATATTTAATTTCAAGTTTTTATACTTATTTGTGTTGTTTATTTAAAAAAACCAACCTTTAACTGATCCTTTGACGTAAACGTCACAGGCGTAGAGGTTATTTACCAGTAAAATACTGGTTAATTGTGATATATTTTGTAGATTCCCCTAGCACCGCTTAAAAAGAAAACATACATGTGGCAGGAAGTCCCAAAGAATTGAAGAGGGAAAAAAAAATTAAGATAATGCCACAAATAACATTTAGACAATATTTTTGGTTATGGAAAACCTGGAAAATTCAGCTTCGCATAGTCTGAACCCTGCTCAAGCTCCTGACAAATAGTTCTCATAGGCACAACGTCGAAAAATGCACAGTTTTCCTGATATCGGAAAACTGTGCATTTTCCGACCTTGTGTCCAAGAGAGCTTTTGATCAGTAGCTCGAGAGGAATACCATATATCAATTCCAGCGAATTTCACCGGGGCGGGGGCCACTTCCCATAAGAAATGAGCATCCCTTTGCATCCCCGATATCTGGAAAATTGTCGATTTTCCCACCTTGTGACCATGAGAACTTTTGATAAGGAAGAAATTATCTACAATATACTGCGATTTCAGCCGATTTAGCTGGGAGCCATTTCCCATAAGAATTGTACGGACTCCTTTATCTTTTCTACCATTTTTGTATACGAAAATTAGTGCATTTGAGGTACTTTGTCATCACTTTTTTATGTCTCTTCAAATTTAAATGGTGACAACATTAATGAAGAATTACAGATTTCTAACAAAAAAAAGAGAGAAATTAAGGGGAAGCATGTAGTATCAAAAATTAAGTTTGCAATAAAATTTCTTACCAAACTTCCAAACTTACTAACCTTCTTGCACTATTTTCCATAGCTGATTTTCCAGCGATAAGAAAAATTCTCATATCAATTCTGTTGTCTGCCATGCTCTAAGCCAAAGGATTAATTGTTAATTAATTGTTTTATAACAAAATCGATCAATAAATAAAAAAGTAAATAATTTTTTAAATTAAAAAAAGAAATTAATCTTTTGTAATTAAACCACAAATGTCTAAAACCAATATTATTTACAAAAAAAAACTGTGATAAGTATCCTACAGGGGGACGTCCATTAATTATGTCACACTTTGAGGGGGGGGGGGTCCATAAAGTGTGACAGAGTGTGACACGAGGGTAGGAGGGGGTCAAACTTTTGTGACATCACATTATTTACATCTACGTACACTATTGTTTTAATTGACTGAAATTTAAAAAAAAAACAAAAATGAGAGAATTCTACCTCAAAATTTAAAATGTGAGACGTTACAAGGGGGGGGAGTCGACTCCAATGTGACAACCTGTGACATAGGGGAAGGGAGAAAAACCATGAAATTTGCATGAGGTAATTAATGGATGGCTCCTAGAATGTGCAACAATTATATAAAAGGAGCAGTAAATCGGCGGAGAGTATAAGTTTTTTAATAAAATCGATCAATAAATAAAAAAGTTATTAATTTTTTAAATTCGAAAAGACATTTTTTTTATGTTTTGTAATTAAACAAAAAATGTCTAAAACTAATATTATTTACAAAACAAAAACTGCGAAGAGTATCCTATAGAATGTGCGATGTACAATTATATAAAAAGAGCAGATTGGCGAAGAGTGTAATGTTTATTCTAGTTTCTTTTTTATCATTTTATTTACGAGCTATATGTTATCTCTTTTTTGCTATTGAGGCCTTCATGCACAACACGACTATCCCAGTAAATATTTTTGTTAAAATTAGCTCCAACTCGACTTTGGAAAAAACAAATTTACTCATTAAAGTAATTATGACAAAATTAACAGATAAAAATTTACCAATTAGTCTTAATTTAGATTTCAGTTTACCTAAATAATACCAATTAATATTATACCTCATACACAATTTTCTTTGAAAATAAATTTAACGAAAGCAGCGAGTGAAAGACTACTAAAAAATCTACTAATACTAATCTACTAAAAATGACTTCAAGGATAAATTTCCAATAAGGCCGAAATAGGTAATATAATTAGGTAGTATTTACCTTTTTAGCGACTAAAAACATTTCTAATAGTTGAATATCTTACTAGGTAGATTTTGCTGGAAATCCTACATGATGTATACTTATTTGGTCACTTTTATTACACTCCTTTGAAGTAATATTAGGTCGAAAACGTCCACAAATTCTACCTAGCTTACCTACCTGATTTCAACTATTAAGTCAATTTCCATTAAACTGACCTTAAAGTTACTCCGAAGAAACAAATTTTAAACCTCTGTATAGCAGTAACCTGGTATATTGACGTCAAAGTGAACTTGATTATAAAATTATAATTCAGAAGCCAACCCTTGTCTAACCTGTTTGTAAAATTCATATTATTTAGGTCATTTGAACAATTAGGTAGGTGGTTTAGTTATTATCTAAAAATTATTTCGGCCATTAAAAGAAGCCATTAACATAGTAGTTGGATAATTTTTGGTGCCAATGTACAAATGAAATGTGCCAAAAATAAAAATCCGCTGCCTAAAGAATTACTACTTCCACATCCAGATTTCCCATCCAAGTGTCTTTAAAGAAAGACATTTTATTTGTATTCCAGTATGTGGAAATAATTGATCATAGAATTTTAATAAAAGGGCATTGCCGAATACCAGCCGATCCTTCAGAAATTTCAGGCACTGTCGAATACCAAGGCACTTCCATAGAGCTCCACTATGACACTCTCGGTTCACTCACTTTTCAACACAATACACTAGTCAAGTTAAAATTTACACATAATAGGTAGAATTTACCAATATTCTACCTATATATTCAAAAATATGGTAACATAAATAAGTTATATTTACCTACAAGCAATTATTTGATATAACATCAGAGTTAATAATACTTTCAATAGGTAAAGTTAACCAACCAACCAGTGTCGTAAATTTTACCCTAAAATGACTGAACTTCCCTAAACTTGATCTGTGATAATTTCTACCCATAAAATATGTAGATTTTCGTGATAATTTTAACTTTGAGGTCTAATTAACAATGACACTATATCTTCTTAGTGCAGTTAAAGTATGATTCCAAATTGAAATTTGTAAAATGAGTATGTACAGAAACAAACTGACGAAAAGGTAAAAAAATACATAATTATACCTGTAAACTCATATTTAACAAGTATATCATATTATTGGCTCAAACCATTACTACAATTTTTTATTTAGCAATAGGAATTTTCTTATCGATGAATATTTTGGAGGCGCATTATTATTTTACGAAGTACATCTGCCTTTCACAAAAAAAAATTCGGTGCATTGATTTCAACAAGCAAGAACTGCAAATACTTTCCTTATAAATTGGATTTATTTTAGTTACCGACATTCATTTTGTATCATTGTGAGTTCGGTATCTCCTCAGTTTTGTAAGTGACTGACAATAATATTTCGACTACTTATAGAAAAAAATTCCAAATAAGTATAAAAATCTTATTTTTTTCTGCTTTATTTAATTTTCCAATTTAACATAAGTCTGTTGTAGATTCTACCTAAAACTAATCAACTTGATGTCGAATTGAAGTTGAATTTAAGTAAATTTCACTTGAACCGGTATTAGTAACCAAATACACTGTGCAACTACAAGTACGATTTATGTGTAATTTTACCTATTTTAGTTGATATAACTTAATTTCAACGTCATCTTATTCTTCACTTATATCGATTCCACATAGCGTTAATGTAAATTTTACCAAAACATGGTTAAATCTAATTTAGCGACTAAATTTATTATACAATTTAGGTAGTCTTAACGTCAACAATACCTAAATGTTTGCCGGGATGCCCTTATGTATGATGCGTGTAGTTTTTCATATTCATAAAAAAAAGGTAAATAGCAGTAAACACACACAGAAACAGAGTTGTACAAATGGTTATAATTTTATAAAGTGAAGTTTGCAGAATACCAGATTCCCCTAAATACACAGGTTAACTATCAAGTTAAATAAACATATAATAACAGAGTACGGTGCAACAAGACGAGAGGTAATCTTGGTTTAAAAATTAACCCTGATTTCCTTACTATAGCCATTTTATAATTTAAGAAATATATAAAAAACGACCCACCCTAATGGACACAGTTTTTTCTATTTTTGTTCTTGCTATTTTGTTCTCATCTTTCCATTCTTAGTGCATTTTGTTATTGATTTTGATCTCTATATTGTCATTTTCTTTGTTCAGGGTGTTTTTTGACAATTTCTCAAAGGTACATCCCATGCAACCAAATGTTTTACGGGCTTTTAGAAGAAACTCTTTCTGTGAAAAAATTGTTTCAATTAGTATGGGGATATAGGGGAAACAAACGAAATATAGTCAACCTTTTAAGTAAATCACCATTATTTCCTCTCACTTTATATAAATGCAAGCCTATTCGTTCGGCAGCCCGCTACCAAGATTTTCGAGTTACTTTAGCGAAGATAATTTCAGCGTTTCTCATCAGTTCTGGGAGAGCTGAGAAGAAAAGTTCAGGGCGATGGAACATTTTACCTGTCCTAAAGCGTTCAAATTGAGCTTTGAACATGTACAGAAAAAACTGTTGTCGGTCTTCGCAGCGAGGCAGTTTCTTTTGTCTTCTTGCCGAGGAAATTTATATTAACGTCCTCGCGGAGTTTAACTAATGCTATTCCACCACTTAACCAGGACACGTACACATCAACACAACAACCAATCCCTGCGATATTGTCATAAACAAAGAACTGTCATGATTGACGGCCAAAAAAGTTTTGAGAACGGAAGTAGATTCTCTTCCGAAACGTTAACTACCTATAGCTTTGATTTTCAGTTTTTAGTTTATAACATTGTTCTAGTTTATATATTTTTAGGTGTGAGACTTTTTGAAACAGTCAAGTAGTCAAGAACCAACCTCTGTCTGATCCGTTTGGCGCAGAGGTTTTTTCATTAAAATTTTTAAATATTTTTCAGTGGCAAAATACCCAATAAAAGTAAGAAAATCTGAATATGCCACAAATAAACAATTACAGACAATATTGTCATCTACTGCAGCTGAAACTCGAACTCAGTATTGATAACAGCGACTAAACATGTTGTGCCACTTAACAGCGGTCAAGCTCATTGCTACCATCTCGGTAACACATTAAAAACGCCACTAAACATCCATACCCTGGCCAGGATTCGAACTCAGGACTTCGTGGTCGCAAGCCAAACGTCTTAGCATTGCGCCACTGAGCCGATGATGAGGAAAAATTGAGAACTGCCCTTTAGACTGATACGCCGAGATACAAATACCGAAATAATGACACCGGTCTAAATTCTGGTCACCACGGCGAGGCAGTTCTGCTCATTATTGAGTGGTTTCGATGTCTCTTGACCACAAGAAAGTTTGAATGGTACTTTTTGCTAGTTTAGTTACGAGTGATTACATTCGCATGTGGCTTAATATTGAGGGCTGATCAAGTCATCAGGTTATTCCAAATATTATTAGGAAGACGAAAAAAATATGAACTGAACTTTTCCCAGTTCACAAAGTGAGAGGTCCGTGGATTCGGCACATAGAGGCTGGGGAAAACCTCTTATTGTAGAAAATTTAATGAGAAATCGAATGGCGCAAACCACAGATTTGTAGCTACGACTGTTTTCGAAATATGATGTCTCACATTTGACATAAGGTAAAAATGTGATATTTTTCGTACTTCCAAAGGTCATATCTCATTTTTCAAATTTTTCTCAGACAGACTTTTTTGCAAAATTTTGAATGTCAAGCTGTTAAAAATTTGACCGGATTTCGACACATTCGTATTATTAGTCGGAACTTTTTCCAGACAAAATTGACCCCCATTTTTTTCGTGCCAGTACGCCGAACGTATATGCGACTCCATTCGATTTCGCGCGGCTACAGCCAATGGAAAACGGCATTTTTTTTAATCGTTTTGTACACCCCTCTCTATAAACAAAAAAAGTTTTTGCCTCGCTGCTTTGATAATTTTAGCCTTTTGAAACAACTTTGATTAATATTATTGGAACTTAGGCCAATGAAAAATGGCACTTCTCGATTAATTCATGTCTTGTTCGTCACTTTTAATGAGAATTAATCAAGAACAGCCTCGCCGCGGTATAAAAATTCAACATTTTTTCCACAGACGGAAAGTCGTTTGCTAGTCGCTCGTATCGTTTTTCGAACTTTTGTTGTATGAAAAAGTGTCTTAGAATTTCATAATCTATAGAGTTTCTCTGCAATAAAGCTCGCTGTTTTGATAAGGGTTTTTGGTAACGGGCTGCCGTACTATATATCTGAAATCAGGATTCTAAAATCTATTGCTAATTTTTAGGACTGGCTTCCAAACAACAATTCAGCCATTTTAGTAAAAAATTATAAGAGCATGAAGGCTGTTGGCGATTTTATTAAAACAATCAATGAAAATGACGAGATGTACGAAAGCTTTTTAGAACACAAAATAGACTCAAAAGTATCAAACCCTGCATTAGAGAAATATATTCTACACGACTCTCCGATAGCTTCTTTTGAAAATTTTGTGTGTGAAAGTGTTCACAAACACATTTATAGTTATAAGCAAAAAAATTTGTACACTTGTCCAAAACCGAAGGTACTGGATAAAGAGACTACTTGGAATCAACATTGGGAAATAGGCAAATGTCAGTCAAAAGCACTAAAATTACTGATAGGTAGAGACAAACCTTATTCAATTAAACTATTCGACATGTACTGGAAAACATTTTTAAAATACCATACCTGTTAATTAAGTTTTACTCTGACAGAGTCTCGAACACGTCCTGCAAAATACTTTGTCAATATATCTACCTACAAATATATTTGTAATTAATTATGAACTTAAATATCTGTAATTTACATAAAATAAAAAATATTTTATCTGATTTTGCAGTAGAATTATTTCGAAATTATTCAGGAAACCTTTCTTAGAAACAATTCCAGCAAAATTTGCATATCCTAATTTAATTTAGTTGAACTTCAAAGGGGGGGGGTTATATGATTTTCCACTTCAGCTAGATGATTTCGTCAGATGATAGAATAGAATACGTTTTTTCATGTTAATACAGGGTGTAATTAGTTTCATGTCATTAAAAAAATTGGTAATAGGAAATGGGACCACCTACTTTTAGCCCCGGAAATGAAACAAGCGGAAAATTTCACGTTCTGAGATGTCCTTCGGCATTTACAAAATTATGGTGTAGATATGACCTTTAGAGGTCAATTTTGTAAGTGCCGAAGGTCATATCCGAACATAAAATTTTCCGCTCGTTTCATTCCCAGGGTTAAAACTAGGGGGTTCCATTTGAAAAAATCGATTGTATTAGTAATGAGATTGGTACTATGATTGACCTTTAAATGACCTCGAAGGTCGGTTAAGGTCGTCGCCAGATAGCCAGGGGAATTTCCTACAACTATTGCATTTAAAGCTTTTTCTAGGATTCATATTTTTCATATTATCCTGCTGCTCCCATATTTTTATGCCACCCGGTATGATGTAATGGGACTCTGTGAAGATTTTAGAGAGAAGGCAATGAAACTAAAAAAAACTTACAGAATCCACTATTATTTTGTTAGACTAGTTAGACTAAGATAAGTAGGTATGTATCAAAATATTCCATAGATTTTTATATAAACTGGTGGCCTATCCTCAGACGAATTTAGTACGTAGAAATAACATATAATTTAGGTCTCACGTAACAATGGAAATACAAAAACAACAAACCTTGTTTGACATATTAGAAGCCCTCAAAGTTTTAAAAATTAAATTTTTTTCCAAACAATATCCTTTATTTCCAATTATATGATAACAAATTATACAATTTTATTTTTAGATGTAAGATATTTTGTAGCAGTCAGAATTATTAAAAAACCAACCTGTCTTGATGCATTTACCGCAGGCATTTTTGTTCATCACTTTTAAGTATTTATCCAAAATAACCCAATAAAGAGTAAGAAAATACTTATTACTTTCAAATATAAAAATGAGGGTGGGGATCCCATATTTCAGGGCTGCATTTAATCTTAAGCCAGACCTGTGTTGTTTCTCCAAACGACCTCACATGGGAAAGAAACATTTTCTAATGATATTAATTTATATTTCTTTTAAGTATAAAAATGAGAGTGGGGATCCCATATTTCAGGGCTGCATTTAATCTTAAGCCAGACCTGTTTTGTTTCTCCAAACGACTTCACATGGGAAAGAAACATTTTATAATTATATTAATTTATACAGTATTGAGTTAAAAAAATAAAAGTCCCCTTAGGTAAATAAAATTTTTATTGCTCAATTTAGTACAAGTTTTTGTAATTTGAAACTACATTTTCATTCAAGTAATAGTTTCTCAATATAATAAAATTAATAATTTAATAATAAATAAAATACATCTGTAACTAACATTAAGTCAGATCATATCTATAATAGTGCCTGTAAATTAAAAGGGAATTAACAAAACTAATTCCAGAGTTACTATCATATCATAGGCCGTATATCACAATACATAATATTTACAAATCTTTTAAGGCTTAATATTTTGCACACACTGATTTCCTTATCACATTATATTGTTAGAAATAACTGTGAACAAATGTGATATTTACGTACTGGTTAAATGACGCAATGTATTTCTTATTCAGTTCTTGAGAAATAGACTAACTTAAATATACGTATGTGCCGTTGTATACTTGGCTTGTATTGTATTATAAAAAAAATGTCTTAGTATACCCATATTACAAAACACATTCTTCGAATATTTAAGTAAAAAAACTACACGTCCAAATTGTATGTAAAATATAAATATAGTACATTTAAAATTCTAATTAAGTGTATATTCATTAAAAAATATATTTAAAAAATCTGTTAAAAAATTTTCCATTTAGTCTGTCTCTAATTATAAAATTAGTTTTAACAAAATCTAAAAAATACAATTTTGTCTTTGTGAATTTCTCAACAAAACAAATGCTAAAGTTAATTCTCGTTCAGTTTGTAATATAAGAGATATTACATAAATTCTTAAAGACTACAATTTGAAGATTCCTCTAAATAACACATTAAAAGCCCTGAAGGTGTGGTGCACTATTTTTTTTATTCCGTCATGGCATTGAAGTAAATTCTTCCTTACATTCTTTTATAGATTTAGGTTTTTTGGAGCGCACTAACAGTCACACAATCTTATACATTTTAAATTATTTTAGCTTGAAGGAGAACATACAAAATGCGCAAGGTTTCTTATGTAAAATTTAACGCTCTTTTGATTTCCTACCATTTGTTCTACACTGAAATGAATGTAGTACGAGGTTTAATTAAAATATAGTGTATATTTTCCCAAGAACATCCGTTCAAATCATATCAGTATAAACTTATAGTATGATATTTAGATTGGTAATCTTACACAATTTCTGGTGAACCTCTTTGACACATAAATAAGTTGTAACTGTTCGTGGCTAATCTGTGTTGAATTGGGTAACCGTAAATTGTTAAAAATTAACTACACATTATTTTGTTGTCTAAGTACTTTTATTTTTACTATTTTATTCCACGATATTTTTTTTTGTGAGCAAAAACGTTTCGACCCATCGATTTCTATCAACATCTGTACCGTGTATTTAACACGTCCAAATCTGACTGGGAAAAGATGTGATCAACAACAGTGGGGGTGGATCTTAAATAAGGAGTATTTGGAGCGCATCATGCCATTTTTACTACTTGAACCGGATCTTATTCTTAAATACAATTGCACAAAAGGTTGTGGTGCAAACTGCGGATGCTGAAAACAGATTATCCTGCTCTAATATTAGACAACCATGTCTTAATACCGCGTATGAAGCTTCTGTTACTGCTTTTTCCGATAATTATTATTACGTTGAGGATGACAAGAACAATCCCATTGATCTGTTGGTAGCAAATATAAGTAAAGATAAGACATAATTTTTTAACACTAAACACGGATTAGGCCTACTAGGAAAATCATGTAAAAAACAAATGCATCTTGCATTCTATCACAAAGATGGAGTGGATACGGATACAACGTACATATACACATTCTACGCTCAATATTTCACAAACGGTTCGCTGTACATAAAAAATTAATGTACCCTTTTGGGTCGAAAATTTAATTACCGTTCATTTATATAACCCTAATTGACTTCCATAAGAAGTGAGATATTCATGAAACACCTTTAGCCGTTAATATTTTTTAACGCCGGCATGATCTCACTGTTGATTATTAATTATATTGTTTAAACCAATAAAATAAAGCTAGTAAAACATAAAAAAGATCTGTATTTTTTTTGGAACAGAAGCCATAACTTTGCCTAAAGTAACTGGCCTATAAATTTTTCATAATAAATATGCAAATAGGAGGTTTAATGAAAACGTTTTTTCTTCCATCCAAATCTGTAGAAATACACACTCTGTTGTATTTAAAACAACAAAGTTGGTGTAGTTACCGTGAAAACCGGAAGTAATACTAATTATGATGGTCAAAAAATGTCACTTCACAAATTACAGCTTGGCCACCTAAAACTGTTTTACAAATCCCCTGACTTTTCACTGACTTCCTTGATTGATAAACTTCAGTTTTTCCCGAGTATGTTTTATAACTCAAAAGCCAATTTAAACTATTTTTTACATTTTATTAATAAATTTCCTGACGTTTCCCAGTTTTCCAGAAAAGTGGTCAACCTGAAATAGAGATCGATGGGTGCAAGTGTTTTTGTAGAAACATAATAGACAAGAATTCAGCAACAAGTGAACTCACCGTAATTTACCGTTGTTAATATTGATTTCAAAAAGTTAAATTAGTATTGAATTTACGGTGTGGGAAAAGTACCTCTGATGAATATATTTTCACCACCGGTTGACTGTTCAATTATAACCAAATCTCATCAATAATTGTGCGCGAAGTAAATGAATAATCTGGATAAGACTAAACTGTTTTAACAAACATTTATCACTCGAAATATATCACAGCTATAGGCGAACCAGCACTATAGGTCTAATAATGTTTTTGCATAAAAAGTAAAAAAATATTTCAGCCGTGGAAGTTTGAGAAGATTTTTCCATCTACGATAAATGATCCAAGTTTTTGGAAGAATCAAACATGATTTTTACTTAAAAAATTCATTACTGTATACATTTTGGGAACAAATGTCTGAATCCTACGTGACCGTTGCCATGATTATAATGCATTTCTAAAAAGCTTGGTCTTTGGTCTTCACAAAGAAGTGGAGTGTCTTTTCTCCCCCAATTGAATCTACTGGCATTCTCCAACTGACTGTAGGTAGTTTTGCTAGTAATCAAGGTAATGAAATTATTTATTACAATAGGAACGCTGCCTGACATAATTTAGTTTTCTCGAACAAATTAAAAGTAGCATTTTCGATAAATAATTGAGTGTTTTATTGGTTCATTTTCACAACCATAACAATTAATATTAAGCAGTCTTTGTAACACCAATTTATCTAAGTAGGTAAATTTTCTAGATTTTGTAAAACTGTTAAAAATTAGCTAGAAACAAACTTGATAGTTTTAAGGTCATTTTTAAGTACATCATTCAATCGAAATGAAAATATTAATAATAATACAAGTATTTTATTGGATAAACTAAATGGCCATCGACCGGAAAATTTTAACAACATTAGGAGAGGATAAAAACACTCCTTTGAAAAAAAATTGGCAAAACAGTTATACTTGTGAAATTGGAAGACGGTGTATGTATTGTGTTCAACTCTCCTTTTTGAGACACTAATCTATTCTATACCCAAGTCAAACTTAAAATATTTGCCTCTGTTGGATTTGGACGTTTTTAAAATGCACATTTTTAAATATCTTTCTTTATTTAACAGAGGTTTAACACAACTAAATATTTACAACGCAATAATCAAATGTTTCTACAGAAGATATTTAAAAAAGGAACATTTTCATAGGCAAGTTTTTGTGACAAATTGATTGTAGAGTTTAAGTAACGATTAAAATGAATTTCCTATTTCGAAACTAAAAAAAATCAGTCACCTTTATTTTTATTTTTTTTACTGAAAGTAAACAACTTTCGTTTTTTCTTCTTTACATCATTTTCGTCTAATACAGATGAATCAGTTGAGCAAACATCGTCCTCTAGTGATACAGACGGTTGCTCTTTAATTGTCATTTGCCGGATAGGAATTGGTTTAACTTTACTTGAATCTAAACTAGTGTCAGATAGAGAACTTTTTGGAGCAGTAGCCTCAATATGAGAGGGATTAATATCTTGAGAAATCGAACGAGTCATCGGCGACGTTCTTGGTGGAGGGTTTATTGCTATATTTGACTGGCTGATGCTCTTTGGATGAGAAGAAAGCCTACCCATAACGTTTTTGGGATGATTTTGGATTTGATTACCCTCTTCAGGCCACTGTGATCTAAAAAATTAATCATATTTATAACGACTGCATAGATAGATTAATACAAAAACCACAACATTTTTTATTATAAAAATTAAAATTCTTAATGAACTTAATGCTTAAGAGCGAGCAAGGAAAGGCCAAAGATCAGTGGGGAAGGGGGAGTAATGCACCAAATGAAGAGAGATCTCCCCAGTAAGCAAATTTTAGCTAAAAATATTCTTCAACAATCCTGTAGTATTTATTTATGTACAATTTACACTTATTTTCAGTTAAATAGCATCACCCAATTTGCCAAAAACAGCTAATTGTTAATCATAATTTTAGTACAATGCTGTTTTAGTAGATGGAACAACTTCAATACAATTTAAAATTTAAGATAAGGCGTTCAAATACTACTTCATTCCAACTATCTTTATCCATAATATAAAACAAACTTTGATATTTTACACTTATTGAATATACTTATAAGACTAAATAACCATAGTAGTCTGCTAGCGCCATCTAGGCGCAGCATTTAGGATTCATCTTGTCACCTTGCTCACTCTTAAGAATTTTAACTTAATAGGGTCATAGTGAAATAGCAATTTCCCATTATTATATTTTTAGCAAATACAAAATGAAGAGTATATTGCATATGAACGGAACACAAAACCGGTAATATTGCTCGTAGAGAAATTTTTTTTGTCGCTGTTGGTGATCGAATTCTGAACAACTTTCAAAATGTGTTCAGAAAGGTGTGGAGAACAAAATATCAAAATGCCATCGCGAGAAATTGTGCGGATAATTATTTATTAAACAATTTAGGTGCAAAAATATGATGATATTTCATGAATAACTTTTTAAATTCAATTTGTATGGAAAAACTGGCAGCACCATTGGAAAGACCAGAAAAATTTAAGAAAGAAACTTATAAGACATATGTTCGTCAAATTAAAGTTGAGCAGGCAGTAATTTGTTAACTAACGCTCCAAGTCGCGCAACGTCGGCCATACACTCATGTTGAAATAGGCTTGCGGGAGCGCACATGCTGTACGTAAGTGGCTACAACTGTTGATTGGTAAAAGCAAATGATATAAAACCAATCGGATATTAAAAAGTAACTTTTTCTCGAACTATTATGCAATAATACTAGTCAATTTAGATTGAAACGTTTTGTTACTGTCGTCAGAATACTGAAAACCACGTAATTTTCTACATTTCAATGTTTATTTCATTAAAAACAAAATAAAAATAAAACCGAGGTGCAGTTTTGAAGATTAATACCTAAGCCTCCACCTCCAAAAGGTGGGATTGTCAAAAAAAGATATATATTTTTAAATTATTTAACTTTGTTCACACTTGAATTTTCTGGTTTATTCGCTGCAACATTAAAAAATCGTCTTAGAAAAAACAAACATGAAAACTTATAATTATCGCAAAATAAATCATTGGTAATACATATACTTTTAACGATCAAAGTTAGATACTCATAGTGGAAAACTGCCTTTTTTGAAAATTGACAAACTGGATGTTGTGAAATAAATTTTTCTAATTTTTTTACTAAAGACGTATTTTAGATAATCCCTTTAAATATACTATCCAAGTATTTATTTTTTCTTTTCAATAAATTATTCATATTTTGACGAATTTTATGAAATAATCAATTCATGCAATGCTCCACTTTAAAGTGATATATGCAATAATTAAAGTACTGAAAATCGAGAGAATGTTACTTTTTAATGTTGGTTATAAATCATATATATCATTTGTTTTTGCCAATCAAAAGCTATAGCCACTTATGTACAGCGTGTGCACTCCTGTAAGCCTATTCCAGCGTGGACGGACTGCCGATGTAGCGTGACTTGGAGCGTTAGTTAACAAATTACTGCTCGCTCAACTTTAATTCGAAAAACACATGTCATATGTGTTTCTTTCGTAAAATTTTCTATTCTCTCCAATGATGCAGTCAGTTTTTTCATACAAATAGAATTTAAAAAGTTATTCATGAAATTATTTTTGCACCTAAATTGTTTAATAAAAAATTTTCCGCACAATTTCTCGCGGTGGAATTTTGATATTTTGTGGACCTTTCTGAACACGTTCCAAGAAAAATCATCGATCGGGGAATTTTCCCGAAGTTCAGGTCTTTTTTGTCTAATTTAACTCCCCTATTTCGAAAGGGACGATTCTACACTATAGATGGTACTATTTTTAAATTGATTTAAACTTTCATTAAGTTTTAGCACCTGCAGGAAGTAATCATTAACAGATCCACTACATTTTTTTTAACCGCTTCGTCTACTATCAGAATTGAACTCCATTGTAACTCAAAAACGGAACAATAAATTGGTCTCAAAATACTGTGTTATCAGTATGCACTGATTAAAACGTGTTAATGTGAATATAAACTTTTAATAAGTGTGTAAAATATATTTTTTTTTTCTAAAGCTGTTGATAAAAAGTAAAAATACAATCATCTATTCCATGGGAAAATGTGCAAAACACAGTGCGGCGCCAGTTCCCATGACCGTGACTTTGTTCTACACTTCTTTAGGAACAGCAGCGTGTTAGGTGGTTTTTGAGGGTAAAGTGACCACATCCGCCTTGGAAACTCTTTAGCTTCTGAAAACTAGCCGCCTTGTGCATAAGGTTACTAAACAGTGATAAAAGCCCTTATAGAGACTGCTATCTAAGCCATTTAAAATTTTATATTGTGGTGGTGATATTCAGAGCACCTTTACAAAACAAACATTGCACATTGGGATCAGTCAGTGAAGTTGAAGTCCAATACAGGTTAAATAAATGTATCAAATTTTACACAAGGACTTTGTATGAAAATTGGTGGCGCAAAAGTGGTAGATTTGGAAAATCATGATGTATCACGTTTTTCCCTCTTGATCAGTGCTGCTGTCTTAATTGATTTGATTATGGCAAAAATATGATTTATTTGAATAAAAATATAAGTATGAGTTGTTATATTTGTCCCTATTTTCCATTTCATGTATTTATTCAAATACCATTTATTTAATTAATAGAATCCAGCCAGTAGAGAGGGGTAAAGAAAAAGCGAACTGCTACAAACTAAAAGGAGTTCCCCAAGGCTCGATTCTAGGGTCTATACTTTCTCTTGTCTGCATTAATGACCTACCGCAAAGTATGAATAATTTTAACATTTAAGACAAAGTCTACCACTAAGCTAGCACAGAATCATGAAACCAATGTCAAGTTTTGGTGGCACATATTGACATCACGTTAACATAGGTAGAATACATTAACATACTAAGTGGGAAATTGTCTAAAAATGTATATGCTATTAAAAAAATAAAAAACAATGGTTATCAACCAACTGCAGTCACTACTTATTTCCCTTTGTTCCACTCGCTACTACTGTATTGTAGAATGGTATACTGTCTTGGGGGAATGCAACACACACCCATTTACAAAGAATATTTATCATCCAGAAATCTGCAATTAGAAGTATAGTCAGCACCAAATGGGATGACAGTTGCAGGCAACTACTTATATCGCCAAATATAAGTAAATAGGTATACTATCCATGAAGAGATATATCAACATGACACTAGAAATAAACATAACCTCATAGCACCTCAGCATAGACTACAAAAAAATAATTCCACAGGCATTCAACCTGTTTATTTAACATTTTGCCTAGTCATTTTCGAAATCTTCCAGTAAAGTTAGTTTACAAGTAAACTTAAGAAATATTTAAGAGAAAACTGCTTATATACAGGAATTTTACCTGTTGAAATAGGAACATTTTCTAGCTAGTAATTTTATGTAAGTTTGTCACTATCTGTATTGTCTGTCCTTTACTACTGTGAATTGTCCTGTATTTTACCATTTTAACTTTATATAAGTATTTCTATTCTTTGTCATGTCTAGAAAATGTAATATTTTCTGAAGATTAATAAAATTATTACAATTATTATTATGCAAACATCCCCTTTTCTTATAAACCAAGTGAATGAACTTTGAATAGTGAATGAGTGGTGCCAAAAGATTAAAAAGGATTTTTTTATTTGTCATTTATTTTCTTAGAACGTAGTTATTATTTTTGACCAATTAGTAAAATCTAACATTTAATACAATAATTTCATAATCACCCAGTGCAAGCAAGAAAATTTCTAGTATTAATTTCTGAGCAACTTTACAGTTTTTAAAAACAATTTCACTTTCCATTTAGAACAATTCGCACTTTTAAATAAACCTTCAACTATTAAAAACAAATATATACAAAAATTTTGATAAATGAACGGTTTTTCAGGTGACATCTATAAGCCAAGTTCCCATTTTAAATAAATAAAATAGAAGAATTCTACTTACACTTCTCCTCCAACCAAAAATTGTACATTATTACGAGTAGGCCCCTTCACATCTATCGTTCCAGAAGTTATTTCATCATCTTGTTTACTAGTCTCACTGCTTGAGGAGTCTCCATCTTTCCAATGTGACGACAGATGACTTGATTCCATGTACCCTGCACATATACAGCGCCATCTTACACCTTGTTAGTAAAATAGCATGCAAAATGAACATTGATTAAAACCATTTCGTTTTTTAATTTATTTTTCATTCCTTATTGGAACCCACTAATAGTCTTTAATTGATGTGCTTGCAAAGCATTAAGCAGTTAAATTAGCTCTAGATCATTTCTATTAGCAGCTGTGCAAAGTATTTTTATAGCATTGGTATTTATTATCCTATATTTAAGTTTAATAAGGCTTATAATAATAACAAAGACTTATGAAGACAAGCAAATAGTTATATTGTACATGAATGAGAGTTATAAAGATAAGATCGTTAATTGTCTATGCTAATAAGTAGAGTAAATAAAATTTCTACAGTCCCAATGAACAATTTTGCTCACTTAAAGTAACTATTATTTTTATAAGTGGTTTATTAAGATTGTGAGTTTATAAAAGTGGTTTATAAGATTACTGAAGAGTTACGAAGTTGCATAGTAGGTATGTAAAATTACTAAAAGTTTTAAAACCTTAGGTTTTATAAAACGGCAACGGAAACATTTCCATCACAGACTTATACAACTTTTAGTAACTGTTACTATAGTTTATATAAAGAGTTTTTATAGATGTTGTAGTCACAAATTTATAAAACTAATAGTTTTCAATTCCTATATAGGGGTTGGCTCTGATGAATATAAAACTTCCTCGTCTCACAATAACAACAATAATTGTTAACATAACCGCAAATTCTACGTTTTTGTAAGTTTATTCTCTTTTTTAATGTTTTTATTCTCATTTCTAAACTAGAATCAGTGTGACATTCATAAACTCTCATATAGTATACCTACATATTTTTTAATATTGTTGATTTTTACAGGTTGTAAATTCAACTTATAATTAGCATTCAGAGTCTGAATTTTCATGGTCATTGCAGGGCCGGATTTCGTTCTACTGCTATTTAATTATATTTAAGTTACTTTTACCCCAAAGTAATGATCGAGATAAGTATAACGATGAAATAATTCACAAACCTTAATAACAATAAATATCTAAAATAACCAGGTACTAATGCAATCTAAAAGCTGCATTTTAAAATTACACCTAACCACTGTCTTTACTATACGTAAATACCTATAAGTAGGTAAACCTGGACAGCAGTCTATGAATGAATACACACTTTAATAGCATTTGAAATTGTAGCATATCTGGCTTTCTGTTTGTGAGCATCCAGAAAAAGGTCGACGATTTTTCTGCCATTTTAATGAGTATTACCAATATTTCATCGCGTTGTCATACGATTCGTCAATCCATAAAGTTATATTTATAGCAGGACCGCTGATGTTACATATTTTTGTGGAAACGCTTTAACAAATTAATTGAATTTTGATAAATTTTATTGGATATTGATAAATTTATTCAAGTCCACCCCTGAAATGTTCAGGGAAAAATCCAACCACACATTCTTGGTTATATAGAGGCATAGAAGTTCTATAAGAATCCCAGAAGTTTCTTTTCAGATTTATAGTGTCCTTTTGGTATTTTCAATATGGATGCCGTATTTTCGATCCTGTCAGTGGACGCCATATTGATACTTTTAAGAAAACTGTTGAAAGACAGGTTGAATATTTAATATACTCAGCTGATACTACATTTTATGTAAATATAAACATGTACCATAAGTTAAAAAGTGCAGTTTCTTATGAAGAATCGAATGTTGTGAGAAATTTTCAAAAAATTTTTTAGTTAAAATTTTTAAATATATATAATTTCGGTGGCGCCTTTATTTTTTCGAGGTACAAATGTCAATTTTACAGTAAAGATGCATTTGCATAAAAATTTCAGAGGCATATAAGCCATAAAAGTCAAGTATAATATATTTTTAATTGAAGTACGTATATTTCATACACAGAGTAAAAGTCTCCATATTGTTAGAGAGAAAGATGTAATAATTTCATCATCATCAACTAAAGAAAGAGAAAGAGGTTTGTGGTGAAAGAAAGTGCGAGAAGGAGAGGTTCTGTATTTAAAGTTTATAAGGACGTTTATAAGAGTAACAGTTACATTTCTATTACTTCTTACTATAAAACTTGGAGATAGGTAATGGTGACCCTTATAGAGCGCGCCATTTAAGCTCTTTAAGTGGTATAAAGTGGTAATTGAAAAGTTTTCACGGAGAATATACATTACTAAAGTTTTTATAATTCGGTGATGGTGATATTCAGAGTACCTTTACAAAACAGAAATTGTTCATTGGGGTGTTTATTATCCAGTTACTAAATTGGAATTGACCTTCATTTAAATTGAATACTTTGAATAAAGTTACAAATTAGATATAAAAACAGTAGCATCATTTTATAAAGTTCATTTAATTTTTTTAAATTACAACTAAATTGTTACAAATTATATACAAATAATTCCTTCCTATGTGGTAGTTAAAACCTAGGATCTATATACATAACGTCAAAAATTAGGTAATGAATGAATGATTTAGGACATCAAATGTGATACTTAGCTTCTTATAATTCATATATTAAATTAGACCACATTTAATTTGTTTTAAAATTATACTCTACAGCTGGGTCCACACTATGTGTAAAATAGGTATGCGTATTATTGGCAAGAGGCTGTTGCGTTCACATCGTGCAGATTTTCGGCGTCTATGTGGTCGTCAGTTTGTGCCAAACAACTTTAATGAACTGCAAATACACACCAACCGATCCACGCAGTATGAACGCTCGTTCAGGAATACATGTATTTTCTATCAACTTCCCGGTAATGGAATAATATTGTGGCAGCATACTGCGTGGTTGCTTATTCTACGCATATATGTGAAAGTTCCAATTTAAAACAATGTGTTGTCATCTTGCCGAAAATACACAGCCGAAATATGCCTCTGTGGAATACGCATAGTGTGGACCTGGTCTAAGAAGTATACTTCATTAATTGTTCTTAGTTGAATATTCAAAAATAAAATTATGAAATTTGTCATTGTGTTTTCATATTCTACTAGGTTTTCAAATAGACTGAATAGATCCCATTAATCTAAAAGAAACTATATTTAAAGTCATTTTGAAATCGTAAAACTGAATTATTAAATTTTTTTAATTTCCGAAAATGTTGTTAACATTCCTACTTTACTTTTTGTCTAAATAAAAATTGTTGATCTTAGTTAAATGAGCTAAGTATCATTCTCAAATTCATAATTATATCATTGAATTCTTATATTACTTATATCTGTATCCAAGTAGTCGGAGTCAATGAAGCCAAAAAAATCGTCAAAACTTTTTAATACAGCTCCGATTTTGATCGTTCTTTTAATGTGTGTTTTTTAATATTATTCAAAATCAGAAGTTTGTAAATAACTATTTATATTGTTTAAATGATAATAATATTTACAGGAAAAAATATTTAAAAAAAATTTGTTCGTGATATTTATAAAACGTCGAGTTGTCTTTACTGAAAATTTAAGTTCAAAAATGTTTCTCACAGTTAGGGGTTGATAATTATTTATACTGTATAAACAATAATAACTTTTACAGGAAAAATCAATTTTTTTGTTTTTTCGCAATATTCATGAAAAAGTGAATTGTTTTTATTGAAAATTATATACATCAGATATTTACGTAATAACTATGTAAAAGTTGTATTTGATGGATACAATACTGATGGTACTAAAGTGTCAGAGAGAAATCGTAGATACATTGGTAATACTTTGATTGATTACACAGCTACACAAAAACATTTTTTTTCTGGTCTGGGGATCTGACCATGCTCACTATATGTTTTTGGGGTCGCTGAATCCGAATCCGAGGTCTATTTAACTCCATCACGTCAGGATTTTGCCATAACTTCTTATTCCTATCATACCTAATTGATTACGAAAAAAACGATGGAACATTATATTTTTCTGTAAATATTTTTCAATAATGTTTCAATAAATATAAATAATAATCAATAATAAATAATTATATTTACAAAATATTTCTTATACTAAATTTTCAATAAAAACAACTCTTTTCTATAAATATAACAAAGAAACATAAAAAAAATAGAATTTTACTGTAAAAGTTGTTATTATTGTTTAAACATTATAAATAATTATTAACTGTGAGAAATGCTTTTGAACTTAAATTTTCAATAAAAACAACTCAATGTTTTATAAATATCGTGAAAAAATTTTTTTAAATATTTTTTTCTTGTAAATATTATTATTTGTTTAAACAATATTAATAATTATTTGCGCCACCTGGGACGTTTCTGATTTTGAATAACATTAAAAAACACTCTTAAAGTGGACAAAAATTTCTCAATCCAAAAGGGCGCTAGGTACAGGGTTGCCACCTATACTACTGGATAGTCCTTCATAAGGAACCTATCAAAACAAATTTCTGATATTAAGTATCGCACGTCGTACTTGAGTTATACGGAAAAATGTGGTGTGATGACATAATTTTTTAATTCCTTATCTATTTTAGAGTTTTTGGTTTTCATCCAACGACCAGGACTTAGAGGCCCTAACCGCTATACATAACCTCACAAAACCAATAGTCCTTATAACTCATGAAGTGGTGGAAATATCAAAAAACTAATAAAAAAAATCCCCCTCGCCTTGCCTGTCGACCCTGGCAGCCTACTAGCCTGCTGAAGTCTCAAGCTCGATGGACAATAAACAAAAAAGTTTTCAAAAACTCTTTAGAGTAAACATGAACTTGAAGTAACACCATCATGCCACTTTTTTCCGTATACTCCGAGGTATGGATGGCAACTCTGCACCTAACGCCCTTCTAGTCGTAAAATTTTCGTCTCAGTTTCAGAAGTGACATTACACACACATTTTTCTATATAACTCAAGAACAGCTTGAGATATTTAAAATGTGAGATTTGTTTTGATTGATTCCTCACTGTGGACTACCTCGTGGTATGGATGGCAACCTCGTGCGTAATGTCCTTCTGGTCAACAAATTTTTGTCTCAGCTCAATAAGTGATGTTACACCACATTTTTTATGAAAATGCTTTGATTGATATGGGTGTCAGCCCATACCTAATGCCCTTCAGGTTGAGAATTTTTTTTCTAAAGGCGGCATGATTCAGTATTTTATACTTAACAGCTTTCCTGTATCATCTCTGTTTAACCCTTATTAAAATGACCAAATACATTAAACACTATTTCATGTGCTTGACTTCTAAGGGCAGGCTTTTAACTACACAGAGTTATTGATGTTTTTCAATACTAAATAATAATACAAATGACAAACAAAATACACGGAGTAGTCCAACATGTCATGGTACTGCATGATCGATTATTCTCCTTTCTGGGCGGAGTAAGGCCAAACTTGTCTATTGCATAACCTCAACATAACTGGCAATTACTGTATCAGTTTTGCATGTTCAGTTTGATTAGTAAGCGAAGGAAAGAACAGGTATTATCAACAGTTTCTATCTCCTTCTGTGACATTTTCTCAACTCAAGTAAGTGTTCTGGTTTGGTATAGAGTTCGATGGTTATGCAAGCGCTATTTGGAAAAAACAAGTGAGAGAATAAGAATAACCACACTAGGTTGAGCTAGAGACTCATTACTTGGGATACGAAAATACTATCAATGTTGAGCAGGAAATGTTACAGAAATGAGATTAAGTTCTGTTTTAGCAAAAAAAATTGTTTCGTTGGCTAAACTAAAAATCAAAAATAATGTAAAATGTACCTTGTCCTTTTGTGTACATGTTCTGTAATACACAATAAAGACTCTATTATTATTAATATGAAACTGACAATGCACTTTTCAAAATACATATTACAATTCATAAATTTGGTGATAGTAACAAATGATGTTAAATTAAGGCATTTTTAATATAACATGTTATTATTAGAATTGATGTGCCATCCTAAGGCTGCACAATTCTTATAGCAGATAATATTAAAATCAATGTTTTGAGCAAGCATTAAACTGCTAACAATAATACATAAGTTTCGATTTGTTGAGTATACATTTTTATCTATACATGTGTTGACTTGCCAAATGTACCAAATGTGTATCTATTATTGGTGAATAAATTTCTATTCTATTTCTATTCTATTCATATTTATTTTTGTTTCTAAATTTCATGCACATTTCTTATTCAGTGGCACAGCCAGGAATAGATATACTTTGGGGTAGCTTGCAAAACGATGATTTAATATATATGTTTAATTTTATTTTAAAATATTTACTTTATTATACCCACTATATTTTATATGTTATGTCGTGTAAAAAGTATTTTGACTCGTTTCAAACTTTTGTTAAACCAAAATTTGTTTTGAATTGATTTATCTATCCATCTAAAATTAGACATAAGTACATAGTATTTCAAGTGATAAAACTGGTGATTTCATCCAATTAAATATCCATCTCTAATAAACATAATAACCAGAGTGCTTGTTCTATCTCCTCAGAGTTGTGTAATCGCTCCAGAATATGATCACATTTATCCACATAAAGCCATATAGTGTAAAGGACTAAACTGATTTAATAGGCCTTTCATGCTATTACTTTAATTTGACTACGAAGTGTTCTTTACTTCACAAATGTTGGCAACACCAGGTTTTTATATCAAATTCTATATAACATGTGTAAAATAGGTTCTCGCACTACTCTATGTTAGGATCTGACCACGATCCGCTTATCATCAATCGAATAGTTTATATCAAGGGGTAGATTAGTGTTGGCAGTCACGAAGACGCAGCAGTCTAGTCGGCAGTCAAGGCAGTCCATGTACACATTTTAACAGGTGGTTAACCCCTCTGTTTAAACACAAACTAAATGATACTTTTGCTAATGTTTCATGGCAAAACAATTCACTTAAATTGAAACCATTTTGACGAAAAATAACTTTCTAGACATTATTGAGGTTTAAGGCAGAGATAATCTTATAACATAATGACTGTAATGACGGTCACATAGTTTCAATAACCTAAAAATACATTGGAGAAATAAAATATTTTAGAGATATATCTAACATGTAATTTTTCTATTTACAATTTTAAGCATGGCTTTTTAATGGTTCTTATTTTTCTTCTACAGAAATTATACCAACCTGATATTACTATGTACAGGAACTAACTTCTTTCTTGTAGTGCTATAGCGACCCCCCCCTAACTGTGCCACTGTCAAGCAAACAGCAAACGAATCCCTAAATGTCAAAAAATTGTGTGTGTGTTAAAAAAACATATTTTGTTGCAAAAAGATTTAGGTTCTTAAAAGTACATCAAAAGTTTCGAATCATTATTCAAATAAAAATATAATAAAATCTGTTGGTATGCTTTATCCATTTATGAGTTAGTTACGTTCATTAATAGATGCCAAATCAGCCAATATATTTGTTCCAAACCTCCACCCCCTCATGCAAAGCAAAGTGTGGTGCTGAGTTTAACCAGGGATACAGTAAGAAAAAATAATCATAATTCATAGTAATGGATTCATAGTTTTCTATTAAAAATTAAACAATATCAGGAAGATGAGCTTGCGGAAAATCAGTCACATCTGATGAAGAAGTAACACGGTTGCTTCAATTTAAGAAGTGACTTGATTGAGTGTGTATCCACAAATGCGGTGATATTAATCACATACCGATTTAACTCTGCACCTCACTGTTTATAATATTGCAGAAATTAGGATATGTCCTAACCACATTTTCTTAAAGTGCAATACTTCAATCTTACCTGTGCAATAGCTTTATAATTGTGAAAATACCAAAGGAAAGTGGGTGTAAAAATGAATAACAATATAAAATATACCTATATATTTAAAATCAAATAAGTCTACATAAATACAAGCTAAATGCCCCAAGCTTTTGGTACTAATATAGTATTTGCAAAAATAATAATATATCAGCAGAAAAGTCTACACTACAAAACTAAATACATTCAAATATGTAGTTAAGTACTTTTAAATGAAGTACTGACGGAAAACTTTTAACATATGATAATAAAGTTTACAGCCACATAATAAATATGTTAACGAAGTCAGTATCAAAAAAATTATAAAAATATGTATCTAAATATTTAGTTTAGGTTCAGGAACTATATTCAACCCTTTCAAAGAAAAACGACGAACAAATATACCACAGTAACTTAAATTACCTTCATGAACATACACAGAATAAACATACTAACACACTAATATAATCTAATAGAGAGAGAAAACAGTCTAGAAGAAAACAGCAAGTATTAAAATCGAACAATATCAGAAACAGATAAAGACCCCTCTTGACATGCAATATGATTGTGCCCTCTATTGCATACAACTTGCACGTACTGAGTATTTAAAAAATATGCATGTTGGGCATAATTATTATTTAGTACAGCTTGTAACTCGATGGCAGAAATTCAAAACCACGCATTTATCTTGGAATTTATATAGGGTGATCAGATCTTATCTGAGAAACTTCAAAGAAATATGCACTTTTAAATTTAAAGTTGATACCATAAAAAACTTTATGACAAACTATAACAGAATGTGAATGAAAAATAAAAGTTATAGTATTACCGAATGCTATGAAGTAAGACAACTGTAGTTTACACAAAACCTCAGACCGACACTGTCTAGAGGAATTACGATAATAAATGATACCAATACATAACTTTAAATTTGAGGCGTGTCGTTCCAAGGGGTCGTTCATAAAACACGTTTGCAAATAAGGGGGAGGGAGGGGTATTGCTTAGCGTGACGAGATATGACAAGGTGCAGGCGGGGGTTTAAGGAAATGTGACGTTCGCAGTTCATCAGTTTTCTTTAAATTTTTTTCTTAACTTGGCAGTTTTTAAAATCTTTTCATTACGATAGAAAGTCATTCTCAAGTACTTAAAAGCCTGTAAATATGCTATTTTTAATCGCAAGACATTGTTTATAGGGGGATGGGCTAGCATTTGTGACATAATCTTTGTTAGGGGGGTTGCTGAAAGTGTGACTTAGCCTGACGAAGGGGGAGGGAGGGGTCCAAAAAGGCGAAATTATGAGTGACGTATTTTACGGACGGCCCCAAAACGACCCATTCAGTAAATCTGGATTCCGATAATATTGCCTACTTCTATTTTATGTGTCGGAGTACTTTAGCTACTTTAGGTCTTTTTAGTTGGTTGTAATAACTGCATGTAGAATAGTTGGTTTGTGTTCGATGTTACTACGATGGTAATCTTAAACTTTCGAACTGTTCTCAAAATGGCACATGTGACCACAGGCAGACTATCCATCTGCAATCCCCGATTTACAGCTGACATATTAGTCACATTTGTTTCTGTGGAATGGAATACACAATATCCATACTACACATGTCTGAGAACTTGCTAATCTACATGCGATAAAACTGAATCACTTCCATTATCTCTTTTACTTGAGAATATTTGGGTAGGGAGTATAAACAACCGCTTAATTAGATTGTTAATATTGCCAAATCAAATGGATGGTTTCCAATATCTGAATTTATTTGTAATGATATACCTGACTTTCTTGAAGATGTGTCAATAGTCCCACTAGAAATGGGATTCTTATAAGATGGTGCACCCTCCTTTCCCATTTTCATCTAGTAGTTCAAGATATTCTTGATCAAGTCGAGGGCATATTATGGTGGACCTACAGCATGGCTTCCGCGGTCCCCCGATTTAAACCCTTTTGGATTTTCAGGTAAAGAAATTTATAAAATAAAGTATTCCAATCCAAAGTGGAAATTATAGATGATTTGTGTGTACAGATAAGTTATATTTAGTAGAACAATAGGAAGAGAGAACAGTTACATTAATATGACAAAACTGGAGCTGAACTGCCCAATGCAGATGGGCAGATAAAATTTCGAACAGTTGTTATAGCAGTAGCAGGCATGTATGAAATTTTTATTATATCAAATTCATACATCAATAAAAATTGAAATTTAAGTATCATTTATATTAAAGGCGGGTTACGTCAGGTCAAATTTTTGTCAGTAACCTTGCCACTATCAAGTTTGTTTACAAGAACTTTTTAACTGAATTTATCAACAATTACTCTATGAGATTTAATTTCAATACAGTCGAATAGACGGTGCGCAAGTAAATATTTTTAAATTTTTAGAAGCTCCTTCGTTTTTTTTTTTTCAATGTTGTATTTAGCTGGATTCATTACACATCCCATAAAAAATGTTCCGATAAGATCTGGACCATCCTCTATATATTTGTACAGATAATCGACTTTACGGAATGTCAAAAGTAAATAGTATGTAATATAGTTGCACATCAAGGGGGATCTTATACAGGATGTCCCAGAATTGAGTTCCCGGAAGGGAACCTGTGCTTCCTGAGTTCATATTGGGCCCGTATAACCCAACTTACTTTAGTCCAAAAATGCATCCCTGACGAAGTACATTCTCTTAAAGTGAGACAGAATAATTTTTTTCCAATAATTTCCATTACATTGAAGATTAAATTTTCAAGTTTTCATGGGTATCTCTATAAGTACTTTATGTAAGTTTAACAACAATTAAATATCTTTTGTTTCTCAAACGCGACAGGTTTCCTGTTTCACAAGCACAGAGAAAACATAATTCTTAATTTTTCGTTGATATTACAAAGAATTTTAAAAGTATTAATTTGTTTACTGAGACAGGTGCACGTCATGTGGAGCATTTGTTATTAATTTATTTTTTAGAATGAGCTGTAATTTTCTGTTATGGCAACATTTTATTCTAGAATTGTAAATTAATGTTAAATACAAATAATGGAGGAAAAAAAAAACGATAATTCCTTGTATTTTGATTAATATTACAAACATTCTAAGAGTACCTTTTTGCAGCCCCTTTCTATGCTCTGCAAAAATATTCAAGTATTCCGTAATTTTACAGGGCGAAAAAAAAATATAGCCAATCAAATATTAATTATTAGGAAAAAAAATTGAGAAACAAAAGATATTTGGTTGTCAAGTTTAGATAGGGTACTTATAGAGACACAGCTCTCACCAAAATTTGAAAACATTATCTTCAATATAACTGAAATTATTAGAAAAACATGTTTTTTCTGTGTCATTTTAAGAGGATGTTCTTCCTCAGGGTTGCATTTTTGGACTAAGGCAAGTTGGGTTATACGGCCCCAATATGAACTCAGGATTCACAGGTTTCCATCCTGGAACTCAATTCTGGGACACCCTGTATATCTTAATGAGAAGCCGATTCTATTTTACTTCCTACAACAGATCCCTATTTGAGATTCTTAATTTGCATAAAAGTTTGCATTTCACAACCGGTATTGGAAAGAAATATCTTTGCGAGGATAACTGCAATAACGACCATTATTGAAAAGAAAAAATAAGTACAAATACTGATTTATTTTGGCAAAAAACTATATATAGAAAGTAAAAGATTCATCTGTCAAAGAGAAATATGTAGTTGTTATTAGTTAAACATTAAATGGGATTAATATAATCCATAAGAAATACTTCCTGGTCAGAAGTAATATTAAAATATACATATTTTTATATAAAAAATAAGTTCTTGTGGTAATGTATTGTGTATATGACAAAAGTAAAATTATTCTCAAATTTAAGTACTGAAGATTCGAAAATGTTAAAGTACTTTAATAGGAAGGAATACGGCAGTTTTGTCATGTCTTGCATTTAAAAAAAAAAGTGTAATTTGAAGGGAAACAAGTTTACATTAAAAAAGTCAACGACAATAGACTGCAACAAACTAGTGATTTTGAGATATCGTCACAGAACTTTGCTTAATATACGGTGTGTCCCAGGATAGATGTAACAAGAGGTGTAATGAACCAAAAATTTTGGAATTTTGGAATGGTATTTGGTTATTGAGTCCTGCTTGTTGTAAAACTAAAGTGTACCAAAAATGACTTGATTTTTGGTGTTCTACAGGGTGTTTTATAAGCAAAGTTGTAAAAATTACCACTAATTAAGTACCTTTATTTTTCAAAATATGAAAAAATTCCGCTAAGAAAAGCTATTTAGAATGCAATTTTATACCTCTATGCCAAATTTCAGGAATATAAAATTATTTTCTTGAAACTTTTCACTTCACCACTGATGAGGAAATTTACAAATATCTAATTTTGACATTTGACACCATTACATTAATACCTTTGATTCATCAACTATAATATAAGAAACAATCAGATGATTTGAAAAGTAGAAGAAAAACGACGACAGATATAATACTTGAAACATTAATAATATTCCAGGTAGACACTGGGATATCGAATTAATAAATACCTATGGATAAAGACCTTTAAACAAAAATTTTGTAGGATACTTCACTAAAGTAAAGAAAATAACTATTATCATGAAATAATCATAGGCCTTTACAAATGGATAAATATAAAAAGGATTTGGTAACATACTCATCATGAACATCAATAGTGTCAAAACTGTAGTTATGTTCTGTTGTTGTTCCACCATTGTGGCCATTTGGTCTATTGTGGCTAATGTCTGCTTACTCTACTTCATGATCCGTGATTGGCAACAGAATTTTGACAACCTTAAAAGATCAATCAGAGACAACTTGTGAGACATTATTATAATACATATGAACAGACGAAACTTATGAAATGGACGGATCAAAGGGAGTATATCGCTGGATTCAAAATGTTCTTTGACCAATCAACTTTTTAGACATAAAAATGCTTATTGTTTTTGTTAGTTATGCAGGTTTCCATTTGACTGCATAAGATGTATGCAAATGCCGCATCAATTTTCATTAGCGCATCAGACATAAATTTATAAAATGTTGTTGGCACAATAGTGTTAAGTACTATATTCCAAAACTAAAATAAATGCTTCATAGATGACAACAGCAAATCTAAATTAGCATACATTAGCAATATTAAGATAACCAAAAATAATAACGAAAAAAATTGCAAGCAAATTACGACACATTTCACAGCAAAATAATGGGATATAAATGTTGTAATATATATGGAGAGATCCAGAATGAATTGAAGGTATTGTGATAAAAATGGTATCAAAATGATTAAAACTGATTTCTGTTTTATCAAAATCGGTTTCTGCTTATCCTAACTTGTTAACGAGTTTTTTAATTTAAATAATAATTTCTTTATTTATTGATGAATTTTGTTTTTCCTTGCTCTAGCATTTATTATTTTTACTGAATATTTATTATTTAACCTTTATACCTATTATGTTACTAAGCAAATTGTTACTGAGCGTTTATTATTTTTATTGCACATTTATTATTTTTACTTAACATCCATAACTTTTATTAGTTTCACTAGTCATTTATAATTTTTATTTGAAACATATACTTATTCAAATGTAATACTCAAGGCAGTTCCTGGCGGGGGTGCGACAGGTACAGTCGCATAAGGCGGCAATTTAGGGGGTGGCATTTTAGCCTACTTGCTCATGTAATGTTTGTTACAGTCTCGTGGAATACTGTAAATGCAGTTTTTTGAATTTTGCTCATGATTTTCAGTTTTGTCTTTATCAGAATAGATCTTAAAGTATTGCTCGTTTGAAATACCGTCCTAATTTCAAATCTATTTCCTACAGGGCACAACTTTTCAGATAATCCGTGTACATAAGGATTTAACACTGTGTTTTTCAGGTTTGCGTCGTATCTGATTGTTATTTTCAATATTTATCAAGGTTTTAACAAGAAAGCCTTCAGGGTACTGATTGTTTATAAGGACCGCTTTGATAGACCTTTTCTCATTTTATCGTTAGAAGAAATGATTTTGTCCATATAACACCCTTCTTAACATGATTTGAATTAAAATTTAAATATCTGTTGGTATGGTTGGTTTTCTATAAATACTTGTTTCAATTGTACCATTTACTCTTTTAATTAAAACATCTGGAAATGGTAATTCATTTCTAGTTTACTTTTCTAAAGTTTATTTAATAGAAGGTTCTTTATTATTTATTTCTAAAAAATGATCCAGTATTTCAATGCTGTGAGGCCAAATTGCAAAGATATCGTCTGCATATCTCTACCAGAATACCGTTGTGTATATACAATTTTGAATATGTCTAGTGTCAAAATCCTTCATAAAGATATTAATATTGATGACAATGCAGAGGCCATTGCCATACCAAAATCCTGCTGATAGAAATCATTTTCCAACTGAAAATATGTTGAATTATTAACACATAGTTAAAACTTCCATTATGATATTCACTCTTAATTTAGTAATTTTCCCAGTAATATACTGGTTAACTGTTATTTTGTATAGATTCCTCGGATATCAATTAGAAGTAAAAATGCATGGTGGCAAGAAGTCCCAAAAGGGAAAATAGAAGAATGAAGAAAATGCCACAAATAACATTTAGACAATATTTAAAATATACAGTACTATTTACACAAAAAAAATTATGAAAAAATATATTTCATAATTTACGGGGCGGCAAAACTTCTTTTTGCACGAAGTGGAAAAAGACCCAGGAATGGCCCTGATAATAGTGTACATTTAATTACTACTTTTATAATAGAGATATTCTTAATTTTATAGCTGCAAACTGTGTCTTCAAATTTGGAAGTTAAAAAAAATACAAATTAATACAGCATATTGCTTTATTAAGAGTGATACTTCTGTGACGAGTCTGTAGGTTTGCCGGACTCACTTCATTTGTCTGGCAATTACACACAAGTCACAACAAGTGGCTTTTACTCCGAATAAAACATGCTATTTTTTCTTGAAACGTAGATTAGCTATAAAAAAAATAAAGATAATGGCTGGCGTATTAAACATTGCTCAGTGTCACAAAAAGTACTTTTACTTCTGTTGATAATGGCAACGCACAGTCGCCTAAAATGTCAAACTTTAATATCATGGAATGAGTTAAGAAATATCATGTTCTTTTTGAAGTTTGAAGAAAAAATTGTTTTTTTGTACTAGAGCTCGAAAGAACAGACTTTCATAAGTTTTTAAAACACACGTTACTATATTCGTAGGTCAAAAAACCACGGAAAATCAATTAGATTAGAGTTTGATTAAATAATGCGGTTAACGGTCGTGCGAAGAAATTTGTAGGAAAGCAACATAAAAAATCTTTATGAAGCCACATATTCAGTCATTTGGATCTCTCTATATAATATCGGAAACTTGGAAATGTTTAATAGGTTGAGGGAAATTAGTAACAATATTTTCATTTTGTTTGTGGGACAGTTAAATGAGACATGAGAATCCGTACAAAGTAAACTAATAAATGCAAACAATTTCATACACTAAACTCAACACTAAAAAATATATATTGCACACACAAACACATACCCAAAGAGAACAGCAAATTGAAAGGGTTGATTTTACAACTAACCTAAACTAACGGTCAAAAACGTTTACTATAATCGTTAAATGATCAACATTCCTATGTAGCACCAACTAATATGATTCTAATAAAATACAGGTCTCAATCTGAGCACTCATGGGAATCATCATCAAACGAAATTGTCTTACCTGGGTAATTACCATAAACCGACCCAGTCTCATCATCCAAGTCATCAGTGCTGCTCATGCGACCTTCAAGAAAAAAATACGTTTTAAATATTTCTCTCAAGTTCATAAAACATACATGCAATTTGCAGACATCACACATAATGTCAAAAGTCGCCCAGGACAAGTAGCATAAATATGCAGATTGAAAACGTGTAATAGACTGGCAGTTAGCGAATATGCAGAACTAAAATAATAATAATAAAGTACTTTATTGGTAAAACCAAATGGCGATCGACCGAGGTCCTTCAGCCAGTTACATATTTTGGATATATTTTACATATAATTTTATAGGGAGTTAAACTAGAAAGCATTATCTTGATCTTAAATAAAAAAAAAAAAATATTCGAAACTCTGCAATTATTCTTCATTAAGTTCTTTAAGGAGTTCCAATATGGTTTTTTCAGAGTACTTGTACTTCGGGTATGCAGAACTATCAGATACAGAATGTTTCAATTTATCCACAAAGAACTATTTATATAAGGATTATCCACGAAAAATTATTTACATATATAAGACTTAAACCACCCGTTTGCCGAAATGGCACTCATTGAGGGGTTAGCACGCAAAATTGTTATAAAATAGTCCAAAGCCGAAGTACAAGTGAACAAACCACATTATTTGACAAAGAAAACTAAATTACAATGTTTTATAATGACAGACGATCTAATCGGCATCTTAATTTAGGTAAGTGCGAATAAATCAATTCAAACTGGTACAATACAGTATTCTGAACAAAAAATGAAGAATACATCTTATCATTTGAGAATCCGTTTTATAGATAAAAATTATTTTTAGTAATAATTACTACGTAACGTAATCTAACGAAATCTAACAAAATCTACAAAATATTAGTATATATTAGGGAGCAACGTATTACGATATAAGGAACACAATAATAACAACTATAAGAGTTATTAGTCACGTATCTGACTGTTTTTCACACAGAATTCTTTCGGATAAAATCGATTGACATGAAATTTGGCAGTAAGTAGGGAGTGGCTCAAGAAACAAAAGTTATATAGTGCCGATGTGCGCTTTTACCCTAGGCGTAGATGCCACCCCTTCTCGGAGGTGGAAATTAGTACACTCAAAGTAACCACAGAAATCGAGGGGGTTGAATTCTAAGAAAAAAATGCTCCATGAAGTTTTTTCGATAAATCAATATTTTTCGAGTTATTTGCGATTGAAAATGTTGATTTTTCCATCTAGAAAATGCACGTTTTAGAGCGATTTTTCATGAATAACTTGAAAACCTTATACCCCAGTCAAATTAGATAAAAAAAACTTGAAACTTCGTATTAATTCGCATAGAGCTGAATATTGGTACAGACCTTGAATACACTATTACAAATGAAATGTCGAAAGTCCCCACCGATCCCCTGTAGGCTAAAAATTTTATTCGAGATTAGAGGTCACAAATATCAGTTTTTCGCATATTTCTTGTAAACGATAAGTGTTATCGTAAAAATAGGTCATACAAAGTTTGTAGCTTATGCAATTATCAACAAAAACTGTTTCGATACTTTTTCCTACGCATCATCATTTATAAGATATCGCGATTTCAGAAGTTGGAAACGTCATATTTTGCATAATAGGCACTAATTTTTTGTAATTGCAAGAAGGGTTGTGGTAATAACTGTGGCTGTAAAATAGTTGAATTATTTTGTTCACCAGTATGTACCAATAGTCTTGCTCCAATATTGAACCAAATACAACAGATGAGAATACTTATATCAAAGAGGAGATAACTGATCCTTCTTTTTTCTTACAACAATTAATAGAAATCCAGCAAGGAGAGGTAAAAGAAGGCAAAAGTGAATGAGAAGGAGGAGGCATGACTGTTGAAGTGGAATTCGAAGATTAGTAATCATTCGACAATTTTTAAAAATTAACAATAATCCACAGCACTATTTTTTTTAAATTCAATTCAATTCAATTTTTATTCAAATTAGTATGTACACCACATTTAATATAATGGTATAGTCGGGTAAAATTTAAAAAGACCATTGTATGAATTAATATTGCACATACGTTTTCACTATCTCTTGCACACAAACTTAAAGCCATAGCCTAAAGACATTGTCAATGTATGTCTACCAAGATTCTTTCCCACTTCTTTTGAGACGGAAATATGAAATGCACACTGAGGAGTGAGAAACATAGTCATAAGCTCAGCGATTCTCAAACTGTATGATTTGACGACGAATATTATTTATTTCCGTGAACTAACACCACTCTAAATATGAAAAACGTCTTTATATGAAATATTTAAGTTATTTTTAGTGGTAAATAGTGGATATTCATCCGTTAAACGAACAATATCAAACAATTAAGTCTTATAATTTTCTATTACGTACATATTACACATCTTAAAGCAGAACAAAGTAGCTAGCCTAGCCCAATGGGTAAGATGCTCGATGCAATAAATATAAATGGAGTTGGTGCGGGATCGATCCCCAACGCTCTTCTACTTTTTTTTTTATTTAAGCTCTATTAAAAGTTAATAATTTTCGTTCTATAATTTTTATTTTATTAAACTGCGCCTCGAGTTTTGTTGAAACTATATTTTCCCCAAAAACGTGTCTTTTTTTATTTTGTCAACTAGAATTTTTATTTATTACCGCTAAAAGAAAAATAATTTATTTTCGTTATTCTCATAGAGATTTCAGATTTTGTTTTGTTATATGAAATATTTTATTTTTATTGACATCGTTTCCCCTACTAATACTACGATCCTATCCTTTCCTGGCAAGAAATGCCCAAACCTTCCCGTGTCTCTTGCTGGACTGTAGCAATATTAGTCTTTGATTTCTTTTTCTGATTATTCATTGTTATTGACTGAATTGGGCAATTCATTTTTTGTTATCAGTTTCATTTGTGCCCGAACCTATATACCTACAGTGTCCGTCGTAAAGTTGGCTACATATCTGAAAAATTTGTATTATTGAGATTTCTAAAAAATACTATATTGGGGGTTCGTTTCTTTTTTTACATGCAAATACCTTTATTCAACTAAAATACATACAGTTTTTGTCGAAACTAGTCAAATATTTGTGAAATAGACACAAGAGTTTATGATTTTTCATATAGTAATTAATGGTAGGGGTAAAATTTGCACTTTTTTATTTTCCTCATATCTGCTTCAAAATAGATTTTATTTTTTAGGGGAAATATTTGGTTTAAATTTTGGACCAATAATTGGACAATATTAATGGCCAATTTAATTTAATTAATTGAAAAATTTGTTATCATACACAATATGCCATAGAATTAGACGAAAATGGTTCCTCTGGGGTTTTTGAAGTCGCTGATCACCAATCTGAAATACGATTTGGGGAATTCAAAATGGCGGACCGGAAATCGGGCCATTTTCCATAAGAAATGACAATGGATATCTTGGCCTTGAAAATCTGTGCTAGGAGGTTTTCGAGGTTGCTGATCGATTACGAATCTGAGGTCTGACTTGGTAAATTCAAAATGGCGGACCGGAAGTAGAGTTCATTTATCAAGAAAAACTAGTATCTTTTTCGCTTTTGGACTGAAAATGAGTACTCGGGGGGTTTCTGAGGTCTCTAATAACGAATCAAAGGCCTAATTCACGAAATACAAAATGTCGGACCGGAATAACCCTCTATTTCTCCTGAAAACTCGTATTATTTTCTTTTTTGGGCTGAACGTGGGGGGGGGGACTCGGAGATTCTCGTTATTGCTGATAACGAATCTGATGTCCAGTTAGGGAGAATTCAAAATGGCGGACCGGAAGTAGTATATTTTTCAGGAAATACTTTTTTATTTTTCATACTTTCAGCCCGAAAAAATAAATAATACGAGGTTTTCCGAAGAGATTGACTGTTCCTCCCGTGTCCGCCATTTTGAATTTCGTAAATTGGACCTGTGATCCGTAATCAACGACCTTAAAAACCTCTGAGTAGTCATTTTCAGCCCAAGAACGAAAAAATATGAATTTTTCCTGATAAATTGACTCTACTTCCGGTCCGCCATTTTGAATTTACCAAATCAGGCTTCGCATTCGTAATCAGAGACCCCGAAAACTCCCGAGTACAGATTTTCAAGGCCAAGATATCCATTCTCATTCTTCTTCTGGAAGATGGCCCGATTTCCGGTCCGATATTTGGAATTTCCCAAATTGGACTTCAGATTGGTGATCAGCGACCCCAGAAACCCCCGAGTAACCATTTTCATTTAATTATATGGCATGTTGTGTATGATAACAAATTTTTCAATTAATTTAATTAAATTGGCCAATTATCGGAAAAGAAATGAAACCAAAACATTTCCGCCAAAAAATAAAAGGTACTGTTTTTTTAAATGCCTTTCTGAACTCTTTGCAACAAGAATTAAGTCAATTGACCCTGTACCTTTTTTTTGAGGTTTTCAGATTTTTCATGCTAAAATGACGCGACTATACGGAGTCCTTGTATTCTATATGCACTTTTTCTTCATCAAATTTTTCGATATCTTAACAATTTGACCCATTTTTCGGTACCACCGTCAACTATTTTTTACAGTCCTGCCAAACCAGTGATCGCATGACATGTGTCATGTGTCATGCATAAACAAACCCCCAATAGAGTTTTTTAGAAATGTAAAAAATACAATTTTTTCCCATATGTAGCCAACTTTATGGACACTGTATAATCAGAATTCCACTAAAATTATGAAGTTACTAAATTAATAATCTTAACATTTTATGATAGTATCTTTTATATATTTTTAAAATAATTTAGCGATATCATTGCTGAGAACTGTTTGAGAACTACTGGTATTTCTTATGCTTTAAATAAAATCTTAGTTCAGACGTTTTAGCGGCCATGACACACGTCAGTTTGAATTGTACCCGACTTTAATAAACAATAGATTCACAGATTTTTTAAAATTGGAGATAGGCACCTAAATGACTTAACATTTGGATGTGCCTTGATTTTTTAATTTGAATACATCTTACACTAGATACTAAATAATATAGGATTAAAGATAAACTAAAACTAAAACTAGGAACCAAAACTTATGAAGTACTCAGAGGATCGAACGAATTGTATTCTATTTATTAAAGAAATAAGAAAGAAAGAAATTTTTTCTAAAAAAAGATTCTGAATGAATCAAAGTTAGTACTTATAAAATGTCTACATTCTTTATTAATCAATTGCTTGATTTTAATTGGTAATAGGTTATGAAATTTAGGTGCTAAGTATTGAAATGATCTTAGTCCAATATTTTTATTTACAACAGGTATTTGTAGGCTTTTGTAAAAATGAGCAACAAGCTAAGATGTACACTGAACTGACATTAAGAATCTCTTCTGTATATAGTTGTTCGGGTTTCAATTAATTTTTGGGGTTGTTAGTTTAAAATATTAAATTTCTTTATAATTATTGTAACTTTATTCCATTTAAATAGCGCGTTTCAAATCAAGGTCAAGGCCTCTAAAAATTGATGGTTTTGCTTAAATCAAAAAACACGCAGAAGATAACATTCGGTTCAGAGCACGCGAACGCGCCGCAATTGCCTTTAAAATAAATTGTTTTCCGGGTACCTTAAAAATTGTTTTAAGTGTCTTCGCATCACTGTGATCTTGCACAGTCCCCTAATTGAATGGTACAAGAAGGAATCTGGCCCCAGGAGCTCCGAGAAGAAGCTAGAGCTCCGAGAAGAAGCTAGATCGATCAGCAGGAGTCGACAAGGAAGCAAAGATCCTGTAAGTGATTACACCTTAATACAGTCTACTTTTCTTATACCATGATTCGGCTATCGAAGCCGTAACAATAGTAAATTCGTAGGATAAAGGCTAGACTTTTTAAAAGTAATTTTTAGGTTGAAGTTTTGTATTACATTTAGCTGTTTTAGTGTATTGTTGTAAAGCCCTTCACAAGCAAGAATGCCATATCTAATTAATGATTCCACCAGTGACTTATACACCATTACTAAAAGTTTTCCCTAGAAATTCTCTCATTAAGTAGAATTTATGTATTAGTTTTCTTATGTTTGATGTTAATTTTTTAATATGACTGTCCCATTTTAAGTTCTGATCAATTATAATGCCTAGATATTTTGCTTGCGGTACTTCTGGAATTTCCTCCGTACAGTTAAATCAAATCTAATAGTGGAAAAGTCAGGTCTATTAGCTGACGTTAATGAAAAAGCTATGTAATGTGTTTTTTTAACATAAATCAATATCAAACTGTCTGATCAGACTTGCATAATCATAATCGATCACGGATTATGCCTACTGGGGAAACCACGTTAAAAAATATGCGCCAAGCACACTACCTCATAGGTGGTGCTGAAATGTGTGCATATTATGCAAAATGTGAGGTTTCCAACTTCTGAAATAGCGATATCTCATGAATGATGATTCGTAGGAAAAAAAAGTATCGAAACAGTTTTCGTAGATAATTGCATGAGCTACAAACTTTGAATGACCTATTTTTACGATAACACTTACCGTTTGAGAAATATGCGAAAAACTGATATTTGTGACCTTTGACCTCGAATAAAATTTTTAGTCAATGGGGGTTCGGTGGGGACTTCTGACATTTCAGTTGTAATAGTGTATTCAAGGTCTGTACCAATTTTCAGCTCTATGCGAATTAGTGCGAAGTTGAATGTCTATTTTGACTAGAGTATTGGGTTTTATCAAAAAAATCATCAGGAACAAAGTTGAAGCTTATAAAATAACAAATCGACTGGTTCTTTTAAATTTCTGTAGATACAATATGAACCGAGCTATGACTCGTTGAAGGTGACTGTTTGTTCGCTGAAAACTCAATTCCAGCTTCTCAACGTTAAATAACGAAAAACGACGAATTTTTGCAAGAGACTTGTTTGACATTTTTTAAAGTACATGGAAAGAGACCTCTAATATGAGCTTTAGTAAAAGTCTTTAACATAAAAATTTGCTCAGTTATGATGAAAATAAATTGGTTGTCTCGTTTTTTCGGAGGAAAAATCGCCAATGAAACCAATAGCTTAACATCATTAATTTTTAATATTTCTAATTGCCCCAAAAACCATTTTGCAGGGAATTTCAAGGGCAATAAGGCCTGTAAAGTTGAACTTCTTTGAACCTTTCGGTTTTGAGATTTTTGAGTTTAAAGGGCTCGGAGAAGGTAGTCCTCGCACTCAAATGCGACTTAAAATGGTAATACCTCAATTAATTTTCATCCTCGAGAAATAAAAAAGAAAACATATTTTGCAAAAAAATCTAAATTTTTGTCCTCTCGCATTTTTTACGCATTTTTAGTTTTTGTTATTGTGAAAAAAAATCTCAAACATTTCAAAAATCATTTCAAAATTGAATCAAACTTTTTTTCAAATCTAGGCATTCTAAACCGTTCAAACTTCTAAACATATTGTTAGTATTTTTATAAGTGAATTATTATTTATATGCTTATAACTGTATTGAAACATATTCTTTATCGGATTTTGCAAACAGCAGAAAAATAACTAACTATGAGAACTAAAAGAAAAACTATGAGTAAAAATATTAACGAAATCTGCATCTTTTTCGATAACCTGAATTATGGTTATGCTAGCAAATTAAAATCCTAAAATGAATTTGTCTAATTTCTTATTTGAAAATTCTCATTCTAAAACTAGCATCCGCACAGTCCCCTACGGCCATACAGATTAAACTAGTATCTACATAACCCCCTACGGTCATGAAGATTCAGTTTGCAAAATCCTATAAAGAATATGTTTCAATATATTGTTAGTACCTAAATAAAGTAAATTGTAAATGGATTACATTTAATTTCATTTATTGCGGATAAGCCATGGGTTTCGTTGCTGATTTTTCCTCTAAAAAACGAGAAAACCGTTTTATTTTCATCATAACTCCGTACGTTTCTACGCTAACAACTTTTACTATAGCTCATTTTAAAGCTCTTTTCAAGTTTTTTAAAAAAGGGCTGACAAGTTTTCCTCCAAAAATCAGTCGCTTTTCCGTTATTTAACGTTGAAAGGTTTGAATTCCGTTTTCAGCCAACAGTTACCTTCAATGAACCATAACTCGGTTCTTACTGCATCTACAGAAATTAAAACCACCAGTCGATTTCTTATTTTATAAGGTTCAATTTTGCTTCTGATGATTCTTTTGATAAAATCTAAGGTTTTCAAGTTATTCGTGAAAAATCGTTGTATTTCTTGTATCTTGTAGTGCGAGTAAAAGTAATTTTTCTCAAGTTCTGCCCAAGTTAAGCTGCCGATCATATTGTTTTCATAATAAAACAGTGTAATTTAGAATTTTCTCTATCAAATTGTGTGGTTTGTTTTCATGTACCTTGAAGCTTGGATTTGGAGTATTTTATATCAGCTTTTTGAGCCACCCCCGCAGTAACACTACCACTTAATATCGGCAAATGGGCAGGTTAACTATCCTTATAAAAAGTTCTCCATGGGTAAAGAAAAACTTTTTGTACCTTATAGCTCTAATTGCATGTTCGCTAATCGCCAATCTATAACATTCAGCTTATATAATCAAAAAATTAATAATATCGTCGATAAAAAATATATAATATCCCTAATCATATTAAAAATGTTGTTACTAACTTCCTTTTGCCTATAACCAAAATTATCTAATACTTTTAAGACAAAAATTATAATAATTACCTCTTAATCCGATACCACGTACATTGCCATTACGATATAATGCATTTTCTAAGAAGGCGAAACCATTGTTGTTGATAATGTTGAATCCACAAAGCATTTCGATTTGCTTCCACCTATGGGCTCGCTCCTGTAATTCCTGAGTAACCTCTGTTAATGATGTGCGTGCTTCAACAATACTTCTATCAACTTCATCAATCGACTTACCATGAGTTGAAACAAAAGCACCCACAAGGCTGGATCTCTTCTTTCTCAGTTTTTCACACTAAAATTATTAAATTGTAATTTATCTAATAAACAATAGTTTATCAAAAATGTGACACGACCCTAAAAAAGTAAATGTGGTATATTTAGGAATAAGCTACGCATTAGCATGTCATTTTATTTAAGATGTGAACAGAGACAAACATGTAGAATATATTGTTATAACTGTCAACAAATAAATTAAAAATACTTATATTAATAAATGGAAAAAGCATAATTATTGTACTAAACAAAAAAATCACCTAAGATATAACAATGTCAATCTTCAGAGTTTATTTAATAAAGTTGACAAGATTGAGGAATTCAGTCAAATAAAAAATACTGATATAATATGCATCACAGAACATTGGGTACAAAGTGAAAATATAAGTAATATAATCATTCCAGATTATAAAATTGTTCTCTAGAAGTATTCATATATAAGTTACTGATTTTATGTAAATGATATTTGTAACAATGTAAATGATGGAAAAGATAGCCTCTCTAAAAATTTTGTGACATTATGAGCTTGTTTGAATTATTATTATTATTATTATATATTGTTGCAAAACTCTTGACCTTTTTTTGGCAGATCATCTTGTTCAAACAATTAGCATTAAATATTACCACTGAGAGTAAATACTCTAAAGATATGGGAGTTCCCCAGGGTTCGGTGCTGGAACCTCTACTATTTACAATTTATGTAAATAACTTACCAATGTTCATCACCAGAGGTACTTACAATGTTTGCTGATGACACTACTATCCAAAACCCTGAAGAGCTTTAGGAAAATATATCTATTATTATTACAATATATATTTAATATGTAACTTTTACTGTGTATTTTCCTTACATTCTGTTATTTTATTAATAAAATTTATGTCTGTATTATTTAGATAATATACTGTACTTAGATATATTTATTTTAAATTAAATTTTCCATATTTTGACTTAATAAGGAAGAATCTAATCTAATCTATACCTCATGCCTACAATGAACTGGATACTGGTAGAAAACGAATCAGTGTCTAAATTGTCTTTCACCACAAGCATGTTAGTGTCATCGGTATTACAAATTGACAGAACATTATGTATTTTATTTAGATACAGACTTAAATCTTTTGCAAAGAGAATATCTTAGGGGGTAATATACACTTCTCTAAGAAATTAACGCACCAGTAAAAAATAACTAAAAGTTTAAAGTTAATTTTTATCTAGAATTGAACCAAAATGAAATAAGGTCGATTATTTTAAGTATGAATCGGCGTTTCCAAGAAGTTATTCATGGCAGAGGCGGAAATACTCTCTATTGACAATCCATTTTTGCATCTTGTTCATTTCCATTTAATTTTTTGTTTCGATATTACCTTTTAGTAAAGACATGTTATGCTATAAAATTGTGTTTCTCTGGTACTAATACAGATAATAAAGTGAATAAAAAAAGTGAATGTTAAGAACAGATAGAGCTAGAGTAGGATTTGAATTTTAACTTGCTGATGTAACTGTTGAACTCCACAGGGTGTTACAACTTTTATGGAAAAAACACGTCCCAATTGTTACACCCTGTAATAAATAAAACAAAATTTCTTTGAAAAAAAAAATAGTACATTCCTTCTTGAATAAAGAGGCTATCATACAAAAAAAAGCTCATCGAAATCAGACAAGAGGTCTAGACAAAAATTAACTTCAAACTTTTAGTTATTTTTTGGTGGTGCGTTAATTTCTTGGAGAAGTGTATATCCCTGCTATTCTCCTTAATAATATTCATTTGATATCTCAATGACTGTGGTGAGTATATATAGACAGCATATCAGGACATTCGGCAACCATTTTTCAAGAAGCTGACAGTATTAAAAAACAGGTGATACATCAACTACTATGGTCTAATAATAACTAACAGGTGTGCAAGTTAAAAACATAATTTTTTTTTATATGTTACTAGACCATAGGAAAAAAATTTAAAAGATACAGATTGACTTACAGCCTCCCTTGCTTGCTGCAACTGCTTCTCTGCAGATATTTTCTTTTTGAGGTACGCTTTATTCTCGATTTCATAAGTTAACTGCAACCACTGTTGTAAACCAAGCGGTGGAGCCCAGCATCTGTCTTTTAATTCGCCTTCGGCAAGTTGCAATTCTGTTCTCAGCATCTATAACATTACATAAATAATAATTATAGAATTTACATTATTTTGAAGATATATTTTTAAACAAAGCCAAGAACAGTGCTATATCTCCCAATAAGAAACAAGAGTGCTGCAACAGACACGTGTATCGGAGTTATTGCTCATCAGCGTAGCTTACATAATGTCATTATAAGAGAAAGTAGAGAAAGAGAAAGTATAATAAGAGTGCTGGGTATTGCACTTTCCTACCTCTGTTGGTCTTGTTTCTCTTATAACATTATTGATGCTACGTTACGCTGACTGAGGAGCAATAACTCCGAAACATGTGTCTATAGCTGTACTCTTATTTCTTATTGGAGGATATAGCACGTTGCTTTTGTTTTTATCTGACCCCGACAATTGAAGTTTTTTGTACGGTCAAAAATGTAGGCTCCAAATTTGTTTTGTTTAACTCACGAGAATGGAATGTGACAACACATACGTAAGGCGCACGAAGCGAGCACGATCTCGGACGTGCTACACTAAATTTGTTGTAACTTTTGAACTAATTAATGAAATTGAGCTCAACAAAGTCTAAATAAAAGAAGAACCACGTGACTATTGGATTATTATATTTTCAAATATAAAAATTAATGTATGTAGAAATAGTATATATATAAAGTCGGAACATAAAGAGATTTTCGATGAAATCGGTAAAAGCTCTACAGTTTCTACAATTTTTAAGATAAAAACCTGGAACTTTCATATATTATTCTTAAAGTAATGTATAAAAAGATCCGATGAATGAAAAAAATCTCTAAAATCTAACATTTACCTTAAAAATTAAATTAACCCTCTTTATTTTACGAAAATAAAAAAAAAAATTTCTTTGCTCCAAAATTCGTGAAACTAGGGGTAAAATAAACGTTGAATCACTTTTATTAAAAAAAATATTTAGCAACCACTTTATATTCCGACTTCATATACATACTATTTAGAATAGAATAGAATAGAATTTATTGTGATAAAAAAAATTTACACAATGGGTAAGGGTTCAACAAAGTTGATTTTCAACCCTTCCCGAACAAGACATATTATGATTACTTCTTAGTAGTAAAACTTGTATAAATATAAGAAAATATATATGTAATATAATATGTATATATAAAATCATATAAAATTAACACTTAACCAGTATATAGAACAGTAACGAGTACGTACATACCTGTAGGATTTTATATGTCCAGGTAAACGCCAGGGTAAAACTAATTGTCCTTTATTCAAACATATACATATTATATATAGCACGGTTCCAATAATAAAAACAAAACATATCCGAACAAATCAGTACAGCACAAAAATAACAATATCAACGAACAACTATCACTCCTTTTGTATGCTTTCGTCGTAACACTTATTTTTATTACTTATTAGCAGATCACTTTTGAGTTTTTAACTACGTCTTCCCAAATACATCTTTCGTCGTCTTTTTGTTTCTTGCGTCTGTCTTGTCTGTTTCGCGCCCAGCCGGCGTATCCCCTCCGCCCACTTGACGTTGTCCAGTGGCGTATCCAGCAACTAAATATTAATTAGACAATAATAAATAATATATAAAAGAAAAGCTCTCCTACACTCGGCCATCCGACTATGAATCCGCCTCGGATTCACTGTCATTATCTACCCATGGTTTCATAAATTCCGCACACGTGGAAGTTCGCATCGGCCCTTCATGGTTTCCGATTTTAATCACATCATATCTTTCATCAGGCTTCGTCTTTGTTACTTCATATGGTCCTAAATATTTTCTTTTTACTTTTAATCCTCCTCCGAACTGTGTTCTCTTGATAGCTACTAAATCACCTTCCTTGTAAGCTCTTGGCGCTTTCCTTCTTAAGTTGTAACTCCTTTTATTTTCATCTTGTACCTTTAATAATTGTTTCTTACACTCACCTCTTAATATTTCTCTATTTTCATCGAAAATCTTTATAGCTTCTTCATCAATTAATTCTTTAATAGAAATATCTTCTTTGGTTTTCATTTTAACGCCTGTTAATACTTCAAATGGTGTCGTAGCAATGCTTCTTTGGATAGTAGAGTTTAATGCTCTTTGGACACGATCGATATATTTGTACCATTTCGTAGGGTCATTTATACTCAATTTTGTCAACACTGGAATAACAATACGATGAATACGTTCAACTTGTCCGTTTCCACGCGGTACTCCTGTCGTTATAGTTACATGATTTATTCCTTCGGTGGTACAATATTCATTAAATTCGTTTGATGTAAAGGCAGTTCCTTTATCCGTTATTATCCTAGCTGGATTTCCAAAAGTTTTTTGTTGCTTTGTCAGGCAATTTACGGTTTCTTTAGATGTAGTGGATTTTGTTGGATATAACCAAGTAAATTTTGAAAAATCGTCGATGACGGCTAAAATATATTGATAGTTCTTATTAGTCGACGGAATTGGTCCTAAGTGATCAGCATGGTAAGTGTGTAATGGACCCTCTTGCTTTGGTATAGAGTGTAATAGTCCTTCTTTTTTACCTGCTTTTCTGCTTCCTAGTATACAAGGTATACAGTTTTTGATTTGTATCTCAATTTTTTCTTTTAATTTCGAAATATAGAATTCTTTCTTGATTAGATCTTCCGTTTTCTTAACAGAAAAATGTCCGTTTTCATGTGCTCTTTTTATTATTTCATTCTGCATAGCCTTTGGTACTACCAATAGTTCTTTTCCATTTTCATATTTGTATAAAATGTCGTGCTTGATAAAATAACCTTCATATTCTCCTACTGCTTCTAATACTGTTTTTATAGTTGTTAAGTGGTCATCCTTATCTTGAGCTAATTTAATTCTTTTAATTATTCCATCTTCTTCTTCAATTATTAACATAATTTCAGGGTATCGACTTAGTGCGTCCACATGTGACATTCGATTACCTCTTTTATGTTCCACGGTATAGTCGTATTCTTCCAATAGTAAAGCCCATCTTGCTACTCTAGTCGTCAAATCTTTTTTGTCCATTGTTTTCTGAAAAGCGGAACAATCTGTTATTATTTTAAATTTAGTTCCTAATAGATATATTCGAAATTTTTTGACAGCTTGTATAACAGCAAGAACTTCAAGCTCGTAACTGCTATATTTTTCTTCGGCTGGGGTAGTCTTTTTACTCATATAGTATACAGGGTGAAATTTACCATCTTCGTTGGATTTTTGCATCAAACAGGCCCCATATCCATACATGCTTGCATCGGTGTGTAGCTCTGTTTCACATTCTTGCTTGTAAATAAGTAATACTGGTTCATTACAAAGTAATTCTTTTAGTTTCCCGAAACATTGTTTCTGGTTTTCTCCAAATTCAAATGTCTTTTCTTTTTTCAATAAGTCACTGAGCGGCTTAGCAATTAATGCATATGATGCTATAAATTTTCTAAAATATCCTGTTAGTCCCAGGAAAGATTGAACCTGTCGCGGTGTCGTAGGCTGCGGGAAATGTTTAATAGCTAACGTCTTTTCTTCTGATGGTTGTACTCTTCCGTCTTCTATGATGAATCCTAAGAATTTTACTTTTTTCTTTAGAAACTGGCATTTATTCTTTTTTAATTCCAATCCATAATCCCTTGCAACATCTATGACCATCTTTAGTCGGCTTATTCCTTCTTCCTCGGTGCTACTAGGAATTATTATGTCATCCATATAATAGATTGCAATGTTTCTTATCATTAGTTCTCTAAAAATGTGGCTTATGAATCGCTGGAAAACAGCTGGGCTGTTGCAGAGTCCAAAGGGACATTTCAAGAATTCGTATTGTCCATGGTGTGTGACGAATGCAGTATACTTTATGCTTTCTTCTTCTATGGCGACGTGAAAAAATCCATTCCGCAAATCTATTGTCGAAAAATATTTACCATTCTGCAGCCTGTCCAATATGTCTTCGATTACAGGAAGCGGAAATCGGTCCTTCACAATATTTTTGTTCAATTTTCTATAGTCACAGCAAATTCTAGTCCGACCATCTTTCTTTTTGACTAGTACCAGTGCACTAGCAAAGTCTGACGAGCTTGGTCTTATTATTCCTTCTTCTAACCATTCTTCTATTTGTTTTTCTACCTCCTCATTCTCGGGCGCTGATAATCGTCTCGGTCTATGATATATCGGTTCTTCATTTTTCATAATTAGTTTCATCGCAATATTCGTTGTTTTAGTCTTCTCAGGTCTATAATTCATAATAAGTTTTTCTACAGCTTCACGGTGTTCAGGATTTTTAATGTGTTTCACATCTACTTTATCGTCTTCATTTTCGTGTTCTCCCAAGGTAATTTCCATGAGAAAGTTATTTTTCTCCTTCTTGTGAATAATTATACTATCATTTCTCATACTGACATCAGCTTGTTCCAATAGGTTGTTTCCTATTATTGCCTTGAAACTGGAAGTACTTGTAGGAATAACGTGAAACGTTAGCGTAAAACATTCATCATTTACCATCACATTCTTGAATAGTGTTCCTAAGGTTGACACCTTATTTCCTCCTATTCCCTTGACGGTTATATAATCTTTAGTTAACTGAATATTATGAAAATAATCGGTAACAACGTCTTCTCTGATAGCACATATGTCACTTCCTGTGTCGAATAATGCGACCAGCTGAATATCATCAATTCGTAATTTCACAGCATTTTTTGGTACTACTTCGATAATGCTAACATTCGCAGAGGTGCTTGGTTGGTTTACATCTGTCTTTGGCGTAGATTTTTTAGGACATTTCGTTGACACATGCCCAAATGCATTGCAATTGAAACATTTTGTTCCTTTGTTTTTGTGGGGACAATCTCTAGACTTATGATTTTTTTCTCCACAATTGAAACAATTTGCACTCTTTTCTTTATCTTTTTTCATATCTACTTTGTCTTTTCTCACATCCGTCTTTGTTTTAAAAGTAGATTGTCCACTTATGTTTTTTGTACTTTGAATACGTTCATACAGCTTCACTTTTTCTTTAAATTCTGCAAAATTCTTTGCACCATAAAGCATAATTTTGTTTTGCGTATCGTCCTGTATTCCATCGATTATATATTGTATCACTACTTCTGCCTCAATATTTGCTCTGCTTCCTATCTCTCTCATTGTGAAAACGTATTCTTGAACAGATTCCTCTCTTTTCTTTTTTCGTGCCATTAACATCTTATGAATATCTGCACTGCTAACTTTTACTTCAAATTCATTGATTAATCGATTTTTCAATATAGCCCATGTCTTGATCCCTTTTTCTGACTGAACAAACAACTTTGCCAATCCTCTTAATGATTTTTTTGCAAATAATAATTTTTGCAAATCGTTCCACCTTGTTATCTCGGAGATTTCTTCGAAATCCGAAATCCATTTTCGTATAGGATATTCGTCTTTTCCATTAAACAGTCTAATATTGTCTTCCACATCTCGAAAAGTTAATGAAAACGCCTCGGGTTTTCGATTTGCAGTATGCCTATGTGTACTGACAGTACTTCTTTCATCTACGTCTTCGTAATTATTTGTTTCTTCCTTTTGTCCATTGTCTTCGTCGTCTTCTGCTTCTTCATTCTCTTCGTCGTCTTCTGCTTCTTCTTCGTCTTCTGTTGTTATTTCTTGGATTTTTAAATCGTTCATAAAACAGCAAATGCGATCTGCCACGTCATCTTTCGTACCAGAATAATCTAAATTAAGAATATGACAAACCGCCGTTAAATCAGGTAATTCCAATTGTTTAGCATTCTGAATTTTTTCTATATACTCGTTCGAATTTTTATCAATTTTGTACCCAGAAAAACCGCGCAGAGCTTTTCTCCCCATCCTAGGTTGACCTTCATCGCCAAAAGCAATAATATGTAGTGCTTTAATTGCTTTTAAACTACTGTGTGCTATGTTATATTCGATATTAAAAATATTGCCTAAAGTTGCCATCTTTAATCTAGTTAAATACTTTAAAAATCTAAAAATTCATTAATTTATCTATTAAAGCAAAAAAAGGATAGTGATAATTAATTCGTTTACAAAGCTTTAGAAAATTATTTAAAATACAACATTTAATTATTATTTAACATCTGACTTAAAATTTTCAATCTTCATCTCTATGGCACGCCTCTGTCCTGATGGAATTTAAGATTCAAAAACATGCATCCTACCTCGCCTTTAGCTTGACAACAATCCAAATGAAATAACGGTTACCAATAAAAAACTCGATAACTTTCCCTGCAGTACCGCCAAACCACCAAATATTTTCAAGGTTATCAGAATGCAGATGACAAACAATTTTTTATCGCCTTCTCTGTCGCCCTCATAAGAACAGGATTCAGATTTATAATTATGTTTAGTTTATATCTTTCACAGTTCAAATAGACACTTTGGTTGATTTATTTAATAATAGTTTATATTATTCAGATTTATTCAACTCTGGACACTGTCAGCTGATAGTTTTTATGCCGTCCGGCGTCCGTTTCACACTTTCATAGCGCGCTATTTTATTTTACTTAAGTTTTTTAACTGTCAATGCTTGTTTTAATGTTCGTCAATCGTTTAAACAGGGTTTTTAAACACGATTGAACATCCAATGTAAAACTTTTAGTTTTTACACACACTCGAACATTTATAATGTTACTTTTAAACACAGCTGAGCATACAATATGTAGAATTATAGTTTTTGCACTCTTGAACATCGAATTTTAGTTTATAGACACGGTTGAGCATCTAAAACACCAGATCTTCAGCTTTCAAACACGGTTGCGCATCTAAAACACCATTTTCAGTTGTTAAACACGGTTGAGCCCCCAAAATGTAGGATTTTATATGTCCAGGTAAACGCCAGGGTAAAACTAATTGTCCTTTATTCAAACATATACATATTATATATAGCACGGTTCCAATAATAAAAACAAAACATATCCGAACAAATCAGTACAGCACAAAAATAACAATATCAACGAACAACTATCACTCCTTTTGTATGCTTTCGTCGTAACACTTATTTTTATTACTTATTAGCAGATCACTTTTGAGTTTTTAACTACGTCTTCCCAAATACGTCTTTCGTCGTCTTTTTGTTTCTTGCGTCTGTCTTGTCTGTTTCGCGCCCAGCCGGCGTATCCCCTCCGCCCACTTGACGTTGTCCAGTGGCGTATCCAGCAACTAAATATTAATTAGACAATAATAAATAATATATAAAAGAAAAGCTCTCCTACATACCTACAATAGAAATCTAATAAAAATGATAGTACATAGAAATAAACATAACAATTAATTGATTAGGTATCTTAAATGGCTAATTTTACAATTGCAATTTCAGTAAATCTTCCTTTATTTTGTTTTTAAATATATATTCACTTAGAGTAAGGTGCTGGAAATTTTCGTTCAACACTACAGCCGCCATATACATGAAGCTGCCTTTAAATTTACTCGTATGGTGTTGAGGGATGGTGTACTTATTGCTTCGAATATTAACATCATGAATGTCCGAGCGTTTGATCAGCAATTCCTTTAGATAGATTGGCGTGCATGTTTTGTGTAATTTGAATGTAAATACTGAAAATAGGTATTTCATTCTATTTCCAATATTTAATTCTTTGATACTATTAAGGTAGGGAGTAATATGTTCTCTGATATCAATGCAGTAACTATAGCGTATGCAGGCATTTTGTATCCTTTGTAGTTTGTTTTTATTAAATTCCGTGAGACAATTAAAGTAGGCATTACAACAATATTCTATTTTCGGATATATTAATGATCTTACCAAAGTCATTTTTGTTTCTTCTGGCAGAGTGTACTTAAACTGATATAATGCTTTCAGCGTCATGAATGACTGTTTAGTAATATTGTTGACATGCGAGTTAAAATTCATAGAACTGTCAATGATTAAACCTAAGTTTTTTGCTTCTTTAACAAATTTAATTGTATCATTATTTACTACAATATCGTAGTTCTCAATTTCAATTTGTTTTTTGAGTATTTCGTTCCCTATGCACATAACAACAGATTTTTGAGCGTTTATACGCAAACCATTATTCCCACACCATTGGGAAAAATTATCTAGGTCAGAATTTAAATTACTCACAGTTTCTCTTGCCTTATCCACCTTACATGATATATACACCTGTATATCATCTGCATACATGTGCAATGAGCAAAATTTAAATATCTGTGGCAGATCTACCATAAAGATAGAAAACAATATAGGGCCCAGGATACTGCCCTGGGGGACTCCCTTTTCCGTAACCCTTGTTTTTGAATATTCATTATCGAACTTTACCATTTGACATCTTTGGTTTAAGTAATTTTCAAACCAAAGCAACTCCAAGCCATCTATACCTATAAATTTCAGTTTTGAGACTAATAAAGTTGGATTTACCAGGTCAAAAGCTTTGCTTTGATCCAATAGAACTATGAAAGTAATCTCTGAGTTGTCCATGTTCTTGATCACATCGTTTACTACTTTAATCAATGCTGTATTTCTTATATACATTCATTTTATATTTGAAAATATAATCCAATAGCCACGTTTCTTGTTTCATTCAAGCTGGTTGAGCTCAATTTCATTAATTAGTTCAAAAGTTACAACAGATTTAGTGTAGTGCGTCTGAGACCGCGCCGCTTTGCGCGTCGTACTTATATGTCGCCACGATCCATTCTCGTGCTTTCAAGTTATTGTCCAAAAACTGAATTTCGGCCAATATTTTCGATATATTTAGGGGTGGCCGGCACTTTACAGCTGTATTTTTTTTAACGTATTCTACACCAACAAAAATATTTATTCTGAAAAATTCAGTTATATAACATTTAGTGAAAAGGTTTTATCAATTTCTGTCTCTGACAACTGGGCTATGGGGTGCTATGTGGTTTTAGGAAAGAAAAATCTTGTATGTAGACTTAAGCCTAGCCTATATAGATTAAAACAATCAGTTAATGTATTTTATAACAAAATGAGTGATAACTTGTTTACGTCATGTGTAAATGGTCACTCTAAAAAATTATTAATTAAGAAACAACATAGGAGAATAGTCGAAATACAAATGAATACTTTGACACAAAGAAAACCTGATAACTTTACGTTAAAATAAAATACAGAGTGATCATATGACAGAAAAATTTAATAATAAACAAAAGGTGCCAAATGGTTTGCGTAAATACCTTCAAAAATTTCCACCATTGTTGAATTTTTAGCATGACCACCCTGTATATTTTTCATTGAAAGTATAATAGGTGTCTTCTTCGTCAGTTGCGTTAACTATGTGCCAGATATTATTGCCCAGCTAACAATTTAAGTGTTGGCGACTTCAGCCAAAGGAAATTCGATCAAAACAGGTCGAAATTATGTAATGTTTAAGTTCACTTGGTGGAAGTCGCTATGGTATCTATCAGGTACAGGTCAATTATTGGTAAAATTAATGCTCTAATAGGTTATGAAAAATATTTGTTACTATTTTTAACCAAGAGGTAGTGTACATTACAACACACTAATTAAGTGGTAGGGAATACACTGCCTTAATAACTTAATAGGGTAAGTAGGTAGAAAGTGACCTAGTTGGAAAAATTTGGTAAACTTAATAAGGGGACATTTGTCACCCAATAAATAAACATGATTGTTAAATTATTTATTAAGTAATTCTGGTTAAGTTATCATTAGACCCTAGGTGAAATTTATTGAAATGACTAAATAGGTAATCGTACTTCTTGAACAAGATTTCTTAGGTACCTAATAAGGATCCTAGAAGTTCTAAAATTTCCACCAAAAAGTCGAAATGACTTCATTATTTAACCAATGAGTTATTTGAACCTATTGGTCGAAATTATTATTTACTTGGTTGAAAATATTGGTGGCAACTAAGTAATGTCACTTATTAAGTAATATAGGCAGAGAGCAATCATATTTATTTAGAAATTGAATGACGAAAACTTGCCATGAAAACGTAAACTTTGTGAAAGTATTTTAATTCATAAATAACACAGCCACATAAAAAAAAATCTTTCTGGCCTGGGGATCTGACCACGCTAACTATACGTTTTTGGGGTCGCTGAATCCGAATCCGAGGTCTATTCAACTCCACCACGTCAGGATTTTGCCATAACCTCAAAAAACCTATAATTTAAGCAATTTCGACATCTCTTCACATAAATCGCTGTAACTTTTTCTAGACAAAAATAACTCCCCCTCTTTTTTGTACTACATTGATTGCAAATTAAATTTCCAATCTGACGATGTGGGGCACGGAGCTTTTTAAGTGAGATATCGGCTGTTAAACAAAAGCTAACAAAAATCTGGAAAAATTCAGGGGTATGTAGAAAGACGTAAGAAATTGTTTGGCGCAAATTGGAGGTTGGTGCGTGCCTTAGTTTTCGAGATAAGTCACCGGAAGGTGAAAATTAAATTTTTTACCGCTTCCCGAGGCTGTATCTCGAAAACGAAACGAGATACAGAGCTGCGTTTTACGCCATTCGATTTCTCTTGCCTTCCTACATACCTCAGAATTTTTACCGGTATTTTCATTTTTTTGCAAAATTTCTAAGCATCTACAAAATTCAGAGGTATGTAGGAGGTGAGAGAAATCGAATAGAGCAAACCGCAGCTCTGTATCTTGTTTCGTTTTCGAGATATAGCCTCAAAAAGTGGTAAAAAAATTCCATTTTCACCTTCCGGTGACTTCGAGCGGCCATATCTTGAAAACCAAGGCATGCATCACCTCAGATTTGCGCCAAACGATTTGTTACATCTTTCTAAGTACCGTTGAATTTTTCCGATTTTTGCAAACTTTCGTTTGGCAGAAATGGTCCTCGAAGCTGGGCCGTATCGCTCGAGAAGCGAAATCCTTAAACCTCTCATTTTGGCGGCCGATATCTCACATAAAAAGCTCCAGAAGATAATCGTGCCCCACATCATCGGATTGGAAATTTAATTTGCAACCGATCTAGTACAAAAAAGATGGGGTCATTTTTGTCTAGAAAAAGTTATAGCGATTTATGTGAAGGGATGTCGAAATCGCTTAACTTATGGGTTTTCTGAGGTTATGGCAAAATCATGATGTGATGGAGTTAAATAATAATAATAATAATAATAAAATAATTTATTGTATGGAATAACAAACAAGCTACAAACATACAAATGGATAAGATACAGAGAACTGATATATTAACCTTATCCTAAAAGATAAAATAGTTTTGTAAATAATCTATTACCTATATAAAATATAAAATCATATAACGTCACTAATTTAAAATAGTTACATAAGTACAAACAAGACATATAAAAATGTGCATATACAAAGCTAAAATTTGTTTAAATTAATGGAGGTCACGTCATTACATAGTAATTTATTTTTGAGATTAGTTTTAAATGATGTAGTACTTGTCTGAAACATGGCTGGTGTTAATTGATTGTACACGTATGACACTAAGTAGGAGAATGACGATTGAAATGCAGCAGTACTGTGCTTAGGTATAGTGATATTATTGTTTCGTATTGTTCTATCATGAGCGCTTTGTCTGAATTCTATCTTATCATGCAAGTAGCTGGGCATTTGAGTTTCAATTATTTTCTTAACTAAACAGGCATAGTGGAGAAACCGACGTTCATCTAATCGTAACATTTTAATCTCTTTGTAATGTGGAGATATATGATTTCTGAGAGGGACGTTACATATAAACCTTACACAACAGTTTTGCATGATTTGGAGTCTTCTTCTATCAGTTGCATTGAGACAGGGTCCGTATATACAGTCCCCATAGTTAAATATTGACAATATTAATGATTCAATAAGCATTATTTTAGTTGATATAGGCAATAAGTCCTTAAACTGATACATGTGTCTCAGCCTCGAGTAGGATGACCTACATATTTTTGACACCTGACTACTAAAAGATAATTGTGAATCAAATAGGATACCCAAATTTTTTACTGTTTCTTGCATTTCCAGCTGTGATTCACCAACATAGAACCTTGGATTAAGCTGTCTTATTGTGTTTATTCTGATTTGAGAACCTAATAATATCACTTTACTTTTGTTGGGGTTCATAAGGAGACCATTATTTTGGGACCATTTGAGAGTGCTATTGAGATCTAAGTTCAAGTTTTCAACTTGTTGCCAGATGTTGTTAGTGGAAAGTGTAGTGAATAATTGCATATCATCAGCATATAAATGTAATTTTGCATGGAGTGTGGTAAATTGCAGGACAGCTGTAAATATATTAAAAAGAAGGGGACCCAAGACCGAGCCTTGTGGTACACCAGCATGCAATTCCAGACTTTGCGATAGATTAACATCACTTAATTTTGTAATTTGGTACCTTTGATAGAGATAATTTCTGAACCACTGAAGTAGGACATCATTGACTCCGTATATCTTTAATTTTTTAAGGAGAAGCTCAAAATTGACACTGTCAAATGCTTTTGACATATCTAACAGTGTCAAGACTGTAACTTCATTGGAATCTCGAGCTCGAAGAAATTCATCTGTGACTGCTAATAATGAAGTAGTGGTGCTAAAGTTTTTGCGAAAACCTGACTGAAGAGGAGGTAGTATTTCATGCGTATTTAAGTACTCTATTAGCTGCTTATAGAGAGCTCCCTCGGCTAACTTTAGCGGTATGCAAAGCAGACTTATGTTTCTATAATCAGCCACTTCTTTGGGGGAGGGAACTTTAGGCACAGGTCTACTTATAGAGGTTTTCCACAGCTCTGGAACTATACCGGTTTCATAGGAATAATTTATTATATGCGTGAGTGGTTTCAATGAAACATTGCTAGAGATTTGTAACATTTTTGCCGAGATATTATCAATACCCATGCAATTTTTCTTTTGCCTAAATAATAATGATTGTATGTCTTCGACACTAACAGGCTGAAAGTGAAAACTTGAATTGGAGGTATTTATATGATCTATAGTTTGGTTGGTATCATCTATATGACTGGCGAGACCTTGGCTAACAAAATACTCATTAAATACATTGGCATTGTTCAGGTGTTTTGGTATTTCTGAATAGTTAGGCTTACCTCCTATACCCCAGCTCTTTAGGTTGGCCCAAAGTTTTTTTTGATTTTGCACATTATTCCTAATAGTAGTGTTGTAAAACATCTTTTTTTCTTCTTTAAGTGCAAAGTTGTAATAATTCCTGAGATCACAATAAACATTCCTATGTAATGGATTTTTTGTTTTTTTAAAACGTAGCCAAGCTCTTTTTTTTTAAATTTGATATTTTTTTCAAGGTAGGAGTGAACCAAGGATTACTATGTTTACGGCTTTTGTATATTACTGTTTTGTATGGAGCATGTAAGTCAAATAGACCTTCTAAGGAATTGTTAAAAAATTGAACCTTATTATTTATATTCGGAGTCATATACATATAATTCCAGTCAATTAGTTGAGCATCCTGTTCGAAGCTGTTTAGATCAAAATTACTGTAGTCCCTAATAGTTTTTACAATTGGAGAACTTGAGTCATAGGTCATATTTATGCTACAAAAAATTAGATGATGATCTGAAAGGCTGCACTCAATAACACCCGCCTCTTTAATAGATAACTCATTATTAACAATTATTAAATCAATTAGGGAGTGTGAATCATTTGAAACCCTTGTAGGATCTTTAATCAGTTGACATAATAAAAGGTCGTTAAGTAAATGGGACAGCATCACGCTCGATCTAGACAATTCTAACATATTAATGTTGAGATCACCCAGAATCATGATGCTATCATAACCACTGAAATTTAGATATCGAACTGCATTTTCTAATTCTGATAAGTGCTCATATGGCAAATTGGGAGGCCTGTATACGGCACCCACAACAAATTTAGAGTGCCCAATAATAACCTCTAGCCATAATTGCTCTAATACTGTTGTTTCTTCTACAGGTTCTATAATTTTACATTTGAAGCTAGACAATACAAAAACAGCTAGGCCTCCTCCTCTTGTCTCTCTATCTTTGCGATAGATATCGTACCCCGGTATCATAATAGATCTTGATTCTATGTCGCTATTGAGCCATGTTTCAGACAAGACGAATATATTAAACTTATGATATTCCAACAATAACTTAATGTCATTAAATTTGTTTAGCATAGATCTAATGTTAAGGTGACCTACCTTAAGACTGTTAAAAGAACTTTTTTTTGAGGTGTGTTTTAGTTCGAGTTTACTATTTATAAAAAATCACCTTGACTATAGTCTCTAAATTTTCTAAAGTCAAAACGCTTGAAACCTATATTACGTGGCCAAAAGTCCGGGCTATACATTATATCCTTTTTGTCAAAGGGCGCGCTAACCACGAAGCATTTGTTTTGCTTGTCATTGGTAGAGAGCTCCTGCACATCAATCTGAACTTTATCAAAACCTGGCTTTTGTGTATATATTGTTTAATATTATCGGCCTTGGATATTCGTTTACATCTGTATACGTAAATCCATACTTTTTTTTCGATACCAGCAAAACCACTGAGATTTCCTTCTTCTAGCGAATCACCTGTCCCCAAGTTTTTCTTTGATCTTTTATCCATATTATTATTCCCTCGTTTGTTTCTTCTTCTTTGGTACTGGAAACCATTTTCGTTTTCTGTTTGTTTCTGTAAATTTATATTTTCATTTCCATAACCGCTAGAGGTTGCTTGTACATTACTGCCAGAAGTTGGGTTTTTAGATTTATTCAAGTTAATATAGCTTTGCATGATTGTAGTTTGTTTATTTTCTAATTCCCTTACATTGTTTTCATTTATGTTCCTTACTACTGCACTGGAGTAGCTTTTTTGTTCTGATTCAGTCTGCTTTTTAGAAGTGGTTTGACCATCCTTTTGATTAGTATAATTTTTTTGCGTTTCTACTATTTTATCTATAATTTTTTGTTGATTGTCTTCAATCATTAAATTCGAAGTTTTTTGCGGCTTCTTAGTATTTACTTGGATATTTTCATGCATATTGAAATTTTTGTTATTGAATTTAGTAAAATAATTCTGTAATTCCATATTTATTATTTCCTTTACTTTGTTTAGGTAAACTTCTTGCTCTCTGAGATCTCCCACAGTGCTTGAGTTTTCTTTGTGCGATTTTAGTTCAGCTTCCAAGGTACATATTTTGTCTTTTAATAACTTATTATTTTCTTTCAGTTCCTCATTGAGCTCAATTAGTAATTTATTTTCAAATTTTAACGTTTCAATAAGGGCATCGTGTACCATTTCGGCTTCTTGATCTTCGTTGGGATCAGAGGTTATATTGTCTGTGATGTTATTTCCAAGTTTTTGATTGTTGCAACATAACTTTCTGGTTGAACAGCTCTTGTGAAAGACTTTCTCACAGTTTGCACATTTAACTTTTTTAATAACTCTTTTATCACAATAAAAACACAGAACATCTAACTGTGTGGCTGGACATTCAGCCATCTTGAATTTGATATGAATATGATAAATAGACTTCAGATTCGGATTCAGCGACGCCAAAAACTACAGTGAGCATGGTCAGATACCCAGGCTAGAAATAAATTTTTTCCTTGTGTGGTTGTGTAATCGTTAGACATAGTAATAATTATTAAATTTTAAATTAACACAAAATGAACATACAAAAATGAAAATTGAAAAATTAAATTGTCAGAATTTATATTTATATATTATATATATTTATAATAATTGATGTTTTTAAGGAGGGGTTTATATCAAGGTACAATATATAATATTAAGAGAGAAAAATCTTTCCCACGTAAATTCACGCGAATCATGAGTAAAAAACGAGCCGCAAACGAAACAACTTGTCATAAAATTATGTATCTTATAATATATTATGAACCATTTTATCATATTAAGTTATATTTTTGACCAAACAGAATTTTGTAAGCAAATAAAAGATGTGAATGGTGAGAAATAAGTAATCGACATTGAATAGATGTCTGGCGACCTAACCTAATAGGTTAAATAATAATAATAATAATAAATAAATTTATTGAACCAAAAATGATTCAACAGGCTATTGACCGAGGTCCTTCTGCCTATTAATAGGTTAAATATATCTGTTTAACTTAATTTGCACATCAATACGACGTGTCAAAAAACAAAATTTAGGTTGTATTGACATCGAATTTATGTCCTATATCACCTATCGAAATTGGTGGCATCATCTGTTCCATGTGCAGTCGACGTCGAATGACGCCTCAATTGTTAGCTGGGTACCATTTATCATATTATTTTTAGTTATTTATTCTCTTTAGATGGTCCACCCTGAATATTTTCCAGGAAAGTCTACCCATTTTTTCGCTGGTAGTAGCGTTAACTACCTATCAAATTTGACTGTTCTCTATCAAATATTTTTTTAGATGTAACACCAATAGACAGACAACAAACCGACAGGCAGACTGTCAGACATACAGACAGAATTGAAACACCTTAATTTTCTTGAGAGTGATTTTTTCACAATTACATTACTTTCCTTTGGTAAACTAGAGAACTAAAACCACTTTATCAAATATTCCTAATTTAAATTATAACTGATAAATTAAGTATTAATCCCTTCAGCCCAGTGCGCAGTTCCGCCGCACGGCTACTCTATCCGGTTATTATGTGCAGCTCCGCTGATTGCACCCTGCTTAGTATATATTCGTGGTGAAAAGTGGCTATAACTTATTTGTTTGCTGTATATTTCGTGTTAGTTGCAATCGAACGATAACAACGAGTGTGACGTAGATTTTGATCGGGATTATTCTGAAACCACCCTTATGTTCTAAGGAGCAATTTGATTATTATCATGAGAATGTGTAATTTTACATATTTTATACACCTACTTTTGTTTCAATTTTTATTTTTTCTTTCTTTACTTTACTTTAGTTTACTTATTATCAATAACATTTTTCTTCCTAGTTCACAAAATATCTGGTTTATTTTTATTATAATATTACATATAAAATAACATTTATTTTATATGTAAAGCGATATTTTCAAAACATGTAAATCTGTAAAATAAACGAACAAAATGGATTTATTTCTATCAATATATCAAAAATTCAAATTTTTCTGATATCCGACTCTATATAATGTATATACGGTCATAAATCCAGTATAATAAAACTCCCGTATGCTTACTTGCGAATGAAAGTGGTGCAAGCTTGTGCACCACCGGATTAGGAACGCAACCTAGAATTGACAAATGTGGTGCACCCTTATGAACCACCGGGCTGAAGGGATTAAAAAAATGCCTGTGGTTACTTTGATAGTAAACATGACATTAATGACGTATATAGCAATTCTGTGTCATGAGTAATGTTTAAAAGTACATTCCAGACAGAAATTCTGTTAATCATATGTCAATTTTCCCCATCGTAAGTTTAGATTAAATTTAACAGTTATATTACATAAGCAGAAACACTCACTTCAATTTCGGCCTTAAGTTGAGATACTTCCAAATCCGAATAAGAACTAGGCAGTGAGCTGAAATCAGTTTTGGTATCTTGAAGTTTCTTCTCTAAATTCTGTTTTTCGGTTATCACAGATTCTTGAGCTTGTTTCGCTTCTTCTAATTCCTTTTGCAAATTTTCCAGCGCCTTTTCAGCATTTTGAAGGCTGTCCATATCCTTATTCATACGGTTCAGGTGATTCTTAAATTTTTTGTTTTGCTGAAAAGCATAGTAGACGCCAAGGCCACCAACGATTGTTAAAAATATTAATGTTAAGTCTTTCCAATGAGGCACATCTGTCAACCAAGAAATTAATATGAATATACTTTTAGGGGCACTGTTTATAGGTTTAGAGTGTTAAGTTTAATTTTGTGTTATTGGGAGAGCATCAAATCTTATACACATGAAAGAGTCAGATCAGGGTCATATTAGAATTAGTACTATTATTTACAACTTTCCCAGTTTAAATTTAATATACCATTCTGTGGTTTTACAGAATTAGTAAATGTGAGTTTTGAAGAGGAAAATAATGTATAATAATCAAAGTTGAGTTACTCTGAGTCAATACAGGAAGTGGAAGATCATGCAGTCCATGCAAAATATAATCGCTAATTTCTAATTTTAACAATTTTTTATGTATGTTTCTAAGTATTATATTTTACTTAAAATATAGTTATTACCTGATTTCTGCTATATGTAAGTATCTGTTACTTTTATTTAACAGTAAAATCTGGTTACAAAATTCTAACAAATCATTTGCCATGTACCTACTTTTATTAATTCTAGAGAAGTAATAGGATATTGAATATATCCAAAATTAAGTGGTAGAGAGGAACAATTGCGTTAAAGGGTTTTGATTGCTTAATATGTTAGTTTGACACCCAAAAACGATAAAATCACAAAGTGCTACTAAATTTCGTGATGCTTTTTGGTGAGCCATCTGAAGAAGCCAATTTTTTAGTTTTTGTAAAATAACTTAAAAACAATGCAAAGGACCCGCAGTTTTTTATATTAAAAATGGGTTTCAGTCGATTGTTCTGAAACTTGGGGAAAATGTTCTCCTGGGCCCTCTGATTAAAATTCTTTTTGACCACCAGTTCGACCGAATTCGATTTTTTGATTTAGAGGCGATTGAAACTGTGAACATTTGCGAAGGTCTGCTTAAATGTTCTATAAAAATTCTGAAAATATTCAGGCTCATTTTTTGGGAGAAAACTAAGCATCTTCTGTCTCTTGATGTTTTTTTTCAAAGTGTTTCCTTCTCCCGGAGAAAAATAACAAACAAACAAAAATTACATTTTTTATAATTTTTTTTTATGGGAAAAGGAAGCACTTTGAAGAAAAAGTTGGGGAGCATAAGTTGATTATTTAAAGAATATGCCTCAATATTTTGAGATCTTTCTGAAGTAGAAAAAAATAAAAATCTAGGGAAATTCTTGGTCGAAATTATTTTTGTCTAATAAATTCTGAAAACAGGCAGGCGTGTTCTTTGAACAAAAATAAGCAACTGTTGGCTCTTGGCATTTTTCTCTAAAACGCTTTCACCCTAAACTAATTAATATAATTCTATTTCTTTTTTTTTTCGCAGTTTCGATCTCTTTTTTAATGCAGCTTCCGGAATAGACATATTTATGGAAGAAACGAATGTTGTCCTTAACTACACTGTCAATTATTTTTTCTTTAAACATCTGAATAACATGACAATTCTTAAAATTTAGACGGCTGTGCATTGCCATTAGCAGTGGGAGCTGCATTACAAAAGAGATCGAAACTACGAAAAAAAAAATAATTCATAGAATTTTATTAATTAGTTAGGGTGAAAGAAGTGTTTTAGAGTAAAATGCCAAGAGCCAAAAGTTGCTTATTTTTGTTCAAAGAACACGCCTGACGGTTTTCAGAATTTCTTAGACAAAAATAATTTCGACCAAGAATTTCCCTAGTTTTAATTTTTTTCTACTTCGGAAAGAACCCAAAATATTCAGGCATATTCCTTAGGTAAAAATAATCAACTTATGCCCCTCCAACTTTTTCTTCAATGTGCTTCCATTTCTCGAAAAAAAATTACAAAAAAAAACAATTTTTTTTGTTTATTTTTTTCCGGGAGAAGGAAACACTTTGAAAAAAAAAAAACAAGACGTTTATTTTTCTCCAAAAAAATTAGCCTGAATATTTATGGAACATTTAAGTAGACCTTTGCAGATGTTCACAGCTTCAATCACCTCTAGATCAAAAAATCGAATTCGGTCGGACGAGAATTTTAATCAGGGGGCCCAGGAGAACATTTTCCCAAGTTCCAGAACAATTGACTGAAATCCATTTTTACTATAAAAAACTGCGGGGTCCTTTGGAGATTTTTACAACAATAATTTTTTGTAGAAAATTAAATTTCTCATCCAAGCATGTTGAAAATTTTTCTTTCGTATTTTTAGTATTAAAAATAATTAGAAAACAAAGCTAAAAATTTACGAAAATTCCCTTTTTTTTCTTTTTCCAGTAATTCGTCCATAACTTCTTTTTACGGCATCCTAGGTATACATAAGTAATCAGAGAAAAAAAAGTTTTTGAAAAAACAAATAATTTTCTTTTTTTCTGCTCTTTACGACTAACGGTGGCCAAGATATCACCATTCAAAATTGATCATTCTTTGCTATATTTTACCACATTTGCTATCATACACGCGAAACTTTTCTTAACACATAATGCAAAAGAGGAAAAAATCAGTACTGCAAGTGAATACATTTCAGCTTTACTATATGATTCAAAAGCGAACGATAAGTGCCTAGCTAAATATGGCTTACAATTATTTATTTATTTACTTATACTGCATACATACAGATACAAAAAATCCATTTACATATACACAGTAATAGACAGGCTGGTTATTAACACAAATTATACAACTAAAAATAATAAACAAAGCGTCTTGAGTAAGCTCAAGAAGAGACATGAAAGGTTTTTCACAAAATAGTATCACAGATAGGAAAGTAGTTTACTCTTGCAAATATTAAAAATATCAATAACAGATCGTCCTACAAGGTTATTCACGACTGACAAAGAATTTTCCACTGGCGATTTGAGGTTGCAAATTTTAAATAGATTGTCCCTGCGCCTGAGACGAATATCCGGTACATTAAAATTTATTGCAGACAGTATATCAGGTACAGTAATATTACATTGTAAGACATTAAATATAAACAAAATTTGAGCCATTTTGCGACGTTTGCTCAACGCGGTTATATTAAAATCATTGACTTGACTATTATTTAAACGATTATCAAGGAATGCGACGTTTACACTATCACAGTTACCTCCAACAGCTGATACTGCTAGATTGCATATTTACATATCCAATAATAGGAGGGAAATATGTTAATCCCCTCCGATGGGGTTGGAAGAAAATAAACAACAGATCAATGCAAATTGTTATGACTCTGTCTCCTGCACCGAAATCTTTACTTGAAAAATATCATGTGGCTGTTTAAAAAGCTGTCATGGAAATTGTGGTTGCAGACAGTTTGGCATTAAATGCTCCATATTTTGCAAGGAATGTGCACGAATTAATTGCGAAAATGAAATGAAATGAAATATCACAAGAAGATGTCGATAAAGATATCGACAACGAAGTTGATATTGCCATCGGAAGTATTAATATTAAAGAATCGACTTCTAAAAATTAATAATGTACAATATTTTTTACCTTCACAAATAAAAATGTTATTTCTAGAAATGCGTTTATTGTTCATAATGTTTTCCTACAATATTTATTTATTTAAAAATCAATTTATTTTAAATAATGAATAAAATTCAATTTTAATATTATAAAGCTCAACCACAAACATTAATTGTTTGTAACATTACTTTTTCGTAAAAACGTAATATTTATTTTAGAATGTTAGAGAAACATTTGTATTAGGTGGAGAGCCGGCTGTACAGATTTCCTATGAATAAGATACATGAAAAATTTTGTGTGAGTAGGTACTACCACAGATAACAGGGAGCCACTTTTCATATAAGCAAATTTTGCCTGTGTCATGGAATTTTGACGTCACTTCTGGTCACGATTTTTTGTGTCATCGAATACATGAATAAAACTTACGTCAAAATGTAGGTTTTGAGGTATACAATAAGACTGTAGTGGGGTGCCAAGCCTAATTTGCCCACAACCCTGAGACACCCTTGATTAACGTATTTTTTTTTTGTGTTTTCTTAAGTCATCGAATATATGAATTCTTTTTTTTTTCGAGTTAAAGTACAAGCCTTCTAGTTATTTTATTTGCCCGCATCCTCTCATTTTGACGTCATTTCCGGTAAAATTCCATGACACGGGCAAAATTTGCTTATATGAAAAGTGGCTCCCTGTAGGCAGTACGTACTCACTCAATTCTTTCATGTATCTTATTCATAGGAAATCTGTACAGCTGGCTCTCTACCTATATTATTAAATTATCTTAAAAATGTTGTTTAACTGCAAAAGAATAAATTGATTTACTGAAAATTACAAAAAAAAATGTATGAGAGCCAATGCAGTAAAATATGGCAAAAAATGGTCAACTTTGAACGGCGATATCATGGTCACCGCTGGTCGTACGGAGCAGATAAAAAAAGCAATTTGTTTGTTTTCTCAATAACTTTTTTTTCTCTGAACACATATATACCAAGGATGCAGCAAAAAAAAATTGGACGAATTACTGGAAAAAGAAAAAAATGAATTTTCGTAAATTTTTAACTGGGTTCTTTAATTATTTTTAATACTAAATATAGGGAAAACAAATTTTAAACTTACTTGGATGGGAAATTTAATTTTCCACAAAAAAGCGTTCTAGTAAAAATATCCAAATTTGCATTGTTTCTGAGTTATTTTGAAAAATGCTTCTTTGATTGGCTCTCAAAAACGCATCACAATCGCTTTGTGATTCTATCGTTTTTTAGATGTTAAACTAACATATTAAACAATAAAAATCTTCTTACGCAATAGGGCGTGTGCACTATATAACAATTCACTTCAAATGATGTATTAATTTGAAGTAATACATAAATATGAAAGCCTAAACGCACTCATATTAATCATATCATCAAATTAAAATAAATATTTAATAAACAAATAGACCTAAAATTGAAATACTTGAATGATTTCGAAAACACCATGTGACGCCATCTTCCATATGTGTGAAGTTGACAACGCGTTGCTAACTTCACACACATTGATATAGAAGATGACGTCACGTGGCGTGAACGGGCAACAACGGAAATAAGTTTTGAGGCAATGTTAAAAACAATATGCTCAAATATTATTGTCATTATTACAAGTCAGAAATATGAGGGGAATAGCAAATAAGTGGCGTTTTGTGCCAACATGCAGACATACTTCTGTAAATGCCCCAAATAAAAACTTTATAAGTGTTCCTAAAACCAATTATTCACGAAGAATAAAATGGTTTGAAGCAGAGAATCGCAATGTTCCCAAATCGAAATCGACATTTTATTGTTGTGAAGATCATTTTAATGTAAGTACAATTTATTTGTTATCATCATGATAATAGCTAAATGACTCATTACCCTCAATATTGTAAATAGATCATACTAGGTATATACTTCCCTTAAAGTTATGCTTGTAATGGTATGAGATGTATTTTGAATTGAAACTAATAATCTAATTACTTAGTTATATTTAACCCTCTGCACTCTCACCTATGTTATATAGGGTGATTCAGAACTTATCCGGAAGAATTTAAGGAGATATGCACCCTTAAAATTAGAGTCGATACCACGAAAAAAAATATAATAAAACCCTAACAGAACTGCAATAAAAAAATATTAAAGTTATGGTATTATTAAACGCAACTTAGCTGGATGACTGGATGAAATACTGACCTACCCCTGTACACGCAGATCTCCTGAATCCCAGACTAATACGTATCAAGCAAGTAGCATCTAGTTCAGGTCGTCAGTTTGTGATTTAATCACGTTGATAGTGGGTATTTTTTGTATTTTAGTGCTGTAAGTGAGTTTCTTTCAAAATGCCATATGTGTATTCGCAAAAATAAAACAAATGAACCCAAGAGGGATTTACCGTCGATACACACAAATTCACCAATACGTGAGAGCGATTTAGATATTATGACTTTCCGCTGTCACTATACAAACTTTTTCTTATAGGTGAATTCCTTTGTATCGAAGGTAAATCCCCATTGAGCTCATTTGTTATATTTTCGCGAATAGTAATGCGGAGTATATGGACATGAGTCAAAATTGGATTTCTGACCAAGGAGGGGTAGATTAAAGAAGGAGTGCTTAATAAAGAACCAACCAATCAAAAGTCGATACGTAAAAATCGTCATTATGACGCAGTGGGATGTATGCATAGTGTCCAAAATTAGTGAACGTTAGACACAGCACATTATATATTACAGATGGCAGAAGTAACAATGTCAAATTATAATTAAACTTGAAGAAATTTTTGTGAGAGTTGACAGTTACGATTCCTTGCAGCATGTGACAAAAAGACTAAACTAACAATAACGGAATTTTGATGAGAAACTGAGACACACTATACATCACAGCGCTGCTATTTAACATCCAATGACGCATTATTTGCGTCACAATATACCTCTGTCTCTTTTGCTCTCTGATAAACATGGCTTATAGGCATTAAGCACTCCTTGTGTATCTACCCCTCCTTGGTTTCTGACAGATTGTAGATGATGGTCATATAGATTACCACTGTAGTATACTCAATACTGCTACATCTATATGGAAAGTGATTTCACATATGATATAGGATATAGATTTGCCCTTTTTGGTGGCGAATATTGAATTCAAAATTAAATTTCTTTTAAAATTACTTCAAAACTTTGTTTTTGCCGAAAAATTGTTTCAGCTATATTATATACCACGAGTATTTTATAATTTTCGATTAAAAAAAAATTGCGCACACACCCTATTGTTCCTTACTAAAAGACATATTTAATAGCCTATAAATGATACTTGTTTTAAATGTAAAATATACAAAAACTAACCTGAATTTCAGAAAATAATACAACATTATTGTAATTTTATTGAGATCAACAAACAGCATAATATAAAATCTCATTGTTATATAATTGCATGTTATGGGTAATAAGCACACAAATGACAAACAAAATATGATTAATGGATATTTACCTTTGGGTGGTCCGAAAAGAACTACATCCATTGCCTTCAAGGCAATTTTTTGTTTGTGAATTGGATCTTTGATCCCAAGGACAGCTAAATAGTTTGCATTATTTACAGCTAATCTGTTAAATACAAAAGGAAAAAATTATTATGAACATAAAATTAACATTAAAAATGGACGCGGTCATTTGTGTAGCAAAATTATTATTCATCCCAATAATTTTGCCAATTATGTCTATGAGAACTTTTTTATTTGTTCAGCTATGATGATAAAGGAGTGGCAAATTCAATAAATGAAAATATGTTAATAAAACAGTAATCTTCAATGAAATTAAAGGTACAGTAGTAGTGGTCAATCTTTTACTAATTAACATTTTTAACTTTCACCTGACATGAAAGATTTTTACTTGAATACAAATTATATTTAGTTTGATAATTAATATTTTATCAACAATGTAAAAGCCTGCTCACCTAAGTGGTAGTAAATTAAATTCTGATGCATATCCAGCCACAAAATATTATTATACAGTATTTTATTTTGGCTAGATAACTAGTAGAAATAATACTTATATTTTTAAAATTGTGTAATTCACTATAATTCATTTATAATCTATACAGAGTGTATCAAGTAATAATTAAATATTCATTAGGTTCTATTAAATAGGGGCCTCTATTAAGCAAGTAAAATTATCCATTAGCAGAAAAATTCGAAGAATTTACTGTCCTAGTGTTAAATAAAAATAAAACTCAATTGCATCTAATCTTGTAGCGATAAGTTAAAAAAATAAAAACCTCCCGATGAACAATTTTTCATTTTGCAAAGGTATTTTGAATATCACCATTACCGAATTAAAAAATCTTTAGTACTGTAAATTGTTGATAACTTTTCTTTTATCACTTTAGTCCTCTTTTTTTATTTACTACCAATTCCTTAGAGCCCTTTCATGCAGGCCTTTTGTGCCGTCCGTGTTGCGACCGCAAACTGCGGCTAGTTGTTTTTATGCATACGAACGGCAAGTAAAACCGACGGCAGTACATTTATTCCCTGTGAATTACAAAACGCGACCACAATTTGCCGTCATGTTATCGACGGCACAAAACGCCTACATAAAAGGGGTCTTATCGAAAATGAAGGTGGGTTCTTCATATAAAATTTCCTGTCCTGCTACACCCCCTTGCATTGAAAGAAAAAATAACATGCAGAAAGATATTTACAAAATGATAAGAAGGATAGTTAATATCACCCCTTGTATACATCCTAGGTGGGTGAAATAATTTCGTTAGATGCCTTTTCATTACTAACCGAGATGTGCAAAACTTCGTCTTTTTCAGATTGTTATTTTCAGACTGAAATTAAAAATCGTTTTTTGCACACCCACGCAAGGGGGTATAGCTGGACAGGAAAGGCCTATAATGCAAAATTTTATATCAAGACCCAACCTTCATTTTCGATAAGGAATTGGTAGTTAAATTCTTTGCACATTATTACGGGACACCCTATACAGGGTGTTCCGGAATTGAGTTCCTGGAAGGGAACCTGTGCTTCCTGAGTTCATATTGGGCACATATAACCCAACCTACCTTAGTCCAAAAATGTATCCCTGAGGAAGTACATTCTCTTAAAGTGAGACAGAAATTTTTTTTTACAATAATTTCCGTTATAACGAAGATAAAATTTTCAAGTTTTCATGGGACCTGTATCTCTATAAGTACTCTATGTAAGCTTGATAACAACAAAATATCTTTTGTCTCACAAACGCAACAGGTTTCCTGTTTCACAAGCACCTATGACTTACAGAGAGACCTACAAATGATAATTCTTGATTTTTCGTTGATATTACACAAAATTTTAAAAGTATTAATTTGTGTACTAAAACAGGTAGAGCACTTGTTATTAATGTATTTTTTAGAATAAACACTAAATTTTTGTTATTACATTTTGTTCTAGAATTGTAAATAAATGTTAAATACAAATGGAGGAAAAAATGATAATTTCTTGTATTTTGATTAATATTACAAAAAATTTTAAGAGTACTTTTTTCAGGGTGTCTACTAAATCTTAATCTTAAAATTCCCTGACTTTTCCAGGTTTTCCAGGTAGTAGTAGGAGTTCTCTTGAAAACCAAAATAGCATATTCTGTAACTGTGGGAGCGGTCACATCACGCCAAAAATCGGGGAACTTGCTTCTCTTGGTAAATTGTAGGGAACGGGACCGTTCACGCGTGAGAGGATGAAAGTATAACTGCACTTTTGGGCAAACTGTCATTTTATTTGGATGTCAGTGCATGATATTTGTTTATTTGAAGTAATTTTTGTGATAGATCATACAATGAGTTTTGTGTTTCTTAAACTGTAGGGATTAAAGGGCTATGAATATTGCTGATGTACTAAATTATCAATGAGGCACTATGAGACCTTCAGATTGCTGAAAATCCTCAAAAAGAACATGACAACTTCATTGCATGAGCAATCCCTTCGGCTTAGCAGATAGGGCTTTATAGTTAAGTAAATAAAAAACATGCTTGTGGTTGTTATTATTATATTACAAATTAAATTTACTTTTATTCATTGCTCCAAATTATTTTTATTAGTTTCCAGGGATAGCATTTAAAGTGGTTATTACTCTTTCTCACATTTTTTGGCATCTTTTTGTGAACTGATTTGTAAATGATCCACAGAAGCTGTAGTTGTTTTTCCACCCATTTAATCAAAATATATTTTAAGGCACTATTCATCGGATTGAAGGGGATTTTTGATGTTATTATTCTTAGCCTAACAGAAAATTATATCACTTTTACAAAATAACAGATATTGCACTCATTTTGAATCTCAGAAACTCGCATGACCTTCGATCATAGCGTTGCGACAATTTTATTGGTTGAAATGTACGAGCAACTGTTGGCAAAGCTGGAATTAAAAAAGTATTGTTGTCAAGTTTACATAGAGCACTTATAGAAATATAGTTCCCACTAAAATTTGAAAATATAACGAAAATTATTGGAAAAAAATGTTTTTCTTTGTCTCGTTTTAAGAGAATGTACTTTTCTCGGGGATGCACTTTTGGACTAAGGTAAGTTGGGCTATATTGACCCAATATGAACTCAGGAATCTCAGGTTTCCGCCTGGAAACTTAATTCTGGGACGCCTTGTATAGGCGAACCCATTAATACAATTCAAATAATAAAGTGACTACACATAAATTTACACACATATAAGAATACATAGAGCTTAAAGGGCATACTCTATAAGGGTTACTGTTATCACCATTTAGAATATTCCAAACTCTAAGTTCTTTAGCAAGAAGTAATAGAAATTTTTTTCCCTCTCAGGGCTCTTCTGTTAATGAAAACTCCAAGGGCACTGCAGCCTCCTGGGCTTATTGTGCTCTCCCTGTCATGCTTCACTCCACCCACTCCAGTACCCCTGTACCCCTAATCAGGTGATACAGGTGTATGGTCGGGCGGGTGCTGATGAATTCCGGGTCTGTTCGTGTTTGTCCATAGACATCATATCTTCTGCGAGCTGCCTCGCAGTTGAATATGATGTGATCGACTGTTTCCAGCTCCTTGCTGCATAGTCTGCAGTCTAGGTTGCCGTCAAATTTGCCGATTGTATTCAGGTACAGAAGTCCTGTTATTAGTCTTAACTGCGTCCTGTTCATTATGAGCAGTTCTTCAGTTTGTTTTGCACATGGACCTTTAATAAGTGTTTTCTCATGTCAATTTCCTGGAATGTTCCTCCAGTGATTTTTGTGCTTGCTCTTGACCCAGTCTTTGATCGCCCTTCTGGCTGAGCTTTTAGAAATGCCTAGCTCGGGTTCTGGGCCATAGAATATATTAGCTGCCCCTTGTCTAGCAAGTTTATCAGCTTTTTCATTACAGTCAATTCTGCAGTGTCCTGGCACCAAGAGTAATTTGACTCTGTTCTGCTCACCTAGAATTTTCAGCTCTTCTTGGCAGTTCCATACCAGTCGGGACGACATTTTGTTAGAGGCTAGTGCTCTAAGCGCCGCATGCCGCCTGACTGTCTGATGCAATGGAGATCTGTTGGTTAACATACTGCCGATTTGCATTCTCGCACACACATTCAAGTATAGCCAGTATACCAGGTTAGGCTCTTAAGTAGTATGTCAGGAGCTTCTTTTGATCAGTCGTTCCTATCTCCAATGGTGATATTGAAGGGTTTGTTGAAGGCGATTTTTGGTATCATGTAGTCTGACCTCACATTTAATAGAGGGTCTTCTACAGTGATATCAGCGGCGTAGCTACCATAGGGCTAGGCGGTGCAGTGCACCGGGGCCCCCAGCGCCTGGGGGCCCCTAATTCCTTAAATCATCAAACGAAACACGAAACGCATTAACAAAAAAGTAAAATATAAAACAAGACAATACACACGCTATTCGGCTTTGTTGTTTGTCGCGAAATTCATAAAGTTGGACCGATTTTATTTGGATTATAGTCCGGGAGAGCGCCTACCTTTATAAAATAAAACGCATTAAACCCTGACCTCCTGCGCCTCTAACCGACGCTTGACGGTGCACGGCCACGGCGACGCCCGACGTGTACATTGTTATACTCTTCGCAAATACAAAATGATCGGCACATTTCCAAAACCGGTAATATTGCTCGTAGAGAAAAAATATTCATATCACTGTGTTGGTGATCGAATTCTGAACAACTTTCAAAACGTCCGTCTGTCTGGCTGTCCGTCCGTCACGTTTCTTGTAAGCATGATAACTTAAGAACGAAAAGTCAGATTGTATTGAAATTTGGATAGTAACTTACTGTTAGTTAGAGGAAGAACTCTATTGTTTTTGAACAAAATAGATCAATAAATAAAAACGTTATTAATTTTTAAATGAAAAAAAATTTTGTTTTGTAATTAAAAAATGTTTGAAAATAATTCCGATCTAGCTCTGATCTAGCTCCGTGGAGATTCGAGGTATTTGAGTTTTGCAGCCTATATGCTTCCATTCTGGCCTAATGTAACTGTTAGTCCTATATATTTTCCTTCATAAATATTTTACAAGACTAGGTGAAATCATAAAGTAACAGAAATGTGTTCTCAACCTCTATAAACATTTGTCATCATTATAATAATTAAGTTGAGGGCACAGTTAGGTTAGGTTAATATATGAGTGGGCTCTTGTCAGACCCTCCACTGTGACCATCAGGTCTACTGTGTAGTCCAAGTTCACCCAACAGGTTCAGCTTTTTAATAAAGCTGATAATCTTGTTGGGTGAGAAACCATCCAGATCTTCTGGCTCCAAGGGATAGTAATACTTTATTGAACTTTCTGCTTGTTTTTTCTTTCAGCACAAACTATTTCCCTTTCTTTAGGTGTTGGAGTTGACATTATTGCACAGCCTGCCAGGTTGTAGTCTATTTTAGATCAATTACTTCGAGCCTAGATTCGTTCATACAAGACAATTTTAATTGTATATTGCATAAGAGTATAATATTGCATTTGATAGGTACATTTCTAGAACAGTAAATATCAATTGCAGAGAAAGCACGATAACTTAAAGAAAAGTCCAAATGTATTGAAATTCGGACAGCAAATTAATGTTAGCCAGAGGAAAAGCCTTATTGTTTTTGAGAAAAAACGATAAGTAAGTAAGAAAATGATTAATTATTTACTTTTTTTAAATCTATTTTTTTATATTTTGTAAATAAACAAAAAAATTACTAAAACGAAAACAATGGGCTTGTTCCATGATATTCTTTTTATATGGTTTTTATACTTTTTCATATAGTACTCGATATTCTCATTATACACTTAAAATTTCGTATTATTAACTTTTTCCGTTCTCGAGATATAAGGAGTTGAAATTAGTAATAGTTGCAAAAACCGAGCGCTTATTTGTGACGTCAGTATACGCAAGTGACGTAAGAAAAATGGCTTTCTGGGACCTTTCAAATTTAACCTGAAAAGTCGAAAAACATGGAATTTTTAAACGCTGGTAACTAAATAAATATGTCGAGTGGAAGTTCGTTCTATGTGTCCGCGGAAAGGAGAAGGTCGGCGATGAATCATAATCGTAAATTGCAGGGTCGAAATCGAAAATTCGTTCTGGTAGGAGTGAGAGAAAATTGTAATTTTTTGACATTTCACCAAATTGAACTCCCCTACTGTCAAGTAGTAAGCAAAACAAACAATACTTCGGAAACACTTATAATTATAACCAATAAGGAGCATCAAGTCTATTGAGATCGCCGAGTCTATGCGTATAGTGACGTAGCGCCTGGCCACGCCCCATTTTCGCGAGATGGAAATTTGTAATAGTTTTTAAGATACTAAACGTACGAATATGGTTCTGATTTTTTGCAGATCCATTAATTTATACTTGCACTTTCGATTTATGAAATAAAAAAAAAAATGCTGAACAAGCCCATTGCACCCCTCTGAGGGCTGTTAAAAAAAGGATAAAAAAAATAATTAGAGAAAATTTAGATATGAATATTGTAACATTGCAAAACCGGTTATCAAAATAGAACCTTATTGAAACTCATTGTCTGTCAAGTAGTTTATTTATTATAAGTAATTATTTAACACCCTATTCGATCATTTTCGGATTCTAACTCCAAAACAGAGCAATTAATTGATCCCAAATTTTTACCGTATTATCACTATATATTTGTTAACAAAATGTGTTAATGTGAAGATAAAATTTTAATAAGTAGTGTAGAAAATATGATTTTTTTTCTAAGGCTATATCCATAAAATCTGAAAATCTGCAGGGGTAAATATATCAAGCGAGAAACTTTTTTACCAAACATACTGGAAAGATATAAAGATAAAGGGTGGAGGCATCTTTTTAGAGGAAATTGCATGTGAAAAATGTTACAAACATAGTATTTATAATACAGTAAATAAAATTAATTTAGTGTGATATTTTATAAATACATGACTGGCTAAAACGTTGCAGTTGTATACATAAGAACGCATACTACGAAAGGAATTGTTTAAGTGAAGTACCCACCTGTGGGATGTAGGGAGTGGAAAAAATAAGAAGTGGCAGTGCGTCTTCGTATGCACTTTAGAAAATATTTGCTTAAATATTAGCAAAAAACCGCTGCCTATATACGGAATCACTACTTCCACATCCAGATTTTCCTAGTCTCATTAAAGGAAAACATCTTGACAATATTTGCACTCTAATATGTGGAAATAAATGGTCAGGCAGGCAGCTGTCATAAAAAAAAGAAGGCATTGGTTTCTAGCACATACGCCAAAAGTGAAGTTTCTACTGTTTCTAGACTCCCATTAGCTTGCTCTATTTATTTTCCCCAATTTACATCCCTTCCCCCTACACTCCTTCAACGGAATGATCTCAGATGACGTTACAATACATAGATGTACCAAATCTCAAGTGAATATTTCAATTTTATTTTATCAAGCCAGGGCCGCTGAGAGAAAATCGGGGCCCGAGGGTAGTGACATACAGGCCTCCCTCGCAATCAAAATTTGCTTATGCATCTCCAACTTTTCGCTGCTTTCAGAAATTCGGGTAGAATAAGAGCCCCCCTAAGTACTCTGGGCCCGGGAGAAAACACCCCCAACCCCCTCCCCTCTCGTCGGGCCTGTATCAACCCCTTTAATAATGGAGTGGAGGTGGTGGGGGGGTTGAAAAATATTATAAATTTGAGACTTTGGCTTCTAGTATCTACATCCAATCTCAACTTTCTGTACTTGCTTTACTCATTTTCCTCTATTTACCTCTACTTACCCCACACCCCTTCAATGGAATCATTCCAAAATATCATCTAGTTCCAGATGTCATTATAATAAATACGTTTACAAAATTTCAAGTGAATACCTCAATTCAACATTATCAGCCCCTTTAATAATTGAGTGGGGGTCGTGGAGGGGTTGAAAAATGTTATAAAAAAATCTGAGACCTTGGCTTCTACTGTATACACCAAAACCGAAGTGTCTGTACTCTTACCAGCTTGCTTTACTTATTTTCCCCTATTTAACCCCCAACTCTTCAACGGAATTCTCTCAAAATATAAACTAATTACAGATGTCGTTATAATACATACGTGTACTAAATTGGAAAGTGAATATCTCAATTTCATTTTATCAACTTCTTTAATAATGCAGTGGAACGTGATGGAAAATATTATAAAAAAGTCTTAGGCCTTGTCTTCTAATATACATATCAAATTCTAAATTTGTGTACTCTTACCAGCCTGCTTTACCTATTCTCCCCTATTTAACTCCCAATCCTTCATCGGATAAGTTCAAAAAACAATCCAGTTCCAGATCACGTCATAGTATACAGTATGAAATTTCAAGTCAATTTCTTAAACAGTTCCAGAGAAAACGTGCGGACAAAAAAAGTTACAGACAAACAGGCCCACAGAATTTTTTTTTTCATTCAAATTGAAAATTTCAACGTTTCATGACAATCTAAACCTATTTCAACAAGAAAAATGTTTGAACATTTTTTTACGATTACTATACTTCCACTCCACTACGTGGATGTAGAAGTAAAATGTTATTAATACTTTTAAGTAGATAATAAAATTGTCTTTAATTTGATTTTCTGTTTGTTTCTCTATGATAAAAAAAACATTCGTTATCTTAACCGCTTCTCAAGTCACTGAGGTAAACACGCTAACTCACTGAGTTACCATCCTCATAAAACATGCAAGTGACTTTTAAATGAAATATGCAATATAACATATAGCAGTAAAACGTTTACTTTGATTTAGCATAACCACATCGTAAAACATTAAATGCTAAAAACAGTTACTAATAAACACACATATATGCATTGAATTACTTCATTTTGAGATTCACGACTGTTGTCTGTAAACAGTTCAAATGATAAGTAAATATTATTAAAAAACATAAGTACTAATAATTGACACAATGAAATACTTACATATATGTTCATATTATTAGATTTAGAAAGACTTTCACAAACATTTTTTCTCTAAGATTTCATGTAAAAGATTCTGTATAAAAAAATAACATGAAAATGTTAATATTTACTATATTTATCAAATATTAATTAAGATTTTTGCAGGAGCATTTTGCATGTGGTTGTCAAAGCATGTAATGAGATGTATGTAATTCATATAATATTAAATAATGAAAATAATGACGCCATAATGTTTGTTTGGTTATTAGCAGTACTTTCAATAACACAAGTCTTATGATCAAATTGGTATTCAAATTAAAAGTGGTCTATGGCTTTGTAACTAATAACAGTGTTGGATTATAAAGGTGTTTCTGTATTTTTTTATTAAGATTTTTTTAAATAATGCCTATTTATGGAATCAGTCAATAATGGTTTTCTTTTTCACAATGGCTATTAAACGGACATAATTGGATCACATCATGACATCCAGTGCTTGATTTACATACGATTTGAAAATCAAGAAAACCTCATCAAATGAGCTTAACATTGGAAATGTTTGGAAATGAGAAATCATCATCATGAGAAACATTAATTTGAAATCCTATTATTTAATGGTGGGCATTATTAGATAAGCACAAGTGGTCTACAATCAAAGTATCTTGTATTATAGTATGTTTTTGAAGCAAGAGGAGCATTTTAAATTTAACGCGCTAAATCATACATCTGTGATTGGATAGGCCGTCGCCAGTTTTACACAACGCAATAGTCGTAAATTTTGACATATTGTAAAAATTTAAATTTCATGTCATAAATTATTTGGTTATAATTTCTATTTTATCGTTTGCACATTATATATCAGTTTTTAATCCCTTTTGTATCAATCTGAAGGTAAAAGTGGCTAGTAATAAAATAAAATTGAGATATTCGCTTGAAATTTGATACACGTATGCAATGATTCAGTTGGAGGGGGGGGGGACTAATAAGAGTCCAGAAGGTTCATTTTTGGAGCATATACTAGAAACTTACGCCTCAATTTTTTTTATGACATCTGCGTCAAATATTATTAAAGTTCTGTGACCAATTCTTTCCACATACTAGAGTGCAAATAGATAAGCTGTTTTCCTTTAAAAAGACTTGGATGGAAAATCTGGATGTGGAAGTAGTGATTCATTAGGCAGCGGCTTTTTAAATTGTTATTATTTTCGAAAATAAAAGCACCTGGACATTTTGTAATACAGTTTTTTTAAATCACAATTTAAGGTTACTTTTTTTATTTTTCACATAAAGGGCGGCATTTCGAAGACTCGCATCATATTGAAAGAATCGACCGCACGGCCCTGCTATAACTGTTCCACCACTCAACCACGTCACACACATACAGATAATAACACAATAACCATTCGATGTGACATTCCCTTTTGCTGCAGCTGAGACTCGAACCCAATAAAGATAATTCCAATTAGCAACGCCATGCCTCTCAACTGTGTTCTAACCAACTGCTATCACATCAGTAACACATTAAAAATGCCACTTAACTTCAAGTTGGGATTAGAATCTCGGACTCTGTGGTATCAAACTTAATATGTAAGCACTGAGCAGATATTTAGGGCCAGCTGAAGGCTCAGATCTGAGCATCAGGAGTATAATACCAAATAAATCAACACAAATGCAGACGACTTAGATATTATATACCGGACCTTAAATAAAGCTAAGGAAACATTCAGTTCCATGATGGAATGTTTACTTTATTCATAACATGTACAGTACTATCGTGAGAAAAAAAAATAGGACAAGTCATAACGTTTTTTTTCTAAAATCTAGTTGTGTACATCTAACTTAAATTTTTGTGACATTGTCACACAAATGAGCGTGATTTATATACATATTCTTATAAAAAAATATGAAACCTAATATAGTTATACCATTTTTAAACGTTCAATATAATTTTTAAACTGAAAATGTGCAAAAAATGTAGTACATTATTTATCGTGAAAAAGTGCCTGTAACTCTGAAAATTTACAAGTTACAAAAAAATTCCAAGAGATAAAAAATGTTTAGAAGGCCTCAATGCATACGTCTGAATTTTTTCAAATTTTTAAATTACCTATTTTTAAAGCACTGCAATTTCAAAGTGGCAGTTTTTCATGTTTTTCCGGAAAAACTAAGTGAAAACGCACTTTACAGAAAAGTTGCAAATAAAAAAAAGTCTTGTATTTTGATGATACATTCACCTGAATTTTTTCTGATTTTTTTTTTCAACTTTTACATTTCCCTACCCCCAACTTTACGAATTTTTCGAATGGCCAATCTCGAAAAATAAGTATTTCTCGAAAAAATTCACCAAAATAAAAACCTCTTATTTTGGGTCAAAAAAGGTAAACATATGGTTTTTTCTTCTTCATTTTTGACCTAATTCTACGGAACCCGCGATAAGAGGGGTGTTTTCTACCCCTTCCGATCATTTCCTACTCTAATCATTTTTTCAATTTTTTTATTATCATTACAATCACATTGCACAAGGTCTTATCAAAATCCATTCACTAGCACTGAAGTTAGAGACTTTGGTCATTTTAGCGCTCCGTTGACTGGACTACAAATTTCTTTAGTTTCAATAACGAAGTTATCGCTTGTTATCAATATTGTTATTAATATTAAAACCTTTCCATTAATAATAAGGTATCAAGAAAAAAACACACAAGGAATTGTTTCTTTTCCGTAGTTTCAGCAACTTTAATTTCATAGAATGCAGTACCACTTTTGCCACTCCCAAAAACAGAAACGAGAAGGAAAATGGAAGTAATTAAAAATAAACTTTATATAGTTTTTAGTTACCTTGGCAAATTGGCACCTGTGACTTTATATTGCATGAAATTAGGAACATATTGAGGCAATTCAACACAGTTTGCTAACCAATCAGTTGTTTGCTCCATCGTCCAGTTATGAACTTCTGATCTTAACCATGCCTCCCACAACTCCTTAACTGAAATATGCATATCGTCGTTTCGATGGAAGTTTTTCTGTCTTTTTTCATAACCTGAATCATACTTCAATTCTTCTTTCAGGAACTGAAAATCAAATTTAAAAAATACGTAAATGTGTATTTGCATACAAGTTTATTGGTCAACCATATTATCATAATTTGTATATTGTAGTTTGTTTATGCTAAAATTAATTTTTATTAGTTTTACACTTATTCAAGGAAAAAACTGTGTAGTATAGTAAATATTAGAGTATAGAGTTCTAACTTGGTATTTAATTTATAAAGACCACTTGATAGTTCTGGAATTTATCCAAAGAAAATATTTAACTATTTGGTGTTTACAAATGAAGAGAAATGTTGTATTTATATTCCGGCCAAGGTTGTAACTGTAAATTACGAATTACTATTATCTTAGTTACTTGGTACAGTATTCTAAAATATACTTAACAATAAAATTGAGCGTTTATTACATATCAATTGCTAAAACTAATATTTTTTTAAATTCCTGAATTTATATTGTACACAAAAGCAATGAAAGCACATTGGCATGTTTAAAAATACTATAGTTGTACATTTATTATTATCATATCCTTCTATGATGTCCCTTGTGTTATTTTGAAGAGCTGTGTGGTACAACTATTAGTCTAATATCATAGGGTCCGCTCGCTTCGATGTTGTGCTAAGATTTAGAACTTTTTATTTTATGAATATTTAGGTCTACTGGATCACCGAATGTTGGCATTTCTGAAAATGAATTTTTCTCCAGTAATATACAAATCAAGATGGCGGATAGGGCGAATTAAAAAAAAAATCGTATATCCGGTAATAGCTGCCCGATCTTTTATTTCAAATAGGAAATGCTTCAAAAAGTATATATTTTACTATAAAAAATACAAGACCTAAATATATTATATACCTAACTGAAAATTTGGCAATAAAAAAAATTTTTAGCCTTTTATCTTTTTTATATTCTTGATTTAAATAACAATAGGTTATATGGAACAAAAGTTTAAATGAAAAATGTGCAGAATTTAATCGTGAATTCAATGACATATAGTTTAATGGGTATTGGTTAAACAATAATGCTCTAAAATTTAAAAATCATGGTGCACTGCAGGTATTGTGGAAGAATCATGCGGCACGCAAGGTAGATTTGGTCCGGCACGCAGATTATTATCGTCATATTTATATGATAATATAGCTTCTCAAAGTTAAAAAATTTCATTCAGGCCCTGTCAGAAATGTTTTTAATTTTTTAGCAGCAAAGAATTACAGCTTTATTCATAATGGCGGATTAAATAAACGTGTTTTTATTATTAATATCATGACATCATAAGGTAATAATTTGGCTTAAACAAAAAAGATAATCTAATAAAATAAATTATATATTTTTAATAAGAGGAAAGAAATCTTATCCTCTATGGTAAACATAAACTTACATAATGTAACGAACTTAAATAGCATAGGTAACTGATCTCCATGTCCACTTCTGAAAAATATTTGTGGATATTCGTAACATGTTTAAAGTAAAAATACCACAATTTACCGGAATTATCTTCATATTCTTCCATGATCAATGGAGTTACTAATTCTATTTACACAAAAGAACTTTCCTGCAGACCACCGACAGGCTTTAGTGAAAACTATTCAATTTTTTTTTGCAGGAACATATATTGGTTCCACACCCCTTCCTGGGGTGTATCTTTTCTTTTCAATATTAAAATACTTCGAACAGGTCACGACATGTGTTTTGTGGTAGAATGTTTTTAAGGATAAAATATTACTTTTTTTTTGAGTCTCCTTATGTTTGTTTTGTTTGTAAGTTCTAAGTAACTTGGTCTACAATAAGCAGGTTTTTTGGCGATATATCATTTATTTCACAATAATTATTACTATGGATCTTTTGCAGTTTTTGGAGAATGCTATTTTTATCACCAAATCGTACTCTCTGTCCCACTGCTACTTTAATCTTAGACAATGAATCTTTTGTTGCTAGTATGTCCAGACTTTTTACAACGCGTTCTTGACACACAAAACTTGTACTAAAATTGAATTCCATTACTAACACTTATTCTGTCGTGATCAGCAAAAACGCAGTATCTACAGAGAAGTAATAATGGAGAAAAACAGCTTTTTCTTTCTATTTGCAACCGTAGTAACTTACACGGTTTTGGCACAAAACATGTGACGCGTGCTTAGTACAAACACAGTAACTCATGCATGCTTTGGATAAATGCCTCATCTAACATCCAGATGTCGCGCTTTTTGTAATAATTTGAAATAAAAAAACTCTCAAATTTGAACAATAACAAAATAATTATGAGCTATTATACCGGGTGTAACAGGATCATGGTATACCCCCCTTTTCTCTTTTAGTTTTGAAAATAATTGATTGAAATTTAGGATATACTAGCTCCAGGTCTTCATGGGTTGTAACGGCGGTTGCATAGACAATATTTTTTAAATGACCCCAACCAAAGAAATCAAGGGGCGTTAAATCAGGTGGCCTTGAAGGCCACCTCACAGGACCATTCGTCGAAATTACGTTTTGAAGGAAATCAATTACTATCCTTGAATTATGGGGAGGAGCGCCAATTTATCTAAAATGTTCTCAATCTCACTTTCCAGGAATCTCAAGTATCTAGCGCCAGTCAGAGGTCCTTCAAATATTATGGATCAATGATTCTACTATCGATTATTCCAAGCCAAATATTGAAACTGAACCGTACTTGAAATTTACCCTCCTGTAATAAATTTTGATTTTCTTGTGACCAATATTTTGTATGTTGTTGGTTAAATAATACCAAATTTGTTAACCTTAACTCGTCCGAAAATAAAATCAGTCCCAAAGAATCATTGTTTGGCTGCACGTTATTATACAAAATCCAATTGCAATATTCCATCCTACGTTCATAATCACTTTCGTACAAATGCTGGTGCAATTGGTATTTAAAAGATTTATAGTGGTATTTGTGCAAAATTCGGCTTACTGTTTGGGGACTGATGTTCAATTTAAACCCAATTTGCCTTAAAGAGACAGTCTTATCAACTTCTATAAAACATTAATTACCGTTCCTTCGTCAATAATGAAGTTTTCTTCGGGATCATTGTTGGGCTCTCTTCGGAATTGGTTTTCAACACGTTTGGATTCAGAATATTACGCAGAATTCGAAGATGCAATAATATATAGGGTGTTCTATTTAAAAATCGAAAGTTAGTGTCACTTCCGGCGAAACCGGAAGTGAAAAAAGAATCAACTGTATGTCAAAAAGTGCCACTTATTATGTATGTAGTATATCCTAAACAATCAATTATCTTTAAAACTAAAGGAGAAAAGGGGGGTATACCAAGATCCTGTTACACCCGGTATATGCCACAACACTTATTGCACATGACTTGAATCTGTGTCAATCTTTAGCAATTTTGGCAGAGTTTAATTTTACTGCATCTTGTTATAAGGGCTCTTGGAATGCGTAATCATCATACAATCCACATTATTGATACTCTAACAATACCATTTCTATTCAGCAGTCTGGAATGTAGTATTCTTGAATATAGCAATATTGTCTGGTCAGCTATATACCAGTATCAGATATGAGGCTTAGAAGAAATTTAAAGCTTTGTGAACTACCTACAGTTTCTAGCTCTAATCATTATACATTCCTAGTCTAATTGTTCTTGCTTAATTGTTATTGTAGTAGATTCTGCTTTTAACTCACTGACGTGTACCTACATTTTGATAAATTTTAAAATACTTTTAGTATTTCCCAAGGTGATGCTGATATTAAACACATTAAATTGTAGACAACTGAATACTGTAAGCTTCTTATCTGAAAGAATTCCTCTACGGCACTTAAGTATCAAAATTTATTTTAAAATTGAAACAATCCATTTGAGCTGATTTCTCTTCTTAATCATTAGAAATATGAAAAAATTAAATATAATAAAATATACAAATTGTAAATTTAGTACCTATGTATTATATATGATCTTTCTTTGAAAAAAGAAGCATTATAATAATGTCAAAATAAATTCACATGAAATATTTGTCGCCGAAGGGGTAAGTGATATGGCATCACACAATAATTGAGACAGTATTTGTGGAAATATTGCACTGGCTCTCTCAAAAACCATGACGTCTTCTCTCGAAATTGTTCATTTTGAATATAACGAAACAAAGAGTAGGTTCTAGGTTAGATGTAAACAATCAGTTTACATCAATCAAAAATTTATTTTGATGAAAATATTTATCCTTCTATACATACCCACCACTGTTGCTTAGGGATGTTATCTATCCTTTTTTATGGCTATATAATGTGACTGTTGGGAGCACACAAGGTATGTACTGAAGAGATAGCTGTTATCGATCTAGACTTGTTCTTTAATTGGAGGAAAATATTCTATTGTTCAATAGTTTCAATAGCTACAATTTTGAAATATCAGTCATACTTTCTGGCAATCTTTAGGTAGCAGTATAACTGGATTTAAAAGTAAACCTCCCCTTATTTTATATCCCAGTTATACACGATGGACCATTAATAATAGGCCATAGTGCAGGGGTAGATCCTTTGGTAAAAAATATGAGGATATAACCAAATATGCTTCAGTAAAATGTTGTGGAAAAAGATACAGGGTTCCAAAGTTCAAATTGATTTTTCGTTTTTTTTTGCCTCAATGGCCTCTCTTGACTTATCTTCGCCAAATTTGCTAGAGGAACTTTTTTTATTATAAAAAACAATAATGTATGTATTACATCACGTTAGATCATAGAGGATGTCGCAGGACCTGTATCTGATGATGAATTTTTTTAATTTTTGTTTTTTGACGAAACGTGGTACTTCTGACTAGAAAATTTGATGAGGGCATCATTTTCACGTGTAAAAAGTATTCTTGGTAGAACTTGATAACTCCAACCGTTTTGGAGGAAATTGCCGTTAAACATTTGAATAATTTTTTGAAAGGCAAATTCAAATTTAATGAAACAAAGTGTATTTATTGAAAAAAAGTACAAAACATAAGGGAAAACAAAATCGTAATAACAGCGTAAACTATTTCTCACTTTCTTATGAACCAATGGAGTACTACCACGGTATTGAGATTGTGTAAAATAAGGATCTAATCTTATTAGAAGACCAAAAAATAACATAAAAGTTGACTTAATGACAACAGTATTTATTGTATAAACTTTCCCCCCATGGAAGAACCGCATTGTTGAAGCATAGAATAAATTTTCGATATGGTCTCCACCTACTTCTATGCCTTTTCTAATTCTTTTCATAAAAGATTTTCTTACATTGAAAAATACACTTTCCTGTCCTCTAATAAAATTGGCTGCGTTTTGTATTTTGTCCCACAGTTCTTCTCTTGAATTGATAGCATTTGCATAGACTAAGGACTTCATATCTCCTCACACATAATAATCCAAAGGATTATAATCAGGACTCCTTGGTGGCCAAGCAAACTCACTTCCTCGACCAATCCATCTGCATGGGAAAATCTCATCAAGATAATTCCTGACTTCAACGGATAAATGAGGGGGCGCTCCATCTTGCATAAACCACATTCTGTCCCGTATGTCTAGCATGAAAGCATGTAATATGCAAGTGTATTTTGAGGAAAAAACAGATAAGACTGTCCATTTAAATTTGGAGGAAGGGCAAATGGTCCCAATAACTGATCACTGATAATACCACACCAACCGTTATTCTTAAATTCGTGCTGAAAATGCCTTTCTTTAACGGCATGAGGATTTTTTAATTCCCAATAATGGGTATTTCTCCAGTTAAAAACACCTCGGCGAGTAAAAGTTGCTTCGTCGGTAAATAAAATGTTCTTAACAAAATTTCGATCCCTGTTGTATTTATTTAGAACAAATTGAAAAAATTGTAGCCTTTGTGGAAGATCTCTTCGAAGTAAGTTTTGTACAGGAGTGAAGTGATATGGGTAGAAGCATTCTTTGCGTAAGACTCTTAGAACAGATTGTTTGCTCACCCCTGTTGCCGCTGATAAACGACTTGAGCTGACTTGAAGATCTTCATCCACACGAATTAAAATTTCTAGTTGTTGATCTGGAGTAATTCGTTTTGGTGGTCCTATATAATTTTTATGGCCAAATGAACCCGTTTCTCCCAAACGACGAAAGAGATCTTTGAAAATCTACTATTGCTAAAAATTTTTTGTACGTAAACACATATCATATCCCTTATTTCCCTATTTGAAAAATTATTATGTCGAGGCATTTTAAATAAAGAAGTTAAAGAAATTAGCTCGAGGAACACAAGAACAAAATAAAATCATTAAATGATGTACATGACAGAACTAAAACGTAACCAAAGCACATTTTTCAATAAATACACTTCGTTTCATTTTTTAATTTGTCTTTCAAAAAATATTTCAAATGTTTAACGGCAATTTCCTCGAAAACGGTTGGAGTTATCAAGTTCTACCAAGTGTACCTCTTATGCATGACGCCCTCATCAGATTTTCTGGTCAGAAGTAACACAATGTTTCGTCCAAAAAATATATGAAAAAAATTCAGGTCCTGCGGCGCCCTCGATGATCTAACGTGATGTAATACATGAATCATTATTGTTTCTTAGAATAAAAAAAGTTCCTCTAGCAAATTTTAGCGAAGTTCAGTCAAGAGGCTGTTGAGTTATTGCAGAAAAACGAAAAATTAATTTGAATTTTGATACTCTATCTTTTTCCACGGCAACATTTTACTAAAGCATATTTGATTATATCCTCATGTTTTGGCCCAAAGAATCTACCCCTGCACTATGGCCTATTATTAATGGTCCACCCTGTATATACAAGTTTTCTGGCCCATGGACTATCAAGCTTAATGCAATCTATTTATGGACAGTTTCGTCCTTATTCTATTTTGTCAATGTACTTTTATCATTGTGTACTATATTAGTAATAAAAATAAAAGTTCTTTATTGATTGTATTAATATACACTATAATACAATACAATCAACAGGTCATTGACAAGTCTTTCAGCCATCGTATTGTATAATAATTACAAATATACTTCATTTATAGGATAAAAAGTTAATCTAAAAGAGACATAATACTCTAATTTATAAAAACTTTCAGAAAGACCTCTAGGGACATTTCTGGTTTCTACCATGTTAACTTTGAAGGAACGACGTGAACATGTGACACGTGACATACAAAACTTTTAACACTTTTTATTGTTCACTTTTATATTAAATTGTTTGTTAGTATAAATATGTCTGCATGTTACTACTATATTCTTTATTATGTAACGAGAAAATTTATACTTTTTCAATAGAAAACTTTCATTTTGAATTCAAATGTCACAACTATCATTTATGTGCATAATATATACAGACTGTCTATTTTACGAGGGCCACACCAAATATCTCGCTTAATATCTATTGTAGAAGAATAAAGTTTTAGAAACAGTTATCCCATTTTTTGTGAGCTATATTTCAGTAAAAAGAAATTTGAAATCCATAGCCTACTTTATGAGATATATTACAAAAACCTGAAAAATAGGAAGACCACAAACGGTTATAGCTTCCTTATTTGAGGAGATACGAAAAAAGTTAAAGGAATGAAAGTTGACGGCAAAGACAATAAGAATAATAACGTGTAACAAAAAAATCGAAAAATGCAGTTGGCTTTGACATACGCTATTGTGCAAAAATGAAAAATACATATCTCAAAGTAGGCCATGACGCCATTAATTCCGTTATTTTTTTCTCATTCCAACGATATAAAACATGTCACAGAAATTTTAACCGATAGTGTCAATATTTAATATTTTACGAATACCACAATTCATATAATTGAATCGTAACAATCAGCTGTGCCATAATAGTAAAAATTCACTTTATAATAATTATAATTCCGTAATTATTTATTACAATTTAATACAAACCAATAAATATCTCATAAATAAAAATACAAGTACAAAATGAACATCCAAAGAAAAAAACGAAAAACTATGTATAACAGTACTACCTACTACTATATTGAAAAGAAATTGTGTGTATTTATTTTTCTAACTACAAATGCTCAAATTGTGCACCATGCATTCTGACACATAAACGTGCTCTACGAGACACGTCACGCATTACATTTTGGAGCATTTCAGGAGTAATTGCCTCACATGCGTTTCGAATTCTGGTTTTGATGTCCTCAATATTTTCAGGGGCAGTTTGAAATACCTTGTCTTTAATGTAACCCCAGACGAAAAAATCCAAGGGAGTAATATCTGGTGATCGAGCTGGCCATAGAATGGGTCCATAGGTGCCTATCCAGCTATCTGGCATAACTTGATTTAAATAATTTGTACATATTACAGCAGTGTGAGGTGGAGCCCCATCTTGTTGAAAATATGAATAATTTAATCTTTCTGCCACTGTTAATTCATAAAGAAAATCTTGAAATTCGTTTTGCAGGAAATTAAGGTATCTACGAGCGGTTAATTTGCCATCATAAAAATAAGGTCCAATTACTTTAGTCCCTAAAAGACCCAACCAAACATTCGTAGAAAATCTTTCTTGGAAAGCAGTCTCTCTGCACCAATGTGTATTTTCTCGTGTCCACTTATAATGCATATTTCTATTGAAAAATCCATTATTAGAAAAATTTGATTCGTCCGACCAAAGAATTTTGCTACATATCAGCGCGTCATTCCTTTTCTTATTTAATAACCATCTACAAAATCTTACTCTCCTTGGCTTATCTCCCTCATTTAAATGTTGAACTTTCCTCATTTTGTAGCATCGAAATCCGTTTTTTTTCAATATTTTTCTTGCACTGTCTTTTTTTATGCGACAGTTTCTCTGAATTTGTCTCAAAGAGGTTTCCTCATTTTGGTTAACATAATTCATTACTCTATTCACTTTTCTTACATTATCCGCAACATGCGCTCGCCTTACTACTTTTTTTGAAAATGAACCGTGCGTTTTTAGATTTTGAACTAACTTCCTAAACATAGTTCGATTTGGCTGCGGAGCATCTGGAAATCTATCTCCGTAAACCGTGACTGCCATCTCAGCGTCAAAATTGCACTGACAATAAATGCTAATCATATCGAATTTGTTATTATTGGTGTACACAATAATTACTAATATAAAATTTGTCTTAGAACTCGACAACGCAACATACAACATACAACAGTGACAATCTGTCAAATTTATTAATAACTGCATACATTGTTTTTCACTAATTATGGCACAGCTGATTGTTACGATTCAATTATATGAATTGTGGTATTGGTAAAATATTAAATATTGACACTATCGGTTAAAATTTCTGTGACATGTTTTATATCGTTGGAATGAGAAAAAAATAACGGAATTAATGGCGTCATGGCCTACTTTAAGATATGTATTTTTCATTTTTGCACAATAGCGTATGTCAAAGCCAACTGCATTTTTCGATTTTTTTGTTACACGTTATTATTCTTATTGTCTTTGCCGTCAACTTTCATTCCTTTAACTTTTTTCGTATCTCCTCAAATAAGGAAGCTATAACCGTTTGTGGTTTTCCTATTTTTCAGGTTTTGTAATATATCTCATAAAGTAGGCTATGGATTTCAAATTTCTTTTTACTGAAATATAGCTCACAAAAAATGGGATAACTGTTTCTAAAACTTTATTCTTCTACAATAGATATTAAGCGAGATATTTGGTGTGGCCCTCGTAAAATAGACAGTCTGTATCTAGGTTTTGATAAAGTCACATAAAAATGTAATTTGTTTAAAAAAAACTTGTACAACTTGTTTATCATGGTTTAAAAGCAATTTATTTAAAAGTTATGCATTATTTATTTTAGCATTTAGCATATGATGATTAAGAATTTATTAACAAAAAAACATGACTGGCCGATTTCATTAATTTTGAAAATATAGTCAACTAACAAAAACAAAACCTAAATACGCCAGAGGTTTTTGAAATTGGTGAAAATGTAATAGAAAGATTTTAAAAATTTTAAATACATACAATACAATACAATACTTTTATATAATACTGATGTATACTCTTAGGTTTTGTAAAGTCGTATATAGAGTGTGAAAATTATGTAGAATTAGACATTTTTCTTAAAAACTACTGGAGTTATTAAGACGGAGTTCGGTTGAGTTTCTCAAAGTGAACAGACGCAGCGAAGAACGCTCTCGAAATAAGCTCTAAAACACATGTTTAAACACCGCTAATTTATATAAAATTTAGGCCATCGATAGGTCCAGAAATTCTGCGACTTGTGAAGTGAAATAGTTAATATACAAAGTTTATATGGAATAAATATTTGATTATTTCTAGTACAGGGCTTTCTGTAATATAATAGTAAGTGCGGCGTGTTATGATAAGCCTGTCTGTACCCAAAAAGACCTCTTGAAGTGCCAGGGTAATAAATATATCAGTGTCAAGTAATATAAAATTAGACGTTGGCACCAGAACCCTTAATGCTTTCTTGGAAAGTGTAAATAAACAATTCGCATGAAGTGGAGTTCCATAGATTCAACAAACATCACCAGCTTACTACAAGAAAGAAAGATAAGATATACCGATATACCTTTATACCTTTATTTAACCTTTATTTAACTGACTGATTAATTACTTAATTAATTCATGATTTATTATTTATGTTTGGCCCTCTATTTTTTAGTATTATTTGTACTTTACTTTTATAATATCTTTTTATTCCCATTTGGAAAACGGCAGTTTGAATTAGGCACTACAAAAATCAAGACAATATACAGGGTGTGCGGAGGTTTCTCTCGGGCCGCTTTCTCATTTGCAACTCGCTGTAAAAAGTTATTTTACCGCGATACAGATAACATAATAAAAAGACTCTCTTACAGCAAGCTAATATTGGTTTTGAAAAACAAGGCAAATAAAATGGACACACTAATACAGGACGTTGAAACGAGAACACGTCAATTACTGGTACAAAAAATCGACGGCGACGGAAACTGCCTATATGGAGCATTAAACCACCAACTGGAGGGAGAAAATATAACATCACAGGCACATACCAATGCGACGAAAACCCTACGAAAACAAGTAGCTGACTATATCGAAAATCACTTAGACCATTTCATGCCATTCATGCAGGCATCCATCCATGAACTAGCACCCCGTTACAATAGATATGACTCTAATACGGGAAAAATAAATGCATTCATTCGAGATCTGAGAAGAGAAGGTTTTTGGGGGGGGGGGCAGGAAACAATTGCAGTAACAACAAATATGAAAAACAGGATCATAATAGTACATCAAGAAGAAGGAGAGCATATAATCTTCCATCCTACTAACCAACAGGGAAGAGAGAACACACCACTAGGGATAGTATATAGGAAGCACTGAAACGAAAGAAATCACTACGATAGCGCGATTATTGCACAAGAAAAACATGAAGCAGAACAACCAGAAGAAACATACGCTCGAACTGGGGCTATAACACCCCGCCCAGAATTAGAGGAAGCAACGTACATAAACATGTACCAAATATCACAAAGAACAGAGGAAGCCAACAGTCAAGAATTACAACACGATGACATCATTCTGGCGACATGGAATGTCAGAGGATGCATAACGAGAGAGAAAAGAGAAAAAATCGATGAGGTTCTTATGATGGAACACATACACGTTGCATGCATACAAGGGACACACACGATAGACGGAACTACAGTTACTCAAAACTACTGGCATCTAAGTGGAGGGACAAAGAAAAAACCAGCAGAGGAGTCGCATGGGCAATAAGACGGAACACCCCTATCCAGATAAAGACAAGAAAAGTAAACGAAAACATAACCATGGCAGATTTACAAATTGGAAAGGAAAACATATGCATACTAGGAGTACATGTGCCCTCCGACAAACGGGCAGGACGAGTATTCAGACAGATTACCCAAGAGACTAGAAGAAATAGGAATAGAAAAATGAACACAATAATACTAGGAGACTTCAACGCGCATATAGGAAAGGACGACCAAACACATGAAGACAAGAATATCATAGGAAAAACCTTACTTCACACATGGACAAACGATAATGGAAGCTTGCTAAAAAACTTGGCACATCTGTTAGATCTAACAATTAGAAACACATGGAGCAAGAACCTAATCTGCCTTAATACCTGGAGTAAAGGAAACATCAACTCTCAAATAGACCATATCCTAGTGGATAGAAAAATAAGGGACAGGGTCAAAAATATTAAGGCAAAACAAGCAACAAACGTCAAAACAGATCACAAAATATTATATGGAACACTAGTAATAAAGAAACCAGAAGAAAAAAAGAAAAAAAGATACAACAAAACAGCAAATGACACATGGAACATCTCACTGCTACAGAACAAAGGAATAAAAAAGAAATACCAGGAGGAGATAGAAAAACAGTTAACAGGAAAGGAACTAAATTGGTCAACAATGGGTTTAAAAATCAAAATAGCGGCGAGGAAAACGTTGAAAAGGAACAAATCCCCTATGAGCCCAACAAGAAAAGACACGAAAAGAAATTACGAAAAACTAAAGAAAATAAAGGCCACAGGAAAACAATATACAGAAAACACTGCAATACAATCGTTTGGACAGACGACGGAATCAAAAATGAAGAATATAGGAGTCAAACAAGGATGTCCCCTATCCCCCCGACTATTCACCACAGTCCTGGACCAAGTCAAAACAGCCTACAGAGTCACAAGAGCTCTACTACCCTTCATTGAGGACAACAAACCACCATGGTGCCTAACCAAAAAGGTATACACGACCATCATAATGCCTACGATGATATATGGAGTCCAAAACGCAGCAACGATAAAGGCCAACCGAGGAAGCCTGAGAAGAGCTGAAAGGGGCATTATCCAACTGCTAGCAAAAACAGGAAAACCACAAAAACGACAGAAAACGTCAACATTACTAGAGGGAAGAACAATAATCAAAAGAATAGAATCATACGCAATGAAATACTGGGGACATATCCAAAGACGGGACACGACACACCTACTGAAGAAAGCGCTGCGAATGAACAGCAACAAACTGAAAATAGGGAGGCCATGCTACACATGGATTACAACAATCGAGAGGATTATGAATAAGCTAGGAAAGGATTATACACACTGGGAAAAGTTGGCACAACAAAAAATGGAATACAATAAAGAAATATCAAGGATATACACACTGCCAGACTCAGAAACAGAAGAAACAGAAAACTCAGAAGTAGAATAGGAGAGAAGACGATCACAGACAGAAACTAAGAAGAAGCATATCACAAAAACCTGAAAGTAAAAAGAAGCACGAAAACCTATAAAAAGCATCTCACAAACGCCTACACTTTCCATCCGATGAAGACAGAAGGAAAACAAGAAGAAACATCTCACAAACACCTACACGCTCCATCCTATACTCCTACCCCATGCGTCATGCGGCTCTCGCTGCTGACAACAAGCATGTCCAATGTCCAATCCAGCGTATGCAGCTGGTCCGGCGGTATATAAAAGCACTGGGGGTTTGTTCTGGCACACGGTGGGATGATCGGTGGGCGATCGGGCTGCGTGGTGGAACAAATCTCCCTGCACCGGAATTGGCAGCAATGCCCACCTTACGCTGGCAAATCAATCAATCAATCAATCAAAACTACTGGAGTTATTAAGACGAATTTCTCGGGAAATCCATGAAATTTTGCGTAGGTTCTTTTATATTCTACGAATGGAGTGATGAACTTTCAGATTTTCTGACCATACAGAACGGGAGATATTCGTGGTTGAAATTTGGTTCTTTATTGGATTGCCTATGTCGGGTGAAAACGGAGCCAGATTTTTTCTTATTACTTACAAATGCTTCTTGTTATTTTCTCAAAAAAAAAAAAAACGAGATTGTTCATATTTATAAATATTTATTACTATATAAAAGGTAAAATATTTTATTATTTACTATTTTACCATGGCTTTCTTGAGGCCATTTGAAACAGAGGATAATATAATAACGCCCGAAAATCCCGAAATAGCTGAACCGGTTATTGTCGAAGAAGCCGAAATATATTTAGAGTTTAAAAATCAAGATTTACACGTACAAAGTCAGCGCATTATTTTAAATATTGTTACGGATTTCCACCTTTTAGGAACACCCTGTATGAATCCGTGGGTTCTAAATAATTTCAACAAGAGATAAACACTACTAACACTTTATTTAACAATTTACTGACTGTACAATACTTGTTTACTTAATAGTTAACCTCACTTTTCACCGAACGTGTCACTTCTAAAATGAACTTCCCCTTCCGCGCTTGTAATCGCGCCTTATATACTCCGAAATTAGCTCTAGATCAATCCAGAATCTTCTCCAGCCATAATCTAGAAAAGTCCTTGGCTCTTTCCAGAGCCTTTCCAGTCACCATCAGAGGCATAGGCGTACCATCTCTTTTTCCAAGGGGGTGTAATTCATAACACTGCCCCCTCCTTAAGCCTGATCGTCCCGATCAGGCAACTCAGAATCATCGATGTATTTCGCCAGTCTGTCCAAATGCACGATCTTCATCTTGGACTTTTTGCTTCGTTGAATCCGATAGACGACATCATTAATTCGGGTAATAACAGTGTACGGTCCGTCCCAAGGCGGTTGAAGTTTCGGTGACCTGCCTTTCTTCCGCTGTGGGTTGTACAGCCAAACCAGGTCTCCTGCCTTGAACCCTTCTGAACTACCCTTACGGTCATATCGAGCCTTCATTCTGTCACTGGCTATGGTGATTTGGTCTCTAACTAACTCATGGACATTCCTTAGCCGTTCACTCACTTCATCTACATAGCTGTTCACAGGAAGCCGTTCTCCACCTGGTGTTCCAAACATCAAATCACACGGCAGTCTGATCTCATGTCCAAATACTACACGAGCCGGAGTTTGTTTTGTAGTCTCGTGGATAGCAGCTCTATATGCCATGAGGAAAAACGGTATGTGGAGATCCCAGTCACGTTGATTTTTATGAACGACTTTAGAGAGATGTTCTTTCATAGTCTTATTATGTCGCTCCACCATTCCATCTGATTGCGGGTGAAGGGCTGTCGTCCGTGTTTTGTGTATTCCTAATAACTTGCAGATCTGCTGAAATACCCCTGACTCAAAATTTCTCCCTTGATCTGAATGCAGCTCCAGGGGTACACCAAACCGACATATCAAGTTATCTACCAAGACTTTGGCGACAGTAACCGCTTCCTGGTTCGGAATTGCGTAGGCTTCAGGCCATTTACTAAAATAGTCCATGGCAACCAGTATGTACTTGTTACCGTCCTTGGTTACTGGGAATGGTCCGGCTATATCGATCGCAATCCTCTCAAAAGGAGCCCCGACGTTATATTGCTTCATTGCACCCCTACTCCTAGTCTGTGGTCCTTTACTGGCTGCACAAATTTTACAATTACGACACCAGGCTTCAACATCTTGACGACTATTTACCCAGTAAAATCGTTCACGTACTTTATTCAGGGTCTTGTTAACGCCGAAGTGTCCACCGGATGCTCCATTATGCACTTCTTGAAGTACTTTCGGTACTCGACACCTGGGAATCACTAGACGCATAACAACTTGCTTCCCATCCGGGCTCTCCCATGCTCTTTTTAACAGCCCGTTCATAACTCTAAGTGAGTCCCACTGTGCCCACAAAGCCTTCAATCCAACTGCTTTGTCCGAAACATCCTTCCACTCTGGTCGAGTTCCTTTTTCCTTTGCTCTCAATATAGCCCCAATCTCTGCATCGTTCAGTTGTTCTTGTCTCAGGGCTTCAGTTGTCCAATCATCCGGAACGTCTATTTTAATAGTGTTGACTGCTCCCGCGCCCTGCTGTTTTTCCACGTGGCAGCAGTGCTTGCAGTCGTCCTTGCATGGTCTTCTAGATAATGCGTCTGCGTTCTTATGAGATCTTCCTGGTCGATGCTCGATTTTAAAGTCGTACTGTTGCAACCGTTCTATCCAACGAGCCAGTTGACCTTCCGGGGTTTTCAACTGCAACAGCCATTTCAACGCAGCATGGTCGGTTCTGATTTTGTAATGTCGCCCGTAGAGATACTTATGAAAATGGTCCACTGATTTGACGATGGCCAATAACTCTTTCCTGGTTACACAATAGTTTCGTTCTGGTTTGGAGAGCACCTTGCTGAAGTACTCGATCACTCTTTCCTCTCCGTTCTGAATTTGGGACAGCACACAACCAATCGAAGAATTACTGGCATCTGTATCTAAAATAAAAAGTCCATTCTGTTGTGGGTATGCTAGTACAGGACCAGTGCATAGAGCTGCCTTCAATTTTCTCCATGCCGTTTCACACTCCGGTGTCCACTGGTACTGAACTTTCTCCTCTGTTAGCCGGTGTAATGGCTTCGCAATGTCTGCAAACCCTTCCACAAAGCGTCTATAATAAGTGCAAAGGCCAAGGAAGCTTCGTACTTCATGAACGTTAGATGGCCTTGGCCAATCTCGTACGGCAGAAATTTTGTCGGGATCCGTTTGTATTCCCTCCGAAGACACTACGTGACCAAGGAATTTAACTTCTTTCTGAAATAAAAGGCACTTCTTCGGGTTCAATTTCAGGTGTGCATTTCTGACTCGTCCAAATACTTCTTGAAGATTTTTCAAATGTTCTGTAAAGTCTCGTCCCATAACCAGCACGTCATCAAGGTAAACCAGGCATGTCTTCCAGGTTAGCCCTCGTAGTACAAATTCCATCAATCGTTCAAACGTGGCTGGAGCATTGCAAAGTCCAAAAGGCATCACCGTAAATTGGTAAAGACCACTGCCTGCTGAAAATGCTGTCTTTTCCTTATCATCAGGATGAAGCCCAACTTGCCAATAACCGCTCCTAAGGTCTAACGTCGAAAACCATCGTGAGCCTGCCAATGTACTTAACGTGTCGTCAATCCGGGGTAATGGGTAACTGTCTTTCTTCGTCACATCGTTCAATTTCCGATAATCGACGCAAAATCTTAACGTTCCGTCCTTTTTGGCAACCAAAACTACTGGCGATGACCAGGGACTTGTTGACTCCTCAATGACTCCATCTTGTAGCATCTTATCTATCATTGCCGAGGCTTCTTCTTGTTTTGCTAGCGGAAGCCTCCTAGGTTGTTGTCGAATAGCGGGTGAGTCACCAGTATTTATCCGATGCTGGACTATATCTGTTTTTGTAAGGGCCTCCGTGCTTTTGACAAATACTGAACTTTCCTTTTCCAGGAACTTGAGCGCCTCCTCTCGTTCATCCTCAGATAAATGCTCCAACTGGGAACACAGCAAGGTCAAAACTTCCTGGTCTATATTTGTAGATGAATTTCCCTCCGTTTGTTCTTCGCACCTTGCTACCCACATAACCGGTTCATAGGAGCCAATCGGTTTGCCTTCTTTAATTGTTACTGCATGGGAATTTAAATTGACGACTCTAATTGGGATTGTATCTTTAGTCCGGGTTAAAGTTCTTGCCACAACAATATTGGTTAGGGACTTAATCGATTCGTCACCTTCCACCAGGCCAACACGGTAACCTCCATGATTTCCTTCCAAGGCAGCATCGATGATCTGTTCTGAACGAGCAGGAATCTTAATCGTCTTTGTTGTCAATAGCCTTGCTTTACGGAATTGGTCATCTGCGGTTGCCAGGATAAATTCCTCATTTCCAATTTTCAAGACTCGCTCCCCTACGTCAACAATAAACCTCTTCTCCTCCATGATGTCCAGTCCCAAAATGAAATCATCTGTAATGTCAGCCACAATGACCTTGTAATTGAATCTCAACCGTCCAACCTGCAGTTCCAAATTGACCTCTCCATGGACCGCAGCCCTGTCTCCCGTGGCTGTCCGAATAATTACTTCATTTTGCTTCTTCTTAATCTGCAAGCCTGATATAAACCCTGGCCGCACTATTGATGACGTAGCGCCGGTGTCAACAGTAAACACACACTTTCTTCCATTCACATATCCTTGCAACAGCAGACTACTTGGAATTCTTCGCAGCTGGGAAATCTTTATTTCTCTGGGGGCACCGTGTTCCCTAGCCAGCACAGCCCCCTTAGTGCTGGCTATTTTTAGTTTTCCTGCTGCTCTTCTACATTTACAGCATTTACTCGTCTGTCCGAGTTCTGCTGTCGACAGTCTCGTTTCATATGTCCCATCCTGCCGCAGTTGTAGCATTTAATACCCCCACTTGGCTTTTCCCTATTTTGTTGGTTTTCCTGTCTTCTTGGAGGATTGAATTTAGCCAGTAATTGACTGAACATTTTATGTATATCGGCCAACATGGGGTTCTGGTTCTCCTTTTCTGACTGCGATTCTTCCAGCGTCATAGCCCGTACTCTTGACTTTGGAGTATCCCTATAGACAGCTTCTACCTCTAGTGCATGCACCAAGGCTTCACTACTACTTTTATGTCGGGATAGCCTGAGGACTCGTCTGATTTCCTCGTCCCTTATCCCATCTAGGAATGCCCCCACTGCCAATTGCTCTTTAAATTCTTTTGGCGCATTAGGGTATGCTAAGTGTGCCAGTCTTTCCACCGCAGCTTCAAATTCTTGCAGACTCTCTCCAGCTTTCTGAACGCGCACTTTCAGCTGGGTCTGGTATACTTGAGCAAGGTGTTGATCTCCATATCGTAGATCTAAGGCAGCTTCTAAAACTCTAAAATTCCGTTGTTGGTCTGCCGGAATTGTCTGGAGCAACTCCAACGCTTGGCCTCTTAAAGCCACGATTAATGCCTTAGCCTTCTCTTCGTCATTCCAGTTGTTAGCACTCGCTGCTGCCTCAAACTGTGTCTTGTAAGTCATCCAGGAATTTTGACCATCAAAGGAGGGAATTTTTAATTGCTGGCCTGATGACACCACTTGCTGGTTTCCTCTTGTCCTCAACTGTTGTTTAAGTTGGTCTATTTCTCCTTCTACCTGATGCATTTTCTCTTCAACCTTGTCTACTTTTTCCTCGACTTTGTCCATTTTTACTTCGACCTCATTAACTTTCGTCTTTACGCTACCCATATCTTCCTTAATCTCATTTTTTATTTCTTCAACAACTGTAAACAAGGCATTCTGTTGTGTCTCTATAGCTTTTCTTAAGTCGTCATTTTCCTTTTGACGGCGTTTCTCCTCTTCTTGTTTTTCCTCTCGACGGCGTTTCTCCTCTTCTTGTTTTTCCTCTCGACGTCGTTTCTCCTCTTCTTGTTTTTCCTCTTGACGTCTTCTCTCTTGATCCTCAAACATTTTTCTTAATTCTTCTTGACGTTTTTGTTCTTGTTCTTCTTTTTCCTGTAGGCGTTTTTGTTCTGTTTCTTTCTCTTCCTGGCGCTTTCTTTCCTGATCCATCATCATCTTTTGCATTTGGGCCATAAAGTCCTGCATTTGTTGTTCGGATGCCATGCTTCTGGTCGTTACCGGCATACAATTACGTTGAAATCAAATAAGTTTAATATAATTACGTCACTATCGGTAATGGGACTGTCCAGAAAACCCTCAAAACGGCACGAAAAAGTCTTATCTAGAGTCTTTGTCACTTAACCTCTAATGTCCAACAAAATGTTCCAAAAATGTCTCAAAAATGCACTTAAACACTATTTTTCCTGTTCGAAAATAAACCTCGAACAATGTCCAGTAAATTAGTCCTTCCTGTGTTAGCACTAACTCCGAGAATACTGTCCCAGTCTTCTCAACACTCCCGAAAAATCCTCTTGTCAAAATTCCGCTTCCGACACCAAAATGTTACGGATTTCCACCTTTTAGGAACACCCTGTATGAATCCGTGGGTTCTAAATAATTTCAACAAGAGATAAACACTACTAACACTTTATTTAACAATTTACTGACTGTACAATACTTGTTTACTTAATAGTTAACCTCACTTTTCACCGAACGTGTCACTTCTAAAATGAACTTCCCCTTCCGCGCTTGTAATCGCGCCTTATATACTCCGAAATTAGCTCTAGATCAATCCAGAATCTTCTCCAGCCATAATCTAGAAAAGTCCTTGGCTCTTTCTAGAGCCTTTCCAGTCACCATCAGAGGCATAGGCGTACCATCTCTTTTTCCAAGGGGGTGTAATTCATAACAATATACATGAACGTTTAAAAAGCGAAAATTGTGAACAATGTGAGAAAGAAATAATAGAACGTATTAACGAATTAACTAAAATATCAATATCAACAATTTATCACGTAATTAAAAAAGGAGATGTTATAGAAATAGGAAACGGAAAAATACGAAATTAAAAAATATTGATGATGCTACCAAAAATGCAATACGGCGTATAATTTATAATATGTATGAAGAAAATATAGTTTTATACATTAAAAATGATTCAAGAAAAATTAAGCAATTAAGTTTTATCTATACAAATATTTATTTTTGTTGCACTAATTCTTTGCTTTGGATAAGAAACTTACATTTTTATTTTAGAAGAAACTTAAATTTTATTGTTTACTATATAACACCCTTGCCCCTCGCTAATCTAACCTGTCCCATTCCCTCATCCTGGCAAGGATATGTTCATACCTTCTCGTTGGTCTTTGCTGAGCAATAACATATTTCAATATAGTATGGGATAACTTTAAAACTAAACCCAATAAATTTAAATATTTAGACTTTATTCTAAAACTGACACAATACTTCAAAAATATGTTATTGGCGAAATGAACAAAAATAGCCTATCTAATAAACAAAAAATAATAAAAATTAATACAATTTTCAAAAAATTATAACATTTTCTTATGACAAGCATTTCTATTTACCTCCGTCCATGTACAACAAAGAGATGCCGACTGTTTTTGCTGGCTTTTAGTTTTTATACGATTTCAATTCTGCTCGTATAAAGTATACTCGGTCTCGTGGGCACTCGGTATATTTAAAAATTTATTGTACATAAAAAAGATATTCATTTGTATGCAGCAAATTACAAATACCACAACAAGAAAGAGGAATGAATTGAGCATTGTGGAAGAACAGGATGCCTTTAGGCTTTACTGAACCTCGCCCAGTAAAATCGTTCCTCTAAATTGTAATATTAATTTGGTTAATAACGTGTTTTATTATTATTATTAAACCACAATTCATCCAGATATGAATATTCACCAACACATGCGGGAGTAAAATTGTTCAATAAGCTTTCTACACATTACAAAACAGAAAATTGTTATTCATTTAACAAAATTACAAGGAATTTTCTTGCCAGCTAGTGCTATCATACAGTCACTGAATATCTAAATGATATTTTCAAATGATAAAATGTTTGTATGTTGTCTTATGTGATAACCAGTTATGTATATATACTTGCATATATGTATTTGTTTGTATTTATCTATTTATTAGTTTATTATTTACATATATCTTTTTTATTTACGACACAATTTAGTTTTGAAAGCTCAGCATAATTAATATATTTGTTATTTAATATTGTATTTGACATGTACATCCACTGAATATGGCCTAAGTATGAATAGAATTATATTATTATTTACTATCTGCTATGGAAACTACCAACTGTGTGGTTTGTTTCTTTGAAAAAAGATACCATATGACAAAGATATGTGACATCACAATTTCTGTTTAAAATTTCTTTAATCATAAAACATATCTAAATATTATACTGAAAATATATTGCTCGAGTTTAAAGAAGCAAAAGTGAGTAGTAAAACTGAGACTGAACATACTTGACTTAATGATTCACTTATTTATATAGAAAAAAGTGTTACACGAAACATTTATCTTAGATATCCATTTGCATGTGAGCATAGAGCGTTTTCAATTAATTTTTTTAACATATGATATAGAACGTACAGGATTTTTCACATTCTCTTCATTAGATTACGAGATTTTTAGCATTAATATTTTTAATAATGTAAACAGTGACAGATTAAAGTATTTGTCGCTTTATGCAAACTTGAAATTTCCGCCTCTAATAATATTAAATAAAAAAGTGTAAGTTGTACCGGCACACAATCTAGCAACATATAACCCCATCCTAGTTTGAGTTCATTTTAGTGTTTGGTACCTGACAGTGTTTATTTATATTACTGTAAAAAAGTAAATAGTACTAAAATTATTCTGTGCTTAACATTGACTTTAACATTTCACATTTGTCCAAATTAATCAATAACAGGGAAATTAGTGTACATTTGTAAATTTTGGCACAAAATAACAACGTATTATAAGTTGGGGTTAAGTGTGTGTTTACATTCTTTTACCTAACGGTTCAGGGGTGTCTTTATAACAATTCACTAAGACAACTGAATGTAACACGAAATTTCATCCTGAAAGTAATCTATAATAAAACTTGGCTATACCCCACAGATTTGTTATACTCGGAGAATATTTTCAATGTACGATCACTATATATTCTTTCTTCTTGCTCTTATTTACATAAGAATGAAAATTTAAAAAAAACGATAACTCACCAGCACGATACCAGGGGCAAAATACGCAAGAACCTTCAAATACCTACTATGAATAAGAATATCGGTTTGAGATCTTTTCAATACTTAGCTCCAAAATTTTACAACCTTCTACCTACTAAAATCAAACAATCAAAAAATCTAAAAACATTTAACAAGAAATGTAGAAACTTTATAAGTAATCATTACGACTCCTTTAAAACTTTTTTTTAGAAACCAGAATTATTTATCACAAAAAAAAAAAAAAATGCAATATATACTTTGCTATTTACTTTAGTTATAGTAACTAGATTGTAACTAGATAATAGATTGTAACTAGATAGTAATTAGATTAAAGATTAATGAATTATACTCCTTCAGTATACACACTTAAAAAAAAAAAATTAAATGTAAATAACTCAATATACACTTCCTAGGCACATTCAAATGTTTAGTCATTTAGGTGCCTGTACTAACTGTACAATTAAGCATATATAAATTGTAACTTATAAATATTATTTCGAAATTGTATTCATTGACAAACTATTGAATAAACTATTGAATATGTTGATACTTGACCATCACATAGAGTCAGATACTTGAGCACGTGATCAAGTATCCCATGCTTTAGGTTTTAGGTAGATATTTTTCCATACAACTCATTAATTCTTAACCCCAACGAGGCTTCGAGGCACAAGAAGCCGAAGCTCCAGATCCTCGATAACGGTTAAGTATAACTTAACTGTTTTTCTGTTTCAGCCCGACCTGCAAGCCACGCTGCAAGGAGACAATGATCAAAAACATCCAAATACCCGATCCCAGGGGTACCAAGCAAATAACCAGCTTGCTACCCATACATTTGGCCGAACACAATCCTTCAGCTACAGAGTTCACACTTCCTTCTGACGAAATCGGAGCACATGATGCCAATTGGCACCCTGGGCTTCCAACTAGGCAACAGTGAAGAAGAGTGTGTATTTGATAAAACAGACGATTCATTGGAAGATGGAGAAGAGCTGTTACCCCTAAATACAATCAAACAAAGGAAAATTTGCCATTTGTGACTTTTAGAGGCGGAAAACGAAACACCATGGCATTTAGATATACCGGGGTGTTATAAATGATGTAGACCATGAGGAAGGAAAATGTAGAGTAACGTCTCTCAAATGTGTAGATAATACGGGAAAGTTATTTTTATTAAACGAAAATGTTATGTGTGACATAAACTTTAATGAAAGAATTGGTATAGCACCCGACCCAAATATTCTCATGAAAGGAGAATGACTATATTACAATTTTATGAAACCTCTAGATATATTTGAGAGACGCTAATAGACATCTCTTATGGTACCTATTTATTTAAAGAATATTTACCTGTATTTTACCGACATTTACATGTATTTTATGTCATTTTAATGTATTAAAAATTAATTTTATTTCATTATTCGATATAACTATAGTACTTTTATCATTTCATAGTATTTGTGTCATTTTTTGAATACTTACATAAACTCATTGATCAAGTATCCCACCAAGTGGGGATACTTGAGCAAATTACATTAAAGATAAAAATCTACAATACAGTTAAAGCCTTTAAAGGTCGTTCTAAATATAAATAATCAAATATATAACTACAAAGTTTCCAATGTATCTGATTTAGTTTCAATCATACAAACCGTTTTTCCAACTTTTTGAATTAAACAAAACTGTGGTCAAATAGGTATCCCCCCTTTTCCCCTATATGATTATTACAAGACATTTTATGTACTCGACTCTTAGAACCTGTTTGAAGTAATTGGATGTATTTATTACCCACATCACCTGGTTAACAATTTACTGTTTTGGCAATTCCACACACAAATTAAATAATTTTATCAACTACTTTATTCAACCTATGGTAAATACGAGATTGAAATACATACGTCATCTGATTCAGACAAATCTATGCTACCATCTTGATCATCATCCAATTGCTTATGCAATGATTTAATAGCTTCCAGTCCCAATCTATCACTTTGAGCCATCGCTAGGCATGCGAAATCATCCAAACTGCATGTATCGTAAGTACCTGAAAATGTTTGTACCTTACTAAGTTATACTACAAATGATGCAAATAACTTACCATCAGTAGTAGGGGCTAAATCACTGGGAAAAGAAGTAGTTCTAGGGTTGGTTTTATAGCTGTCCGCATGTTCTGTTTTTCCATATTCATTTGGTGATGCATCACTCCAGTATATATTAAAAACTAACCAAAAAACTAAACCTCTAATATGCATTTCAATAAATTACCGTTGCACAAAATTTTTAACAAAATATACAAAAATGTTACAGCCAAAATTTATTATCATAATAGTTCCGTTATTTTCTAGTTTGACATTTCGCAGTAGCAAAATTTTCAAGGTTGTCGAAGTTTTGGAAAACTGTCACAAATTGCTACCGTTTAATAATAGCTTTCTGTAGAATTCTCTCTAGTGTAAACTGAACTTACCACATGTTCTTGGGCGGATCTATTTGCCCGCGTCTTTTAAAATTAGTCACTGAATCACTGAAATGCGTTGACCTTAACACAATTATTTATTAAAGCGAATCGTTCTCAATATGTTTTTTATATATTTTTGATACACATTAATATAAATGAAACAAATAATTTTTTAGACTGTTATTTTATTACTTTGTTTAAAAAATAAACCATATAAAGTAAATGTTGATGTACAATGTATAAATTAACAGGTTATATTATTTATGCATCACAGATGGCTTAACAGATTGTATCTTTTTCAATAAAATCTGATTATCACGAGCAATTTTTTCTTGACTTTTTTTTCTATTTATAGCTGCACTAGAAATGTTTTTTAGATTATTCGTTTTTGGAGCAATATTATACTGGTTAACTCTGTTGGTATTAGATATAATTTTGTTCATTAAAATTCCATTTGTACGCTCAATTTCACGTAATTTTTCCGAGGAAAAGGTCTTATTTACCGTGAATTTTCTCTGGCTTACATTTATATTACTACTTTTTAAATTACCCAAAACTAAAGCCAAACTCACGTCCTCGTCGTCTTCCTCGAAAGATTCTCCGTCATACTGGTCTTCTACAGTTGTAGCATCGCTTTTGGAATAATTAATTGAATTATCTAATTCTGATTCGCTGTCACTTGAAAGAGAATAGGCAGATTCTTGTGTGCATCGGTTTTTTATGTCATCACAAATATCACAATCATTGCATTTGACCGATATTTTCCTTTTCTCCATAATAATAATTTATTTGCTGCTTTAAAATAAATTTTAAATGGTGTATAATATTCGCCTTTTTTTCTTCCTGACAAATTTTCATGCCTATATAATGGATATTGAGCGTTTCTATAGAAACTAATAAACTACAAAATAATATAACCGTACAGAAAGATGATAAAAATAACTGTACAAGGGCAACTTTATCAGAAAGTAAATAAAAAAGTTTAATCAATAGGTATCTGTTATGTTGACGCCAGCGTAGCGGCAAAATATAACTTCCTATTTTATTTCTAATTAATATTTAAATATATTCAAGAGAGGTTGGAACCATTCATAAGTTTAGAGTTTGATTTGGGACAATACGGATTGATCAATGAATTCCAAAACTATGCGCTATCACAGTAGAGTACTGTGGCGCTATTCATGACGAAAAATTCACATTCATCTTGCAGAAGCTAGTGAATTAAATTGTAGGGGCAGGTGTTCTGGTGCTCATGCATCGGATTTTGAGGAGCGGCCAAATTTAACTTTTACAGTATTTACATCAGCTTATTTTATAAAATATGCAGAATAGTTTCACCCAGAGGTAATGTCGAAATTTCTTCAGGGGATGCTTGAATGTTCCTATAGAGGGAACAAGGAATTAAAAGTAAAGATTAACAAATACGGTGTTCCACAGGGATCGATGCTGGGTCCAGCACTATTCATTATTTTTGTAAATGATATCAATAAAATTAACTCATCTGGAACCATATATAACCAGATATACTGATGATATCTCTCTTACTTCTAGTTCAAACAGCTATACCTTTTTAGTGCAACAGGCAAACAATAAATTGAAAAATGTTTAGTTAGTTTAGTTAACTATGAATGAAAAGAAAACCCTTAGTATGACATTTTACTCCTCAAGCAACAAATGCAAATGTTAGTGCTTTAATAAAAGTAAGTAAGAAACTTTTAACCCAAGTTGAATCCATCAACCTACTAGAGTTATGTTAGAGATGAACATCTAAAATGGAGATCTCACACATTGACCTACTTAGCTCCAAACTAGCAAGTATCTGTTTTGCACTGAAACAGATTTGTAACTTCCGAGTACTCAAGACATATTATCATGCCAACTTTGAGTCTGTCATGGCGTATGGTGCCGTATTACAAGGTAATCATGTTAAAGGCCCCTTCTGTAAACTGTTTTAAAAAGAGACTAAAGACTTACCCCATGGATAAAACTTTTTGTTCACTTCATGAATATCTTAATGAAAAATGTTTACAATGGGTACAGCCATATGCGGAAAAAAAATCTTGGAAAAAAAGCTGACGGAAGAAAAAGCCGTGGAAAAAAAGGCCGGCGGAAAAAAATGCCGCGGAAGAAAAAGTTGCTCTACAGAAAACAGAATAAGAGTCTAGGAAAAAAAGGCCGCAGAAAGAAAATTCGCGAATTGTAAATACGATAAGTAACTTCTGTTGGACTTACAATTTGTATTTCAAATTTGAGGCTTGTATAAAATAGCATAATACTCCCTAACAAAATTGAGTAATATCGGCTATACAGGGCGATCTTCAGGGGTGTGCAAATTGTCATTATTTATTATAACTTTAGGCAAATTTTAACAAGGTTTTTGATTTAGCACAAAAGAGTTTTGAAAGAGTTTTCCATATAATAAAAAATATATTAAAAATTGCTGCCTTAGGAATCACTACTTCCACATCTAGATTTTTCATCCGTCTCTTTTTTTTTGTTTTTTTTTTTTTTGTTAACCGCTTCTCAAGTCACCGAGGTAACTCCTTGCCATAAAGAAAATTAGGGTGCTGCCGAATCCATATTTAAGCTCTGCATAATCCATATTCGAATGCTGCCGAACACCGAAGTGCATGACTTCCGGGCATTACCGAATCCAATGTCGGGCGCTGTCGAATTCCAAGGTAATTTCCGGGCGCTGCAGAATCTATATTCGAGTGCTACATAATCCATATTCGGGCGCTGCTTAATACCAAGATGACTTCCGTACGCTGCCGAAGACCTAGGCAATCTGCATTCGGGCGCTGCACAGAGGTCCAGAAAAAGGTATTCTCGTTCAAAATTTTCTAGAGCTTTTATTTTGTAACCGACTATTGGGATCATTTTTTTTTTTAAATATTCATGATTAAATTACGAAGAGATGTCATGACCGAATTTTTAAATATGCAACTGAAAACGGTTAATGTGCATTAATGGCCATGTTTTATAAAAGTCTTACATTGTTACATATTATTTTTTAACAATTTATATACATCTTGCTACTCGGGGGTTTTTGAGGTCGCTGTTAACGAATCTGATATCCAAATTGCCGTGAACCAACCTGCAAAATGGCGGAATCAATATGGCGGCTAAGAAATGATAAGAAAATATATCTTCTTTTATTAATTCTGACAAGTTTCAAATATTATTACTAGATTAAACTGCCGTTTTCTAAGATTCATCAGTATTATAACCGATGAAATAAATGTTGTCTTCCCACTAAAATCACGAGAGGTACGAAATTCCAACCAAACCAAAATAACATGGTTTAATTATGATCTTCGGATCGTGCGCAAGCAGCTATATTTCTTGTATGATTTTCATAAAAGGAATCCTACGGACAATAACAAGGTCATACTGAATAATTTCAAATCTGATTATCGCCGACAAATAAACAAAGCTAAAAAAGTCTCCAACGATAACTTTATAAATAGTCATAGTAACCCCCAACAAGCTATGTTGAAAATTGTAAACAATTACAAAGTTACACCAAATAACATATCTAATATTTCCTGTGAAGAATTCAACAACTATTTTGTAAATGTAGCTGATAAGATCATAGATGAGCTACCTCCATATAACAAAGATTATACTGGCTATCTATAAGCGATTTCAGCCAGCCTCACTAATTTTATTTTACTCTAGTCACATGTCTGGAAGTATCTGATATAATTACTGGATTAAAAAATAAAAAAAGCAGAGATGCATGACATCTCAATTGATATTATAAAAGGCATAAAGCATTCTATCTTAATTCCCCTCTTCAATTTAATTAACATCAGTATAACAAAGCATATTTCCTGAGCCTTTAAAAATTTCAAAAGTAGTACCAGTTCATAAAAAAGATAACATCGATAATTCCTCTAATCACAGGCCAATATCAGTTATTCCATGTATGGGTAAAATCTATGAAGTGATTCTGAAAAACCAGTTAACAACTTATCTAGAATACAATAAACTTCTTAACGTCAACCAGTTTGGTTTCCAAAATAAATTGTCTACAACACTTGCTAAATTGACATCTACTATCAATGCTGGATTTGAAGAAGGGAAATACATCAGTTCTTTGTTTTTAGACCTCACAAAAGCCTTGTACTGTGTGTCCCACGATTTCCTTGTTAACAAATCAAATTAATATGGCCTTTCAGGGCATAGCATAGCTCTTATCAGATCTTATCTTAGTAATAGACAACAATGTGTCATCTATAATGGTAGAAAATCCACATTACAAAAAAAAAAAATTAAATCATGGTGTTCCCCAGGGTTCAGTACTGGGACCTATCCTTTTTCTTTAAGAACGACTTCCCAATTTCGGTTCAGGATGATGTACTGGCCATATTATTCGCCGACGACACTAGTTTAACCTTCCCCAGCTGTAACTTGGGATAATTGTTGAATGAGTTACCGCAATGCCAGTCAACTATACAAAACTTATTCATATCTAACAAGTTATGCCAGAATACATCTAAAACGGAGACCATGATATTCAGTTTGCGTGACATGGAGGAAGTAAATAACCCTGAATCTATTAAATTCCTGGGTGTGAACTTAGACCCAAAGTTGTTGTGGGAAAATCATACAGCTTATGTTTGTATTAAAATCTCTAAATACATTTACCTGCTCCGAAACCCCGTTGGTAAAGTATCTGAAATTATCTTAATAACTGCTTGTCACAGCTTTATCCACTCTACAATTTCATATGCGATTCTAGTATGGGGAGTTATACAAATAATAACCAGATTAAAATTTAGAGATGACTAGAGAACAGTACAAAAAATAGAGAATCGTGACTACCCTGTACTTATGTATTCCAGTGTCTTCTATATATAAAAAATATCAGGACTCATTTAGCACCAGAAGCCATAACACTAGAAATAAAGATAATCTAAACAATAATTTCCTACAACTAAGTAGAACCAGAGATGGCACTGGTTATCTAGGAATACAGTTCTTTAATGCCCTGCCTCCCCAAGTAAGGACTTTAAATGAAATTCAATTTAAAAAGAAAATAAAAAATTATCTACTTAACGGTGCTTTCTACACCACAGATGAATTTTTATCTAGTGACCTTAATCTGATTTAATATAATTTATATACAATAGGGCAACTCCCTAAACATGTCCATGTATTCATGTTTCTTAGACATATTTGTTTCTGCTCTTTATCTGTTTTGTATTAATTTTTATCTTATTTGTAAACTTATATCCTGTTCTTGTAGTATATGTTTTATTCTTCTACCATAATTATCTAGCTGTTTTAGTGCTTGCTTGCATATTTGACGTGTGTAAACATTCTCTGATGTATTTTGACATGAATAAACTATCTTATCTTCTGGCATTCAACCGAGTGGAGCGCCTGACAGCACTTGATGGCACTTTGGCTGTGCAGTGCACCTACCCTGTGTATGGCCAAAGCGCTGACAGCGGTGGCACTGGGTGACGGTAGGGGCGGCGCTCTGTTTTTTTACCCTGACGATCAGAGAGCAACATCTGGTGATTTCAAGAATCTTTGCCTGACCTATGGGGACCTGCACGAGGACGAGGGGCATCTCTCTCTTGGTCCTCCTAGATGTCATGCGCTGAACTGACACTGGTGCCAGTCCTTGTGTCTTGAGGTCCTCCTTGATATCCTCGTTTGTGACACAGGAAGGGATTCCTCTCACCACCACCCTCAGGGGCTTTTCCTCTGGGAGAGCATATGGTATTCCCCCTTTCCGTTTGAGAATAACCTTGTCATCTTGCGGTAGTCATCTGCGGATTGGCTTACAGAGGTCCATACTTCTTTTCTTCTCAAGATGACTGGAAGGACCTTCATCTTATTCTCCTTGTTCGAAAGGGACCCTTGGGGGCAACTTTCCTAAATACATATTTATTATTACTATTAATTAAATAAATCGTTAAAATCTCAACTTCTCGTATTTTAATCTTAGATCTTACCTTAAGTTAAGAGTCCTGAGGGGAGTTGGTACCTGTAATGTGGTATTGAAATCGTTTTCACAAACACCAAAATAGTGAACCTTTCGTTTGACATATGTTTTGTCAATCAGTTTAGGTACGATTAAAAATTAAAATTTTTAATTATCTCAGGTTTCGGTGTGTATGAAAACCAACTGACTGTCAATTCAAGAGTGTTTAAAGGAACCTGCACAAAGTAAATGGTCAGTGGCTTTCTGAGGATTTTGTTTAAATTTTAGTATGTTGTGGTTTTGACCTTTCTGAACAAAAGTCTCCATGGGTACAACTCAATCCTATGCTTAGTTTCCATGCTACAGGACTGTAAAGCTGTATTTAATGCACTAAATATAGGAAACAGTCAGTGTTTTAAATATACCTTATAAGTTTAATTGATCAAACCCTACTTTTAGATACAAATGGGAGTGGATAAAAACACCTAAACATGTGTAACGTTAGATTAATTATTAATGTACAATTGCCATTCAATAGCATTTACTTTGTGAGGTCCTTTAGGCAATAGCCGTTATAGTTTGGTGTAGATCTTACGGTGTAAATAATAAAAAGACGATTGTACTTTGCTCTTTGTAACATTTATTGAGGGATTTTTTCCATAGATAGAGAACTGCTGACACAGTTTAAGTCAAAGAAGTTGGTTGAAACATTTACATCCATTGAAAGTTTACTAAGTAACATAAAAATCGGTAGGTCTCTAGGGTTCCTACATAACAAATGAGTATTTTAATAAATTACATGCAGTCTTAAAAAAACAATCGAAATCCACTCAATGGAATAAGTGCAAAAGGCCCAAGAAAAATTATGAACCCTAGTTGTAACTTATTTACTGTCCTTGAGAGTAGTTCCACGGGTTAGATTGTTGCTGGGTCCATATATTAGAAGTATTGAAAGGGCTGTAGTTTTCTCTTGACGGCTGTGGTTGCTGCAAAAAAAAAACAGAATAGGTAATGTAAAAATATTTTTTCATCCAGTAATCAAGTCTTAAACAGTAATTTGTTAAATACTTATTTGGCAGATACTCTTCATCAAATATCAATGGTGCATTTTTCACATCATCCAGAAAATTAGGTGTTAGTATCTGCCAAATAAGTACCTAACAGGTATCAATTTGAATTTGAATCTACTTAATAATACTGGTGGTACTAGCTGAGGGCAACTAATCAACAAACATGAAACTTCACAATTAGTGGAGTAAATCTAAGAGTCTAAATGGCCTAGAAAGGAATTGCCTTACTATAGTAATTTTTTTTGCTGAAACATGTTGAAAACATTTCAAGAAGTGTAGTAAAAAGTTTTGGATTAAATCCGTGAGGCAAAGCTTTTGTTTAAACAAAAGAATGTTCAAAATTCTGTTTTTCGCATATGCCAAGTCGCAAACATGAAGACATTTTAGGGAGGCCATTTTGAAACAATTGATGATAACTTTAACACTAATGAACATATTCTAACGAAACTTTAGAAGAATATACCCCTTGTGGTGTTACACCACCATCAAGTCAAATTTCAAGTTAAAATGTTTACAACTCCTAAAAAACAATCTCAAAGTCGACTGTTTATGGGCATCAAGTCGTACATCAAAAATTTGCATTTCAGGTTATAGTTGTTTTTAAGTTCTTTGTAGTGGCATAAAGAAAAATAATTTTTAAAACTTTTAAGACCGAAAAAATGTTCAAGTCCTTATATGTTTTTCTCGCTTATAAATGGTCATAGTGCAAAAAAGTATCATATCTAGAGTCCCAATTGGTGTAGATAAAACTATTTTTTTTTAAATACCTAGTCTATTTTTTATGTACTTTTAATATATTCCAATAATCCTTATTTTTGGGCAAATAAATATTATTGAGTAAAATTCATTTGTAAAAAAAAGAAAAATTGAAGAATTGAATAATAAAATTGGTTATACCACCACAAAGAACATGAAAACAACTATAATCTGAAATACAACTTTTTGATGTATGACTTGATGCCCATAAACAGTTGACGATTCGATTTTCGAATTTGCGATTGTTTTTTAGGAGTTATTGTAAACATCTTAACTTGGTTTGATGGTGTAACACTACAAGGGGTATATTCTTCTAAAGTTCATATGTTCATTAGTGTTCAAGTTATCATTGATTGTTTCAAAGTAGCCTCCCTAAAATGTCTTCACGCTTTGCGACTTGGCATATTGACCAAAAAGTTTCGGATAAATCTAGATTTATTCGCAATTTTATTTATGTCTCTTTCTTTATTGCGATATGGGGTATACAACTAGAGATATTTAAGAAAAACTGCGAAAAAACAGAATTCTGAACATTCTTTTGTTTAAACAAAAGCTTTTCTATACACGGATTTAACCCAAAACTTTTTACTACACTTCTTGAAATGTCTTCAAGAAGTTCCAGCAAAATACGTAAGACAATTCCCTAAGAATTTTAGTTTTACTCCACTAAATTAAATATGATATGAGCAAAAACATATTTGTGAATTTGTCTTACTTTTTCTTAAACTACTGTAAAATTGGATATACCGGGTGAGTCACGAATTGCGCTCGCCGCGATATTTCCTAAAATATTTGGAATAGAAAATTGAAATTTGGAGGCCTTATTACACGACTAAAATGCCATCTTTTCAATAAAAAATCAAGTTTGGTGCACATCCGGTTTGACCGGAAATGCCCAACTTTCGATTTTTAAATGGAACACCCTATATATTTTTACATTTTTGGAATCTAGAGGAAATTTTGAATACAATACATCCATTTTGGTCACTTTTTGATAAACATTAAAAATTTTATTCAAAAATCTATTTCTGAATCCAGAGTGCTGTGGTGCCCAAAATATATTTTAGTTTGTGTGCTGTTACTATAAAAATAAAAAGAGCTATATGATTGCATTACTTAATTCTCTAGAGGCGTTTAAAATTTTTAAATGTGATTTTTACCCACTAACTCGGTTTTTTTAAATGGGAATTTAATCGTTCACCAACATTTTTAAATACCTCATTTTCTTACGAATCTAATGATACCAAAATTTTGAAAATTCGCTCAGAAATATTTGAGATTTCAGCCAAAATACAATGCAACGAAGCTTTTAGAAACATGCGGCTAATAGATAATAGATTAGTGGGCTTTGGAAACTAAAATGGCACATTTCTGTGTAAATCTGGTAACCTAATAACATTGGAAAAATCATAGTAGCCATTGAATGTAATAAAACAATATCAGCTGTCAGACAGATACAAAATAAAGCATTGCGGAAATCTCTTTGAGTAAAAATTAAATGAATAATTTTAGTAGAAATGAAAAGGTCGATATGTTACTGATATATGAAGAGCGTCTCAAAAATTCAACTGCAGCTGCAGAACTGTATCAGCAACGATATCCCAACAGACGTCATCCAAGCAGACACTTGTTTGCCAGAAACAAGAATTAAGAAACGAACCCAATCAACAAGATGACCATCAAACATTTATTGTAAGTGAGGACAAAGAAATTGATGTATTAGGATTTGTGATGGTACACCCAACAACATCAACAAGGGAATTGTCAATGGAATGCGACATTAGTCAGTCTTTGGTTTGCAGAATTTTAAAGAAACATAAGTTTCGGTCTTATAAATACCAAATACACCAACATCTTTATGGAGATGATAACGACAGGAGGCTAGTATATTGCAACTGGTTCTTAAATGCAGTACAACAAAACCCAGGTTTTCCTTTTCATATTATAAATTCAGATGAAAGTAGATTTACGAACCAAGGTATGTTTAACAGAAATAATAGTAGGTACTGGGCTCAAGAAAATCCGAGGTTGGTAGGGCGGGGGGAATATTCAGGAAAGATTTGGGTTTAACTGTTGGCTTGGAGTACTTGGAGATCGAATAATTGGACCCATATTTTTTGATGGAACACTTACTGGCGAACGATATTTATTCTTTTTACAAAACCAGACAGCAGAATTTCTTGACTTACTTCCTCTTGCCTATTTACAAAATCTGTTTTTCCAACAAGATGGTGCTCCCCCACATAATTCCAGAAGAGTGATGGAATATTTAAACAACTTACATGGTGAACGCCTTATCGCAAGTCAAGGTCATATATCAGGTGGCCTCCTAGGTCACCTGACTAACACCCCTCGACTATTATGTATGGGGCACTCTCAAAAATAAAGTTTATAATACTTCTTCAAATACCCATGAAGAGCTGCAAAATAAAGTTGTATGGGCTCTTAATGAAATAACGCCGGCTGAATTGCGTAGAGCCATTCAAGCAACTGTACGCAGAGCCCAATTGTGTACAGAAAAAAATGGTGGACATTTTGAACAATATCTATAAATGTCAATTTATGGTTTAAGGAATACCCCCCGGGCCCCAATTTTTTTCTCAATGGCCCTGTTTATATCCTCTGAAAACAGTGGGAAAAAGTATATTTTTGAGTAAAAATAGTACTTCTTTCCACTGGCAAAAAAAGTACGACATTTTGTCATTAACAAACTATAAAAAAACTGAAAATTTTACATTTTAGTACAAAATTGTAAAAATATATTGATTACATTAATTTTAAATGTCTCTTAATACTATCCACTAATATAATATATCATTTAACTGATGATCATTGAATACCTCATCACGTTTTCTCTGAAGAAATTCATCAAAACCAGGTGGAGTCCTTGTAGGGGTCCTGGGTGACTCAGGAGCCCATGGCTGCCATACCGAAGACGAGCCCCAAAGATAACCTGCAGATTGTGTTGAAGAAGTCGTTGGTTGTGTCAGTGCAGTTTCGTTAAGCAACGGCGCATTATTGATCAATGGTGTTTCGTTCAGTAAAGGGTTATAGCTATTCCAGTATGAGCTTGAATTTAATAGACTTTGGTTCCAGGGATCTGTAAATTTAACAAATGGTACTTTTTCATCATAGATTCAAAATACTGTATGTCCACTTTTCATGGCAACATATAATTTTTTTCTATTTTGAAATATTTCCATTATCTTAACAGACAAAATAATCTCCGTCCAAAAGATACATGCCTATTATGATCATCAGAAAATATATTTGTTAGTTAAAATATTGGGCTGTGTGGTGCGTAGGTACAGAATGAAACTATATTTAAACAAACCACTATTGAGGTATAGCCATGAAGCGGAACATACTGTATATAATGATATAAAAATGTTCATTACAATATATATGATGTGTCCTAGAGTGGAATACTTAAAAAAAAGAACTATTTCAGAGCAAAATGTGTTAGCCAAATTAGTATTTGCATTTTGCAAAGTTCAACTGAAAATTTAATATTTATTTTAGAAAACTAAGAGGTACATTTACAGGAACATGTAACAGACTTTCAATTTTTATCAGATACCTATTAACTGCCGGAGGAGGAATTAGGACACTTCCTAAATTGTTCTAAAATTTCCCAGACAAAAATTTGAAATCTAGAAGTCTCTTTTCTTTAATAAAAATTACCTACGGGTTAACCGGAAGTAACTTCAACTTTTAAATATTGATTCTCAAAAGACAAAGATAGTAAGTAGAAAAATTCATATTTATTAACTTGATCAAATTCTAAACACAGAGTTTAGGTTGTTGATATAATACAAATTACACGATTGCAGCAGTCGCTTATCAGCATCACCTCGGCAGACTTAATCATATAAGTAATGATATACAATTAACCAACAACTAGAATTCTACAATAGCTATTTTTGAACTGCGTCTAGTTAAGCCCTATTAAAAAAAAGCAGTGAATTTTCACCTTGACTTCAATCAGCGACAACACTTAACCTCACTTTCTGTCATTCTTTGGTATTTGTTTCCTCTCAGTAATTTATGGTGTTCATATTGTCAAGAATATGGAATAATGAGGCATAAACATCAAATGATTATTTATTAATAAATATTCATAAAGGTTTTGTGTGACATAACAGAACCTCAATTGTAGTGACGTTTAGCAACTTGCTTTACGTCATTTAGCGAACTCACAGCAGTTGACTTCAATGAAAAGTAATCAAGTTGAGTTCTTATTCGCAGTGGTTGCATTCCCTAAACGTACCCATTGTATCCATGTTATTCTTAATAAAAATCCTTAATGGCTCAAGTTTTAGCATAGGCTAGATACCTGGAGGGCGCTCAAGACCCGGTCATCCTTTAAATTATGTAATTTTTGCCTAGTAGCATACAATTTATAGCCTTGAGTTTGAAACAATGCAAAAAATTTAGTTCTTGAGAAATTAAAATGTAAGTATCTATACGGGTTGAGTCAATATTGCATGTTTTATCAATTTTATTGCGGTCTGTCAAGTACAGTAGCTATAATAAAACTGTAATATTTACATGTATAACGAGTTAAGAGATATAATGGCTATTTGTTGTTTCAATAAGTACTATATACTGAGTTGTTACATTTGTTATAGAGTTCGTAATGGGCATTTCAATATAGCTATCTAATTTGTTTAAAAAATTGCAACACGAGAACTCAACAGAAAAGTACTATAAACACAATATCTACATTTACATTATGGTCAGCATTTGTTCATAGTAATACATTGTTCTTTGTCACCATTCTTTATTTTTGGCAAAGTAAATACAAACACATGATTAAAAAAGGTTTGAAAATTGTATATCAAAAATTCATCCATACTGACTGGACGAAAAATTCACTTATAAAACTGTGTCTTTTAAACATTTTAATGCCCAGGTGCAATATCTATTATACATGTTTTAAAATGAATTATTATTTGTTTGCTTATAATTGTATGGAAACATATTCTTTATAGGATTTTGCAAACAGCAGAAAAAATAACTATTTATAACTAAAAGCAAAACTTTGTGTAAAAATATTAATGAAACCTTTGCATTCTTTCGATAACCTGAATTCTGGGTATGCTAGCAAATTAAAATCCTAAAATGAATTTATCTAATTTCTTATTTGACAATTCTCTGCAAGAAATTAGATAAATTCATTTCAGGATTTTAATTTGCTAGCATAACCAGAATTCAGGTTATCGAAAGAATGCAAAGATTTTATTAATATTTTTACACAAAGATTTTCTTTTAGTTATAGATAGTTATTTTTTCTGCTGTTTGCAAAATTCGATAAATATGCTTCAAACAATCTATCATACATTTGGGAAACATACTGAATTTGTTCTCTTCACATATTTTCACATAAAACTATAAATTGCTTTGACAAACAATTCTTATGCATAACTTTATCTAGTACTGTTAGGGTAAAATTACCAAGATTTTACTACAGGAACTGTGTAAGATGTTACAATAGCGTATTTTCATTGATTTTAGATGAAAGTCGAAATAAATGCTAATATTTTGAAAATACATTTTAAATAATTTTTAGTGCAATTACATCACTATAATTATAATTTTAATGTAAAGTTTAAAATTTTCATAATAATGTTGGTAAGCGAAATTAAATAAATTACCAAAAATTTTTGCCAACATTGGCAAGGCAGTACATTTATCAGTTTGTTGTGAGGGTTATCACATGTGAAAAATATTAGACAGTAGACAGCATATGTATGTATAATTCCATCACTTATGGATACATTTCACAAATGAACATTTTAAGCATCACTTGGCTGCAACTTTTATGTTTTAACATTTGTGTCTATGTATTTGTTTAAGAACATTCAACTTGAAACTGAAAACAAATTAGGTCATAAGAACAAAATTATTGTTGTGTGGTGTGTAATTGAGGATGATTCACTATGAATTTTTTCTGTTGATGTCCATAATCTCGGGATGTTGTGAAACGATATTAAAGTTATATATATTTTGATATTTTAAAATGGAGTATTATATCGAACACAGTTAATAGAAAATGAATGTATTTTTCCTGTCTCTGATTATAAAACACCCTAAAAAATAATATATGGCGTCCTATATGCATTTTTGCTTAGTGACGTCATAAAACTTAACTTAGTTCTTTTTGGTTTAAAAGAAAACAGAACATAAAAAATACACAGCTCTTATTCTTATCTCCAGTTTCAGAGTTTTAAATATAAAAACAAAGTGGGAAAATACTCAATTACACACTTGTCCCTTAAGTCAGTAAACTAAAAACCATGAAAATGATTAACTGCCAAAACTTTAGTTTTAAAAACAAAAAACCTAACCTAAAAAAACACTATTACCAAATATAAATATATTTACCCATATCATTGTCATCCATGTATTCCTCTTTGAATGTAAATATTGCAAAAGAAAATTGTATAATTAGAGTTCTGTTAAATAATTATTAATTAATACCTATAACAACTTAAATAAAACAAAGTATAAAATTAATTTTAGGTATATATTTTAAAAAGTTATTGTATATTTTAAGTCTCAAATACCTTTTAACATGTTTGCTGCCATGTGCTTGTGCTCTTGAGAGAAATTATTACAAAATTTTAAACACGCCCACTGTCAGCAATAATTGCAGTTTAAATAATATCAATCTGTGTCATATGTTTTCATCTGTATGGGCTGCTTGACATCTTTTTTTAATGCTCATGATAATAGGATCATTATATTGGTTTTGCTGTTTGAAATCTTCTTTTTCACAATGGTTACCAGACGTTTCATGATCAATTCAATATTCTAGTTGTAATATGAGAAAAAATTAAATCAAATTAAAGGCATTATTACCATGCACGGATTGCAGGTTGAGAGGGAGATGTACATGTACAGACATAGTAGAAGCCCTGGGTGGCAGCACATTACAGTTTAAATTGTGCCCATGCACCTGTTTTAAGCTGCATTAACACAAGCCGATGGTTAATCGTTACAGATCACCTTTTCACCAAGTTCAATAAGACAATAATCAATGAACAACATGGGTCTTTCAAGGGACGGCCGACGGCTACGAATTTGGCAATATATCATAACAACCTTGAACAACGTGAAGAAGTTGACGTTATCTATATGGCCCTGTCTAAAGCCTTTGACAGCGCCTGTCACGAAGTTCTATTATGCAAACTGAGATGCATGGGCATCACCAGTGTTTACCTAGAATGGATTAAGTACTAAACTACATGTGTGTGAATAGCAACAAATGTAAAACGGTCCGTTTCTATAAATGCCAGAATTCTATTATCTATAATTGCAATATTAATAACATTATTTAGAATCTTCTAGCACAATTTGTGACCTTGGCATTACCTTCGATAAAGACCTCACTTTTATTGAACATATTAACAATGTTACGCTCAAAGCTCTGAGACTATTAGGTTTCATTAAAAGACATACACAACAGATAAGCGACCTAAATGCTATGACTTTATACCACACACTAGTGCATAGTATATTAGAATATAACAGTGTCATATGGTCTCCACACTATACTTCTCACATATATCGTTTAGAGACTGTGCAAAATAGATTCACTAAATTTTATGTTTATAAAATGGGTCTGCCATACCAAGCTTTCAATTTTCACATAAGACTAGACATAACGGGTTTAAAGTCACTAGAAGATTGTAGGAAACTTACCCTTCTCTATTTTTACATAAAATAATCAATGGTTCTATTGACTGTCCATCTCTTTTGAGAAAAATTAATTTTCATGCTGCCCATGCAACGCCCGCCACAGGAGACTATTTTTTATCAGACCTCATAGGACTAACTATGGACAACAAGCTTTTTGCGATAGAATGGCCACCAACTTTAATCACAATTTCGCTACATATGATTTGTTTGGCACCAGCTTATATAGTCTTAAAAAAGCTGTCATGAGACATTAAATAAATGTGCTTTTTTCTCCTTGCGCCCTTTCCATTTTTATTATGTCATATTAATCTCTATCTGTGTGTTAGATATAGTTTTTTTAGGTATAAGTTGTTAATGTACAATTGGAATATTGTATTTAATTCTGTAGTGTACTGTTAAATAAATAAATAAATAAACAAGTCAGAAATATCTAATCTCGAATTATTCTATTAGTGCTATATGAGAGTCAACTGGACACATTGCCCTCATGTTCATATTTAGTTGGACTGATACAAATAGGACTGGCAGCAAACATGTTAATAAAATTATTTGAACTATTAAAAAGCCTGTTTCATATAATTTAAACGACTCATACAATTTTATGTAACTCAGTGGATAAATCAAATCACATGCACATATTGGCACAAGTGCCATATTTTATTGGGAACAAAATCATCACAAAATAAGATACACGCCTGTTTTTATTAATTTTTTTAGTTACCTTATTAAAATACGTATTATATATTCAAAGAACTTACTTATTTTTGACCTTACCTTCCATAGAATTATTTGAATTATCAGCTACAATATTCGATTCGATGAGATTTGACAAATTCTGCTGATGATTCCAACCACCAGAAATTGACGCAAACTCTTCTAAGTAACTGCCTTCTCTACTGCTACCTTCCAAACGAATCTCGTCCGAGTTGCTAAAGAAACTGTTGTTCGTTTCACGAAGTAAGTTATTCGCGTGCACATAACTATTATCATCGGGTGAATGATGATTTATATCGTTAAGAGATCTACTGTTACTATCATTTAATGAACGGAAGTTTTCATCAAGTAACCTATGGCTATCTTCATTTAGCGACCTTCGGTTACTATCATTTGAAGATCTGCGGTCCGTTCTCCTGGAACCAATAGGTCCCAACTCTACTGGAGAGCTTTGTTTATAAGGTTCAACATACATTGTGGGTTTATTACTTGTTTGTTTGCTAGTGTGCGTTAAAGGACGACTTGAGCTTGAGGACGCGACTGCATTTTCGCTTCTAGCCACAACATCACTGAATTTAGCCCGACTCTCACCCCAAATAGAAGCTGTAGTGGTGGGAGTCGGTAACGGTATGAAAAAACTACTTGGACTCTTACGTTTTTCAATACTTTCACTCTCGCTTATTTTGGGCTGTCTTTCTCCATGTTTGTTTTTATCACCTCCCTTTTTGTGATACATATTTTTGTCTTTACGGTCTTTTGAAGCTTTTTCTCTCTTTTTAATGGCATGTAAGTGTGAATGATGTTTGGCGTGACTGTGATGTTCATTTGTTTTATGGTGAACTTCATAATCTTTGTTCTGTTTATCATTAATTTTAGTTGTTTTTGGAGCAGATTTCTGATGTTTAATTTTATTGTGATTATTATGGTTAAAGCTAACGTGTTTCATTTCAGGTATGTGATTCGGATTTTCTTCTATAGAAGTTTTCGAGTTTTCATTTTTGTTAACAGTGAGCTTCACTTTTGAGCAAACTTTTGTGTTTCTTTGGTTATTTTCTTTTTCGGGGTCTTCATTATTACTACAGCTACTATCAGTTGTAGTAGATGAAGTTTCCTCCTCATAGGCAGGTACAATAGTATTTTTGGTATGCTTCTTGTTGTGAAAAAGAGGCTTTTTTACCTCCTTATCTTTTTGTACAATATTTTGTACATGCTTTTTATCTTTTTCATCACTTTTAGTGATGTCCTTCTCTTCCCTTTTTTCTCTAATTTTCTGTTTGATCTCACAAACCTTTTCTTTCTTTTTGTCCAACTTTTCCTGTACTTGTATATCCATGCTCTCGGGGCATGGTTCAGCACTATTCCGTTTTGCGAGCTTTTTCTTAGTCTTACCCGTGGTTGGTATTAAGACTGTATACCTTTCCGTCTCCAATTTGGGTTTTACCTCTTCAATTAACTCCTTTTGTAATGCCTTATCCTCACATTTATCTTCTTTTTCATCTTTCTCTTCATCGAGAACTACCTCTGCCTTTGTAGATTGAATTTCTTCTCTCGTTTGTTGACCAACTAGTCGTAAATCTAAAACGGGCTGAACAGAAGGGCTGCTAGGTGATATAAAAGATCCCATCGCCTGCTTCTTTATTCGTTCAGCGTCCATAACAGCAATAAAAATAATAATAATAAAAAGTAACAACATAAATGTTATAGTTAAGTAGCTAAGATAAATTTCCCATGTAGGCCTCATTATGAGTTCCGCACACAGATTCAAATACGTCGCTGGAATCGTAGTATACAAAGTATAATTTACTGGAATATTTAAACTGGTACCTAAAATCAATGTTCTGGTAATTTTTGTCAACGTTAAATCGGGGGTAAATGCTATGTCGATCTTCCTTGTGCCATTTGGAGGTAGTATAAAAGGCTCACAGTCGATCACTTTGAATCCATACCCTTCACATAAAAAATCGTTTATATGAAAGCTGTTAACATAAACTGTAACATCACCAATATTTCTAGCAGTGAAAGTACGTTTAACCGTCAAATTTGGTTGAGTACTAGAGTACTGTTTCTGCCTCTCGCAGTCTCTTAAATGCTTATCGGTCATGTCGAATGAGAGAGGCTGCAGGGAACCGGGTTTACGGTTGCCAAATTTAAATAACGGGAAAGCCCCTTGTGCTTTTAATCGAACTACTTCCAGTATAGTTAAGTTATTTCTTAATAAGAGAAGGGCGGAATGGACACTTGGGTCTTGAGTATAAAATCCAATGAGTACCGAATGACTTTGACCAGGAAGAAGCAAAATCGGTACTGTATTTCTGCTTACTTTGATTCCTAGCATGTCCCAAAAAAAATCCAACTGTTTCTCTCTGGTTTCATTGTCAAAAAAGAAACCGTGTGAGCCGGTATAATCCTGCATATTTTTGAACATTAAGTTAGACGGTAAACCATTATACAAAAGTTGTATGTTAGGGTAATCCCTATCGAGAACAAGTTGTACCACGACATTGTAACTAGCAGGGTTCCGAATTGTTATGTTCTGATAGCTATAATTTCCAACTTGAGCTAAAGGGAAAGTGTATAGAGATCTGTTCTCTAAATTTTGTTCGGCAAGCAAGCTCGGCCAACTCATTTTTACTCTGGTCTTAAAAATATGCCCTCTAACCTCAGACGTGTCAAGACGGAGTGTAAGGTTTTGCCATTTTCTCATGCCGTTAGAAGTCAGATTTAAATATCTGTTGTAAAATACATTGACTAGATGCAAATCGAAATCCGAGACAAACTTGGAGAGCGTGAATGTTTTCAACCATTGAGCTGCAATATCAAAATAATTTTAATAGCAAAGAAATTACTTATTTCAAAGAAGACTTGATACTGGAATGAATGTTTGAGGAAACATTTCATTCCAGGTACCAGTCAACAAAATATTAGTTGTGGTTCTTTTCTTTTTGAGACTTCCTGCCCCATATGCCTTCACTAAATGTTCGAGGAATCTATAAAACAATACAATTGTATTATTATAATATTGAACTGCAATAAATTTTGATGGTCCAAATTTTCTTAGTAAAGTTACCACAAGACATCACAGAAAGAAAAATTACATTTTAGGGTCAAACAAATTTTACTGAATGGAGCAAATTACTCATATGACGAGTTTTTAACTGAAGTTTTATGATAATTGTTTTCACCGTTTTTATTGTCATACAATGTAATATAATATACAATAATTCTATTTTTTGACTTACGTAAACTCACTGGGTATTGACATGAATAAATTGTTATTATTATAATTATCCAACATATTACTGGGAAATTCCCTCTGTCTCTAACTTTTATGTGAAAGGATTAGTTAGAGGGTGTTTTTTGGACAAATGAATAAAATTAAATATAAGAATAAAATATTTCGCTATCATTTTGGAAACAATTCTGTTTCCTTTCTCAAAGTGCTTCTTGGAAAATTTTTTGTTCTGTGTATGTTAAATTCACAGCCTAAAGAATATGTTTGTTATATTTATTATCCATAGAAACCTAGTACTTACAAAGAACTGTTGATATAATTATCAGTATTATTTTACATAATGTTAAGTTCTTCTTTTAACATGGGAAATCAGGTTGTACAAACATCTATGGAATAATTCAATACACATTTATCCTTATTCAACAATATTTATTTTTTCTTTACCAATTTTATTTAAATACTTTGACGGAAGGAAGCTTACACTGCATTGTAGCTAGCTTCCATATTTTTAAGAGGGAGCAATGCGACAAGATCAGTCGGTGACAAGGGGCATCGCATCAAGTGAAGAGAGATCTTCCTAATAAGCCAATTTTACCAAAGATATTCTTCAACAATCCTGTAGTATATATTTATGTACAACTTACATCTAGTTTCAGTTAAATAACATTATCCAATTTACCAAAAACAGCTTATTGTTAATTATTTCAGTACAATGCTGTTTTAGTAGATGGAACCACTTCTGCACAATTTAAAATTTAAGACAATGAGGCGACGAAGAACTGAAAACACAAATTTTTTAATTTACCGGATCTTTCTAAATATGCGACCTGGAAGGCTGTATTCTATCGCAATCGATAGATCAAAATTGGCGCTTTCGGCACATCATACATTGCACCTACGAAATGTTAATTTTGAGCCCACACGAATGATAAAAAATGGTCATTTTTTGACGTTTAGTGAATTTCATACATGTACCGCAGTGCAGAGAAAGAACGAACCACAAACTAAATAATCACAGTACTCGCTTTAAAAGTGAATTATTATTTGTTTGCTTATTATTGTAATGAAACATATTCTTTATAGGATTTTGCAAACAGAAGGAAAAACTATCTATGAGAACTAAAAGAAAAACTATTTATAAAATTATTGACTTACAATCTTTGCATTCTTTGGATAACCTGAATTCTGGTTATGCTAGCAATTAAATTCCTAAAATGAATTTGTCTTTCTTATTGGACAATTCTCATTCTAACACTAGTTTCCACACAGTCCCCTATGGCTATGCAGAGTAAACCAGTATACACATAACCCCCCTACAGCCATGAAGATTCAGTTAAAATGAGAGCAAAGTCCCAAAATGAATTTATTTACATACGTCTTTTGGAAAATTTTTCATTCAGATGGATTACGTTTTCATGAAATCAATCATTCTGTTCTTGGAAATGCTTAGCCTTTGAAACGTTTTTCGCCCTTATTCTGGAGCTCAAATTGTGAGTGGCCTTGTGCCTTTCTAATGAGCTCCAAAATAAGGTATGCACGATTGCATAGTAATAAAAATAACATGTTTCACTTTAATGTAAAAGATTGGAAATATAAGTAATAATTTACCAAACAATTTTTGAAATTAATTAGATGAAAATTAACTTTGACTCTTGTACTTTACCAACGATTTTACGTATCCGAGCAAAAGTGAGACAGGATATTGAAAAATAAATTATTATTGATAAGTAATTTTTTCAAAATAATAAATAGCAAACTATAATAACATACTCATATTGTCAAAAAAATATATTATAATCCATCTATTTATATATACATTTTTAACTACATTATATAAATAATTATATAAATAATGTTGCCGTTATTTGATAAACGATATATTATATATTAATATTGTAATGCCTTTTCTTTATCAATTATAAATATTGTTAGAGGTGTTTTATAATCTCATGAGCTGTGACCTTCATATCCGCAGAGACATAATCCCTCCCGTCGACTCAGTTACACTTCTAAAAACATTATATTTATTGTTTACAATTTATCCCGAGCTCTTGTTTATGTATACAGCAAGGTAGGCTCCAGTGTCTTCAAAAATACATACACTTATAACGCAGAATAAACTTTGCCTTTTGCGCATTTCGCGGCTCATAAGACTTTGAAACACCTCTATATATGATTACACCTATAAAGTAATTACATGTGCGTGTGTTGTAATTTAATTTTAAATTGAATCTTCAGTCTCCCTCTCATCATAAGTTTTTGTTTGATCAGTGATGATTTCAATGTTTTTACATTTATCTGAACAAGAACATACCTCACAACAAGGGCAGATTTCTTAATCACCACAAGGCGATACAGCCTCGAGAAGTTGGAAAAAAATCATGTTTTTGCGTTCCGGTGTCTGTATCTCGAAAACCAAGGTTGGCAATGGTGTCCGGTCTGCGGCGTTCGATTACTCTGTTCTTTTTGTGTTTTCTCCAATTTTTTCAGAATTTTTGAGTCTCTCTGGGAAAAAATATCAAGAGACAAAAAGTGTTTATTTTGGCCCAATTAACCTAAATGATGCTTTTAGAAAACGATTTTTTTCTTTTTATGTTGCATTCTTTGTTAATAACCAATTACCTGCCATCGGAATCAAAAAAGTTTAATAAGGTTTTTTGTTGACAATAAAATAACAAATCGACTACAAAAGGTTTCAATCTGTCGAAACTTCGAGGTCACTTAGGTTGCTTTTTCGATTTTGCTCGTCGAATTTGCACGCCATTTTCTTGCCTAGTTCTATGTAAGTTGTAAATATCTATGAACCGCTCACTTAATACGGTCTCTTCGATTTTGGTCGTCGAATTTGCACGCCATTTCCCTAACTAGTTCTATGTAAGTAGTAAATATCTATGAATATTGAACATAACAAACATAGAACGAAGATCTAGAAATACTTGTACTAAGTCAGTTAAAATGTTAGGTGTTATTCTCGACTACAAATTAATATGGTCACCACATGTCGAGTCACTTTGTTCTCAATTGCGTAGAAGTTGTTATGCTCTCCATTACTTGGCGAAACATTGTAGCCCACAGATGCTATTAACGTTATATTTTGCAAATTTTCATTCACACTTAAAGTACGGAATAGTTAATTGGGGAATAAGTGCCCAAGGTGAGAGAGTATTTATACTACAGAAGTATGCTGTAAGATAATCGCCGGACTAAATTATCGTCAGTCATGCCGTGATGCTTTCAAAAATTTAAAGATTCTGACAGTAGCTGAAACATACATTTTAGAAGTATGTACATATGTGTATAAAAATATGTCACAGTTTTTAATGAATCAGCAAGATCATGGTCACGATACTAGGTCAAGAGGCTTACTAATTCCAAATCATTTTCGAACTACATTTTTCAAAAAGTTTTCATTACACTGGGTGTAAATTTTATAATGCCTTGAATTCAGAGATCAAAAACTCCTCTAGTGTTCGCACATTTCAATCTAGACTAAAAATATATTTGCTACAAAAAAACTGTTATACCATACAGGAATTTTTTTAAAACAAATCAATTTCATCTTTTGAAACTTCATTGACTTATATATTTGTCCTATTAAATTACATTGATATATTTTGTGTTTGTGATTTTCTATTGTCATGTAATTTACATATATATGTATGTTTATCTTATTGTTTATATGTACTTAATGTTATACACTTATTTCTTTGACTTTTCCTTTTATTAGTGTTTTTATACATTTAAATGAAAGAAATAAAATACATTATTATTATTATTCATATTCTCACAGCTAGTTTTTCATTAACGAGTTAAAGTTCGGGTTAGATAACTCTCACCTGCAACTTAGCCTGAGGGTAAGTTCGAGTAAACGTTACAACTGTTTTTCAATACAATTCTTTACTTGAGCTAGTTAAGTGAAGGTATGGAAAATGTTTTACAAAGTTCATATAACAAGTATGGATTTAATTTACATTTTGCACTACACTGTCTGTTCTTACAGTTCTGCAGTGGTAAAATATAATTGAACATAACTTTTGAAATATTTGTGACTTGTATTTTGGAGCATTCGTATAAATAAATAACCACTCAATAATTTTATAGTTTGGTAAGCTTCTAACATTTATGATTAAGTTAGTATGGCTAAGAAATTTCTTCGAACTGAAGGGGACCAGCTACTAATGCTACTAGTAGTTTTAGTCCAAGAAAACAAAAACATTATAGAATGCAGAAAGACCAATGTAGTAAGTTGGAAAGAAAAATATAATACTTACAAAATTGACTTTAAATTTAATAGTAACTCTACTGCATTCAAAAGCAGCAAATGCCTGAAAAATAAACACAAAAATGCAAAAAAAATTCCAAACAAAAATATTCCCAAAATGAACAGAATATATTTCTAATAGGGGGTGGACATGGGAAAGTCATCAGTATTAATGGTGTTGAAAAAATAAAGAAATAATTAGCAGTCATTTCTAGAAAACACAAAAATAAATATTACATGTATATATTTATAAAACACATTATAACAATTAGCAAAAATACCTATTTATAAAATATGAAATAATGTTTTGCACTTCTAATAAATTTTCAACTATTCTGGGATATAAACAAAAACACGAAATAAAACTGTTGTGATTGCATTCTTCAAAATGATGTAATTTGTTTAGTATTACTTTTGGTTTTCTACCTTCCTCATCACGGCTATATGTGTTTACCGCATAATAGTCATAATCCATTGTGTTTTAGGTACTTCAAAAATATGACTATTTATAAATATTTGTAGGTTAGTTTTAACCCGGAGTTCGGCATTAACTCACCCTTCATCCTAGATTTAACTTAGCTTCAAGTTAACTCGTCTTTGAGATATGCTTCATGATGCTTAACCGAGGGTTAACTCTGCAGCAGGAGTTAACTCGATGTTGAAAAACAGGCCGTTAGAGCTGTGTATGTAATATACACAGCACAAAGCATTCTCCAAGAAATGCTTTGAGAAAGGAAACAGATTAGGTTTCTACAACTTTGTTAAAATATTTCAACTTTATACATTTATTCCTATTCTTGTCATTTGTCAAAAAAACACCCACTAACTGATCCTTTGATGTAAAAGTCGCAGGCATAGAGGCCATTTCCTAATAATATACTGGATAATTCTATTATTTTATAGATTCCTCGGGCATTATTTGGAAGTGACGACATGTGTAGCAAAAAGTTCCAAAGAGTAGAAGAATAAGAGCATTTAAAAAAAATGTCATTTGCAGATATGCTAAGATAGAGTACCTGAGGTGTCCGTTTGCAGGCCAGTGTAACAATCGGCTTGGCACTCTAAATCAGGGTTTAGGAACAAGTGACCAATGACTTTTGAAGTCCTTGCAAGTATGTGACCTGTATGCCTGCTAGATATTCTCTTATCTGGCGGCAAAGTTATAATATCTTCGATAATCATAGGGTCATTATAAGTAGAATGGACGCGTAAGGGATGCGAACAAATTTTCGCCTAAAAATAAAAATTGTTTGTAATATCCGCACATTATTACAGTTAATTATTCCGGCATGGTAAAGTACTTTCTAAATTAGACTGCGATCTGACAAATTTTTTAGTATAACTAATCTATTTTAATTATACAATCTAGGTGTAGGCAGTGGTGGCTCACAATTAGTTTGAGGACCATTTATATGTAAAGGTACCAGAGAATAATGGAGTTACAAGGATCTATTCCAAGAGCCAGTAACACCCAAAAATTTCTTGTATGCAACTAACAGTCATTCTTATAGGCCGATTCAGAAAGGTATCAAGGTACTCTGTTGAAAGTTATAATTTTATTATTTTTTTATTTAATTGCCTTATTTATTTTAACGTCCTGGCGAAGTTTAGCTAATGCTACTCTACCACTTAACCAGGACGGCGAAATGAGATACAGTCACCCATCCAAGTAATGGACTCGAACGACGTGACTTAACTTCGCCGATCGAGATCTCGCCTCTGAAACGGGTACCGTACCTCACTACCATGTGGTCCATATCAGCGTCTCCTTGTAGTGGGGATTATTTAAAAGTCCACTCTCAATACAAACCCCAACTGAAAGACATTTCCAATTTTCTCGGTTGGGGTTTGTATTGAAAGTGAGCTTTTAAATAATCCCCACTACAAGGAAACGCTGATAGGTATAGTAGACGTAAGAGATATAATGAGGCTATCAAAGAGATGCCGATAAAGCAGTTAAAGCCGACAAAGGACACCGCTGCTATTTTTACTTCTTTGTGTCACTATATGTACTTCGTTTACTATACCACTTTATAATTTTCAACAGAGTACCTCGATAGGTTTCCGAATCGGCCGATAAGAGTGACTGTTAGTTGGATGCAAACAAACTTTTGGGTGTTACTGGTTCTTGGAATAATTACTAATGTCTTTAAAAGATATACGCACAATAGAATTAATGTAAGTATAATTGTGCGAACAGCAGATACAAATAATCTAAACATGAATATTGAAAATGGAAAAATTACTATTAACTTAGTTTTTATTTCATTTGTTTTAGATATTTTGTCAACCAATGGTGGAAAAATATGATAGCTGGATTTTGACATCTTTGCTCTTTTAAAGGATCCCGCATAATGAATTTTTGGTATATTGTAGCTTTTGTTCAGTTCTGTCATCCTGAACAAAAGCCTCTATGGTCACGATGCTCCACATTCAGTATTTTGGCTCTTATGGAGCACCAAAGTTCGATAACTTCATCATAAGTTACTACTTTGAGTAGTTTTATAACATTTTTATAAGGCATACTTTGATTATTAAAGTACCTAACTTTATGTTTATGAGGTTGCTGAATTCAAATTTAATGTCAAATAGACGATATTGACAGTTGACAGCTGTCAATAAGCAAGGAACTATAAGAAAGTAAAAATCAACATATAACTTTGTTTTTGAGTTTTCTGAATTCAAATCTGATGTCAAATAGATGATATTGACAACGGTCAACTAGCTGTCAAATGGCAAAAAAGTATTGAAAGAGTTAAAACTAATGCATAACTTGGAGTTAGCCGTTACTTTGTGGTAGTCGATCATAATGATTTATAAAAACACTTATTTTGTTTCTACTACTGTATTTTATTGTAACTTAACGCTACTATAGTTTCGATACTTCAACATATCATCTTTAAAGCGACTCACGTAAATCAACGAAAAAAAGGAGAAAACCTAAGCTATTTATAATTTACATTATTTATCTAGTTTTATTACTACGGTGTAGGAGATTTAAAATTAACAGAACTAGATTGAAAGTAATAAAGGGACTAAAGGATTATAAATTAAATATATTAAAGAGGGTTGTGTTGTATAGGTCCAACTGGTCATAAGTGATTACCTGGGGTTTTGTTTGATTTGAAAATCTTTATTTTGTACGTGTAATATATCAAGAGTATTTATATCTGGAAAATGATGATTTGATTCTAACAAATGGTTTGAAAAATGGAATGTTTTTTGAAGTCTGGAAGAGTGGAGATGTTTTTTGTATCGTGCTTCAAAGGACTGACCAGTTTGACCTATATAGAAGGTTACAGTCCGAACATGACAATTTAAAAACTCCTGAATTTTTTAATTTTTCTATTTTATCATTTGCATTATATAATAAACGTGACACTTTTGTTTGTGGTTTAAAAGCAACCTTAAGATTATAACGTGACAACATGTCTGCAATTTCTTGTGAAATGTTACTGTAATATGTCAAAGATACAAATTTGCTCTCACGCTCTTTAATAGGGGGATAAATGCTGTTACAGGCTAATTTGTACCGCTTTTCATTCATTAAATTTTGTATTGATATTGACTTTTACTTCTTTTTCTAAGGAGTCTCGTGAGAGAGGTAACGACAAAGCCCTATGTAACATTGAATTGTAAGCTGATAATTTATGTGCATTGGGACTGAATGAGGAATTTGAAATAGTAGTATCTGTATATGTGGATTTCCAAAAAATTTCAAAATTTACTTTATTCTTGTTGTGTATTAATGTTAGGTCCAGAAAGTTTATTTTGCCATATTTTTCTGCCTCGACTGTGAATTTGATATTTGGATGGATATGGTTAATAAAATTTAGGAATGCATTTAATTGTCTTTGCGTACCTGTGAAGCAGGCTATTACATCATCCACATATCTGTACCAAAATTTTAGATGATTCATGCTTAGCTGGGACTTCAATATTTTATCTTCTATATGTGACAAAGATATCTGCTAAAAGAGGACTCAAAGGGGAGCCCATTGCCAAACCTGCATTTTGAGTAAAATATCTGTTATTATGTTGGCAATAATTTTAATTAAGATATAGATCTAAAGCTGACATTAATTCGTTTTTCTCAATAGCGTTAACGTGAGATTTATCTAAAACATTTCAAATAAGTGGTTTACATTCTTCGGCAGTAATATTTAAAAACATGTTTGAAACATCGAAACATACCAAGATCCCGTTTTCTGGAATATCGCATTATGACAATGTTTTAGAAAGTTCAATTGAATTTTTTATAGGTTGAAAATTTGTTATGTTTTTAAAAATCGTGTTTACTTTATTTCCTAACTGGTAAGTACAGGACATATGTACGACGGGTCTTATAGGAGCATTCTCTTTATGGTTTTTAATTAGCCTGTATAGTCTTGGTTATCCCTAAAAAAGATTATGATGACACAATGCAAGTTTTCATTCAGTCTGAACTAACAGAAATAAGAAAAGAGCCTACCGCTAATAGTTCCTTGCCATTTGACAGCTGCCAACTGTCAATATCGTCTATTTGACATCAGATTTGAATTCAGAACCTCAAAAACACAGTTATAACGAAATTGAGTAAAACACTACTATGTTTTGGTCCCTATTTTTTGTATTTCATTATTAGTTGAATCATCGTTTGAAAATGACCTAAAGGGTTGAAACTGCAGTCACGTTTTGTGCAAATATAGTAGTAAAAAAACATAGTAGTGTTTTACTCAATTTCGTTATAATTATGGATTACCACAGGGTAACGGCTTCCTCAATCAATTTCAAAAACATAAAGTTAGGTATTTCAATAATTAAAATATGTTATAAAAATATAACATAAAACTACTCAAAGTAATAACTTATGATGGAGTTATGGAGCTTTGGTGCTCCATAGGAGCCAAAATACTTAATATGAAGCATCGTGGCCATGGAAACTTTTGTTCGGGATGACAAAAACTACAATATACCAAAAATTCAGACAATTCTACCAAAACCCAATTTCCATACGATTTGTGCGGAGTCTTTTCCACCATTTCATTTGTTGAAAAACATTTTTGTAGGTGCCATCGCTTACAAGATGTGCATATAAAAAGACATCAATTTTAAAAAAGTGTAAAACAGTAATATGTCAAAGTAGATGCCTAAAGGACACTAGTGCCTAAGAAGCCGACGGTCTACAAATAAACCCAGATGGAGATTCTAGAAATGTTTTTTTTACTGATTTATCAGAGTATAAGACAGCTGATGTACCATACTGTTCATGCATTTTATACGATGGACGAACATGTTACATAGACAAAATTGAACCAGAAGATATGCAGCGATTTGGAATGACACTGTATGAATGAGACATTGAGAGTTTTATTACATAGCATAGGATTCAGTTGGATAGCATAAAATAATCGGAAAGTACTAATTAAAAAAACTAAAATGTGTTTAAATTCCATTTTTAAAGAGGATTAAATATTAGTCAAAGAATGCAAGAAGTTGGAAATAAACACTATGACCTCGTAATTAAAAAGTATTTGGAAGATGAAGTTGTTGTGCATAGTTTCAGTGAAGCTGGTCCTTTAATTATTAGCTTAGAAGATGGTAATAGTACTGATTCTGACAGTAACATGTTAATATACAATTTTCAATGTAGCTATTTTTAGCTGTTATTTATTAGTTACATTACGAACAACATATAATTACTTAATGTGTTAATGTTCTCTTTTCTCATATATTTTTCAATGGTAATGTAATTTTACCATCAAACCTTTTTAATTGCACGTCAGTGTAGGATGCCATGTTGCGCAGACACATCCCTATCGCTCGCCATCATTCAATCTGTTTTGTAGTAGTTATGTCTAAAAAAGTCATTTATTACGAAAATAAAGAAAAAAATACCCAAAAATTAAAAAGAATATTGTTTATGGTGACCTTTTAAACAGATGTAGGTTCTGATCTATTTTTGAATTCAATACGTTTTTATAGAAGACCCAGTTTAATTGACATACCGATGTACGATATGCTCAAAGTTTTTACATATTTGTGGTTGACTGAAGAGCCTTTAATCTAAAACCGAATTTCATCTAACTATCTTCCGACAGCGTCATCATAATATGTATCAGATAATGTGGAAAATCGAATTATTATTGTGTAGTTATCAGGTACAGACGTGTAAGTAGAAATGTTTAAATTAACTGTTTCACTATTAAATATTCTAAATTCTTGTCAATGAATTTTAACTATCTTCAGATGATCCCAACTCGTATGACAAACCACTTGCTTGACGATATAATGTATACTTCTGTGCAATGAAATCCCGTACACTTGAAAAATAAAGTAATCCAGTTTTTACTAATATTGAGTGATGTGAATCGGTCTTTTGGAATTTAGATATTCTATTATCATATAGGTAATAAAAAAACTGACATTGAATATGCAACGTCATAAGTAAGGTATCCAGAAGAAAAACATATGTACTTCTGTGTTTTTTACTTTTTTACACCATTCGATGGGATTGATTTCAATTTCTAACACATGTAAAAATTGACGGTGAAAAATACGACTGCACATAACTGTAATTGTATTTATTAAATAAATAATGAAACCTAATATTTTGTCATGGTTCCGTTTCCTTCCAAGTTGTGATTAAATCTTGTTGGCATAGAAGCAATTAGTCTACAACAATAGCTTTGTTTTTCTCTTAGTTCCTCCCAGCAATTTTCAATGACCGACCACAAGTCTTCTTCGTTTCTTGGTCTAAAGTTTCGTTAATAAAGGGCACAGCCGGGTTTCCATCTTAAAACTGCCCCCAAAGGAAATGAAATTTTTTATCAACTATTCTAAAGCAGTTGACCTACATATGTTTTTGCCAAATTTTCAATCCGATAGCCGCCATATTGGATGAGTAATGGCGGATTAGGTAATATTCGTTTTTCGTTAATTTTAACTAAACTAACGACGCAAAAATTCTGAAAAAATTCATGAAAATGCTATACATGATAATACACTTGTGTGTATTTTTTGCAAATTTTCCAACGCAAAGTTCCCGAAAAAACATTTTTGCAATTTTATGCATGCATTTTACCATTGTTAACAATCTCATTCAACTTCAAATTTTTTAGTACTAATGCGTCTTTTAAAGAGACGTATGCTATAATTTTTTTCAGATACTTAAATAAATTAATAACTTCAAAGATCGTCATTTCCCAATCAGATCAGGTCACAAACATTTTTCATCACTAAATAGTTGACTCATTCTTCAAACCTTTCGTTGTTTAGTGAATTATAATTGATTTTGAACAATTTTAACTAATGAGACTTGATTATTTATCAGATTTTACGCCAGTAAAGTCTTATTAAACAATGTATCCCCTGAGCGAATAATTCTACGTTCATTCGCTTGGAGGGGGCGTTAGGAATATTTGGAAGGTCAGTATTTCATGAGTATTAATTAGTTATAATATTCACCCGAGATTTTTCATTTTAATTTTTTTATTTTACAATAAATCGTAGACTTAAATTGGAAAGCTACGATCTGTCCCAAAAAACATGATTTCAGGTACTTATTACAAAAATAACTATTCACTATTTGTAAAAATTTGTGAATCCATGGGACTACGATTGGCGCTGATCACAACCACATTATAACTTCATGTTCTCTGCGCATACTCATACTGTGCACACTTGCTCAGTATTACGACATCTGATTTCGACTATTTCATGTCGGCGGCCTTGGATAAAACTCGTAATTTTGACCCCATATATGAACATTAATATTTCCAAGGTTAAAAAGCGGTAGGACCCCCCGCACCCTCCTTTCTTTATCTGCGACGCTAATTATTTGCCCGCCACATAAAAAAATTTGCTAATAGAAGGAACTTTCTACTCCTTTCAGGAATTTTTGGCGATTGACCTTTCAAATGAAACCCAACACATGTAACACACCAATTATGTTTGTTTGTGAAAGCGTTCATATTTATATATTTGTCAGTGTGATTTACAAACTTTAGCGTATGTTTTATTTTTTTACTTCTTTGTATTTTTATCTCAAAACTGTAATGTGACTTATGTAAAACTGTATTGTTGATAACATTAATAAATTATTTCTATTTCTAATACTGTCTGCGGCGCTGATAGTTATTAACAATTAGGTATCAAAATAAAAATCAACCTAACTAACCTAACCACCTAACCATCCCATGAAACATTGAAATTATTATAGGAAAAAGAAGGAAAACATTATTTCTGCTGTCAAATCAAACCCGAATTTGTGAAAAAATTCATTAATTGCTACAAAATAAAAATAAAAATTCGGCGTGCCCAGGAGTTGACAAACAGCATATACGGAAGAAATAGTTGACCGGCGCTGACCGACTTCACCGCATCGCTTCCCACATAGTAACAGGCTCTCGCTCAGTATTACATCATCTGAACTTGATACTTTCATGCTGACGGCCTTGGAAAAAACTCGTAACTTTTGTCCTAACGGAATATTAACATTTCCAATATTAAAATAGGTGTACGGGATTTCATTGCACAGAAGTGTATTTGTGTTAGTATTTTAATGTTCATGGAATCAAGTTTAGTGTTAAACATATTAAATGTTCAATCTAATTAAAATTATTTATCTCTAGATCTGTGAATTTTATTTAAACTATACTATATTATTTTCATTAGACTTTTGAACCACCACTGGAAGGTATAGCATGAAAATAAAAAACGTCTTTAGGACAGAGCTATTACTTGAAATATGTATAGTAATCATTTTTGTTTCCGAATACATGATTAAATAGAAAGGAAAAAAAAAAACAAAAACAACAACTTACGGGAAAGCATTGATCGAAAACCAATCGATCTGGTCCAATTTCCAGTTTACCAGGTGCTATTTTGAAATGAACTGGTACATTCAAATTTTCAAATTGAGTTTCGATATATATATCGCCCCACACTTGCCCCTCCACATGTGAAGTGGTTACAACCACTTTCAAGATAGCATAATGGTTCGATTTTAGGTTATGCTAAAAAAAGTGATTATACATTTGCTGTTTCTTTTTTGTAACTGAAAAGGTATATAAAAATGCGAAGATTACTTACACACTTTGTAAGGTTTGAAAACGATACTTGGAACAGGACAAGTCTGTAATCGCCAGTACCACAGCCATGAACTTCCACGTTGGTCATCGGAATGGAAGAATGGATGTTTTTCAAATACAAAGTGACAGGATTATGGTTTACAATCATGAAGTAAACTTCTTTCCTCATATCGAAACTGATCAAGCCAATATCCAGTGAGTAATCTTTACTTTTAAAAGGTAAATGCTGGAAATAACAACAGGAATTACAAAATACTGAAGAAACTCAATATTATTTTTGAGTTCATTAAACTCATTTTTTAACTATTTTTTTTACCTGATATTCAGGTCTTATATCTACCACTTTGGTTACATAAAAATTATATACTTAGTTCATTGTTAAAATGTGCAAGAAAAGGACCACACACTAATCTTATGGAAAAGCAGCTCCTATCGAATTGGCTGAAATGTTAATTGTATATTGTAGTTGACGCGATGCTGATTAAATGTCTCAATGGGCACAAACCTCTGCTATGCCTAGTTTTGTCACTACACTCACCAGAAGATTAAATTATCGTACTATACGAGAATTTAATTAAAATGGTTCCGGTGTTTGACTTTTACTTAAAAGTTCCTTAAAAATATCATTAAGGTGTAACAAGAGCATACCCGAAATAGTGAAAAGAATAAATAATAATAAATGAGTAATAATTATACAGGGTGTTCCTTAATGACATGCTAATATTTTAGGGTGTGATTCCTTAGGTCATTTTATGACGAAAAGGTCATACGAACATATGTCCGCATGGTCTAAAGCTACAGGGTCTTGAATTTTTTTTTAATCGTTATTTTTTAATGTCTCAGAAAGTACTTTGGATATTATTTTCAATTTTGGTGTATGTTAATAGAATATAAAACCACATGTTTGATTTAGAAAAGTTATTTTATAGCTCCACCAGTGGCGTCCCTGCAAACTTGTCCTCTGATATTTTTTGACAAAAAAGTGGTATGCGGCTGACATTTTTCCATGCGAATACTTTTTATGATTAGCCTGGTTCTACATGAGAACGGTCTCTTGCGTTTTTCTCGACAGGCGCACACCCTGAAATATTAGCGTGTCATTAGAGAACACCCTGTATAATTATTACCCAATTATTATTATTTCTTTCGGCTATGCTCTTGTCATGACCTTAATATGACATTTTAAGGAACTTTTAAGTAAAATTCAAACAAAAAAAAAATCTCGTATAATACAACAATTTAATTTTCGGGTGACTGTATTGATTGATTGATTGATTGATTTGCCAGCGTAAGGTGGGCATTGCTGCCAATTCCGGTGCAGGGAGATTTGTTCCACCACGCAGCCCGATCGCCCACCGATCATCCCACCGTGTGCCAGAACAAACCCCCAGTGCTTTTATATACCGCCGGACCAGCTGCATACGCTGGATTGGACATTGGACATGCTTGTTGTCAGCAGCGAGAGCCGCATGACGCATGGGGTAGGAGTATAGGATGGAGCGTGTAGGTGTTTGTGAGATGTTTCTTCTTGTTTTCCTTCTGTCTTCATCAGATGGAAAGTGTAGGCGTTTGTGAGATGCTTCTTTTAGGTTTTCGTGCTTCTTTTCACTTTCAGGTTTTTGTGATATGCTTCTTCTTAGTTTCTGTCTGTGATCATCTTCTCTCCTATTCTACTTCTGAGTTTTCTGTTTCTTCTGTTTCTGAGTCTGGCAGTGTGTATATCCTTGATATTTCTTTATTGTATTCCATTTTTTGTTGTGCCAGCTTTTCCCAGTGTGTATAATCCTTTCCTAGCTTATTCATAATCCTCTCGATTGTTGTTATCCATGTGTAGCATGGCCTCCCTATTTTCAGTTTGTTGCTGTTCATTCGCAGCGCTTTCTTTAGTAGGTGTGTCGAGTCCCGTCTTTGGACGTGTCCCCAGTATTTCATTGCGTATGATTCTATTCTTTTGATTATTGTTGTTGACGTTTTCTGTCGTTTTTGTGGTTTTCCTGTTTTTGCTAGCAGTTGGATAATGTCCCTTTCAGCTCTTCTCAGGCTTCTTCTGTTGGCCTTTGTCGTTGCTGCGTTTTTGACTCCATATATCATCGTAGGCATTATGATGGTCGTGTATATCTTTTTGGTTAGGCACCATGGTGGTTTGTTGTCCTCAATGAAGGGTAGTAGAGCTCTTGTGACTCTGTAGGCTGTTTTGATTCTTTCCCTTACTGTTTCCCTCCTTTTTAGTTGATTCGTTAGGTATGTTCCTAGGTATTTCATTCTATTCGTGGTTCTCAGGGTGTAGTCTCCTATTTTGTATTCTTCCCCACTTGTTGGACTTGTTTTTGTCAATGGGTCTCGGACCATTATAAGGCTCTTCTTGAAGTTTATTTTCATTCCAGAGGAATCCAGATGTGGTGTCATGTTTCTTAGAAATTTAACGATGTCTTGTTCTTCCTCGGTGATGATGAGTATATCGTCGGCGTATGCAAGTACGATGGGGGGCTTTATCGTTCCATCGTTTCCATTGAAATTCTGATTCTCCTTTATTGTGCTTTCTATCACTTGGTCCAGGACTGTGGTGAATAGTCGGGGGGATAGGGGACATCCTTGTTTGACTCCTATATTCTTCATTTTTGATTCGGTCGTCTGTCCAAACCATTGTATTGCAGTGTTTTCGTGTAGGCATGCTTTTATTATTCTGTTTATTAAGTAGTGCGGTACTCCCCTGTTGAGCAAAGTGTTGACTATAGCCTCATGCCTTATGGTATCAAATGCCTTTTGGAGGTCAATTGAGACTATATATAGTTTTGTTCCTTCTTTCCACTTTTCTTCCAGGATCCGTCTGGTGGTGTACATATGGTCGTCTGTTGATCTACCCTTGATAAATGCTGTTTGATAATCTGGTAGTTCGCCGATGTATTTTTCCATTTCTCTGAGGAGGAATTGTGCGTAGTATTTGTACCCTACACTGCAGAGTGTTATTCTTCTGTAATCGTCCACATTTTGTGGTGATTTGATTTTAGGGAGCGGTATCTGTATGGTTGTGTTCCACTCCTCAGGCAGGGGTGTGGTTTCCGTCCATGCGTTGGTGATGATTTCTAGGGTTAGCTGTTTTATGTTGTCCGGTCCATAGTATACTAGTTCGTTATTTATTTTATCTATTCCCGGGGCCGTGTTTCTTTTAGCTCTGGCCATTATTTCTAGTAGTTCGTCTTTTGACGGTGGAATTTAATTTTCGGGTGACTGTAGTGACGAAACCATCCATAGCACAGGTTTGTGTCCAATGAGACATTTAATCAGCATCAAGTGAATTACAATATACCAAAATTTCAGCCAATTCGATAGGGACCACTTTTCCATAAGATTAGTGCGTGGTCCTTTTCTTGGAGTAGAGGCTTATTGAAAAACCTTAAAGGTGCTAGAATTTCCTTTTATCATTTTTCCGTGTTCTGTCAAAAGCTATGACCATTTGATTCTGAAACATATGCATTTTTCAGATTTTTCATTTTTATTGTATTGAAATTTGGATGCTTTCAGAGATGGATAAAAAAATTTGCCGCTTTATGCAATAATATTCAAAATGTTCGAAAAGCGGAGGGGTGGCATTCCTTACAATACAATATTAGAGCGGGGAGTGGTCTTCCTTACAATAACATTTTTTACCTCGGATGAAATTTCGAATGGAGGGGGGTGGTATTCCTTACGATGATACAATACTCATCTCGATAGAAAATAAGTTGATTATTGTAGAAAATGCAAATTACGATTTTATTATTCTGATTTTGCCTGCCGCCCCTAAATATCTGCTGCATTACGCCCGGGCATAATTGGCGTATAGAGTAATCCAGCACTAAACGGATTGCAATGGTTATTGAGAAGGGTGTTTTTGTTATGTTTAGTAATAAATTAAAGGTGTCTAGCCAGTTTTTAACCTTTTACATGTTAGTCCAGTAACCTTGTCATCAAAAAGGAGGGTTACCTGACATCAAATAGGGTATTGTCTGTAATTGTTTATTTGTGGCATATTCAGATTTTCTTACTTTTTATTGGGTATTTTGCCACTGAAAAATATTTAAAAATTTTGATGAAAAAACCTCTGCGCCAAACGGATCAGACAGAGGTTGGTTCTTGAGTACTTGACTATTTCAAAAAGTCTCACACCTAAAAATATATAAACTAGAACAATGTTATAAACTAAAAACTCAAAATCAAAGCTATAGGAAGTTAACGTTTCGGAAGAGAATCTACTTCCGTTCTCAAAACTTTTTTTGGCCGTCAACCATGACAGTTCTTTGTTTATGTATTTCCATAGTCACGTGAGACATTAAATTATATTTATCTTATTTTTACTTACTTCGTCTCTAAGGATGGGCAACCAACTAGTACAGAAATCTATTGAATAATTAGAAACGCATCTATCCGCGATTATTTTATTAAACGAGGATAGATGCGTTTCTAATTATTCAATAGATTTCTGTACTAGTTGGTTGCCCATCCTTAGAGACGAAGTAAGTAAAAATAAGATAAATATAATTTAATGTCTCACGTGACTATGGAAATACATAAACAAAGAACTGTCATGGTTGACGGCCAAAAAAGTTTTGAGAACGGAAGTAGATTCTCTTCCGAAACGTTAACTTCCTATAGCTTTGATTTTGAGTTTTTAGTTTATAACATTGTTCTAGTTTATATATTTTTAGGTGTGAGACTTTTTGAAATAGTCAAGTACTCAAGAACCAACCTCTGTCTGATCTGTTTGGCGCAGAGGTTTTTTCATCAAAATTTTTAAATATTTTTCAGTGGCAAAATACACAATAAAAAGTAAGAAAATCAAATAGGGTATCTGTGATTTTTAATATGTCATACATGTAGGATTTTATATGTCCAGGTAAACGCCAGGGTAAAACTAATTGTCCTTTATTCAAACATATACATATTATATATAGCACGGTTCCAATAATAAAAACAAAACATATCCGAACAAATCAGTACAGCACAAAAATAACAATATCAACGAACAACTATCACTCCTTTTGTATGCTTTCGTCGTATCAACAAGTAGGTAACACTTATTTTTATTACTTATTAGCAGATCACTTTTGAGTTTTTAACTCCGTCTTCCCAAATACGTCTTTCGTCGTCTTTTTGTTTCTTGCGTCTGTCTTGTCTGTTTCGCGCCCAGCCGGCGTATCCCCTCCGCCCACTTGACGTTGTCCAGTGGCGTATCCAGCAACTAAATATTAATTAGACAATAATAAATAATATATAAAAGAAAAGCTCTCCTACACTCGGCCATCCGACTATGAATCCGCCTCGGATTCACTGTCATTATCTACCCATGGTTTCATAAATTCCGCACACGTGGAAGTTCGCATCGGCCCTTCATGGTTTCCGATTTTAATCACATCATATCTTTAATCAGGCTTCGTCTTTGTTACTTCATATGGTCCTAAATATTTTCTTTTTACTTTTAATCCTCCTCCGAACTGTGTTCTCTTGATAGCTACTAAATCACCTTCCTTGTAAGCTCTTGGCGCTTTCCTTCTTAAGTTGTAGCTCCTTTTATTTTCATCTTGTACCTTTAATAATTGTTTCTTACACTCACCTCTTAATATCTCTCTATTTTCATCGAAAATCTTTATAGCTTCTTCATCAATTAATTCTTTAATAGAAATATCTTCTTTGGTTTTCATTTTAACGCCTGTTAATACTTCAAATGGTGTCGTAGCAATGCTTCTTTGGATAGTAGAGTTTAATGCTCTTTGGACACGATCGATATATTTGTACCATTTCGTAGGGTCATTTATACTCAATTTTGTCAACACTGGAATAACAATACGATGAATACGTTCAACTTGTCCGTTTCCACGCGGTACTCCTGTCGTTATAGTTACATGATTTATTCCTTCGGTGGTACAATATTCATTAAATTCGTTTGATGTAAAGGCAGTTCCTTTATCCGTTATTATCCTAGCTGGATTTCCAAAAGTTTTTTGTTGCTTTGTCAGACAATTTACGGTTTCTTTAGATGTAGTAGATTTTGTTGGATATAACCAAGTAAATTTCGAAAAATCGTCGATGACGGCTAAAATATATTGATAGTTCTTATTAGTTGACGGAATTGGTCCTAAGTGATCAGCATGGTAAGTGTGTAATGGACCCTCTTGCTTTGGTATAGAGTGTAATAGTCCTTCTTTTTTACCTGCTTTTCTGCTTCCTAGTATACAAGGTATACAGTTTTTGATTTGTATCTCAATTTTTTCTTTTAATTTCGAAATATAGAATTCTTTCTTGATTAGATCTTCCGTTTTCCTAATAGAAAAATGTCCGTTTTCATGTGCTCTTTTTATTATTTCATTCTGCATAGCCTTTGGTACTACCAATAGTTCTTTTCCATTTTCATATTTGTATAAAATGTCATGCTTGATAAAATAACCTTCATATTCTCCTACTGCTTCTAATACTGTTTTTATAGTTGTTAGGTGGTCATCCTTATCTTGAGCTAATTTAATTCTTTTAATTATTCCATCTTCTTCTTCAATTATTAACATAATTTCAGGGTATCGACTTAGTGCGTCCACATGTGACATTCGATTACCTCTTCTATGTTCCACGGTATAGTCATATTCTTCCAATAATAAAGCCCATCTTGCTACTCTTGTCGTCAAATCTTTTTTGTCCATTGTTTTCTGAAAAGCGGAACAATCCGTTATTATTTTAAATTTAGTTCCTAATAGATATATTCGAAATTTTTTGACAGCTTGTATAACAGCAAGAACTTCAAGCTCGTAACTGCTATATTTTTCTTCGGCTGGGGTAGTCTTTTTACTCATATAGTATACAGGGTGAAATTTACCATCTTCGTTGGATTTTTGCATCAAACAGGCCCCATATCCATACATGCTTGCATCGGTGTGTAGCTCTGTTTCACATCCTTGCTTGTAAATAAGTAATACTGGTTCATTACAAAGTAATTCTTTTAGTTTCTCGAAACATTGTTTCTGGTTTTCTCCAAATTCAAATGTCTTTTCTTTTTTCAATAAGTCACTGAGCGGCTTAGCGATTAATGCATATGATGCTATAAATTTTCTAAAATATCCTGTTAGTCCCAGAAAAGATTGAACCTGTCGCGGTGTCGTAGGCTGCGGGAAATGTTTAATGGCTAACGTCTTTTCTTCTGATGGTTGTACTCTTCCGTCTTCTATGATGAATCCTAAGAATTTTACTTTTTTCTTTAGAAACTGGCATTTATTCTTTTTTAATTCCAATCCATAATCCCTTGCAACATCTATGACCATCTTTAGTCGGCTTATTCCTTCTTCCTCGGTGCTACTAGGAATTATTATGTCATCCATATAATAGATTGCAATGTTTCTTATCATTAGTTCTCTAAAAATGTGGCTTATGAATCGCTGGAAAACAGCTGGGCTGTTGCAGAGTCCAAAGGGACATTTCAAGAATTCATATTGCCCATGGTGTGTGACGAATGCGGTATACTTTATGCTTTCTTCTTCTATGGCGACGTGAAAAAACCCATTCCGCAAATCTATTGTCGAAAAAAATTTACCATTCTGCAGCCTGTCCAGTATGTCTTCGATTATAGGAAGCGGAAATCGGTCCTTCACAATATTTTTGTTCAATTTTCTATAGTCACAGCAAATTCTAGTCCGACCATCTTTCTTTTTGACTAGTACCAGTGCACTAGCAAAGTCTGACGAGCTTGGTCTTATTATTCCTTCTTCTAACCATTCTTCTATTTGTTTTTCTACCTCCTCTTTCTCGGGCGCTGATAATCGTCTCGGTCTATGATATATCGGTTCTTCATTTTTCATAATTAGTTTCATCGCAATATTGGTTGTTTTAGTCTTTTCAGGTCTATAATTCATAATAAGTTTTTCTACAGCTTCACGGTGTTCAGGATTTTTAATGTGTTTCACATCTACTTTATCGTCTTCATTTTCGTGTTCTCCCAAGGTAATTTCCATGAGAAAGTTATTTTTCTCCTTCTTGTGAATAATTATACTATCATTTCTCATACTGACATCAGCTTGTTCCAATAGGTTGTTTCCTATTATTGCCTTGAAACTGGAAGTACTTGTAGGAATAACGTGAAACGTTAGCGTAAAACATTCATCATTTACCATCACATTCTTGCATAGTGTTCCTAAGGTTGACACCTTATTTCCTCCTATTCCCTTGACGGTTATATAATCTTTAGTTAACTGAATATTATGAAAATAATCGGTAACAACGTCTTCTCTGATAGCACATATGTCACTTCCTGTGTCGAATAATGCGACCAGCTGAATATCATCAATTCGTAATTTCACAGCATTTTTTGGTACTACTTCGATAATGCTAACATTCGCAGAGGTGCTTGGTTGGTTTACATCTGTCTTTGGCGTAGATTTTTTAGGACATTTCGTTGACACATGCCCAAATGCATTGCAATTGAAACATTTTGTTCCTTTGCTTTTGTGGGGACAATCTCTAGACTTATGATTTTTTTCTCCACAATTGAAACAATTTGCACTCTTTTCTTTCTCTTTTTTCATATCTACTTTGTCTTTTTTCACATCCGTCTTTGTTTTAAAAGTAGATTGTCCACTTACGTTTTTTGTACTTTGAATACGTTCATACAGCTTCACTTTTTCTTTAAATTCTGCAAAATTCTTTGCACCATAAAGCATAATTTTGTTTTGCGTATCGTCCTGTATTCCATCGATTATATATTGTATCACTACTTCTGCCTCAATATTTGCTCTGCTTCCTATCTCTCTCATTGTAAAAACGTATTCTTGAACAGATTCCTCTCTTTTCTTTTTTCGTGCCATTAACATCTTATGAATATCTGCACTGCTAACTTTTACTTCAAATTCATTGATTAATCGATTTTTCAATATAGCCCATGTCTTGATCCCTTTTTCTGACTGAACAAACAACTTTGCCAATCCTCTTAATGATTTTTTTGCAAATAATAATTTTTGCAAATCGTTCCACCTTGTTATCTCGGAAATTTCTTCGAAATCCGAAATCCATTTTCGTATAGGATATTCGTCTTTTCCATTAAACAGTCTAATATTGTCTTCTACATCTCGAAAAGTTAATGAAAACGCCTCGGGTTTTCGATTTGCAGTATGCCTATGTGTACTGACAGTACTTCTTTCATCCACGTCTTCGTAATAATTTGTTTCTTCGTTTTGTTCATTCTCTTCGTCGTCTTCTGCTTCTTCATTCTCTTCGTCGTCTTCTGCTTCTTCTTCGTCCTCTGTCCTCTTTTCTTGGATTTTTAAATCGTTCATAAAAGAGCAAATGCGATCTGCCACGTCATCTTTCGTACCAGAATAATCTAAATTAAGAATATGACAAACCGCCGTTAAATCAGGTAATTCCAATTGTTTAGCATTCTGAATTTTTTCTATATACTCGTTCGAATTTTTGTCAATTTTGTACCCAGAAAAACCGCGCAGAGCTTTTCTCCCCATCCTAGGTTGACCTTCATCGCCAAAAGCAATAATATGTAGTGCTTTAATTGCTTTTAAACTACTGTGTGCGATGTTATATTCGATATTAAAAATATTGCCTAAAGTTGCCATCTTTAATCTAGTTAAATACTTTAAAAATCTAAAAATTCATTAATTTATCTATTAAAGCAAAAAAAAGGATAGTGATAATTGATTCGTTTACAAAGCTTTAGAAAATTATTTAAAATAAAACATTTAATTATTATTTAATATCTAACTTAAAATTTTAAATCTTCATCTCGACGGCACGTCTCTGTCCTGATGGAATTTAAGATTCAAAAACATGCATCCTACCTCGCCTTTAGCTTCACATCAATCCAAATGAAATAACGGTTACCAATAAAAAACTCGATAACTTTCCCTGCAGTACCGCCAAACCACCAAATATTTTCAAGGTTATGAGAATGCAGATGACAAACAATTTTTTATCGCCTTCTCTGTCGCCTTCCTAAGAACAGGATTCAGTGATTCAGATTTATAATTATATTTAGTTTATATCTTTCACAGTTCAAATAGACACTTTAGTTGATTTATTTAATAATAGTTTATATTATTCAGATTTATTCAACTCTGGACACTGTCAGCTGAAAGTTTTTATGCCGTCCGGCGTCCGTTTCACACTTTCATAGCGCGCTATTTTATTTTACTTAAGTTTTTTAACTGTCAATGCTTGTTTTAATGTTCGTCAATTGTTTAAACAGGGTTTTTAAACACGATTGAACATCCAATGTAAAACTTTTAGTTTTTACACACACTCGAACATTTATAATGTTATTTTAAACACAGCTGAGCATACAATATGTAGAATTATAGTTTTTGCACACTCTTGAACATCGAATTTTAGTTTATAAACACGGTTGAGCATCTAAAACACCAGATCTTCAGCTTTCAAACACGGTTGAGCATCTAAAACACCAGATTTTCAGTTTTCAAACACGGTTGAGCCCCCAAAATGTAGGATTTTATATGTCCAGGTAAACGCCAGGGTAAAACTAATTGTCCTTTATTCAAACATATACATATTATATATAGCACGGTTCCAATAATAAAAACAAAACATATCCGAACAAATCAGTACAGCACAAAAATAACAATATCAACGAACAACTATCACTCCTTTTGTATGCTTTCGTCGTATCAACAAGTAGGTAACACTTATTTTTATTACTTATTAGCAGATCACTTTTGAGTTTTTAACTCCGTCTTCCCAAATACGTCTTTCGTCGTCTTTTTGTTTCTTGCGTCTGTCTTGTCTGTTTCGCGCCCAGCCGGCGTATCCCCTCCGCCCACTTGACGTTGTCCAGTGGCGTATCCAGCAACTAAATATTAATTAGACAATAATAAATAATATATAAAAGAAAAGCTCTCCTACATACAGGATTACGAATTAATGTTAAATCCAAGTTTACCACCTCCGCAGACTTCCGGATCTTGATTGATTGATTGATTGATTGATTTGCCAGCGTAAGGTGGGCATTGCTGCCAATTCCGGTGCAGGGAGATTTGTTCCACCACGCAGCCCGATCGCCCACCGATCATCCCACCGTGTGCCAGAACAAACCCCCAGTGCTTTTGTATACCGCCGGACCAGCTGCATACGCTGGATTGGACATTGGACATGCTTGTTGTCAGCAGCGAGAGCCGCATGACGCATGGGGTAGGAGTATAGGATGGAGCGTGTAGGTGTTTGTGAGATGTTTCTTCTTGTTTTCCTTCTGTCTTCATCGGATGGAAAGTGTAGGCGCTTGTGAGATGTTTCTTCTTGTTTTCCTTCTGTCTTCGTCGGATGGAAAGTGTAGGTGCTTGTGAGATGCTTCTTTTAGGTTTTCGTGCTTCTTTTTACTTTCAGGTTTTTGTGATATGCTTCTTCTTAGTTTCTGTCTGTGATCATCTTCTCTCCTATTCTACTTCTGAGTTTTCTGTTTCTTCTGTTTCTGAGTCTGGCAGTGTGTATATCCTTGATATTTCTTTATTGTATTCCATATTTTGTTGTGCAAACTTTTCCCAGTGTGTATAATCCTTTCCTAGCTTATTCATAATTCTCTCGATTGTTGTAATCCATGTGTAGCATGGCCTCCCTATTTTCAGTTTGTTGCTGTTCATTCGCAGCGCTTTCTTCAGTAGGTGTGTCGTGTCCCGTCTTTGGACATGTCTCCAGTATTTCATCGCGTATGATTCTATTCTTTTGATTATTGTTCTTCCCTCTAGTAATGTTGACGTTTTCTGTCGTTTTTGTGGTTTTCCTGTTTTTGCTAGCAGTTGGATAATGTCCCTTTCAGCTCTTCTCAGGCTTCTTCGGTTGGCCTTTATCGTTGCTGCGTTTTTGACTCCATATATCATCGTAGTAGGCATTATGATGGTCGTGTATACCTTTTTGGTTAGGCACCATGGTGGTTTGTTGTCCTCAATGAAGGGTAGTAGAGCTCTTGTGACTCTGTAGGCTGTTTTGACTTGGTCCAGGACTGTGGTGAATAGTCGGGGGGATAGGGGACATCCTTGTTTGACTCCTATATTCTTCATTTTTGATTCCGTCGTCTGTCCAAACCATTGTATTGCAGTGTTCTCGTGTAGGCATGCTTTTATTATTCTGTTTATTAAGTATTGCGGTACTCCCCTGTTGAGCAAAGTGTTGACTATAGCCAAATGCCTTTTGGAGGTCAATTGAGACTATATATAGTTTTGTTCCTTCTTTCCACTTTTCTTCCAGGATCCGTCTGGTGGTGTACATGTGGTCGTCTGTCGATCTACCCTTGATAAATGCCGTTTGATAATCTGGTAGTTCGCCGATGTTTTTTTCCATTTCTCTGAGGAGGAATTGTGCGTAGTATTTATACCCTACACTGCTGAGTGTTATTCTTCTGTAATCGTCCACGTTTTGTGGTGATTTGATTTTAGGGAGCGGTATCTGTATGGTTGTATTCCATTCCTCAGGCAGGGGTGTGGTTTCCGTCCATGCGTTGGTGATGATTTCTAGGATTAGCTGTTTTATGTTGTCCGGTCCATAGTATACTAGTTCGTTATTTATTTTATCAAAAATTCAAAAAACTGCGGGATTTTTTCCTTTTTTTCAGTTCTTGTCGAGTTTGGCCCCTAAGGCCTACTTTTTCGGCAAAAACAATTTAACACTTTTTTAAAGAAGACGGAATTTGCTACAAGTCAGAATGGACTCTGTACATCTAATAGTCTCCGAGACACAGCTGTTCAAAGTTAGGATAATTTTTCATACTTCGACATTTTTAGCTATTTTCCGGCTTTACTTCATAAGATTGACCTCAAAACATAAACAATGTTTCTCTGAATATGAAAATTTTGCAAAACTTTGAATAGCTGTATCACGGAGTCCGTTCTGGTACCAATTTATAGCAAATTTAGTCTACTACAAAAAGTATTAAATTGTTTTTACCATAACAGTAGGTCCTAGGAGTCAAAATTGGCAAGAACTGAAAACAGTAAAGTATCTTGCAGTTTTTTGAATTTTTGACCAAGATCCGGAGGTCTGCCGAGATCGTAAATTTGGATTTAACATTAATTTATAATCATATACAACATATTAAAAAATCATAGATATCCTATTAAATGTCAGGTAGTAAGTAAGTAAGTTTTATTCAGTTTCATCAGACATATTACATTAACAATAATATGTGTAAAACAGGTCATTGAGAAAGAAAGAAAAAAAAAACAAGAATACAATAAGTTCAGACAAACATTACAATATATATATAAAAAAGAATTCTGAATTCTGCATGGCCGTAGGGGACTGTGTGGATGCTAGTGTTAGAATGAGAATTGTCAAATAAGAAATTAGACAAATTCATTTTAGGATTTTAATTTGCTAGCATAACCAGAATTCAGGTTATCGAAAGAATGCAAAGATTTCATTAATATTTTTACACACTGGTTTGATTTTAGTTATAGATAGTTATTTTTCTGCTGTTTGCAAAATCCTATAAAGAATATGTTTCAATACAGTTATAAGCAAACAAATAATAATTCATTTTTAAACATGCATAGAGTATATAGGCTCCAATACTAGTTAGCTAATAGATAGGTGAGGTTGTTTTTTTTTTCAGTCAATATCATTATTTTACACTTATTCATAGAAATTGTCTTGGTTTTGCATGAAACATCTTTATGAGTGGCTTTATGTCTTTCTGATGAGCTCCAGAATAAGGGCGAAAAACGTTTCAAAGGCTAAGCATTTCCAAGAAACAGAATGATAGATTTCATGAAAATGTAATCCATTAGAATGAAAAAAAAATTTTTAAAGACAAGGTAGATAAATAAATTCATTTTAGGTCTTTGTTCTCATTTTTAACTGAATCTTCATGATCGTAGGGGGTTATGTAGATACTAGTTTAATCTGCATGGCCGTAGGGGACTGTGTGGATGCTAGTGTTAGAATGAGAATTGTCAAATAAGAAATTAGACAAATTCATTTTAGGATTTTAATTTGCTAGCATAACCAGAATTCAGGTTATCGAAAGAATGCAAAGATTTCATTAATATTTTTACACACTGGTTTGATTTTAGTTATAGATAGTTATTTTTCTGCTGTTTGCAAAATCCTATAAAGAATATGTTTCAATCACAGATATATTGGAAAACTTGCTTTTTGAAAGAGTTCTGGTGAAAGGTTTTTTTAATATTTGTTGGCAGAGTGTTATAAAATTTTATTGCAGAGTAGTATGGTCCCTTTTCAGTGATTGTCAGACGATGCTGCGGAAATTGAAAATTATCTTTATTTCATGTGTCATAACCATGTTTAAAGTTGGACACTTCAAAATCAAGCTTGTTTGCTTTTAAATAGGTAGGATGTATAAAGTTACTGGATTATGTCTTCTCGAGTCTGTTTTTGTGCCATTTATCAACTGTTCCCACTAAATATGATAACAGTGTCATCAGTGTAAGATATGACTTTTCCTTTTATTTTTATATTTGTGAGTTCATTTAGTTAAGTATTGAAGAGAACTGGTCCAAGAACGGTACCTTGTGGGATTCCCATTTTGACAATTTGATCTATGTAGACTGTATTTTTATTATTCATTATTATTCAACAAAACAAAGGACCCCCAAATTGCACCTGGGCAGGTAAAGTTTGAACACTAAAATAAAGGGTCAACAATTTACGCTTGTCCACAAGCAGCCAAAGAATCTCAAAAGCTTCCGAACTCCCCAGAAATGCCAGGTACGATTTATGGTCTTCCCGGGATTGCTTTAGCTAAATCTAAAAATATAGCTACACATTTTTTGTTATTATCTAAAAGTTTCGGTATTATTCCAGGAAGTTCACATATTGCGTCAGCTTTATTATGATCTTTTTTAAAACCATATTGTTTTTGAGATAATATATTATTTTGTTCAAAAAAGTTGATCAAAAGTTTCGGATGGCGTCGAAGGTAGTCACGCAGGTGCAGCTCTTATGAAATTTCGAATAATATCAGTTAAAACTGTGAGAAATCGTGCCAAATTGTGTTGAACTGAAGCATTTGATTGATATAAATTAGCACGAGTCTGGTTATTTCATGTAGTTGATCTTGGATTAAGATATGTCGGTTGAATGTGGTATCATATAAACAACTTGAAAAAGAGACGCAGACATCTGGCAATATAATATAAGCTGTGCACCATAAAGTTATCGTTTCAGTGAAGGGCAACGGGCTGTTTCTAAGAAGTCTGAAGCACAAGTGCAACAGACAAAAAGATAAGTTATATTTGTTGGTTTATTAATCCTTGTCACATGGCAGGGTTCAGACTTTGAGAAGCTGAAAAAATACCCTGAATTTTCCAAGTTTTCCATAACCAAAAATATTAATTTCCATACATTTTTTATTGAAGTAATTTTTTATTTGACAAAATAATTCCTTGAATTGAATGGAATCACTGAAAATTCTTAGGAACTCTATGGTTTTCCATATCGAGATGCAGGATTCCCTGATTTTTTATACAATTTACAAAATTCCCTGACATTTCCAGGCTTTTTTAAAGGTTTTTAAATTCCCTGAGTTTTCCAGGTTCTCCAGGTTTTCCATACGACTCTGAACCATGCATAGTCCATATATTGGGCTTACCTACAAATAAAATGTCTCAAGTCAAAGGAGTTGAGATCTGCTTGATATACAGAGCGTCCCAAATGTTTTCCTAGATCTTTTTTATTTTTTGAAGATTTTACATTTTAATTTGCTTTACTTTGTATTTCCACTGTAAATGGCTATTTACCTATAAATAAAAGCGGGCGGGAGGTGCACACTGATAGAATCAGAAACAGAAGACTCAAGAGGAAGAATAAATAAGGAGATGATGATAGATGAAAACTTAAAAGAAGCATCTCACAAACGCCTACACTTCCCATGATAGACGGAAACTGAAAAGAAGTATCTCACAAACACCTACACTTCCCATCCTATATTCCTTCCCCATGCATCATGTGGCCCTCGCTGCGGCGTAGACGCCGCAACTTTCAGAAAACTTTACTGCACCCTACTCTTTCAAATCGATGTTGCCCCTTCTTTGTCTTGCAACCGATTTTACTATATTTATGTTTCATTCTTACATATGATTCTTGTTCTTGTTCATTTCCCTAAATCAGAAATTTAATAGAATATCAGAAGGTAATATTAGACAGCAAAACTTGTGCTATTTTCCAATGGTCTAAGGGTCACAATTAAAACGAATGCAATTTTACTGACAAACATAATGATAAAACGTCCGAATCTAACCTCGCGCCTTTAAAATTTGCATTTTTTAATGAAAATGAAGATGACACACTAAATACCGAAACCTATTTTTTATTGTTCTTCGGAACTTAACATTACTTTTGATGTATTAATTTGTTGCATTTGGTGAAGAAATGGCGATAAATTAAATTTATTAGTCAATTGTGAAATTATGGTTCATGTGTTATAACAATGGCGTCGATAATTTTGGCCATCAACATGGCGTATTTCAGAAAATGTGACTTTAAGGTCATTTTCACTAAGAAATGCTACTTGAAAGTAATTGCTACTTGGCGATAGTGACGAAAACTGCAAATACGTAACTTTAAAGTTATATTTACCACAAATCTGCGAATGGAACTGTAGCATCACTTCAAAGTCGTAGCAAAGTTGTGACTACCACAAATTACTTCTTCAAAGTTGCCGCTGCCACTTCATGGTTACATTTTTCCCGATATTGATTCGGAACGTACGTGTTAGCCATACGTTGAGGTCTAGACTGAACGCGTTCCTAGCTTTTGCTGTTTATCATTTACCTAACTTCACATTGAAAAACCTATCAGCTGTCACAATTTACTTGTATGCAGCCATATATCAACGACTTAATAAACATAAACCTTGTTGGTATAATATACTATTACAGTGATAGATAACATAGAAGAAAAGGTAGGTGTAATAAAACTGTGTTGAAATATTAAATTCCGTTGCCTTATTTTGAACATAAAATGTTGCATAGCATAACATAGCAGCATATAATTCTAGTCTAGGTTAGGAAAACATATTATATAGGTTAGGTTTGTTGCATTAACTTTATCTATGGTCAACATTGGGAACTAGATGGGGAAATTTACTTCATGGTAAATTTCAGAGGTGATGTGCACTTTGTAGTAGCCGTGCACAGTTCTGTAGGTAGCAGTAACGTCATTAACACCTATGAATATTACTTACAAGTTCCACTACTTTAAATAAATAGTGAAGGTTCCCAGAACATCGCGGCAACTATTACTTGAAGGTGATTGCAACTTTGAAGTCACATTTCAGTGATGCGAGTTAGTCGCTGCTACTATAGTTTACCACCTTCAAGTTCTGAAAACCCGAAAGTCGTCCCACTGGTAACTACCACGTTCCCATGTACCACGAAAGCTACGTAGAAGTTGCATAACTATAAAGTAATCAATAGTGGTAGAAACTACGAGGCAGGGACTGTAGACTTGTCAAATGAAGTTATTTTTACACCAAAGTCGTAAATTTAGTCGCAATTACGTAATGGTTACTCATACGAAGTTCCTATCTCAGTTACTGTCACTTTGCTGCTAGTTGGGCAGCATAGGCAGCCGGTCCAGCAATATATAAAAACATCCAGAAAGTTGGTTAAGGGTTCTTTTAAACATTTTTTAAATATCTTTGCGAAATTATTGATTAAGCCTATTGATCTGTAGTTTTCTATGCCGTTTTTATTACCTGATTTGTGGATGGGTATTACGAGTGGTGTTTTAAATTATTTGGGTACTTTCATATGGATTATACTAATAATATGTTCTAAAGCTGCAAGGTTATATTGATGTATATGTTTAATTATTTGCGTTGAAATTCTGTCTTCACTTAGACTGGTGTTATTTTTAAAATTATTAATATGTTTTATTAATAGATACAGGCTTCTTTACATTGCTTCAATTAGTACAAACGCTATGCATTTATCTAATGCAAATGTATCCTTTGGCCTTCCTTTACCAGTGCTAATATTATTTTAGAAACATTTTGTATTGGTTGGTATCATACATTCTGATTAATATAATAATCATTTCATTAAAATAAAAATGTGTGTTTTAATGACAGAAAAATAATGCTCTGGAAAAATTTTACATATAAGAAAAAGACATAAATCTCAGAATCAAATGGTCATAACTTTCGTCAGTACCACAACAAAATGTCGTGAAATTCAAAATGTTTCTTGTTTTTACCACTAACTTTAAACCATTATCAGTGGCGACTCGTAGTGTTGTTTGCAGGGAGAGCAGAATTAAATAATGTAAAGTTGTGTACATGAAACGATAGGCATAGGAGGTGCTGAATTTTTTTGGGAGTTCAATAGGCCATATCAGGACTAAGGATTAGGATTGTCCGACCCTGCATGGTTGCAAAAAACAAAACACACCCCAAAAAATCCCATAATCACTCTTTGCAAGCTCGTCAAGTGCAAAAGCAGCCTAAATAGCAAGGACAGAGTAAAAATGCTCACTGCTAAATGATTTCATAATGTCAACATTAAATAAAACTGGTTTTCGTTGTTTTTACTATTCGACTGACTAATCTTTAACTCTAACTTTTGTCAATATTACACAACTGCTTTATTTACTACAGATGGATATACTTACAACTTGCAGTTTTCCATTATAACTTAAAAGGGGCACCGTAATAGTAGATATATTAGTTTTTAAAAGTATATGCGAATGCAACTGCAGGTCAGACAATCTGATGTTATTTTTCAGCTTAATATTGAAAATATTGGCCTCCTGTCCTGGCTTCAATACTTTCGGAGTAAGCGTTTCAACCTGCAAGATTAACACAATTATTACTTCGAATAAAATTATTAGTAATGCATTACCTTAAAATACAAATGAGCATCTTGTGGGAATGTAATATTAATAATTTTAAGATGGTAGTCAAACTCATTTTTAACTTTAAAGGCTCTTGAAGATAAATCAACAGCTCTGTCATTTATAAAGTAGGTGGTTGTTAGAGGATCATAACTTATACCACCTTTGAGTACGGTTATATGGTATGGAATTTCAGATCTATTCTTACCGTTACGGTACTTTACTATTATCTTCCCTGAATAGTCTTTGGTATCATAGGCGGTTTTCCCTAAATAAGAGAAATTAAATTAATATCCCAACAATTTTAGTACTTCATTGAATTTAAGTATTAAGACATTTTCCCGACATTATTAAAATACACCGTAATATTAAGATTAGAATATAACTACTACTGCTATACTCCATTCGCCCAAGAGATCCAGCTAAGCCACACCCCACAAATGTGTGCTAAATTTGAATATAATATTTCTATTGGTTGAATTTTTAAAACCCATATTATAACCAACTATGTCGAAAACGCTAATACATGAGGTATTTGTTCTCCGAGACAAATCGTTTTCAGCCTCAAATCTGATGTATGGTTTTTAGAAATAACTGTTGTTATTTGCTGTTATTCCTATTCATCTAATAAAATAGTGTTTTTCAATACTGTGGTGCATATTTGTGTATATCAAGGTACGCAATAAAAACGATTTATAATATTGATTAAATGTCAGAACCACTTTTTCTTTTTTAGGTTAAAAATTCATTCTTGTCAAATTAACGGACTCAATTAGTTGTGACGTCACAAGTTAGGCAACCTCTATATACTAGTGTCATGACACACGGGTTGCCTGCCAAGCACACTGGAACTTGAGCCTTAATGCATATGTTTATAAGGCGATATTTTCGAGGATAGAAACATAGCATAGAACTTTATTTTATTTCTCCTGTGGAATAAATATTTAAGGACTTCGAATACCTATTTCACATTCAAAAAATATGTTAAATTGTATATATCTATGTATGAGTTATAAAAACTTTATTTTAATTTTTGTTTACAGTTTTTGTAATACTTTATACTTGTGTATATTTACCGATACCTTGTCCATTTAATATGATAACTGAAATCCCTTAAATATTTCTTACACGGGAGAAATAAAATAAAATTGTATGCTATGTTTCTATCCCCGAAAATGTCGCCTTATAAACATATGCATTAAGGGTCAAATTTCAGTATGCTTGGCAGGCAACCCGTGTGTCATGACACTAGTATATAGGGGTTGCATAATTATGTGACGTCACACTAACTGAGTCCATTATGAATCAAGCTCGAGCCCTTTCTCCGACAAAGAAACGGAAAAGCAAACATTTTTTGGTTAAAGAAAAGGAAAACATTGTGAATATCTTTAAGGCTTCTGCTGCAGAGAACCCAGACAACCTTAAGACACAAAACGTAGAGTTTACTGCAAAGGCAGCAGGTAATTTTTTTTTTTTGTATTATACAGACATGCTCAAAGTACTTAAAAAGTGTATTTGTTGAATAACAACTGCACCTCGCTGGTTCTCACTTGTAATAATATAAAAGAATATATACAATCTATTATACTTCAATAATTTTTGAATTTTGCTGCTTTTATAAATTTGTAGCGTGTGAAGCTGGTTGTTGCTTTCAATGGTCTAAGCAAAATGGGGGTGGCCTTACTGCATCTCTTGGGCGAACGGAGTATAGCAAATTTTCAACAGGAACTATTGGTCAAAATGGAACAAAATATTGTCGATCCTTTATATATATTAAACTCCAGTGGCACAGCAGCCTCTAACAATAATAATTAATGTTTAGAATGATCTAATTTATTGTGGTTCAGTGTAATACATAGTGAAGTAGTCTACGATACGTAGAACAATTTTCTGTAATTTGTTAGTAACGGCATAATAAAATATGAGGAGTTCCAACAGATAGGCGAGATGATTGATAAAATAGTATACAGTTGCTTGAGTTTCTAGGGATATATCATGGATTTTTTATTTTATATGTGGATTTTCGATTGGATTTTGAATAATCTTCGATGGTATATTTTGGTCAATAGCGGTGCACATCAAAATGTACCGAGGAGTTTCAGGAAACTCCTCTCTTATTTAGACTCTTTGTGAACGATTTAGCTTCAGCAACAGAAAATAGTAATTTTTTAACGTTTGCTGATAATTTAAGTGTTCAAAATAATTGAAAATCTTTCCAATGCTGAACTGTTGCAAAGTGATTTGAATGACTTGTCCCGTTGGTATGAAGAAAATTTCCTGCATTTCAATGTGAATAAGATTACGTTTATAAAAATAAACTCGTTTTACAGTTATCCTTACAAAATTAATAATAGTGTTGTAAGACTCATGAGAATAGTGTAAAAGATCTGGGCATTAATCTTGATAATAAACTGTTCCATTAGTCTATTTTCTGTAGTCAAAAATAATTTGGCAAGCAAACTTTGTGCAAGCATGTAGTACTTTACATATGAATTTGAAAAGTTAAAGATAAGGTTGCGCTTTATCCTAAAAGTTCCTAAATGATGGGGTAATACTGATTTTATGTATAAGAGAGAATGAAAGACAAGAACAATTTACGGAAAAAGGTTCTAAACATTTTTTTCGTAGGTGGCAAGTAAATAATTAAAAAATAAAAGACTTATTTAAGTCTATAACACTTAGCAAATACCTAACAGTATTCATCTGAAAGGTATTTTTGGGTCTGGTAATAGTGTATATTTATACCAAATATCCTGTACCCTAATCTCTAATTTTTATGTCCAAAAATAAAGAAAAATATGGGGTTGTACTCATTTAGTAGATACCTGGCATTAAAAACAATACATTATTTTAAAACATAGTTATGAAAAATAACAGGTCACTGATCACGTTTTTGATATTCAAAATCTTCCCCAATACACCTGGGGGTCATGGCGTCCTGGTTGTCTAGCCAATCTTTTGGACATTTACGTGAGTTGTCATTGAAACACATCGAATTTTGTCACTCGGGGGGTTTTTGGGGTTGCTGGTTTCAAATATGATATCAAACAACTTCCTCGATGTACCTGGCGATCAGGACGACCGAGGTATCAAGATCATCCCCTGGAATTTTTTTCAAATCCGTTTCAATTGAAATAAATTTATTCACTTGTGGGTTTTCGAAGTCGTAGATCATGGATACAATGTCAAAAATGTTTGTCGACGTACCTGGGGATCAGGATGACCCATTTATTGAGACACCTGCGGGAATTTGCTTGAAATTTGTTTTAAAATGGAGTAGGATACTTGGGGGATGTCTTGGCCGCTGATCATGAATATAATGTTCAAGAAGTTCCTCGATGTACCTGGAGCCCAGGACGTCCGCGTAGTATAGCTCATCCTCATGGTATTTCTCTCAATTCAATGTGAAATTCAACCGAAATCTTTACTTGGGGGGTTTCTGAGGTCTCTGATCATGAATATCACTTCAAAAATGTTCCTCGATTAATATGAGGACAAGGGCGTTCTTGCTGTCTACGTCATTTATGTAACTTTATTATAATTAATTTTTTTTGTCTATTTTATTTTTATTATTTATTCTTATCATTGATTTCCAACTATAATATATCATTATTTAAAATTGTTAGACAAAATTAATAATTTTTCGAAAATTATATTATTATTATAAGTAATTTTATACAAATTGATTATAAAATTAGCGAATTTACATATTTTGATTTAAAAAAAATGATGTCAGTTATATTATTTATTTGAAGGAATTTGGAAAAAAAATTGTGAAAAATACATTTATATTTTTTATTATACAGGGTGATTCACGTAGGCCATTCATTAGAAGTTTTTCAACTTGCAGTTGGATTAGAAACTTGAAATTTGGTATGCAGCCATAATCAATTATGCCCGTTCTATCTAAAATATTTTCAGTCCTCCAACTATACAGGGTGTGCCAAAAATTGGTACCAACTTTCTTATTTTAAATAGAAACCTATATTTTTCTTTACATGGTGCGATTGGTCTTCTAATTCTGAGTTTAGAGAACCTAAGTTATGTTAACTTATCTATTACAATTTTTGACATATGTCCAATTTTTTGAAAAAAATTGCCGCTGTAGTAGTTTACGAACAAATTTGTATCTTGTAAACCTTTCAAAATTATGAAACCAAATTTGTGAAGCAGTTAGCTGGAAGTCCAGGCTAACTTTTGATGTCCCATCGGTGGTTCCATTTTGTACCATATGGGCGCAGTCGATTTTCAAATGTTGCAATCAAAAATTGTCAAAAAGTCAATTTTTTCAAATGGCACCTACTATTTTTTTTCACACCATTCGAAAGAAAATTGAATTCTAGGGTGAGTTACTTAAGCATTCCCTATACCTAACTTCACCCCATATCGAGTTATTCAATAAAAATCTAGAAATACCTTATCTTGCCGAGAGATACCTTACTTCATCAAGTATGCCATGGAAACAAAAGACAGTTGTAATAATTTTTAAAGAAAAATATTGATTCTTATTTAATTACACACAACACCAACAAATTATTATTAACGAACAAGAACAATGTCCTATTTATATCCATATTTTATGATCGAATGGACTAATACATTATTAATTTTATTTCATCACCTTATTGCTTGGAATGAGTTAACTGTTTGCAAACGATGAACTCGGTAAAGATTAAATGTAGCATTTGAATAAACTGCCGAGATAGCGACAAGTCCAACTATGATCAAAACACAACAGGTAGCTATTCAGTGTTAGTTATACAAATTTTATTTTCTATACAATACAGTAAAAATAAATTCAAAAACTTACAATCCACTGTTAAAGTACCAACTTCATTGCATTTATTATTCGTGTCTTCCACTTCGCTATCCGGCTGTAATCGGATATTATAATAATGTGCTTTGATCGCTTTGGACGTTGTAGAAACACTATGTATTCTAACATATTTCTTCTGTGGATTATAAAGACATAGCTTTACTTCCTTTGGGGCATCCAGGCTGCCCCCTATACCAAAATCCACAGCTCCCTGTGGATGAAATATTCCCATAACTGAAGTCACCTCCACTTCTAATGGCACTACCAGAATTTCATCTGGTTTATTTAGTTTTATTCTTAAAAAAAAAGTACATGTTACAAGTGTATCTAGGCTTGGAAAATATACATTGTACATATATAGTGCAGTTAACGTGGGGATTTTACCTCTAACTTGAGTGCTAAGTAAACGGAAATGTAAAAGTTGAAAAATAAATCTAAAAACATTCGAAATACAAGACTTTTTTATTTGCAATTTTTCTGTTTCATCGAGTTTTTCTGGAAAAACATGAAAAACTACCCCTTTCTTTGAAATTGTAGCGTTTTAAAAACATGTGATTTAAAAATGTGAAAGAATTCAGATGTATACATTGAGGCCCCTTGGAATTTTTTTGTAACTTGTTAATTTTCCGATTTATAGGCAGTTTTTCATGACGAATAATGTATTATAATTTTTGCAAATTTTTCAATTAAAAAATACATGAAAATTCAAAAAATGAGTGTGATTTATATAACGTGTCCACGGAAAAGCTTTATTATAGGTGTAAATAAGCATTTTTTTTTTTTACTATGAACACAATTTTCTGTATTCTGCTCTAGTTTGACCTAAAACCTATTTTCAATACGTTAGAATTTCAAATGTATAGCGCTGGTGGCAGCTTAAAAATGAAATTCGCTTCTTTTACTATGAACACAATTTTATGTATTCTGCTCTTGCTTGACCCAGAATCCATTTCCAGTATGCTAGAATTCCAAAAATGCATAGAGGGTGCTGACGGCAGCTTAAAAATAAAATTCGCTTCAGGTAAACGGCCATTTCTGTGCTAGATATTGAAAAGTTTTATAAGAAAAACTTGCTCAAAATTAAAAAATATGACGTACCGAATTTGATAACTAAAAGCTTATTTTTGTATTTTTTTTTTTTTAATCAAACCGTCATGGAAGGAACCTAAAATGAAATATAAATCACCTTGTATAGTTATCAAATTTGGTACATCATATTTTTTAATTTTGAGCAAGTTTTTCTTATAGAATTTTTCAATATCTAGCACAGAAATGGCAGTTTACCTGAAACTGCCGTCAGCGCCCTCAATGCCTTTTTGAAATTCTAACTTTCTGAAAATGGGTTTTGGGTAGGGATGCACCGGGTAGTTGTTTTTAAAAACTCCGGGTACCGGATCCCTCTTAAAATTTAAACAGCGGGTACCGGGTATCATCAGACCGGGTAGCGGATACCAGGTATTAGCCGGGTATTGGCCGGGTACTGGGTAGTTGCCGAGTAATCGAGTCAGGTGAGAAGTGGGGGTTGACATAACCTAACTTTGTTAGTCGATTTACAGTTGTTGACGATGATTACTAAATTTGAAATTGTTGACTGAGGACTGAGAAGTTAAAATATATTTAATGCTAAGAGTTAATGGTTCTAATATGAAAAAACGAGCCAAAGATTTTGGGGTAGAAAATGAATCTTGCTTTATCCACACCTTATACAGTTAGTTGTTACAAATTCTATTATTTCACATCAAGCTATTAGAGACCTTATAAGGTCTCTAATAGCTTGATGTGAATTACTATAGTAAATTGTTGTAAAATAATCACCCAATTCAACCATTCATCTCTTTCATGCGGAAAATTGAAAGATATCCAGGAGCAATTAAATATGCGTATTAAAAAACTTATACAAGATGTCCAGACTAGGTGGAATTCTACCTATTACTTGCTTGAGAGACTTCACGAGGAAAAAAGACCTATATCTCTGTTTGCAGCGGAAAATGATTCAATTCAAAATGTAACAGCAAACGAATGGAATTTGCTTGAAAACTGTGTGAAATTGTTAGCTCCATTTGAGCAAATAACTAAACAAGGTAGTAACACTGAATCTGTCACATTCGAAGTAATACCATCAGTATGTCATTAAAAAATGTCTAGAAGATTTAAATTTTGAGGATCCAGTTACAACAAACATGAAAGATACAGCGGAGAGTTTTAAAGAGGTAGTAAAAATAATCCACAGTACGTTTTTAGACCCAAGGTTTAAGTTATTTTTTTTTAAGAAAATATGAAAAAATCAAATACTGCAACTGAATTTAACAACTGAAACTGATACTAATAAAGCTACAGATAGAATGCTCAATATTGGCAATGCAATCATTGATATTGATGATGATAGTAGAAATCAATCTGTAGGTAGTGATGACCACGATAACAATATACCACTAGCACTTTTAACGAAGACGTCTAAAACACCAGACACATCTAATTGTGCAGATCTTTATAACGACAATAAAGGCCTAAATAAGGAAGTTGAAGAATACCGAATTATTGATTTGTTAGACAGAAAGAATTCACCGTTTTTGTGGTGGAAAGAAAACTGCAAGCGATTTAGTGAACTGTCCTTATTTAGTCAAAAGTTTGTATGCTCCTCATCAAGTAGTGTTTATTCTGAAAATATAGTCTCTGAAGCTGGAAACGTATTTGACGAGAAGAGAAATCATCTTTTGGCAGAAAATGGGGAGAAATTGATTTTCTTGCATCATAATACTCACCTGCAAGATTATAAATACTAACTGGACCAAAGGTGATTTATTAAAATAATATATTATTGTTGTAAATGTTTTTAATGTTTAAGTATTACTTTTTTTTAATTAGTATGTATGTTCTTTTTACTCATTATAATGATTATAAATTGCAATTACCTATTTATTTGATTACTACTACTCGGTACCTGGCCGGGTACAGCTCCATTATCCGGCGAAACCGGGTTTCCCTTAAAATGGGCCGGGTACCCGGTGCATCCCTCCTAGTTTTGGGTCAAGTAGTCCATGTCATGAGCTGAATAGCCTTGACTGGACTGAGACGGCTTGGCGAGAAAACAGAAACGAAGGGCTGATAATTGAAAAATGCAATTTATAGAAAAGTTGCAAATAAAAAAAAGGTCTTATATTTCGATGATACATTCACGTGAAATTTTTTTGTTCAACTTTTACATTTTCCTTCTCCCACTTCTAGGAATTTTCGAATGACCATTTCTCAAAAAAATTCACCAGAGTAAAAACATCTTATTTTGGACCATAAAAGGTACACACGTTTCTTTCTTTTTCATTTCTGACCTAATTCTACAAGTTACGGAACCCGTGATAAAAGGGGTGTTTTCTATCCGATCATTTCCTACTCTAATCTTCCTTCCAACTTTTTTATTAATGTCATTACAAACACATTGCACAAGGTTTCATCAAAATCCATTTATTAGCACTTAAGTTAGAGATTTTAGTCATTTTTGCGCTCCGTTGACTGGACTAATAATGAAAAATAGGATTTTCCAGTGATTGACAAAGTTCCTTTTTAATTCATAATTCATTATATATCTGTTTGAGTTTGATGTAGGCCTCTTGAATTAGTTTAGATACACTTGAATAAAACCTAAGTTTTTCATTAAATATAATACCTAGTATTTTCTATTCCTAGAAGAATTGCAATACAGTGTTATCTATCATTATATTTAGCTCAATTTTTATATTAATCAGATTATCAGAACAAAATAGCATAGCTCCACTTTTGTTCGGATTTAATTTTAAATTGTGTGCCGCAGCGTACATATAGACTGATTTAAGGTCTTGATTAATTTTATGTGATGCAGATTGGGTTTTAGAAGGATGAAAGATATCTGTGTATCGTCTGCATATGATTAAAGATATGAATGCTGAATGTGGCCTGAAATATCTGCAGTATACAATCAGAATAGTAGTGGAACGAGAATTGAGCCTTGTGGTACGGTATGCGGTGGATGTTTGTTGAGCTAGAGTTACTCGTTGATAGCGATCATATAAATACGATTTAAAACATTATGGCTCTTTAATCGAAACCATAATATTGCAATTTATGGAACAATAAATTATGCTAAATGGTATAGAATGCTTTTCAGAAATCTAATGATATCATAACAGTATCGTAAACCAGAAGCATGTTGATACATTTTTGACATAAACCAGACCTCCAGATGTTGTATACAGTTATACCACGGTGAGATCACAAAGTTGATATGTCCTTGGTGCAAACTAGCCCATATTACGGTACCAACCTCTCACAGATCCATCAAATGGCATATTGTTTGTCTTTAAAAGGAGAATTCTAATATGCAATAATATACCGAGTGTTCCATTTAAAACAACATAAGTTTATGACGTCACATCTAATGGATCACGAAGATTTTTTAAAAATATTTTATATCCTTTATAAGAGAACCAGGATATTTGGAAGACACAAGGAGTAAATAAATTATAACAATAAAATTAATAGTGTTTTCTAAAAGTAAGGAGATTACCTGACATAGGCAGTATGATTTTGTACTACTTTGGCTTGAAATCGAACCCTGATTACAGCCTTGGTATGTTGTGGAGGAATTTCCCACATATCGTTGGGACCCTCTTGTTCACCACTGGGCAATTCTAGGTGAAAATCACCTCCGCTACTATAAATCTCCACAATCTGAAAATAAAGTTGTTCATTAAAATTCAAATTAAACTGGATCACTTTTGTAACAATTAAAGTGGATTTCACAAACATCCCACTCGAGTACATTTCATTAACCACTTTGACATCGTATAGATATAGCATAATAATTTCCTCCTGAATGATACCTACGTGTTGATGAAACATGCATCGAGTGTATTGTAGATTACACAGCCCCAAAAAAAAAAATTCAGACCAGCGAACTGGACCCATGTATCCTTATTACTCCAGTCAAATTAGACGTAAAAAATTGAAACTTCGTAACAATTCGCATCGAGCTGAAAATTGGTATATACCTTAAATACACTATTACAAATGAAATGTCAAAGTCCCCACCGATCCCCCGTCGGCTAAAAATTTTATTCAAGGTCAAAGGTCACAAATATCAGTTTTTCGCATATATCTCGTAAATGATAAATGTTATCATAAAAATAGGTTTGTATCATGCAATTATCTACAAAAACTGTTTCAATACTTTTTTACTATGAATCATCATTCGTGAGATATCGCGATGACATTTCAATTGTAATAGTGTATTTAAGGTCTGTACCAATTTTCAGCTCCTAGTACAGAGCACATCAGGGCAAAATATGCCACCCTGTGGAGGTTGGGAAACTAAAAGCTGCAACGGGTCTTTATTTAATAGCTTATAATTAATTGTAGTTATGTGTAAAGTTGGTCAAAATTGCACTGGGAGAAAAGGCGTTATTCAAAATTTTCGAGGTACTGACAATGAACGATTGTTACAGGTAAGGTAGATATTTTGGCACAAAAATTATTAAAAAGTCTGAAGCCATTGCGCTAAAAAAATACATTTACTGAGAGAAAAAGCATTGACGCTTATGGAGTTTTAAAACTTTGAACAGCAGTATCTCGCTTCGAGAACCTAAACAAATCGTAATTTTTCGTTGTTATTTAACATTTAACAACCGATACTTCATAAATCAATCAATCAATCTTTTATTGCCATAGTTTACATCCAAATGGACGGGGCATCGTCAGGTACAAATTACAAATTTATAAGTTAAAACTTAATTACCTAGGGTTTACATACTAAAAACATAGGAATTGAGACGAAGAGCAGTACAATATAACTATAAATTTACATTTTTCCAACAGTGGAAACTGTAAAAACATTTATCCTATAGATAAATACTTACGGAGGCCCTGAAGTTATGTTCACTATTTATGTTCTGTTTTTCAAGTGGTAATTGATTGTAAGCAGTGAGAGCCCTATAATAAGGTCCCTTCTCGTAAAAGGCAGAGTTGTGCTGAGGCGTACTCAATCTGTCAGCATTTCTTGTCACAACATTCATATACAATGATGGAATAGTCAGGAAGTTCTGCTCTTTAAATAAAGGCTTGCAAGATGTGTTTCCTCTACATTTATACATGCATCTTAGGATGCGTTTTTGAGTGCCAAATATTTTGCTGGCGATAGCAGAAGATGCCCAGAATATGATACCATATGAAATGATAGACTGAATGTAGGAAAAATAGAATATTCTTAGGGACTCGATGGACAACTGGTCTCTGAGCATTCTCAAAACTCCAAAAGTTGCACTTAATTTAGAATTTAACTGGTGTACATGATAGTCCCAACTTAGGGTAGTGTCTATCGTGACTCCCAAAAATTTTGGTCCGTCGGCATTTGGTATAGATTTTAAATCAAGTTTAACACATAAAGATTCAGTTGTATTTTTGGTTTTTGAAAATGAGACCTTAAATAAAAAAATACCTCTCTTACAATATTGTAGAATGGAGTTTCCCGCTTACAATGCTACAACTTCTAGAATTTTTGGACGTAAGATAACGTTGACAAATTAATAAATGTAAAACAATACGCAGATCTATTTACATCGCGGTAGTTGATCGACGATGTCCCTCCCTTATGTTCCACATCCCGCACTCTCCTATAGCCTATATTATATGAAGACAACTGATTACAATTCATTATTTAAAATCACCGTAACTTGCATTTTACTGTTTTTCTATTATTGTTTTTTTAACAACAACATCACTACAAATGAGATACCAATGAAACATACAGGTGTTACAACGAAACGTATGTATTACCGATGGTGGATTTACATAAGGGCACTTGGGGCACGTGCCCAGGGCCCCCACGTAATTGGGACCCCCGTATGTATAACAATGGTAAAAAAATATTTAGGAATAAATGAAAAATTACAAATGAAAAAAAGCAGACGAAAACGAAACAAAAAGTTAATATGAAAATTAAAGAAATTAATCTTTCCATTCGACAAGAGTAAAATCTAAATCTCAAATAATTATATATGAAATTGATGTTTCAAATCATTATTTTGTTTTCTGCGGAACAGCGGGCATCGCTGCCAACATTAGAACGTGCGTCAAGATGACGTCACCACGTGCTGGATTCCAACAGCGCATGAAAATGCAACTAAACATAGGTTAGTATATCTATTTACAAGACACAGTACAGAAATTATTTTTATTTCATCTTTTGTTTGTTCAAAGATTTAGGTGTACTGGCCAATATTATTCTAACGATATAGTAACGTTTGCGTTTGTGTCATTTGAGTACACTCATACCCATGTCAAAGGGGTTGTCAAGAAAAAGGTAATCCGCCATTTTGTGGTGGCCGTCATATTGGATCTACCATAATATTGGATATATACTATATTGTATTGTCTTCAGAACCAAAGTTAGAGTTATAAATCAATGTCAGTTTGGTTTAATTCAGATAATTTAACGTACATTGTAAGTCAGAGAGAAGAAATGTAAAGCACATGCTTCGCACTCCGAGTGTCAAAAACATACTTTATTCCGAGAAATATTTTTAAATTGTAAAAAAATGATGTTGTTGATGATACAAAATTACAATAAAAATAACATTTTCAAAAAATTATTAAAGATTTTTTAATTCGTTATGAATTCACATCCTACAAATGACCAACATAAAGGGTCAAAGTTTGCTTGGGTTTAATGCTTATACATTTATATCTTAATTCTGTTACAATTGGCCGCCTTACAAGGAGCCCCCACACGAGAAGTGTCCAGGGGCTCCTCAAATGTAAATCCGACTCTATGTATTACACTTGCCTAGTTATTGTGAGGCTATAAATTGTAACAATTTAAAAAACAACATGCTTATATATACAGTGTGTCCACGGATAGACTGAACGATACGCGTTAGTTTTTTTTATTTTTGAATTAACAGCCAATGTCATCATTTTTATAAAACTATAAAAAGATAATTAGTTATTGTTTTGTGGATGAAACTTTATATTAGCACTGACGAGGGTTCAGAGGATATACGTCGAACGATATATATCATGTTATCTATCTCGATATATGTCACGATACCTTGATATATATCGTAGTATATATCAGTTCAATATTTTTACTTTCTCATCTCACAGATAGAGGAAGTATTTACATTTCACGTCGAAAATTACATAAGGCAACAGCACAATTCTTCCCTTAACAGATGAACGACTGATTTAGCGGGAATATCTGATAGAACAGTTCGGTACTGTGTCTGAAATACTCTGAAATTCAAACTCTGTGAATAACTTTTTTCTTGTTTTGTTGGGCTTCATTTGCTTAGAAAACGTCGTGGCCGTCGTTTTTATTTATTTACCCTTTCTGTATTTTTTGGATAATGCCGAAAGAGTTTATCTTTAATTTACTTTTATTTAATTTTTTTCAATACACTGCGGTCTCAAAATTAAAACAATACTTTAATTAATCAATTAGGTAATTGAAAATATTAAAATGTTTGAAAAATGTTTTCGATTTTTTTATTTGAAAATAAATATCCAAAAGTGATATTATCCGATATATATCATCTGATATGATACTTACATATCATGATATTTTCGAACCCTGCACCTGACATTATTAACAACTTTCTCTGTAAGATTTTATTATATTCGCCATGCCGCTGTCGTCGTATTCCTAAACAAATATATATAAAAATATATACTAGCTAGCTACCTAAAATAATTATAGGTTACCTAATAATTAATGAACTGATTAAAATTCACTGTCAGATACAGCATATCTGCCACAATTAAAGAGGTAGTAGGCATAATTCGGTCGAGAATGCCTGCTAAAGCTACATAACCTCAAATATGTCCAACTTTTAGGTTAGAATATCTCAAAATCCTGACGTGCTAGAGCAAAACTAAAAACAGATTTGAATTCAGTGTCGAAAAATACATAAGAAACGCATGGTCTGACCCCAGATCCAGAAAACTTTTTCTTTTTGTAAACCTGTGTTATTATACTCTTCACAAATACAAAACGAAGAATATATTGCATTTGATCGGCACATTTCTAAAGCCGGTAATATTGCTCGTAGAGAAAATATTTTCATATCACTGTGTTGGTGATCGAATTCTGAACAACTTTCAAAAAGGCCGTCCGTCCGTCTGTCTGTCCATCCATCACATTTCTTGTAAACACGATAACTTAAGAACGAAAAGTCCAATTGTATTGAAATTTGGACAGTAAGTTAGTGTTAGCTAGAGGAGGAACCTTATTATATTTTTAACAAAATCGATCAATAAAAAAAAAGTTATACATTTTTTAAATAAAAAAATGTTTTGTAATTAAACTAAAAATGTCTAAAACTAATATTATTTACAAAAAAACTGCGAAGAGTATCCTACAGAATGTGCAACAATTTTATAAAAAGTGCAGAATTTTTTTTTCCACATTGAAAATTTTCAAATGTATAAAACTGCTATAAAATTCACATTTCTTTCAAAATTTAGTTTATTTTCCAACAGTTTATTACATTGTATTAAGACAAACATTTTAATCTTTGGATTCTTAAAATCCGACCAGTGGAACCAGAGATATGGATATCTTTGAGAAATTACCTATTATGCCTAATGTTAATAACATTTTGATATGAGTTCAGTTTAAAACATTCTTTAAACTTTTGCCTACTAGAAGTAAATTATCTTCCAGCTCTGTTTAAGAGAATGCGTATAATAATTTGCTTTGATTTGTATGGGATTTCCCAAACAAATATTGTGTTATATATAGAGTGTTTCAGGTATGCGGTCATTAATTTCTAGGCGCGATTCTACATAAAAAAAATTCACAGATTTCGCAATTCTTGCAACCATCGGGACATTGGAAATGATAACACCATACATCAAACATAAACTTCTTCCGGACTCGGCTTTGCCTCGTCCAGTTAGTCCTACGCTGTTACAAGAAGATAACCTTTTTTTGTGTATTCATAGCCAAGGAATTCTATTCCGATGGGACAATCACAGAAAATTCACATAAAAAAAATTGGGAGAAGTCCCCCCTTTCTAATTTTGTGCACACATCAGATAATGACCTTTATTGATATAGAATCATGTACAAAAACTAGTCACTGTAACTCAAAGGGTTCCCGAGATATTAAATAAAATGTCAATTTTGGGTGCCCCTTTAAAGGCCCACAGCGCCCTTAGGAGGGGTTTCTAGACCCATGTTTATGTGAACTTTTTTGTATTTTTTTATGCATAATCATCCCTAGAACTTATTGACCGCATACCTGGAACACCTTGTATAATAATAATAATAATAATAATTTATTAACCATTTGTTGATACATTGTATGTATATGTGGCAAGTCAGTACGCATAGCAAATAAAATAAAACAATACAAACAGTTTAAAATATAGAATTACTAAAATAGAACAATAACATAAATTATAACATCTCTACAGCGAATCGTCAAGATATTCATTTAGGGAATAATATGACTTCTCTAAAAGAAAATGTTTTATTGCGACTTTGAATTTATGAGGATTTAAAATTTTAAAATTACTGGGTAGTTTATTATAGGCAGTTATAGCTAAATATTTTGGACTCTTTTTATAAGTAGCCAAGTTATGGGTAGGTATTTCTAAGATTAAATTATTTCTGGTAAAATAGGAATGATTATCATTTAAAGAATTGAAACTGCTTAACTCAGACTTAACATAGAGCAGTAAATGATATATAAAAATACATGGTAGTGGAAGTACACCCAGTTCCTTAAATAATTTTCTGCAGCTATCGCATTTTCTCATTCCCATTATGTATCTAATGGCCTTTTTCTGAAGTCGAAAAAGTCTGATACTTTCATGTGAAATACCCCAAACTATAATGCCATACGAAATCACTGAGTGGAAATGAGCGTGATAATACATCAACAATACAGATCTGTCAACCACCTTTCTTAGCTGATTTATAACATAGCACACTGGTGCGATCTTTTTGCATGTTTCCTCAATATGAGTTGTCCAACTTAAATTAGCCGAGATATGTACACCTAAAAATTTGGTTACATTTTCTTGCTTAAGGCTTCCACTTTTCGACCGGATTAACAGGCTATGATCGAATGGCTTTTTAGCTAGGTTAAATCTCAAAGCTACAGATTTTTTATTATTCAGCAGTAACTTATTTTGAATAAACCAATTATTGGCTTCTATTAATTGCGAATTTGCTTCCCTAACAACAGAATTGACATTTACTTTAGATGCAAGGACAGTAGTATCATCAGCATACATGATAGAATTTGACACTTGAAAATCATTTACATAAATAATATACAAAAGCGGACCTAATATAGAACCTTGTGGTACACCAACAGTAGAGGTCAGTAGACTGGATTTATGACCACTAATATCAACATATTCATTCTATCCTGAAGATAACTGGTGAGCCACATTAGAGGTATTCCTCGTATGCCATATCTTTCTAATTTATTCAGCAGAATTTTGTGGTCTACCAAGTCGAAAGCTTTGCTTAAATCCAGGAATATTATAAATGAACATTTGTATGTGGTGACACATCAGCTAGGACCAACCCTGATTTTTATGTTATTTATCACTGCGATTCGGGCTCAGATTAGATTCAAAACAATTGATTTTATATAGTACTATGTACTAATTTTATTAATAAACGTAAACAAATACGATACATGTTTAAAAAGTTAGTCTTAGTTTAACTGATTAATTTTAAATTTGTTCTAAAGACTTAAAACAATATTTTGCATTTTTACCAAAATATCAAACTGCTAATTTGATGCTAATTTATTTCTTAGTTAAACATTGACCATGAAAATGTAAAATGAAGGTAACATAATTAACACTAGAGAAACAAGTTATGATTATTACAAAAAAAAATTCCTTAGAAATTAAAAAAAATACAACCATTTATTTTAAACTATTTAGTTGATCGTATTTAGATTTTTTACTTCAGGGACAAATCTTCAGTCGTTGCAATTTTAAGATAATGTTTTTAAAAGCAAGAGAAAGAATTAATCTGAAAGTTTAATTTAATATATGTTTTTAGCGAAAAACGTCAAGACGCCATTCTTAAAACTTACAAAAATGTTTTTTTTTTACGATAAAGATTGTTAAACAGGTTTTTTTTAATTAAGGCATTCTTTCAGTGTTTTCAAAAGAGTATTTTGTCGCAAGTTTTATCATTTTGGTAAAAAAATAACGAGTTTATTGTTACATTTTCATCACTGGGTCATATAAGTAGTTTCACACCAAAAATTCCAGTTCCCTTCAGGTTGGAATTCCTAAGTACATTTAAAACATATCGCAAAATATCTATTGACTGAGGATTTATTTGAAAATTGCAATTCACTAATAGTTTATCCTTCCCTTTATAATGACAAAGAAATATAACTTTTTTTCTCAAACTAATGAAAAATGCAAACTTTATGTGAAATTTATTTAAAATAGCTTGCCTCTTCCATATTTTTCCTTGTCCTTAACAGGAAAAAATGAGCGATTATTGTTCTTGGATATCTTCTACCTTAACCCTTTTACTGCAGAAGCACCTAAAACCGAAAAAAGTTGTGATCGTCATGTGTGAACTGGATATTTACGTTTGAGGCGCGATTGATTGTGAGAAACAAACGATAAAGCACATTATATTATGTTCATAAGGTATCAAACTTCAGATCATTACAATCATTGAAACAAGCATGGTGTATCCGCAGCCGCGCAGTGGTAAAGTAGGTTGAATACGATGCCGCAATGAAAGGGTTAACAAATTCACTAATGGAGGTAAGGCAACTCAGGAAAATAATTAGTAGTATCATATTTACAGGATGTTACGATGATTCACCATTTCATTAATTATTATTCACACAAATCTGCTTTTGCCAGTAATAACGCCAACTACAAAATTTTGCAACTTCCTATTTTTACAGATAAGAAACTACACTACATAAATATTAGTATTAATTACTTTTCTTACTTGCTATATGACTAATAGAAACATGGAAAATTGATCTATAAGTAATATCGCATGATACAATGACTACAAAGGAGATATGCTAGCTAATTGCAATTAATTTACTGATTATTCGCCTTTTTACATGGCTGCCACGAATTCGATTTAAAAATGTCCACTGATTACACCTTGCAGATAGCTGAGTGTTTCTCCTTTTTAGTTATGGTCTAATAATCTATAATATCACATCAAAAAAATATTAAAATTAACAAAGCTAAACCACTGCTGTTCCACAGCGAACAAAGTGATCCCTATAACTAGTAATAGTAATACTCGAGTCAAACAGGAACATTCGATGCTTGACGGAGATATAATTGATCAAGTTTTGGAAATTCATAATGTTCATTATGGGCTACTATTAACCATACTAAAAGTACCCGTTTCTAACTGTCAATCTTGAGCCGCCATCTTGAAAAAATGGTGCTCAAATTTAGTTCTTTGCTTATATCTCGCGAATCATTAGCGATATTGAAATTATATTCCATATATAAAACGTAGCTTATAAAATTATCTACAAAAAATATTATATACATTTTTTTTGTACCTATGGCTATACTCTTGGACAATACCAAACCAAACCTATTTATGATTTTAGTAATACGTCGATCAAATATTTGTTTCTGTATTTTCAAGGAGTATAACAATAGATATGGAAAAAATGTATATAAACTTTTCTGCAGAGAATTTTAAGCTTCATTTTATATACGGAATATAATTTTTGATATCACTAATGGTTGGTGATATATAAGCAAAAAACCAAATTTGATCATTTCTTTAAGATGGTGGCTCAAATTCGACAAATAGAGATGGGGACTTTTAGTCTGTTTAATGGTATGCCTTAATGAACATCTGTGAAGTTTCAAAACTAGATTCATTATTTTTCTCTAATTTTCCCTATTTGGCTGGTGTATAAGGAAGAGAAGGTAAATCATTATAATCACATATCTGATATTTACGCATTTTTTTTTATGGAGTCTTATCAATTAAGGCTGCTTTCTCACAGATCGGTATACTCTTAGCAAGTAATTAACTAAGTAAGGAATCTGAATACAGAGTGCATGTCCCAGGCATACATTCAAATCAGGGTCTGCTGGAAATTGTTGGCATGCACTCCATTTACATTAGATTTTAGTTACTGCACTCTATTTACCTTGTGAACAGGTTTATTTGGTGGTTCAAGATGTTCTTAAAACTTTGAGTTTACTGACAAAATAGAGAGCAAGCTATAAACAGTATAGAGAGAAATACGGGATTATAATTGGCATCAGGCAGTTCTAAGAACATCGTACCGAAATCGTGCCAACCTGTGAGACAGACCTAAATGTAATCTATAAGTGCGTTCCATTTTAATGTAATGACTACTAGAGCTGGAATATTTAAAGAAAGTTTACTATTGCACTGAATTCAGGTATTCATCTATCAAGATCCGAACAAATTATTTTTATTATTACTTCAAACTACTTTTCAATAATAGAATAGTAGACTATAAATTTTACATTTTACTACGAACCAATACTACTATAATATAATATATGTTAATACTCAATATTTAAACTTGCCTTTCTCAGGTTTCGATAAATTTTCATGTTCTGGGGCACCCATAGGCATTTACGACTATTTTTATAGTGACATCTATTGTGTGTATATGTGATCAAAATTTTCATGTAAAAAAATGCCTGATTCCTGAAACAGTTTCTTCGCTTATCCTGCAATTTAGTTGTGATTTTAATGGTTTAGGTTGTCCACTCTATTTGAATAAGAAATTTGAAATAATGAAATATAATTTATATTCTTTTTTTATGTTACTGTAAAACGTATACATTATAGTCCTGGCCAGGTCAGAAATCATAAGACCTGACGAGGTTAGAAAGAAACGTTTCCACTCAGACTAAAAAAAAATCAGGATATACTTTACTCCCTCCCAGTCACCAGGAGTATCACTGAGCACAACCTGTATTAGCATTGTGCCAAGCTCCTGGTCTCTTTATTTTCAACTCTGGTGTCTATCAGAACATTAAAAAATATATATTTTGGGTTATTAATTTCTTGGTATCTAAGAGTAAATACTGTTTCCACCCTTTGAATATCTAAAGAACATATGTATTAGGTTCTGACAGCACACTGCCATTATTGTTATATGTTACCATTAAACTACTAAAACGTTTCTATCTCGGTATAAAATCTTAAATTATTTAAATGTAAAATAAAAATTATTAGTATACCTTCAGGCAAGCACACTTAATTTTTTTATGGCATAATGTATCTCTTCAACAATTTGATGCTTTACACAAACCAAATAAATATATTTAAGTATCAATTATTATAGCTTTTGTTAATAGGATTTAAAGCAGATCGACTATAACATAAAAAGCTTGTTAGGAAATGTGCCAAATCTTATATATAGTTATAGAACATAATAATATACTCTACTGTATAAACTTTATAATTTAAAATGTTTTGGTTGATATAGAGGTACATGGTGTCAGCAGGATTTAAAGTGAATTTAATATTAAGTGTGATATAACAAATATGTTAGGAAATTTGCCAAACTTTATATTTAATAACCTTAATAATAATAACAAAAAATTATGTTACTATGAGCATGGTAAAATTATAATTAAATGTTATGTAATTTTAACTAACTAAAAAGACTGTTTACAACATGTCACTGATACTAACAGTTTTTGGTCCACAGATAATTTGTATACAGTACTGCTGCATCTGTGGGACAAAAAAATTATTTATATTTTCATAAACAAATGTTACGGCTTCTTTCGAGTTTCCATTCAGAGCAGCAAAAGTCAAAGAAAAACAGTAAATATAACATTTAGTAGAGGTAACAAGATGTTTTTTGTATGCAGTGGGTGTGTTGCTAATAGAACATCATCTTCATTCCACAGTCCACAAACTGACTGTCAACCGTTGTTTCTTATTTTGAAAATAGAAAACATCTACCAATTTAATGCAATACTTTTCTAGTGAGTACAGATTGTTTACCAGGTGTTGGTTAATTAGTTTCCAAATATGAAACATCTTTCAACATCAAACAACATAAAAGTTATAGTGGTAGTTCTACATCTCGATTCTTGCAATATACAGTGTTTAATGATCAAAGCACACATCCCTTGGATATTTAAACGTAACTGAAAAGAACCACTTGATTCATTACTTAAAGGTGAATTTTGAAGGTAATCTATGTTTATAAAGGACCCCGCACTTTTCTTATGGAAAGTGGCTTTCGGACAAATCTTTAATAATTTTAGTATATGAACCCTTACAAAACAATAGTCTCAACGGGCAAAGAGCTTTAACTATATTGTGAATTCTACAACCTCTGGAAGTCGAAAAATCTGTGATTTTTGGAATTAACACACTACGAAAGCTTTTTATTTTAACGAAGTATAAAACATTAATGAACTTTTTTGTATTAACAAGTATAGACTTACAGAAATACATACGCAATATGCAGATATACCTATGTATGCGTGAGAGTGCACACATTCACACACGCACAAATATAAATGTATAAAACACGAACATTAAAAAATGTATTTGAAAAAAAAATCAATATCATTTACTTTTAGGTTATCTCTAATCGAAAAAAAAATCAATATCATTTACTTTTAAGTTATGTCTAATTGAAAAATCCCAAAATTGTGATTGTAAGAAACTCACCTGTATGGGTTCGGAATGAGGATTGTGCATATAAATTAATGGTGAAAATGATGAATTCAATGGCAATTTAATCCCTACTAAGGGTCGTAACCTGTAATGGCTAAAGGTACTAGCACCTTTCACCTACAAAAGAAAGAGTTTGTCATAATTTAGTATAGGCAGACAACAAAATTAACTTACGTTGTACTTTAGAAAACCCTCCGATGTATGAATAAATAAACTGCTTTCAACAAAGCCCTCTTCCCTTCCCAAAAATACAACATTAAATGAAGTGTTACCGTTTGGTGGTATTCTCTGAAAATAACAATCAAGATATAATAACGACAGTCACATATTTACAAAAAAATTTGATGACATGGAGCAAATTGGATCACAAATTCGAATTCAGCGTATCAAAATACATCAAAATATGGTACTCTGTTCATTGCTGCATGACAAAAATTTTTTTTTATGGCTGTGTAATGACTTATTTATGTTACATTCATATTTACACAAATCAGTTAAAAATTTACACAATATCAAATATTTAAATTAAAATTTCATAGTATGCTTAAAGATATAAGATTGGAAATCAAAATAAAATAATAACTTGTTAACAAAAAGTAAGCATCCTAACTAATATGGCGAATTAGACACATAAAAGCTAAATTAAAAAATTTAAAAACCCTCAAGACAAAAAATAAACCTTAAAAAAAATACCTTAAAAAAAAAAATTTATAATTTATTAGTCCAACAATAAATAATAAAGATTTCCATCAAAAAATGCTATCTTAGATTTTCCTTCAGTAACTGTTAGTCGAGGGATTATACCACATAAATCAGTTCTGGGGATACCGCGCAACTTCCTCAAAAAACCACCCCTTTGGTGAAAAAAGCCTTATTTTACTGATAACTCGTTACCCTTTGAAGACATAAAAAAATTGCTCATCATAAAAAGTAAGCTTGACTAATTGTCTAAAAAAAGTCCTCTGGTAATTTTCTTGAATATGCCATGGTTTTCGAGAAAATCGGTATTGAAAAAAATTGGAAAATTTGTGTTTTTAATGCGCGCGAATTTCCGTTTATTTGTCTAAAGGGAATAGATAATGAAAACCATTTTTGTTGGAAATTTGTAAAGGTATTTACGCTTTCCATATTTGGCACCTTTTATTTAATACTGAATTTTTGCTGTCGGATGACTACTCTGTATATTTTTTTGACCAAAAGTGATCAGGTTTTCTTTGTACAGCACATGACATCCTGAGGATATCCTATTATAGTCCCGTTGTCCCAGATTTGGCACTTTCTTTTCGAATAATGATGATATCTGTAGTAAAGCAAATAATGTACCTATCTACCTAACAGAAAACTACGCAATTATGCATCTTAGTGCTCTGTTGTATTCATATTATAACCCCTTAGGAATATATTCTCCTGGAAATGTACACTTTAATAGATGGGAATACCACATTTCCATAACAATATCTACAGTAACAAATAAATTATTTATAATTAGCGAACAGCAGATTAAATAAAACCTTATCGATTAAAGCTTGTGATTTCTAGCTCCGAGTATAAAATGTGGCTTATTAATAACACAGTTATTTTTTTCCTAATGGGGGGATATATGCAATTTTTTTCATTAATTTAGTTGGAACAAGAACTGTGTTTTGTCTAAATGTTATTTGTGGCATTATCTTATTTTTTTTTTCTAATTCTTTGGGACTTCCTGCCACATGTATTTTTTTTTTCTTTCTAAGTGGTGCTCGGGAATCTACAAAATATCACAATTAACCAGTGTATGTTACTAGGTAAATAACCTCTACGCCTGTGACTTTTACATCAAAGGATCAGTTAGAGGTTGCATTATTTAAATAAATAACACAAATAAGTATAAAAACTTGAAATTAAATATTTCGCCGACGTTTCCGAAATCTAATCTGTTTCTTTTGTCAAGGCTTTTTTTGAAAAATCTTCTTTGCTGTGTATGATAAATACACAGGTCTAAGAATGTTTGTTATATTCAATATCTATAGATACTTACTATTTACATAGAACTGTTGATATAGTTAACAGTTTTTTACATTTTTATACAATGTTAAGTTTGTGAAGTTCTTCTTTTAACATTGGCAACGAGGTTGTACAGACATCTACGGAACAATTCGACATGCATCTCTCCTCATTCAATAATATTATCGCTTATTCTTTAATTTTTCTTTTTTTGCTACCTGCCTCTTTTGTTAAAATTTTTGTCGAGTCCCAGTTTATTCTATATCCCTTCTCCCAAGCGTGTTCGGAGATCTTGGACTTCTGAATTTCATTTATTTCTGATATAATTTTGATGTTCGTCCAATCTTACACTAAATGGTCTGGATGACTCACCCACGTAGTGTTTGTTGCACTTACACGGAATACTATAAATGCAGTTTTTTTCATTTTGCTCGTGGTTCTTCGGTTTCGTTTTTGTCAGAATAGATCTTGTTTGTTTGAAATACCGTCCTAATATCAAATCAATCACCGATACAGCGCAACTTTTCAGATAATCCGCATACATAAGGAATTAACGCTGTGTAACATTTTTCAGGTTTTTGTCGTACCTGATTGTTATTTTCAATTTTTATGGAAGTTTTATCAAGGAAACTCTCAGGGCATTGGTTATTTATAAGAACTTCTTTTATGAACCGTTTTGTCGATAAAACCTTCATAAATATTGAAAATAATAATCAGGTACGACAAAAACCTGAAAAAAACTTTACACAGCGTTACTTCCTTATGTATGTGGATTATCCAAAAAGTTGTGACGTATTGGTGATAGATTTGATATTAGGACCGTATTTCAAATAAACAACACTTTAAGATCTATTCTGACAAAGACAAAACCAAAGAACCACGAGAAAAATTCAAAAAACTGCATTTATAGTATTCCGTGTGAGTGCAACAAACATTACGTGGGTGACTCATCCAGACCGTTTAGTGTGGGTGAACACCAAAATTATATCAGAAAATGAAATTCAGAAGTCCAAGATCTGCGAACACGCTTGGGAGAACAGACATAGAATAAACTGGGACTCGGCAAAAATTTTAACAAAAGAGTCAGATAGCAAAAAAAGAAAAATTAAAGAATCAGTGATAATATGACTGAATGAGGACAGATGCGTGTCGAATTGTTCCGTAGATGTCTGTACAACCTCGTTGCCAATGTTAAAAGAAGAACTTAACATTATTATTAAGTCCAAAATGGATCAGTTTTTTTTTTCAAAATGTAGTTCTGCACGTCAGCTTTCCGACAACATTAAGAGAAATTTCTATTAAAGTCATTTTTCCACTTTTTCGACATTTATTTATAAACCAGGTGACAACAAATAGATTTTCTCGGCGATTTTGAAAATATTATTGAAACATTTTTACCAGAAAAGAAAGGGAATTGCGAGAACTTTAATTTAAAAAAAAAGTGAATTTTCCTCCATCTGAACTCGAGATATTTAACTTTTAGCATCTTGTAAAAAGATAAGCAAGTTAACCATTATACTCTTCGCCGATTTACTACACTTGTTATATAATTGTTGCACATTCTATGGGATACTCTCTGCAGTTTATTTTTGTAAATGATATTAGTGTCAAACATTATTTGTTTAATTACAAAAGAAAACAAAAAAATTTTTATTTAAAAAATTAATAACTTTTTTATTTATTGATCGATTTTGTTCTTCCTCTAGCTAACACTAACTTGCTGTCCAAATTTCAATACAATCGGACTTTTCGTTCTTAAGTTATCGTGCTTACAAGAAACGTAACGGATGGACAGACAGACGGATGGACGGACATTGGAAAGTTGTTCAGAATTCAATCACCAACACAGTGATCTACGAGCAATATTACCGGTTTTAGAAATGTGCCGATCGAATGCAATATACCCTTCGTTTTATATTTGCGAAGGGTATAATAACAGTAAATACACACACAAAGAAACAGAGTTGTTTCTGAACAGAACAAATGTTTGACATTAGTCAAGAAAATTAAGGTTATAATTTTATAAAGAGAAGTTAGCAGAATATCAAATTCCCCTAAATATATACGTTAATTACCAACTCAAATAAGCCAGAAACAATTGAGTACGGTGCAAAACGAGAGGAAATCTTGACATATATATATATAAAAAAAAAACATTCAGGCTAATTAAAAACAATGAAATCGTAAATGCTTGAAAATTAGTTTTTATAAGTTAAAAATGTTTTTTGTGAGTTTCATACGAAGTAAATATGTTTCAAAATTATATAGTTCAAATATTAGCCAAAAATAGTCATTCGTTAATTAACAATTGGGCAAAATGCTAAAAGTTAAATTATCTCTAGTTCAGATGGACAATTAACTTTATTTTTTTTTTTTTTTAATTAAAGTTCTCGCAATTCTCTTTCTTTTTCTGATAAAAATTTTTCAAAAATGTTTTCAAAATTGCCAAGAAAATCAATTTGTTGTCATTTGGTTTATAAATAAATGCCAAAAAAGTGGCCAAAATGACTTTAAAAAAATTTATTTTAATGTCATCAGAAAGCTAGCGTCCAGGGCTACATTTTGAAAAGAGAATCATCCGTTTTGGACTTAAAGGCACAAAATGGCGGGCAATTTAAATTTCAGATAACAAATTCATTTGTGTCCACAAGGTGGTCCAATATTTGGGCACCAAAATTTCAGGGTGTTTTGTTTTCAACGAAAGGTATGTTTCCTGAAAGTGTGAAGCCGATTGGAACTCTTAACGTCCCTTGGCGCTAAAATTAAAAGAAACACACTTTTTATACAGTTTATACCATTTTGTACATTATGTACGTACCCAAACCACCCAAAAACCAATGCAAATTTGCTGGAATTTCAATTGCGAAGATATTCACCTTTTTACCTAAAAAAACGTTGTTCAAAAAACAAAATTGTTCATAAAAAAACGCAATAGGCTTTGGAAGTTCAAAACTCAGATATATATTCTCCTAGTGATACCCCAGAAAGTATGAAATAATAAAATTGCCGTTACAAGAATATGCATATCTCATCGTTTATTTGGTCTTCTTTTACTGCACTATCATCCCTAGTAGCACAACATATTGGACCAATATATAATCCATATAGGATCAATATATGAATATTCGACCTATATTCATATATTGGTCTTATATGGATTATATATTGGTGCAACATTGGTGCTACTAGGGATGGAATATTATAACATTGTTTGGTCACTATGAGTCAAGACATATCAACAGACTTGAATCTGTTGAAAATTAATTTGTCTGATTTTTTTTTTGCCATAAACTAAGCACAATAAGAGGTATTTTTAAACTGTGAGAGAGCAAAATCATATCTGGAAATTGCTGCCTTATGTACCTAGCAGGTGCCAATATTACGATGTGTGTTTTGTCTTCAACATTATCAATACGTCAATTGTCGGGGTTGTTTGGAGTCTATGCATTTTAACGTACCATCACTCAATATTAGAAATGTGCCCATTGTCTTATCTGTCTTATTATTGAACAACATATGCAATGTACAGTCCGGTTAAGCTTAACTGCTAATATATTCCGTAGTGTGATTTAAAAGTTGGGCCAAACGAACCACACTACAGTAATTGTTAGTATTATTGCTGCTATTTATTTGTATATCTTTATGTAAATGTATTTCTACGTAAATAAATAAATCTAGCATTAGATGACCATAAATCAATAGCGATGTAATATTTAACAAAATGTAAGCATTCTACACATCAAAAATATTAATTTATACCCTGCTTCGTGAATAAAAACATTTAGTTCAGTGTTATGTAATCATTCTATAACTATTCGATTAATGATTAAATGTCATAGGTACGATAACTATACCAATGGAATTCCTAATAAGTCACTAATTTTTATCAAAACAAATTATTACGATAAAGTACAATATTTAGAAGTTAGTGTAGTACCTAGATTTTTCCTTTCTGAAATATTCGAAAATATATTTTCCTATTTGCAGGAAGTAGATATTTTGCTAAGAAAATATTGATTCAACTTGTACAAATATTTAATATATAAAATTTAACAAATGTTGGATTTTTAGTGATATTGAGAACTATGTCTAGAATTGATGGATACTCAATGATTTGCATTTCCTTTCTTAAAAAAAGAAAAGTCCCTCCCATTTTGAAACAGTACCAAATGCAAGTTTAAAAGCAAGTATATAATTAAGTAATTTAAAACTATTAAATTAAAGTAATGAGGTTATTGCCAAAATTTTACAATTTCATATACTTTCCTACTTATAGGTATGTAGAAATTAGATAAAATATGTTTATGATAACTGCATAAATTAAAACTCAAATATGTGCTAAAATTATTAGCATAATATATAAGAGATCTAATACAAATGAAAATGTTTAATTTTAAGGAAAAACAAATTGAAGGACAGGTTAGGAAAATATGCTACATATTTTACCTTATGATAATGAGAAGTTCATGAGTATAAGGTCTATTGTAGGTACTCCTTTCTACCACCTCCTTAGGGCTCCTTCCTAGACTTCGAGTCTGTTGATAAGGAGCCCCTTGGTACAGTTATCAGCTCTTGTCTTTCTCTCGCAAAGCCGCCTCAGTACAGTCAGGCCTTTACAGCTCAGCATATGGACTGAGGTTTCCAACGAGAACTTGGCTCACCCATCCATGTGCCAGATCCGCCCGAGGTTGTTTAATTTCGCCGATCGAGTGTCGGCACCTAGACTGGTGACCATACAAGTAGCTGTGGTTTATATCTAATAATTTGGATTTATTGAATCAGACCTCAACCGGACTCAAGAGCTATTGATACTTGGTGTCTCAATCTAATAAGATCATATTTATAAAAAATTTGAACTTTCTTCATATACATTAATTGTTAGGAAAGGTATATTTGCCAAATTATGCTATTTATTAATGTAACAAACTGTATGTCTTTTTTGGTACTACATAGGTACCTATTTGAATAGGTCCCACATACGTCTAACTAAAGGACTCAGAATTCAAAGAATATAGAATGAAATAATTTTAGTCACTAATGCAAGACGGAAAGGTGACAGGCTGATATTGTGGTTGTGCACAACACTTATAACCACTGTATACCTTTCTAATTCTCTACTGAGATGGATTGCAATGCCACACGGAATGATTATCCGCTTGAGTGATCCATCAGAACTTTAATATAAATAAAAGAAAGAAAAGTCATAGCAAAGACCTAATTAACCCTACTAGGTGCTACGGTATGTACTATATTAAAAGTAATATAACATCACTGTCAATATATTCACTAGATATATTTTAATAGTTTTAAAAACATGCATTTTTTTACCTTATCTTCAAAAAATGAACTGTGGAAATGAACAGTACTCCCTGATATAGACGTCATATCTATACTTTTATTTTTATCGGTATTAAACAAAGTAACCTTTTCCAAATGGGGAACACCCAACGGTCTAAAATGCAACATATTAGAAAGAGCAAAATGTTGTGAAATAACTTTACCTCTGTTTAAAATCCAGAAATGATGGTTCAAACTTTAACTGTAGTTTTGTTGAGACATCATTTATACGGGATGTTCGTAATGATGTGATTTCCTAAATGCAAATAGAAATTATTATTGAATATTTTTGAATTTATGTAACTCTGTACCTCATGAATATTCGTGAGATCATCATCAAAATACCTTGGATTTTTGCTAATGAAACCTGCAAAAATGAAATATTTTTTCACAAATCATTCTAATGTCATCTGAGGACATCAAAATAGATTCTAAAAAAATCTTACCATGACTGCTGTCATGTAACGTTAGATGCGTTTTAATTATTAATTCGAATAATGAGAGTGTAATAATATTCCACGATAACGAATTCCTAAACATTTTGACATTTGTGATATCGTTTATTTATGTATACCGCGAGATCGAGTTGAAAATACAATCTTTCACCTGTCATTTGATCGACTTTACAAAGATAACTAAACCCCTACCAACATTTGGCAGAATTGCCAACATTAGAAAGATTAATTATCAACGTAACCTAAAGTGTAGTCTCCTCAATTACTTAGGAATAAATAAACGCGGGAAGAAAAAATAGGACAACTATTTTTTTTCTAATGTAAATCTGTCTCTATATTTGAATATGTGTAATGAATTTTGATAACTAACTGACAATGTCACTAAAATTAAAGTTAGATGTACACAACTAGATTTTAGAAAAAATACGTTATAAGATTTGTCCTATTTTTTTTGCTCACGACAGTAATAGGTAATAATAATAGAGATCCATTTACTAAATGGTATTTTATTTAAAAATTGGTGGAATCATTCAAAATACGGCAATAAAATTAACTGTTTAAAGTTGTAAAATTATTTTTAAATTTCAAATGACAATGAAAAATAAACGCAAAAATATTGACCACAAAAACTGTTGGTTCAGAGAACATTCCAACGGCTCCGTAATGGTAAAGGTAGCGGTGTGTTTATGCTACATCCGCTGAATGTGACCATTGATATTTTCGATGCATCGATATATATATCGGATATAAACTAATTTTATCTCCTGACTCTACTTATTCTTACATTTTGTTGAAGTTCCAGTGAACCAATCCCCAATGTTCCAATGATCCAAACGTTCAATGTTCCAGTATGTTGGATATTGGTATTGGATAATCCAAACATCTAAACTTCAAACACCAAACGTTCAATGTACCAAATACAAAATAAAAATAGGTATTTGGGCTGTTAAACACAATTTAATGAAACTTATAGTCTTAGATTCATGATGGTATGTTAAATTATTTTTTTAAATCCTTCCTTGTTAATAATATTTTTTACAGAGTGTATTAAAACAAATAATAAGAGTCCCTAGTAACTTAACCTCAACTTTTCTTAGACCTTACTCTGCTCTTCTAAATTTGGAAAATAAATCTGAAAGTGAAATAGACAAATTATACAAAATTGTAGAACTAGAGTTAAAAGGAAATGATCCAGCTGTATTGAAAAGCTTTTCAAAATTTGCTGTAACAACAGGAAATCATTTAGATGTTGAAAGCAAATCGTAAGTAGAAATTGTTGATGCCCAAATAAAAACTGATAAAATGTATTTTAGATGGAGTCTCAGAAAGCCACTACATGATAGGTATACAGTATTAAAATCTGTACATATTTATAAGAAACATAGGGTGCAGTACGAAATTAGAACATATTTTGCTTTCGTACAGTATAAACATTTAACTGGTTCGACCGCCGATACTTTATTGGAGTATATTGAAAGAAATTTACCCGAAGGCGTAGCTCTTAAAGCCACAAAGGTATGAATTAATTATTGCAGTTAAGCGCAATAATATAAATATAAAATAACTTGATTCTGAGGTTAAATTCGAATATTTTTGCCCGGAGCTATTTTTTCGAGCATGAAAAGCAGGCAACACCATAAGCTATCATCTCAAGAAGCGATTTTAGTCTTACCAGCCTCGTGCATTGTTCCAGTTTAGTTTCCCTATATAGTTAAAGGGCCATTTATATGTTAATTTGCCAACTTCTAAGTCAAATAGACAACTATAGACAGTCGTTTTATTCATTATATTTAGCCACTAAGTTAGTTCATTGAATGATATACATTTTTATTTTAAAGATAAATTATTAATTTTGCAGTTTGCTGTTATTTAATACTTTTTATGATTTTAATGGATATGTATTTTTAGGTTGAGTTGCAGAATGTGCCAGATCATTTAACGCCTCCAAAACAATGAAGATATAAGAATAAAAAATAAAATAGTATATATATTACACAGTATTTTTATTTGGTTTATTATATTGTTCTTTAGTAATATGTTTCAGTATAACAGATAACAATTGGTAAGCCATATCAAATCGGAAAAATAGGAAGAATAGGAAAGGCCAAAATATATGTTATAGTCTTACAATTTGTGATTAAATACTTGTTGCCATACTTATGTAGCAATAATTAATAAATATAATAAATTATTTATCAGTGGTTTTATGATAACTAGCAGGATAGAAAAATGTAAACAAACAAGTTCTTGTATATACCCCTCAATAGACCGGTCTATGATATGTTAGATAGAATTACATCTCAAAATCTGTAATATGCTAGTTTATTCATATCTTTAGAGATAATCAAATATCTTGATTTAGTTTTGAAATATTGCTAATATTGATTCATTATTTTCAAAGCCTGCCAATGGTTGGATAGAATCTTTCTTGAAAGATCGAAAGGTTTATGTAAAAGAAGACAGTAAATTACACAGTCGGGAAATGAATTTCGGTGTTCCACAAGGAGCAGCTTTATCTCCCCTACTGTTTGCAATGTTTATCAATCATTTTGATGAGTATATGAAAGAACAAGACTCGCTCCTAGTAATGTTTGCTGACGATATAACCTTAGTAGTATCGGCTGATTCTCTAGAGGTTCTCCATAAAACTACAATAACAACTCTACTTACCAGATTTGAAAAATAGTGCAGTAAAAGTAAAATAATAGTTAACGTATCCAAAACCAAATATATCGCATTTACCAAAAAAAAGGTAATAAATCCAATAGAACTCCTAATAAACAAACAAATCATATCTCCATCCAAACATACTAAATTTCTGGGCATTACAATTGATGAAAAACTTTCATGGACAAATCATATTAATGTAGTGGGCAAGAAATCTCATCCTATTTGGATTGTAAATATCTAATTAATGTTTATTATGCATTAATATAGTAAAACGCTTTCAAAGACAACAAAATATTAACTTTACCTAGTATTCTTATTTTAGAAGCAGTAATGTTCACCAAGCAAAAACCAGAATTATATAATCGCAGGAATGATATTCACAACTACTCTGCACGAAATAATGCAGATATACAAATTGACCAGTTCAACTTAAGTACTTTAAAAAAAGGCCAAAATATACATGTAGTAACATCTATAATAATATCCCTCTTCACTTAAGAGGGTTAAGCAGGAGCAAGCTAAAAAGAAAACCTATATTAGAGGTGCTATAAAACAAAACATATTATTCCATAGGCGAGTATTTTGATCAGGAGTGTATTTAAAATATATTATGTCATAACATATTATCATTGTATTTACTCCACTTTTACATATGTATTATATTGTATTTGTTTAAATTATCTTATAATTGCTAAGTATATGTATTGTTATTGCTTTTATTTATTTGAAATTAACCTTTTGCAAAGACGTTTTATATCCAATGTATTTTGGCAATTGAAATAAAGCACAATGAATAAATAAATTATAAAATCAACAAGATTAATCATGGTATTTTATGCGTTTCTACTTTTACTGTTTATTTGTGAAAATGTTATTTGGTTCAAAGTAAGTGATAACTATTAAATCGATCATTTTTAAATAATTTTTGTCAAAATGTGTAGCAGTGCAATAGCTTGATAATTTGTGTAGAATATGGATGAGTAATGCTTTCGTCTTCAAATTTCCATATTCGACAAATAGGATTGTCTTTCCACCACATTATATATAGGCACACGGTTAGAAAACAGTTCCCTGTTACTAAGCTTAATATCCATCTCGTTAATTTTCTATTGGCCCCAAATAGCCACTTTACAATGGAGTTTTGAGAACAACTAAGCCAAGATATTTAGACAGTGCAGCATTAACTTAAAGGTCCCCTTGTATGATTCAAGAGCCCTCAAAACTGCGTGGCTACTGCTGCATATGTGATTATGCTTGATTGGTTGATCGATTGATTTGCCAGCGTAAGGTGGGTATTGCTGCTGATTCCGGGCACCCAGTCTGGAGGTTCGTTCCAACACGCAGCCCGGTTGCCCGCCGAATGGCCAGATGCAACCGCCCACAACTACATCCTTCATTTACTGTGACATATTCATGCCACGACCGGCTGAATATGCTGGATTGGACATGGGACATGCTTGTTGTCAGCAGTGAGAGCCACATGACGCATGGGGTAGGAATGTAGGATGGGAAGTGTAGGTGTCTGCGAGATGCTTATTTTCAGTTTCCATGCTTCTTTTATGTTTCCATCTATCATCTCCTTATTTATTCTTTTTCAAAGTTTTCTGTTTCTGAATCTAGCAGTGTGCACCGCCTCCCGTCCGCTTGCGTCCATAGCTATATGGTTTTATGTGTTCCAGAAATCTGCGTTTTATCTCGCCGTAATGAGCTTTTATTTGTATTAACCATTCCACAGGAAAATATCCATTTATGATGGAAGTGCAGGGGGAGGGCCCTGTCTCGCGGTAAAAAGAGCTTTTTTTTCAGCGGGTTGTGAGAAAAAGGCCCGAGAGAACATTTTGCCCACCCTGTATATTGGTTTGTTTTTGAAGTAATCAGGTTTTTTTTTCGTAATTCAGTACTAATTTTCGGTAATTTCCGTTTTCCAATTCCTGGTATTTTTATTTCATTTGGAACGCTCTGTACATCATATCAAACGTTGTCTCCTCAGACGTGAGAGGCATTCCTGTATTCGTAAATAAGCCCAGTATATGGTCCGTGTGACAAGGATTAATAAACCAATAAATAGAACTTAAAAATAAATAGACAAAACCATATCTTATTTTCATCCTTTGCTTATGTTACATCTTGCACTCGTTAGAAACCAGCCCGTTGCCCTTCACGGATGGTGTATTATATTGCCAAATGTTTAGTTTATCGCACTAAACCACTTGAGAAAGGAGATGCTCGGTCGTCTTGGCATATGTATAGGCGCTTGCTTCATTTGATACTATTAAAAAAAAACTGCGCGCGTAATTATTAATTCCATATGAACATTATTTTTCTGTTATAACATTTCACTTCACGCAGAATTTCATGATCTACCGATGGCTTTTTCGGGAGCATCTAACAGCACGTCTATACATGAGGCTAGTCCAACGTGAACTCCTGCTGCATATGTGATTATGCTTGTGAACAAAACCTTTTCGCGTGTACACTGTAAAATCGCATATACCTACCTCTGCTTGGAGTGCACTAGTGAAGTGTCGTCAATACCTAAATCTAGATCGATATACCAGAGATGGGCATGTGATTTTCTTCATGTAATGCCATGACACGACGTGGTGGTGTAACATAGAAATAGTAACACACGGAAATTTTCGTAGCCGTGAATTAGCTGTAGGTGCATGACGTGATTTTTATCATGTCATGTTTTATCACATCACAAAAAAAAAATTCCTCATTACAATTAATGTTTGAGTGAGTGTGTGTGTTTGTGGTCAAAAATTTGAGACGTGCGCGAGTCTACTTCAACATGTATATGTTCATGAGTGAGCGTGCGCAAGTAAAATCTTGAAAGTTGTGAGTTCACTTCAACATGTATGTTTCGTACATGAGTGCGCGTGAACAAAATCTACAAAGTTGTGAGCGTGAGGCAATATTGACTCAGGCACCCATTTCTAATGTATGCTAATAAGGTGAGCATTGCTGCCGAGTCCGGGCATCCCATGGGGCATTTTTTAAGTCTCCATGCTTCTTTTTTAGTTTCCACCTGTCATCATCGGATGGGAAGTGCAGGCGTTTGCAAGATGCTTCTTTTTAGTTTCCATGCTTCTTTTAAGTTTTCATCTATCATCATCTCTTTATTTATTCTTCCTCCAAGTCTTCTGTTTCTGAATCTAGTGTGCACCTCCTTTTGCCCGCTTGCGTTCACTTCATTTGTCTGCCAAAACATACATGCATTTGCTCGCCGCAGGGAGCTTTTTTTTTATTAACCATTCCACAGGTAAATATCCATTTATGGTGGAAGTACCCTATCTTGCGATAAAAAAGCTTTGTATGGCTGGGTGGTTATGAGAAAGATGCCCGAGAGAATATTTTGCACACCCTGTATATTAGTTTGTTTCTATAGTAATTACTTTCAACTACCGCTTTCCAATTCTGAGTATTTTCTATTTCATTACCTATATTTAATACCTTTTCATTTTTACCCCAAAATTTTTTCTTGGAAAAAAAATTCAGGTGAATGTATCATCGAAATACACGACTTTTTTCATTTGTAACTTTTCTGTAAAATGCATTTTTACCGAGTTTTTTCGGAATAACATGAAAAACTACCCCTTTCTTTGAAATTGTAGCGCTTTAAAAATATGTAATTTGAAAATTTGAAAAAATTCAAACGTATACATTGAGGCCTTCGAAACATTTTTGTCTCTTGGAATTTTCTTATTGTAACTTACTAAATTTCCGAGTTACAGGCAGTTTTTCACGATAAATAATGCACTAAGTACATTTTTTTGCACATTTTCAATTTAAAAATTATATTGAACCTTAAAAAATGGTATAAACTATATAGGTTTCATATTTTTTTATAATAATATATTTAAATCGCCCTCATTTTTCGAATTTTCATGTATTTTTTAAATGAAAATGTAGTATACACCATTTATCATAAAAACTGCCCGTAACTTGGAAAATTAGCAAGTTACAAAAGTATTCCAAGAGCCAAAAAATGTTTAGAAGGCCTAAATGCATACGTCTGAATTTTTTAAAAATTTTAAATTACATATTTTGAAAGCGCCACAAGTTGCAAATAAAAAAAATCTAGTATCTCGATGATACATTCACCTGAATTTATTTTTCAACTTTTACATTTCCCCTCCCCCACTTTTAGGAATGTTCGAGTGACAATATCTCGAAAAATATGCATTTTTCAAAAAAATTTACAAGAGTGAAAACAACTTATTTCGGGCAAAAAAAGATAAATATGTTGTCTTTTTTTTTCCTTTTTGAGGTAATTCTACAAGTTACGGAACCCGTGATAATAAAAGGGGCTTGGACTATATAAGTAATAGTAAACTTGTAGATATAGTCGTCTTCATAATTTTAAGGCATGTAAAAAATGCGGTAACCACAAAGCGGGCAGGCGGCATCTTTACCTATTCAATGATACCGCCGCGCGGACTCCTTTCCTTTGACAGGAATTTTTTATGTGCCTTAGAAATATGAAGGCAACTATACCAGTTATCTTCTGACGAGTGATGATTTTTGGCCAATAAACATGATTTGGTTTACGCTAAAACTTAACAGTATTGTGTACCTATATTGATGACGTGAACGACAACATTAATGATTAGTATAGTATATATATGTATTCAGGGGCGCGTTTAGGTAAATTGGGGCCCTAGGCGCTGTGAGATTTAAGGGCCCCTCGATTAAAAAAATATGCAAGATTTGAAGGCAAGTATATTTTTACAAATACATATTATCATATTATTTTTTTCCGGCTTTATATGTTAGCAAACTTGTCAATTTGAACGTTTGATATCACAGTTTTGTGTTTCCTCTTATACAGTATCCAGAAGAGACAAATTTTGAAGACGCTGTTGTCCCGAAGTACTTCGTAGGTAGTTATTAATTATTTTGAGCGTTGAAAAAGTGCGTTTACATGAGGGATTACCGACAGGAATGGTCAAGTAAATACACAAAAGGGTTTCAACATTAAAAAATGTCGCCTGCAACACATTGAGAATAAAGGACTCCGCAGTTTTTTATAGTAAGAATAGGTTTCAGTCGAATGTTCTGAAACTTGGGGAAAATATTCTCCTGGATCCCCTGATTAAAATTCTCTCTGACCACCAGTCCGACCGAATTCGATTTTTTGATCTAGAGGCGACTGAAACTGTGAACATCTTCGAAGGTCTGCGTAAATGTTCCATAAAAATTCTGAAAAGAAATGAGCATGAATACTCATTTCTAGAAGAAAAATAAGCATCTTTTGTCTCTTGGCATTTTTTTCAAAGTGCTTCCTTCTCCCGGAAAAAAATAACAAACAAACAAAAATATTTTTTGTATTTTTTTGCGGGAAAAGGAAGCACTTTGAAGATAAACACCAAGAGACAAAAGATGCTTATTTTTGTTCAAAGAACACGCCTACCGGTTTTCAGAATTTCTTAGACAAAAATAATTTCGACCAAGAATTTCCCTAAAATTTTATTTTTCTCTACTTCAGAAAAATCCCAAAATATTCAGGCAAGTTCTTTAGGTAAAAATAATCAGCTTATGCCCCTTCAACTTTTTCTTCAAAGTGCTTCCTTTTCCCGTAAAAAAATTGCAAAAAAATTTTTTTCTTCTGTTTTATTTTTTTCCTGGAGAAGGAAGCACTTTGAAAAAAAAGACAGCAAGAAACAAAAGATGTTTATTTTCTCTAAAAAATGAGTCTGAATATTTTCAGAATTTTTATGGAACATTTAAGCAGACCTTCGCAGATGTTCACAGTTTCAATCGTCTCTAGGTCAAAAATCGAATTCGGTCAAAGGGAATTTTAATCAGGGGGTCCAGGACAACAGTTTCCCCAAGTTTCAGAACTATCGACTGGTCCTTTATATATTTCAGCAGGCGACTTAAGCCGATATATATCAAAAATTGATGCAATTTATCTGGAGATAGCTCGGAATCTATGTCGCCTCTATAGGTTGATACTAATGCATTGATCATTGCAGTGCACTGATTATTAGCTTGTTTTGCATCCTCATACTCTTTTTCCAAATTTCTTTATTTTCAGATTCTTTTTCTATTTGTTCATCATCGCCAGATTCACTAGAATCGATTCCTAATGGTTCTTCCTGTTCGCAGTCCTCATCACTGGTTTCAAAATCAAAATTTTCTCAGTTATTTTCTCGGGTTTTCTAGATCATTTGTCTCAGGGTTCTTGAATTTTTGCATCATCATTATCAGTAGATTTATTTTCATTAATGTGAAATAGACCGAACTATAAAATGATTTCAAGTTTAAATGATATAAAATGTAAATAAACGACAAATGTTCGTGAACACATTCTCGCATGAACCATTCTTATTTTGTCATTTTTGTTGCAATTGAGATCTGATGAGGATGATATGGAAAAGGGAAGAAATGTATTTCATGATAGTTGTAAATATCATTATTGCTATCAGTAAAGCGAAAATAAATAACGACATAACAAAGAAATAAAATTTTTACATCGCTTTTTTACCTCAATAAATCGGGAAATGGGGGCCCCTGGAAAAGTGGGGCCCTAGGCGCGCGCCTAGTGCGCCTAGGCCTAAAGGCGCCTCTGTATGTATTCACTTTCGATATGAAATGTATTATTAGACTAATCAAAGCGATTGGAATAAATAAATTCCTTTGCTGTGGTAGCACTCTACTGCCATCTCTTAATATCTACTTTAAATAGCAGAACGTAGTGTGGCTGTAGAGAACTATAAATGTATAACGGGAATATGTTTCTTCATTCTGTTTATTTATTGCTTTCCACCTGTCGCTCACAGATGGCGGGGATTGTTTCAAATTCAAAAAATTGATTGAAAAAGAACGTCATCACATTCTCTGACGTAGGGTAAGAAAATCGATAGTCTACAGTTGTCTCGTTTGTCTGTACGTTGAGACGTAGCCGTATTTTTTCACTGGTTTGTCACGTCCTACGCAATACGGAGTTCGCAGTTGAACAATGCAATATCATGCTAATAATAATAAATAGCTAATCATTTACGAATATATTTGCTTTTGACGTTGAATGAAATAATTGTAATTAAATTAAGTCTAGGCAATATGAATGTTGTGGGACACGAAACGTGAATATGAATTTATTATATGCGCAATTGGAACCCTAACACTTATAAAAAAAACCGCTGCCTAAGAAATCACTACTTCCACATCCAGATTTTGCATCTAAGTCTTTTTAAAGGAAAACATCTTGACTATATACAGTATACAGGGCCGGACGGGAACCTGTGCTTCCTGAATTCATATTGGGCCCATATAACCCAACTTACCTTCGTTCTAAAATGAATCCCTGAGGAAGTAAATTCTCTTGGAGTGAGAGAAAAAAAATATTTTTTTACAATAATTTCCGTCATATTGAAGATAAAATTTTCAAATTTTCGTGGGACCTGTATCTTATAAGTGCTCTATGTAGCTTGATAACAACTCAATATCGCGATCGGTTTCCTGTTTCACAAGCAGCTATGCATGACCTCCAGAGAAAAAATGATCATTCTTGATTTTTCGTTCATATCCACAAAATGTTAAAAGTGTTAATTTGTGTACTGAAACAGGTGGACGCCATGTGGAGCATTTATTATTAATGTATTTTTTAGAATAAACTGTACTTTTCTGTTATTACAACATTTTATTCTAGAATTGTAAATAAATGTTAAAAACAAATAATAAATAAAGCCAATCAAATATTAATTTTTATGAAAAAAAAAAAAGTGAAAAATATATTTGGTTGTTGTCAAGTTTACATAGAGTACTTACCCTAATAGCACATGGACGTCCCAAAAACGTCTCAAGAACGTACTCACAGGACGTGGAAACGTCCCGAGGACGTACTCTACCGACGTAAGACGTGCCGAGGACGTTCGAGGGACGTTCCGTGTCAGCAAAACGGGGTTTCCCGAGGACGTCCCACCCAGGACTTATGTGGGACGAATGTAGGTCTAGAGAGGACGTCCTGAAAACGTTGTTGGGACATACTATGCAAAACATATAGGTACCTCCCCCTCCACCACTTTTAAGGTGTATTCACAGCAGAGGGTATTTATGTTCCTTTTTGGAGTTTCTAACCACATGCATTTCTTTCGAAATAGAATCCAGTGATTGGATTCTATTTCGAAGGGAATAAATGTGGTTAGAAAAGCCAAAAAGATAAAAAATGACTGTATAATTACCATCTAGAAAAATTATTCAAATAGATTGATTTTAATACTTGGTATTTTTATTTATCAACACCAAATGACAAATTTATGCGAACATTTTATTTCTGTTGTGCTATTTATTGAAAAATAAGTTATGGCATTTGTATTTTTTTTTTAAATTAACTTTTACTCTACAAATTCAAGTGTCAAGTGTTAAAAATACATTTTTTATGGAATTTAAAAGTTATATATTATAATACCTAGTACAGTATAACATAGTTATATATACATTAAGTCATATTGAATATTATAAGAAATAAGCCAAGTGTACAATAAAACGTAACACACTTCGTCTTTTTATAATTATCTTAGTTTATATTATTTTCTAATATTGTCTCTTTTTTGACACCCTCTCTGTTCTTTCTTTTGCCCTCTTCAACCACGATGCAATAGCCATTTCGGTGTCCTTCCAAGACTTTGAAGCGTTAGCGACTTCAGCAGCCACGGTGCAAATAAAAGAAAAATTAACATTTCAGATGAAATCTTAGCAAAAAACATAAAGACTAATATATGCCACCTGATGGCAAGCTTATATTTAAAATAAATTGTTATAATTTTCTTGGTGTCCTATTTAAAAAAAAATCACAGTTTAAATGTGAACATTTTTTTGTTTAACTGACTTTTGCATTTGATAGGTTCCCTTGTTCATTTAAAAATTTTATATGAATGATCGATTCTACAAATAATACCAAAGACCGAGAGAAGCAGAAATATATGTTGTGACTAATGCTACCAGATTAATAACATTATTATAAGATTAACGTTATATTTTTGCCAATATTATTACAGAATTCAAGTAAAGAAAATTGCTATGAGTTAATATGCATTAGGATTTACGGTTAGAAGGTTTATTAGATTGAACATTGATGATGTATAAAAGTTCTTGTACGTACGTACAGCATAATTTCAGAAAAAATATAACAAATAGGGCATATAAGTTACAAATTTGTAAATTTTCCTCAAAAAGTACCTTTATTAGTTTTTTCCTTATATTAATTTACTGAAATCCCTAAATATACTTTACAAGTTTGTTGATGTTTTTTGGCAAATGTTTTTATTACTCGATGTATCAAACCTTACCTATTAAAAATTTCATCACCTCCACTTGTTCATCAGAGATGTCGAACCATATATAACACTTCGTTTAGCACACTGAGTAGATACTTCTTTTCAATTTTTACTTCCCTCGCATACCGAAGGGAAGTATTGTATTTATAATGTGGTAGCTCTAATTAATGAAAACCCGTCACTAGGTAAAATGGTACTGGACTTCCTATATCTGATAAGAGTTAAATTATAGATTGGCGCAGGTTTAGAGTTGTATCCTACTGTTTAACCTTATGTTGTGAACACCTACCAACCGTGGTCTCCAATTTTGTGTGTTTATATAAAGTCGCCTTGAAAGACCCCTGGGCGTGAAGAGTGTGTCCTTGTTTATTCCTTGATTGTTTCTCTTCTTTTTCTCTTTCTCATTCTCGATTAGGTTAGAATAGACATAATGACTTTCGCAATACCCACAATTGTCGTGGCTATACGGGATACGTTCCCAAAGCCATTTCCTTAGGGAAAAAAAAAAAAAAAGTATTTATAATGTTTAACCAACAATCTTCTTTTAAGTGAATAAGTTCGCTCCATGATAAACAACTAAAAACTACATACCCAGGTTCACAAGTGATCTCCCATAGAATTTTAACAGAGCCAAATAAGGTGGGTGGTAGTATATACGCCATAACCTACAAATAAGCAGCACCAAATTTATCTAGAATAAAATATCGATCTAAATACTTATATATTAATAAATCAATTAAATAGACTTACCTATTTTTGGTATTTTCTTTTGTAGCCGTTAAAAGTGACTAGTACAATAGAGAAAGAAGCAACAAAAATGATGCAATGCAATCACCATAAGGCTGCCAAATTGAATTACCCATAGTTTGACAGCAAAGAGGTTTTAATCTTTAAATCTATGTTTGACAGCAACTGAGCAACTAACCGAAACCCCTACATCTGAAACGGGACGTTTGGCGGGAATTTTAAAATAAAAGAGCTTTATAGGAACTTACTCTCATTGCGATATTTTCGTACTAAATGATAGTAGCACACTAATATAGAGGATATAGTAGTATAATAACTACACTGTACTGTCACAAAGTACAAATTAATGTGATTTTGCAAGATGAAAAAAATAGTTGAAACGAATATAAGATTTCTGAAATTAGAAAAATCAAATTGACAAAATTTAAATGGGCCATGAAATATGAAAATATTTTGTTATCAAAAGAAATTTTGTTAGTAAAACTTTTTAAGGATTTTAATTAATTTTCTTTTTTTAATCATATCCTCATCTGCTCAAAAAAAACATCACTCCTAGAGATTATTTCACAGATGTGTTTAGGTTTGTCTTAACTAGACTCTAGCAGGATGTCCTTAAAACGTTTTGTTCAGAACGTTTTAGGGACGTTAGCAAACGGACGTCCTTGGGACGTACCATATAAACTCGGGACGTTCAGACCTAACGAGGACCTAAGTGAACGTCCTGGGGACGTTCGTTATGATCAGGGTTATAGAGATACAGCTCCCATCAAAATTTGAAAATTTTATCTTCAATATAACGGAAATTATTGGAAAAAAATGTTTTCTTCGGTCTCACTTTAAGAGGATGTACTTCCTTTTTTTTTTTTTTAGGAGGAGGGGAAACCTTCATAGGAGCCCCCGCCTGGGATGTGGTTTGACGGGGGATGTGTGGGATTCCCTCCCTGATGGGGAGGACGTATCCACTAAAACCCCTCCTCTTCTTCTCGCCTCTCCCACCGGAATCCGCTTTCGCATTACTTCAGTGGGGAGCCGTCCTTTTACTTTCTTTATCGACTCCCTCTTTCTTTTGTCTTTATTATTTTACGAACTACTCTGTATGCCTGTTGCCATGATTCCTTGGATGCGCATAAGCTTTCCATCATATTTGGCCAGTTGAAGGTTGACCCAGTTTGTAGGGTATAGTTCCTCCTGGTTTCTTCCCACCTAATACATATAAAGAGAGTGTGCTCTACATCATCCACCTCGTCGCAGTAGTTGCATCGGTCTGATTCTGCCCTTCTACGTTCGTAGAGATACTTCTTAAAACATCCATGTCCTGAGAGAGCTTGAGTTATGTAGTAATCCACCTCTCCGTAGAGGCGATTTATCCATGTCTGAATGATGGGTATCAATTTATAGGTCCATCGTAAATACGTTGCCGCTTCCCATTTTTGTTGCCATCTTGTAACAGCGTTCTCTCTTGCTACTCTGGCCTTCTCTCCATTGTATTTTTCCGTTCTTTCTTGTATAAGTATATCTATGGGTGGCACTCCCACTATGACCCCCACTGCCTCAGTTAAAATGGTTCGATATGCACTGCCGATTCTGATTGACATCAGCCTTTGTAGTCTAGCCAGTTTTGCCGTTAGTTTTTTGTTTCTGGTTATAGTATGCCAGACCGGCGTGGCATACAGTATTTGGGAGTGTACCACACTGGCCATTACTCTTCTTTTCGAAGCTCTTGGCCCTCTTATGTTGGGCATAAGACATGTCAGTGCTGCGACGGTTTTTTCCACTTTCTCGGTAGTTCTCTTGATATGTTCCGCGAAGGTAAGTTTAGTATCAAGCCACACTCCTAGGTACTTTATTGCCTTGCTAAGCCTGATAGGGGTGTCCAGGATAGTGAGGCAGATCGGCGCTATTTTTCTTTTGGTGGTAAGAAGGACTGCCTCCGATTTATCTGGTGCGACCTTCAGTTTTCTTGCTTCGAGCCATTCTGCAACTCGCTGGAGGGCAGTGTCTGCTTTGTTTATGACTATGTGCTCGGTTTCTGCAACTACCGTCATGGCTACATCATCAGCAAATCCGATTAATGTAACACCCTTTAGCTGTTCCATTTTTAGCAGGCCATCATAGAGGATGTTCCACAGGGTTGGACCAAGTATTGATCCCTGAGGAACGCCACTGCTTATTTCTACGGTCTTTTGTCTCATCTTCTGCTTCCAGGATTATTTTCCTCTGTGATAGGTAGGATGCTATTATCCTTACTAGGCTCTCGTCTATTCCTCTTTTTCGTAGGTCATTCAGGAAGATTTGCCATGATGCACTGTTGAAAGCATTCTGCACGTCTAAGGTTATTACGACACATAGTCTTCGATGTCGATGTGCATAATCTGCAGCTTCTCTGGCGATTTGGATCGCATTGTTTACAGCGTCTACCGTTTGCCGACCTTCCCTAAAGCCATACTGTTTCTCTGCCAGGCCACCAGTGCGAACTAGTTCTCTTTTAAGCCTTATTAGGATGAGCTGCTCGTATAGTTTCCCTTCTACGTCTAAAAGGCATATTGGCCTATGTGATGCTGGATGGTCTAGAGGTTTATTTCCCTTCCTGAGTAGTACCAGCTTAGCCTGCTTCCAGTCTTCTGGGAATACTCCTCTGCGCGCTAGTTCATTGTAGACCCTTCGTACGTATTCAGGCTTCTTATGCACTACTTCCTTGAGGATTTCCACTGGGATGTACGCTGGTCCTGGTGCTTTATTTGATTTCAGTTTATTACATGCTGAATTTAATTCCTCTAGCGTAAATTCTAAAAATACCACAGTTCTATTGTCGCATTTTTCCTCTTATTTGGGGCTGTACGACTTATTCTTGAATATTATATGCAACGTCCACAGATATCTCCCATATTGTCCGGTTACCCGGAGTCCTATCGGCGATACCCATGAAGCCACTTTAACTCGCTTGGCATACGAGAGGATTTTAACTAATTATTGAATGAATACTTTAATAAATAAAACATAGAGGTAGAAAACAAAGTACAAGTTTATTAGATTGAAACAATACAAAAAAGAGAATACTTACATTTTGTTATTACAACCCCTGGGGACGGACCATCCTGGGGAAGGAGTTGGGCCCACGCAGTACCCCGCGGACTTTCTACTTTCAAACTCAAAACCCAACTGACTTTTTTCCCGCACGCCGGTACCGTTATTCATTTTCGTTGACTTGACACTTTTGCCCCGGCAACAATGTAGTGTGGTGAACCTGCTTCCTGCGAACTCAGCTTTTTTTATACAAAGTAAAATGCAAATACGTTAAACAGATCTGGTGTAACAACCGATATCCGTTACTAAAGAAATGATGTACCGGGTGGCCAGAATAAATTTCAAGTACTGCGTGACACATCTCCCCCACCCATGAAAGCTGGTCCCCAGCTATAAACATTTGGGTATACAATTACAAAAAAACAAAAAAATTAAGTACAGAAAATAGAAATAATTTTAAGGTATTCAACAAAACGGCAAACACAGTATTAATACATTTCCAAAACAAACGATACACAACAATAAAACACACAAGAACAAAATAATAATATGGAGTAAAAATAAAAAAAAATTAAAAATGAATCATTGTCATCAAGTTTTAAAATAATTCACTATCAATAGATCGACAATACAAAATATTAAATTCTCTATTTAACCTTAGTAGTGCAAGCTCCAATACTTTGTAAACTATTATCAAAGGCCAGCTAGCCAAAAAAAAATAAAAATTCAATAAGATTAAAATAAATTGTATATTAGTATTAAAAAATTAAAGGATCCTTGCAATAATAAATCAAACGAGTTTTTATATAAAGATACACCATGAAAAATATAAAAAATATATTTTGCTAGAATGTAATAAAATTCTGCTACTTGGACATCCAAAAATGTTTCATTTAAAAAAAAATAAAATATAGTAGTAATAAATTAAAGTAAATTCTTTTGAGAAAAAAAATAAACAATGAAATAAAAATTACCAAGCTAGGATGTAAAAGATTTTAAAAACATTTGGGCACACACAAAAAAGTTTTCATTAAAAAAAATTAAAGTATCATTGTAATGATAAAATAAAATAAGTTTTTCGCCAAAAAATAACAACAAAAGAAAAATCAAAAATACTACGCTAAGACAAAATGATTCTAACAATGTTATTTGGGCACTTAGAAATGTTTCTCACTAAATAAGTTTCAGAAAACAAACAACTGTTATAGCACAAATTTTCGGAGTCCGGCTCTGTTCAATTTATCAAATTATTAAACCACACTTACACCATTGTCCTTCCACGTTCCAAATATTTTCTAAATGTCTTTCATCGCCAACCTTTATCAATTGTCATTTCAACATTTGGGTTCGTGATGTGTAACCTGTGGATCCTCGGAACAAGGGTAGAGATATCCCAGCCAAGCGTACCACAACTTACTGCTCCCATCGTCGCCTTCTCCACTGTGCGTAGGGCGGTACGCACTGCATTTCCTTTCGTTCGGGACCAATTGGACCATACCATCTGACGTGTACTCCTTGTCTACTCTCCATCTATCCATTTCCAAAAAATTTCTTTTGGAAATAACTGTCTGTCAGGCTAAGGCGGAAAAATTTAAGGCGAAAACTACCACAAGTTGTTAATGTGGGCGGAAAAAAGATGCCATTATAGAAGTGTGCCTTTTTTATCGCCTGACTGACAGCGAGACTCGTTCATGAAGCAGCTCTACCATTTAATATTGCAACTGGTTTTGAAAAATTTGAAGAAAAACAGCGGACTTTTTCCTCAAATGCGCTCGGTCTTGGTCGCTACGACTTATAGGTGAGATTCTCCGTTCCTGGGCTATTTGAATGGGGTTGCCTTCCTGTGCTATGTGTGTCTCATTTCCACGGTGCGATTACATAAAACAAAAGAATGGCCCAAGTAAATTCTTATATAACATTATTTGAAAAGAAAACATAACAATATGCATTTCTTGTAAAAACTCTTAATTAACCATTTTGTCAAACATTAATAGAAACAGAAAAAAAAATTACACAACAAACGGTTCACCTAGCCAAGTAGACTTTTCTAATGTAAACAATTTAAAAAAATTACCATCGACAATTAAAACGAAAGAAATTTAACTTCTCATTGGTTTAGACTCTAGCCCAAATTTATCCACAAATTAAAAAAAATAATAGAGATAGGTAGATTACCAGTTATGGTTAGATCAACCCTAAAATTACAACCTTAATAATATTCATGATTTGACTTAACAAATCTACCCTTCCTATTTGGAGCTTGCGTAAAGAAAATTCTCAAAATGATTTCTCCAAAAAACTTAAAAATACTTTCTTTACTCCATAGACTTCTCTCTCATATATAAAAAATAGGGATATATTTCGATCCCCTTAAGTTATTCGTTGACTTTTATTTGTTTAAGCACACAAACAAAACAAAACAAAAAAAAATGTACTCCATGAATTGACCTTTATAATAATGGGTGGGGGAGATGTGTCACGCAGTACTTGAAATTTATTCTGGCCACCCGGTACATCATTTCTTTAGTAACGGATATCGGTTGTTACACCAGATCTGTTTAACGTATTTGCATTTTACTTTGTATCAAAAAAGCTGAGTTCGCGGGAAGCAGGTTCACCGCACTACATTGTTGCCGGGGCAAAAGTGTCAAGTCAACGAAAATGAATAACGGTACCGGCAACTGGCGTGCGGGAAAAAAGTCAGTTGGGTTTTGAGTTCGAAAGTAGAAAGTCCGCGGGGTACTGCGTGGGCCCAACTCCTTCCCCAGGATGGTCCGTCCCCAGGGGTTGTAAAAACAAAATGTAAGTATTCTCTTTTTTGTATTGTTTCAATCTAATAAACTTGTACTTTGTTTTCTACCTCTATGTTTTATTTATTAAAGTATTCATTCAATAATTAGTTAAAATCCTCTCGTATGCCAAGCGAGTTAAAGTGGCTTCATGGGTATCGCCGATAGGACTCCGGGTAACCGGACAATATGAGAGATATCTGTGGACGTCGCATATAATACTCAAGAATAGGTCGTACAGCCCCAAATAAGAGGAAAAATGCGACATTTTTCTTTTTTTTTTTTTTTAGAAAACAAAGTACAAGTTTATTAGATTGAAACAATACAAAAAAGAGAATACTTACATTTTGTTATTACAACCCCTGGGGACGGACCATCCTGGGGAAAGAGTTGGGCCCACGCAGTACCCCGCGGACTTTCTCTTTCTACTTTCGAACTCAAAACCCAACTGACTTTTTTCTCGCACGTCGGTACCGTTATTCATTTTCGTTGACTTGACACTTTTGCCCCGGCAACAATGTAGTGCGGTCAGGGCCGGAGCGAACGGGGGGGGGAGGGGGGGAGCCACACCCCCCATTACGATCTAAAAGGGGGCGCCGCCGGCACGCGCAAAAATATATCGATATTCATATATTTACATTTATTTTCATTCTTTCTTTCTTCTTAATTTCGATTTAAACAAGTAACTATCTTTGATCATTCGCTAATCGCTGAGAGCGCCAACGTAATAAATAACCCGGCCCGTTTCCAACTAAAACAATGCGCAATGCGCCCTCGTCCGACGTTAAGTAGCAAGTGCGCTATATCAAATTATTATTCGTTTATTATCAAGATGTAACCCCCTTTTACATAAATGGCTCCAAGATGCAAAACTGCAGCGCCCCTACCACGTGACTTATCTATCGCCTCAATCCCAAAATGAATTTATCAATCTTCTCGCCAAAGAACTTAAAAAGAAAATAATCAGGGAGATCGAAACTAGCTGCTTTTTTACAGTTTTGGCGGATACAACACCAGACTATTCTCAAACGGAAAGTCTTTCCATAGTTATACGCACTGTTGATGAAAACTGTGAGCTTCGTGAGAAATTACTTGATATTCTCGAGCCAAAAGGTAAAACTGGAAATGATATTGCTTTAGATATTGTAACATGTCTTAACAGAAATGGGATCAATACCAACAGATTTTCCTTTCAATCTTATGATTTCGCATCAGTGATGTCTGGCCAATATAATGGCGTTCAATAAAAAATTAATGAACTTATAGAATATCGAGTTCCTTATGTTCCATGCCAGGATCATCATATTAATATGGCAGTTGAACATTGTTGCAATTCAAGTTTTCTTATAAAAGTATTATTTAATTATCTTGAAGAACTTTTCGTATTTTTTACCTCTAGCACAAAAAGAAATCACGCCTTGAAAGAGAAGCTTTCTGAAGTCGAAAATGCACTAAATTTAAAAAATTTGTCGGAAACAAGATGGACTGCGCGTGCTGAAAGTATTAATGCTGTTCATACATCATACGAAAAAATATTAGATGTTTTAGACGAATTATCACAAAGCAGCAATTTCGATAAAATGACTCAGATGAAAAGTTTGGGCCTACTAAAGAAAATTTTAAATTTTGATTTTATTGTGTCTCTATTTTTCATGAAAAATGTAATGTACAAAATTAAAATTCTAATTGAACTTATTGAGTCCCCAAATCTTAATATAATTGACTGCAAGAATATTATGGAAATTACGACAGAACTTCTAGAAAATATGACAAACGACTCCTCAGATATTAATAACCTTATTTTAGCGGCGAACGTAATGGCAAATAACATAGGAGTAGATGCAGAAGCAGATTTTCGAAAATATCACCGAAGGAGATTAGCCCCAAAAAGATTAGACCCCAATAATGACAATGAAGTAGACCTTGATATGTGCACATTTTACAGAAAGGAGTTTAGAACAGTCATGGATACCTTGCTTTCTAAACTTCGTTCTTCTGTTGAAAATATTTCGATGACTTTATCTCCAATATTTAATGCGTTTAATTTTCCTTTGAAAGCTGAAAAGCTATATGTTGAAGATGTGGAAGCCTTATTGCAAATGCTTCCACCAAAACTTCCAAAACCAGATACGCACGCATTGCATTCGGAGTTTGAAATTTTGTTTGCAGCTTGCGATAAGGCCTCAACACTTCAAAATGTTATAGAAATATTGATAACTAAACTTCACATGCTAAAGCTAGCACGTTACATAATTCAATTTGTTGTTACAGCTGGTTATGCATCTAATGAACAGTCATTTAGCCAACTAAAAATTGTAAAAAACCTACTTAGAACCACTATGAGTGATGATAGACTGAATGATCTTTTATTATTAAAATGTGAAAAAGATTTGGCATATTCCTTGGATTATTCAAACCTAATAAATTCGTGGGGAAAGTTGAAGGAACGCCGAATTAAAATTAATTAATTTTTAAGTACCTACATAAAATACAAAAATGCGATCCATTTATAATCTCTAGCTGTAGATTACCTATATTAAGTTCAGATTTTAAAACTATTTCCGTGTACTATTTTGCCAATAATAAAAACTTGAGTGTTCTTAGTTTCCACTTGTTTATTTTGGTTTTTCGTATCTGCGGTGTGATAGCTTAGATCTAACCGCCCCTTGTTTTTCAAATTTCGGCTTATATGGAATAGACAAAAAAATCAAATAGGGGGCGCTAAAATAGTCTCCCCCCCCCCCCCAAAGTGATCGACGTTGCTACGGCCCTGAGTGCGGTGAACCTGCTTCCCGCGAACTCAGCTTTTTTTATACAAAGTAAAATGCAAATACGTTAAACAGATCTGGTGTAACAACCGATATCCGTTACTAAAGAAATGATGTACCGGGTGGCCAGAATAAATTTCAAGTACTGCGTGACACTATCACAGTCGAAGTTTACTGACTCGTGTACCGGGAAGAGGTGGTTAACTACCTCTTTTGTCATTTGCATGGACATTTGGGGTCTTGGGGGAAAACCTAGCATTTGCTTCATTACAATCTTATAGCCGTCCCCCCAGATGTCATAGTCTAGTTTGTCACACAAACTTTTCCAGCATGCTTTTTTAGCTGCCTTGATGCTATTTCGCAGCCTTTTTTTGCTGCTTTTGTACTTTTCCCTGAGATGTTGCATTTCTTCCGGTTGGTTCCTTCTTGCATTTCTTGTGCATTTCCTTTTTTTCCTCAAAGATTCCCTGCGAAGTTCGGCAATTTCTTCTGACCACCAATATAAAGGTGGTCTTCTCGCATTGTATTTTCTTTTCGACATAGTTCTGTCACAAATCTTTGTGAGGGTTTTGGAAAAGTCTTTTGCAGGGGATGCACCCTCTTCCGGAAATATGTTGGTATCATTCAGTGTCTGACGTCTGTTGCAACGTCTGTTTGTTCAAACTTGCCGTCCGCCACCCTTTGTTCCGCGTTACCCTAGCTTTTTTCTGCTCCTTTTCTGTTACCTCAAATATTATGTAGTTGTGGTCGCTGAGGGTTTCCCTCTCAGTCACTTCCCATTTAGATACTTTATTTTTATTGTCATCAGTAATCAGGGTTAGATCTAATATGGACGAGTATTCGTTTCTATGAAATGTTGGTGCGTTTCCATCATTTACACATATTAAGTCATTTTCTGCCATCCATTCAGTTAGGACGCGGCCTCTCTCATCAGTGACATTCATACCCCATTGTACAGATTTTGCATTGAAGTCCCCCACAACTATGGCCTTCTTTTTGTTAGTCCTTATTTTCCTTCCTATATCAAAAAGCATTTCCTCAAGATTATCCAAATCTCTATTTGGGGAAGCGTAGCAACTGTATACTGTGAAAGAGCCGATCTCGACGTAAGTGAAACCATGTCCATAGCCCTGTCCCTTGATTACTAAGCGTCTGTCCAATACTTTTATAGCGGTGTCTAGATGTTCATCAAGTATCCAATATTTTCTGCCTTTAATTGCATTTTTATTAGGCTCGCTTATTGCGATTATCCCTGCGTCTATCTTATTGGATGTACTTCCTCGGGGATGCATTTTTAGACTAAGGTAAGTTGGGTTATACGGTCCTAAATATCTAAGACAGGGCCCCTAATACCATTTCTAAACAACTTCTCAATAAGTAAAAGTCATATTCTACGCAGTCAAAGGCACATGAGTAAACGACGAAATTTACACTGACTGTTTTTTAGTTACATAAATTGTAGAAAATTGCTCGACAGTATGTCGAAACGGAAATATTACCAGTATTACCAACTTATGAAGAGAATTAGTCCAAAATATGATTTCACATTGAAATTGTAAACACGAATGTTAAAGGAATCACACTTCTTGACCATGATATATGTCACTTATTTCAAAGAAAAACATCGGGCTGTATAATTTGCAAGTGTGGGATTGCCAAGAATTCTGCACGATTTTTTACAGTGACGATCTGTTTATTTCCATTAGCAAGTATGAACTCATTGATTGACTATGATAGAATTTTAGTACTTGAATTTTATTTGTGTTGAGTAAGAACCTATTTGCAGAAAACTAATATTGTGGTGTAGAAAGAATGATATATCGAATTTTATCGTTGAATAGATACTATTAAAAAAACCGCTGCCAAGGGATCACTACTTCCACATCCAGATTTTTCATCCAAGTCATTTTAACGGAAACATAACAAAAGTTATTCTGTGATGATATTTGCATTCTAGTATGTGGAAATTATTGGTCATAGAATTTTAATATTTGGGGCAGATGTCATTGAAAATTTTGAGGCGTTGGTTTCTACCATATACGTTAAAAAAGTTTCTAGCTTACTCTACTTATTTTCACCTATTCACAACCTACCACTCCCCACCCCTTCCACGGAATCATCTCAATTAAATGTCATGAGGTGGTCGAAATATATTCGAAAGAAATCTGAAGCCTTGGTTTCTAGTATATGCACCAAATCCCAAGTTTTTATAATCTCACGGCTTGCTTTACTTATTTACCTATTTACCTCTACTTAACCCCCACTCCTTCAACGAAATCATGTCAAAATATAATCTAGTTTCAGATGTCGTTATAATACATACGTTTACCAAATTTCGAGCGAATATCTCAATTTTATTTTATCAACCCCTTTAATAATGGAGTCGGGGTGGTGGGGAGTTGAAAGTATTATAAAAAAATCTGAGGCCCTGGCTTCTAGTACATACACCGAATTTCAAGTTTCTGTACTCTTACCAGCTTGCTTTACTTATTTTCCCTATTTACTCCTATTATAATCCCTACTTAACTCCCAAAATATAATATAGTTCCTGATGTCATTATAATATATACGTATACCAAATTTCAAGTGAATATCTCGAATTTGTTTTATCAACCCCTTTAATAATGAAGTGGGGGGATGGTAAATATTATAAAAAAATTTGAGGCCTTGGCTTCTATATAACGCATACACCTAATTTCAAGTTTCTGTATGCTTACCAGCTTGCTTTACTTTTTCCTCCTATTTACCCCTATTTACCTCCGAACCCTTCACCGGATATGTAAGTCAATATCTTAAACCGTTCCGGAGAAAACGTGCGGATAAAAAAAAAGTTACAGACCGACAGACAGACGGACAGACAGACCGACAGACAGAAATTTTTTATTCGCTCATATTTAAAATCTCGACGTTTCATGACATTCTAAACCTATTTCAATAAAACATTTTTTTTGAATTTTTTTTACGGTTACTATAAATACTTCCAATCCACTACGTGGATGTGGAAGTAATTGCAGATATATTGTCACTAAACTGAATTACATTTTTGTGAACAATGCAAGAGGCTCAGACAGGTTTTTGATTAAAATGAGACAAAAAAAAATTGCTATACTTCCACTCTAGTATTTGGATATGGAACTATATGTAAGATCGCAGGAACGATTAAAATAAATAAACTCGGATCTATTTGCGTTGGTCTAATACTTTTTATTTATACTAAAAACTTTCCATTATTTATCTTTTTTGTGCAATTATTTGTTATTGATTAATAACACATCTGTTATCATCGGAATTAACGTCCGGTTGTAGAACCGCAATTACCGCTCATTTCGACGAGCTTGTATTTAACATTTATTTTATTTACAATCTATAAAATTCGTTTGACTGAAGAACTTAACTCGATGACCTCTTGATTGTATTTTGGACATATATGTATACACTAATACGTTCATCTAATAAAAACTATTATTATTGTCATTTAAAGTTCTTTTTTTCTGCAGCATATTGCTCGTGGAATTAGTTTCAGTACAAGCAAATCTCTAAAAATAACCTTTAAAAAAGTCAGATCTCCATAAAGACAGATAAGCAATAGGTGGTTTCTCTAGTAATTAAAATTGTCGTCCAAGTTTATGTATATGTTGCTTTCAATCAATGTGTTGTTAAGAATTGTATACCTACGCACTCGTTTGTAGAAAACATCAATTTTGTCAAAATTGGTGGTAGTTCCAGTTATTTTGGAGGTTTTTAGCAAGTACACACCTACCTCGATATGATACAATTTGACTCTTTGTAGTTAGCTACTTGTTAGATCATCTAACATGTAGTTAGGGAATATCAAACTAGAGATTCCCTATCTACTATTGGCGCATCCACCAAAAATTTAACACTAATAAGTCATAATGTTAATGGCGTTTCGACCAAGCAAGCAACATGTGCTTTACATTAGTATAGTTGATGATTCCAGTTTTAAATTAATATTCTTTTAATATTCGAAAGAAGTGGTGTTATACAGGGTGTCCCAGAATTGAGTTCCCGGACGGGGATCTGTAATTCCTAAGGTCATTTTGGGCCCATTTAACTCAACTTACCTTATTCCAAAAATGCATCCCTGAGGAAATACATCCTTTTAAAGTGAGACACAAACAAATTTTTTCCAATAATTTCCATTATATTGAAGATACATTTAAAATAAACATATACTTGCTATTTTTTGATGTTACTAATGAATTAATTTTTGTATTGTCATGACAATGCGACGGTCTGTTTCACAAGCAGCTATGACCAGGGCCGTCGAGATAAATACGGGGGGTAATATACAACTCCCACCAATCTTCAATTCATCCCTATAAAAATTTCGAAGAGCGGGGGGAGTATCCCTTAGAATACAAAATTTTTTTCTCGGTCGAAATTTTAAAGAGCGGGGAGGGGAAGTAACAATTCTTGGATTGAATATGTATCTCGGTCGACATTTTGAAAAGTGGGTGGGGGGGTGTGATATTCCTCTAAATTGAATTTATTTATTTATAAATTGTATTTATCTCAACCGAAATTTTAAAGTGCGGTGGGTAAAATTCCCTAGAACTATTCATCATGATAGAAATTTTAAAAAGCAAGAACAGGGATATTCCTTTATCTAACAATTTCATATTTACTCATTATAAACAATACAAGTCATTCGAAACTCGTTATTATTTGCACCACACTAATCATTTGCAAGTATACCTCTCTCGTTTCACCTATTGCAAATGCAAATCTCCAAATCTCCAACTTCGGGCGAAACTCGGGCCCCCTCAAAATCGCCGGGCCCCCTCAAAAACCGCCGACCCTCCCCCCCTCTTGACAGGTCTGGCTATGACCTATAGGGAAAAACGATAATTCTTGATTTTCGGTTGATATTACACAAAATTTTAAAAGTATTAATTTGTGTACTAAAACAGTTGGATATTATGTGGAGCATTTATTATGAATGTATTTTTGGTTAAATAAGCTACTTTTCTGTTATTACAAAATTTTGTTCTGGAATTATAAATTGATTTCCTATGTTTTAAAGATACATTTAATAGGTCCTGACGATTTTTTTGTAGCTTGTATCTTATTCTTATTGATTTTTATAAAATGCTGTTATTTACTTAGTTTTCGTCCAGAGATTATTCACCTGACTAGTGTTAAATTATTTTCTTGACAAGAATAATTGTGAACGTATTTTTTTTAAAAGAAACTGAGCGACTTTTTTTAGTCGAATGTTACAGTTGGCTGAGACATTATGCATTGAGGCTATACGAGAGAAGATTAAATGTACATAATAATTACCACATCCATTTTAGAGTTTAAGCAGTGTTAAGTTACACCTTACAGAAAGAAATATCAATCAAAAATGTCTTTTAGATATGAAATATAGATAGTTTTTATAAAAGCAATAACTATTCTACCTTGTTACTACATTTTGAAAAAAAATGTAGTATACGTTTAGCATTTTTCCGGTGGACCGTCGAAACCCGAAAAAAACGTCAGATCGATGTGAAAGTCGTATCTATCGATTCGAGAGCGAATTTAGAAAATTCCGTCCGTCGGTCAGTCGGTCTGTCTGTATGTCTGTCTGTCTGTCTGTCTGTCTGTCTGTCTGTCTGTCTGTCTGTCTGTCTGTCTGTCTGTCTGTCTGTCTGTCTGTCTGTCTGTCTGTCTGTCTGTCTGTCTGTCTGTCTGTCTGTCTGTCTGTCTGTCTGTCTGTCTGTCTGTCTGTCTGTCTGTCTGTCTGTCTGTCTGTCTGTCTGTCTGTCTGTCTGTCTGTCTGTCTGTCTGTCTGTCTGTCTGTCTGTCTGTCTGTCTGTCTGTCTGTCTGTCTGTCTGTCTGTCTGTCTGTCTGTCTGTCTGTCTGTCTGTCTGTCTGTCTGTCTGTCTGTCTGTCTGTCTGTCTGTCTGTCTGTCTGTCTGTCTGTCTGTCTGTCTGTCTGTCTGTCTGTCTGTCTGTCTGTCTGTCTGTCTGTCTGTCTGTCTGTCTGTCTGTCTGTCTGTCTGTCTGTCTGTCTGTCTGTCTGTCTGTCTGTCTGTCTGTCTGTCTGTCTGTCTGTCTGTCTGTCTGTCTGTCTGTCTGTCTGTCTGTCTGTCTGTCTGTCTGTCTGTCTGTCTGTCTGTCTGTCTGTCTGTCTGTCTGTCTGTCTGTCTGTCTGTCTGTCTGTCTGTCTGTCTGTCTGTCTGTCTGTCTGTCTGTCTGTCTGTCTGTCTGTCTGTCTGTCTGTCTGTCTGTCTGTCTGTCTGTCTGTCTGTCTGTCTGTCTGTCTGTCTGTCTGTCTGTCTGTCTGTCTGTCTGTCTGTCTGTCTGTCTGTCTGTCTGTCTGTCTGTCTGTCTGTCTGTCTGTCTGTCTGTCTGTCTGTCTGTCTGTCTGTCTGTCTGTCTGTCTGTCTGTCTGTCTGTCTGTCTGTCTGTCTGTCTGTCTGTCTGTCTGTCTGTCTGTCACGCCCAGCCCCCCTAATCCGTTTTCGGATTGCGATGAAACTTGGGTGGTTCATAGGAGGTCTTTAGAAAACCTTAACGCCGGAAGCTCGGCTCCGTTCGGAAACCGGGAGTACCCGATATAGACGTTTCGAGTTTTTCGGGAGAAATTGAATAACTCGATAACGGGTAGTCGGATCGAGACATTTCACTGGTAAAGCCCTACAAATAAGTATGCCAGATACTATGTCGAAAAACAAACGAAAATTGATTTTTTTTGCAAAAAACTGGTTTTCTCGAAATCGAGCTAGGAAGCACGATAACTGTCCAGAATATTGATCGATTTCGATGAGACTTGGTGGGATCAAAGGTACCCGGCCACAAATCAAGCCTATTGCTGGCGGCCCGAATCCGTCGACCGCAAGTCTGTTTTCCAGGGCCGAGTATGATTTTTCAAAGAAATTAATAACTCCCGAACCGAAGGTCCGATTTTCGTTTTCAAAAATGGCAATTGTAGGGCTCGATTAGGTCTATTAGTTGACGTTTGTGAGAAATTTGAGAAAACAAAAGCGAATCTACAAATCCTGGAAAACTTGATTTTTTTGATAAATTCTACAAATTCTGAACAGTTTCCTAATAAAAATCGAAAATTTACTATTCCTTCGATTGATCTCTATAACCAGTATAAGGCACGGACCTTTTTGGACAAAAAATCTGAAATAGAGTTTTTTTGAAAAACTTAAAATAAACGAGTTATTTACGAAAATGTATTCCATAGAATTATTTTAAAAAATATTACAAATTGATGTGATAATGTTATATTTAAAATATCATCATTCATTTAGTTATTTTCATTTACTAAATAAAAATAGAACCGATGCCCTTTCCGTGTTTCAAAATGTAGTTAGCTTTTACTTTAGTCAATGCAAAAAGAAAAAAAAAAGAAAAATAAAACATGTCAAAGCACTGAGTCATCTTGCGACCCTCTGCTGAAAATGTTATGAATCATCCCAACAGATTAGATTAAAAGCATCAAAATGTAGTTTTTTTCACTTGTTACTACATTTTGAAAAAAAATGTAGTATACGTTTAGCATTTTTCCGGTGCACCATCGAAACCCGAAAAAAACGTCGGATCGATGTGAAAGTCATATCTATCGATTCGAGAGCGAATTTAGAAAATTCCGTCCGTCGGTCAGTCGGTCTGTCGGTCTGTCTGTCTGTCGGTCTGTCCGTCACGCCCAGCCCCCTTAATCCGTTTTCGGATTGCGATGAAACTTGGGTGGTTAATAGGAGGTCTTTAGAAAACCTTAACGCCGAAAGCTCGGCTCCGTTCGGAAACCGGACGTACCCGATATAGACGTTTCGAGTTTTTCGGGAGAAATTGAATAACTCGATAACGGGTAGTCGGATCGAGACATTTCAAAAAAGGAGTGGTGCCGCTGGCAAATCTCTACAAATAAGTATACCAGAGGCTATGTCGAAAAACAAATGAAAATTGTTTTTTTTTTGCAAAAAACTGGTTTTCTCGAAATCGGGCTAGGAAGCACGATAACTGTCCAGAATACTGATCGATTTCGATGAGACTTGGTGGAGTCAAAGGTACCCGGCCACAAATCAAGCCTATTGCTGGCGACCCGAATCCGTTGACCGCAAGTATGTTTTCCAGGGCCGAGTATGATTTTTCAAAGAAATTAATAACTCCTACTTCCTAATAAAAATTGAAAATTAACTATTCCGTCGATCGATCTCTATAACCAGTATAAGGCACGGACCTTTTTGGACAAAAAATCTGAAATAGAGTTTTTTCGAAAAACTTAATATAAACGAGTTATTTACAAAAATGCATTCCATAGAATTATTTAAAAAAATATTACAAATTGATAAATTCTCCGTACGATAGAGGTGCAAAAAAATAATGTAATGTTATATTTAAAATATCATCATTCATTTCCTTATTTTCATTTACTAAATAAAAATAGAACCGATGCCCTTTCCGTGTTTCAAAATGTAGTTAGCTTTTACTTTAGTCAATGCAAAAAAAAAAGGAAAAATAAAACATGTCAAAGTACTGAGTCATCTTGCGACCCTCTGCTGAAAATGTGAATCATCCCAACAAATTGAATAAAAAGCATATCAAAATGTAGTTTTTTTCACTTGTTATAACTTATAAAATGGCATATATAAAATAAAGGTCACTTCCCTATTTTGAAATATCATGTTTTATTAAGTTATTACCTACTTTATTACTTCTTACTAACGAAATTACATTGATAAAATAATAAACTAATCATAATAATGAGCTATAATGCTAGAGGAAATCGTTTCGCTGTCTGTATTTTACCATAAACTGAGTAGTAAATATGCAATAACCATTTACTTAGTTTTATTATTTTTGGTATCACACTGCGACGCAATTGTTAAGAAGGTCAGTCCAAAATAAGGTCGCTAAAATCAATACGCGCGTAGAAATGCGTTGCTACTTTATGCATAGGATCGATAGATTCAGCCTTTTATTTATTATTTGATACCATACAAGGTCGTTTCTTTACAAAAACATTAAAACCTACCGCAAATTTATAGACTTAAATATCTTATTTAATGATTATCAGATTATATTATCAATCAATATTATATAGAAACAATTGCGTATATATTTATTTAGTCCTGGAGGAGATTGGAACTTTCGGTGTGACGCTGCGTCTGAAGTAATTTCCACAAATACCAAAACACTTGAATACTATCACTTTCCGCACGTTTCATCAACCACGCTGGCATCATCTTGAGATGATTAAAACTATTTTAATGGGTGGCAAAACGTGCGTCAATTTTATAGTATTCAGGTATAGTATTCATAGACGTAAATACTCAAAGTTTGTACAAACTAAGGTTTCTATACATCTATGGGAAATTCTTTTCATTATCTATCATATCTTCAAATGGGCTTGTTCCATGATATTCTTTTTATATGGTTTTTATACTTTCTCATATAGTACTCGATATTCTCATTATACACTTAAAATTTCGTATTATTAACTTTTTCCGTTCTCGAGATATAAGGAGTTGAAATTAGTAATAGTTGCAAAAACCGAGCACTCATTTGTGACGTCACTATACGCAAGTGACGTAAGAAAAATGGCTTTCTGGGACTTTTCAAATTTAACCTGAAAAGTCGAAAAACATGGAATTTTTAAACGCTGGTAACTAAATAAATACGTCGAGTGGAAGTTCGTTCTATGTGTCTACGGAAAGGAGAAGGTCGGCGATGAATTATAATCGTAAATTGCAGGGTCGAAATCGAAAATTCGTTCTGGCAGGAGCGAGAGAAAATTGTAATTTTTTGACATTTCACCAAATTGTACTCCCCTATTGTCAAGTAGTAAGCAAAACAAACAATACTTCGAAAACACTTATAATTATAACCAATAAGGAGCATCAAGTCTATTGAGATCGCCGAGTCTATGCGTATAGTGACGTAGCGCCTGGCCACGCCCCATTTTCGCGAGATGGAAATTTGTAATAGTTTTTAAGATACTAAACGTGCGAATAAGATTCTGATTTTTTGCAGATCCATTAATTTATACTTGCACTTTCGATTTATGAAATAAAAAAAAAATGCCGAACAAGCCCATTCCCAGTTAACGGTCGATCTGGCACGAAAAATCCTCGGAAGTGACGTTTTTTTTAAATTTTTTGTTTTTGTGATAAAAAGTCGGACTTGTGGTGACCCGTGTGGACGACTCACAGGTGGTGGTGGAGGGGGGGGGGGATTTACAAGTATAGTCGTCTTCATAATTTTAAGGCATGTAAAAAATGCGGTAACTACAAAGTGGGCAGGCGGCAACTATAGAGATACGGGATATCAGTTTCTTATACATAACTCGCTTAGTTTGATTTGGATTGAAAAATTGTATGGGTTAAAAATAAAGGGCTCGCAAATGTGCGTAAACTGAATTTTGATTCGTCGAAACCGAGAGAGCCGTGTTCGCGTTTTTTGCAGGGAGGAAGACGGCTTAGCGACTTGCTTTTTTCCCCCAATAGATAGTTGGGTCCAAAGTGCTGTGTCCAAATTTCAAATCGCTGGTTCGATTGGGAGGGGAGGAGGAGGGGAAAACGAAAATAAAACTCTTTATCATTTGTTTATAATTTTCGGCATAAATAAACAAATGGTTGCGGAAAAACCGATGTTTTTTTAAAGCCATTTTTCGCCAGGAAGGAAATTCTTTCGCCCTTGGATGCGGAATTTTTCTCTCTTTGATTTGAGCCCGGCCATATTGCGACCCGATGATTAGAATGGGAGGGAGGGGAGCGCAAAGTTCTTAGCCCATAGAAGGGCAAGGGAAAGGGTTGGGGACTTCGGGCACCCGCTCATATTCAAGGGCAATCAATTTTCTTTTGAACTTTTTTACCACGAAGCTCTAACTGCATTAGGGCCTGCACGCGCGCGTGATACATTTATAAAATATAAAAATATGTATATAATAGTGCGGAACATGACTTTAAAAAAAAAAAACATCGGTTCTTCCGCAACCATTTGTTTATTTATGCCGAAATTATAAAGAAATGATAAAAAGTTGAGGTAGGAACCTTAATAGTTACAGCAGTTTTAATTTGATTTTAGTTTTTCCCTCCCCCTCCCCTCCTAATCGAACCAGCCCACTTGAGATTTGGACACTGTACTTTGGACCCGACTATCTATTGGGAAAAAGAAGGCAAGTCGCTAAGTCGCCTTTTTCCCCCCAAAAAACGCGAACACGGCTCTCGGTACATACGTTCGTTCTCGCCGCAGTGAAAAATCCGTTTACAAAACCGGACCTTCAAATTGCAATATCTTGAGAACCGCTGAACCCATTTCGACGAATCATAATTCAATTTACGCGCATTTGCGAGCCCTTTATTTTTATCCTATACAATTTTTCGATCTGTATTAAACTAAGCTAATGTCCGGAAAACTGATATTCTGTATGTTTACATGTAAATCCCCCCCTCCAGCACCCGTGAGCCGCCCACACCCATCACTACAAGTTTTGGGAGATTCGACTTTATAATATCACAAAAAAAAATACTATAAAAACGTTGTCACTTTGAAACCCAGATCGACTCCACTATAATTCCTTGTAAATGTAACTTTTGAAAAAAAAGTAAGTAAAAAAGCAATTCAAGATTTTCACAAAAATATTCAACTACGGTGGCCTTTGATTTTATTAATCGGAATGCAGGTATTTAAAAAGAAGAAAATTAAAACACTCTGAACCGATCATGATTAAAAAATAAATAAAAATTGTGTACAAGCAGAAACTTCAAGATTTCCACAAAATCATTCAGCTTCTGTGGGCCTATTATAAATAACACTTAACGAATTGTACAATTATTATTGTAATTGTACAATAATTATTGCGCAGTTACCACAATGTGTCAATCAGACGTACAAGGTAAAATTGCAGAGAGAGAGAGAGAGAGAGAGAGAGAGAGAGAGAGAGAGAGAGGGAGCAACTGTGAAAAATCGACAACACTCCAAACAAGATCAGCCGATTGCCAAAACCATTAATATTATTATTGCTATTATCATTGCTATGTTAAAGCCGTCTCTGTAATTCAACACCGCAGGGTCTGAGTTTAAGTTGAATAAGTGAGCAGTCAGTAGTATCTACTTTATCGGTGATAAACGACAGCCAATGATAAGGCTGGAGATCAACTACGTCACGAAGAGAGCATGAACACTTTATTTACATTTTTGTATTGAGGATAATTCCTATATTAGTAGCTTGCAGCTTCCATACGACGCGCGACGAGATGAGTGGCGTTCACTGTACTCTACTCTTTAGCCGCTTTCATACGAGGCACCTAGTGGCGGTAATCAGTGGCCGCCACTTTTAGTAAGGCATTATCGTAAATGCGCGCTTTTACGCGTGGCAACTGCAGTGGCGACAACTGATATCAGTGGCGCATAGTTGCTCACTCCCACAACTGGTGGCTGATGATCACAGTAGCCGCCACCGTAGTTTGGGTATTGTTTTAAATGCAAGTGTTCATACGTGTCAACTTGTTGCGTCCACATTTAGTAAACTATTTAGTAAAATGCCTCTTTTCATCACTGTATCCTTTCCTGTAATATCGGTTTTGATGTAGTTGAGAAGTTCTTTAAACGATGACTTCGATATCCGAAAACAAAATTTATTCTCGTCTGCACACAAATCGCTAAATAAAGTAAAATATAGGCCTTGATCCACTCTTGTTGATAGCATAGGATGCACTTGCATTTGTCTTGGCCTTCGCCTTTTTTTTCTTGATTAGCAAGACAAGAAGAAGGAGTTCCTCATTCGAGGCCATCTTTTAAACTGTTCAAGTACATTTTGCTTTATCCTTGGCTAAGAAGTCAGCCGTAGAAGAGAGGGGCAACTAGTTGCCTGCAAGTTGTGTGCATCGCCACCAAAGGGTCACCAGTGGCGGCCACTGATTGCCACCACTAGTTGCCTCGTATGATAGCGGCCTTTGACTGTATTATAAGGGGCCGGATCCACAGGTCACTTGGTGGTAGACACCGGTGTCCGACACCGTTTTAGCAAACCAGTGATTCTAATGAGACTGTACTCACGAGCCACCGTGGCGCAACAAAACACTGAATAGCTGTGCTTTATCGCTCGTGGGCACAGCCTCATTTGAATCAATGCAATGCTTTGCTAAAATTAGACACCGGTGTCTGCCCCTAAGTGGCCCGTAAAACAGGTCCTTTAGGCAGTTTTCATACGAGGCAACTAGTGGCGGCAATCAGTGGCCGCCACTGATGACCCTTTGGTGGCGATGCGGTTAACTTGCAGGCAACTAGTTGCCCTTCTCTTCTACGAATGGTTTCTTAGCCAAGGATAAAGGGAAATGTACTTGAACAGTTGAAAAGATGGCCTCGAATGAGGAACTCCTTCTTCTTGTCTTGCTAATCAAGAAAAAAAAAGCGAAAGCCAAGACAAATGCAACTGCATCCTATGCTATCAACAGGAGTGGATAAAGGCCTATATTTTCCTTTATTTAGTGATTTGTGTGCAGACGGGATATCGGATATCGAAGTCATCGTTCGAAGAACTTCTCAACTACATCAAAACCGATATTACAGGAAAGGATACAGTGATGAGAAGGAGCACTTTACTAAGTAGTTTACTAAATGTGGACGCAACAAGTTGACAAGTATGAACACTTGCATTTAAAACAATACCCAAACTACGGTGGCGGCCACTGTGATCATCAGCCACCAGTTGCGGGAGTGAACAACTATGCTCCACTAGTATCAGCTGTTGTTGAAGGCGCGTAGTTACGATAATGCTTTACTAGAAGTGGCGGCCACTGGTTGCCGCTACTAGTTGCCTCGTATGAAAGCGGCGTAAGTTAAACATAAATTACCTCGCTATATCTTATCCCTATTTACGAACACTTAATAATTAATACATTTCATGACAATGCAATTAATCAATCAAATGTTTCTTAATACTCCACATTAATTTATTAGGCGTAAAACTGCTTATAGCCGGTTAGATATATATGTTCTATGTTCATTGTATTTAAATAAGCAAATTAACTTTATTAGTATTACATTATGGATGCTCGCAGAATGTATCATCTAAACAATGAGTTCACTTTAAATTATGTAACAGAGAAATCCTAATAATAAAGGTACAGGGCAGGGCGTTGAACATATTTTTACTTCGTTTACCGCAGGTAAGTATTGTAATCTTAAACAAATTTTCACGTTTCAGATTATTAAAAACTGTACGATAAGTAAAGATACTATATTGATATAACTGGCTTAAATTCGGGCCTTCGGAAAAGACTAATTAAGAGTAACATGTTAGGTCTCCAGTCCTTTAGAAAGGTACTTCAATGGAATAAGATATTTTAAAGAGTGCTCTCGTTTGGTGTGCTCTCGTACCTTATAGATGTAATAAAAGCCATATCGTAAATTGGCATTTGAAATCTGATATAATATAATTTTAGCTAAAAATATGAACAAAATTTGACATATTGTTGAAACCATTACTGATAGTTCAGTAAACTTGTCATCAAAAAGGAGGATTACCTGACATCAAATCCGGTATCTATGCTTTTACATATACATAGGATTACAAATTAATGGTAAATCCAAATTTACGACCTCTGCAGACCTCCGGCCTTGGTAAAAAATCCAAAGAACTGCAGGATTTTGCCTTTTCTTTTCATTTCTTGTCGATTTTGTCCCCTAAGATCTCTCTAAATAATGTTTTTCTGGAGTGAAATACATATCATATATCCACCTTCCTGTACATACATGGTGTTGCATCATGAGAGGGACATAGCTTAACAGGAGGTAGAGAACATCCATTTTTTCCATTTAAATATATTTAATTTTCTTTAACTATGGTATAATATGTAAGTATTCTATATAATTGATTTCCTTTTTACAGTCCTTTATCACAATATTTCAGACACACGGGGTGTGTGCAAATAAGGTGACCGCCGATGGTATGGCTGAATATATAGAATTAATGCATGTTAGTTATTGTTTTGAATTTATTGGATCGCACATTTCAGAATTTTATGTGCATTTTATTTGCTGTATTTTTCTGCAGAAAATTAAAATAATGGCTGAAACGAGGTTTACAAGGATATGTGAGTGCTAATTTAGGTATATAGGGAAAAACAAGCAAAACCCTACTAAAGACAATGTCAGACGATAAACACTGGGGCGTTTAACTGCCAGTTCAGTGTAGTGTCTGTCAGCGGGGTAGGGGGAGGGATGGAAAAGCAGGAAAAGGGGGTTTGTTGTCTGTGTGGTTTGTTGCGTTACGTAGGGTTGTCAGGGGGTTGTTAATGTCACCGTCTTTCGTAAAAGACGGGTAGTCGTTGGTGAAATAATTTGTGCGTGTGGGTAGGTTGGTCGTGTATGCGTATGTTTGTTATGTCGGCTGTGACCTCCGACAATTGAATTTTGTAGGCGAAAAAGGCCTGAGCCGTCTCGTCGATGTAATCTCGTATATACGAGATATTAGTGACCCTATGTAATTCAATTATCGGAGTATATCTGTCCGCGTTTGTAAGTAGTCGTAGTATTTTATTCTGCGTAACTCGTAACCTCTTGCACTGAGTGGCGGAGACTAAGTTCCAGGCCGCGCACCCATATGTCAGGAGCGGCCGGAAAACTACTTTGTACAAGGTGAGCTTATTTGATATTGAAAGCTTACTCCACCGATTGACAAGAAAAATGTGGAACGCTTCACGATTTTGCGTGTCATCCTTGCGCAGAAGCCATGCTAATCTTCTCTGTATCATTCCAATTTTGGTATATGTACCGCCGAAGCGAGTACAGAGAACATCAGTGGTAATGAGAACCTCCCACAGAAATTTATCATTGGGCCTTCATTACGAAGTTACAGGGTGTTTTGTCATTTTTGGCAGAAACTACTTTTTGTTATTACTTTGACGGGAATGGAATAATGAATTCATATTTGATACACCTAACACAGTAACGATCCTTCAGAGGTACATGTGAGACATGAAAAAAAATCCAGGTCCGGAGTCACTAAAATTTAGGTTTCTTCGTTACCTCTAAAAAACATGACCCTGTATGTATATATATTTTTTGAATTTCTGTACGATATTCGAAAAGTTCACAAAAAAAAATAGCAAAATGGCCTAGTCAATTTTTTGTTACACCTTTGTGGTTATTTAAATACGGTGTTAAATGCACAAGAAAATTTCAGAACGGTGTTAAATGAAAGTCACGTGAAACAAATAATTTTGTAACTAAAATTTGCATTTCGCAATGAAGGCCCAATGAGAAATTTCTATGGGAGGTTCTGATTACCACTGATGTGCTCTACCTCCTATTTAGCTATGTCCCTCTCATGATGCTACACCCTGTATATTACAGTTTCTTAATGTGATGTGGTAGGGGCCAGAGCCCCCTGCTTACCCCCGGGCCGATACGCCTTTATTTAGTCGGGTGTAGTAAAAATGACTTTGTAAAATATCAGTCTTGAATCTATTTAAAAAATATGTAACAGAAAATATAGAGAGATAAGTATTTTTGTAATTTGTATTTATAAAACCTACCAATGTTTAATTTTTTTTGCCAGCTGTGAATTCTTTCGATTTTAAAACTTATGGGAAAAATAAAAAATGGCAAGGGCAAAGTATGGAAACTTTGCAAAACTTTGAACAGCTGTACTTGGAGAATATTTAGTCTACAGAGTTCGTTCTGGTACCAATTTGTAGCAAATCTAGTCTACTTTCAAAAAGTATTAAATTATTTCTACCAAAACAGTAAGTCTTAGGGGTCAAGACAAAAACTGAAAAAAAAATTAAAGAATCTCGCAGTTTTTTTGATTTTTGATCAAGATCTGGAGGTCTACAGAGGTTGTAAATTTAGATTCAACATTAGTTTATAATCATATACAACGCACTAAAAAACATGGTTACCCGATTTGATGTTAGGTAGGATGACAAAGTTACCGGATTATGAAGAAGAAATGTGCTTTTAGTGACAAATATATAGGGTGGCTACGAACCCATTTTGTTGAAATTTTGCACAAAAATAGTATTGGTACCGTACATGAGCTGAAAAAGTTTTGGTGCAGATCGGATGATATTTTGCGTAGTTTTGTTATATACACTTTCTTACTTTTCAACTGAATTAATTTTTGTATTATATCGTTTGACGGTAGATGCTATTCTGATTTCAACGAAATATAACTTCACTCTCTTTATCTTTACTTAACACAAATCTACCTCAGATTTTCAAGAATTACATCGCGTCGGTGACTTGAGAAGTAGTTAAGAAAACAATAACAAACAAAAACTATTTTCCGTTAATAAAGAATTGTGCGAGCCTCGTAATGGTGGGTCGTTAAGTATAAGTTCTAGCACGCACGGAACGGAGGCCTGCATCACATGACTCAGTCACAGTGCGTTTCAGCAAAATTATTATGACAAAAAAATTACACAAAAAGCGGCTTGCAAGTATAATTCCTTGGAATTTGACGATAAGATTTCCACTTTGCAGCTGATTATCTGTTTTGATAATGGCATTGTCTTCACTATTTCGAGATTTTGCCATCGTGATCGTATGAATAGAACAAAAAAAAACTCTATTTATTTAATAGTAAATTATCATTTTTTTGTGGAAGACTACAGATATATTCGTGTAGGTACAGTTTGTATTGTGATTATTTTATGATCGAAGAAATAATGTTACGGACAATTGACGAAATCAAACACTCTTTCTTGCGAAGATAGTGCACGTAATCAACTTTTGTGTACATACTATTAATCTAACGGTTATTATGATCAGCATTTGTACTGAAAAAAAAGATTACACAAAATTAAAGTAAACAAAAAATCTTAATTTTTTAAATCAACTTAATACTTAAACGTGTTGAGAAGAAAACTCGACTACAGCTTTTTTATCCTGTTCGGGTAAGTGGTATCAACTATTGAATCGATTGCGTAAACATTTCAGTGTTTTAGAAATACCCTATGAATCGATTCTCCGTTCTGTTCAGACCATAACCCCAAGCCATTACGGAATAAAAATTCAACGCTTCTTTCAGTCGCAGGGTTGCCAATGTCGGGTATTTTACCCGAAATGCGGGTATTTTAGACCATCTGGCGGGTAAAATAACTGAGAGGGTAAAATCGGGGATTTTGGAAATGCCTACGCCAAATTTCTACAATCTAGTGTTGTCGATTTGCGGACAATCTATAAAGGCGGAGGATATTTTTCTTATACTGTTAAAAATTGGACAAGAAACGGATAATTTCAAGTGTAGCATCGTAGTGTGGCTAACCGAATTAGGTTTGTGCAATAATGAATAATCGCCGAAATCCCCCCCCCTCGCTCTTTAAAATTTTGAGAGAGGCAAAGAAATACGTAGAGAAATCGTCGCCTCCCGTTTCCCAAAAAAGTACGCCAGAGAAATCTCCCCCTCCACTCTTCAAAAATTTTGGCCGAGGGTAAAAAATGTGGATTAGAGAAATCCCCCCCGCTCTTCAAAATTTGCAAGGAAGAGACCAAAATAATGGTTTTACTTCTTAGTAACTCAACCCTTTTAAGTCATAAATATCAAGTATAAAATTACGGGGAGTTTCATTATGAGATGCGGGTAAAAGCGGGTATTTTGTCAGATTGGTACGGGTATTGACAATTATAAACCTGGCAACGCTGTTTCAGTGTGCTTGAGAATCACATGAATATTTAAGCTCGTCGTCATTTCTGTATCCTCAAGGCATTTTTCTAAGTCTTGTAATAATTTCCGTAAATCCCAATTCACTATTTTTTGTACCAAAGGAACTGTCTATAACTTTATTCATTGATTTGAACGCGGAAATAAAATGAATAAGAGCTATGCAACCCACCTCCTTATAAATTTCGTCCAATTTGTCAGCTTCTTTTAATAGTTTTCTACAAGCATAAGTATTTGTATTCCTCCACAAAAATGACAATTAACTCTACAATAGATAGAGAACCAACAGTTTGTAAAAATTGACTATATTTATTTGTTTCTTTTATTTTTCTGTTGTGTCCATACGTTCACGATGGCAAAATACTGAAATAATGAAAACACTGGTTTTATCAAAATGTTCAGATTCCAAGAAATCATTTCCTGCATCCAGTTTTTTGCGTCATTTGTGAATAATTTTATGTGCAATTTTATATAACGAGTTTTTTTTAATTTTTTTTTTTAATTTGATACACTATTCAACACGTCAAAAAACCCAATTACAGAGTAGGAGATAAAAACTAAAATTAAAAATAGTAACTTGTGAAAAATACATATACACACATAAATACATGAATACACGTGAATTCATCCAAGAGACAACTAACTAAACTAAACGTATATAATACATTTTAGTATAAATATACATATACAATATACATACATAAAAAATATACAGCTTATGCAAGAAGTATAGTACACGGTGAGGCTACTTGTGTCAACAAAAAGGAACAAAATACAAAATTTAAGTTAAAGACAGATTCTTTATGTCTGTAAGACTACAAGTGAATATAGATATATTATACAATAATTTAAATAATCGATTAGATAATCGATTATTTAAATTATTGTACATACTGCAAATCTGCTGGATACAAGAAATTTTTTTTACGTTTGTCCTTGAGAAAGGCAAGTGAAATAAATTGTTGTGTCTAGATGCCGGTCTAGGAATTTGAAAATTAAGCATACTTAAAATATCTCCACAGTCGATGTTATTGTGTAAAATATTGTATAAAAAAGTTAATTGCGATCGGTGTCTACAGATCTCTAGACTATCTAGGCAAAACCTAGAGAGCAATTCTTCATGTGGATAACCAATAGCTGGATAAGTCCCGTCAGCCTTGAAAGTCGCATGTTTTAGGAAACGGCGTTGAATTCTTTCCAAATTTTGTATGTGTACATTATACACCACATTATTGAAGCATATTCAAGATGAGGTCTAACAAAAGTAGTGTAGAGTTGCTTTAATGTGCGTACATTTTCAAAATGTGCGGAGTTTCTAATAACAAAACCCAGCATTCTATAACTTTTGGTGACAGCAAGTTCGATGTGGTTTACAAACGTTAATTTTTAATCAAATGTCACACCCAAGTCCCGAAAAGTGTCTGGCCGGAAAAGTATATAATTGTCTAATTTGTAATCGTATAGGATAATATTTTGCTTTGTTGTAAATGTCATAACGTTACATTTTGTTTCATTCAAGGGTAATTTGTTTATCACACACCATGTATTAATACGATCAATATTGTTTTGAAGTTCATAGCAATCTTTTTCACTTGCAATATTACAAAAGAGTTTTGAATCATCCGCATATAGAAGGCAGTTAACAGTTAGATTATCTACTATATCATTTACAAACAAGTTAAAGAAAAGGGGACCTAAGTTTGAACCTTGGGGGACTCCTGACGTGGCTAAAACCTCAATAGATCTAACACCATGGTATACAACATATTGCTTTCTATCAGTTAGATAGGACTTAAAAAGCTCAATAAGGTTGTCCGAGAAGCCATAACATTCCAATTTTTGTAAGAGGATACCGTGATTCAGTCTATCGAAAGCTTTGGAAAAATCAGTGTATAACGTCTGTTTGTACACTTCTGTCAATAGAATCAGAAATAAATTCTGCAATATTAATTAAATTGGTGACTGTTGAACGGCCCTTGAAGAACCCGTGTTGAGCTATTGATATTTGACGCTTTACGTGGTTAAAAATATAATGGCGTAGGAGAATTTCAAATGCCTTGGCGAAATTATTTATTATTACTATCGGGCGGTAATTAGAAATTTCAGATCTGTCACCCTTCTTAAATACTGGAATAATTTTTGATAATTTCCACCGTGACGGAAATTTGGAGGACCTTAGTTATAAGTTGAATAATATAGTAAGGGGTTTAGCAAAAAGAGCAGCACAGTCGCGTAATATGAATGCGGGGATATCATCTGGCCCAGAGGTTAATTAAGGTTTGATTTTATTTAAAACATTCAATACTTCATCTTCTGTAAAACAAAGTATATTTAAAGGTGAACTACTCTTAACAAACGTAAAATTTTGGGTGATATTTTCAGATTCAGAATAAGATTGTTGAAAAAAATTAGCAAAAGAATTAGTAATTAGTTGAGAATCAGACATATATTCATTATTATAATTCATGAAGTTTGGCAAATCTGAGGAACTTCTTCTATAATTAATAAATTTCCAAAACGAGGACGGATCACCAACTATATTTTCCTCAATATGATTACAATATCTTCTATAAGAACTCTCTGAATCTATTTTCACTTTTTGCCTTAATCTTTTAAATTCATTCTGAAAAGTGACATCACCTGTCTGCTTGTATTTATTCAGCGCCCTTTGCTTTTCTTTAATAGATTTGATTAATGGATAAACAAACCAGGGTGGATATATTCTTTTTGAGGTTTTTGACTGAGACTTGGGCTCTTAACTAAATTAATGCAGTTTTTTAAACAATTAGTGAAGAAGTTTCAGACAATTCAATAATTTTTGTAAGTATGTATCAACTGAATAGTAATTGTTTTTGCATATCTGTCGGTTCCTGTCTTCTGTAAATACATATTTTTGTTTTGTTGTCTCACAAATAGTTTCAACTTATAGCGAACTTTTAGCAAAGCAAACTTATTCTTATTTAATCAGAGAATTGTTTGTCCTTCTCATGTATTCTGCAATAAAACGTATTTTATTACAGGCAATTAATAGTCTATAAGAAAATGGAAACTGCCTTTAGTTTCTAAATATGTAATTAAGAAACTGAATGTACGATCCAGCAAATGGTTTGGATTCACGAATAGGCTTGTCCTGCCTCTTGTGAGACGCCATACCAGAACGACTATAGATTTTTGTATGTAATATACCGGGTGATTTACTACACGAAGGTCTCTGATGTAATATAAACTGCATGACCTGTCCAAGAACGTCAGAGATACTTATGCACCTATTCAGCTGTCGTTGTCTTGTACGGTATGCGATACATCTGATAGAACATTACGAGTGCTGTACTATCATCTACGTTGTCAAAAAAATACATTGTTGTTTGTTATATAGATAACAGTCCGCTATCAGTGATAGAATCCTCCAGAGGAACTAATGAAAGTTCCTTTATCGACGATTACTTCTAAACAGTTTGAAAGATCTAATTGTAATTTTAGTCAGGAGATAATGTAGCCATTTTTGGGTGTACAGTCAGAAATTGTTCCCCGTTTTATATTTTCCTTTTAAGTGGAGAGTCTTGACTTTTCCATCTTAACTTTTGAATTTGTACCATTAGAAATATGGCAAGAAAGACATTATTTCATCTAATAGTCTCTAAAGAAAGGTACCTAGCCTTGATATAAGTACAGTAGAATGACCCATATGATGAGTTATTTGACTCTTTATTCGGTTGTTCAATCCTATAAATTTTAATTTTCTTTTCTTTTCAATCTGTAACAAACTGCTTCCATTTATTGGCAAAACTTGTCTAATTTTACTAGTCTGTTTACTATTAACCTTTGTAAAGATATGTAAAATCATTTGTTGAATGCCTGGTAGTACAGGAGAAAACATGCAATTAGCTGACACTAGTATCAGCTATATTAATAATCCAGCTCTTTAGAGCGGGTAACAAAAGTGACATGAGAAATTTTCTTATTGGTGCAAACGTCACTAAATAACTCTTTATCTTCTACAATTGGTACTAGTATTACTTTCAAGCGAATATTTCTTTCATCGATTACTCACCACTTAGTGAAAATATCCCGGCCAGTGAAGGAACAAGGACAGACATTCTGAACCTGCAAGGTATGTTACAGGGTATGGTAAAGAAGTACCATTATCGATTAATTACTACTTAGTAATTATAAAAATATGATCGACATCATCCCGGTTAGCCAGCGGCAGACATTTTGAACCTACAAGGTGTCAATTTTTTAGCCATGATTAGTAAAAATCAAGTTTATTTTTTATTAATAATGAATTTCATTTATAAATTAAGTTTGTATCACTAAGAATAATTCTCATGTCACTTTTGTTGTCTGTTTATTCTTTATTTTATTAAATACACAATGTTTTTGGTTACAAATACACATTTTAAGTCATGGCAGCCGATAATTTATAAAGAATTGTATAATAACAAATAACAATATCATTATTGTGCATTGTAAGATAAATATTTACTAGTATTATCATAACACCTATAACCAATCTATATTTTAAGCTCCGCTGAACTTTGGTAATTCTCCTTCACCTGACCTTACTTTGTTTAGTGAAATGTCACAATTCAAGTTTTAACGAACTGTTGAAATTGTTATTATTATTATTTATCCTAAATTTGTAAAACGTATGAGGTATATGCTGCTGTGCTAAAATCAAACACCGTATCTACAAAAGTATCCGAAATCGCGTTTTTGGTGGTTCTGGTAAAATCGCTTTTTATTCTATCTATTAACTAAAGCAAAAAGCTGTATCTACCTTGGTTATATTAAAAAACAATATACATTTTGTCGTATCTTCACAAAACTTATGCCTTTCCTAAGCACAAATGTGGTATGTGCATGCTACTAGCTAAAACTGCAGCAACTACTTGAGAGAATATGCGTATGCCGCGTTTATTTCTAGTGTAATATAAGTTACTCTTTATTCATTAAAGTGTATGCGTTATCTCAGTTATTGGTTAAAAATAAAAGGTAAATTAACATTATTGCTTGTTTTCATTATCATTATATACTCTGATCCGATTCTGCGGTTCATTTCATGGTTATTTGTAATATACAAAAGCTGTTCCTTGTTTCATGTTTTCAGATAAATATTGTTATATCGATTTCAACTTGTTTCATTATAGTTTAAAATTTAAATATTGTTTTTTGCTTGTAAAATTAAAACTAAATTATTATTTTGTTCAAATAAATAAATTTATAAAAATGACGACTGCAGTTTCAACTTACAGTCATTGTCAAGCAGTGAATAAAAAAAAAATTAATTTACAGTTGTACAGAAATTTTATATATAGGCAATTTTGGGTGGATATGTATATAGGAGAAATTTTATATATTTATGTATGTAATTTCTGTACATTTGTAAATTTGTCTTTTTGAACCCCAAATATCCCTAAATCAAAAAAAGAAAACTTGCTTAAACATCCTGGAAGAATTCTACCTGAAAACAGAAAAGCTTTCTGGAAAAACTTACCAAAATGTCAGGATTAGATGAAGTTGTTCCTATTTTTCTCTACCTTTTTGTTAATTACATAATATTCTGTAAGATGCAGTAGCTAAGTTTGTTTAATATTTGCGTACATTTTTTTCTCTTCAATAAAATGTAAAGAAGTGTTTTTAAATTACTTTTAAACAAAACAGTCAAAAGGTAAGAAAAAATCAAGTACGGCATTTTTTGTTAATTGTGTTTCTGTGGGTACTAAGCTAGAATGTAGTATTTGCGTTTTAAATCAATATAGTGTAGATGATATTGGAAACAATGCTTTTATAACTTATCAGAATTTGAAGAATACTGTTATGAATTACACCCCCTTGGAACTGGAGATGATACGCCTATGCCTACTAATTGTGACTGGGAGCTGTCAGAATGAAATGGACTTTTTCTGGAATGTTGTTGGAGAAGATTCTTGATTGTTTCTAGATGGATCTAGAGAGTCAAATTCGGAGTATATAAGGCGCGATTACCAGCGCGGAAGGGGAAGTTTTATTAAGAAGGCAGTTTATAAAAGTGAACAAGTTGAAAAGTGAAAAGTGAGGTTAAATATTAGTAAACAAGTATTGTACAGTTAGTAAATTGTTAAATAAAGTGTTAGTGGTGATTATCTCTTGTTGAAATTATTTAGAACCCACGGATTCACACAGGGTGTTTCCAAAAAGGTGGAAAATTCGCCACAATACTTTAGAAATCTGTAAATTCTGTATAATATAGGAGTTTTTATGTACGTACACCCTTCTTTGTTTTTTACACGCATTGTAAATGTTTTTAATATTATTTATTGTAGATGTCATTATTGTAACATTTTAACACTATATTTTACCTTATCTATTTAATAATTCTTCTTTAACTTGCATTTTTCTTAATTTTAATGAAAAAAACTAATCCATGATTGTATGGCTACAAAGTTGAAAAAAGAATTTGAATTTGAATTTGATACCGCCTTGTGCCTTAGCATACTAGTTCCTTCAAATTAGAAGAAAAATCACTGATTTTGGAAAATTTTTCCTACAGCTAAGCCACCCGTATAGAAAGTTATTTTGGGGTTGTGTTAACATATTTTTCACCAAGCGCATGAAAAAAAAGGGCTGTTCTTTAGATATAGATACATATATATGTTTTTTTGGCCATTTTGGTGTTTTTTTGCGTTTTGCTGCAAAACTATGCACTTTTGAGAAAATATGACCTGATTTGATATTGTAGATCTAGTGATTCTCTACAATTTTTTTCTCTTCATTTTCTTGAAATTACGCTTAGTTACGCCGCTAGAGCGCGCTGAAGTTTATGTAAAAGGACATATTTTTTTGGTGTTTGATTTTAAGCCAAAACTATGCATTTTATAAAAAAATATCAAGATATCAAAGTTGTAGATATACAAATTTTCGACAAATTCTGTTCTTTGTTTCTTTTTTCAAAGTCGCGCGGTTTTGCCGCGAGAGCGCGAAATCATTTTTTAAATACTCTTGAGCGGAAAAAAATATAGCGCATATATTTTTGATATACAGGCAAAACTATGCATTTTTTAGAGTACCTACTCGTCAATTATATAAAAATTTGGAGAGCAAAAAAAAAATTATTTTTTTTTGTAACCCATCGTTCATTTCTTACACAGCTGCGCTTAGAACGGTGCATCTAATAGTATGAGCTACGCGCATTCAGCTGTAGTGGTCGTGATGGGCCTTTTTGTATATGTCATCCTAAATGTCATCTATATTAGCCTAGCCGGTAAGAAATATTGAGTAGAGGGAGGTGGAGGGGTAAAATACTACAGCTGTTCACGATGCCTATATTTTTTTTATCCTCTCAAGAGTATTGAAAAAATGTTTTTCGCCCTCTAGCGGCAAAACCAAGCGACTTTGAAAAAAAACAGAGAATAAAATTTGTCGAAAATTATTTTATCTACAACTTTGATATCTTGATAGTTTTTTATAAAATGCATAGTTTTGGCTTAAAATCAAACACCAAAATAATGTATTCATTTACATAAATTTCAGCGCGCTCTAGCGGCGCAACTAAGCGAAATTTCAAAAAAATGAAGAGAGCAGAAATTGTAGAGAATCGTTAGATCTGCAATATCAAATCAGGTCATATTTTCTCAAAAATGCATAGTTTTGCAGCAAAACTCAAGAAACCGCCAAAATGGCAAAAAAAACATTATCTATATCTAAAAAACAACCCTTTTTTTTCATGTGCTTGGTGAAAAATATGTTAACACAACCCCAAAGCAACTTTCTATGCGGGTGGCTTAGCTGTAGGAAAAATATCCCACAATTTTCCTAATTTGAAGAGACTAATAAAGATGTTTTTAATAATAAAAGTCGTATCTGATTTTTTAATACTTAAAACTAAAACTTTTAACGTTTTTTAAAATTCAATATCTCTAGTCGATTTTTAACGTCCTATTACATCAGAAATCACCTATTTAAAATAAATTATATTGTATTTGACCAAGAATTGTCAAAAAAACTTTGATGCAGAATCTCTCGATTTGTTGTCGTCAGTAAATTGGATGCTGTCACAGTTACATAATCGTATGTACATAATGGACTGTTATATATGAAATTTGCGAAATGGCACCAATAGTCGTTCATAAATGGGGTGCATTTATAGAATTATAAAAATGAATGGGAATGAAAGCGACCAATCTTCAATTCAAACGGGAATTTAGAGTAAAAAAACAAGTAACATATGTTTCATGCCTATAGAAGTCTAAGAACCATTGTATTCAGTATTATATCGTTTGATCGTAAATTAGCGCCACATGAAACTGATAATGGACTTTACGAGTAGTAATGAGAAGAACCAACCAACCCTTCCTCTAGTTAGGTGGACTGGACCTATAAATTGCGATGAGCGTGTGAATTAGGCTCAAATTTGGTCAAGTCTTGTTTGACAAATTGTTTAGGTCAAATTGAATATGTCCTTCCATTTCTATCCCACATTCACATAATTATTTTCTTCTAACCCCTCAATGTCATATACACACTATATTACTTCATAGAATCGACAAAGCAAATAAGCATATTGTAACCGGCCAACAGAACGTCATAAAAAATAAATGGTTACACAGGAATCAATATCTTGATATCCCTAGTTTAAATGTGTGTGCGTGTGTCTGTTGATTGCCTCTAGACATGATAATTTCTCGTTTACTTGAAACTTAGGTTTCAAATTTGGCAATGTGTATAATAGCACCGTAATACATATTCAGAATGATAGATTTCATGAAAATGTAATCCATTAGAATGAAAATTTTTTAAGTCAAGGTAGATAAATAAATTCACTTAAGGCCTTTGTTCTAATTTTTAACTGAATCTTCATGATCGTAGGGTGTTATGTAGATACCAGTTTAATCTGCATGGCCGTAGGGGACTGTATGGATGCTAGTGTTAGAATGATAATTGTCAAATAAGAAATTAGACAAATTCATTAATAATTTGCACATACTTTTTCTTTTAGTTACAGATAGTCATTTTTTTCTGCTGTTTGCAAAATCCTATAAAGAATATGTTTCGATAGTGTTTAGTAGTATTTACGCTACCTCGTTTGCTGTGCATCGTTTCACATTCGTATTATTCTTGTATCCATACTAACGGTTCTTGTTTTGTTTTTTTTTGGATTTTGTTTTGTTTTTGGACTTGTGTGTTGCCTGCTAGTTTCGACTTACTGTATTGGAGATAATAACGAACTGACCCGGCTTTCTTTTGGATTGTATTTGAGGTTAAATTGTACTCATTATGCTAAACCAGTATACTTCTCAGGAATACGCTAACATGCTTTACATTTATGGGAAATGCAGAGGAAATGGTGCTGCTGCAATTATTCTGTATCGACGAAGGTACCCGAATGCTTTGAGACAGCCTGCACATCGCGTGTTCATAAATGTCCACCTAGCATATGCGGAAGGTAGAATGCCCCACATTCACGTTGGGGCAGGAAGACCACGTAAGGATTTCAATGATGAAGTCTTACAAGAGATTGAAAATGATCCGGCTGCTTCCGCGCCAGCAATTGAAAAACGTACAGGGACACCGAAATCCGCTGTAAACAGAATTATACGACGTTATCAATACCACCCGTATCACGTGCAACGTGTGCATGTGCAAGCATTGCTTCCTCGTGACTACGCAAAACGTGTCCAATTTTGCCGAAGAGTGCTGCAGAAACATAGGGAAGAACCAAAGTTCCTAGATAAAATTTTATGGACAGACGAAAGCACATTAAAAAAATATGGCTTCATGAACATGCACAATTTTCATAGTTATGCTCTTGAAAACCCACATTTAATGCGAGAACAAGTCACAGTATCGCTTCAAAGTAAATCTGTAGACCGGCATCTTGACCGGTCAAATAATTGGCCCTTTTGAATTACCTGAAAATCTAAACGGGGAAATTTATCACGATTTTTTAGAAGATGAACTGCCAAATCTTTTGGAAGATACATGTTTGGCCACACCTGAGGTAATGTGACTTCAAAATGAGGGCTGTCCAACTCATTATGCACGAGGAGTGAGAAATTATTTGGACCAAACCTATCCACAGAGATGGATCGGCCGCCTTGGTCCCATTTTGTCCTCGGTCTCCAATAGATTTTTTCTACTGGAGTTGCATAAAGGAGAAGGTCTATGCAAAACCAATAAATAACGTAAATCAATTGAACCACCGTATTAATGGAGCCGCACAACAAGTAAATGTCGCATCAAGTGCAAGACGGATAAAAAGATCTTTTTTAAAAAGATGCCGCGCTTGCATTATTTGATTTTTATTTGTGTTTTGTTTAGTTTTTAATAAATACCTGTCACATTAATTTAACAAGTGTTTTCATTCGAATTCCTAATTATTGAAAGAATTTCACAAAAAGCTTCTTTCTGCAGTAAAATAGCAATATCTTTTTTTCTAAAGTAGAACATAGAGAATGTTTATGCCATTTTAAAAATTTCACTAATGAGCAATTTTTTAAAATAACTTGGCAGGTTAGCGTGATATTTTTTTACTGTATGGAAAGTCTAAGTTAGCTAATAAAAAAAAAAAAAATTTACTCGTGAATTGAGCAAAAATGTTTTTTTTTCCGAATACATGGCAGTATTATTTTATTTTGGACTGTGACAATAGCAGGGCTATTCAGGGTTGCGCAACAAAAATTAGAATCTTAAATTATGGCATTTTGCAGCTGTGGCACTCGAAAAACTGATCTAAGGTGTCGAACTTCACAAAATTCATAAAAGTGTCAATATCTCAAAAACTAACAATTTTTTACTAAGATCATATTTTGATATTCTGGTCAGCCATGAGTTGGCCTTTCAGCCCTCAACCCTCAGAGGGATGACGTTGACTTTTGGGATACCCTGTATGTATTAATCGATATAACTATATTTAAATATCATGCTTAAATTTAATTCGGCTTATTGCGGAAAACAATTATGAAAATACCTACAGGAATAATAATAATAATGTAATTTTCAAACAAGTAGCTTTAAGCTAACTATTGTTTGATTTATTTAATTCACGTGTTTTTCTTTTTATTTTAAGAAAATCAGTAAATTTTCATTCGTCACGTATTCAATTGCCAAAATTCAACTACAGGCCCCTGGTGTTATCTAAAAATATATATAAAAAATTAATTGTTGAGTGTCAAGGCTGGGATAAAAGCAAAACAAAAAAAGACTAGAAATTATAATTATAACGATAGGTTATGGCTACATTCCTTGGCCGCATCACTTGCCAGAAAATGTTTTAAAAATAAAATATGTTTTGCTACTTAAAATGTTTGAAGATAGAGACGTAATAAAGCTAATTTATTACAAAGTCACAGCAAGATAAATAATTTGTGTATTAGTAAAGGTGAAATAAAAAAAGACTAAATTGTCTAAAACTGTTTTTGAAAGAAACAAAAAAAAAATAAAAATTTTAATGAAGCGATACTTCTAAAATGTATTGCAGTAGAATGAGTGATGAGTAAAAGTTAAAGAATAACACGAAAGTAAAATTTTATCTCGCCATGGTTATTTATTTAGTGATGTGTTAGACACGCCACCCCACAGATAATAACCCCTTTGATGGGTTACTCATTCATATTATAAACATGGCGTTTTAAAAATATGTTCTTTTAATCATAAGTTTTGGCAGAGATCTTGTGACCCATTATTCAGATTGGATTCTCTTTGTAAATCGAAAAATTTATAAAAGGTAGAGATTTCGATCCGTAATAATGTTTTTTATGATTTTTTAAATCACAACTCTGGGATAGCTTGAGCACAAATTGGAAAACATGTTTTTTCTATTAGAGAATTTGACAAATGCGCACTTGGTAAAATTGTGTTAAAACTAATAGTTAGGTATTTTCGGAGTAGCTGATGCCTAAATCTGACATCAAAAGTTAAAAATTCAAAATGGCGAACACGATAGGGCTGCCATAATTGTGCAGTTCTTGCAGATTTATATGCAATTAGGTAAATGGAGATATTTCTATTACTTTGTAGAAACTACCTGAGAGGTCACTAAAAAGGATAAAAAAATTAGGTATTTAAAAAAAATTAAAACAATTTTAAGCAAACGGTCACCGAAAATTATAATATATAATATAATGTTGTCATTGTTTGGTTAACTGAACCTTATTAGCTAATATCGGTATTGTGGTCAGTGTAAAAGAGAACAAATAACAAAATGGAATATATTTTTAATCGTTGCCAATATCAGTATTAGCACATGTAATAGCTATTAAAGCTCTATTAAGGGAACGACGCGCTACGTTACGCTATGCGCGCACGGGTGACTTTTGTCACGCAACTGTTTTGTCACCTATCTCGGAGTTCATCGAGTCTTATGGAGATGCGGTTAAAGTTTTTGAGATGTTTGCTGCAATGTCTCACAGTGTCACGCCATCTGGACTTTAATAAACTATATGAAACTAAATGGTTCAACATAAGAAAAGTTATCAAGTATATTTTGCAAACCTATATTGTTTCGAATAATTTCCAAAGCTTGATAATCGTAATAATAAATCTTCTTTATTGAAAAAGCAAATACATGCATGGCTAAGTTTAGCTAGTAAGCTCTTCTTTCACGTAACCCCAAATGCATAATAAAACAAGCTAACCATGATTTACAGCATTTTTGTTTTACATTCTATAGGATACTCTTCGCAGTTAAATGAAAGAGTGACGACCTTGTCTAACTGCGTGATGAGACGAATGGAAGCCGCTAAAGTTTGGTCCATAATCTTATCGCATTTGTGACAGATTTATTGCTGTTTTGATAAACATTAGGGACTCTCTCCTAATTGGCCGGTTTGGCAATGTAGCAATATTATGTAGCATAAATATGTAAATTTAATAAATTTAAATAAGTTATTCTTATTTATTGATCGATTTTGTTAAAAAATATGGTTCTTCTTCTAGCTAACTCTCTTGCTGTTCAAATTTCAGTCTTTTCGTTCTTAAGTTATTGTGCTTACAAGAAACGTGACGGACGGACAGACATATAGCCAGACGGTCGGATATTTTAAAAGTTGTTCAGAATTCGATCACCAACACAGTGACATGACAATTTTTTCTCTACGAGCAATATTAGCGGTTTTGCAAATGTGCCGATCGAATGCAATATACTCTTCGTTTTGTATTTGCGAAGAGTATAATAATATTAATAATACAAGTTATGCTAGGGAAACACTTATCTTTATAAAATTAATCTTACTATTTTCACCTACTTAACACTTCATACAATAATTTAGATTAAAAAAGCTTATAGTCTGTTTATATGTTGGTTGCATTTGAACGATCCACCAGCACAGTCTCCTAATGTAACTTCGTTAGACTTTTTCCTGCGGAGATATTTAAAAAGTGTAGCGTGTATTGAAGCCACTAAGAAAAAATGATATTTTATGTCATAAAATGTATGCAAGTATTGCTGATGAGGTTTTCTATTGGTGGAAACACGTGACAACAAAATAATTACAGGAATTATTCAAAATTTACGTATACTCAAAGAGTGAAGAAAGAAATTCATGTAGGTCCAGAACGGCTGGTTTTCCAAAATTTTCTACATAGTCAAAATTATTCATAAATTGTCCCTTGTTAGTGTAGTTTGCGATGCCTGGAAGAAGATGATATTGTTTTGGAAAAAGAATCATTGGTGGAATTTGCTAAAAGAATTCCGGAAGGTCGTGAAAACCAGTTCTTCGCGGTTTAAAGAAAAAGTTGAATTTACACCAAAAAAGGTGTTCAGATAAAAGCTGTGCGCAATAGCAAAATGAACAAAATGAGCCCCAGTGGAACTCAATTGGCCCAGTGGTTACCACGAAAATTGCAAGAAACCACTAAATTTGCACGTTTTTTCAAGAACTCATAACTCCGCTTCAAATACCTATTAAATGCTGAAACTTGCACACGTTGGAGTTTCAGTAGTCCTTAACATACGTTCAATTTCAATCGAAACAACAGTGTAGTTTTTGCAAACCGTTGCTTTTTACAAAAAAGCACTTTTTTGAACAACGCCGCGAAACCGCCACAGGGCTTGATATTGATACTGATATTTAACCAACGCTTTTTTTTTTTTCGAGATTTACTCTACAAGGTAATTTTTTTCGTTTTGCCAAAAATCGATTGAAAGGATGCGAAAAACGATCAAAAACTCGTAATTTCAGCGCTGCGGAAGGGGCGAAGAGTGGGGGTAGTGAAAACGAAGGGGAACTTGGCCACCTCCACTCGTTGCTCCTTCCACAGCGCTGTAATGAACAGTTTTTGATCGGACTTTTCGCATGCTTCCAATCGATTTTTGGCAAAACAAAAAAAAAATATGTTGTAGAGTAAATCTCGAAGAATACAAACGCGTTGGTTAAATATCAGTTCGACCGCCACAGGGCATTCGCGGCGTTGTGCAAAGAAGTGCCCTTTTTCCAAAAGCAACGGTTTGCAAAAACTACACAGTATTTTCGATTGAAATTATGAGCGTAGGTTAAGGACTACTAAAACTCCAACGTGTGCAAGCCTTTAAGGTGGCCATTCCCTAGAAAGAGACATCCGATAGGGAAATATTAATTATTTTTGACCACAACTTTTTTTCTTAGTACATGTATTCAAAAAAAACTATAAGGGTACCTAAGTAGAACCATAACAAGACTATTACTATGAATTTTCACTCAATAATTTCAGTGGTTTACAAAATAGCTAGATTTAAAACTACGAAATGGGAAAATTAACATAATTTTTAAATTTAAATCTAGCTATTTTGCAAACCACTGAAATTATTGCGTGAATATTCATAGTAATAGTCTTGTTATGGAACTATTTGGGTACTCTTAGAGTTTTTTAAAATACACTAATTTAAAAAAAAGTTATGGCGAAAGATAATAAATATTTCACTATCGGATGTCTCTTTCTTGGAAATGGCCACCTTAATATGTTTTTGAAGCGGAGTTATGAATTTTTGAAAAAAGGCGCAAATTTAGTGCTTTTCTGCAATTTATGAGGTAACCAATTAGCCAATTGAGTTCTACCGGGGCTCATTTTGTTCGTTTTGTTATTGCGCACATCTTACCTTTGTGGTATAAATTCAACTTTTTCTTTAAACCGCGAGGAACCAGTTTTCGCGACCTTCCGGAATTTTTTTAGCAAATTCCACCAAAGATTATTTTTCCAAAATAATGTTATCTTCTTCCAGACATCGCAAACTACATGTGGACATTTTTTTTGTGGAGGTTGCAGTTAGTCTAAGATTTGGGTCCCCGATGAGCTAGCTCGCCTACACTATGTATCTTGTGTCAAGGTTCCAGCCATCAAAAAACAATTTTCAATTTCAGCGCTACTCCTGTAAAGGAAAGGTTCTACCCACAGTTATTTATTAATTTTCGAGACAATGAAAACGTTGATACCAGTGGCAGCTCAAAATTCCTCCTTAAGTTTACTATCATTTTGTGTCCTATTTCGACGAATATCTCTACTTTTAGAGTATTTACAAATGAAAGGTTCTCCCATGAGTTCCAGTGATGTAGCCGACAGCCTTTACAAAATACTTGCAGTACGCCAATTGTTTAAAAATCGGTAAAGTTATTTACACAGAACTTCCCTCGTTATTTGTGCATGACAGTCACTCAAAAAAATTATTAATTACGAAATGACATTGGGAATAATAATCGGAATATAATTATTGGTATTATTACAAAGAAAACCTGATAACTTCTGGTCAAAAAAATATACAGAGTGTTCATCCAACAGCAAAAGTTCAATATACTAAATAACAGGTGCCAAATATGGAAGGCTTGCGCAAATACCTTTATAAATGTCCACCATGACTCAATTATTTCTTGGGATGCCATTATTCAATAAAAGTATATAATAGGATATGCCAAATATTATTGCCATCTCTCACATTTTCAATTCCACATTCACGTAATGGAGTTGAAGTATAGTGGTGACTAAAATATAGAACAAATTTCCAAAAATGTTTTCTGTCTATTCTAGTGTTAAATTTTTTTTCAAATTGGTGAAAATATGTTCCAAATTTTTTTTTCCGAAATAGGTTTAGAATGTTATGAAACGTTGAAATTTTAAATTTGAGCAAAAAAATATTTCGTCTATTCTATAATGGTGATAAATAGATTACTAAAACATGTTTTCATTTTTTTTTTATTTCTCTAAAACATTTTTAAATTTGTTTTAATAAATTTGGAATGCCATGGAAACGTGGAAATTTTAAATCGGAAAAAAAATTCCATCTATTTGTGGTAAAATTTTTTCAAACATTTTTAAATTTTTTTTATTTTTCTTTAAATAGATTTAGAACGCTATGAAACGTGGAAATTTTAAATTTTGAGAAAAAAAAAATTCATCCATTTTGGTGGTAAAAATTTTTTCAAAAATGTTGGTAAAAAATGTTCAAATTTTTTTTTTCTTTTAAATAGGTTTAGAATGTCATGAAACGTGGAAATTTTAAATTTGAACAAAGAAAAAAAATTTTTTTAGTGGTAAAAATTTTTTCAAAAATGATTGAAAAAAATTTTCAATTTTTTTTTTTCTGAAATAGGTTTAGCGCGTCATGAAACGTGGAAATTTTAAATTTGAGCAAAAAAAAATTTTTTTCACTATTTATTCCGTTTAGACGGTCCACCCTGTATATTTTTCAGTGAAAATTCTACCAGTTCTTCGCTGACAGTAGGGTTAACTACCTACCAAATTTGACTTCTCTCCGTCAAGTAGTTTTTTAGTTAATGCACCAACAGACAGACAGACAGACAGACAGACAGACAGACTGACGGAATTGAAAAACCTATATTTTCGGAATCTACGTGTTCTGAAACGTCAGAATCCGAAAAAATCTCGGAGGGTGATTTTTTCTCGAATACAATACTTCCCTTCGGTATGCGAGGGAAGTAAAAAAGAGGACCAGTATTGTACTAGGTATTTATTTTATACCAATCAACACATCACACTTTTAACTGAAACACTCTGTACATTGGTGTGAACTTGACGGATTTCTACTTCTAAATTTCTTATTAAAACTATTCCAAATGTCTTTCAATGTCTGTTAAATTTAAATTTTCATGTAGTCCAGTCAACGGAGCGCTAAAATGACTAAAATCTCTAACTTGAGTGCTAGTGAATGGATTTTGATGAAACTTTGTGCAACGTGTATGATATGACGTTAATAAAGAAGCTGAAAAAAAGATTAGAGTAGGAAATGATCGGAAGGGGTAGAAAACACCCCTTCTATCGCAGGTTCCGTAACTTGTAGAATTAGGTCGAAAATGAAAAAAAAACAATATATACTTACCTTTTTTGGCCCAAAATAAGATGTTTTTACTCTTGTGAATTTTTTTCGAAAAATGGATATTTTTCGAAACATGACCACTCGAAAAATCCTAAAAGTGGGGGAGAGGAAATGTAAAAGTTGAAAAAAAAATCTGAAAAAATTTAAGTAAATGTATCATTGAAATACAAGACTTTTTTACTTGCAACTTTTCTGTAAAATGCGTTATCACCGAGTTTTTCCGAAAAAACATGAAAAACCTTTCTTTGAAATTGTAGCACTTTATAAACATGTATTTTAAAAAGTTTAAAATTCAGATGTATGCATTGAGGCCTTCTAAACATTTTTTGTATCTTGGAATTTTATTGTAACTTGCTAATTTTCCGAGTTACAGGCAGTTTTTCATGATAAATAATGTTTTACATTTTTTGCACATTTTCAATTAAAGAATACATGAAAATTCGAAAAATGACCGTTGACTGCGCACTAATGGTCGCAGATAGTTACAAGACGGTATATCGGAACGATAGTTTTTAGAACCTTATTTAGAGTTAAAGCAATGAAAATGGATGTGAAGATTGGCCTTAATGTGGCCCATGGCAGAAATAGTAAAAATGAATTTCTTTCCTAATTTTCGAAAATATTCGGGTTATTGTTACGGCTGTTAATTTGGGGACATTGCATTACTTGTTTTGTGTTGTACTTTTCAATGTAAATTGACCCCACATATTTAAATCAGTTTCATGATATATATGGATCTCATACAACCAATTAACATAAATAAACCTTGTCCTTGCTATTATAACGCTGTTCATTCAAAATCCAATTTTATGCGTAGTTCAAAGTCAACGTCCGTGCGAACTTTTTAAAGGCCAACCGTTATTAATGAAACCTTTATATCATTTACATTTCACATTGATTGATGAGTGATCACTGATCAGTTACGTATACGTCAAACTTACCCCTTCGTTGTTTATAAATATTCATGGATGGACACTAAAATTTGCTCCTTTACCCCTTTAATGAGTTATGTCATCAACGACCTTCTGTTGCGTATTTTTAAAGTTAATGTTATTTTCATACTCATTTCATTTTTATTTAACCCTTTGTAACCCTTATGCAGTAATTTTAGGACAATCGTTCTTTGCGTAATCGTGAATTCCGCCTGAAAAGTCATAATTTAAATTTAAAATCAAAGAACTCGTTTAATTTTGTTGAAAATACATGCTGAAATGACAATAATTTAACTTACGGCTCGGCGGCCACCTAGATAGTAAGATTTGTAACTGCTGGGTCTTTCTGGTGAACAATGAAATCTACTGTTAATAGGACATAACAAAAATGGTCGAAAGAAAGCAATTTATTTAACTACCTGTTTAATTATTCCAACATTAAGTCCCAGATACGAAAAAGAGTAACTCCATATAAAATAAAATGACAATAGGGTCTTTCCTCAAATTTGAGTGATATCGTATTTGAATACTTGATAGGAAGGCAGAGGATACGTGGTTCTTTATTTTTTTCAAACATGCAGTAAAGAGCTGTAGAAAACAAAAGATATTCAAATTCTCAATATGACATACTAACTTAGATAAGCTTTTGATTGGTCAGTAATCGCTTTCAGATGAGTAACAAATTCCTCTCGATGCTACCATTTCATGAATTAGGCTCTGTTGCAAGATATCGTGTTCTGCATATTGACTTCTAATTGGTGGGTTAGGTTGTCAAAGATCGATTGCCAAGTAGTGAAGTACGATGAGTAAAGACATTTTATGTAGTATGTGAAGTGAATGGAACAGAATAGAACATAAATTTACGACTAGAAAGTTGTGTATATATACACATAATTATCCTACAAAAAAATGAAAAATTAGATTACTATCTTTCGCCCTCTACCAAGTCCTCTACGTGTTTATACATTTTTGTTTCTTAATTCGTTTTATATACAGATAAGATATACATATTTCTTTGTCAATATATGTTGTTAGTATGCTGTAATACTGACTATTTTACTTCTACATCCACGTAGTGGATTGGAAGTATTAGTAATCGTAAAAAAATATTCAATTAAATAGGGGGAAATAAGTAAAGCAAGCTAGAAGCCAAGGCCTCAAAATTTCTGGTAATATTTTTCATCCCTCCACCACTCCCCCCACTCCATTATTAAAGGGGTTGATAAAATAAAATTGAAATATTCACTTGACATCAGAAACCAGATTATATTTTGGGATTCTTCCGTTGAAGGCTTAGCGGTTAAATTGGGGTAAATAGGGGAAAATAAGTAAAGCAAGCTGGTAAGAGTACAGAAACTTGAGATTCAGTGTATGTACTAAAAGTCTAGGCCTCGGATTTTTTTATAACATTTTTCAACCCCCCCCCCCCCACTACCCCGTATCCATTATTAAAGGGGTTGATAAAATAATATTGAGATATTCACTTGAAATTTGGCACACGTATGTATTATAACGACATCTGGAACTAGATTATATTTTGAGACGATTCAGTTGAAGGGTTGGGGGTTAAATAGGGGTAAGTAGAGGTAAATAAGTAAAGCAAGTTGGTAAGAGTACAGAAATTTGAGATTTGGTGCATATACTGGAAACGAAGGCCTCAGGTTTTTTTTTATAATATTATTTATCTCCCATTACCCAGACTCCCATATTAAGAGTTGATAAAATTATACTGAGATGTTCACTTGAAATTTGGTAAAGGTATGTATTATAACGACGGAAATTATTTATTTTATTATCTGAAACTACATTATATTTTGACACGATTCCGTTGCAGGAATGGGGGTAAAACGAGGTAAATACGGAAAAATAAGTAAAGCAAGCTGTAGGAGTACAGAAACTTGGAATTTGGTATATATACCAGAAAGGCCTCAAATTTCTTTCTAATATTTTTCAATCGCCCCCACCTTTACCACCTCCGCACCATTATTAATGGGATAGATAAGATAAAATTGAGATATTCACTTGAAAGTTAGTATACGTATCTATTGTAATGACATCTGATTGAGATGATTCCGTTGAAGGGGTGAAAGGTGGGAGGTTGTGAATAGGGGAAAATAAGTAGAGCAAGCTGGAAACTTCATTTTTAACGTATATGGTAGAAACCAACGCAACGCCTCAAATTTTTCTATGACATCTGCCCAAAACATTATTAAAATTCTATGACCAATAATTTCCACATATTAAAGTGCAAATATAGTCAAGATGGTTCCTTTAAAGTGATTTGGATGAAAAATCTGGATGTGGAAGTAGTGATACCTCAGGCAGCGGTTTTTATATACCTATTAAGATGAAAAACAGAAGTCATGCAGCGCATGACTACCTGATCTTCGGCTTTTTCCAATAATACTATTTTTTTTTTCTTGCAGAAACTGTATATTATTGAATTATTTATATTTATATTGGAAATAAAGACCTTTTATTATTATTATTATTTGCAAGACAATTTTACTGTTTTTTCGGACTCCTTCTACACCGTAAGATATCATTGAATAGAGGTGTTTTATTATTATTAATACTATTATTATAATATTTTCTAAAATACATCTTTGTTAATATTTAATTATTTTACAACCATATTTTGTAAAAAGAACTACGTTCGTGAAAAGATATCAACTATTCGAAGTAACTGTTTAAAATTAGTTCATTTAATTTCGTTATTGCAAGAAGTTTAAGAAATGGTTCCATTTTCGTAATATATATAGTGTTATAAACTATTCAAGAAGTTCTTATGTATTACTTGTTTGTCAGACATAACCTGCAATGTAAACACTTTAAAACATCGGGTAAAAAGGAACAAAAAAATGTAACTGAGGTAGTTCAAAAGCACTTTGCAGATATATGAATTGAAATTTTAATTTCCAGTTTGACGTGATTGCGTTTTACAACGATACGTTTTCTCAAAAGCAACAGGAAAACTCTTCGATACCTTATGACCAAGGCAAATCGACTTTACGTTACTAAAGATCAGTTTAGAAACTTAAGGTGGCCATTCCCTAGAAAGAGACATCCGATAGGGAAATATTTATTATTTTTAGCCATAACTTTTTTTTCTTAGTACGTATATTTAAAAAAAACTATAAGAGTACCTAAGTAGAATCATAACAAGACTATTACTATGAATTTTCACCCAATAATTTTAGTGGTTTGCAAAATAGCTCGATTTAAATTTAAAAATTATGTTAAACTTCCTATTTCATAGCTTTAAATCGAGCTATTTCGCAAATCACTCAAATTATTGAGTGAAAATTCATAGTAGTAGTCTTGTTATAGTTCTACTTAGGTACTCTTATAGTTTTTTTAAATATACGTACTAAGAAAAAAAGTTATGGGCAAAAATAATAAATATTTCCCTATCGGATGTCTCTTTTTAGGGAATGGCCACCTTAACGGTTTTAGCTAAATTCGTAATAAAATATATGCATCGATGTAGTTTAAAATAAAGACTCATCCCTTTTCTAAAAATGTAGCTCAGCACGTGTATAAAACTATTCACATAACTGATGACCTGAGCAGAATAGTCGTTGTGCTATCACAAAATTGGATATAAGATGTATTCTTAACGGAATAAAAATTAAAACTACTTGTTTGAGAAAATTTGTTATTCCAAATATAAATCCAACAGAATATGCAGAGGAACTTACGTCTACATGTCTTAACGATATGGTGAAAATTTGTTACTAACTGCGCTAAACGTGCATTCCTGCAACGCTCGGCAGGATTTTCCACTCTCAAGTCGGATTCCTACAACTCGCAAGGACTTTAAGAACGAGAAAGGAAAATGTACTTACCTTCTATTGCTACTGCCGGCCTTCCATCGTATTTTGTAAGCTATTGATGCACTTAGTGCGACCGTCGTCTTATAATGGACACTTTAGAGACGCTTGATATTCAGTTGCTGATTCGTACCACTGAATTTCACGAAATTCGTCAATGTTAAATTATGTAGTCAATGAAAAATTTGATTGCAATTATATTTGTAATTAATTACGCATACAGGAAATTAAAATATTCTATCCTCTTTAACTAAATGTATGTAAATAACGTAGATTAGCGGACACCACCCACACCACCCATGGCAAGTGGGGCATGTCTTAAGGTGTATGTGTCTCGAGAGGGCATTATCCCAACCTCATACAACGGTGAGATGATTGTAACAATCGACTGTCACAACAAGATTAAGATTTCCAGAACGATATGTGTGTGAAATTAGCTTAGGGAAGGAAAATTTACTGACTGTAATAATTGCACTTGTAAAGGACTACAACTTTTTCAAACGGCAACCTAATATAGGAGACGAAACGCTGCTTCACATGCGAACGACCGCCGTGGAGTCGTCCGCAAAGTAAAAGTGCACTCATAATTGAAAATTAGCCGTTCTGTATGATGAAAGCTGAACTTAGCTAGTACTGAATCTTCTAACAAATGTTCGAGGCTGTGGAAGAATTCTGATCTTTAAAATTATAAAAACTAACATCTTTTTTAGCAAAGGTGGACTTCCGCCCTTCGCGTTAAGAATTTTTTTTCGTTAAATTTTAGTGTATATTCGAAAAAACAATTTTCTCTGAATTTTTAAAAATTTCGCCATTGGGTGCAGGAAACGTCTTCTTTGAGTTCGATAACAAATACACCAAATTCATTAACTGGATGAAATTAGAAGTCACATCGCCTCAATTTTTGTTGACGTAACTGACGAGGATCCTCAGGAGTTTATAGCAAACCCTGATTTGTGGTTTCTCCACAGTAGAATTCATCTATCCGTTACACACTAGGAGAGATGCGTTAAACTTGTGCCAGGGATGGTTCAGTTCACACAAAAATAAAATTACGGTAAATTATGCCATCTTTCAAAGGAAAACCAATTATGAAGTTACTTAAAAGTCATCAACTGTAAGTTACTTTATTATATAAATGTAATATTATTATCTATTATTTTTATAGAGTCTCAGTTTAATCTCAGTTTAATAAAATTAATTACATTTTTTAATGAGTTAAATACTATATTTACTCTAAAAGGCTATATGGCTTACGTTAATATTAATAATAAATATGTATTTTTTAAATTGTTGAAACAATATTTAGTCTACCCTTGTATTTAAAAAGTTTCTAGGGCAGTAGAAGACATGATCCAAAGTAGAAAAAATTAGAGATTTTAGTTTCTGCAAAGTGCATATTTCCCTCCCTATTGTGGAGCCTAGATAATAATAAAAAATTAAATAGGTAAACGACGGCATACCCTAATGTCTATACATAGGCATGTTAGGGCAACTTCGCCCGACTTAGAGGATATTACTCCTAGACCCGAGCTATAAATATAACAAGTTATTGATTATTAGCACAGGTTAGTGCTATTACTAAACCTCCATTATCCGTTAACATTTTTTATAGAGAGGAAAAACATAAAATGTTTGAATTATTTATGTATTTATGTAAAGTATAGGATATACTGAACACTTTTTACTTTATTTTTTACCACTGAATTTATTTGAACCAAAACGTTACTGCAACAGAAAAGTTTTAAATTAAATTTACTGGAATTTCTAGAAATTCTTAAATCTAATCAAATTCCTCATAATGGTATCCTTAATGACCAGTTACATCTATATTACACACCCCTGTTTGATATATTTAAATATTCATAATCCTCCTATCCATAAATTTTATTAGTCGTGTATGTTTATATGGTAGATAAATTTTCATAATCCATTTTAAATGAGATCGTGGAACCCTACTTTTAGGTAAATTACTTGAAGTATTGTGACACACCTTTGTACTCTCGCATTCACTTGTGAACGTTTGAAAATAGCACGTTTAGTGCCGAAACTGTAGTAACGTTTTGGTTACTATAAATTCAGTGATAAAAAACAAAGTAAAAAGTGTTTAGACAGATCATAATGATTGATTATCACAAAGTGTTATTCGACTATTCAATTTGTACTAGATAATATGTATGCTGGTATGAATAAAAATGCAACGCCTTGATATTGTTAAGGCATTTTATTGAAATTTTCACCAGAGTTGTCTTCCAGAAGAAAAAATTATTTTGTAATAACGATATCAAGTCAATTTTGTTAGACATGAGGTTAATGATATGATCAATATCGGCTGACATCCCACCCCGAGCCTTTTATATTAGAAGTCGAACGTTGTTTAAATTATCCAGGGAATGAAGCAAATATATTTTCTTACAAATCATCGGTCAACTCATTAGCTTCTTGAAAGATAAAGATTAATTCAACAGTATTGGTAAAATATTTAGGAGTTTACGGGGTGGCCTATTTATAATAAAACAGTAAAATATCTCGGAAACCGCACATTTTCGATGAAAATAGTTTGGTTTCGAAGTGGAAATAAAATTAAACATTTTTTTTTTCGATTAATGAAAGTTTTTAAAGTAACATCAAGATATTTTAACTGTCTCAATTTAAATGACCACCCTGCTTATTGACAGCCATCTTAGGTACTGGCACCATACTGTTTAGATGAAAATATCTCAAAAATTATTGGACCCACCTCATTTAAAAATACTCTACAATGCTTTAGTGGAACTAAGGTGTTCTTATGAGGTTTTCGGTTGGGATGGGGTCGCTACAGTTCACCTAAAGGAATTAAAAGTTATTCTAAACAGCTTTCAAAATTAATATACAATAGATACTTATTCAACCAATTTATTTCATAGCGAAAATAGCATCCTTGATATTAGATTGCTATATTTAAAAAAAATTATAAATGATCAATTTAAAAATAAAACCGAATTATTAGATCTATTGTCCAAATACGAATAAATTAATAGTTATTTTTGTATCTAGGGTGCGAAATACTACTTTGATGATTGAGAACGAAAGTTTGTTTACGAGGTGCAGCCGAGTCAAAAAATCGTTCGAGATGACTAAAGAATTTTGCACAGGAGAAGCAAGCAATATTTCTTCTAGGACTTTAATTTGATTAAATTAAAACCATAAAAGGATATCCTGTATTATAACATTAAAAGCAATTTAATTTAAAAAAACATAGTAGCAGATCTGTCTCAGGTGTAAACCATGGAAACCAATATTTGTAACAACAAACATTTTTCATTGATGTTTTCAATATTATGAGTGTTGAATATTGTGAGTTTTTTAAAGGAAAATAATACATAAGATAATAATGGAGAGTCTCGAAAGTGAATGTATCTTGTACCCCACCAGAAATATCAGATCCAACCAACCTCGTTACACTGAATCTTCTACCAGATGACAGTATGAACAATTTAAAACATGGTGTTTGCAAAAAAAACCTGAAATAATCATCCCAAAATGTTTCACTGGCATATCTTGCGGAAAGATCGAAAGTAGTTAAGTCGTCCACATTATCAGATGTTGAAGTCAACTCTTAATATCAAGGAAATCGTGGATATAAGGACGTTTCCAAAATTGGTTCCGTGTTTAAAAAAACTTTCAGTTGGGCATCAAGCTAAGATATGTATGGTTTTAACTCGATAACAAATTAATCATTTTTTAACTGAGGCAGATGATAAAATTTATTTATTAGTAGTAAATATTTTTTAGATGTTTGTTTAATTCTTGTGTATAAATTAAAAATTATAAAAAATAGGCAATAATATTATGTATGTGATGTGCAAAATATTTTGCGCACGGTGTCATGGCAACGCAAACAAAATAATGTCAATGAAAAAGTGTCTCATTTTAGACACTGACGTTAATGCGTAAACATAGCCTCTTTTTGACAGTTGTAGAAAAATGATATTTACAAAATGATAACTTCTCACAAAAGCATTGTGCAAAACTTCAATAAATATAAAGCTCCTGGGTTATAATAATACAATAATCCATTTAATGAAATAAAGAATATATACATTCCAAAAATTAAAAATGATACAAAAAATGAAATTAATACCTACTAACAATTTTTAAAACTAATTAGAAAGGAGCAAATAAAAAATATATGATGGAATATATTTACCATTGTTGTATTTCAAGTATAATTGTGTAACTTTCTATTGTATTTGGTGGTTTCTTAGATACCAGGTTACAATTACAGTATTAATTTGTTATTACTTTCCTTACTTACCGCAAAGAAGTATTGTATTCGTAAAAAATCACCCTCCAATAGTTCTACGCAAGGTTGACTGTCCAAAAAGGACAAATAATGAAAACAATGTGACGAATGGCAATAATAATTGGCACACAGTTAACACAGAATGGGAAGTGTAGGAGTTTGTGAGATGCTTCTTTTTTTAAGTTTCCTTGCTCCTTTTTTAGTTTCCATCTGTCATCATCGGATGGGAAGTGTGGGAGGTTGCAAGATATATGTTCTTAGTTTCCATGCTTCTTTTAAGTTTCGATCTATCATCATCTCCTTATTTATTCTTCCTCTAAGTCTTCTTTGTCGTCTGAATCTAGTAGTGTGTATCTCTTTCTGCCCGCTTACGTTCACTTCGTTTGTGTGCTAAGACATACATACATTCGTTCGCTGCAGGCATTCCACCTTTCCACAGGTAAATATTCATTTACGGTGAAAGTGCAAGGAAGAGCCTTGTCTCGCGGTTGAAACAGCTTTTTACAGCGGGTTATGAGAGAGAAGCCCGAGAGAATATTTTGCACACCGTGTATATTAGGTTGTTTTTGTAGTAATTACTTTCAACTGCCGCTTTCCAATTCGTACAGTATGGTAAACTAAAAACTAATAAACAAATACAAATACAATTAATAAGACTAGACTAGACTAGGCTAGACTTATCTTTGGGTCCCCTTGTGTTTATGTTGGCATCTTCCCTCTTTCTTCTGTAGTATTCCCACACTACTTGCACTCGTTTCCATTCTTTCTAAAAATCAGCTTGTTGTCATTCACTGAAGGTTTTATGATGCACACATTTTATATTATCTTGTCAGATGTCCTTTTCTCAAGTTGTTTATATACGCTTTTGTGATGCTATGTTCATCTAATATATCAACAGTTCAATTCAACACGATTTCGTGCGATTTCTCACTGTCTTAACGAACTTTATTCGAGATTTTGTCGAGCTACCAAAAACGCGTCTACGCGAACCCGACCCACTTTGAACCAATGAATCCAAATGAAACCGTGTTAACATTAAATAATTTGGATATCCCGGTTAGGGGTATTGTTGATCTATATTAAAAGATAAATGTTTAAGAAATTTCCGATAAGCAGATTCTAATGATTGTAAATATTTCTCATAAATAGGATTCCATATTGCTGAACCATACTCCAATTTCGGACGCACAAAACAAAATATAATGTTTTTAATGCTTCTGTATTAGTAAAATCTTTTGAATTTCTGATAGCAAAACCGAGTGTTTTTAACGCAGATTGAGTAATTGAGTTAATGTGTCGTGTGAATTCCAATCTGGGGTCGGACAATATACCCATATCTTTAATACCCTCACCGGTACTTTTCGTGAATAAATCGTAACTCTTCCAATTCTCACTACCATTTAATTGTTCTTGCGATCTTGCACAATCTTCTATGGTACCTAGTAACTTCACTAAATAATTTGAGGTCTTCCGCAAAGAGAAGTTTGTTGCAATTCAATTCATCACATGTCATCAATAAATACCGAAAATAAGAGTGGACCCAAGTTTGAGCCCTGAGATATGCCAGAGTTTGCGGCATATGTATTTGATTGAAAACTATTGTACTCAACATTGTACCACAGGGTGGTTATCCTAAGAAATAATTGAACTATGGTGGAAATTTGTAAAGGTATTTACCCAAACCTCCACATTTTGCACCATCTATTTATTATTTATGTCTTCTGTCGGATGACCAGTCTGCATAGTTTTTCAACCAAAAGTTATTAGGTTCTTTTTGTAGCAATAGTGATAACTACATTCCGATTTTTATTCTCCTATGTCGTTTCTCAGTTAAGATTTTGTAGAGTGTGTAAATACCTTTACAGACTTTTTTTTAATATAGAAATTAGAAATATTCGTTTTAGCTATTTTCTGCTGTCTGACTGAACTGTTCAATCCACCCTTATATAAATATAGCTACGATCGATTGAACATAGGTAGGTTATATTAATGACCTGTCTAAATGTTTGCATATAAATTGATGTAATATTTTATTAAAAATCAATACACATATTATAATAATAAATTTATTTTAGGTAGTTTGGAATATTTTTAGATGAAAAAATAACCTTGATAAAAGTTTTTTTTAACGAACGCAAATATTTCTAATAGTAAGTACATTTTGTTTCAAAAATGAATTATTATTTGTTTGCTTATAATTGTATTGAAACATTCTTTATAGGATTTTGCAAACAGCAGAAAAAATAGCTATCTATAACTAAAAGAAAAACTTTGTATAGAAATATCAATGAAATCTTTGCATTCTTTCGATAACCTGAATTCTGGTTATGCTAGCAAATTAAAATCCTAAAATGAATTTGTCTAATTTCTTATTTGACAATTCTCATTCTAACACTAGCAGAATTCAGGTTATCGAAAGAATGCAAAGATTTCATTGATATTTCTACACAAAGTTTTTCTTTTAGTTATAGATAGCTATTTTTTCTGCTGTTTGCAAAATCCTATAAAGAATGTTTCAATACAATTATAAGCAAACAAATAATAATTCATTTTTAAAACATACATAGAGTATATAGGCTCCAATACTAGTTAGCTAATAGATAGGTGAGGTTGTTTTTATCAGTCAATGTCAAATAAATCATTTCACACTTATTCATAGAAATTGTCTTGGTTTTGCATGAAACATCTTTATGAATGGCTTTATGTCTTTCTGATGAGCTCCAGAATAAGGGCGAAAAACGTTTCAAAGGCTAAGCATTTCCAGGAAACAGAATGATAGATTTCATGAAAATGTAATCCATTGGAATGAACAATTTTTTAAGACAAGGTAGATAAATAAATTCATTTTATGTCTTTGTTCTCATTTTTAACTGAATCTTCATAATCGTAGGGGGTTATGTGGATACTAGTTTAATCTGCATGGCCGTAGGGGACTGTGTGGATGCTAGTGTTAGAATGAGAATTGTCAAATAAGAAATTAGACAAATTCATTTTAGGATTTTAATTTGCTAGCATAACCAGAATTCAGGTTATCGAAAGAATGCAAAGATTTCATTGATATTTCTACACAAAGTTTTTCTTTTAGTTATAGATAGCTATTTTTTCTGCTGTTTGCAAAATCCTATAAAGAATGTTTCAATACATTTTGTTTCGTTCTGAAAATTCTTAACTACGATAACTTTTTTATTTGTAGCATTTTTTTGATATTATCGTGGTTTCGGTCTAATCTGATAAATTTTCACTTTCAGGAAAATTTCATTGTAATCTATATTAATATTTAAATCCCTAATTTTATTTATCCGTAGGGGGCAATCTTTAAAACTACGAATCAAACCTTCCCCGTTAGAAATAGCATGATTAGACTTTTTAATGTTCAATGTGAAACTTAAGCTAAGACTGTGTTTTTAGCGTCAAGTGAGTGACATGTGTTTATAAAGCAAAAGCTGTGCTTGACCATTCCTTTTCTTGCTTTATGTAAATGATATGCCTAATTATATCAAAAGTGGACATGTAACAATGTTAGCAGATGACATTACTATTACAGTATCTGCAGATAACCCCGAAGAAATTGAGCAGTTAGTCCATAACGTCATGGATGAATTAAGCACGTGGTGTCAAAGAAATAGACTGATTCTAAATGATAGAAAAACTATATGTTTAAACTTGAGACTTCAAAGGGTGCTACCATCAACAGTATTATATAACCATATAACCCTATCTGAATTTGGTAAACTTTTAGGTACCAATCTTGATACAAAATTATCTTTCGATGTCCATATTGATTCTGTTTATAAAAAATTAAACAAAGCTTATTTTACAATTCTGCAACTAAAAGATGTGCTGAATGAAAATGATTTATTGCGAACATATCTTCATTGGCTTATCCGCACATTTCGCATAATATCATTTGTTGGGGTAATGCTAAAGACAGAGAACGTGTATTTATAGCACAAAAACGAATTATTAGATCTATCTTTAATTTGTTACCTCGAGAAACTTGTCAGATAATTTTTAAAATAAAGAATATTCTCACTACACCTTGTATCTACAATCCCCATGTTTCAGTAAGAAAATCTAGAATTATTCGAGACTAGATCTGCAAGTGACTTTTTAAACAAAAATTTTAATTGTGGATAGATTTATGTTATTCTTTATGTATGATTTTAATATGATCAGTAACGGTTGCATGATGATTTAAGTACCTCCTTGTTTGCATGCTTGTATACGAGTATATCTATATTATTTTATTATATTTGTGTATTTTTGTCTATCTATTTTGTACTTTGTAACTTGTTGACTTGCCATATACACTGTTTATCTTAAATGGTTAATAAATGAATTGAAAATTGAAAAATTTAATTGATTATATGTACATATTAGCTCTGTTGAGTAATAAAACTCCAACTGAAACCGATTTAGAAATTGTAAATAAGCTGTGTGCAGTGATTTAAAAAAAAAGTGTAGGAAACCAGTCCAAAGAAAGGAAATAAACTAGTGACCAATAAAACCAGACACAACAAATTAATTTGTTATATTAACTTAATTTGTTAATTCATAAACCTAATTTTAAATAATTTCTTAATATTCGAATTTCAAAAACAAAACTGTGTTAAACAGAAGGCGGGTAATTAAATAGAATAATACCTGGAATTAAAATTTATTACTACAAAAACATTACAGAGCAATATACAGGGTGTGCAAAAGATTCTCTCAGGTCTCTTTCTCTTTGGAATTACGCCGAAAAAAAATATTTTTTTTACCGCGGTCACATATAAATCCCATATGCGACACTGAAAAGGACAGAGATCTTTTGTGCAACACTAGCAGAGATATATCCAGGTTAAAGAGCCGAGACTCATACGCATAAACAGTTTAGCTGCAATAAAAGATTGAATTTTCGTACAAGACGTACAAATTTCACTATTTTAAAATAAGCGTTACAAATTATACAAATAGGTAATGTAAGGAATTATGCGATGTAGGTAAATTATATGATGCAGATATTATAATTATACGATTAATATCCTCTATTACCTACTTCAGTCAGGTACTAAAATTCCGATTCAGATTATCCGAATCATCCCGAGTGTATTTAATCTTGATCTGTCAAATCCACAATAAAAGTCCGAGGTCATCGGCGGCATTTCCGCTAGATCAAAGGAGTATCGCATATGGGATTTATATGTGCCGCGGTACAGATAATAAAACAAAATCTCTTCAGCAAGGTAATATATCTCTCAGGACGCTGTGAATCGCTATTTACCGTGGTACAGTTAATAATAAAAGTTTCTTACAGCAAACTAATATACTTAGGTCTTGGCAAGCAAAAGAAATGGCCTAATACAGGACATTGAAGAAACACAGGGTCTAGGAAACCTGATACTACAACTCGACTCGAAAGGGCAGGACGAATATTTAGGCAGGTCACCCAAGAAATTAGGCAACTTCAACACTCACGCAGGAAAAAAACAATTAAGCGCATGCAGATAAGAACATCATTGGGAAACTCTACTTCACACATAGTCAAACGTAAATTGAAGCCCATTAAATATTTGGCACAAGTACACAAAAACGCAAAAATGCCGTAAGATGCTTCCACTTCTATCGGGGAACAAAAACGAAAAGAAACTCGTTACATGTGCAAAATTTGCGATGTTCCATTATGCATTATGCATTGCTTCGAGATTTACCACACCCAAGCCATTTATTAATTAAAAGTATTTAACTTGTTTTTGTTTTTTGTAAGGTTTGTTTGTGTTTTAATTATTTGACTAAATAAAAAGTTTCAATCCATTAAATTGTTTTCATATATTATTTAAAAATAATTGTCGCTCATACGCAACATAAGGCCTACAGATGTACTTAAGCACTAATAATTAATTCCGGCTGGGCGGAGCCTTCAGTGCAAAAAAATGTAGTTCACAGAAGGTTAAATCTCTAGTATTATTTACATCATAATACACAAAATTTTGAAATAGGGCTCTGTAGTGCCTTGTGGGCAGTTAATAGCGCTGTCTTTGATATTTGGATAGCTGGTTTATATTGCCTTACAAATGGAGACAACTATACTATAGGCAGTAGTATGGGGGACACTGGCCTTGAAAAGTGAAAGTTAATTACCTCATTAACATTAATGAGGCAATTAAAGATAATGACGTAATTAGGGAAATCCGCGGATTTTAATCACCGCGAGATAATTATCTTATCTGGTGGGTGGCCCCGGTGATTAACGTTAATTAGATATACGTGCCTTTTAACATGTGCTGGAATTTTTGAGCGATTAAAAAATTTAATGACGTAACAAACTGACTGGGATTTTGGAACTTGATTAAGACTTGTTTTCATAATATAAAAAACACACTGTTGTGAGCAAATAGTATTCAGTGTTCAATTCTGACGTTTCCACGTCGATAAGAATAATATTTTAAATAAGTTTGCATATATTTAACAGATTTTACAAGTTTCGGTGTTTAGAATTATTTTAAAAAAAAGTGACACATTTTCGAAAACTTAAGATGACTATAATCGTCAAGTTTTGTGTTTAAAAGTGGTATGGATATCAGTTTTAATATTCGACGTTCACCAAGGCATCTTAATCATATTCCAATAGAGGAGATACCCATTAAACCGCAGTGCAAGTAAAGTTGGTGGTGGCTGCCCCGGCCCCCGACTCATTTTTTTTAAATATTACAATATTTTTTCAACACAATTTCTCAACTGGATAATGAAATGCAGCAGGTATTAAAAGCTCAGAGTTAGACATTTTTTCATTGAATGAATTAACTTTTCAAGAAACGTAGTATTCGGTTCTCAATAAGTTTTTTAAGAAGTGTAGTAAAATATGTGTTCAAACGATGCATGTTGTGAGTTATGGGATAAGGATGACTTTCCAAGCTACAATCCTTTACAGGATATAGAAACAAGGAATGTTTTGAGGAGTGCGTTTTCGGTAATAGGGAAATCTAAAAAAGCCAAGAAAGCCTTCCGACTTGCAGAACGACAACGACTAAGTAAGCTTGAGGAAAAAGAACAGCTTTCAAAAAAAGAAAATTTGAAAATAGATAGTGTCGCAAAGAACTTAAAGTGATATTAGTGGAGACTGTACAAGTGTTCCGTATTTAAAAAAAACTTTAAATTTCTGTACATGTATTAATTTGTGATTCTTTTCACCATCGATTAAACTGGCAGTTATTTCTGCTTTAAAATTATTTAAAGTGGTATGAATATAGACATCAACTTTAACATTCAGACATTTTCGGTATTAACAAAAATTTTACCAATCATCTTAAAACATATTCATGTACCCGGCTAATTGGTTAATCAAGTTTGGTTTATTAGACAAATAACTTAAGGTGACTCCATAGAGATTGTATAAGTTTTCGTGTTAAAAAAATGTTAAAAATGATATGGGTATGGGTTTTAACATTTACACTCACACATTTTCGGTTTTCACAAAAATTCTACTAGAGGCATCTTAAAGGAGAAGAAGATGTACCAACTAAAACCGGAGTGCAAGTAAAGTAGTTTCTGGTACCCCCGACCCATTTTACATTTTAAACCGTTTTTTCGCGAGAGTCTCATTAACGATCGAAAAAATAGTGGTCATCAAATTTGTAGCTTCATCACAAATTAATATATGTACAAAGAAAATTAAAAGTTACGAGATATATTGCTTATTTCACAGGTGTGCTTTGTCAATTTATGATTACTAATGATATAAAAGACTCAAAATAATAATAATAGAAAAAATGTAAACTAGAAATTTTCACTGAATGAATTAGCACTAAATAACAGCTACCAAAAAAATTCTTATTCGCTGTATTGTTTGAACATTGGTAATCTTATTTTAAAATTAAATATGCAGCAAGTTTTTTCGTTTTCTTACTTAAAGGCACTAACATTCCTAAATGATAGGGAATGATATTGTTTAAAAGTGTGCCTGCGAAACTTTTCGACGATAAGTTTATTTTAAAACTTTTTAGAAAGAAAAATAACCAATATAAAAATGTTAGCTATATCTATACAGACTTGTTATTTAATTTTAATAATCTTATTTGTAAATCTATACGTAAGGCTTATATCACATGTGTTGGAAACAAACCAGTTCTATATATATATAACAATGTATGTATGTTTGCAATTACGTATTTTTAAGAAATAAAAATGATCTATAAATTTACCTGTGTGTTTATTATATTATAGCAAATAAGAGAAAAATGGCCACTTTGATGTTAAACACTAAGTTGTGCATATTACAGCTAAAAATAATGTTATGTATTCAAACGCCTACAATAAAAAGACACAACTTTAAACAAGCTATTTTGTAAAATAAATAAAAACACATGGGGGCTGCAATGGTCCTCCCAGCTAATAACTTAGTAAGTAAAATAATGAAACCACAAAATATCAAAAATACAGCAGGTGAAAAAAAAATTAAAATTGAAAAAAGTGACTTCCACTAATTTTTAAACACTAGCGTATTATTATCAACTTGCATCTCAGATATAGTTTCTTAAAATTACAAGTCACATAAAGCAAGAATTCTTTATAATTGTTATTTAGTGCCTTTAAGTATTAAATTATCTTGGTTACATCCTCATATTTTGGCCCAAAGAATCTACCCCTGCAAAACTTGCATTGCTAGGTCGTTTTTTGTTACTTTTAAGAAAACCGTTAAAAGTAAAATGTATAAACTCTATTTAGAATATATTAATATTTTATTACATTTAAATGCATAAGACGCGACACAACTTTAAACAAGCTATTTTGTAAAATAAATAAAAACACATGGGGGCTGCAATGTTCCTCCCAGCTAATAACTTAGTAAGTAAAATAATGAAACCACAAAATATCAAAAACACAGCAGGTGAAAAAAAAATTAAAATTGAAAAAAGTGACTTCCACTATTTTTAAACACTAGCGTATTATTATCAACTTGCATCTCAGATATAGCTTCTTAAAATTACAAGTCACATAAAGCAAGAATTCTTTATAATTGTTATTTAGTGCCTTTAAGTAATAAATTAACAGATAATAATAAAAAAAAATGCGGTTCACTGTATTTTTACCAGGTTGGTATTGTACGAAACGCCTGCAAACTTCGAAATATAAAAAATACACTTAACGTTATGCGTACCATTTGCGTACGAAAATAGATATTTGTTAAAACAGGGTCATCACTATTGCAAAAATAACAAAAAACAACATTATTTAAAAAAAAATATTGTGTGTAACTGTCAAAGAGAGCCCCAGTAAAAAAAACTAGCTTGAATCTAGAACGACAAAGTATTCCGTGAAATAAGTAATATTCCGTACCTCATTTTCAGTTCACAACACAGTATATCCTCAGAACGATTGCTGCAGATGCCTAATTGGCAACTTTTTTTCTTACAAATAACAATGATCAAAATTAAGTCCACACGGCCATTCCCTGATGGTGAAGGTCTGGCTTAATGTATTTTGAAATACCATCGCAACCCAACTGTAATAAAATATTAATATATTTTAGATAAAGCTTGGTGCAGGTAATTACAGATTATTTAAAATACCACTAATATACGAAAGCTTTTAAATAACCATATTATGTTAATGTAAAATGTCGAGACGGACTTTACAGGGGTAACAATGTGAAAGATTTCTATTCATCAAATTCTTATTATTTAAAATACCACTAATATACGAAAGCTTTTAAATAACCATATTATGTTAATGTAAAATGTCGAGACGGACTCTTAAGGCAGACATCTCTTAATCTATATATCAATATGAAAGACTTTTTGAAAGTCCCAATTTGTGATTTGATTAAAAAAATCTCGGAATTTAAACGAGATACGAAACAACAATTATTTCACGGAATACTTTTTTCGCTAGAAATTTTCGTGTTTAAAAAAAATCGAATGGCTTCAACACTTATTACACCCGTTTTTAATGATAACAGAAAATATGCTAAAATTTATTCCTAAAAAGCACACATAGTTTTAAAACATTCCTAAATGATATAAGGCAGTGATCTCGTTGAAAAGGGTGCCTGCGAAACTTTCGACGATGGGTATATTTTAAACTTTTTTTAGAAACAAAAATAACCAACATAAAAATGTTAGTTAGCTACATCTATGCAGACTTTGGCATGTCTTTAATTTATTTCTTCTAAAACTAAATAACAGCAAACTGCAAGGTTTCTAATTCACTCAGCCAATGAAAAAAAAATGTTTCCATAATTTTTGAACGCCTCTATTAGTAATAATTATTTTTTTAAAAAGAAACTGCCAACTCAACCGAAATTTTATGTCGATGATGAAAAGTAACAAATTAAAAGTTGCGAGGTATTGCTTATTTCATAGTTAAGACTAAACCAGCGTTGTTAGCCAAGTTCGTGTTGTACAACAATTGTTTTAAGTGTAAAGCCGTTGAAATAAAAAATTATCAAAGAAATATTCTTATTCGCAGTTTACAAGACAAAAAACACAGATTGAATATGTACAAAATTAAAAGTTAAAATGACGAGCTATTACTTAGCTATGACGATACCAACAATAGGATTTATTTTATCATAACACGATGCAGAGAAAATTGTTTTATAATTAAAAATTCAAGTTTTTTCGTTTTCTTACAAATAACAATGATCAAAAATTAAAACCACGCGGACCAGGCAGGGACAGGCCTCGGTACGATTTATTGACTTCTCAATATTTTCTTTGTTAATAAAAAATATTATTATTTGCAATAGAATTTTTTCACTAAGAAAACGTTTTACAATCGAAAGAAAAGAACTGTTGGATTAAACATTGCTACATCACTGAATGTAAAAATAAAATATTATTAAGCTCTAGTCCTTTCTTTTTTATTTTTAAAAAACCATCAGCTATATTTACGGGCAGTGAAAATTAATGGTTTTCTATAAAATAATAGCAAGATGCAGATTTTCTAATTCGTTTATTCACTCAATGAAAAATTTCTCTGAGTTTAAATTTTCCATTATTTTTGAAACGTTAATATCAGAAATAATTATTTGTTCATCAAATCTTTGAACAAATACTTCTACTTTAAAACAATAACCTTGATCTTAATCGTAAGCGAAACTTTAAGAGGTTTTATATATATAAAAATGTAAAAGTACAATTGTGTATTCACTAGAAATAAAGAAAATATTTATAAAAATACATGTGTTTATTTTATTATAATAATAATACAACATTCAGAATGTTTGTGAAGAAATGATTACCTACTGTTGATATGGGAACTCAAAAATAATAGAATCAATTTAAGTTCAGAGTTAGAAATTTTTATTGAATGAATTAGAAAATCTGCATCAACTATTTACTCGTGATGTAGAAAAATGTTAAAAAATATCTATTTTGTGCACGATTGGTACACACACAATGTATAACGTATTTTTATATTTCGATGTTTGCAGATAACTTTACATACACCATAGCTGGTACTGTGAACCACATTTTATTGTCGCCAAATATTAGGATAGGTTAGGTTAGGCGCTTTAAATATTACAATATTTTTTCAACACACAACGAACACAATTTCTCAACTGGATAATGAAATGCGGCAGGTATTAAAAGCTCAGAGTTAGACATTTTTCATTGTAACTTTTCAAGAAAAGTAGTATTCGGTTCTCAATAAGTTTTTTAAGAAGTGTAGTAAAATATGTGTTCAAACGATGCATGTTGTGAGTTATGGGATAAGGATGACTTTCCAAGCTACAATCCTTTACAGGATATAGAAACAAAGAATGTTTTGAGGAGTGCGTTTTCGGTAATAGGGAAATCTAAAAAAGCCAAGAAAGCCTTCCGACCTGCAGAACGACAACGACTAAGTAAGCTTGAGGAAAAAGAACAACTTTCAAAAAAAGAAAATTTGAAAATAGATAGTGTCGCGAAGAACTTAAAGTGATATTAGTGGAGACTGTACAAGTGTTCCGTGTTTAAAAAAACTGTTAAAAAAGCGGTGTGGCTATAGACAGCGGCTTTAAGGTTCACATACCGGAGCGCCATAAATAACTTAAGGTGACTCCATCTAGATTGCACAAGTTTTTCGTGTTAAAAAATGACATGGGCATGGGCTTTAACATTCGCACACATACACACAAACATTTTCGGTTTTTACAAAAATTCTACCAGAGGCATCTTAAATCATATTCCAGGAGAAGAGTTGCCAACTAAAACTGGAGTGCAAGTAAAGTAGTTTCTAGCGACGGCCCCGCAACTTTTAAATTTCTGTACATGTATTAATTTGTGATTCTTTTCACAATCGATTAAAAACTGGCAGTTATTTCTGCTTTAAAATTATTTAAAGTGGTATGAATATAGACATCAACTTTAACATTCAGACATTTTCGGTATTCACAAAAATTTTACCAATCATCTTAAAACATATTCATGTACCCGGCTAATTGGTTAATCAAGTTTGGTTTATTAGACAAATAACTTAAGGTGACTCCATAGAGATTGTATAAGTTTTCGTGTTAAAAAAAATGTTAAAAATGATATGGGTATGGGTTTTAACATTTACACTCACACATTTTCGGTTTTCACAAAAATTCTACTAGAGGCATCTTAAAGGAGAAGAAGATGTACCAACTAAAACCGGAGTGCAAGTAAAGTAGTTTCTGGTACCCCTGACCCATTTTACATTTTAAACCGTTTTTCGCGAGAGTCTCATTAACGATCGAAAAATAGTGGTCATCAAATTTGTAGCTTCATCACAAATTAATATATGTACAAAGAAAATTAAAAGTTACGAGATATATTGCTTATTTCACAGGTGTGCTTTGTCAATTTATGATTACTAATGATATAAAAGACTCAAAATAATAATAATAGAAAAATGTAAACTAGAAATTTTCACTGAATGAATTAGCACTAAATAACAGTTATCAAAAAATTCTTATTCGCTGTATTGTTTGAACATTGGTAATCTTATTTTAAAATTAAATATGCAGCAAGTTTTTCGTTTTCTTACTTAAAGGCACTAACATTCCTAAATGATAGGGAATGATATTGTTTAAAATGAGATATGAGAAGATCATCTCTATGACTCCGTTAGGATTTCGGACATTTTGACGCCAAATATTAGTATCATTCCCTATCATTTAGGAATGTTAGTGCCTTTAAGTAAGAAAACGAAAAACTTGCTGCATATTTAATTTTAAAATAAGATTACCAATGTTCAAACAATACAGCGAATAAGAATTTTTTGATAACTGTTATTTAGTGCTAATTCATTCAGTGAAAATTTCTAGTTTACATTTTTCTATTATTATTATTTTGAGTCTTTTATATCATTAGTAATCATAAATTGACAAAGCACACCTGTGAAATAAGCAATATATCTCGTAACTTTTAATTTTCTTTGTACATATATTAATTTGTGATGAAGCTACAAATTTGATGACCACTATTTTTCGATCGTTAATGAGACTCTCGCGAAAAACGGTTTAAAATGTAAAATGGGTCAGGGGTACCAGAAACTACTTTACTTGCACTCCGGTTTTAGTTGGTACATCTTCTTCTCCTTTAAGATGCCTCTAGTAGAATTTTTGTGAAAACCGAAAATGTGTGAGTGTAAATGTTAAAACCCATACCCATATCATTTTTAACATTTTTTTTAACACGAAAACTTATACAATCTCTATGGAGTCACCTTAAGTTATTTGTCTAATAAACCAAACTTGATTAACCAATTAGCCGGGTACATGAATATGTTTTAAGATGATTGGTAAAATTTTTGTGAATACCGAAAATGTCTGAATGTTAAAGTTGATGTCTATATTCATACCACTTTAAATAATTTTAAAGCAGAAATAACTGCCAGTTTTTAATCGATTGTGAAAAGAATCACAAATTAATACATGTACAGAAATTTAAAAGTTGCGGGGCCGTCGCTAGAAACTACTTTACTTGCACTCCAGTTTTAGTTGGCAACTCTTCTCCTGGAATATGATTTAAGATGCCTCTGGTAGAATTTTTGTAAAAACCGAAAATGTTTGTGTGTATGTGTGCGAATGTTAAAGCCCATGCCCATGTCATTTTTTAACACGAAAAACTTGTGCAATCTAGATGGAGTCACCTTAAGTTATTTATGGCGCTCCGGTATGTGAACCTTAAAGCCGCTGTCTATAGCCACACCGCTTTTTTAACAGTTTTTTTAAACACGGAACACTTGTACAGTCTCCACTAATATCACTTTAAGTTCTTCGCGACACTATCTATTTTCAAATTTTCTTTTTTTGAAAGTTGTTCTTTTTCCTCAAGCTTACTTAGTCGTTGTCGTTCTGCAGGTCGGAAGGCTTTCTTGGCTTTTTTAGATTTCCCTATTACCGAAAACGCACTCCTCAAAACATTCTTTGTTTCTATATCCTGTAAAGGATTGTAGCTTGGAAAGTCATCCTTATCCCATAACTCACAACATGCATCGTTTGAACACATATTTTACTACACTTCTTAAAAAACTTATTGAGAACCGAATACTACTTTTCTTGAAAAGTTACAATGAAAAATGTCTAACTCTGAGCTTTTAATACCTGCCGCATTTCATTATCCAGTTGAGAAATTGTGTTCGTTGTGTGTTGAAAAAATATTGTAATATTTAAAGCGCCTAACCTAACCTATCCTAATATTTGGCGACAATAAAATGTGGTTCACAGTACCAGCTATGGTGTATGTAAAGTTATCTGCAAACATCGAAATATAAAAATACGTTATACATTGTGTGTGTACCAATCGTGCACAAAATAGATATTTTTTAACATTTTTCTACATCACGAGTAAATAGTTGATGCAGATTTTCTAATTCATTCAATAAAAATTTCTAACTCTGAACTTAAATTGATTCTATTATTTTTGAGTTCCCATATCAACAGTAGGTAATCATTTCTTCACAAACATTCTGAATGTTGTATTATTATTATAATAAAATAAACACATGTATTTTTATAAATATTTTCTTTATTTCTAGTGAATACACAATTGTACTTTTACATTTTTATATATATAAAACCTCTTAAAGTTTCGCTTACGATTAAGATCAAGGTTATTGTTTTAAAGTAGAAGTATTTGTTCAAAGATTTGATGAACAAATAATTATTTCTGATATTAACGTTTCAAAAATAATGGAAAATTTAAACTCAGAGAAATTTTTCATTGAGTGAATAAACGAATTAGAAAATCTGCATCTTGCTATTATTTTATAGAAAACCATTAATTTTCACTGCCCGTAAATATAGCTGATGGTTTTTTAAAAATAAAAAAGAAAGGACTAGAGCTTAATAATATTTTATTTTTACATTCAGTGATGTAGCAATGTTTAATCCAACAGTTCTTTTCTTTCGATTGTAAAACGTTTTCTTAGTGAAAAAATTCTATTGCAAATAATAATATTTTTTATTAACAAAGAAAATATTGAGAAGTCAATAAATCGTACCGAGGCCTGTCCCTGCCTGGTCCGCGTGGTTTTAATTTTTGATCATTGTTATTTGTAAGAAAACGAAAAAACTTGAATTTTTAATTATAAAACAATTTTCTCTGCATCGTGTTATGATAAAATAAATCCTATTGTTGGTATCGTCATAGCTAAGTAATAGCTCGTCATTTTAACTTTTAATTTTGTACATATTCAATCTGTGTTTTTTGTCTTGTAAACTGCGAATAAGAATATTTCTTTGATAATTTTTTATTTCAACGGCTTTACACTTAAAACAATTGTTGTACAACACGAACTTGGCTAACAACGCTGGTTTAGTCTTAACTATGAAATAAGCAATACCTCGCAACTTTTAATTTGTTACTTTTCATCATCGACATAAAATTTCGGTTGAGTTGGCAGTTTCTTTTTAAAAAAATAATTATTACTAATAGAGGCGTTCAAAAATTATGGAAACATTTTTTTTTCATTGGCTGAGTGAATTAGAAACCTTGCAGTTTGCTGTTATTTAGTTTTAGAAGAAATAAATTAAAGACATGCCAAAGTCTGCATAGATGTAGCTAACTAACATTTTTATGTTGGTTATTTTTGTTTCTAAAAAAAGTTTAAAATATACCCATCGTCGAAAGTTTCGCAGGCACCCTTTTCAACGAGATCACTGCCTTATATCATTTAGGAATGTTTTAAAACTATGTGTGCTTTTTAGGAATAAATTTTAGCATATTTTCTGTTATCATTAAAAACGGGTGTAATAAGTGTTGAAGCCATTCGATTTTTTTTAAACACGAAAATTTCTAGCGAAAAAAGTATTCCGTGAAATAATTGTTGTTTCGTATCTCGTTTAAATTCCGAGATTTTTTTAATCAAATCACAAATTGGGACTTTCAAAAAGTCTTTCATATTGATATATAGATTAAGAGATGTCTGCCTTAAGAGTCCGTCTCGACATTTTACATTAACATAATATGGTTATTTAAAAGCTTTCGTATATTAGTGGTATTTTAAATAATAAGAATTTGATGAATAGAAATCTTTCACATTGTTACCCCTGTAAAGTCCGTCTCGACATTTTACATTAACATAATATGGTTATTTAAAAGCTTTCGTATATTAGTGGTATTTTAAATAATCTGTAATTACCTGCACCAAGCTTTATCTAAAATATATTAATATTTTATTACAGTTGGGTTGCGATGGTATTTCAAAATACATTAAGCCAGACCTTCACCATCAGGGAATGGCCGTGTGGACTTAATTTTGATCATTGTTATTTGTAAGAAAAAAAGTTGCCAATTAGGCATCTGCAGCAATCGTTCTGAGGATATACTGTGTTGTGAACTGAAAATGAGGTACGGAATATTACTTATTTCACGGAATACTTTGTCGTTCTAGATTCAAGCTAGTTTTTTTTACTGGGGCTCTCTTTGACAGTTACACACAATATTTTTTTTTAAATAATGTTGTTTTTTGTTATTTTTGCAATAGTGATGACCCTGTTTTAACAAATATCTATTTTCGTACGCAAATGGTACGCATAACGTTAAGTGTATTTTTTATATTTCGAAGTTTGCAGGCGTTTCGTACAATACCAACCTGGTAAAAATACAGTGAACCGCATTTTTTTTTATTATTATCTGTTAATTTATTACTTAAAGGCACTAAATAACAATTATAAAGAATTCTTGCTTTATGTGACTTGTAATTTTAAGAAGCTATATCTGAGATGCAAGTTGATAATAATACGCTAGTGTTTAAAAATAGTGGAAGTCACTTTTTTCAATTTTAATTTTTTTTTCACCTGCTGTGTTTTTGATATTTTGTGGTTTCATTATTTTACTTACTAAGTTATTAGCTGGGAGGAACATTGCAGCCCCCATGTGTTTTTATTTATTTTACAAAATAGCTTGTTTAAAGTTGTGTCGCGTCTTATGCATTTAAATGTAATAAAATATTAATATATTCTAAATAGAGTTTATACATTTTACTTTTAACGGTTTTCTTAAAAGTAACAAAAAACGACCTAGCAATGCAAGTTTTGCAGGGGTAGATTCTTTGGGCCAAAATATGAGGATGTAACCAAGATAATTTAATACTTAAAGGCACTAAATAACAATTATAAAGAATTCTTGCTTTATGTGACTTGTAATTTTAAGAAACTATATCTGAGATGCAAGTTGATAATAATACGCTAGTGTTTAAAAATTAGTGGAAGTCACTTTTTTCAATTTTAATTTTTTTTTCACCTGCTGTATTTTTGATATTTTGTGGTTTCATTATTTTACTTACTAAGTTATTAGCTGGGAGGACCATTGCAGCCCCCATGTGTTTTTATTTATTTTACAAAATAGCTTGTTTAAAGTTGTGTCTTTTTATTGTAGGCGTTTGAATACATAACATTATTTTTAGCTGTAATATGCACAACTTAGTGTTTAACATCAAAGTGGCCATTTTTCTCTTATTTGCTATAATATAATAAACACACAGGTAAATTTATAGATCATTTTTATTTCTTAAAAATACGTAATTGCAAACATACATACATTGTTATATATATATAGAACTGGTTTGTTTCCAACACATGTGATATAAGCCTTACGTATAGATTTACAAATAAGATTATTAAAATTAAATAACAAGTCTGTATAGATATAGCTAACATTTTTATATTGGTTATTTTTCTTTCTAAAAAGTTTTAAAATAAACTTATCGTCGAAAAGTTTCGCAGGCACACTTTTAAACAATATCATTCCCTATCATTTAGGAATGTTAGTGCCTTTAAGTAAGAAAACGAAAAAACTTGCTGCATATTTAATTTTAAAATAAGATTACCAATGTTCAAACAATACAGCGAATAAGAATTTTTTTGGTAGCTGTTATTTAGTGCTAATTCATTCAGTGAAAATTTCTAGTTTACATTTTTTCTATTATTATTATTTTGAGTCTTTTATATCATTAGTAATCATAAATTGACAAAGCACACCTGTGAAATAAGCAATATATCTCGTAACTTTTAATTTTCTTTGTACATATATTAATTTGTGATGAAGCTACAAATTTGATGACCACTATTTTTTCGATCGTTAATGAGACTCTCGCGAAAAAACGGTTTAAAATGTAAAATGGGTCGGGGGTACCAGAAACTACTTTACTTGCACTCCGGTTTTAGTTGGTACATCTTCTTCTCCTTTAAGATGCCTCTAGTAGAATTTTTGTGAAAACCGAAAATGTGTGAGTGTAAATGTTAAAACCCATACCCATATCATTTTTAACATTTTTTTAACACGAAAACTTATACAATCTCTATGGAGTCACCTTAAGTTATTTGTCTAATAAACCAAACTTGATTAACCAATTAGCCGGGTACATGAATATGTTTTAAGATGATTGGTAAAATTTTTGTTAATACCGAAAATGTCTGAATGTTAAAGTTGATGTCTATATTCATACCACTTTAAATAATTTTAAAGCAGAAATAACTGCCAGTTTAATCGATGGTGAAAAGAATCACAAATTAATACATGTACAGAAATTTAAAGTTTTTTTTAAATACGGAACACTTGTACAGTCTCCACTAATATCACTTTAAGTTCTTTGCGACACTATCTATTTTCAAATTTTCTTTTTTTGAAAGCTGTTCTTTTTCCTCAAGCTTACTTAGTCGTTGTCGTTCTGCAAGTCGGAAGGCTTTCTTGGCTTTTTTAGATTTCCCTATTACCGAAAACGCACTCCTCAAAACATTCCTTGTTTCTATATCCTGTAAAGGATTGTAGCTTGGAAAGTCATCCTTATCCCATAACTCACAACATGCATCGTTTGAACACATATTTTACTACACTTCTTAAAAAACTTATTGAGAACCGAATACTACGTTTCTTGAAAAGTTAATTCATTCAATGAAAAAATGTCTAACTCTGAGCTTTTAATACCTGCTGCATTTCATTATCCAGTTGAGAAATTGTGTTGAAAAAATATTGTAATATTTAAAAAAAATGAGTCGGGGGCCGGGGCAGCCACCACCAACTTTACTTGCACTGCGGTTTAATGGGTATCTCCTCTATTGGAATATGATTAAGATGCCTTGGTGAACGTCGAATATTAAAACTGATATCCATACCACTTTTAAACACAAAACTTGACGATTATAGTCATCTTAAGTTTTCGAAAATGTGTCACTTTTTTTTAAAATAATTCTAAACACCGAAACTTGTAAAATCTGTTAAATATATGCAAACTTATTTAAAATATTATTCTTATCGACGTGGAAACGTCAGAATTGAACACTGAATACTATTTGCTCACAACAGTGTGTTTTTTATATTATGAAAACAAGTCTTAATCAAGTTCCAAAATCCCAGTCAGTTTGTTACGTCATTAAATTTTTTAATCGCTCAAAAATTCCAGCACATGTTAAAAGGCACGTATATCTAATTAACGTTAATCACCGGGGCCACCCACCAGATAAGATAATTATCTCGCGGTGATTAAAATCCGCGGATTTCCCTAATTACGTCATTATCTTTAATTGCCTCATTAATGTTAATGAGGTAATTAACTTTCACTTTTCAAGGCCAGTGTCCCCCATACTACTATAGGCATCATTCAACAAATACATTCGCTTTTAGGGGGAGGGGGCCACTGAAACTGGGACAAGATGAATTGTGTGTGGGGGGGGGAGATATTTCACAAAAAGTGAATATTTTAAAAAGAATTACAACAATGTTGCAATGTGTTACAAAGGACGAAAGGAGGTCTAAAATAGCCTATTTTTGCGAACTTACCTATTTTTTGAATGGCCCCTTATCTTTTTGTCTCGCTTAGTAAATGAGACTCAAATAAATACTAATTTTTCATTTAATTTTCAACTAATTTAAAGTTAAAATTATACTAATTCCAATCTGAAAGACTTAGTGAGTATCAAGATCGTTTTCCGGTTAACAATGTAAGTATTCGAAATCAAGAAGAAAATATTTCTAATTGTGTTAGATAACGTAAGTTTAAATTCCATTTAAATTATGGATATATAAACAATGTTATATTTAGATACAGATGTTATATTTATAAATATGCATATTATCTTGCATATATTTATAAATACGTATAGTATTTTAGTTTATAAATAACACAATGTTTTCTCTCTTAAAATAGCTGAATATGATTTATTTACTTTGATATTTCTGTAAGTTATCTTTAAAAAAATGCCATTAAAACTATTTACCTAAATCATAATAATAATATAACAATAACAGATCTTATTCAATAAAATCATATCACATCATATACATGAAAGGGCGAAGTTCATCTTGGTACAGCACAGTCGCTATAAAAACTGTTCTTCCACTTAATCCGGGAAGGGAAGATTTAAATATAGACACATAATGTGATATAGATATGTGCGTATATATAAAAATATATAGATACTTATGTGATCGGTATAAATACAAAACTTTGTATGCTTTCCACTTTCATTAATTTCTTAGTAGTACAATTTTATTATTATTTTTGTCTCTAAGGCGGCAAAGCTTTTTGATAATCAAATTGGTTTGTAATTTTTGGGAAAAGAGAAAGCAGAAAGAAACAACTGTAGAAGGAATTCAAAACCATTGCACTTGAAAATTTATGCTTAATGAGAAACCATCAAAAAAATATATTCATGCCATTTAAGAAAAAAAATTTGATGTCATATTTTCATTCCTGTTAGTCCAAAAGTAGCCTATTATTGTCTAATTTATTTGCACCAAAAACCAAATTTTTAAATACAAAAACAACCAAAATATTGGGGGCGTACATTGACTCGTGGCCACCCGGTATATTATGCACCCTAGTCTGAAAAACAACTTTCAATATTTTGTCAAGAAACGATTTTTTTGGTATTTTCATTATCTATTGTTTTAATTTTGCTATCTTAAGACGAACCGGAACCAACCTCCATTTCTTTAAAAGGAAGTACATGATAAAATACACATGTTTGTTATATTTTATTGAAACATATATAGGACATAAAAAACAGCAAACAACAAAGACTTGAAAAAAAAAAACGGTTCAACAAAAACTAACAAAAAAGCCGACAAATAATTAAAAATAATTGATCTATTATGCTGTTGGAGTCTATAACATTTAACAGGTCACTATTTAAGTGTAGGAGGACTAATTCACTTAGTCTTTCGTTTTCCAACGAATATCTTAATTTTTTTTTTTTCATATTTCATTACAAGCATAAGCAAACAAAAAAGAATTCACCTTTAAACATATTTTAATATTGAAAAAGATCTCTCCCCGTACAATTAGTAACTGCCAAACTTAGAAACATTCATAAAGCGACTTCTACGCTTGGAAATGTAGAGGTAAGTCCTTTAGATCTAATAAATTTTTACATTTTTCCAGGTGACACTTTGGACATTTCCATGGCGTCAAGAAAACTTTTAAACTGAATAGATTCTTCCGAAAATTAGTTCTCAATATCGCTAGTGTACATTTCCTGCATTATTTTTTGTTTGCAGACGAATCTCGTTGTTGGATAAATTTGTAATCTTATTAAAGATGCTAAAAAGTTTTTAGATTTCTGGGTAGGCAGTTTGCCTTTTAGTTAGCTCTTGAAGCACTGTCTAATATTTGGTAATATGTGTTTACCCGCATGCCCGACTTTCCATCCAAATTAATTTACTGGAAACTTCCCCTAGATGACGTTTAATATTGTATTTTTTCTAATCAGATCAACTTTGTAATCAATATAATTTGTTAGTTCTTTTCCTTTTTCTTCCTAGTCAAAATTGTCTCGAATTCCTTTTACAAAATTCTATAAAGAATTAAACAATTTAGTTGCCATTAGCAGGTCTCTATCTGGATTTTGCAATGCTTTACTACTTTTATTAAAAGTTTGAAGAATGTCATGCCATAGAACTGTTAGTATTCCAAATTCTAACTCTTAAAATTTTTTGCATAAACCTTTTGCCTCTATTTTTGTTTCTGGTTTTTCGTTAGGATTAGCTGATATCTCATTGTCAATGTTCACTTGATGTTTGCTGTGCGCTATTATAATGAATTAACACTAAATAATAGGTAGGTATTACAGACGTTTCTGCATTTTATGTTCTAGATTTAAAAATTTCATTTTTTATGCAGAATTATTGTTATTGAGGATCGCCTTCGGCTCCCCTCAGAGTATCGACGCTTCTACATCTAGGCACATGCCTAGTGTGCCTAGTGGGTAATCCGGCACTGGATGTAACTAAAAACGTTTTTTAATATAAATCGAAATATGTTGCTGAAATCTGAAGTCCATATTAGGTATGTATGTACCATATTAAGTTCAATTATTTATGGCTATTGTTACGTTATTAATTTTTGCATCAGCATTTGTTGACAATATTAATGTGAAAGTCAAAGTTTAATAAAAGTAGAAACTATGATTTTTTCCCGTAAGATTATGTCAATAAAAAGTAAAAATTAGCAAGGGTAAGAAGAGAAAGTGGATTCTTTTTAACGATTCGCAGTTTTCGAGAAAATTCCCTATGAAAGATATGACCGATTAACTAATATTTAATTACTAATTGATGCTTAAGATAGAAATCAGCAATCCACAAAGGTGATCGTTTTTTTGAATATAGCTATATAGTAGAGTGCAAATTAATTTCTATCTTTCCCCCCGTTGGCACTTTTAGAGTAAAATATATGACCTTACCAGATATGTTACTTATGCCCTGTAGATTATGAATCCACTTGTCGTCAAAAAATCGTCACGAATATAAGGGCACAAATCAAAATTTTCTAACTAACCACACCATGCGATAGAGTCAATCATGAAGCGTATTTTATCCAAAAATCATTAAATTCTCTGTAGAATTTCTATTTTTAAAATAAATAAAGAAACGAACTTTTACATAGGCTTATATGGCAGTAAAAATCAAAAATCCTCATTTTCTCTGTTCGACTACGGCTGAAAATTAATTATTTTTCGTCTACATTTCCATTCCCACGACGATATCTCCCAAACTATTATATTTATCAAAAAAATATATTCTTTATAAAATATTTGCCATATTTTCTAGATTACAATGGTTTTTAAATCAATTTTTTTGAGAATTTAATAACCATGATATTTAATAATGTGTAGCGTGATATCAATTTTCGAAGCTTATCAGCGGCATGCGTTCGTTAAAGATTCTCGCTCTCCCACTCTTTAAACTGTTTCAACACACTCCACTTCGCACCCGCAATGGCCTATCGTAAGATAGATTAGCGCATGGTAACTATCTTGGTTCATATTAATGAAATTTATATCTTGAAAATGATTACTATGGAATGAATAATATAAGTAGGTATATTTGTTTAATTAATAATTAATTCAGTGTTATTTCGCCTTACATAAAATTTTTGTGTAATGTATTAACACGTTATAAGAAACTCGGCAGTTCGATGTTAGCAAGATACTTTCAACTGGTATGTATTTTTTTAACAGAATTTTGTACCATATATGTAACTGAAGAAGAAATGAAAATGAAAAGTACTACTGATAGCGCAAGTTCGGAAAGTGAGATTGAGACAAAAATAAAATTTAAAGAAAAACAGACTCGTAAAATATTATGCTTTAATTGTGTGAAACCGGGCCCTGTAAACAAAGGTTTTGATAAATCGTTTGCAATATTTATTGTTTGTTTAAAACTCCGTGAAAAAATAAGTAACCAAAGAGAAGATGATGTATATTCTAGAACTATGCGATTTCGAAAAACAAATCATTTTGGCAATCATTTTCAAGATATAAATTTGAAAATATTATGAACCACGAGAGCTACTATGCGCCAATCTATCTAACGGTAGGCCAGAGAGGGTGCGAAGTGGGGAGTGTTGAAACAGTTTTAAAGAGTGGGAGAGCGAGAATTTGCAAGGATGCCGCTGATAAGCTTCGAATCTTCGAATCGAAAATTGATATCACGCTACACATTATTAAATATTTTGGTTATTAAATTCTCAAAAAATCTGATTTAAAAACCATTGTTATCTGGAATATATGGCAAATATTTTATAAAGAATATATTTTTTTGATAAATATAATAGTTTGGGAGATATCGTCATGGGAATGGAAAAGTAGATGAAAAATAATTAATTTTCAGCCGTAGTCGAACAGAGAAAATGAGGATTTTTGATTTTTACTGCCATATGAGCCTATGCAAAAGTTCGTTTCCTTATTTATTTTAAAAATAGAAATTCTACAGAGAATTTAATGATTTTTGGATAAAATACGCTTCATGATTGACTCTATCGCGTGGTGTAGTTAATTAGAAAATTTTGATTTGCGCCCTTATATTCATAACGATTCTTTGACGACAAGTGGATTCGTAATCCACAGGGCATAAGTAACATATCTGACAAGGTCATACATTTTACTCTAAAAGTGCCAACGGGATCGAAAACTAAGCGACTTTTGTAAACGCGAGCACTCTACTAATAGTAAATGTTCAATTAGATAACATCCAAGAACTACTAACACAGCAACAAAACTGTCAAACAATTCTCCTATTTTACCTACTCCATTATGAATATTAGGAGCTAACTGTAAGTGAGCAATCCCAGACGAAAACTCGGATATTTTTCACTCCATAAAATGTGTTTCATTTTGGATATGGAGGCGTTTTGTCAGGGCCACTCTATGTAAATCTAATAATTTAATCCAGCGAATACTGCTAGGTTCTTAACAAGTTTTGAAAAATATGCCCAGTTTGTTATAAATGTAAATTCCATCGTTTGAAATTGGTCGTTATAAAAAAAGTCACGTCTATCAACATAAATAAACGAATAATATTATTGTTGCTATTTATTTATAATTTCAAACCTCATGTCAAGGCTGAAAACTGGATATTGTTATTGCTTATTTACATTGGCAAATGAGATAAAATTCCTTAGTTTTTATAGCATTCTTCATTCATTTTGTATGGTTACACTGAGTTCATTGAAACAATATACCTACTAGTTAACGATTATGCTTGGAAATTGAGTTTTAAAAGTGTAGGGGATCCAAACTGTCACCTTGGCATGGACTTGTTGAAGATTTTCGTTACAATTTCGGGAAATATTTTTACCCCCAACAGAGAGAAGCTGCTGTATGTGTTTAAAGTGATTTTGTTTGCTTGTTAATCTGTCTATTCCTTCATACACATACGTTCAAATAAATACATCAACATTGATATAATATTTTGTACATATTAGATAATTCTTTAGACTGGGTTCTTAGTACTGATCATCATCAAACCGAAACAAGGATACACCGTCAGAGATTTTAATTTTTTAAATTATGACCTGGCTGCATTTTAAACACAGATGACTGGGTATCAAAAAGTATTCCAAGTATGTTAATTAGTGCTTTTTTCTCACTTTAAGTATTTTACTCTAAGCGCACTTAAAATTCCTTTAATGGCACTGATGCCTCTAGTCTTCATCCAAAACGTACCGAATACGAGTACTTGTTTCTAGGCAATTAATGTTTACTGGTTACTTAAAAAAAGTAATTCAAGTACTTTTTTATACAAAAAATACTGTAAATGTTCCAGTAAGCCTTCCTGAGGACGACCAGTGCGATGCATAAAGCGCATCCTGCTTGTTGTGACCTAGAGTACGGCCAAGCACGGTTTGGTCGATAAACTCACCCAAGCTAAGATATGCTACTCGTGGGAACCGTATATGAAAAATAAATAACAAAAATACACCCAAAGGTAACAAGGTGAAAATTTCATGGAAATTGGGAAAAATTTCTCTACACAATCACACTCAGTTTCACTCAGGAAGGGGAGCTGTTAAGGCCACGTATTCCTAAATGAAGAGGGTAATTTAGGGGAAGAGACTCCCAAAGCGTTGTGGAACCCGTCCTTTATAAAAACGCCTAGGGAGGCTGCAAAAAGCGCCTAAGTCATTTATTCAAGAGGGAAGTATCGCATGAAAGTCCCTTGTAGTCAGTGTCAGAACGACATGTCACCAGCTTTCCTTGAGTCACTTGAAACTGCAAACCGTTTACATTTCGAGGAAGCTCGGCCGACTAGCAAGCAAAGACACCCCAGGAAGGTGAAACAATTTGATTACCGACTACATTAGGTGCCTCCAAACGATCTTACAACATGCCAAGGCTTCGTTGAATAATCAGAGAGAAGCAAATTAACATTGCGCTTATCCAGGAACCTTGGACAACCGACACATATTGAATAAGTGGACTAGGTAATACTTCTAATAGAACCGACATAGTGAGACACCTGGAAGAGATTCAGAGCCTGTAACTTAATCAGAAGCTACATCGACTATTTTGCATTTGCAGGTTACAATAATAAGGAAAATGCTCAGAGGCGAGGATAGCTGGACGAAATTCTCAGGTCTCATCAAGGAAATCATGAAAATTAGAGAAATCGAGGAAACGTAGGCTTAACAACAGTAATGCCCGCGGCGAACGTGATGAAATAATGCTTATGGCAGTTCCATCACGCACCACTGAACAGAGAAGGGGTTTTAGTGAAGTAAAGATCCCACAGTACCCTGCAGCCTAATAACATGCAGGGTCCCTTTGAAGGTTTTCCCTTCTCTCTATACATAAAAAAGGTTGCAATACCCAGGAGGTTGTATCTATCTTGGTATCCGCCCATCTATTAGTTCCAGTGGATAAGACAAGATGAACATAATTGCTTGGTTGGATTACTTCCCGGGAGATAGGGGTGCGGATCCACTACGTGCAGTTACGTCCTGAATTATCTATAGCAAGAAAAACATATTGTTTTTGAATGCGATGTAAATTCCTACCACACGCTGACATCAACCAAAGAGATGAGCTAGTTCCACTGAACTATACATAATAAATGGAAGACCAATACAGATATATGCGCGTGAACAAAATGCTTCAATCATGCGATTGAAGGTCCCGGGGTTCTGCGTCGCCGCAGTAGAAATCTAGTATTAAAAGTATGTTGGTGATTGAGTCAGAATGCTTCTTCTAGACGGTATGCGCCGACGCGATTTTTCTTTGATTTGTCTCCCGTAGCGGGAGGTCTTGGATTAGTGCAGAATTTCAGAGCCGGTGTCCAGCTTTTTTAGCGGTTGTCTTATGTACCTAGTACTTTGTAACATAAACAATTCGTGATAAGATAAAGAATAAAGCAATATGGTCCGGTCATGTTCCTGTTTGTTACCTATACTTTGAGTAAGTAGGTACCTTGTTCTTGTCCATTCTGTAAAATATACTATCCTCTAAATATCGGCGACAACTCCGAGTTTTGGGATCTTTTCTCTTACCGTGGGTAATTTTGCCTGAAAAATGTTCGTTAGGCTATACTTTCCGAGGTATCTACTGAACTCTACATGATAAATATATAGAATTCATTGGATATTCAGGATACAAAATTGTCTAACCTCACCTTTTTCCGTAATTCTTTAGCGAATTTTAAAGTTTATTACTATTTGTGAATCTACCTAAATAATGTTAAACAATCCAAATTATGTGCGTTACTGATATGGACTTGATCTATTTAAAAATATGTTACATTACCGTAAGTACTTTTTATAAATATAACTTTGTCAAATAAGTAAGCGTGAACTGTAAAATGTGAGACTAGTCAAATTTGAAAATCTTGGCACTGTATGACCACTGAAATGTATTATACTTAAAATAATAGAATGGGGTAGCAAAACATCTGTTATTTTGATTTTTTATGGAATGTAAAACTTGCACGAGCACCAATTTAAGTCAGTCTGTAATAACAACAGTGGAACAGTGCAAGATACCTATATTATTTGCTAATTTCAATCTGCACAAAGAAAATATGTATACTTATGTCAGTTGTGCAAGCAGATATACAGTAAGCATTTTCCAGACTTACAACAAGAAAGGGGGACACATCCACTATCGCTATGTGAAGTAAAGACCATGCTTGATTTACTGTTCACATGTACCTTGAATATACATATTATACTTTATCTTGCGTACACTGTGTGACACAAGCAATAAACCAATAGAAAGTAATTCGTATTGATATGAGAAAACTGAAGAATCGGTTAAATATCGGTAACTATGCAGTGGAAAAATATGCCGGAGTACTTTGTACCCTTATATTAAGAAAAACAAAATCAAACGGACATTTTTGTATGCAAAATTGTGATCAGACAGGCAAACTTACCATGTAAATAAGAATAATAATGTACCTATTGCTTAAGAATACATCTCTCAAATTATTTTCAGGTTGACTTCGAAAATGTATTTTACCTTGGCTAAAGGCTATTGGTAGAAATTCTCAAATCGAGAAGCTGAGCTATAGCAATGTAATTTGCAGTGAACAGATTTTATGTATGAGGGGGAAATGAAACGTCTGAAACCTGATGTATTTCCAACCCTGAAATTAGGCCCTCGAAAACCTTTATCTTCTATAGTCCACCCAGTGCCATGGTAGATATAACAATTTCGTATCTTCATGATTTCTGGAATAATTCTATAATTTGGTTTTAGTATTGATGTAGATATCCGTAGTACTTCATCTGGCATTTCAGCGTATGGTCAAATGGCATCTCAGGTGTATATAGAAGCAGATAAAGAAAATATAGATATTTTACAGAAAAGGTATCATTTTAAATTTAAATTTACCTGAGAATATTAAAAGCAGTACCACTTTAAATACATTCAAGAGTAGGCTTAAAAAGTATTTATTGGATGAGTAGACATTTGTATTGTCCGTTGAAAGTGTCCAGCCTGAATTTAAATTTAATTTTAAGTACTTGTTTTTAAACTCATGTAATACCGATTGTTATATGTTCTCTGACTGTTTTATTTATTTAAGTGAAATTTTATAGTATTACTTATTTTGATTTGTATATATATATTTTTTTTGTTACATTTTATTGCGTTACCTAATTTAAGTTACTTGTATCAAAGGCAAAGACTACGCGTCACAAACGTGTGAATCTAAAATACATGATTTTTCAATAAAGTGTTTAATGTAAGTTGTTACTGTATATTTCTTTATTCCTCCAATAATAAATACCTTCTACTTTGTCACTAATCTTAGTGATCTTGCAATACTAATATTAGTCTACCTATATTAAAATTCACTAAAGTATTTACAACTTGACCAAAAAAGTATTTTTCAGGTTTCACTTTTAGCTTTTATTCATATTAAAATTATATTTCGATCTCTGAGGCAGAAAATATGACTCCCTTTTTTGGTGGACTCTAATCAATTCTCAATATGATCATACATTATCAAGAACGTTTACTAGAAGAAAATTGAAAATTAAATAATTATGTTTTGAGCATGACAACTTTTATGTTCTTTAATAAAAATTAAGACAAAGGTTAACTGTATAAGAAATGTCAATCTATACTCGCATATTTTTGGTGATTTAGGAAAAAAAAGCCAAATTAAAAATACTTGCAATAAAAATAGAGCCGGCCCTGGCTTTCTACACAATGCGATTGCGCTCCTCCCCGGGGTCGCCATGCTTGCGCGAGATTCAATTTGTAGTACAAATAGGTATACACATTGGCATTCCATTTATATGTAGAGTTCAGTGGCTAGTTCTTGACTAATTAGCAGGTGAAGGGCCAATTATGACTAAAATTTAGTCTGAATCAACCTTTGTAACTAGAAATAGGCGAAAGGTACTAGATTTGATCATCAGCTCAACTTTTGTAAGCAATAAGTACACTGAAAGGTATCTTCTGAATGTCTTGATTGTCATGTCCATATCACATGCATATTACATTAAAAAAGAAAGTTCAGTTTTGCCCTTCTTAACGTGTATTCACTATTGAATGTGATTTGATTTAAAAAATGTAACCTGACCTGACTTGTATTTAGTTTCCTTTTATAGAATTTTGTGCAAGGTATAGGATAATACGCTGTCACTAATTAAATACCGGAAATTAAGTGTTCCAGCATTATGTTATTTGAGAACAGGAGTGGCACTTGGATGGAAATTGTTAGATTAATATTTCATAAATATGAGTTCTTTCATCAAAGTGCAGTGTAGCAGAAAAAATAAATAGTGCGAAAATAGAATAGTTTGCTACATTGATACACAGATGAAGTGTGTATTTATATTGTTGCATATCCATTAAAAATCATATTCGTGAAAAATATTAGCATTGATTAAATAGAAATAGATAATTATTCCCGTAATTATTGGAGAGTGGCGGTACCTATCGATGAATGTCCGAAGCAACGTAATCCCATAATAATGTGGCACTCGACAAAACAGTTGACTTTCCCTCTGCTCTACCGCTAACGTCTGAGCGCCGAGCTCGGGTAAGCCCCGCCTACCGTAGTGCGCGATATTACTTCTTGCTACCATTGATAATTCAATAATGATCATTATTTGTACTAATCGTGTACTAATCTTTGAAAACATCCAGTGGACGCTCATCACAGAGAGGAAGAGAGAGAGAGAGACGTGTCTGTCTTCTTAGCGTCAAGTGATCATTGTTCAGCGATTTTTACAAATAAATGTACCTACTATAATACAATTAGAGGAGCGAATTCGAGACTCTATCGTGCCGTTTTTTTTTCTGGCGTCAAACATGGTAGGTTTTGTTAAGCATGTCACTGGACATATGAAATCGTATTTCACGACATTTTTTCGTGGTCTGGACCTTCTTAAATTAAAAAAATGGGAAAAGTATTTTAAATAAAATGTGTTTTTTTTTGTTTCCACCGTCATATCTTCAAAACTAATGTTTCTATCGACGCTGTTTTTTTTTTCAATTAAAGTACACACAATAGCGCTTTTAACTGTACTAATTGTTTTTACACAGTTCGCATTTTCATTTCCTTAAAAAGTAGGAAAACTAGATATTTGAATTTTACGTATTACAATTTTCACCAATCGATAAACTTTTTTATTTTTGAAAATTTTTATACACAGTGAAGCAAATGTAGCCCAAACATTAGAAAAGTTTTTGATAAAATTATCGGAAGTTGTACGTATCAATGTACTTAAAAAACTCTGAAAAATTCAAATGGATATCTTTTAAGGTTTTTGCAAAAAGCAATTTGTTTATTAAAAATATGATGTCGTAAAATAGTCCAAATTTTTTTTTAAGCACCGTAGACTAATGACCGAAAATGGATTATCTTCTGTACAAGTTGTACCATCAAGTATATTTTAAAATTAATTGATTTTCACAGATTTAATTGCTTAAAATCGGATTAGAAAAACACGTGTACATTTTCGCGTTATAAACAAATAGAGTAACTCAATTATTTTTAATCGTACTCCATTATTGGGACTAAGACCATTTGAAAGCTACGATTTTTCTGCGAATTTTAAAAGAAAAGAGAATGTTTAAGCCGCTTGTGAGCTGAGATAATTTTTTATTTTTCTTATACTCACAGCTGATTCAATTATTGACATTTGTATTTAAAATTAACACATTAAGTAGATCAAGACCTGCTCTGCATTGTGTAACAATTTCAAATGAATATATGATGCAGTTTAATTATATGACAATATTTATATATTTTTAACGAAAAAAAAAAAAAAAAAATCGTGTTGGGTAGGAATCGATCCCCCGACCCTCGGATTTATGTCATCATCATCATAACAAATTTATTTATTTCTTTTAAAACAGGAAATTGCGTCCCCGGATCGAGGCTCGGAGCCAACCGTACAACCACGAGCGCTCTAACATGTTGAGCTAAATTACCGATGCGACAAAAATTTACATTAGTGTAATAGATTTATTCCAAATGTATAAAAATTGACTCATGTAAAAGAGGCCAAAAATATTGAATATCATGCTTTGGCAACACTTTTTATTTAGTGCCACATTGTTTAAATAATTCGCAAAGTTGAGAAAATCAGTTTTTCGTAAATACCAAAAAACTAAGAATTTTAGAAAAAAATTATCTCAGTTCCCAAGTGACTTGGAGCATTTATTATTCTTTTTAAATTCGCAGAAAAATCGTAGCTTTAAAATGATCCTAGCCCGAACGACGTACCCTTAAAAATAAATAAGTTATTCAATTTGTTTATAACTTTAAAACGCAAGTGTTTTTCGAACTCGATTTTAAACAAAGAAATTTGCGAAAATCAATTAAATTTGATATGTACATGATAGTACAACTTGTCAAAATGTGAAGCCACTTTGATCCGTAACTCTAAAATGTCTAAAAAAAAAAAATTACGACAATTTTACTAAAGCAAGTTTTTAATAAACAAATAACTTTTTGCAAAAACCTTAAAAAGACATCGATTTGAAATTTTTAGCATTTTTAAAGTAAATTGAGACTTACAACTTCCGATAATTTCGATGTCACAAGGCTTAATTTATCATAAGTTATAAATAATTGAAATAAGAGGCCATTTTGACGTTTTTTTTTTATTTTGCAGATAAACAAATTAACCTATTGGAAAATTTATTATTGGGTTTTGTAGGTCTTTTTATTAGCAACATTTGTCATGTAAAACATTATTTTCTAAAATTCTTAATTTTTTCGGTATTTACGAAAAACTAAATAAAAGTGTTGCCAAAGCATGATATTCAATATCCTTGGCCTCTTTTACATGAGTCAATTTTTATACGTGAAGTAGGTATCTTTAATTTTTAGTTTCGGGGTACATTTGGAATAAATCTATTACACTATAGCTACAAATGGTGATGCCTGCCAAATATTTGTGATTTTTTTATTGTATTTATATTTCTTTTATATATAAAACATATTTTATTTTCTTCCTGGTATTTTCTTGAATAAAAAAAACTTTTATTCATTCCTATTAAATAAGTTTCATATACCTACCTACCTATTCTTTTTGCATCAAGACAATAAAACAATAAAAAAGCTCTTCTTCGTAAAATAATTTCTAAGACTAATTAAACATAATGTTTTTAGTCGATTATAGTATTATAAACAATATATACACATGTAATTATTTTCCATGCTATTTTTAAAAGTAAAAAACGCCTATAATTTCTTACAAAATCGGATAATTTTCTGCGAGTAGGTGGATCATCTTATGCCGAATCATTGGCAACGTTGGTTGCAGCACTGCAGTCTTAGTTGCTAGGTCGTCTAGCTCCCTCCGCACCCCACGGGCCCGCCCGACCAACCTTTCATTTCATTCATGAATTAATTTACCCGACTTGCAAACCAAGCAGGAGCAGATTTAATCTATCATTCCTTGCTTGCAACCCCAGCTTAAATTTCGACTCGAAAAGGCGCACGACCTCTATGAATTTAAGACCGGAACTAACAGTACAAATTCTTTGGTTAAGTATCTATTTCTATTTAATCAATGATATTAGACACACACGGCAGTCATAACAGTGGATTATTTAAACATAATATATTAGAAATTAAATAGCCTCACCTTCTAACGGCTTGTATATATGTAGAAGCTATGCAATTTGAGACGGGGATTGAGTACTGGATTTACTATCCTTCGCAGGGGATGTAGGCAGTCTGTCCCTTGTCTATTAAATGTTAGGCAAGTAAGAAGTCTCTACTCTTCGATAGCGGAGAGGTTCGGCAACATTCATAGGTTAGTTGTAGTTCGTCTCCTGGCGTCGCGTCGGTGATTAACTTTAGTAGCGGAAAAAAGCCTACTTTAAATAAGTGAATACATTTTTTTTTTAATGGAAATATTTCATTAACTTATATGTTTTTAATCTCCGTACCTTTCCTTATTGATCAATAAAAATATCCATCATCTGGAGCTTATTAAAACTGATTATCGGACTAGTATATAAAAAAGTTATTAACTACTTAAATTTAAAAAATCTTTTATGTTTTGTAATTGAACAAAAGTATAAAATTAAAATCTCTAAAACTAACATTATTTACAAAAAAACGAAGAGTATCATATAGATTATGTAAAAAATTTAATAAATCAACGAAGAGTATAATGTTTACTCTTGTTTATGTTTGTTTCTACACAAGTTGTTGAGTAGATAAGTTGTATAACGAGAGTTGTAGAATTACTACGTTCGATTTAATTTTCAAAAGCCAATATTTTTCCATAATATTTACAGATCCTCTTAGTATGATCAAATCCTCCGGTATTAACCAGGAATGTATCTCAAAATTAGCATATAATTATAGGAAAGTGCGATTTGACACTATCGTCACTACCTACGTAGAACAGTTAAAATAAGCAAAATTATTCTTGTACACATTGGAGAAACTCCATAATTATAACTTTAAACCTTTGCATGTACCTCCACTATATAATTATACGTATTAGTTGCTAAAAAGAGGAAATATTATTTGTAAATATTGCACATGGAAGAAATTAACGATTTATTTATACCGAGTGTTTACAATTTAAGTGATTTGTTTTCTTCCATGAGGTTATCGCTTCTCTCAAGGAATGATATGGAACTGAAATATTTCTAGCTAATATTACCAATGAACGGCGGTTGATCCTATCCATAAATAAAATCAGCAATTCTTTGATATATCGAGCCAGATTATATTTACAAGGAAACGGGGATAATATCAAAAAGCTTCTGTGAGCAAGTGGTTGCAAATATGCCACTGAAGGCGTAGTTTCCACAAACACCAGAACTCTTGACCACAATTTTGCAAACCACTGAAATTAATGAGTTATAGTTCTACTTAGGTACTCTTATAGTTTTTTAAAAATACGTATTAAGAAAAAAAGTAATGGGCAAAAATAATAAATATTTCCCTATCGGATGTCTCTTTCTAGGGAATGGCCACCTTAATGGTATGTATATTTACAATTGTTTTGAGGATGCAAGATAAAATGATTAATAATATGCATTTACTAGTCATAAAATCTTGCTACAGTTTATTTAATAGGTAATATAAAATTATGCTTCTACTACCAATGTTATAAACATATCATTTTAAATTACTTTTAGCGTCAAAACTAAGCCATTTCTGCGAGTTCACGGACAACCCGGTTATCACTACCTCTATAAATAAAAAGTTTCATCGGGACATCAAGCAAAAGAAACGTAATTTCGTCTCTCTCAAACACGTTTGCGTTTAAGGTTTATTGTCAGCATTTTGACCTTTAAGATACGTTTTCACTGTAGGCTGCTTGTGCTTATATGGACCTATTTGATTTAATAGGTGTATTATATAAAGCGGCTATCATCTCCCTAGAAAACCACATCCAGGCAGTGCTAATGGAAAGCACGAAGGAAACTGTAACGAGAAGAGTTCCAATGCCGATGGGAGAACTCTCTAAAGATACCATGTAGCTCATTCGAGACAGAAGGAGGGTTAAGAAACTGGTGCAGAGGACAAGACTCCCTGAACAACGAAGGGAATACAACCAACTAACTCGACAAGTTAAAGCCCTGCAAGATCACAGACAGAGCAGATGGCAACGTCACCTAGAGCCGCTGGACCCTTAGGACAGAAGCATGTGGACTACCCAGAAGGCTCTGCATGCCAATAGAAAATCAGTCCCGCCCATCCACGGAGAGAATGGTATTGTCTGCACTCGACAGAAAAAAGCCGAGTCTTTTGCCGACAACTTGGAACTGCAGGGTAAGGAAAACCAGATCAACAACGAGGACGATCACTGGCTGGACGACGTAACACGCAGAGTCAGAAGACTGCGACTCATCCCGGATGAAGAAACAATCCCCCCAACTGCTCCTGAAGAAGTCAGGAAAATCCTGAAATGTCACAAATACCACGAAGCGCAGGGAACGACGGAATAGGAAATATAGTACTCAAGAAACTACCCCTCAAAGGAGTAGCAGCAATGGTGAACATCGTCAACGCCATCTTGAGACGACGTTATTTCCCCAGCAAGTGGAAGAAAGCAGACGTCATCGTGATTCCCAAACCAGGTAAGAATCTAACCTTTCCTTCAAGTTACAGGACACGTCTCCATGAACGACGACAACATCCAATGGCACGATACCGTCAAATACCTTGGCCTTATCATGGATCGAAGCCTGATTTGGAGACAGAACACGGAAGTGATAATACAGAAAGCGAGGACAAGGAGCACTCTACTCACCCTATGATAGGTAAACAGAGCCAACTCAACCTTACACTTATCGGGATCCTCATTGCACCTATTCTGACCTACGCCTTTGTTGTCTGGGGATACCAATCAGTCGCCCACTGAAGAGGATACAAGCCATGGAAAACATCGCACTTAGGTGCGCCGTGGATGCACCATGGTTTGTCCGAAACGCCGACATCTTCAGAGACCTCGAATACACCCCACTAACTGAAGTCATCCAGGAGCAAAGAATCTATACGCCCGTGCAGCAGAGCATGGCAATCCTCTGGTCAGACAAGCGATCCCAACGACGCCCTGAGGCACAAGAGGCCGAAGCTCCAGATCCTGGATAACGGGTAAGTATAACTTAACTGTTTTTCTGTTTCAGCCCGACTTTCAAGCCACGCCACGCTGCAAAGAGACAATGACCAAAAACACCCAAATCACCCAATCCCGGGGGTACCAAGCAAATAACCAGCTCGGTACCCTTACCCTAGCCCGTGCCGGAATCTAACGCTAAAATAAGCGTCTTTGGCTGAACCCAATCCGACTAGTCAACACCACCCAAACAGCTCCAAACTCCGAGAGGGCTTGGCAACAGCCGTTTCCTCTCACTACAGACGAAATACGCTCCCGGGAGCAGACATGCCAGCGAAGAAAGAAAACCAAGACAGAAGAGCGCCAGAAGAAACGACCCAGCTGGAAGGGTCCAACAGGCAGGACATAGGGAGGTCTGCTAACATCACCTAAACTGTTCGCATTTGCGGGTGGGGTAGGCGAAAAAGCAGGCCCACCCCTTACGAAACCGGTCCAAGTCTACAGCGATGATTGGGGCAAGAGCTCAGGATCGACCCTCAATCATCCGAGACCGTCATCTTTAGTCAGGAATATTGGCGCTGGTAGAATATTTCCCATTGAAATTGGATCATATTCATCATGAGGCTGATCACCCTAGGCGTGCAAAATTCCAATTATTATATATATTGTGTTTTAATATAATTCTAGAGCAGAATATTTTATAAGGTGTATTTAAGGTTTTTGATTATGCACACAAAAATAAACAGCAATCTAAACTGCAAAATACAGTGCAACAGGTTAGAACGAACATTACGTAGGTTGGGTGATATATCAATTTTACTTTAAACTATTATGAAAGTAATGAAACATTTTCTTTATAGGATTTTGCAAACAGTGGAAAGAAAAGCTATCTATGAGAACTAAAGGAAAAACTATATATAAAAATATTAATGAAATCTTTGCATTCTTTCGATAACCTGACTTCTGGTTATGCTAACAAGTAAAATTCTGATTTGCCATTCTCATTTTAACACTAGCATCCAATCTAGTCCCCTACGACTAAGCAGGCTAAACTAGTATCTACATGATCCCCTACGATATGTAAATTCAGTTAAAAATGAGAACAAAGGCCTGAAATTAATTTATTTACGTACCTTGTCTTTAAAAAATTTTTCATTCTATTGAATTACATTTTCATAAAATCTCATTCAGTTTCTTGGAAATGCTTAGCCTTTGAAACGTTTTTCGTCCTTATTGTGGACTCATCAGAAAAGCCTAAAGCCACTCATAACGATGTTCCATGCAAAACTAAGACATTTTCTATGAATGGTATAAAATAATTATAATTGACATTGACTGATAAAAAACAACAGATCTTCACCTATCAAAAAACGTTTCAAAGGCTAAGCATTTCCAAGAAACTGAATGAGATTTTATGAAAATGTAATTCATTAGAATGAAAAAATTTTTAAAGACAAGGTACGTAAATAAATTAATTTCAGGCCTTTGTTCTCATTTTTAACTGAATTTACATATCGTAGGGGATCATGTAGATACTAGTTTAGCCTGCTTAACCGTAGGGGACTAGGTTGGATGCTAGTGTTAAAATGAGAATGGGAAATCAGAATTTTACTTGTTAGCATAACCAGAAGTCAGGTTATCGAAAGAATGCAAAGATTTCATTAATATTTTTATATATAGTTTTTCCTTTAGTTCTCATAGATAGCTTTTCTTTCCACTGTTTGCAAAATCCTATAAAGAAAACGTTCCATTACTATAAGCAAACAAATAATAAATAATTCACTTTTAAATTATGAAAGTATTCTTAATAACAATATTATGAAATGACTGAGAATTGTAGTCGGGTGTTACCGATTGCGAATTTAGAGACACGATAATGTCTCGCGCCAAGCTCACTCCAACATCCTCCATGCTTACAGAAATAATAAGCGAGCACCCGTGTATCTTTACGGAAATAATATCTATAGAAAGCAATGAAATGCCAACAAAACCAGATTATCTGTAAAAAAATAGCGCCAAGTACACTCTGTCCAAAAAATATATTTCCTCTCTATAAAAACAAAATGAAAAAGTGTGATCTCTCCAAAACTATTTGAAAACAATTATAATCGCCAAGCCCAGTATTTATTTATAAAAAATATATGAAAAACATTTTTTTTTCAAATACAAAAAAACTTCGTTAGGATCGGTGCACATGTTCAAAGATACAAATTATTTTGGAAATTTTAAACTAATTTTTTTTACTACAAAACGGTTAGATATTAAGGGTATTGGCAAAATTATAGGTGATACAGATAACAATCAAAGCAAAAAATATGATCATGAACCGTTACTGGGACCACTATCCATCCCATGGTTACCGTGCCAGACTTTCAAGTGAATAATTCAATTTTACTTTATTAACCCCTTTAGTAATGAAGTGGGAGTTGTGATGGGAGTGACATATATTATAAAAAGAATTGAGGACTTTCACTTTACTTATTTTCCCCTATTTACCCTCAACCCTTCACCAGACTAAGCTCAAAATATAACCTAGTTCCAAATCTCGTTATAATACATACGTGTACTAAACATGTCGATATCTTAAACCATTTCAGAGAAAACGTGCGTAAATTTAAAAACTCGACGTTTCAGGACATTGCTAATAAAACACCCTATCTATAAACACTCAAATTCTTGGGATGTGTGTTTTTTATTAGAGACCTTATTTGGAAAAATAGCGGTCGCTAAATACAATCACTTCATGACGCCTCACGTTTTTTTGGCACATTTATTTAACCATTTTCGGGTCCGTTAGTAAAAGTATACACTAGCATCCAACATAGTCCCCTACGGCTAAGCAGATTAAACTAGTATCTACATGAACCCCTACGGTATGTAAATTCAGTTAAAAATGAGAACAAAGGCCTGAAATTAATTTATTTACCTACCTTGTTTGTCTTTAAAAAATTTTTCATTCTAATGGATTACTTACATTTTCATAAAATCTCTCATTCAGTTTCTTGGAAATACTTAGCCTTTGAAACGTTTTTCGCCCTTATTCTTTCATTACTATAAGCAAACAAATAATAAATGATTCACTTTTAAACATACGAAGGAGTTGTAAATTTTCCGTGAAATGCTCTACCGGCTTGAGATTGACAATATAACATTTTTATTAGATATATAAGAATAGATGGAATGTTCTAGAATCAAAATGTTGAGAGCATATCTTGAAAAGTTTGTCATAAAAGTAGTTGTAATGATAGTGATCTCTTGCGAATAACATGGAATGTTTCTGGCCTCAGATACAATACATGTAAAGATAGGAAACGTGTATCACTGTCTCTGATTGGTAAATTTGTCAAATTCACATCAGAACAGATTTCTTGCAGGCCTGGAAAAATTCTATACTTAACAAATAAAAAACCGTTGCCTAAGGAATCACTATCATCAAGCCTCATTATAACTATACTCATTATACTCATTATAACTATAGTTACTCATAGATTGTGTGATACAAGTGATACCTACAATTAATCGTTTGGTTGATCAATAACACAGGCACACAAAAAAAATGTCGAGTACAAGAAGGCAGACCTATGTATTCCCATGGATTTTAACCTGCCGAACACGAATCCGATGTCTGTTTTGTCCGATTGGTTCTTGTAGTTCCAGCCTCAAAAAACACCGTAAGATTGCCCTAAAGGAAAGTGTAGCTAAAAATCTGAAAAAATTTGGGGGTACGTAGGATGACGAGAGAAATCGAATGGCTCAAATCAGACATCCCTGCGGTCCTTCGTTTCCAAGAGGTGCTCAAAGTCATCGAAGAAAAAAAATCTGTTTTTTCCGCACTTCTCCAGGCTATATCTCGGAAACCAAAAAAGCTATAGACTTCTAGTTTGCGCCATTCGATTTCTCTCATCATCCTACGTACTTCTGAATTTAGATGTAGAAATTTGTCAATATTGAAAAATTATCGACGGCCACTTGAATAACCCCCATTATATAGAAAATGTTCACTATAAATTTAATAAAAATGCCTTACAACAATAAAACATTTTTTTCACGTCAGATTTTAAAAACTGACCTGTGTGATATATTAAGGGTATTGGCAAAATTATAGGTGATACAGATAACAATCAAAGCAAAAAATATGATCATGAACCGTTACTGGGACCACTATCCATCCCATGGTTACCGTGCCAGACTTTCAAGTGAATAATTCAATTTTACTTTATTAACCCCTTTAGTAATGAAGTGGGACTTGTGATGGGAGTGACATATATTATAAAAAGAATTGAGGACTTTCACTTTACTTATTTTCCCCTATTTACCCTCAACCCTTCACCAGACTAAGCTCAAAATATAACCTAGTTCAAAATCTCGTTATAATACATACGTGTACTAAACATGTCGATATCTTAAACCATTTCAGAGAAAACGTGCGTAAATTTAAAAACTCGACGTTTCAGGACATTGCTAATAAAACACCCTATCTATAAACACTCAAATTCTTGGGATGTGTGTTTTTTATTAGAGACCTTATTTGGAAAAATAGCGGTCGCTAAATACAATCACTTCATGACGCCTCACGTTTTTTTGGCACATTTATTTAACCATTTTCGGGTCCGTTAGTAAAAGTTCACGGATTTTGGCACGGTCTCTTATTGCTTCGTATGCCTTTTGCCAAGTTAGCTTACTAATAGTATAGCGCCTGTACTCCATTACAGCATTTGTTAAGATGACGTATCTTTAGGTAATGAGATCATGTTGATTTACACGGGTGACGAGCTGCTCGATAAAATGTTCCGCGATTATAAAATTGAAAATCTATTAGCGTCAATATACGAGTATACAATTATTGTTTGAGTAACACTCTCTCGTAATAACTTAGATACAAAGTTAGTGAAATTGTTAGAGGAATATGTCAACTAAAAAGAATGCAATGAAAAGAAAAGAAAGCTAAATAATTGTTAAATGTGATCCAGTCCTTGGTTCTTTTACTCTTATGTTAATAATATCTCTTGATTTATTGTTCTTAATAATATTAAATTTCAGGAAGAGGAACGCCATTTGGAAAAAACATGAACAACAATTTTCGTAAATCTGAATTATGAAGGGCATTTAAAAGAATTGGGTGGGCTAGTCACATGTAGACTTGGTTTATGGTTAATTTTGTCACACTATTCTGTTAATTTATTAATATAAACTTTCAACATATGGCTAGTAGCACAGTTCCCAGGGGATTTGAGATATAGGATTAAATAATCCTCATGAAAACTTTTCATTTTTGGTAGGTTTTTAGTAGTACAAAACTATTTTAAAAAGCTACCAGTGCACTGGGCGGAAGATAAAACAAAATGGCGTCAAACTTAAAGAGCAAAAAATTCTACAAATAAAATGTAGTTAAAAAAATGTCGTATATAATAGCCCTTTTTGCCTAAAATGAGAATCAAAGTCATAGGGTTGTAGGCCAACGCCACGCCCGAACATAAAAAATTAGCGTTCAACCTTTGGAAAAATGATCGGTTTGTAAAACAATTTAACAGTTATTGTATGTATGGTGACAATGTGGACAAAAATCGCCTACTAGCTCAAATTTTGACCAAATGTAATAATTTTTTTTTCGTGCTCGTTAGGAATCTAGCTTCAACGCCCGACTGTTATAATTTTGAAATAAATAAAACATAACCAAAAAAAAATAAAAATAATGCTAAACAATTTTTATAAAAATAATTTATCTAGATTTATCTAGGATATTTTGAACATAAGACGTGCGAATAAGTTTGCGGCCCAACAGATAATTGTTAATCCAATTAATAATTATGTTTTTAAACTTGCTTTATAATTTGGAACAATAAATCTGAGTACGAATTATAGAGAGGACATGTTAGATGACTACTTACACAGGAATTGGAATTACAAATTTATCTCATTAGTAAAGTAATGACTAATTATTGCAGGACAATAACATTCTTGTTGAATGCATGTTCAAAAACCAATAGAGAGATAAATCGCAGAATTGCATTTTACATATTGTTTGCCATACAGGGTTCTTGGCAAAGCCATGCTGGCCTTAAACAGGGAGATGATTTGACATCTATATGACTACCTCTTACCGAAGGGAAGTATTATATTCTTGAAAAAATCGCCCTCCAAGATTTCTTCGGATTTTCACGTGTTAGATCATGTAGATTACGAAAATTAAAGTCCGTGAATTCCGTCACTCTGTATATTTTTTTAATCAAAAGTTATCGAGTCTTCTTTGTAGTAATAGTAATAATTACATTTCGATTATTATTCTCATATGCCGTTTCTTAATTAATATTTTTTTTAGAGTGACCACCCTGTATAAATAAAGACGGAAGTTCTGTGTACATGAATACCTTTACTGATTTTTTTATAATTCTGGTTTTGCACTTCTTTTCTAATCCTCATTTTTCATCATATATTATGTATTACGCATTTAGTTTAACTTTTGATATTCTGAAATATGTTTTTTCGTTACCTATCTGAAATAAACAAATATTCACGAGAAAAAAATATAAAGTTTCTGCTGGTTAGAAAAAAAAATATTTGTAGGAAAAAACTTGTAGCAATGGTAATTTAAGGAGTCGAATTTCAAAATCTAATAAAAAAAAAGTTAAAATAAGTGATCGGGATGTTACAATTATTTTAAAAACTTCTCTATTTTATTATTTTTGTTTGATAGTATTATACATACTATCAAGGTTTACCACACTAAATGACAAAAGAACATTCAGCACTAATTCTTCATTTAATTGAAAGTTAAATATGCAGAGTTTTCAGCAAAAACAACTATTACTTCCCTAGCTTACTGAGAGGAAGTAATGTATTCGTGAAAAAATCACCCTTCGAGATGTCTTCAGATTTTCACGTTTGAGAATATGTAGATTACGAATATGAAGGTCTTCCAATTCCGTCAGTATGTCCGTCTGTCGACAGTACTACTGTATAAATCAGGAAGTCGAAAATTACAAGCCAGTATCTCCAACAAAGCTTAACTGTACCTTTGAAATCACCTATTCTCGGTATTATTGATTCCAGAAGTTTTCATATAAGGAATATTATTTAAGGTCGGATCAGAACTTAAACGATCGACGGGTCTGAATTTAGCAAAGCCTCAATTATTTTTATAATGACTGTAGAAAGATACTCAAAGTGTGTTACACGGATTGAATGGAATTTTACAAATTTAATTCCGATTTCCTACAAGCTATCAAAATGTCGAGGTGTACATGAATTGAAGTGCTATTTCAATTTTTAGGCTTCTACAATGGTTTTCGATAATTCGGCAATATGTTTGCTAGCTTCTCAGACTTGGCGCCTCTATCACTGTAAATATAAGACTACCGCCCCCACCTAACTATAAATCACGCAAGAAGAACTTTAGAAGATAAAGGGTCTAGCCAGATAAGAATGGGCGATCTGCCCCCGATAAGAACTGACTATAATATCTATCGTGTCGTGTAGGCAAGTCAATAGGTAAACGATGTATGTAGACTCTTCAGTCCAACATTCAGCTGCCGCGGAGATATTTTTAAAAAATTGAAAAAATGGGGACTTTTCAAACATTTATTTCTCGTATACTACTTAACTTAGAGAGATGAACAAAAAAATGATTGAAAGTTAACATTGTGAAGAGTATTATGCAACTACTTAGTTGCGTTAAACTCTTATATAAGCAATAATAATAATAGAAAACTAATTCGAAGCCTTATATCACGTGGTTTCTATTGAGTGACCACTTTCTCAAAATTACCATAAATAGATCCTAATGCCCTCTCAAACCACCAGTAGTTTCATTAAAATCGAAAAGGTCAAACACTTTCAAAAAAATATATATAATAATTGTGGTACCCATTTATGAATCGTCAAATCTGTATACAAATTTATATTTTCTGCCCCAGTTTGTCAATCTTCGTCACTGATGCTAAAATAAGCGTCTTTGGACGAACACAATCCTTGAGCTACACAGTTCATACTTCCTTCCGACGAAATCGGAGCACACGATGTCAATTGGCATCCTGGGCTTCCGACTAGTCAACACCACCCAAACCCCTCCAAACTCCGAGAGGGCTTGGCAACAGCCGTTGCCTCTCACTACAAACGATATACGCTCTCGAGAGCTGACAGGCCAGCGAAGAAAGAAGACCAAGACAGAAGAGCGCCAGAAGAAACGACCCAGCTGGCAGGGTCCAACAGCCAGGACCAGGGAGGTTTGCTAACATCACCTACACCTTCCGCATTTGCGGGCGGGGTAAATGAAAAAGCAGGCCCACCCCTTACGAGGCCGGTCCAGGTCTACAGCGATGATTGGGGCAGAGCTCAAGCTCGACCTCTAATCATCCTAGACCGTCACCTTTAGTCAAGAATATTGGCGCGTGGATTAATAGTTTTCAGTTAGGTAGGTAGGTCCATTATTATAGTATTCGCAAATATAAAATGAAGAGTATATTGCATTCGATCGGCACATTTCTGAAACCGGTAATATCGCTCGTAGAAAAAAAATCGATTTCTGAACAACTTTCAAAATGTCCGTCGATCCGTCCGTCCGTCCGTCACGTTTCTTGTAAGTACGGTAACTTAAGTACGAAAAGTTCAATTTTATTGGAATTTGGACAGTAAGTTAGTGTTAGCTAGAGGAAGAACACTATTGGAGTTTTTGAACAAAATCGATCAATAAAATAAATAATACCTGTATGCTTTTTAAGTTTTATCATCTCGAATTTTCCCAAGAATTGTAATAATGTCCTGGCAATTCACACCAAATTATAAAAATGGTTCCTCTAGGCGAGAAGCGTGTGTCCCTGTCAACTTTCCCTTAATTATTATGTAATTTTCAAATATGACAAAGAACTTAAATGTGTTCTTCCCTTTGCGATATTTTTAATTACACTATATAGATGTCTGTGGTCTATGGGTTCATGGATTCAACAAATAAAAGTTAGGTTCAAATGTTTAATCTTTAGTCAAGTATTGACCTTACCATTTATATTTTGTTTCTGGCTGAGTGGACTAGTTCCATAGTGCCACAAAAAAAAAAATTAAAATGGTTTTAACTACGATATGCGAAGGATTTTGCAAACAGCTGAAAGAAAAACTATCTATGAGAACTAAAAGAAAAACTATATGTAAAAATATTAATGAAATCTTTACATTCTTTCGATAACCTGACTTCAGGTTATGCTAGCAAGTTAAAATTCTGAAATAAATTTGTCCAATTTCTTATTTGACATTGTCGTTATAACACTAGCATCCAACATAGTCCCCTACGGCTAAGCAGATTAAACTAGTATCTACATGAACCCCTACGGTATGTAAATTCAGTTAAAAATGAGAACAAAGGCCTGAAATTAATTTATTTACCTACCTTGTTTGTCTTTAAAAAATTTTTCATTCTAATGGATTACTTACATTTTCATAAAATCTCTCATTCAGTTTCTTGGAAATACTTAGCCTTTGAAACGTTTTTCGCCCTTATTCTTTCATTACTATAAGCAAACAAATAATAAATGATTCACTTTTAAACATACGAAGGAGTTGTAAATTTTCCGTGAAATGCTCTACCGGCTTGAGATTGACATTATAACATTTTTATTAGATATATAAGAATAGATGGAATGTTCGGGAATCAAAATGTTGAGAGTATATCTTGAAAAGTTTGTCATAAAAGTAGTTGTAATGATAGTGATCTCTTGCGAATAACAAGGAATGTTTCTGGCCTCAGATACAGTACATGTGAAGATAGGAAACGTGTATCACTGTCTCTGATTGATAAATTTGTCAAATTCACATCAGAACAGATTTCTTGCAGGTCTGGAAAAATTCTATACTTAACAAATAAAAAAACCGTTGCCTAAGGAATCACTATCATCAAGCCTCATTATAACTATACTCATTATACTCATTATAACTATAATTACTCATAGATTGTGTGATACAAGTGATACCTACAATTAATCGTTTAGTTGATCAATAACACAGGCACACAAAAAAAATGTCGAGTACACAAGAAGGCAGACCTATGTATTCCCATGGATTTTAACCTGCTGAACAGGAATCCGATGTCCGTTTTGTCCGATTGGTTCTTGTAGTTCCAGCCTCAAAAAACACCGTAAGATTGCCCCAAAGGAAAGTGTAGCTAAAAATCTGAAAAAATTCGGGGGTGCGTAGGATGAGGAGAGAAATCGAATGGCTCAAATCAGACATCCCTGCGGTCCTTCATTTCCAAGAGGTGCTCAAAGTCATTGAAGAAAAAAATTTGATTTTTTCCGCACTTCTCGAGGCTATACCTCGGAAATCAAAAAAGCTATAGACTTCTAGTTTACGCCATTCGATTTCTCTCATCATCCTACGTACCCCTGAATTTAGATGTACAAATTTGTCAATATTGAAAAATTATCGACGGCCACTTGAATAACCCCCATTATACAGGGTGTAACATAATGGAATGTCATAAGTGAAGGAGCGTATTCCTCGTACAAATTTAAGAATATTTTGCCGTATAAACAATTGTCATTAGAGCCTTCGTTTACAAGATACAGGGCGTTGTAGTTTTCAAAAATAAAATTATTTCCCTATATATCTTTTGAACAAATGTAGATATTTACCCGAAATTTTGTGTGTAGAATACATGATTAGTATTGTATTTAAATTTAAAAAATGAAGCCCTCGCTTTAACCAGTGCCAAATGTAAGAAAAACAAACTCATCAGAAATTTTAATTTTTAATTTAAACAAAAAGTAGCAAAGATACACGAAACAAGAAATTAATGCAATAGCTTTACAAGAGATGTTCGAAGTGACGTCCATTTGTCTCAATACCCTTTTGTGTAAGTTGGGTACAAAATTTCAGGTAAATATCTACATTTGTTCAAAAGATATATAGGGAAATAATTGTATTTTTGAAAACTACAATGCCCTGTATCTTGTAAACGAAGGCTCTAATGACAATTGTTTATATGACAAGATATTGTTAAATTTGTACGAGGAATACGCTCCTTCATTTATGACATTCCATTATGTTACACCCTGTATAGAAAATGTTCACTATAAATTTAATGAAAATGCCTTACAATAATGAAACATTTTTTCCACGTCAGATTCTAAAAACTGACCTCTGTGAGTCGGGCAAAACGGACATTCAGGAGTACGTAGGATGACGAGAGAAATCGAATGACGCAAACCAGACATCCCTGCGGTCCTTCGTTTCCAAGATAGAGCAGCTCAAAGTCACCGGATAAATCTGTTTTCCCGCACTTTTCGAGGCTCTATCTTGGAAACGAAAGAAGCTATAGACTTCTAGTTTGCACCGTTAGATTTTCCTTATCATCCTACGTACCCCTGAATTTTTTCAGATTTTTAGCTAGGTACACTTACATGTTCTTGGGCATTCTTACAGTGTTCTTTGAGGTTAGGAAAAATACAAGAGCCAATCGGGCAAAACGAACACCAGATTCGTATTCAGCGGGCCAAAATCCATGGGAATACATAGGTCTGCATTCTTCTACTCGACATTTTTTTTGTGCCTATGCAATTCAATGTTACAAGTTACAAATAAAAACAAATACGTAATTCTCAAATTTAAACTGAAGATGCAAAATCCATTCTACTTGACATACGATAAGGACGAATGTTAAATATTCGTTCCATTTAGTCCTGTCACATTTCAATTATTTCATAATTAGAGTCATACTAAACACACTAAAGTTCACGTCATTGTTTGTTTGACGGTTAGATCATTTAGTTTATTTACAACTTGTTAAGAAATCATTTGTTGTTATTTTATTCCATTTTGAGGTTTATTGTTTGAGTTATTTTATAGTACTTAAATAATTATAAAGTAATGATTATATATTCATATTCAATGCTCTCGAACATGTCAACTTTGAATACATTTAGATACTTTACTATCTAATCATAGAAACATTGTCGTGCTCTAATGTAGTTTTAAACAATTATCTATTTATTTACTGTTTTTTTATAAAAAGGACACGCGTGCAGGCTAGACAGCCCAAGAAATGTCTATTAAAACTAACTTAACAACTAAACTAAACTATAAGCTAAAATTAGTTTATACATTTAATACACGACAGAGTAATTATAAAGACAAATACATTCAGGATAATGTTTGTGCCTTTTATAGCAGTTCTAAGGCTTCACGATAATAAAATAAATATCTGTTTCAGAAAAGGTTGAATTGTAAGTTAAAACATTCTATTTAAAGGGAACTTTTGGCTGAAATTAGTTCTGTAATAAGATTCATGAAACAGGGTAGGTATTATTTCTAAGGTTACGAGGTAGTGCAGTAAAGAAAGACAACAAAAACCGATTAGATATGCATAGTTTTGTAATAGCAAAATTATGATTTTACGCCTTCTGGGGTATCACCAGGTGTATAAATATATCTGAATTTTGGACATCCAAAGCCTATTGCGTTTCTTTTATAAATAATTTCGTTTTTTGAATGGCGGTTTTTTAGGTAAAATGGTGAATATCTCCGCTTCTTGAGGTCCGATCGAGACAAACAAAAAACGGAAATCTTCGTGACTAAAATTCTAACAAATCTACGTTGATTTTGGGCTATTTCAATACGTGCAACATAACATACGAAATTGAATAAATTGACTATAAAGCGTTTCTTTTTTCACTTTAACGCTGAGGGACGCTAAGAGTCCCAATCAGCTTCAAACGTTCAGAAAATATACCTTTTGTTGAAAACAAAACACCCTGAAATTTTGGTGCCGAAATATTGAACTCTGTGGATATAAATGAATTTGTTATCTAAAATTTGAATTTCCCACCATTTTATACCATTAAGTCTAAAACGAATCATTTTTTTTTCCAAAGTGTAGACCTCAATGACAACTTTCCGTTGATAATAAAAAAAATACAGTCATTTTGGTCACTTTTCTGGCAAACCGAATAAAAACAAATTGATTTTCTCTGATTTTGATTTTTTGGGTGACTTCATCGGACCTCTAGAACCGGAGATATTCACTATTTTACCTAAAAAAGCACTGTTCAAAAAACTAAATTGTTTATAAAAAAACGCAATAGGCTTTGGGAGTCCAAAACCCAGATATATACTCCTGGTGATATCCCAGGTGATACCCAAGGTATGAAATCATAATTTTTCGGTTACAAAACTCTGCATAATAATGTCCTTTCTTTACCCCACTAGGGGGAAAACATTGATCATTTAGTATAAAAATATTACGACAGCAAGTGGTCGTCTATTTTCTATTGACGTAACGTCATAATTCGATTTTGTTAGCAAGCACCAAATTTGTGCGTATCTAACTTCTTAAATAAACTCAGAAAAAAGAGTCTACTTTCATTGTAGTTTTAAAAAAATGTCGCATAGGTTCGACAAGCAAAGAAGTCCCAAAAATTAGGTATCATTTTTAATTGCAGTTAGAAAATTTTTTCATTTATTCGATAGACAAAAAACGACGCTCTGGAGGCTAGAAATTTCCAAATTTTCCATTTCAGTTTGGACAATTTTACTCAATTTAATTTTTTTGATTTTGTTAAGGGCACATTAAAATATATTCCAGTAAAGAAACTGAAAAACTTCCCATATGAACTCCACTTAACTTATTTAACATATTTTTAGAAAAACTATTAGTAATAAGAAACGATAACTCTATATTAATTTTGTTATTAAATTTAAATTTATTAACCTGGAATATTTCATTTCATATCCGTATTAATCAACCGCCAGTTAAAATACCGAGCCTATAAATCTTACACCCACACACCTCTTTAAAAAAAATTGCGACACCTGTACAAATTCAAATAATTCATTACAAATTGCGAACGTATTTTAGCTTGCTCGCTCAGTGAGAATCTAAGGAGGTGTGTTACAGGAAATCGACGAAAATAAATTTAAATTGAAGCCTACAGACGTCATTCCAATAAATTAGACAAATATTTATACAGTGAGGTCTAATTAACCCCAGTCGCCACGCCGTCTTAGTTAATATCGTATTTATTCATTAGCCCATAATACTGTATACTTATATATTAAAACAAAAAAAATTAAATAACCTATTAGGACAGCTTTATTATAACAATTTATGTCCAAATATTCATTTTATGTTACTTTCACCATAGGAACTTTTTTCACAAGTTGTTCTATATAGACTGTATTTTCTCTTCCAACTTAATAAATAAATCTAGCTGAACAAATTACACCTGTCAGATCAGGCAGGAAAACACGAATAAAGGGGGAGTTTCCACAACTAGCCAAAGATTCTCAAATTCTCAAAAAATGCCAGGTACTATTTGTAGATTCCCTTGGACCCACTTGTTCAGCCAAAATTCTAAAAAAAACAATTTTCTGTCTGTGTAGGGCAGTACAACGTGCTCTCAACGAATCAAAAATACTCCTGCCAACATATGGCACCAAGAAGCCAATTACAGTGTGGAAATTAACACCCCAACAATTCAAGGTACCGGCACCAAATTAAATATTATTAAATCTTTAGTGAACACAAGTGACAAACGCATAACATTTCCTAAAAATGATTAAGATTCATCTAAAAATATTTTTTTCTTTACATAATATTTATGACTGACTATGATCTAAAGTCTTTAAAGGAAAACAAACTAGCCTCTGATACACAAGGGGCTCAGCAAGGCTCTAAAAGTATGTTAGGCGATTTACTTAAATAATGTTAAAAATAGAGGAAAAAATACTTTGTGTTTTATAATTTTGAATTTAATAATTATAAGTACTCTGCACTTTGGCCACAGTTTACCTTAGTAATAGTCCATGAAACAGTTGCAAAATCATCAAAAGTGTCGTGTCCAGGACGAGACATGGGTACCTCCCCAACTTTTCGTTTACATTTCTGACTACTGCACATGTGGGGAATCTTGTCAAATACCTCGATCCAACGACTCCCCACATTTCCGGTAGCCAGAAATGTAAAAAGGGGGTGGTTTCGGGTATTTGGGGGTGGTTAATGTAGGGCAGGGAAAAAATATAAAATTTTGACATTATTGGGGATATTTTAGTATCAGGGGAGGGGGTAATTTTAACTCCTGGGGTTGATAATATGTTGGATGGCCATTCGGCCTACCTGCAATACCTGATCCGACAAGACGTCGCATGCGTAGAATTGAAAAAACGCGAAAAGGTGGTTTTTCCCATTTAGGGGTAGTTCCCGACAGAGCTGGGCAATAACTAATTACTTTTAACTAAAGGTACTAACTAGTTACTTTTTCGGTAACTATAACTGTAACTTAGCTACTTTTTTTGGAAGTAACTAGAAGTTACTCGGTTTTTACAACTAAAGTTATTTTTCGATGACTAAAGTTACTTTTTACAACTTACGTTAGTTTTAGTAACTAAAGTTACTTAGAATAACTAAAGTTATTAGAAGTAACTATTTGCTAAAGTTACTTTTTATAAATAAATAACGATAAAATTGTTGGTGTGGTTACTGATAATGGTAGCAATTATGTAAAAGCGTTCCAAGAATTTGGCATAGAGCTGAATAATTACGACGACGAAGGACTAGAAATCGACAGTGATGATGATGATGATGAAGACGAGGACCACACATTAAGTTGTGTAAGTTTGACAACAAAAAACGATAGAGGATCGTTGTCAAAACATCTTCGGTGTGTTAGTCATACTTTGAACTTGGTAGCAACTACAGACGTAATTAATGCCATTAATAAAAACGCAATTTTGAGATCAAGACATGACAAAACAATTCACAAGTGCCAAACTTTATGGAATAAGGCGAGAAGACCAAAAAGCGCAGAAATTATACAAAATACTTTAGGCCACACGTTAAGTCACCCTATGTATTATTAGGTGGAATTATTTTTACAAATCTATCAGTCAAATTATTTTAGAAAGAGATACATTTAAAGAGCTATGTAATAAACTGGAAATAAAAAACAATTTCAGGGATACAGAAATACAATATTTAGAAGAGTATAGAAAAATATTAGGACCCATTGAGCATACTGTGGATTATTTACAAGGGGAAGATAATACGTGTTATGGCTTCTTGTTGCCCAGTATACTATCTCTAAAAGTAAAATTAGATAAACTAAAAGAAGAGATAACAGTAAGAAATATGTAAAACATTGCAGCAGCAGTCATTGAAGGAATAGAAAGGAGGTTTGATTACTTATATCATATAGAAAACGAACTAGCTGTTGAGGCAATAATTGCGGCGGTGACGACATCAAAAATAAAATTAAGGTGGTTAAATCTTTTTAAAGAGAAATGTTCAGATGTAGATGAAAAAGTAATACATACCAAAATTATAAATTGTGCCAAAAATATAATCCCAAATCCAAATGATGTGCTAATAGAAGAAGAAATGGGACACAATAATGTAGATGAGAGCGATGATAATGATTTTTTAGATTTTAAAGAAAACAAGTTACATTCCCAAAGTGATGATAACGTTGTGGTTAACATAGGCAAAACAGAGAAAAAAAATGAAATTGAACTTTTAAATTATCTGGATGACAGCAGACAAAATTTAAATATACTAGATGACCAAAAAATAATTAAAAACATTTTTATACGTTTCAACACTAATTTATCATTGTCACTTTCAGTCGAACGGTTATTTTCATTTGCAACGCACATAAATGCTCCAAAAAGACACGCACTATCAGATTCGCTTTTCGGAAAACTGGTGTTATTAAAAGCTAATAAAAAATAGAATTATTATTTAGAATTAGAAAGGCATTTTATATGATCTCACCTCCTATCCTCATTATTAAGTACTTCTTAATAGACCTAACTAACCGAAGATCCTATGAATCCAAAATCCAAGGACAAACGTAGAGTGACTAGAAACACTGACAGATTTAAAAGTAACTTATAAATATAACTAGTTACTTCCGTAAAGTTACTAGTAACTTAGTTGCTTAAAAAAAAAGAAGTAACCAAGTTACCATGTAACGTAGTTACTTTTTTAATCAAGTAACTGTAACTAGTGACCAGATACTTTTTTTAAGTAACTTGCCCAGCTCTGGTTCCCGAGGGGTGGGAGGTCTAAAAATGTCATCATCGTATTCAACACCTTCGAGAACGGGAGGGTACCCACACCCAGGTCTCGTCCTGGTCACAGCACTTTTCAAGTTTACCCCTTTTTTCTGAATCTTTTTCATGGACTATAATCTCAGGAATTTACTCGAATTAAATAACATTAGTCAAGAGGAAGTTGAGGAATATATTGTACATTACTAAACTTTGCATGAAGAATTGCTTTAATAACACGATATTTCAGTAACACAAAGGGACTGCAATAGGTAACTCTTTGTCATCTTTCATTGTCAGTCTATTCATGAGCAGGTTTAAAACAAAGAAATACTGCACAAATAAATGGGAATTTGGGCGTACTTAAGTCAGGTACCAAATCCCGTCCACACGTTGGTGTGCGTGGTGCATGTCAGTGCATAAATATCGCTTACAGCATGCGTATCTATGTGTTTATTGTCATTAATGTTCGCTCAAATGGCAGTTTGGAACCTCAATAATATATTTCTGTTTTTAGAACTATATCAGGGAGAACTTACGATATGGAACCCAAAAAATTATTATCATAGGGATAAGACTAAAGTAAATTATAAAATATGTACCTAATAGATTAATTAACTTTTCAATATTATAAAATTTTTTTAGGTTAATGACGCTTGGATTCGAATTTCGAACCTATGAAGATTGATGTACAGGAACTGAAAAAGAAAAAAGAGTTATTGATGGCGAACATTTGGGCGGTATGTTTGTAGACAAATGTTTCGGGAACTGTGTCGGCAATTGTTTCGGAAAACATATGGCCAAACGTGAAGCGCTAGCATAATACTTCACACCATTATTGATATTCCTCAAACATTTAAAAAAACAATAATATGAACTGAATATTCACAAATGCAGCGTTGTCGGACAATATGCTAAATTATTATAGCATACTAAATGTAGACCTTGAGGTTGCCAACCTGTTGAAGCACGATAGCACGAATACCTCTGATAAACTGTGACCTTGAATTATGAGGCACCCTGTACCTTGCCTGTACATGAATCAAACTGATTTTGTAAACACCACTTAGGTATCATAACAGAATTTTCAGTCAACATCTTAGTGTTAAAAATACCTTAAAGATGGATGGAAAAGTTTGATGTTTTTACCAATTTAACTATTCGCGAAAACAGCATTAAATAATTTGGCACGTTAATATAATTAGGGAAATGTACGTAAGATATTCACTGACTGATACTAAACATACGTTAACATTACCAAAGGAAAATTTAGGTTATCTAAAAAAATATCAAATAAATTATTATTGGAAACTTACATTCAACTTTCGTCTAAATTTACAATTCAAATTAATTGAACCCTAAACACTTTATTATTTTAACACATTTAAGTAATAAGCCAGTCATTCTCCATCATTCCAAGGTCTTAGATCAAAATCAAATAAATATAACTGAGGGTTTGTAAGGCAATTTCGTAATTTTTATCACATAATAATGTATTTCCAGAGATTAATCCAGTAAAGTAGGTACGAATATTTAACAAATGCAGCCGCAGTACCTAATTTAAAAGTCCGCAGAATTTGTCACATTTTAATTGTTATGTAGGGACTGATAATTAAGAAACAAAATAGAACGTTAAAACCAAGGCATTGTACCATGTTGACCGACTTGAATTCGTTCAGGAGTCTACTACAAAGAGATCTCGCGCACACTTCGACCAAGAGCACTACTGCATTGACCTCTTGGTGCATACATAATATCTATGGGCGGGACATTGTCCTGAGTTTCTCTTGAGTAAGTGTTACTGCGAATAATTGTAGTGCATAGTGTTGATTTGCCGAATTATTAAGCTGTTGTTAATTTTTGATGGATTACCGTAAGTACATTTTTAACTCATATCTTCTCAGCGAGAGTGTAACTTTATGTTATTTGTATCTATAAATGTAATAATTGATTTGCCTGCTTGATGGATATTTCTATTTGATTTCTCTCCCCGTATGAGCTATACTACAGAATTTGCATGTCCGTTTTACCTTGAGGTTTTCTTCCCCGAATAAATTGTAAGAACCAAGTTTATGGATTCGGAACAAAAGTAAAGAAATTGAAATATATACAGATCAGCAAGGAGCAGATTATATATTGCTAAATATACAGTGATGTCCATAACTAACGTATAAATTCATTATCTACGTAATTTACAATTTATGAGGAAAATCCTCAAACACGTCAATTTTTAATTCTAAAATGACATTTTTTGAGCACAACTTTGTACCTCCCCATTCAACCCCCTTAGAGTGACAGCTACCCCTTTGAATTAAAATGATTTTTAAATGGAATGAGTGTACGTGTGAGAGCTCATTTAAAATCATTTATAATAATTCTCTATCCCGCAATATAGGGTTTTTTGAATTTTGTATATTCTTCATCAAGAAAATTAAATTTGAAAATTTTAAAATATGTTTGAAATGTATCCTAAACTATTTATGCCTATATGTACCAAATATCTCAAATCTGACTTTTCTAATTAATTTTGTGTCGCAGGTGGCAAAATAACTAACAAAAAGAAAGAATAAAAAGTAGAAGTATAATTTGGACTGGAATTATAAATTCTCAAATTATCGAACCATATTTCATTGATAGGTCATTAACTGGCGCGCGTTACTTGGATTTTTTGCAAAATTTCAGAGTTAAGAATACTTTTTCCAGATGATGACAACCCTAATAAATTGATAGAAATATTTGGTATCAACAGGACGGAGCTACACCACATTTATGATAAGTAAGAGCCCATATCTCAATCAAGTTTTTCCCAATAGGTGGATCCGTAGACGCGGTGAAATTGAGTGGCCTGTCCGTTCTTCTAATTTGACCCGGCTTGAATATTTTTATGGGGTTACTTAAAATCGAAAGTCTACTTCAACAGACCAAATAACGTCGATGATCACTTTCAGGCACGTCAAATTTATAAGAAAATTGACCTGCGCTGCACGCATTTTCTGTTTCAGTATAATCATGATAAAACTAAGTAGAGCAAACAAATAAAATGAAATTAGATTCTTTCAATAAGGAAAACTGGGAAAATCGTTCCTTAGATATGAGAAAACAGCCGGTACCTACACCGTATGTACCACCGCGCACTTCATACTTGATTATAGATAATATGATGCTTTTTGGTATTATAAGCCTAACAGTAAATCTGAGTATATTGTACAAACAATACTTATAAGTAGCATTTACAAAAATAATGTATTTATTATGAAATAAGGAAACGCAATTTCTATCTTTGGATAAGCACAAAGGGTCACAGCACGTTTTACAGTTCCACTCGGTTCGTGCTTGGTGTTTTTGATTACTATATCTTGTGTTGTGTTCAAGTTGATGTGAAGATTCTTTGACCAGAATTGTTTGGAAAGGAATTGGTGTATGATTGTTGATTTCAATAGGTGAGGAACTCCTGCTTCTCTTTTTTCATGAAATAATTGTATCAGATACGAGACGGCTTTTCTTCTGAAATATTTGAGGATCCGAAAAGGAAATTCACGATTATCCTCTGCTATTTTCCCACATATTAATAAGCTACTAACAACACACGCAACAATGAAATAAAGAAATATATGCGATGCCACCATTTATGACTTTTTCTATTGATCTCGTGGCATACCTTTAGTGGGTCAAATTTGTCGACTTAAATTTATTATAGTCCCTCACGACTTCAGGGTATGCGTTTACGATTTTGCCATTCCTTTGTTTTCTTTGTGTAGCTATTATTTTGAAAGGATCATGGTAATTGAAAATCATGTCCACTATTCTATTGTTCTTCCATTATAGCGCTGAAATTCCAGTATAAAAAGTAATTCATCTTTTTCGTGACGAGGCATGATGAACTACCAGAAATTGCACAGTGGTACAAATAACGGATGCATCCAAATGTAAAGTTATATAATGGAAACAGTTTTAACTGAACTTTAAAAACTTAGTACGTATCAATGTCTTGGGTATTTAGTAACATAAGAAGTCACTACGTTAATTTAAATTCCGCTTTCAAGCAAGAAAATTTCACGATTTATACAGGTTATACGCATGGTGGAATGAATGCTTCCATTCATTTCCAAAAAATACATGTTATAATGAAGTAACAAGTTGACATATCTAGCGGTCAATGTCTGAACAATTCTCAAGTCATTAGGTTTACTAGGTACTTTGTAGAAAACTTTGCTGGTGATAATACAGGAGACTATCTAAAAAACGGTACAAATAGTGTACTACCATGTAGCAATGGGCGCAAAATATGCGGTACAAACGCCACACCATTGTGCTTAAAAGGGGATTAAACGACAGAATAAGGCAAGAAATTAATCAAATTAGGTACCTCGGAAACGATACAGAATGTTTTAGAAGAATTTCAGCAACGCCTCCAGTATGGCCAAAGAGGCAACGGGCACCCAGTTTGAACAGGTGATTTAAACTGTTTCATGTTTTTTTGTATACTTATAGTCGTGTCAAGATAGCAACATAGTTCTGATTTCTCATAGACATTACCGATTATCCTAATTTTTTTGCAAAGTGTTCAGAAACACTTATTAATCAAGTTTGACATATATTTTAGACCTGCATTTAATTTTGGGCTAATTTTATTAACAATTAATAAACAAATTACGAATCTCAGACCAAAATCTATTACGATTTTGAAGTAAAAATGGAAAAATTCAAAACGGCGGATCCAATATGGCCGATATTTCAAGTTAAACTAATATTTTTAATGTAAATAAATAACAGAAATGAACAAAATCTCTAAGTAGGTGGTTTTATAAAAAAAATCGACATATTAATTAAAAAATTCATATACATGCGTGAATTATGAATCCATAATTCACTACAGTGAATTATAGGTACGATTTTTCACCAAAGAGATGTTAATAATTGACATATAATTAAACAGGTGTAGAAAATATATTAATATAATAATTAGTTAACTATTACATAAAAATCGCAATCAGCGACCGCGAAAACCCCCGAATATAGATTTTGGTCCAATTTTATGATTATTATCGTTAAAAATGACAATTTAATCTAAAAGAATAGGCTATTTTGGATCAGCTATTTTGAATTTTTCAATTTTTATTTCAAAATCGTGATCAGCGACCACGAAAACCCCCTGAGTATAGATTTTGGTCTAATTCTGTTGATTATTTTCCGAGATCCGTATTTTTGTATTAATTGTTAATAAAAATTAGCCAAAAATTAAATGCAGGTCCAAAATACATGTCAAATTTGATTAATAAGTGTTTCTGAGCACATTGCAAAAAAAATTAGGAAAATCGGTTAAAATTGTAATATTTTGCAACAAAAAAATTTGAGAAATTCAAAAAATTTTATTATATTGCTGGATAGAGAATTAAAAACCCTTTCAAATGAGCTCTCATCTGCACCCTCATTCCATTTAAAAATTTTAAAAGGGTAACTGGGTAGCTACAAGGGTGTTGAAAGAGGAGGTATAGAATTATGCTTTAAAAATGTCATTTCGGCATTAAAAATTGACATGCTTTAGAACTTTACTCATAAATTGCAAATTACGTAAATAATGAATTTATTTATTTACTTATGGACCTCACTGTATATTATTATACTCTTCGCAAATACAAAACGAAGAGTATATTGCATTCGATCGGCACATTTCTAAAACCGGTAATATTGCCCGTAGAGAAAAAAAAATCATATCAGATCGAATTCTGAACAACTTTCAAAATATCCGTCGGTCCGTCCGTCTGTCCGCCTGTCTGTCTGTCCGTCCATCTGTCTGTCTGTCTGTCCGCCCGCCCGCCCGTCCGTCCGTCCGTCCGTCACGTTTCTTGTAAGCACGATAACTTAAGAACCAAAAGTCCAATTGTATTGAAATTTGGATAGTAAGTTAGCATTAGCTAGAGGAAGAACCCTACTGTTTTTGAACAAAATCGATTAATAAATAAAAAAGTTACAAATTTTTGAAATAAAAAAAATTTCACGTCAATTTTTTTTTAAAGTTTTGTATTAAACTAAAAATATCTAAAACTAATATTATCGGGGAAGAGTTTAACGGTTAGCTTGTTACTATTTACATTAAGTTATAATAATTCAGGACAACAAATTCGACAGAGAATTTAAAAGCACAAGTGAAATTTTCGGATAATATTTCACGAAATAAAATATAACCTACGTCAATGGCTACAAAGTGATCTACAGCGATAAAACTGTAAATAGTTTTACAATGATAGAACTCCTTGCTGGTGCTGACAAGAGCCGATTTAGTTGTTCTTTTTACTAACAGTGACATTTGACTGATGCAATGATATCAAAAAATGGCCTTTCATTAGCTTCCATGTTAAAGAGTGACATAAGGTAATGGTTACAAATAAATGTAGAATTACATTCATTAAACTAATTCTAACTTTCAATGTTATGGAACATCCCTATTGCATTGTAAGAACTAGAGAATGCTACCTACAACTACTTTAAACGGCCGCTCGTAGGTTTTCACACTTCAAAATCGCGTGTTTTCCAAGTAATCAACAAGTTGGATAGAACGTGCACATTTATTATCTATGATAATTAAAATATGATAAAAATAATTTACAAACAATTATAAAACAAAAAGTAATGCGTATCTGGCGCCATACAAGTTAAAACATAATTATTAAACGACACAAAGCCCAGGTTTAATGAAATCCTCATCACAATTTCTTTTTATGGAATTCTGTCCAATTTTGTAATCAGATTAATACAGTTTAATTTTGTTTGCTGAATGTGGGAAGAAATCTGTTTACATGGCGAAATTATATGAAGCCATCAATGTAGACTGTGTTGCGTCCCACATTTTCGATCAAATAATACTCAGGCATTCGACCTTGCTTATATCCTATTGTTATTATTAGACTTTAAATAATTTCTAAATAATATTTGCAACGTTGTATCAAAAATAAATGAGGAAATAAATATTACTTGTATTTGAATAATTTATGACTATGAGCTACAAAGATAAAATGTTTTTAAGAAATATAACATTCTATCCACAATAAAATATTAGATACCTACCTACTTACTTACCTAATTTAATGTCTCATATGCGATGAAATTGGAAAAGGAAACATGCCGATTCGATTTATCAACATAATTATGGGTACCTAGTAATTATATTAATATTTTTATTGTGAACATTGTCTGCAAGCAAAAATATTAATAAAAATTTTGGACAGTTTTGGACAGTTTAGTGAAAATTATCTTTGCCAACTAGGTAGTTTGGTAGTTTGAAACAGTATGAGGTAGTTCAATTGTAAATTATTTTTATTGCAATTTTCATGTTACTGCTCAGACAACAAAACCTAAGAAACCAATTGCTATTATTGCATAAATTATACCTAGACTTCCAAATGCTTCTTTTTTTCCCTCTTCCCTGTCTAATCATATGAGAAATTATTCCAAATCCAGGTAAAATTAGAATATAAACTTCTGAGTGGGCAAAAATTAAAATAAATGTTGGTATAAAATTGAATCACCACCACTAGCAGGGTCGAAAAAAAGGTGTAATACCCCCATGGGTAAAATTTGAGGATAAAGGAGGGTAAACAGTTCATCCTGTTCCGGCATCAGTTTCTACAATTCTTCTTATAATTAAAAGAGTTAAAGATGGGGGAAGGAATCAAAATCTCATATTATTGATTTGGGGAAAGGCTATATCTGGGGCTCCTAGTATTAATGGAACTAATCAATTTCCGAATCCTCCAATTATAATAGGTACAGCTATAAAGAAAATTATATAACATTATAAATTTGGTCATCTCCAATTAAAGAACCGGGTTTTCCTAATTCAGAACGAATAATCTTAAAGATGTACCAACTATTGCAGCTCAAGCAACAAAAATAAAATATAGAGTATCAACGTCTTTATGGTTTGTTGAAAATAATCATTTATTCGGTAAAATGGCTGAGACTAGGCTATTGAGAAACATGGTTTCGCTTTTGAATCGTCTGAAAATGACGTATTTAGTGTCTAAATTGCAGTAACATGAAAATTACGATAAAAATAATTTTGTAAGTGAAATATCTCAATTGTTTGAAACTACAGAGCTATTCATAAAAATAATTAACATGTTCTTTAAGTTAACCAAAACTATGTACATTCAAATAAAATAAAAAACGAATACAATTAAATTGTTTAGTTGTAACAAACAACTATTTTTCAAATATAATAATAATAATAATAATAATAATAATAATAATATTCATAATAATAGTAATAATGATAATCATATACCAAACACTCACAACCTAGCTTCTACAACACAAGAAAAAATAAGGAAATATGCAGATCTTAAAAGAGAAATAAAACGAATATGGAAAGCCGATGAAGTGTATATTGTGCCAATTCTTATATCAACGACAGGGCTTATACCAAAAGAACTGCAACAAAATTTAGAGAAGATTGGACTTAGATCAAACATATATCTTACACTACAAAAAGCTACAATATTAAATACATGTCGTATAGTCAGAAAATTTCTTGAGGATTAGTAATGAATCAAAATGAATTGGAATAGCCCTACATTTTGATTGAAACCAGCCAAAACGCTGAGAATGAGATTTAAAATAATAATAGTAATAATAACAATAGATGTTATTTAAATCAATAGAATTGTGTAAACTCAACAAAATATATCGGTTACATTTAGATTCCATTCGACACATGATTTGACAAAAGAATATTCTTATGTTCAATAAACTTCTAATTTAGTTTAAAAGAGGAGCAATTTAATAAGATGTCATATTTCTTTTCATTTAACTTAATTTATTAAATCAATTTACACATTATTGACTAAAAGAGGTACAATTTATGTTGATAACACAAGTTTACAAAATAACCTCGATCTATATGCATGGAAGCCATAATTTCCCATGTATTTTGAGGCGCTGAATCCGATAAATTTATTTAAAAAAATTCTACAGCGTCAATTTATCACAAGTCACGTTTTGAGTGTGCTAACATTAGCATAATTAAAACGCAATTCGTGAGAAATCTACACGATAGAAATTTTTTTAAATGATTTTATCAACTTCAGCGGGTCAAAATATATGGGAAATGATGTTTTGCAATTGTTTTGGTTTTTGCATGAAACATCGTCTGAGTGGCTTTGTGCCTTTCTCATGAGCTCCAGAATAAGGGCGAAAAACGTTTCAGAGGCTAAGCTTTTCCAAGAAAGAGAATGATAAATTTCATGAAAATGTAATCTATTTGAATACAATTTTTTCCAAAAGACGAAGTATGTAAATAAATTAATTTTGGGCCTTTGTTCTCATTTTTAACTGAATCTTCATGATCGTAGGTGGTTATGTGGATACTGGTTTACTCTGCATAGCCGTAGGGGGACTATGTGGAAATCAGTATTAGAATAAGAATTGTCAAATAAGAAAAACAAATTCATTTTAGGATTATAATTGCTAGCATAACCAGAATTCTGGTTATGGAAAGAATGCAAAGATTGTAAATCTATAGTTTTAAAGATAGTTTTTCTTTTAGTTCTCATAGATAGTTTTTTGCTGTTAGCAAAATCCTATAAAGAATATATTTCATAATATGGTGTAATATGATCCTTTTTATCTATGTTGTAAGAGAATCTAAAACAGCAGCTTTGCACAACTTGAATTTTGTGCTGAAAGTTTTTGCTGAGGACATGAAAGTGTACACTACTGGCATAATAAAAATGACTTAATATCAAGCTAGTCACTAACCTCCATTTGATGTCACAAGGCAGAATGTACTTATATTTATAAATATATTTAATTTTAGAATATGCTATGCTACATTTGTTTATCCCTTGCTTTTCAAAATTCATGTTTTGATCGATAATAAGTCCTAAGTTTTACTTAACTTGATGTGGTTGTTATCAAAAATAATGTCATAAGACATATTTTGTTTAGCCTTGGTACACAGTACTTTATTTCCAATGCACAGAGCAACTGTTTTCGAAGGATTAATCACCATACCGTGGTTCATAGAATATTCAGATACACGCTTTAAGTTTTTATTTAGCACTACAATTGATCGATCAGGATTTTGTGGAACACTTGCCATTTGAAGCTGCACATCGTCTGCATACAGATGCATAGTACACAAAGAAGACAATGTTTTTGGTAGATCAAAGAAATCTAGATCATAGAAATCTAAAGTATCATTATTTATGGATCCGGCTGTAATATTTGCACAAAATTGGTTTATCTTATTAGCGTTGTTGATGTCTGGAGAAATTTTATTACGGGATTTATTATGTACATTCCAGTATGCAAAGTCTCTCCACAGTTTTTTTGGATTGTCCTCGTTTAAATTTGTTTGATGGGTAATGTACGCTTTTTTTTCATTTTCATAATTTTTGAGATCTTCAAAATCTGTAGATGGTTTTCCGATTTCGTTTTTTATATTTATTATATGCACGATCCTTAAGCCTGATAATTTGCTTAATGGTGTCAGTTATGTAGAGCCTTGGTGTATATTTGAAAGTAACCGCCTCAGTTCACAGAAGAAACATCTTTTGCGAATTCATTTAAGTCAAAGAAGCGATAATCTCTATAGGTTACCTTTCGAGGAGGATTCTTTTCAACACTATAATCTAATTTACAGTAGGTTGGTGAATGGGTGATCAGATATATTGAGCATATCAAGTGTGCTACATTCTATAACTGTATCTCCTGTATTGGTGCAGATTATATCGTTAAGTTTTGAACTAGTATCACGAGAAGGTTCATTAATGTGTTGCACAAGGTTGAATCAATTCAACATATTACTAATGTATTTGTTTTTGAGTTGTATCTTTTTTGTAAAAGCCAATATTTAAATCTCCAACAAAGGTAATATCACCGGCTACGCCGGAAATGTTACTAAGAACTTCCTCTAAGTTGTTTAAATATGCAATGTTACACAGGGGAGGACAATATCCTACACCAAGAACTAGTTTTCTGTTATTAAGGGTTACTGTTTTGTCACTGCCGTAAGAATATTTCAAAATCAGAGACCTCTGCACGAAATAAATCAGGCTCAAGTTCCTTCATAGGATCCGATGGAACTCGGCCAAGATTTTGAAAAAAGAAAACAATAGAACTACAAGAAAACCTAAGGAATCCTCGGTTATTTTATTAAACGAGGATAAATGCGTCAAATTACTCCATAGATTTTTGTATTAGAATTCTTGGTTAGGAATCTAAACTGAATATGTTCATGCAAAAACTATTTAATATCTTGATTTTGTTTATAATTTTGAATAATATTGTTTTACGCAAATTTATTTATGGAAATAATACCCTGCGTCAGTATTAAAATTTAGATTTCTTATTGCTTTATACATGCAATAATTTAGCAGTACGTAATAAGTAGTGACGCATCTTTAATATAACTAGCCCGTTGTACCCGGACGCAAAAACAATATAATTTATTTTGGTTTTCATTATGACGCAAGAGCCCAAATAGGTATATGTTTTGATTATATTCTTTGTTTGTGTTCATTATTTTCAGACATTAGAAATACTTTTTAATTAAAACATGCGTGCACCATTTCATTATCAATAAATGATGAACTTCTTTCAATTCGTATATTCTGTCTATAAGTTAACAAGAATACTGCGTAAAAGCGATTGCGCAGAATAGGAATTTATTAATGTATAAAAAGGAAAAAAAATGTTGTAATAGAAAACACTATCATTAGGTGTAGTTTATTATACTCTTCGCAAATGCGAAAACGAAGAGTATACAGGGTGTTCCTTAATGACGTGTTAATATTTCAGGGTGTGGTTTCTTAGGTCATTTTATGAAGAAAAGTTCATATGGATATATGCCCGCAACGGCTTCAATTTATTGCTACAGGGTGTTGAATTTTTTTTTCTAATCGTTATTTTTTAATATCTCAGAAAGTATTTTAGATGTTATTTTCAATTTTGGTATATTACGTTTATCTATATAACCGTGCCCTCCTTGTACGTGATCTATATGCTAAAAGTAGCTGAGACCTGAGTGGCGGCGTTTAATGTGTCCAGGACTGCGTAGGGCCCATGAAACCTTCAAAATTATACTTATTTATAACAAAATTATTTATACACAATCTATATATTATTAAGATATACGGAATAATGAGTTCGGCCCGAAATAAAATGTTTTTAAATTTGGCTTGGCAGTTAACGCGTTTTAAATCAAATACCAACTATAATTTCGCATTTGCGTACCTAGGTATAACTTAATACTTTTTTAAAACGTCATTGTAGTAGGTAGTATGTTTATGCTTCACAAATTTTCACTTTCATCGTTAACTGTTTGATGAGTAAATAACTCCATACGTAGATCAGGAATGATTTAGGAGTACGATTTGTCTACACATAATAAAACTTAAAAAGCGATTATACATTACTGCCATGGTACTTACCACATGTATTATTTCATACGAACTAATTTAGCAACAACTACGTTATCTTAATAGTTATTTTTGTTTTGGCATCTGCCTAAAAAAGTAGATACAGTAAACATGTTATTTAATATGTCCTAGTATAGCTCCATTGATTTAATTGTGTAGAGTGCTAAATTCAAATCAACTACGCCATATTTTTCTTAATTGTTAGAATTTATAAAGACAACTTACAAACTTTGGTAATTTTTAATTATTGTCTCAGAAAACATCGCTTGACGTTTGAACATAAACAAAGATCTGGCGCCAGAGTTCTAATCCAACAATTGAACAGTGGCAATAATTTTGTTTACAACATGTGTTTAAGTAAATAGCCCAGTGTATATCCAAAGTCGAAAATTTATTGCAACAATACTTATTATAAATAGATGTTAAATTGAATTAAATAACGATGGCAAAGTAACTATCAATATATTATATCACCAATCGGTCTTTTGATGATTTGATTTATTGACAAGATAATATGCCAATAATAAAGAATAACATACATGGGCAATTGAATGATCATTCAATCTAAACAAAATTCTATTATAGTCGAGTCGCTGTATCGAAATTTAAAAAAAAACCCAAAGAATGTTCAATACTTTACCGATTTTTTTGAAACTTTGGAAATGTCTTCTTGGTCCATAAATCGAAAAGTTAAGAGTTTTTTTGCCGGTCGAACCTTCGACATTGTTTTGGGGGTCGCTGATTACGAATTTGATATTAAAGAGTTCAAATTAAAAATTACGGAATCAAAATGGCGCATCTAACATCAATTATTTCGTATATTTTTACCTAACAATTGAATAACTGCCAGAAAAATAATTGAAAATGGCTTAAACTTTTTAGGGGGGGGGGGGGGGTTCAGAGGTCGCTGATTACGAATTTGATATCAAAGAGTTCAAAATCAAAATGGCGGTTGTAACACTAATTGTTTGGAATATTCTCCGTGAACATTCATAATTGTATCGGAAAATTTCCAGAAAAGCTCTTTAGGTCGCAAATTATTAATTCAACATCGAAAAGTCAAAATTGAAAATGGCTGACTCAAAATGGCCGAAATATCATCCACTATTTTAAATATTTTTGTAAATCTCAGTAGTTGCAACTGATACTCCATTAAAAGAACTTTTGAAATCACTCATTACAAACCTTTTATTAAAAGCCAAAATGTAAAATGGCGGAATTTTCAAAAAGGCGAATATCAAAAAATTAAAAATGTTGTCCTTGTTTGCATCTCAAGAATAAATTTTTGACGTCCAAATTCATTAAAAAATTTTGATATGGGGTTTCAGGAGCTAAAAAAAATTGAAAAAATTTACACTCAAATTTTTTGTTAATTATATTGATTTTAACTTCACAGTACCAAGAATTTATGTACAATCTTCGACAGGAAGCGTGAACGAATAAAGAACTGCTAATTGCAAAAAATGGTTGGAATCTATCTTTTCTCTTCAATGAAACTTCTTTTAAGGATTATTTACACTTTTCCCCAACGACGGTTCCTCACCAAAATGATCATCAGGATTGGCCTCGGTTAAAATACAGATAATGCACGCGTCGATGTATGAAGCATGAATAAATAAAGGGTTATCGCCTTTGAAAATTTTGAAAAAATTATCGTTTCTTGTAATAGAAGCGTCGTACAACGATTTCTTAAGTTCCTGTGAAACTTCAAACAATTTTTCGTTGATGTCCTCTTCATCCATTGTCCGAACCTGCGTGCATATAATGCACGATTGGGAAAGAGGGGGTGAATCTGTCACTCTCAGAGAAACCGATTTTTTTTAATATAACAAAATATTAAATATGACCATGTTTAACGTACGTTTCAAATGTTATTGGTTTGGAGTCCAAGTCAGTAATTGTATTCAAAGGCCGTTACTAATAAGCATCTACTCCGCGAGCGTACGGTCGGAAAATCGCTCCGTTTCTTTTTTTAATTTCTGGAAAACGGTTTAGAGTATTTGAATTAAATAAAATGCAGAGTTAAGCCAATAAACATACCTTACCTGTTTTTTGCCCGAAATCGATATCTATAACTGTTTTCAAATGCGACCCCTCACAAGCAGCGTGTAGTCGAAAAATCGCTCCGCTTTTTTCGAATTTTTGGAAAATGGTTCAGTATTTTTGAATGAAATAAAATGCAAAGTTAAGCTAATAAACGTAACCTTCGAGTGTTTTTTATTTGAAGTCTATATCTATAATTGTTTTCAAATGTGACCCCTCACAAACACTTATCCCACCGGCGCGGCGTGAGGTAGCAAAATTTCTCTGTTTTTTTTTTCAATATCTTGAAAACGGTTTCGAATTTTTTAATGAAATAAAATGCAAAATGAAGCCAATAAACGTACCTTCCGACTGTTTTTTGTTTGGAGCCAATACGTGTAATTGTTTTCAAATGTGACCCCTCACAAACACCCATCCCACCAGCGTACAGCTGGAGAAACGCTCCGTTTTTTTTTAATTTCTGGAAAACGAATTATATTTTTTGAGTGAAACAAAAAACAAAATGTTTCTAATGAACGCACCTTCGAGTATTCTTAGTTTCTAGCCGATTTTTATCATTTGTTGTTGTTATAGTGCAAAATCACGTTGAGTTCTTTAATTATTTAAGTTCACTTTTCCAACGAATTTTTTTTTTATATATATTTGAATTTTTAAATTTATATATGTAATCAGCGACCCCCAAACCCCCCTAAAATTCAGCCATTGAATAATTATTCAGGGAGTTATTCAATTGTTAAATTAATTTGTTTATTTAATAATGTCGGAAGTTCGACCGACAAAAAAAAAACTCTTCTTTTCGATTTATGAACCCAAGAAGATATTTCCAAAGTTTCAAAAAAATCGGTAAAGTATTGAACATTTTTTAGGTTTTTTGAAAATTTCGATATAGCGACTCGACTATTAGCTAAGTCGAAACAAGTGCCCGGATGGAATGATATTATCCATTACCAAAAGCTAACTATTATAAATAAAATACATATACATACAAACATATATGCACATAAGCATATAAACTGATATAAACTGTAATTTTACTATAGAAAAAACTAATATACATTTTTATGGGCCTATAAATATTACGCATCGTATTTAGATAGGATGAAGTAAGCTAATTTTTTTAATGAATTGCCAAATAAGAAATAACAAATTTTGGAAATTAATTTTATCGATTTTTTTTTTTTCTTAGGTCCCATACATGGTTTTTTCAGCTTCTTGCCAAATCCTATAAATGGTCTAATGCATTTAGAATTTAGTTTTTGAAAAAATGCACGAATCGAGATTTTTGCCCAAAGTGGAAGGGGGACATGGGTAGAGTCTAAAACTAAAAAGTAGGGACTGTACCTGCTGGCTTCCGGTCGCCAGAACACGAATGATGTTGTACCTCCGTTCTTTTTCGGTTTCTCGGAAAATTTATAGGAAAAAAGTTGTAGAAAATCATTTTATCGTTCATTTATAATTTCATTTGTTTATAGGATTGCTATTGTAAAAGTTACAGCTGTTACTAAATGAAACTTCCAGATGTAAAACTAAATAAAAACGATAGAAGGTGTAATTACCTTTAGTTTAAATTCTTAATGAAGTTTCTGTGACTAATAGTTCTAAAATCATAGAGCCGCAAAGTCAGTCCTATATACGCATAATTAAGGGCTCACATGCCCAATCGCTGCGCGCATTCGAGCCCATATTGCCTCTCTAATGGATTTCTTGTCGGTGCGCATTCGACATTCATGTGATAAACCAACATCAACTACTGAGATCCAACATTTTGCATCAGGCGAAGAGTCTGACGACGAAGGAGTAGATGGACAAAAATAAAAGGAGGAGAACGACGCCGATGTAGAGATTATGACTGACGATTGCAACATCATCGATGAGCCTTGAAGTTCCGCAAAGACATCATCAAAAAGATTTAAAAAGTAATATTTCAGCATTTTTGGTTTTCTTAAAAAAAATTGAACGCTGGGTTATAAAATCTATGAATTTATTATATCGGGTGAGTCACGAATTGCGCTCGCCCCGATATTTCCTAAAATATTTGGAATAGAAAATTGAAATTTGGAGGCCTTATTACACGACTAAAATGCCATCTTTTCAATAAAAAATCAAGTTTGGTGCACATCCGGCTTGACCGGAAATGCCCACAACTTTCGATTTTTAAATGGAACATCCTATATATTTTTACATTTTTGGAATCTAGAGAAAATTTTGAATACAATACATCCATTTTGGTCACTGTTTGATAAACATTAAAAATTTTATTAAAAAATCTATTTCTGAATCCAGAGTGCTGTGGTGCCCAAAATATATTTTAGTTTGTGTGCTACGTTACTATAAAAATAAAAAGAGCAATATGATTGCATTACTTAATTCTCTAGAGGCGTTTAAAATTTTTTAATGTGATTTTTACCCACTAACTCGGTTTTTTAAATGGGAATTTAATCGTTCACCAACATTTCTAAATACCTCATTTTCATACGAATCTAATGATACCAAAATTTTGAAAATCCGCTCAGAAATATTTGAGATTTCAGCCAAAATACAATGCAACCAAGCTTTTAGAAACATGCGGCTAATAGATAATAGATTAGTGGGCTTTGGAAACTAAAATGGCACATTTCTGTGTAAATCTGGTAACCTAATAACATTAGTAGATATACAAAGCCACTACGGGACCATTTCCGTCAGTAGAGTAGCTATGAGAACTTAAAGATGGCGGGTGTCCATCAGGAGAGACCAAGAGTGAGGGTGGGATCTGAAGAGGTAGACAAAGAAGTATCCCAGAGGCTGCTGAAGAAGTGATCGTCAGCAATGACCAGAAGATGATAGGGTTGGTAATAAAAGTTACTAGGGAAAAAGTTACTAGATCTGGAGGTTGGTACACCTGATGGCTGCGATGAAAAAAAGATGGGTGTGATGAGAGTACTTTGTTATAGGAAAGAGCATGTACGTAGACCTGTTAGAACTTGTCTAATAAACGTCAGTCACTATCTGATTTATGGATGATAATCACAAGAACGTGATAGAAATGTAAACAAAATGTCATGGATAGAGGCGGCATGGCATGTCTTTGATGATTCATATTTTTAAAATAAATAGATTCTAAAAAATAAGATGATTCATATGCAGCTGTGCTGATATTGAATGATTAAAAAGGTTGAATCATCATCTTTTAATCTAATTATCATTTTATTGTGTAATTTTTTAAATAATACAATAACACTCTTTAGCAGAAAGCATTTGAGAATATTTTAGGTTAATAAAACAAGGAGTTGGAACATATATTTTTTTATTTTTCATAATACAAAAATAAGGTATAACATAATTGCAATATACAGCGGATATTAATTTACTTCACCAGCTCCGAGTTCTGATCGATAACATCTTCACAGGAAAACAATGAGGCATGTTCATATAATTGTTCGTGGAGATCACAGTCTTCTAACAAAGCACAAAATTCCTTCATGGAGATGCAATTACTGAGATAAAGGCAGCAGTATTTAATTCCATTTTCACAGTTTTTTAAGTCTTGACGATCGAACCAAACACTATTTTCTTGTATCTGTCGAGTAATGTTGAGTATATTACATCGTAATCGAAAACGTAAAGAGGCCACAGCCTGTTCTATAGATGTAATGTAATTCTTTTCACTCATGGTATTTACACTTTTTCCACAATTTTAGGAACAAAGCAGCGTATGGTAGCAGTATAAACTTGCAACTGTACTCTCCAGAGTATACATATATTAATTATAAGATGAGATATTATGTTTTTGCGCAAGTGCAGGTTCAATTATCAAGGCTAAATTGTTTATTCTTCGCTGAAATCGTTCACGATCTACGGCGTTCTGTATCCAGCAGTCTCCTCGTCTCGACATCTGGTGAGCAAAGGACCAATGAAGAATGTATCGAACTCTAATCTCATCACTGAACTGTACTGTCTTTCTCTGTTGTCGTTCCATTTCAAAGTTTTTTAATTCCGCATCAACAACATACATTTGTTTCCTTTTACAATTTTAATTAGACACTTTAACAATAAAATTGATGAACAAAGTACTAGGTAACAGAGTAGACCTATAACTGAGGCCTCAGTAGTACTAGTTGAATAGCTATTATTAGGTTGGGTAACAGGATGGTCCTCTAACGTAATCCAGTCGAATTCATTGATGATATCATTTTGCAATAGCATTTGTATTTGATATTTTGAGGTGTTGGTAGGTATAGAGGTCGTAAATGTAGGTGCACTGTTGTTAATTGCAGTATATGGCTTCATCTTTATCCATTCGCTTTTGTTATTATCGAAACGAACATTGATTTCTCTAGGATTTAGCGGATTGTAAATGTATAGGGTGTTCTGGAGCACAGCACCCAGAATAATCAATCGTGAACTTAACATTGTCCGGTCTCGCAACATACTGTTTAATTATAGGTAAGTAGTACTATTTATTTAGTGATCCGCATCGTAAAATCCAAACGTTTTCCACATGCTACACAGATTTTAATGCGAAAACTACAATTTATACAGCTTGCAATATGGCCACATGGAAAAAATATTACTTCTTTATCATTTAATCGACAAATTTTACATTTCTGCTCTTCCTTTCTACGCCACTCACACAATTTACAGCGGATGTTTATAGAACTGGCTATATGTCCACAGGGTAAAAATATAGGATTTTCAGAGCGTTGTGACATTTTGTGGGGTAATTCTTCGTGCGGCTGTTGATCGTAAAATTTTCCCACAACGCCTTCTATCGCTGAATACACTTTTGTTGCTGATGTTTAATGATTGAAAACTTGAAAACACACGCTGATGTTTATCTTCATAAAAGTTTATAATACTTTTCAACTGCTCTAGCTTTTGACAATGTTCTTCTAGTAATAAATTAAAATCGTTCAAAGACAGAGACATGTTACTGCTGTGTCATCTAGTAAATAACTGAATAATAATCATCAGAGTTTAGGATATAGGTGAATAGTGAGAAGGAGGTGGAAAAGAAAAACACCTAATAAGAGATATATGTTTTTATTTAGATAAATTTAAATACAACCAATCATAAAGTCTTATACTATTTCTTAAACTACACATACACTTAACATTAGTAAAATGATTTAAACAAGAAGATATTTCCTTTATGAAGTTGGGTGGAGCTTGATCGTCATTAAGATGTTCTACGTTGATTACGGGCGGCGCCGAATTCTTATCCAGTTCAGTAATTTTCTTTCGAGAAATTGATGTTTCTGATGGCCTTTTACGTACACCATATCAGCAGCTCCATTAAGTAAGTGATTGAGTAATATATCATTCAATTCATCATAATTTACAAAACCACTACTATATTTCAGGCCATGATGAAACCTTTCCAAATATTTCACCTGTCTTCTTATAGCATAACTTAACGTACTGTAGGGTATTGGAGGTTTTAATAAATAGTGTACATTCTGCTCGTGGCTGACGAATGATATTTCCTTAGGACAAAATTCGGGAAGATTAAATCCCTGAATGTCAACAACAACCAATTTCATGCTTCACTCTTCAATTACTGAAGTAATAGAGTGTAACTCACTCCCTTTTATTACATAACATTTCTTAGGAGTCCACTTAGAGGTGAATATTCTACAACTCGATCGTGAATAATTATGCAGTAAGCCTTAGTATTCTGCGGGAACGGGTTTCTACTCTCAATCTCAATTTTGATATCTACAGTAGACGATTTAATGGAATCATTTCTCTTGGAACAATCTATAACGAATAATGCTCTGCTACTGAAAGCCTCAAAGTCAAGTATTGCTCTATTATTAGAAGCGAATAATTTTGAGAACTGCGTATACATATAATACGCCTCGGAATATTTTCTAGAGTTGAAATCCAGTTTCATGTTTTCATAGGGATAGTATTCAGAATTTAACGACAATTTCACATTAGATATGTCGATGTTATCAAATTCGGTGACGTCATACAGCTTCTGATCTTTTTTATTCGTTTGAAATGCTACGATAATGTATCGGGGACTTTCCACATTAGTGCATGTTTTAACAGACCAAACCTCTTTCGTTGTGCCATTGGTTAGAGTAGGCAGCTCATGAAGTTCCCACTGTCTAAACGGCATCAGGATCGGTTTTTCGCTATTTATTTCAGACATCAAATTCAGTTTTAGAACATCATTGAGAAAAACATGTTTAACCTTTAACTCTATATTGGTTATGGTTAATTCACCAGTAGTATCATCGTTGGATACTTTAAAACAATTATTATCGCTGCGGGCTCTGATTAATCTCAAAACTTGTTTACCAAACACCACTCTCTTATAATCATGAAAGAATCCAAGGAAATGCCACAGAGGTATCCTTAAAAAGAATGTTGATTTTATGGGATCATATGTTACCAGCTGACCGTCAGGATAATTCCAGCCTGCGATACTCAGAGAATGGTCATCCTTATCATAGCACAAGTAACTTTTTATCAGGCTCGTCGTTCCAGGATCCCGTACTTTATCGATCTCCTTTCCATTTAATTCATAACTTATAGAATCGAATAAGTATGCTCCGGCGTTATTAGTAAATTCAATGGTACCAGTACCAGCAGCGTTTTTCCTTAATGTTCCCTCAATTGATAGTGCTGCTTCACTCATCAGTAGTAATGCATCCTGTTGATAAATGGCAATTTCTATCTCGTCGTTATTTCCAAATGATTTTACAAACGGATAATACGATCGGGTCTCCTCCCTGACGATGGACTCATCGTAACTTGGGTCTTGAAATATTTGTAGTTCTTCCAACATGATAGCTCAATGATTTTAAATATAAAATATTAGCTGGAGTTAAATTGGAAGTTGACTGTCCTGACTGAGGATTAGATACTGAATGAGGTTGACTATAAGAACTGTTGTTTATATAGTTTCTATGGTTAAATATCAGCCTCATAGTAATTTTCTTAGTTCTAGCCGGGCAATAATTTCTTCTCCTCGAAAATTCACCAGCTCTGAGTTCTGATCGAGTATCTTCAAGGTAATATTATGTATCTCCTGTTTATTATTCACAGGTAGAAAAATTAAATTATTAGGTTCAATGTCTATAGCGTATCCGGGGTCGACTTTCAGACCAAATTCAAAAATCGTATGTGATGGTTTATTATTGTAAAACGCTCCTGTCGTGATATTACAGTCCACGTGTATGGTTATAACTGTCCACGTAAGTTAGCCTTTTCCGTGGCGTACGGCTGTGATTCGTTACGTGCAGTAATGGGTGGCCGGCAATTTTCTTGTTGCCGGGTAATGGAGGCTAGGTTTGAAGTGGTCAGAGCCAGGAGTTGCGCTAATTGTTCATAAGTGGGTAGTCCCAAGCTCGGTTGGGGTTGGTCCGTTATGGCGGCAGAGGGGACTGGGATCGTTCCAGTCGTTTGGTTTTGGAGCACTATTTGTCTTTGGGGCGTAGCACTAGGTCTTGCCGTCTGGTACGGCGGGGTGACGTGGTAGGCGCCGGTCGACGAGGTAGGCGTGACGAAGTACTGTGCGTTGGGCGGCGTGCTTGGACTTGGGCTGGTTGCTGTTGGTGGTACCATGCAGTGAGGGGTGGCCAGCTGGCGGCGAGGTGTCAGCGAGGCGTCGCTGAAGAGTTGGGGCCAGTCGGGTGTGGCAGCAATGGTGTACTGACCGCTGGGCAGCCCTGAGCCAGAGTGGGAGGCTTCCCCATGTGTGGAAGCGAATCCAGCGAAGCGGCGATCTCCCAGCGTCGAGGAATCGTCGTTGGCCCGGGATGCTGTTGGGTCCACCATACAGCGAGGGGGCATCACCATATCATCATCACCACCCAATCTCTGTTCCATCGCCGAGTTTCCATGCCACGATGCTGCGTTGCGCTCCATGCAGTAGGGGGGCATCGCCTGAGAATCGTTGCTACTCCATTCCATATTTGTTGCCTGGGCTTCGTGCCAGGTGGCTGCGCTGCGTGCCATGCAGCGAGGGGGCACCGTCGTGATGACGTCATGCGTGACCCCAGTGTCGTGTCCTATGTTGGGGGCGAGTCCTGCCTCGCTATGCCTAGGCGCGGAGCCCGGCGACGCACAGTAGTGGGGCGCCGTCGTCGCGACGCCATGCGTAGCACTTGTGCCTGTGGAGAAATCAGAGGACATGCTTACCTCGCCGAGCCGGGTTGCTGTGTTGCTTGCTGTGCAGTGTGGGGCCACCGTCGTGGAGACGTCGGGCGTGACCCCCGTACCCCTTGTCAGGGCGTCGTGTTGGCGGAGCACTTCGTGGTCAGATGCTGTGAGGGGCGTCGTGCAGTGAGGGGGGGCCGACGTGGAGACGTCGCTCTCGACCCCAGTGCCTACTGCCTTGCCACTCCGGGTATGCATTGCCACTTGACACTCAACACAATAAAACTCAAATAAAACACACTGTCTGGTTACAACACAAGAGGAAGGGATGACCTCGTCAGCATTGGCGTTGGCTTCTGTGCTCAACTGACTTCTGTTTCGGCAGAAGACTATTAGTTGCTGAAGGCTGGAACATTACTACTTGAAGGATCGATCACTACTTGCTCGCTGAGAAAAAGTGTTCTCTTATATAGACTTTCTTTGTGCTCAAATGACTTCTGCTTCGGCAGAAGACTATTTTTTGTGCTCAAATGACTTCTGTTTCGGCAGAAGACTAAAACATGAGCACAGCGCGCTAGACAAGTCATAACTTGTTCGCGACGCCGACGCCGATGACACCACCCCCCTTTTTTGTGACTTTATTGAACATTAATAAAGGCATACAGGTTATGTTTCAGTTCAATAATTCCAATTATATAATGTAAGAGTGAGTGGATACAATATTTTCAAAACTATAAACTAAGAGTAAGTGTTAAGATATTTCAACAACTAAGATATTTTAACATATATAGACTAAGATTAAGTGTGGTAAGATATTTTATATAAGTAACTAATAATAGGTCCATTAAGATATTTTAGGTAAAACAAGATATTTAAAATTAAAGTATTTTATGTGACAAATCATAAATGTATTCTAGTTTGAACAAAGTTTTCGCCCTGTGGCGTTGAATTATTTACATTGGTATATTATCGCAAGTTTCGCTCTTCTGGACGTCGTCTCCGCGACGCCCGGGGCTGCCTGATCCTGTTGTGAATTGGGGGCTGCTAAGTCCTGCTGTGCTGCGTGCTACGGCAGCGGGATTCTGGAGCGAACCTATGAGGCTGCAACGTCCTGCTGTGTTGCTTGCTAAGGCAACGGGAGACTGGAGCGGTTTATTGAGGCTGCAACGTCCTGCTGTACTGCGGGCTAAGGCAGTGAGATACTGGAGCGCCTCGTGGGGGCTGCTAGGTCCTGCTGTGCTACGTGCTAAGGTAGCGGGATCCTGGAGCGGTGCGCCGGAGCCGGCTGAGCTCGGGCTGGCGTTCGAGTTGACGAATACTCGTGTCCGGACTGGGACAGGCATCTGGCTGGCGGATGGCTGCTGTCGGTCGTGGCCAGGCGTGGTCACGGCCTTCGCCCAGAACGGCATCGGGAACAGTATGGGCGTCGTGTCGAGCGGCTGCTCTTGTCTTGACGTAGAAGGCCCAGGGTCTGCTGGCGGCGGCGGTGCGGCTGACAGCGCCGGGGACTTCTCATTCTTGTTTGTTTGTTTCCTCTTGGCTGAGGTGGATGGGCCAGGCACGACTGGGGGCAGTCGACGGGCTGGAAATTTTGGTTTAGCGGCGGCTGTGGTGCTATGTTCACGTAGATAGTCGCCATGTCCACGGAAGTAGGTACCAGGTCCACGGATGTAGACTTGTGCGTTGGCATCTGGCCTTGGGGCAGCGGGCACTACTGATCCTGTGATAGTAGGCGTGACTGGCTTCTGGGCAACGGGCGCTACTGGTCCTGTGACAGTAGGCGTGGTTGGCTGTTGGGCAGCGGGCACTACTGATCCTGTGATAGTAGGCGTGACTGACTTCTGGGCAACGGGCGCTACTGGTCCTGTGACAGTAGGCGTGGTTGGCTGTTGGGCAGCGGGCACTACTGATCCTGTGATAGTAGGCGTGACTGGCTTCTGGGCAACGGGCGCTACTGGTCCTGTGACAGTAGGCGTGGTTGGCTGTTGGGCAGCGGGTGCTGCTGGCTCTGGGGCAGCGGGCGCTACTGGTCCTGTGACAGTAGGAGCTGCGAGCCTTGGTGGGGCTGGATGTCCTGGATCCTCGGGATCGTCATCCTCGTTATCGTCATCTTCGGTATCGTCATCTTCGGTCTCGTCATCTTCGGTATCGTCATCATCGGTATCGTCATCTTCGGTATCGTCATCTTCGGTATCGTCATCATCGGTATCGTCATCTTCGGGATCGTCATCTTCGGTATCGTCATCATCGGTATCGTCATCATCGATGTCATCTTCGGTATCCGTGATTTGTTGCAGAGGCGGTCCGAGCAGGTCAGTCTGGCTGGACTGAATCCTGGGAGGCGGCTCGGGGCCTGGCAGGCCGAGTGGAGGTGACCTCGGGGGAGATGGCTTCGTGCTGACATCTCGGGTATGAGTTGGCGGGAATACCTTGTCGAGGAATACAGAGGCTATTAGTGGGGCAGTGGTTGGCAATACTGACCTTTTATCCTTCCAGGAAGGTCCAGCGTCCTGCTGGTCCGGGAAGGCGTCCATACTCGCTACTTCCTTGGGTTCCTGTTCACCTGGCTGAGGCTGAGGAATGAGCGTGGTTGACTGGGCTGAGCTGAGGGAGGTAGCATCTTGCGTCACGGTGTTGACTGGTGACCGCCTGTCCAGGCGGCCCGGGCAAAGGAAAGCAAAGGCGGCTGCTCTGTTGCTTTGTTGCCGTGGTGTCAACGGGCGTGGTTGATACGTGTCCTGTTCCTGCTTGGCTGTAGCTTCGTCAATCTCATTCTTCTTGGTCGGTGGTGGAGACACCAAGGTTGTAGGTTGTAGCTGGGCTTGTAGTTGCAGCACTGCGTCCTCTGTCTTGGTTGGTAGTTCTAGGCTGTTAATTTCCAGCGGTGGGGCCGGGCGCCCTAGTTCTGCCCGACCCATTGGGAGTTTCCCGATGGCGGCGCGTTGCGGGGTTCTTGCCGTGTGGTTGGCTGACTTCGTTGCTGCGGTGGTGCCGTGGATGTCTGTCCTGAGCCTGGGTTATTGGTTGGACCTGCTTGTTGGCTAGGGTTGTTTAAGTTGGTGCCATGCCCTCGGAAGTTGTTTCCCCCTGTCTGGACATTTTGTTGGCGGAAGTTAGGGTTTCCCTGCTGATTGGAGTCGTGTCCACGGAAATTGGGGTTGGCTCGCTGGTTGGAGTCGTGTCCGCGGAAGTTGGAGTTGCCTTGCTGGGGCTCTGACTGAGTTTGGTTGGTGGGGCAGTCTCGGTGATAGTGAAATCCCGGGCACTTGCGGCACTTTGGTAGACTATTGGTAGTATTACTCGCAGGCGGGATGGTGGCTGGCCTCGGCAGCGGTCGGAGTTGCCTCTGAAATTCCCTGTAGTCACCCTCGGCGTTTTCAGCCACTCGGCTCAAGCTTTCCATCGTGGCCACTGGGACATTTCTAGTTGCGAATCTTAGTTCCGGTCGCAGGAGCTCGCGCACCTCCATAACCATCTCTTCTTCCGGCGTATACCGTTCTACCCTCAGCCAGAGTCCAATTTTGCGTTGTATAAAAACGGCGGCGGGTTCGTCGTCTTTCTGTCTCTCACCGTGTAACCTGGAGCGTAGCTTCCCCAGGGTGGCAGTGTCGTTGAACTGCCGCAAGAGCTTTTCCTTTAAGAACTCGTATGTGATGTTGTGGGACTTCCACATCTCCAGGGTGCGTCTGGCTTGACCCTCGAGCTGTTCTATAGCTACTCTCACTTTATCCCTGCCGTGGATGTCTTCATGGAGCATCGCCTCCTCGAGCTCATCCAGGAAGTTGACTGGATCCTCCCATTCCAGGCCTGAGTAAGTGGGCAGCGCTCTCGTTCTTCTTGTGGGCATCCTGTGATGACCTTGTATTGCGTGTATTGCGGCTTGAACGCTTCCCTCCATTAGTCTTGTCATGCTCTCTGCTAGGTTTTGTGTTGGGCGCCACTGGGGGTCCATTTCCCCAGAATCTGTATAGTCGGGTCGTCGTGGATCCTCTTCCCTCCGGAAAGATCTGGCCTCACGCTGTTGGTCGCCATGTCCACGTAAGTTAGCCTTTTCCGTGGCGTACGGCTGTGATTCGTTACGTGCAGTAATGGGTGGCCGGCAATTTTCTTGTTGCCGGGTAATGGAGGCTAGGTTTGAAGTGGTCAGAGCCAGGAGTTGCGCTAATTGTTCATAAGTGGGTAGTCCCAAGCTCGGTTGGGGTTGGTCCGTTATGGCGGCAGAGGGGACTGGGATCGTTCCAGTCGTTTGGTTTTGGAGCACTATTTGTCTTTGGGGCGTAGCACTAGGTCTTGCCGTCTGGTACGGCGGGGTGACGTGGTAGGCGCCGGTCGACGAGGTAGGCGTGACGAAGTACTGTGCGTTGGGCGGCGTGCTTGGACTTGGGCTGGTTGCTGTTGGTGGTACCATGCAGTGAGGGGTGGCCAGCTGGCGGCGAGGTGTCAGCGAGGCGTCGCTGAAGAGTTGGGGCCAGTCGGGTGTGGCAGCAATGGTGTACTGACCGCTGGGCAGCCCTGAGCCAGAGTGGGAGGCTTCCCCATGTGTGGAAGCGAATCCAGCGAAGCGGCGATCTCCCAGCGTCGAGGAATCGTCGTTGGCCCGGGATGCTGTTGGGTCCACCATACAGCGAGGGGGCATCACCATATCATCATCACCACCCAATCTCTGTTCCATCGCCGAGTTTCCATGCCACGATGCTGCGTTGCGCTCCATGCAGTAGGGGGGCATCGCCTGAGAATCGTTGCTACTCCATTCCATATTTGTTGCCTGGGCTTCGTGCCAGGTGGCTGCGCTGCGTGCCATGCAGCGAGGGGGCACCGTCGTGATGACGTCATGCGTGACCCCAGTGTCGTGTCCTATGTTGGGGGCGAGTCCTGCCTCGCTATGCCTAGGCGCGGAGCCCGGCGACGCACAGTAGTGGGGCGCCGTCGTCGCGACGCCATGCGTAGCACTTGTGCCTGTGGAGAAATCAGAGGACATGCTTACCTCGCCGAGCCGGGTTGCTGTGTTGCTTGCTGTGCAGTGTGGGGCCACCGTCGTGGAGACGTCGGGCGTGACCCCCGTACCCCTTGTCAGGGCGTCGTGTTGGCGGAGCACTTCGTGGTCAGATGCTGTGAGGGGCGTCGTGCAGTGAGGGGGGGCCGACGTGGAGACGTCGCTCTCGACCCCAGTGCCTACTGCCTTGCCACTCCGGGTATGCATTGCCACTTGACACTCAACACAATAAAACTCAAATAAAACACACTGTCTGGTTACAACACAAGAGGAAGGGATGACCTCGTCAGCATTGGCGTTGGCTTCTGTGCTCAACTGACTTCTGTTTCGGCAGAAGACTATTAGTTGCTGAAGGCTGGAACATTACTACTTGAAGGATCGATCACTACTTGCTCGCTGAGAAAAAGTGTTCTCTTATATAGACTTTCTTTGTGCTCAAATGACTTCTGCTTCGGCAGAAGACTATTTTTTGTGCTCAAATGACTTCTGTTTCGGCAGAAGACTAAAACATGAGCACAGCGCGCTAGACAAGTCATAACTTGTTCGCGACGCCGACGCCGATGACATAACTTTAACTATTTTAACCGGTAAATCAGATTGATATAGTTCACCCGGTTTCAACACTTGAGCACTATAGCCTAGTAAAGTAGCTAAACTATCTTTATGTGTAAAATTAATTTTGTGTTTACATTTAATTTCACACTTGAGAGTATTGTTGTTGGGTTTTAACGAAAAATAATCGCTGGGTTCGCTCTGCGATGATGCCCCACTAGGTATCAGTTTCTTCTGCAGATAAGATTCAATGTCGCTAATTTCGTAGGATCCAGTAGGTATTTTTATGACTTTCTTCTTAGATTTATCACCAAGTTCCCAGTAATAAAACTTATTATTTACACCTTCCTCAATGTTAGGTATACTGTTGTAGGTGTGAAGACCAATCAATGCCAACGAATAATCGTACTGAGGATCGAGATTTATGGGATTATAAAAGTCTACGGAGAGCGTAGAACTTCGACCTCTTAACGTGAATATCTGAGACATAATGAATGTACATCATACACGTCTATTATTTTTATAGAGAAATTCTAAACATAAACGACCACAATTTGCTGTATTGTACGTCTGAAAAGCATCGGGATTATAGTTAATTTTACATTTCGCACCAAGGTATTGAACTAATTCTATTGGTGGCTTCAACGATCCGAAGCTATCGAAATATAAGACAGAACCATTAGTTTTCTTATATGCTACCCAGTGAGTCCCAGGACCTGTCATCGTATCTAAATTAATGATAGCACTTTCACATTTTCTAGGTGGAGATGGTGGTAAAGAATCACGCATAAAGACACCTCTGAAATGTGGAATTTTTAATTTTTTAACGTATTTCAACAGGTCCCTATCGGAGAGTGCTCTATTGGGTAGCTTCAATAGTAGTTTTTTTGCTGTTTTTTCAGGTATAGACCATACCCCTTTTTATAAGGTTTCATATAGAGTCCAGATCCTTTTTTCCCCAATGCTATAGCCTCCATTTTCTTATTATGTCTTTCATCTTCTTCCAGTTTTTTCTTAGAATTTCTAGCGTCGATTACGGCCTTGGTTACTCCGGATATTCCTCCTGTTAAAGCTCCTAATGCACTCAAACCAGCAAAAATTTGTATCAGAGGCAAAATACCACCAGTCTTCGGTATAGGTAGAATGCGGGGAGTAATGATTTTCTTCCGACCTCCAGCATTCCTAACGGCAATTCGAGCCGCTTTTACCATCATCGCGCTATCTTTTTTAAGGTTATGGCTTGCATGTTTTTTCAGTACTTTAGCAACATTTGATAAGATGGCTTTTCTAAATCCCACTTTCTTCCTACAGCCAACACCCATACCCATCTTTCGTTTAGCCTTCATTGTGTTAGTAATAGCCCAAGCTGCAGCTTTCTCACCCAATTTGGCGTCTTTAGATTTAACACGCTCCCAAGCTCGCTGTTCAAGTTCGTAATCAGCCTTGTGTCTGGCTTCTAAATTTGGGTTTTCACTATAGGCAATATCGTGCTCCCGACAGGCTTTATCGAGAGCGTTAATACCGGGGTCTCCACGAGCTAGTCTTTTATGTAACTTCGTACCAGGTCCACAGTATTGATATCCAGGTAAATGTAACTCAAAAGGTAGTTTGTTAATTAGACTATTAACAACTCCTCTACCTTTCTTTACGTGCTTCCTCGGTGCCATCTAGATTACTACTGTTGATGTTCATGATGTAATGATGTTTATATAAAGTATTGCATTGATCAACAAGGCATTACATCATGATCGTTCAAAGGCAAAAGGTCACACTTCCTGTAGAGAACTTGGATCTCTTAACAGATCACTCTGCCGGAAAAGAAAAACATGGCGAGTTATTTCCTAGTACACTAAGAACGATAATATGTGGACCTAGTGGATCGGGTAAAACCAATTTGCTTCTGAGTCTATTATTTGATCCTAATGGTCTATGGTTTGAGAATGTATACGTGTACTCCAAGTCATTGTATCAACCAAAGTACAAATTGTTGGAGGAAGTGCTGAAGAGTGTGAAAAGTGTTAGTTATTTTCCATATACAAGTAGTGATAGTATAATCGATCCATCTGAAGCTAAAACTAATTCAGTGTTCATTTTCGATGATGTGGCTTGTGATAAGCAGGATAAAATAAGAGCCTATTTCAGTATGGGCAGACATAAGCTTGTGGATAGCTTCTATCTCTGTCAGACTTATGCGCGGGCGCCTAAACACAATATTCGAGATAACTGTAACTGCATAATTTTATTTAAACAGGATAAAATGAATTTACGTCATGTATATGATGATCATGTGACTCCAGATATGACATTAGAGCAATTTGAGAATCTATGTCGACAATGTTGGAACGATCAGTATGGTATAATGGTTATCGTAAAAGATTTTGAATTGCATAATGGACGTTATCGGAAGGGGTTTGATCAGTATATAAGAATGTAATTTGAACGCATCAGTCATTATCATTCAAGCTCTCAGTTAAGGTAGACCTGTTTAAATACATACCTGTTTAAATATCGACCTGTTTAAATACAGACCTGTTTAAATACCGACCTGTTTAAATACATACCTGTTTAAATACAGACCTGTTTAAATACGGACTTGTTTAACAATGGTGTCTAATAAAATAACTTTCGAGACATATAAACCACCTAAGGTAAAACCATATGTATTGGAGAAAGATAGAGAACTTAAAGTGAAAATTAGAAAAGCAGCGAGAGCTATTAGAAAGAAATATTTAGCATTAAAATTAGGAAAAGCAGAGGAGGATGAAACCCTTAACCGATTATTTAAACCAGTTATTGAGCCGCTGAAAGAACTAAAATCTATTGTGAAACCAGTGAACAATGTAAATGTTAAGTCATTTATAAAAATACCAGTACAACATAAAGTGGAAAATGCAGTCGAAGAAAACAAAGAAGAAGAAGAAGGAGACTATACTCTCGAAGAAGCAATTAATCAGATGGAATCAAATGAATATTTTGAACAGTATTCTCCGTTAGCTAAGCATTATATAATGGGACTCTATAACAAAAATAGAGATTTCGATGAAACATATGGGGTCAGACTCGATTCGGAAATGAATAAATTCTATATTGGTTCCCTAGAATTACACATAAGTCCAAACGCCGAAATAAATATTGGTAATGAAAAGTATGCTGGAAGACGGGGCTTATACGAGCTGCTATTTATGAAGAAACCCCAAGGTTATGATGAACAAGATTTACATGATTATAAGAAAATTCTAGAAGCATGTAATGTTCATAGGAGAAATTATGATCCTTTAGGACAATTCAATGGAACGCGGTCTTTTAAGTATACTAAAGTGATAAAGTCATTAGTTAAGAGTAAACCGACTAGAAAGTCACGTAGTGGAGAGGGTATTAACATGGTTTATAATGAAAAACCTATCGAATATGTTTACTGGGATGACGTTAACGAGCTAGTTGACAGATTAAGGCTTTTGAATGCATCCAAGAGCGCTGGAAATACCGATTCCCATGATAATGAAATTCTTGCTATAATAAATGAATTACGTGAAGCTGGAGTTATCTATTAAATACTATACTATACTATAAATACATCATTGTCATCATGAGTCTCGATAAGTTTGGAAGGTCTACGTCAGCTCGCGATGGCGTTAGTAGCTCACATTTACTTTCATCACGTCGCGGTTTCATCTTTACCGAGGATGGAAATATCGACATTGAAAAATTGAAATTGTGTAATGTTCAATCTCCCTCTGAAAATGATGATGCCGCTAATAAAAAATATGTGGATGATGCAATAGCTGCTATTATGATGGAGCTTAATACCTTACGAAATAATATATTACAATTCACCACAGATTTGACACAACAGAAAACATCTCTAACTGCTCTTGAAAATAATCTGGAAAAATTAATTACACAGCAAAATGCTATAAAAGGAGATGCTCATGCACCTGTGGTTAATCTAGATCGATTCGTCTACAACATTGATCCAACTGCGTAAGATGAATAATTCCATCGAAAAAATTCAATTAGTTAATGAAATACATAAACCAGCACGTAAAAACTTCAAGCGTAGACGTACAATAATAAAAGCATTAGACGATTTGTGGCAGGCTGATTTAGCAGAAATGTGTAAATATTTCAGAGAAAACAATAACTATAGATACATATTAGTTGTTATTGATTGCTTTTCAAAGTTCCTGTGGGTTAAACCTATGAAGAATAAGAGCGGTCCTGAAGTCACTCGAGCCATGGATGAAATTTTTAAGGATAGTGGGAGAACGTGTAAAAATTTAAATACGGATCAGGGTACTGACTTTTATAATGTACATTTTAACAGTTTGATGAAAAAACATAAGGTTAACCATTATAGCACGTACAGTGTGAAAAAAGCTGCTATAGTTGAAAGAGTTATAAGAACATTGAAGGAGAGATTATATAAATATTTTAGTTTAAACGGCTCATACAGATGGATCGATATACTTTCTGACGTTGTTAACGACTATAATAATCACCAACATAGAACAATTGGAATGAAACCCCGTGATGTGAACAAAACCAATGAAAAGAAAATTTTAAAGACTGTCTACGATCGAATTTTGATGGCAACACCGCGACGATACAAGGTTGACAGCATTGTACGAATCAGTAAGAATAAGCATGTTTTTGAGAAAGGATATACACCTAACTGGTCCACGGAGTTATTTAAAATAATGAAAGTACGAATTACTAACCCTACCACATATTTATTGAAAGATATGCATGGTAAACCGATCAGAGGAGCTTTCTACGAAGAGGAGATACAAGAAACGAAGATCCCCGATGTATACCTTGTGGAAAAAGTGTTACGAAGGCGCGACACGAAAGTTTATGTAAAATGGCTAGGGTTAGATAAATCACATAACAGCTGGATTGACTCCGATAATATTCTATAAAATAGAGAACCGGAAAGTTTTAGAGCTTAGTATTTTTGAATCTCTTCAAGTGTTACCATGTCATCGATCTCTTCAACTGTTACCATGTCATCGATTGCACCTAGCCCTACATTTTCTTCAGTAGATGTTAATTACTGGCAAGAAATTGATCGAATTAGTGACTTATATCAAGAAGCTATACAGAGCGAGGAAAGATTTATTTGTGAGAACGTTTTCTATGTAAAATATTCCAACTATAAAATAGTTACTGGACTTAGTGCAGCGAGAGGTTATGTTCCTGCAGTAAAAATTCAAATGATTGCCTCTGACGTATACATGAAACCCGAGAATATTTCTTTCATTAGAGTGGACTGGGATGATTTCATTACTTACCTTCAGCAAACTATCGATGATTACTTTGAGGATGCCTCTGTGACATTAGAAGATGAAGAAGAAATTCACTTTTCTAACTATACACTAGTAAAAAAACAATTTATTGATAATAAATCATTAATGGTGGCTGATGATTCCTGCACATTTCGTTTCTCTGGATTTGCAGTACGAGAACTCATTAATGTTAATAAACTTGTATCAGCTCATATGGATTTACTGCATAGTTTAAATTTTGATAATTTTTATAATAATTTTTTAAATGTTACTAATAATATTTTAAGTGAATCTAATTATGAATTACCTCCATATACTGTTATGTTAAATTTATGTGACTTGTATAGAGATAAGAATCAAACATATTGTATTCGTGAATGTTTATTTTATAATAGAGTTAAGGTTCTAAATGATTTAGATAAAAAAATGTTTTTATTTAATTATTGAATAAATGTACTATACCCATATCTTGTTGTTTTATTATCCACACACATACATACATGAATAAATAAAAGTCTTTATTTTTTTTTTTATTATTTTTTTATTATACATAATTATTAAAATATACATTTATTATACATAATTATTAAAATATAAAAGATTAAATATAAATATATACATTTTATTATACGTAAATATTATAATATAAAAGATTAAATAATAAAGCTGATTTTTGATTACATTCATATAAATCTATAGATATTAAATATATAATAGACAGAGACAGAGATTATTGATTAATAAAAAGAATATTAGTGACAAAATTATTAAGTGTTCATTATGGAGTAGTGACCCCAAGGGAGAGTATCATGAACTCCAGGAAGAATGTACCTCTTATCATCAAAGGGATTAAGAGCAATTTTTATTTGCTCAACGCTATATACCTCATGTAATCTTGATTGTATACTACGCTGTGTTTTATTTAGTAAACACTCTTCCTGTGAACTATTTGCGACAAATTTTTCTAGACAGTTGCGATAATCTTTAAAAGTAATTTTGTTTTTCACTACATTAGACTTTACACCTTTTGCTTTTTTAACTACCTTGTCTGTTTCAACTTTATAGGTATACTGTTTAGAACGTAAACCTATGAAATGAGTCATTATTTTTCCGTTGTTCTCATCCTTCATTAAACCCGGAACTTTTTTATTTACTAGAGGAATATTCCAGCGATTGTCTTGAGGATAATCGCTAGTATCAAATCTATGAACATCCTGTTTGATAGTCTCTTCATATACATCATTACTTTGAATTTCATATATAAGACTGTCTGTATCAGTATACAAAAGTTTACATTTTTCTATAGGAAATTTATTTAACATATAATCATAATGAAATTCATATATGCAAATTTTTGAAATATCTAAAATGGCCATTCCTATATATAGGGGTCTGTCGAATATAATACGAGATTTTTTCAGTTCAATTGCCATAAGATTATCACTGAAAATGGATCTGCTTTGGAAATTAGGACTAGCAATCAAATTCTTAGCACCATACCTCCCCTCCCATTTATTTACTAGTTTAACGATTCTATGTTTCCTAACATTCTGCATTGTTTTCCCGTACACAGCGTTGTTCATGAGTTTATAGTTGTTTTTCTCAAAGTTAGACTTTGCTTGCATTCTTAATGATGTGTTTAAGTTGATGTAGGGTTTCAGCCACGGAGACTGTTTGAACTGTAGAACTCGGTGGATACGTGTTAATTTTATTCCGTGTTGTAGAGCTTGTTTAAGGTTTCTATAGTGAATAATGTATTTTTGTTTATTGTAAAAGGTGGTCATTAATTTGGAAAATTTTGAATTTGGCGGAGTTTGATGCTCCAGACAGAATGGTAGATCTCTATGTAAATCGTGTAATGATTCAGGATATTCGAGATCAACTTCTAAAATATAACCTATGTCAGAATTATCGGGGATTTCGGTAACATCAATGTTAGTATCGCTCCATTCAAAGCCTCCAAATGGAAGTGATTGACTCATCGCCCACCCATATTGGTTATTAATGTCGAAATAAAGAATAAACGTAGATGGCTTGCTGTCATCATACGTGTCTAAATACTTGTTGTTCGCCTCTGAGAACCGATTGCAACACTGACTCACACCACCTCTGATAGCTCTCTCTATAAACAATAAAATATCCACATCCTGAATGGTTTCTAACCTACACCCTGTATATTTTAGCATACAATCCCAAGTATATCCGGGTAAAGTGTAATAGTGACTAGGATCTAGACCGTACGTCTGGTGGCATGTTTTGCGAAGGGTTTCGAAAATGCACGTTAATAACATGATATCCGTTTTCATGTAAAAATCGCTGTAGTCGGCTAGCGTTCTCATATCAAATTTTTCCCAAACGATTTGCGCATGTGCATAATCTGTCTCTTCAATGTTTTCGTCTTTAAGTTTATTGTAAAAGTATTTTATATCAGGCAATTCTTTTTCATCTAGTTTTTCAATGTTATCTAAATAGTCATAAAAAAATACACCTTTTCGTGTTAATAATTGAAATTTTTCCTCATCGAGATCTGGAAATTCCCGTTTAAGATTTTCAAAGTTTTCATCTTTCAATGTGGAAGCCAGTTCTTCCAGTGAACAGCCCATGAATCTGAAGGAGTCTATGAATCTAAATTTCAATTTAGTTTCTTTCTCATGAACTGTGAAACTAATGTATTTTTCCTTATTTTCAGGTAATAGAGTAATATGATTTCGTTCTGCTAAGTGTTTTATTATAAAATGTGCATCGTAACCTCCCAGGTTATGAAACACGACCGGAATAACAAAAGATTTTCTATAATTTAAATTACATTTATTATGAGCAAAACCTCTAAAGTTTCCAGTTAGATGGCAATGCTCTCTAACAATTTTATCCGTTTCCTTAAATTCCTCTTCGCAAATGTGACAGGTTTTACTAGCATCCCGTAAGCTAACTTCAGTGTTCATAGGCTCCACATGCTTTAATTTCGAAGAGACAAATTTTGCGACATCATGTAATTCTCCCTCGAACCAAGACATACAATCTAAACCCCGAGTACTTTTATAGTAAGACCAATCGTTGTTATAACTACATTTAAAATAATACCCGGCACTGTATGCTATGTGTTTCTGATATCTACTCGTTTTACATTGACTGTCATCATTAAACGGCTCAAGCAAAGATTCAAAATCTGCATAAATAATAAACGGAGCAGTTTCCTTGTAAACAAAATTTTTAAATTTAATGTATTGTTCCCTAGAAAATTCAATTTTACAATCGTTAAGTTTTTCGCAATCCACGCTATGTTCGTTTAGCTTGTCCTGAGAACTAAAATAATTTAGACATCTATCACAGAAAAACTTTTTATGTTTATTTTTAGAGAGCTGATGATTTAAAAGTCTAGATAAATCTTTAATGTAACAATAATGATACTTAATTTCCACTTCATCTTCATCGTCTTCGAGTATCGAGTCAAAGTCATTTATTTTAGGAAAATATTTATCTTGAATAATTAATAAATTTACGTGTTTTTCTAATTTTTGTTTAGTTACACGAACGGGAATAACAGAAAAATTTGATTTTGAATCCATTTCCAGACCAAATACGTTAACTGAGATAGAGTTCTTTCGTTCAAATTTGGAAATTTGTGGTAATGTCATAGGAAATTTAATGTCTTGTACATTTAGTACTGTTGCGTAATGAGGATATGATGATATTCTATCTGAATGTAAATTCGCAGGATATAAAGCACTAACAATACTCCACGCGAAGCACGCCTCGTCATAATTTTTAACATTAACGCACGCCTGCTTTTTTAAAAATTTTTCAGGTAGTTTAATGAAAGATGAGACCCCGTTGCCAACTTCATATTTATTTATATTCACTTCTAGGCTAATAATTTTACTAAGCCCCCATCCACTGCCAGACTCATTATATTCAGATAAGATATTAAAAATATCATCTTTTACATTAACCCTAAACCATTGATTTAAATCCACCCCTGTATCAATTTCCTTATTTTTTGTACTAAAATATTTTTTTTCTGTAATTTCTATGTCCTCAGACTTTCTTATAAACTCGGCACAGAAACAAGTATTAACTTTAAGCATAGGCACTTTTTTCATAGCATTTATTATTCTAATTTTGAAAAGATGAAAAGCATCATTGAAAAATTCAATCAAATCTTTATGTTTTAAATTAATAATTATTCCTGTGCGAACTCTACTTTTAAAAGCCGTTGCTAAGTCCTCCCATTTTACTCTATTACTACGTTTTTGTTTAATCGATCCCGCCCCAATATAACTTAAATTTTCAATTACTTTTTTAAATCTTTTAAGATGACCTAAATTTGTTTGTAATTTTCTCAAAGTACCTATAGATAGATCTGATTTTCTAATAGCCTTATTGAAAAGTCTAATGTAGTATTTTACCTGTTTAAGCCAAATATCTCTCTCCTCAGGGGTACATTTTTGATCTAAAATTGCTTCCACTTCTTTAAATTTTGCTACAACTTGTTCACTAATATTCTTTATTTCTTCGGATGCCATGGTTGTCTTCAACACGTCCTCTCTGGAGAGTTTCAGAAGTAAAATAAAAATGTATGTCTCAGGCTATTATATTTATATAAATTATTAGATTGTCACTATTTCTTCTCAGCTAAAAATAAATTACAAATTTAACATATTTTTAAAAAATTATGACTTTGGTATACTCACTTTCAATAAACTTGAAGGCTGCTCCCATAGAAGGTTTATTTACATCCTTCAAACCCTCATAAACTATGCTATATTTTCCCTCGGTAAAATGGGTTAAATTATCTCTGATTGCCGGTACTATTCTTTGAGGTAAAAATATTTTATTTTCTTCTAATTCAATTAGCACTGTTTCACCATATTTCGTATTTACAATTTTAGCTTGATATATGGGATGAGGAATATTTTTAGGTAATACCTCCAGTTTCACCACCTGTTTACTTTCTAAAAGTGAAACTTTATTTAGTTTTTCTAAATCCATCTAAAATAATAGAATTTCCTTTAAATTAAATTGAAATTTATAAAAACTTAAATTTACTTACGTTTTATTTTATTGTTGAAGTCACACACCAAAAACAATTACCACAAAGTTCTGATATTATTATTATTATTACTTGGTAGATGTAATAGTGCACAGGTATACAAGTTATCACCTCACAATAAAGAACTGCACAATGACTCTGATCATTGGAGACTGCTTTTTATAACATCTATTACATCAAGACTTCCCACCTAGTCCCCAAACCGCACACAGTCAACGTTCAGACAAGCTAAGACTTGTTTATGAATCGCAGATGTGTAATATCTTAATTTGCAATTCTCATGGTTCAGATATAATATATTTAGGTATTACTGAGTATCGTACGTGACTAATTGCTTATTTCGTAAACGCAGCTGTGGCGGCATTACAATTGTTATTTTGAAGAAGCTATAAATTATTTTTATCAGCTCATTTCTTATTATGACGATGCCGAAAACATATTTCAATAAATGCTGAATATACATTTCTCACAATGTCCATATAATATATTTACGTATTACTGAGTATCGTACGTGACTAATTGCTTGTTTCATTTTAATCTCACGAGATAATATCTGCACGTGCACGTTAGAATCAGTTTATTATATGTTTGTTTAGTCTACTACAGAAGCAGGATGATGTAAGCTTTAACCATGAAGGAAAAAATTCCTTCAACAGCCATAAATCAGTTAGTCTATGATATCATTTATTAGACCAGTCCTCATGGGACAATTATAAAAGTTTTGTAAAATTAATCCGCAGCCGCGCTCCATATATGAAATCCATCTTTATTTTAACTTCAAATCTTACATGAGCAAGATGTTGCACTCCCAGTTATTAAATGACTTCGAAACGCACTTCGATAAGTAAGTTTATTAATTTTTTTATTTAACGTAATTTACATTATACTTTTATTTCTTTAGTGAAGATGACATTGATAATTATTGGCTACATTTAGCTCAAACAACTAACCGCTATACACCTCCCTCGGATTCTGAAGCATATTTCAGAGAAAAGTAAGTTAATCATTTTTTTTATTTTCAATTCCTTGTTTCAATTATAATTATTTTTACAGTGATTTTAATTGGGGTGACGTGGAGGATTTATTTTAAAAATATGAATCATCAAAGACATGCCGCCTCTATCCATGACATTTTGTTTACATTTCTATCACGTTCTTGTGATTATCATCCATAAATCAGATAGTGACTGACGTTTATTAGACAAGTTCTAACAGGTCTACGTACATGCTCTTTCCTATAACAAAGTACTCTCATCACACCCATCTTTTTTTCATCGCAGCCATCAGGTGTACCAACCTCCAGATCTAGTAACTTTTTCCCTAGTAACTTTTATTACCAACCCTATCATCTTCTGGTCATTGCTGACGATCACTTCTTCAGCAGCCTCTGGGATACTTCTTTGTCTACCTCTTCAGATCCCACCCTCACTCTTGGTCTCTCCTGATGGACACCCGCCATCTTTAAGTTCTCATAGCTACTCTACTGACGGAAATGGTCCCGTAGTGGCTTTGTATATCTACTAACATTGGAAAAATCATAGTAGCCATTGAATGTAATAAAACAATATCAGCTGTCAGACAGATACAAAATAAAGCGTTGCGGAAATCTCTTTGTGTAAAAATTAAAGAAAATGAATAATTTTAGTAGAAATGAAAAGGTCGATATGTTACTGATATATGGAGAGCGTCTCAAAAATTCAACTGCAGCTGCAGAATTGTATCAGCAACGATATCCCAACAGACGTCATCCAAGCAGACACTTGTTTGCCAGAGTGGAACAAGAATTAAGAAACGAACCCAATCAACAAGATGACCATCAAACATTTATTGTAAGTGAGGACAAAGAAATTGATGTATTAGGATTTGTGATGGTAGACCCAACAACATCAACAAGGGAATTGTCAATGGAATGCGACATTAGTCAGTCTTCGGTTTGCAGAATTTTAAAGAAACATAAGTTTCGGTCTTATAAATACCAAATACACCAACATCTTTGTGGAGATGATAACGACAGGAGGCTAGTATATTGCAACTGGTTCTTAAATGCAGTAGAACAAAACCCAGGTTTTCCTTTTCATATTTTATATTCAGATGAAAGTAGATTTACGAACCAAGGTATGTTTAACAGAAATAATACTAGGTACTGGGCTCAAGAAAATCCAAGGTTGGTAGGGCTGGGGAATATTCAGGAAAGATTTGGGTTTAACTGTTGGCTTGGAGTACTTGGAGATCGGATAATTGGACCCATATTTTTTTATGGAACACTTACTGGCGAACGATATTTATTCTTTTTACAAAACCAGACAGTAGAATTTCTTGACTTACTTCCTCTTGCCTATTTACAAAATCTGTTTTTCCTTCAAGATGGTTCTCCCCACATAATTCCAGAAGAGTGATGGAATATTTAAACAACTTGCATGGTGAACGCCTTATCGCAAATCAAGGTCATATCAGGTGGCCTCCTAGGTCACCTGACTTAACACCCCTCGACTATTATGTATGGGGCACTCTCAAAAATAAAGTTTATAAAACTTCTTCAAATACCCGTGAAGAGCTGCAAAATAAAGTTGTACGGGCTCTTAATGAAATAACGCCGGCTGAATTGCGTAGAGCCATTCAAGCTGTACGCAGAGCCGAATTGTGTATAGAAAAAAATGGTGGACATTTTGAACAATATCTATAAATGTCAATTTATGGTTTAATTATATTATTTATTTTAAAGATACATACTATTACCTAGTTTAAGTTTAATTGTTCAAACGGAATTGATTTTTATTTATTTATAGGCCCGATATTTATGTTCATTTAAATAAAACTCTGAAAACCGAACTGATGTCGCATTCTATTGCAAATGTCCTTGTGGATGTAATTGTGTTTACCTCCACATACCTATGCTAAACTTAATTGTAACGTTCTTTGCGCTCACAATTATTAAATGTTTGATAGCTCAAGATTGCCTATAACTACACGAGTCTATCTGACAGCTGATATTGTTTTATTACGTTCAATGGCTACTATGATTTTTCCAATGTTATTAGGTTACCAGATTTACACAGAAATGTGCTATTTTAGTTTCCAAAGCCCACTAATCTACTATCTATTAGCCGCATGTTTCTAAAAGCTTGGTTGCATTGTATTTTGGTTGAAATCTTAAATATTTCTGAGCGGATGTTCAAAATTTTGGTATCATTAGATTCGTATGAAAATGAGGTATTTAAAAATGTTGGTGAACGATTAAATTCCCATTTTAAAAAACCGAGTTAGTGGGTAAAAATCACATTTAAAAATTTTAAACGCCTCTAGACAATTAAGTAATGCTATCATATTGCTCTTTATTTTTATAGTAACGTAACATACAAACTAAAATATATTTTGGGCACCACAGCACTCTGGATTCAGAAATAGATTTTTTAATAAAATTTTTAATGTTTATCAAAAAGTGACCAAAATGGATGTATTGTATTCAAAATTTCCTCTAGATTCCAAAAATGTAAAAATATATAGGATGTTCCATTTAAAAATCGAAAGTTGTGGGCATTTCCGGTCAAGCCGGATGTGCACCAAACTTGATTTTTTATTGAAAAGATGGCATTTTAGTCGTGTAATAAGGCCTCCAAATTTCAATTTTCTATTCCAAATATTTTAGGAAATATCGGGGCGAGCGCAATTCGTGACTCACCCGGTATAGAACCTTTAACATTTCTACTATCAAAATGTCGACGCCTTTGATAGAGCGGTAAAGAACAAAGATCCCGACATTTCTTACGAAAATAAGTTTGGGATAAAGTATACAATACTAATCTCACCAAATTCCATCAAAATCCGTTTGCCAGTTTCGGCGCTATTATGTCCCCGCACATACATACAAAAATTTCTTAAAAATCACCTTTCCGTGTTCCTAGGACCCCAAAACATAAAGATCTGGTCTTATCTCAATACTGTTTTTTACCAGTTGAAGTACCACGGGTTTACAATGTCGAATAATCTACATTCACGATTTTTTTCAATGTTGCTGCAACTTAATCATACTGTATATTCCTTGAGAAGGTTTAAAGAACAAAATTTTGCTATTAGTTTGGGTAAAATATTGACTCTATATATCAAATTTTATTCCAAATGATACTGCATGTATATGATCATATCAGCATTAATCTTATATGTCAATATAAACAAGACATGGACTGATTTTTCAGATAATGAAAGCAGGAAAAAACTTAATTTATGTTCAAATTGCTCTTAAATAAAATATTCTAATATTGTATTATTAGATTAACTGATGTTATTAACTATATTTTTAAGTTTTTAATATAAGGACTTTAGAAGAGAAAGTTATTTTCAGAATATTTCTAGTAAACTCATTACTTTCTAAGAGTTGCACCACAATAAAGGATGTGAGTGAGACGATTTTTTATAAACACCTCAAAACTATTCAAAAGTATGCTTCAAAAGGGCAGACTATTTACTAAACGAAATATTTGTCAAAGTCCTATGAATCCTTATTTTCATAAAGATAATAACGGGATTGAAAATTAACAACTATTCTACGGATTATATGTCCCTCCGAGCGCTGAATTACGAATTGCAAGCCTGACACGTTAAGTGTAAAAAATTACATTTTCCACAAAACGATTTATTCGTAATTCAAGGGAATCTCATGCCAGCCGTTCCGGATTACTTACAGACTGCAGTTTCGAGCTGTAGGATTTCGTTGGTGCAAGGTAGGTTCGCAACAACTGACTTTAAAATTCCCACCCTATAAACATTTCGGAGTTATAACACTACAGTCATTTAGCGGTCGATATTCACTGCAATCGAAGTAATTAGTCTGACATGGGCAAGATACTTTAATGGTAAGCTTCTAGAGGGCGGAATATTTACATGAAATATTTCTGTCAAGCACCTGTACCAATCCTTATTATCATAAAGATAATAACTGGATTGCAAATTAAGCATTTCCCGGACTATATGTCCGACCGAGCGCTGGATTGCGAATTGCAAACCTGGCGCGATGCGTATAAAAATTATATTTTACAATTTGCAACAAACACCAACCGAAAGAGTTATTACTAATTAAAGGAATTCTCGTGCCAGCTGTCCCAGACCACCTTCAGACTGAAGTTTCGAGCTGTTGGCTCTCGTCATATATCGATTGGTGGATAATAGTGGACCTTTTAACTGGACACTGAGAACATCTGAGACTAATGGGTTTGGAAGACAATGCAACATGAAGAGTCTGCCAAGAGGTAGGGGAGGGAATCTCAGTCTTTAGCAGGTAGCAAGGAGCTCTTCGTAAAACTAGAACAGTGGCACCACAGTAAAGGAGCGCCGCATATCATTATATACATTTATATTTTTCTTTAGTAAACGGTGCCTCTACCAATATCAGTCAAAAATCAAAATCTTGAGTAACCCCAGGTATTAAAATGTTACCAGTTAATCTAAGAAATATGTCATTTCTAAGCAAAAAAGGCTTAATCGTTTTAGTACGTTACAGGGCATATAAAAAATTTACAAGGCCATAAGGGCAGCTAAAAGAATGAACAATGACAATTACCGTCTTAATGCAAAAAATAAAGCAAAAGCGATGTGGAACCGTTTTAAAAAGTAACTCAAATCATAAAGAAAACACAAACAACTAAACTTCGTCCTTAACCGTTAATAATAACACTATCCCAGATCCTAAGAACATGGCAGATTCGTTTATAAAATACTTTATTGACATACCAGAAACCATAACAAAAAATCTCCCCCAATAACTATAGACCTGCTGCACCTTCGCATAATGAAACCATGTTCCTAAAACCAGTCACAATCTCTGAAATATGAATCAAAAATTATTACTAATATCCATGATGTTCCACAAGGCTCAATTCTGGGCCCCGTACTATTTATTATATTCACTAGTGATCTCGATCAAACTATCTCGGGTACAGTGGTTGAGTATGCCGATGATACCTCTCTAATATCAAACTCAAGCAACTATCCAGGTCTAGTACAAGAGGCAAATCAAAAACTTAATAATGTGTTTTCATATCTTTGTAAAAATAATTTAATTATGAATCAGGAAAAACTGTTAATATGAGCTTTCGTTCATTCGTTGTAAAAATTCAGCAGAATACATTCATAAAACTCAACAATAAGACAATAAAGCAAACAACAAATTTCAAGCTCTTTGGTGCAGTATTCGACGAACTCTGAAATTGGGATGGACGGTGTTCAGAGGCTGAAAGGAGCTTTAAGCTACAAAAACGAGCTATTTGATACTTGTTGGGCATGCGTTTAAGATACAGCTGTAGAGAATAATTTAAATCATTAAGGATACTTACCCTACCCTGTCAATACATTTACACGTATATTTCTCTTTTATTTTGTTATGTGCTAAGTAATGATATTGTGATATTGTGATAAACTAAACTGTCTGTATACAAAACACCATACCCACATTCTTGGTAACTTCCTTTTTTCCATATTTGCAGATTTTAAGTATACTTACTAGTATACTTATGTGATATTTTTACTATATGATAGTTTATTCTTTTAACCTTAGTTGTAGTTTATAGTTATTAGCTGTATGATATTTTGACACATCCAATGTCTTGTACTAACATACGATTCAAATGTATTGACTCCTCATTTTAACCGCGAATATTTCAAAAACGGAGGAGTGGTAAAAATTGAAAAAATTGTGTGTTCATTATGTGTCTATTCTAAATCATTCACTGAAATTTGAATAATGTACATTGGACAGTTTTGAAGTTTTGCTAAGTTATATTGAATGTCGTACATTTTAAGGAAATTTTGACCATACCAGTTTTAAATCCATTATATCTCGGAAAATATGCCAACTATGTAAATAATATTTTAGATACCGATAAAATACGGAATATTTTATACGAGGAAATTTTTTCATAATTTTTTATTCCAAAATTATGCAGTTATTTTCAAAAACGTGACCTCATGTTTTTTGGTTATTAATCAATGTATTTAAGATTATCTTGATAAAATAGTTAATTATATAAATTTTCTGAAAAAGGAATTGGTATATATCAAATATTAATTTAGTTAACAAGCGCAATAGCATTGCAAGCTTGCACTAATATTATCTATTGCACTTGATAACTAAATTAATATTTAATATGTCAAATTTTTTTTCTGACAATGCTTGCATTTAAAAATCATGATTCAAAAAAAATCAAATGTCACAATTTTTTTTTAATAAAAAAACCATGACCTTTTTTATTTTTATTTATTTTTTTACATAAACATCCTAATAATTGACATTAACAATGTATTTAGTACTTATATTAACAAAGACAGTTTTTGTTTAAACTTACAAATGGAATAAATTGTATCTTTAATTGTAAAATAAGCAAGAGCGTATATACCTGTCAGAACTTGAAAACTCGCCTGCCTTTATAATGCGGGGATGATGCGAATTACCATTATTATTATTATCTACCGCGTAACAAGTGAGAAAGCGAGTCTGAGTGATTATATTTATAGAATTTAAATATTAAATAACTTTTTAACATATCCTCTAATAGAAGTGGAAGGAAAAAATATCCTATTTGGCAATATTTTATTGAAAAATCAAGTAAGCTTGATGGAAAAAGTGGTAGTAGAGCTACATGTAAAAAGTGTAAAGCAGAAATGCAAGGGCTTGTGGGCCGACTGAAAGTCCACTGGAAAAAATGTGCTTCGCGTAGGTAGAAATTGTAGAAACAAATAATGAAGGTCCCTCTACATCAGGAACAGTGTCCAATGTTAAGCATAGTGTTATTTTATTTATATTTATAACTTCTTAGTAAGACAAAATATTAAGAAAACTTTTTTTTAATTTACATATTTAACGTTGGTCTATTTCTGCGACTAAGGCCAATTATGCCAGGAGACGAGCTAGATTCAAATTTTTAAAATGATCTATTGCATTTTCTAGATTTCTAGTAACTTTCCATGGACAAACATGACTTTTTCATTCACTCCTAATTTTAAGAATAAAGTATAGAATCTATGCCTGTCTGTGTGTGTGGAGACCGATGACTAGGGAAAAGGAAGTGGAAGAAGAAGAAGACGAAAAGGAGAATTGACAGATGAGGAGTAGAGAATGTTGAGATTATTATTTCATATACCATTGATTTATAAAAATAGTGTTCTGAAATATATATATAAACTAAATAGAATAAAAAGGCTTTTATTCTATTTGTGCTACTTAATTCTGGGTCAGCACAATTGGCGACGAGGAAAACAAAGAAAGATACTTAGTGATTGGTAATATAAAAAAAAAAGTAAGTAAACATAAAAGGTAGAATTATGAAAATAAAAAGAAGAAATTTATAAATTGAACTGTAACAGTTCACAATGTAAGCGTTGTACTGCGTACACATATGCATGTCGAAATTAAATTTACTGTTAGATCATAGTTTTTGGTGATAGCCAGATCAGTTATCACATTTCCTATAAATAAGGAAAATGACGAACTAAAATAGAGTCCAGCCATAAGAAAGCTATGAGTCTAACAGAGCTCAGCTATGAACCGGCTATGAACCGAGCCAAAGTAGAGTTCAGCCATAACAAAGCTATGAGTCTAACAGAGCTCAGCTATGAACCGGCTATGAACCGAGCCAAAGTAGAGTTCAGCCATAACAATGCTATGAGCCAATAGATGAGCTCAGCAAAAGAAAAAAAAAGAGGCTATGGACCATGGGAACTTAACAGAGAATAAGCTATGAGCTAATAATAATAATAATAATAATAATAAAAAAAAAAAAAACATGCATATGAGTACGTGTAGATGAATTGAAAAAAAAAAAATGTTTGATACATATTCTTGAAAATCCATTGAAAATTATTGGGAGTTATATAACCTATGAGCTTTATCATAATTCTTCCTCACATTAGTTTGAAAGAGAGAAAGAAAGATTAATAAATCGGTATTTCATTACAGATAAGTTATGTCAGAAGTAACGATAAGGCCCTTTCTGTGTGATAATCTGGATAAGGCCCTTATAAGGAGCGAATGGCAAAAATGGATACGGTCTCTGGAACTGTATTTGGCTGCAGAAGAAATTACGGATACAGTCAAAAAGAGAAATAAACTCTTACATTTTGGAGGAACCCAACTACAAGAAGTCGCTTATAATATACCAGGAGCTATCGAACCATATGATCAAGAGGGAAGTAATGATATTTTCAAAACCTTAGTTGACAAACTCTCGGAATACTTTTCTCCAAAACAAAATTCAACTTTTGAAAGACATATATTTAGGAGCATTGAACGGGAACCAGGAGAAAATTTCAACAAATTTCTGTTAAAGATTAGGCAACAAGTGACTAAGTGTTCCTTCGGTAGCACAGCCCAAGAGGCAACAGAAATCAGTATCAAGGATAAACTTATTGACAGTTGGGCATCTATGGAGTTAAAGAAGAAACTTCTGGAAAAAGAAAGAACTCTCAATGAAATTATTGAACTATGCCGGATTCATGAACAAATTGGCGATCAATCAAAAATCATGGATTCCACAAATGACACAAGCACGTCAACAGCCACTGTTAATAAAATAAGAATCCAAAACAGAAAACCTCAATCGAAAGAATGCACGCGGTGTGGAAAAACAGGTCATGTGTCATATGCATCGGACTGTCCTGCAAAATATGTAAAATGTCTCAAGTGTGGATTCATAGGGCACTATTCTGCGTGTTGCAGAACAACGAAAGGCAAACGCCCCACCAACACTAAATATCCATACGAAAACAACAATAAACGTAGACGAACAGGATCCAAAATAAATTTCGTGAATTCAGAAGATACCGACTCAGACAGCTCAAAAGAGAATCGAATCAAGAAATTCGAATGTTTTAAAATTAGCGACAACAGACAAGAAGAGAATGATGATCTCGTAACATGCAAAATTGGGGGTATTCCTATTACCCTCCTGATCGATTCGGGATCAAAGGCAAATATTGTGAAAGGAGATGACTGGAAAATCCTTTGTGACAACAAGGCTGTTATGTGGGAAATTGATCCAGAACCTAACCACACATTGAAAGGCTACGCGTCAGGCTGTCCTCTGGAGATAAGGTATCGATTCCACACAACCATTAGTTTGCCAGGAAAATTAGAAATTATCACGTCTTTCTACGTCATAACCCATGGAGAAATTTCCATATTGGGAAAAGATACAGCAAAGCAACTAGGCATTCTGAAGCTAGGCCTCAATATAAATAACATTGAGAAAAAAGTGCCTTTCCCGAAGATTAAGAATATTATTGTCAAGCTAACAATAGATCCTCAAGTTAAGCCAGTGAAACAACCAGTGAGACGGGTGCCAATTTCAGTAGAGGATAAATTGGAACAAAAATTGGAAGAAGCACTGAAATCAGACATAATAGAACCAGTGTGGGAACCAAGTCCATGGATCTCCCCGATAGTGATAATCTTCAAACCTAATGAAGACATTCGCATCTGCGTGGACATGAAAAGAGCTAACGAAGCAATCACGAGAGAAAATTATCCTCTACCAACATTTGAATTCTTTATGACCAAGCTAAGGAACGCAAAATATTTTTCCCGCTTAGACTTAGTAAGCGCCTACCATCAACTAGAATTACATGAGGAAAGCCGACCAATAACGACTTTTATAACACATAAGGGCATGTTCCGCTATAAAAGATTGATGTTTGGAGTGAATTCAGCTCCAGAAATATTTCAAAGAGTTTTTGAACAAATGTTATCATCCTGTAAGAACTGTCTTAATTATTTGGATGACATAATTGTATATGGAAGCACCGAAGCTGAACATGACTTGCATTTAAAGAAGGTATTGAATGTGTTCCAAACTAACAATGTACTTCTGAATGATGCCAAGTGTGTAACAAAAGTCCAGGAGCTAAACTTTCTGGGACACAAGCTATCACATAAAGGCATAGATGCAGATAGGACGAAAGTGAAGTCGATTTTAGAATTCCGTACACCCGAAACAAAAGAGGAAGTACGCAGCTTCTTAGGTCTCGCCACGTATCTAGGAAAGTTCATCCCTGACCTTGGCACCACTACGGAACCCCTTCGAAACTTGATAAAACGAGACGAAAAATTTCAATGGACTGAGCATCATCAAATATGTTTCGACAAACTTAAGGACACTTTAGCTACACTTCCAACGCTGTCATACTTCGACCCTCAACGGAGAACTCGATTAGTAGCAGATGCTAGTCCAGTTGCATTGGGAGCGGTCCTCTTACAATTTGACGAGTGCCAGATGCCGCTAGTAATTTCATTCGCAAGCAAAAGCTTATCCCAGGTTGAACGTCGATACTCACAAACCGAGAAAGAAAGCTTGTCATTAGTGTGGGGTGTAGAGCGTTTTTATTTCTATTTGGCCGGATTGGAATTTGAATTGGTAACAGACCACAAGCCTCTGGAGGCGATATTCAAACCTACGTCGAAACCACCTGCCAGAATCGAGAGATGGGTACTTCGACTACAGTCATTCAAATTTAAAATAATTTATCAGCCTGGAAAACAGAACATAGCTGATTCGTTATCAAGACTGTGTCGACTGAATAGTGAAGAAACATTCGACCAACAAAGCGAACATCACATCTTCTCAATTATGGAACAGGGCGTACCAAAGGCAATGAAGATTTCCCAAGTTATCAATGAAAGTGGAGAAGACGAACAAATAAAGGAAGCTGTCGCCAAAATTAACAACAACTCATGGATACCTGCTGACAAAAATATTCTTTACCCGTTTAGATTGGAACTAACAACAATGGGACCAGTTGTCTTGCGTGGAAATAGGATAGTCATTCCTGAATCATTGCGACAGCATGTACTTCAGTTAGCACATGAGGGACACCCGGGGGAAACTGTAATGAAAAGACGCTTAAGAGCCAAAGTCTGGTGGCCACTCATTGACAGACAAGTGGAACAATTCGTAAAGAAATGCCGAGATTGTTTATTAGTTGCACAACCAGACAAACCGCCGGCCATGAAACGACATATGTTCCCTGACGGCCCATGGCAATGCGTAGCCATAGACTTGATGGGACCCCTACCAAATAAGGAACAACTGCTGGTCATCATTGACTACTACTCAAGGTACCATGAATGCAAGTTCCTCAAAACAACAACCTCAAAGGTTATCATTGCACATTTATCAGAAATATTTTCACGTTTAGGAATACCAAAATCAATTAGAGCCGACAACGGTCCCCAGTTTGCGAGCCAAGAATTCAAGAAATTTTGTGCTGATAACAATATTGAATTAATTCAAACTCCTCCTTATTGGCCACAAGCCAACGGGGAAGTTGAAAACTTTAACAGATCCATTCTGAAACGACTACAAATCGCCCATTTGAACACAAGAGATTACCGGAATGACTTACTCAAATTCACAATGATGTATAATGTAACCCCGCACGGAACAACAGGGAAATCGCCATCGGAGCTACTCCTTAACAGGAACATTAGAGATAAGATTCCTTCAATAATGGACCTAACGACCACTCCAGTAGATGAAGAAGCTCGTGACAATGACATAGTAAATAAACAAAAAGGAAAAGAAAGGGAGGACAAAGTGAGACGGGCTAAGGAGAATGACGTTAAAATAGGAGACAAAGTGGTGATTAAAAATATGACTACCCCGCATAAATTGACTACCCGTTTCAACAACGCAGAGTATGTAGTCATAAAGAGGAACGGAAATGAAGTAACTCTTTCAAGAGAAGATGGGCAAACAGTAAAACGACATGTCAGCCATGTTAAGAGACTCCCTAGCACAACTACTTCTAAAGCATCATCATCACCGACTACATCCATCACAGACCTAATTCCAGAAGAACTCGCTGAAGAATCTGCAGGGGAACTACCACAACTAACAAGACTGAACCGTCAGAAGCCAGATGAACCACAGGATGCGACAAAGATGAAAGAACAGGTTGAACCACTTAGGTTGAGAAAAATGGAGGGAGTGTGGAGACCGATGACTAGGGAAAAGGAAGTGGAAGAAGAAGAAGACGAAAAGGAGAATTGACAGATGAGGAGTAGAGAATGTTGAGATTATTATTTCATATACCATTGATTTATAAAAATAGTGTTCTGAAATATATATATAAACTAAATAGAATAAAAAGGCTTTTATTCTATTTGTGCTACTTAATTCTGGGTCAGCACAGTGTGTAGCTGGATTTAAAAATGAACAACATGACAAGTCCCAAATAACTGAAGAAGAAAAAATTAAGATAATGCCACAAACAACATTTAGACAATATTTAGATAACAATCTTATTTTTTATTACAGGTACAATTGAACACGTTACAACAAAATGCAGAGGAAGATAGTGCACCACAGCCGCTCTTATCTTCTACGCCATTAAGTAAAAAAAGAAAATTAGGGCCTAACTCCAGTTCTGGATCTTTATCATCTTTTGTTGTGCGTACGACCAAGTCCAATAAAGAAGAAATAAATTGCTAGAACTCTTTATTTGACAAACAGCAGTTTCATGTGTATTGAACAACTTGAAGTAAAAAAGGCAATAACGCTTTCACGAACTGGATATGCATCACCGTCTCGACATGATGTGTCCAACAGGCTGCTCGATGAAGTGCATAACGAGGAAAAAAGTAAATGATTTAAAGATTTATCAGGAAGTCTGTCATTGGATGAATGGTCCAACATACACAATGAACCAATAATATGTAATACGGAAAATGGGTCTTCCTTTTTAGTAGACACAATAGACACATCTGGAAATCCACAAACTTAATTAAAACTCTAAAGACTGACTACACCTGTACAATAAGCAGTTTTGTGACGGATAATGCTGCCAATATGAATGCTATGAGAAACCAAATTAAAGAGTCAACAGAACTAAATGTTATTACTTATGGTTGTGCTCCACACATTTTAAACTTCTAAGGATTTGGAAATTAGTGAAATTAAGGAACACGTTACGTTCGTTGTGAAATACTTTTGAAACAATCATTTTACCTCTGAGAGTCTGAGACAAATACGCAAAAGAAGGAGGAAAGAAACTTACTTTACCTTCTGACGTAAGATGGAACTCACTTGCCGACTGCTTAGAGGGTTTCGTTAAATCATGGCCCACACTTTTTAAAATTAGCGAGGAACATAAAAATTAAATTGACAGCATAGCAAGACAGAAAATTTCAAACATTTATATAAAAACAACTGCTGAAGAGTACTTATCACTACTAAAACCTATATCTGTTGCACTTGATAAGCTTTAAAGAAACGATGCAATTTTATCAGACGTCGTAGAACAATTTAAAATAATTGAGTCGCATTTTGACTAAATTGAAATTACCTTAATGCAAGTGCAAATATTTAGATACCGACACGACCAGTGTCGGTCGTGTCGGTGTCGGTGTCGACCACCTCATACCATTTGCTAGCCTTCATTCTAGACCCTATAAAAACAAAGCATAAATTAACAGGAAGCGAAAAGAATTGTGTTTTAAAAGCCCCTAATGAATTATATCCCGAAAGTGATTTACTACCACTGATTATTAAATTTCTGGCAAAATTTGAGCCTTTTGCCGATATTATGTTTCACGAAGAAATTCTTAAAAACACAAAACCCTTGGACTGGTGTAAATCCCAAAACAATATTGATATTATTGACAAATCATTCCCGATTATCAAGCAATCATTTTCTGCTGCAGCTAGTCCAGCCTCGGTTAAGAGAATATTTTCAGCATTTGGTTTAATTCATTCTAAGAATCGAAATCGTTAAGGGACCGAAAAAGCATGTTTTATTTTATTTTAGAGTTGGTTCTTTTTAATTTGATTACTTTTTGCTTTTGCTTTTAAGTAATCACCTAATTTATAATGTACATTTAAGAAGGTAACTTTCGTTTTATATTTGTAACCTAACTGTTCTTTTCTTCTTTTTATTTAAATTTGTTAATTTGTATCTAGCTACTAATAAACTGTACTTTTTATTTGAATTCTCTGAACTTTGATTTGCTTAGATTATTGGCTTTACACAACTTGATTAAAATAATGATTTAAATTTAAAAAATCAGTTGATTTAAATCACGGTTTAAATCAAATTGATTTAAATCGTCGTAAGCCTCATTTCTAAGTCTAATCTAATATAATGTGTTACTTTTAGTATTTTGTTTTAAGCTTTCCATCTGCGTAAGAGCAACATATTTCTATAATGTCCTTTCGCCTTTCCCCCTTCACCCCCCACGTCCTCAGCTGATGTCTTTGTTATAAGAGTCATTCACATAGACAGCAGAAACAAGTGCGTATTTGGCAATAATTAAATACTTTTTTTAAAGGTTTGAGGACGCCAAATTAAAAAATGTGTACCCTTTTATCTAACATGTTTTAATCTTATTTATGAAATCATTTCATCGACTTGATTACATATGTTTACGTTATAAGAACTGTGTTTGCACTTGCATAATTTTTATGTGCTTTGTTTATTTGGTATGTTATCTGATTTGCGATTTTACTAACCTAATAATTTATTGTGACAATAAATTATCTCCTCTTTTAACATTGAAAACATACATTTGTTATAGAAGGAAATTTTAGTTAAACGAATTTTTCCAGAATTTTTCTACGGCTAAATAATTGTGGGGTGATAAGATTACGTTAAAAAATTGTACGTGTTGTTTTTATCGTCCATCAAAATTTGCCGTTGACGGAACATATTTTATGTTTTAATCAAGTAATTAGATACAATTACTAACTCACTGGCATTTTCCTTCATATCAATCTTTCATTCTGCATCAAATCAGTTTCATCAAGAGATATATTTAGCGGCTATTTAAACTACTTCCCGTGATAAAAATGACCACTTTCATCATATAATAATATTTACTTGACTGAATTGACAGCGTCCTAAATATTCCTCTTTAATTATTAATTACAGAATCCATTTTTACTGGCTCCTTATGCAGTTTCTACAAAGTAAAAGAAAATGTGCGTCGTTTTGAATTTTTAAACTTAACATCCGACCCAGAGAATCATATCCTCAGGGCCAAGTTTTCATCATCTCCAGTTTGATTGACACAACGCCCCTCAGAATGCTATGCAGAATTTTGTTTTTTAAAATATCATCAAAGGTTGCAACACTTCATGTACTTTTTTCAATACTTCGTATCTTTTATATTTACTGATAGATTTTTTTAAACAATAGGAATTATCTTCCTTTAGCTTACTACTGTCAAAATTTCAATAGATCCGAACTTAAGGAGGAAAAGACAGACGGACAGACTGAAAGACAGATATTTTGAAATTTGTTGAGAATTCAATGACTAACAATGAAATGTCTTCTCTACAAAGCACTAGGTAAGTACAGTGTACTTTTCGTTTCCGTCAAAAAGTTGTTGGAGGTGTTTCAGAATCTCATGAACCGCGAAATGCGCAAAAGGCAAAGTTTATTATGAGTTATAAGTATGTTTTTGAAGACACTGGAGGCTGCCTTGCTGTATACATAAACAAGAGCTCGGGATAAATTGTAAACAATAAATATAATATTTTTAAGAAGTGTAACTGAGTCGACAGGAGGGATTATGTCTCTGCGCATATGAAGGTCACAGCTCATGAGGTTTTAAAACACCTCTAATCTATGAGATATGATTCATGTCAGTTATTATTATTAATATTGAACTATTGCTATCAAGACTAGAAGCGTAACGTAACGAATAATAGCACTAACCGAAACGAAATTCATTTTCCAAGATAGAGTGCTAGCGTCTGTGGAAATTGTCTATTTTAGAATATACAATATGTATAACCGCGAACTAGCTAGCACCTTTTGATCTGACTGTATATTCTATTTATGTTATATTCGGTGAGTACTACTCGGAGCATACAATACATTTACCCTACCTAAACATAATAATTGTTTTATGTTCATATGCTCCTTTTCCTTTAAATTACGTCTGATTTTGAGCGACAAGAAGAGAAACTCCGCAGTTGTGGTATACGTGACTAAACCCATGCCATGCTTCAACATATTTATTCGGTGCGTATTATCGGAGTTCCCGTCTCCCGGCTTTGCGACGTCGCTTACTGATCTGCCTTAGCATTTTCGTTGATGTACTATTAACTAACTACGTATGCGCGATCAATAAACATTCACTATTTCCGTAAAATGTTACAGGGAGAGCACTAAAAATCAATTTTTTTTTCCAAGATTGTAGTAACAACAGATAAAAATCTAAAATAACAGATTTCGAACACTAATAAATAGGTTATAATAAAAATAATAAAATGTTACATTTTATTAATAATAAAACACAGGTTACAGAAATATCGAGCGATTTATATAATAGAAAGCAAGATAGTTTTTGTCTAATTATTATTGACCATGTGAATCGTTCAATACTTTCAAAATAAATAATCTGCTAATATGTAATATCCCTGTTTAAGTAATTTATGTATTATGATATTTTATTAAAGCTGACTGCCCTGGAAGTTTAAATTAACATTGTTATATAGACGATCGCAGAAATGTAAATACAATACAAACATTTAAAACTCGTGTTACATTTTAGACAGAGTTTTTAGAATTAAGGAGGAAGAAGCTTACTCTGAACTGAAAGAAATTAAGGCAGTAGTACCACAAGGCAGTGTATTATGGCCAGTCCTATACTTACTGTATACCGGTGATATTCCTGAATAAGAGCATGCCACCTTTGCTGACGATACTGCCATAATGGCTGTAAACTCAGTTAACAGAGTCAATAACTGGAGTAAGCAATGGCGAATCAATGTCAATTTCATGAACTAAAGATATCAACGTATCCCTGTTGGTGTAAGTAATACCCAGGTACCATATGCTGATACAGCGAAGTATTTGGGTATGACGTTTGAACGCTGAGCTACGCTGGAGAGCTCATGTGAAAGAAGAACTGTATATGAAATTAAGTAAAATGTATTGGCTGCTTGAATGGAATTCCAGCCTGTCACTCTAGAAAGTACTCCTCTACAAGCAAATTCTTAAGCCTCTATGGATATTTGGTAACGAGCATTGTCAATGCTCCTTGCTATTTCAGTAACAGTGACCTCCATAGGAACTTGAAAATGGACACCGTTAACTAGACCGTTAGCAAATTCGCCAAGAGTCATGAACACCAACTCCATCACCACGTCAATATCAAGTACATCAAGTTCCTTGATAACACGAATCTGATCAGAAGATTCAACAAGACCAAACCTTTAGAGCTAGTATAGTGTTTGTGTCAGTGCAAAAGCAGAGTATAGCGCTAATGTACACAATAATATAAGTGTAATTAAGTTATTAGAAGCTAAGCGATATTAGTAAGTCCTTAATTTTGTTTTATAGTATTAACTTGCGTTGGTACAATATTACTCATTGATCAATTCTTGATCAGACTATAATGTCAATAAAACATCCTTGAGGGTGCTTCATTAAAATTTAAAAAAAAATGTATATCACTGATTACATTTCAGCGATAACATTCTTAAAATCTATTTGTATTAGTAGAGTGCTCGCGTTGACAAAAGTCGCTTAGTTTTCGATCCCGTTGGCACTTTTAGAGTAAAATGTATGACCTTGTCAGATATGTTACTTATGTCCTGTGGATTACGAATCCACTTGTCGTCAAAGAATCGTCATGAATATAAGGGCGCAAATCAAAATTTTCTAATTAACTACACCACGCGATAGAGTCAATCATGAAGCGTATTTTATCCAAAAATCATTAAATTCTCTGTAGAATTTCTATTTTTAAAATAAATAAGGAAACGAACTTTTGCATAGGCTTATATGGCAGTAAAAATCAAAAATCCTCATTTTCTCTGTTCGACTACGGCTGAAAATTAATTATTTTTCGTCTACTTTTTCATTCCCACGACGATATCTCCCAAACTATTATATTTATCAAAAAAATATATTCTTTATAAAATATTTGCCATATATTCCAGATTACAATGGTTTTTAAATCAGATTTTTTGAGAATTTAATAACCAAAATATTTAATAATGTGTAGCGCGATATCAATTTTCGAAGCTTATCAGCGGCATGCGTTCGTTGCAAATTCTCGCTCTCCCACTCTTTAAAACTGTTTCAACACACCCCACTTCGCACCCGCTCTGGCCTACCGTTAGATAGATTAGCGCATAGTAGCTCTCGTGGTTCATAATATTTTGAAATTTATATCTTGAAAATGTTTATTACTACGAAATAAATGTAAGTATATTTGTAGAATATTAATTCAGTGTTACATGGACTTACATAAAAATTATGGCCTGCCTAAAATTATTTTGTAATAGATTAACACATTATAAAAAACTCCATATAGTTCACTGTTTGCAAGATACTTTCAGCTGGTATGTATTTTAAATTTTCTACCATATAGGTAACTGATGTATATGCTTTTTAGAAGAAATTAAAATGAAAAGTACTACTGATAGCACAAGTTCTGAAAGTGAGATTGATAAAAATATAATTTAATGTAAAACAGATTCGTAACATATTAGCTTAATTTGTATGAAACCGGACCCTGTAATCAAAGGTTTTGAGAAATCGTTTGCAACATTTACTGATTGTTTAAAAATCTATGAATAAATAAGTAACCAAGAAGAAGATGATCTATATCCTAGCATTATGTCATTCAAAAAACAAACAATTTTGACTGGTTTGGCACCGAAACTGCTATTCTAGTTTTACTAGCCAAAGAAATTTGTGTTAACGATTTAATACCTATGGAAATTGAATATCATATTTCATGTTTCTAAAGTCGCTATATAAAATGCAGAGGTCTATCTAACAATAAAAATAAAAGTGGAAAACGGACAGACAACGAACGGAGTTCTACTAAAATAAGTAAAATTCTTGAGAAGTATCTACAATGGATAGATATAGGTCTAAAAGAGAGATCAGTAGACTACTTATAAATACATTCACCGGCAAAGGAGTCAAAATTGTTAAATCTACAAAGAGAAACGAAAAATATGTTAATTCAGAAAACGAGGCATGAAACTTTACATTTTATATTGTGACTTTAGAAATATTAAACATGATATTTAGTTTCTATAGCATTTAAATCGTTAGCACAAATTCTTTAGAAAATTATGGGATTTTGGTGGGCAATAGTCTTATTTTTCTTTCTGTGTTCCTGGTCATTACTTGAGAAAGCTATTTTATTGAAAAAAAAATCATTTTACGCAAGGACACGCCTGAAGAAATTATTGGACATGCACTCCATCCATCTGAACTCTTTTTAATTTTTTTCTCTTTCTCCATTTTTCTTAAAAATAAATGTTTCTTAAATGTTTTCTTAACCGCTTCTCAAGTCACCGAGGTAACTCCTTGAAAATCCAGAATGATTTTGTGTAAGGTAAAGAGAAACGAGGCCCTACAGTTTATAGTGGAGTCCGAACCACATCTTGGGGATAATTTTATAATTAAAATTATTTCGCGGTGAGCAGGGATTGAACCTGCTTCTCCTTCAATGTTCCATATTTCTTTTGCCAGTAAAACTAGAACAGCAATTTCGGTGCCAAACCAAACAGCCAAAGTGATTTGTTTTTCGAAATCGCATGGTTCTAGAATATACTACACCATCTTCTCTTTGGTTACTTATTTTTTCACGGAGTTTTAAACAATCAATAAATATTGCAAACGATTTATCAAAACCTTTGTTTACAGGGCCCAGTTTCATACAATTTAAGCATAATATTTTACGAATTTGTTTTTCTTTAAATTTTATTTTTATCTCAATCTCACTTTCCGAACTTGCGCTATATAGTAGTACTTTCCATTTTCATTTCTTCTTCAGTTACCTATATGGTAGAAATTTAAAAAAAAAAATACATAACAGCTGAAAGTATCTTGCTAACATCGAACTGCCGAGTTTCTTACAACGTGTTAATACATTACACAAAAATTTTATGTAAGGCGAAATAACACTGAATTAATTATTAATTAAACAAATATACCTACTTATATTATTCATTCCATAGTAATCATTTTCAAGATATAAATTTCATTAATATGAACCACGAGAGTTACGCTAATCTATCTTACGATAGGCCATTGCGGGTGCGAAGTGGAGTGTGTTGAAACAGTTTTAAAGAGTGGGAGAGCGAGAATCTTTAACGAACGCATGCCGCTGATAAGCTTCGAAAATTGATATCACGCTACACATTATGAAATATCATGGTTATTAAATTCTCAAAAAAATTATTTTAAAAACCATTGTAATCTAGAGAATATGGCAAATATTTTATAACGAATATATTTTTTTGATAAATATAATAGTTTGGGAGATATCGTCGTGGGAATGGAAAAGTAGACGAAAAATAATTAATTTTCAGCCGTAGTCGAACAGAGAAAATGAGGATTTTTTATTTTTACTGCCATATAAGCCTATGTAAAAGTTCGTTTCTTTATTTATTTTAAAAATAGAAATTCTACAGAGAATTTAATGATTTTTGGATAAAATACGCTTCATGATTGACTCTATCGCGTGGTGTGGTTAGTTAGAAAATTTTGATTTGTGCCCTTATATTCGTGACGATTTTTTGACGACAAGTGGATTCATAATGTACAGGGCATAAGTAACATATCTGGTAAGGTAATATATTTTACTCTAAAAGTGCCAACGGGGGGAAAGATAGAAATTAATTTGCACTCTTAGTAAGGGGTCCAAAGCTTTAAAAATTGAAATGACCCATTCCAACAAGGAAAATGATTTTTGGAAACGAATTCAGGAAGAGGGTCCTTAGGGGCATCAGAAATGGCTTGTTGGACTTTTGTTGGCGCTTGCGCAACTTCTCCACAAGAAAAAAACATGGCCGAATGTTAATTCAAGAATTTGTGTTTTTAAACGTTTACCTCTTCCTAAAAAATTAACTACTTGCGATATCAATCTGATTTTTTATGTCTATATACTACAAACACGAGCGCATCTATCTGTACTAATAGACCTTCAAAATCACTTACGGTTTTTTTCTAAATAAATCCAAAATCACATGAACGAATTTTGTGTGTTTGAAATTTCGACGTGCGGGCAACTATATTAAATATTCGAATTTTGTATCTATTACATACGAATGAAATATGGTCTAAAGATCAAAAAAGTTTTTGAAAAAAAAATTAGCTCGATATCTTATACAGTTTTCGAGATACGGATTTTTAAATTCGACCGTAATAATGTCTTGTTATTAGCGCGCAACGTGACAGCTACGGCAGGGCTCGTTCTGTGCAATTGTGGATAGATCATATATTAGTTTAATACCTAATTTGATTTAGGTGTTATATTATTCTTGATCATTAGATCACTCATTGTCTGAAAATTATTAAACAATTATTTCGGTGCAATAAATACGTGGTTTTAAATTATTATGTAATTTGTTACATGTAATATACTGCCGTCCTAAGCCAAAATGACGTACTTCATTATACGCTCTTCTTGAGATATTTGACATTTTATGCCGCTAATCTCAGCACATCTTATTTTTTTAAATAGTTTCATTCTATTTTTGAATTTAATTCTATGTGGCAGATGCAAAAATAATGGTTTATTGATTATTGAAAAAAGTCGGTCATTTAACAAGGAAACTTTGAAGTACGTCCAATTTACTTAGGAAATTTTAAGTTACGTCATTTTGGTTTAGGACAGTATATCTAGACTTGCAAATAGAGTACGAAATCGTTAATAAGTTTTAATAAATTGAGTTTAAAAATAAAAATTGACCTAAACTTCGGATTTAAAAAAAGTACGATATGACTTAAGAAAACAAGCCCTGAATATTGGTGTAAATAAGGACAAATATTGCCCAACAATGTGAACTTGGATTCCTCACGCCTAGCATAAAATTTGAAGTGCAGCCATGAACAAACGAACACAATAATATTTACGAAAGCCGAAAGGTATGTTTAATTTTTCCAAAATAGAAAAACTACAAAAGTTTTGTGGGTATACGACAACAAAGGGTATTTTATAGTATTCACGAAACCAATAAATAATTAGGTGAAAAACATGAAGAAGAAAATATTGTAAATATTGTTTATTGGCAGTCTATCTATTGTGTGACCTGTCAGTTATTCTTTCCGAAGGGGAAAAAGTGAGCAGTTTCAGTTGCCTTAAATCAAACAGGCCATCTAAACAGTTTGGTTAATCTTGGAGATAACTGCGATGCAATTGGTGATCGTTTCATTGAAGATGGTCGTAAGACCTATGTGAATCTGTATGGCCATAGTGAGTTTAATTAGATTCACCAAGGTAGCATTTATTTTTCATAAAGTTATTAGACATACTTTCGCTAAGTCCTACAAGAGAGCTTACTTACTGCATTTGAAACGGTCATTAAGTCCAGTAGTTTGGTATGCTTAGCTTAGCTTGCAACTGAAGTACTTAGCGAAGCAGGGTCAAACCCTGCTTACTGCAAAATAATTTTAATTGTAAAAATTATTCACAAGAAGTGGTTTAGATTCTCCTATACTTTCCTTACTTAACACAAAATTCTGGATTTTAAACAAATTACCTCGGTGACTTGAAAAACGGTTAAGAAAACACATCACAGTCTTCCAGAAAATTTGGATATCTGATAGAGAATAACCAAATAAACCCACAAATGATGACAAAAACCACAAGTGGTTAAAAAAAAAACAAACAGTGGAATTGTAAAGTAGAGTGTGACTAAAAATGTTGATGTTCTGTTGCATGTGCATGTGGCCTTTCCTACAATTGTTTTAAGGGCAGAAATAATACAGAGCAGTGTTTAACAGACAGTAATTCTTACTAGTCTAGTAGTGCTTTGTCGATGCTTACTGAGCTGTGTATAATTATGCATTATTATTATTATTATTATTATTACTTATAAATTACACGTTTTGTGTACGTGTTTATATTTTATTTCTGTATTGTATAATGATGGTATATATAATAAATATCTCCATATACAACACCTTCATAACCTATAGATCTAATAAATACTATGCCAAATGAGTTTCATTTTACACATTAATATTTTTCTAAAATTATAAATAATAATAACACAATATCAAAAATGTATTGGCTTACTATCTTGATGCATTACAATTAACCACATAGTAGTACGTGAGATAATAGCCGCATGGTAATAGGAGTATCACGGACCTAAATTATGGTTTAATTTGAAAAGTCTGTAACTCAAAAATTGTAAAAGATATGGAGCTAATTTCTTTTGCAAAAACTTTTTTGATCTTTAGACCATATTTCATTCGCATATAATATATAAAAAAATTAGACATTTAATATAGTTGATCGCACGTCGAAAATTCAAACACACAAATTTGCTTCCTGTGATTTAGGATTTATTTAGAAAAAAATCGTAAGTGATTTTAAAATTCTAACAGTACAGATATATGCGCTCATGTTAGTAGTATACAAATATAAAAAATCACATCAATATCGTACGTAGTTAATTTTCTAGCGAGAGGTATATGTTTAAAAACACACATTCTTGAAATAACGTTCCGCCATCTTTTTTTCTTGTGGAGAAGTTGTGCAAGCGCCAAAAAAAGTCCAACAAGCCATTTCGGATGCCCATTAGGACCCTTTTTCGATATGCGAGCTCAAAATTTATTTACCTTGCTGGAATGGGTTACTTGGCGATTTAGACGGCTTTCGAAGGTGTGGACCCTCTACTATCTACTATATAGCTTTGCCACTTTTGAAGAGTGCAATGCTCTCGCGCCTTCCAATTTGCTAAGCTTGCTTACAATTGGAACAAGGGAAATATATAAAAATATTATGATTTTTATTAAAGAAACTAATATTAAGCTATAGGTTAATCTCGTAATCCCTGTGTTTTTCCGCATGTTTTTTTACCTCACTTACCGTGGTATACCTTGTATTGTCTAAGCTATAAAAATGTCCTGATCAACCCCAGGATGAGAAGCGTGTGTCCCCGTTTTCCCTCGACGTTTTCTTTTAATTGCCTCCCCCTGTCGATGTATCTGGATTTAGGCTCTTGTTTTAAATATAAACAGGTTTTTCCTTTTATTAATTTTGTTAGATTTAGGTTAGGACATTCTTAATTTTAAAACTTAGGTAACTGGCTGCATGGTCAATGACCTAATGCCATTGAAAAAAAAAAAAGCTTTGCCACTTATCTGCAGTCACTCGTTCCAAGGAATTGATCAACAGAAAATTTACACCATTTAATTCAAATGTGTTATTTCGAACTGCTTCATCTTTTGCCTGAATCCATGCTAATTCGATGGGGTTAAGTTCATAGCGGTATGGTGGCAACCATAATAGAGTTATTTGTCGATTCTTTGCTGTTTATATTAAGATTGACAATCGCCAAAAGTTCCATTTTTACCATATCCATTTGAAAAGCTTTTTTTTCGGATAACCATTGAATTATATCGGTTTTCCTGGCATGTCGGCTCCTGAGAGCGTCTTTCGTCTGTCTTGAGAGGGAACGGCTGTTGCCGGACCCTCTCGGAGTTTGGAAAGGTTTGACTAGTCGGAAGCCCAGGGTGCTAATTGGTATCATGTGCTCCGATATCGTCGGAAGGAATTTTTGAGCTGCGTAGCGCAAGGATTGTGTTCGGCCAAGGAAGCTTATTTTAGTGTCGGAGGCCGGCACGGGCTAGAGTAAGGGTATCTAGCCGGTTGTTTCCTTGGTACACCCAGGATAGGGTGATTGGGAGTTCTGGTCATTGTCCTCTTTAGGCGTGGCTTGCATATCGGGCTGAAAGGAAGGTTACTTATACTTACCCATTATCCAGGAACTGGAACTTCAGCCTTTTGTGCCTAGGAGCGTCGTTGGGGTCGTAGTCAGTCACCTGTCCAGCGGATTCCCATGCTCCGTTGATAATAAACTTCTATCCACCATTGGCACTGCCAACATGGGAGACTATTAAACATGTTTCTTTTCTAGACCGTGCCTTAAACCTTGTTGACAGTCCATCCAAAAATGTTTGCCGAGAACTTTTCACATTCTTATCTCGTCATACTTTTATCACAGTATATCCCTCGTTTTTCCCAAGTTCTATCCATATAATAATTATTCAACCCTTCTACATGGAATTTTATAATTGATCTTAGGTAAGCTCCTCGAGAACAAATAAATTCATCTTTATCCATAGGAATTGATTTTCTGTTCTGCTTTTATCAGCAAAAATTCAGCTCTCGTAGGACCTTCCCAGATATTGTTTCTGCTGATTTGTGGCAAATCGTTGTCTTCTGGAAAGTTCACATAAAGATTTGAATATTCCTAGATAACGATTCTCGGTCTCCCTGTAGATGGGTTTTTGGGATTCACATCCTCACGTTCATTTCTCCTCTCTTTGCAAGTCGGTAGATAGTCGACGTTCCAATCTCTGTCTTTTTGGAACATTGTTGTCAATATTGTTGGGAAAATTTTGGTGTTTCAGCACATCACATACCTTTTATATAATGCGATTATGTTCTCATTATAAGATAGCACACATCTATTCACACGGTTAGCAGGGATGTAAACTGAAGAGTTTACCATTTTCACTTACACAATTGTGCTGTCTATTAGTGCACTGATCACTAAACACAACAGATTAATAATGATTTATTGGCAGAATAATATATCCGTAACAATAACGTAAAAACGTAAGCCCATTTAGACCTGCAAAGGGACTGTCTATGGGCCACTTACTCCACCGCACTAGCACGTCTATTCAGGTTCAGGACTGGCATGACATACCATGGTCTATGTTTTCTTCTGGACAGGACCGTCGAGAAAAAATTGGGGCCCGGGGGTAATAACAGACGAGTCCCCTCGCAATAAAAATTTACATATGCAGCTCCAACTGTTCCCGAATTTCAGGAATCCGGGTGGTATCAGGGCCGGCGGGGAAAGCACCCCCGACCCCTCATCACGTCGGGCCTGGTTCCGGAAAATAATCTACTAAGTGATCAGGTCTATATCAATGGATCCTGTTTAATGTGTTCGAATCTTAATCTCTCGTACATTCATTTTTAAATTTCATAACATTCGGTCAGCTTAATTTTAATTTGTTAGAATTAGAATAATTAAGTCTAACGAATTCTTTTTATAATTTGGACATTGGTCCATGGCCAGTTCTTATCTGCAGGTTTCATCACTCTCTTTCATTTCCCAATGGACTAGTTTATCTTCACCACCCCACTTTTTTGAAATGTAAGGGGTTAAGTGATACAAAAATTAAAACTTACCTTTTAAATTAAACAATGTTTAATATACAGGGTGGGGCAATAGTGCATCGGACCTCAATATCTCGAGTTCTACGATAGCTAGAATTTTTTTTTTTAAATTGCAGGTAAACTAGATAAAAAAGTCAATAACTGGAAATTATTTTCGAACATACAGGGCGAGCCAAGACGAAATTACAGGACTAAGTGCCTTTTTTTAAATGGAATCCTATGTATATAAATACATTTTTTGAAACCTCTTTCTAGGTTCTATTCATTCCTATATTAACATTGAATATCTGCCAACCACTTGCATGTAATGATTTTTTTTTTGTTGAAATAAAAAAATCACTACAGTCACAATTATGGGTTTTGAGAAAAACTTATGTGAATACCAGTTATGAGACATCTAATTAATGTTTTTGAATCATTTTCATTTTCTAAAACTGTACAGGGTGGCCAAAAATTATTTTTCAATTAAGAACTTTTTAAATTGAATTTTCTCAATTTCTTTTAAATGTATATTTTTCAACGATGTGATATAGAAATGAAAAACGAACATTTTTTGTAAGTACTTTCCTATGGCTAATTGCAACAATTTTCATTTTATAAATAAATGTCAAATTCAAGAATAAACTTTAAAAAAGTGGTTCCCTCAAATAATTCATTAGAAAAATTGATAATAGGTCTTCGACGTATTGCCCATTTTGAATGACACACGTCTTTATGCAATTTTAAAATGAGACCATTTAGTGGGACCATTTCTTCCAATTCATTGAAATGAGTAAATAGTATTTAACAGGTCCTTTACTGTAATGTTTTTTGGACAAGCAATAAAATCTCAGTTTGGTAGAAATTATACAATATGAATTTTAATAAAGCGGAACTTGTAGACATGACTTTTGTTTTGGGCGAGTCAGACAGAAATTGTTTACTTGCCAATAGAATTTATCAACAACGTTATACTGAAAGAAGGATTCCCGATGTTAACAGCTTCCAAAACCTTCTCGATAGATTTCTGGAAACTGGAAATGTCGAATATAAAAAAAGTGAAAGAATAAAACGTATTATGAAAGAAGAAAATGAGTTTTTTGTGGTGCTGGCAACGTTTGAGAATCCCCATGTTAGTCAAAGAGAAGTGAGCTCATTAGTGGGAATAAGTGGACGGTCTGTGGATCTAATCTTAAAAACAAATAAGTTGCATGCATATCATATTCAAATGCACCAGGAATTATCTGATGACGATTTTCAAAAGCGCCAACAATTTTGTAATTGGGCCAGAGGTAAAATGCAAGATGATGCCGACTTCTTCAATAATGTATTAATCACTGATGAGGCAACTTTTCATAAAAATGGATTTGTTAATAGGCACAATTTCCATTATTATGCTTCGGAAAATCCTCACTTTTTTATGCAAGTTGATAACCAACACAGATGGTCTATAAACGTTTGGGAAGGAATTATTGGAGAATATGTAATAGGGCCACATTTCTTTGATGGTACATTGACTGAAGCTATTTATCTTCATTTTTTTGAAAACTATCTACCACAATTATTGATAAATCTCCCTGAAAGAATTCGAAATAGATGTCGCTCCACCACATTATTTAAATGCAGTTAGAGAGCACTTAAATAATACCTACCCTCATCAGTAGATTGGAAGAAATGGCCTGCTAGATCCCCAGATCTTACAAAAATTTATTTTTTATTACAAAATATGAAGGAAAGAATAAGTGCCTTTAGATCTATCACACCGGCAGTTTTAGGAACAGTGGAAACCTCATTTCAAAAGCACATAGAGATGTGTGTCAATCAAAATGGGCAACATGTCAAACATTTATTAGAATTTTTTCTACTGAGTTATTTGAAGAAGCCTCTTTTTTAAGTTTATTTTTGAATTTTGTAATTATTGCTCAATAAAACGAAATTGGTTGCAATTAGCCATAGGGAAGTACTTGTTTTTCATTCTACATCACATCGTTGAAAAATTTACAGGGTGTTCCATTTGAAAAAATTGAGAAAATTCAATTTGAAAAGTTCTTAATTGAAAAATAATTTTTGGCCACCCTGTACAGTTTTAGGAAATGAAAATGATTCAGGGACATTAATTAGATGTCTCGTAACTGGTATTCACATAAGCTTTTCTTAGAACCCTTAATTGTGACCGTGGTGATTTTTTTAATATCCATCTGCAGATTGCATTATTTCAACAAGAAAATTCATTACATCCAAGTGGTTGGGAGATATTCAATGCTAATATAGGAATGAATAGAGCCTAGAAAGAGGCTTTAAAAAAGTACTGATATACATAGAATTCCATTCCATTCCATTTAAAAAATAGGCACTTGGTCCTGTAATTTCGTCTTGGCTCGCCCTGTATGTTCGAAAATAATTTCAAGTTATAGACTTTTTTATCTAGTTTACTTGCAATTTTTTTTTAAATTTCTAACTATCGTAGAACTCGAGATATCGAGGTCCGACGCACTATTGCCCCACCCTGTATAAGAAGTTCAAATTGTGCGCCATATCATTTTCGGCAAAAAACTAATCGATGATGAAACAAATCCCTTATATTTTATAATTGTTCCGCTGAGTTGCGACAAAAAAGTCGCGATAAGACAAGAAATACATGCTATCACATCTTTTTTTATAAAGGGGTTTAAATTAAAAGAATATGATGCATATTTTGGACATCAGGATATTCTGGTTGAAATGTATGTAGGTAGAATGCATTTCTAAATCATGTTTATTTTTAAACGAAAATCCTTCGAATTTCTGGATGCTTCTATTAAATCGAAAACCTCTTCAAGTAAAACATCACTTCTTGTGAACATATCAGCTTTACAAATAAAAATTCAATTGGGAGAGGTGATGCGTCCCAAAATATATATTGATACTTACATATCAGAAGTTAAATAATAAAAAGTCAGTTAACTGGATGTAAACATTATATTCTACGCCGATTTCTTGACTTTCTTATACAGAGTGCTTGCGAAATAGATCCATACATTCAAATCAGTGAATACTCACAACTTTCTGATGCGCAAGAATATTTATAAAGATGCCCAAAAATATTTGAAAATATAAATTTTGAATATTGCAAACAATTACCCCGATCTTGTTCTGCACCTCACGCAAGCGCAAAAAGAAATGCCACAAGTAAAACAGTAGCAATAATATCGAAATAAAATATTATTGTTGTGTGTTCATTTTCAATTTTATCTATTATCTATCATTTTGTGCAGATTAGCTAGTGTTAGCTAGAGAAAGAACCTATTGATTTTGAACAAAATCAAGCGATAAATAAAAAAGTTATTAATTTTTTTAATTAAAAAAAATTGTTTTTAATGTTTTGTAATTAAACTAAAAATGTCTAAAACTAATATTATTTACAGTGTTTACAAGAAATTATGTACACATATACACACATGTATACATATACACATGCATACACACACGTACGCCCATCTATACAGAATTTTTTGTTGATATTTGGATTCAAGATTTTATGAAATAGATAAAACGTAAAAACAAAAAATATATTAAAAGTTGTTGCTACGATGATCATTAAAATTTTGGTCAGATTATAAACAAATTTAAACAAACAAGTTTCTTCTTTCTATTCGTTAAAAAATGGTGTGCCTTATAAAAATACTAAAACGCTTAGAAAATACATTTTAGAAAGTACAATATTATATACATATACCAGATACCTACATAAAGAAGTTATTGTAGTTGTAGAAGTAGTTGTTATCTGTTGTTACTTGTTATCATAAACCTACGTAAGTTATGTAAAAACAGTTATTAAAAACATTTTCATTACACCTTCGGATGATATTATTATTCGTTATTGCTTATATAGACACCCTCATAGTTTACAACCAGATAATAAATCTGATAAATAATTTAGCAGGTTAACAATATTACAACAGTGCAGTAGTGTAACTGTGGCCACAGCAATACATTTTAATGTTCAACATTTTATATCTATACATTTTGTAAAAAAGTATTAAATTAAACATTCCAGGTAAAATAACCGTCTGTATCCTAGAAGAAGCTTTGTGTGAGATAGTTCTACATATTAGAGACAACAAATACTCCTCAAATATCCGAGTAACCGAGATTCATTTTTTTTTTTCAACAAAATTTCACTGTCGCAACCGAGACTCCAACCCAGATCTATTTGGTGAGAGACAAGTGTGCTTATATCATAATAAGAAAATGGGGGCCGATTATATGGTTATTCGGTTTTAATTACGTAGTTTTAATTTTTGAAAGCCAAGCAAATGAAAAGAGAATAGACAGATTTTCGATAAATTAGATTTTCGATAAATCAGTAACCGCTATTTTTTTCTAGAATAGCTGGGGGGGGGGATCATGGGAGGGGCTTCTCATTTTTGTGAGTCGAAAAATTTCATTTGCGTCATAAGACCATATAAAAATTTCTGCCGCTACACAATGGGCTAGAGTCCCAAAATCCTGGTCAAAAATCGAAAAACCAAGTTTGTTATATTCTGTTTTAATTCATATAGTTTTGTAAAGCAGGATTCCCTGCGTGTAAGACTGAAGGGCAGCTACCTAGGTTTTCTACCTGCCATTGTACCTTAGACGGAACTTGGCCATATTCGATGCATAACGATACGACAATCGGTCCCGAAATACTTAACGTGCGTATGTTATGAATTTTTGTTATCGTAGGGTGTGCTTTTGCCTAAGAAAAATGGAGGCTTCTCCTGAAGGTGAAGGTATGTAAAATATTATCTATGCATTGAAATTCAATATTTTCTATTTCTTATTATGGAAAATAAATGTTAACTATACACTTGTAATACAAACGCGCGTGTTAAGGTAGAAAAACAAAAGTATGAATAGTTTGTATGTACTAGAGCAGTTACACTAATTCACAATTTAGCACGTGGAACATGTTTGTGGAATAAGAAATTCATAAAAATTAGCTGCTGGAAACTGCTTATTTCAGTGAAATATGCAAAAATAGAAAGACAACGTGTTCTCGGAGCAATTCTAATTGTGCCTGCGAGCCTACGTCACAGCAAGTATTTATTCCCGATAAACAGTAAGTCCCAATCATGGGGGAAAATGTATATACACGGTGCACACTAATGACCAGTGGAAGGAAAATTATATATAGAGTGTCTCAATTTTTCGTGAAATATATTTCAGAATCAGGGAAGAGTGGATTCATAATGAAATGCATAAACCCACCTCATACACGCCGGAAGAAGCAGGACGAGAAGATATTTAAAAAAAATTTCCTCATAAATACCCAATTGCAATCAACACGGCCACCAAGTTTGAAAAGATTCGTGTCGTATTTATATTTTCAACTCTTATAACTCACCCCCAGGGGTTGATAATTTTTTTCTTATTGTTCTCTTAGAAATTTAGTTATCAATAGTACGTAAACTAAGTTTCAAAAATATCAAAGGTTGTTTATACTTTCAACCCCTATATCCCTATATTTCACCCCCAGAGCTTTTTTCATTTTTTTTACTATTTTTCCCTTAATGACCCATGCACAATAAGTATATTTGCAGAGTTTCAGAATTTTGGCTAGAAATTTTGGATTGTAGCCCACTGTGTGCGCCAGCTCCCTAGCTATAACGTGATACATGAATCACCACAAATTTTTGACTTTTTTGTCAGTCTTTAGTTTAAAAATCCTCATATATTATTACAAATTCTTTATATTAAAGATTTATAGTATTAATTTATATTATTAATCATTTATATTACAAATCTGAGGAACTACGAAAGTTAACAAAGCTTAATGCACCAATTTACCACTCCGTGATATAGTTTCAAACGCTCACTTCAGTCACTTCTCACACCGCCTGACTGACACTGACTACCCTGCACCAGCGTTGCCACATTTTTCATGCGAATCTACTAATTTCTTTGCTTGAATCTACTAAAAATCTACCAAAGGAATTTTTAAAAATACCGGAAATCTACTGTTGCTGTATATGCCGTCTAAGAAGTTGTTATTGGTTTTTTAAATATAATTATATAGTCTAATTTAATTTTAAATAGATAAACAAAACCATAAGGAATTAAGGGAAAGTAAAAGGCGACACAAGAAAGGAAAAGTACACTTCGGGAATTCGGGATAAAGTCAGAAAATCGGTTAATTCATGTCAGAACTTAACATATATTACAAAACATAATTCTAGCCTATGCGTGTATCTTAATAAGACTAGCTGTGAAAAAAACAGAACCGCTTCTAATATTAAAAACTTAATTATTAATAACATTTAAAAAAATATGCATTTTCTCAATACTAGAATAATAAATATTTAACCAGACCTACTGATCTTTATCAACTTCCTCATTTTTATCATATTTAATGTTTTTATATATAAATGGAAAATACATTATCAAGCAATTAAAAACATACCCAAGAATCTATTAGAAATCTACCAGCAAGTTTTACTTACCAAACTTTACAAGAAAATTCTCAAAATCTACTAAAAAAAGTAGAAATCTACCAAATGTGGCAACGCTGCCCTGCACACTTGTATGGAAAAAGACAAGCTCAGACTTGCGTGTGTTGCAGGTCGATACTCGTACTCGTTATTCGTCAGTTGTGGCCGCCAAAAGTATTCGAGTATCTAATAATGTAAAGTACTTGAAAATATCGAGTACAGACTGCCATCCAAATAAAAGTACTTGCGAGTACTTGTTACTGAGTACTTTGGGTACTCAGTACAATTACGAGTACAATTTACTCGAGTGCTGCCCAGCTCTGTAGCGCACAAATCACCCATTCTTCACTTTCCTCTACGACAGATAGTTTTTCCAGTACTTTAAGAAAACTGATATTTCGCTCTAATTGTTGATGATGATGCAAGCGAAATTTTTTAACTCACGAAATGAGATCGATTAAAATGCATGAACTAAAGAAATCTGGAACATTGATATTTTCTTTATAGCTAAAGATTACGAATTCGTGGAAAGGACATAGTAAAAATATTTTTATAATTGCCAGTTTAAACTTGCAATTATCTATAATTGCAACTTTAAAGTTGCAATTATCCATAATTGCAACTTTAAACTTGCAATTATCTATAATTGCAACTTTAAACTTGCAATTATACATAATTGCAACTCTGAACTTGCAATTATACTTAATTGCAACTTTAAACTTGCAATTATCCATAATTGCAACCTTTAAACTTGCAATTAGGCAATTATATCTAATTGCAACTTTAAACTTGCAATTATACCTAATTGCAACTTTAATGCAACTTTAAACTTGCAATTATCCATAATTGCTACTTTAAACTTGCAATTATACATAATTGCAACTTTAAACTTGCAATTATCCATAATTGCAACTTTAAACTTGCAATTATCTATTATTGTAACTTTAAACTTGCAATTATACATAATTGCACCTTTAAACTTGCAATTATACATCATTTTAATTAGGTATAATTGAAAGTTTAAAGTTGCAATTAGGTATAATTGCAAGTTTAACGTTGCAACTATGTATAATTGCCAGTTTATAGTTGCAATTATGGATAATTGCAAGTTTAAAGTTGCAATTATAGAAAATTGCAAGTTTAATGTTGCAATTATGGATAATTGCAAGTTTAAACTTGCAATTATGGATAATTGCAAGTTTAAAGTTGCAATTAGGTATAATTGCAAGTTTAAAGTTGCAATTATAGATAATTGCAAGTTTAAACTATCAATTATAAAAATATTTTTATTATGTCCTTTCCACGCCTTCGTAAAAGACATCTTTAATTTTGCCTCCAAATTCTACTATTATTTCGATATTTCACAGCTTAAGTCTAAAATGTTTATAATTTAGTTCTATTTCTACTAGAGTACGTTGCAAATAATATCTTTAATAATATCTCTTACATCCCTTGAAAAAAAAAATTCTGGTGACATTAATACAACAACGGTCTCTACTTTAAGTTAGAAATTCCTTAATGTTCAAGAAACGCCTCAGCATGTCACTGACGTTAGCAAAGCTATCGAGGTTCCCATTTCTTGAAAAGAGGACTAAAATAAAATAGATAAATATAACAAATATGTAAATATTCTTTTTCATCAGAAGTGATGAAAAACGTTTATTTGGATAAAGATATATTTGAAAACAATATTGAGACTTGCGTATATTTTTCTCAGAATATTTCCGGAAATGCTTGAAATCAAAGTAGATATGCGTCCACATAAAAGTTTATTTTGGGAAACTATTTTTTATTCTCAGTTTTTATCTAATATTTCGTCGCTGTTGTATTTATTGAAATAAAGTCAGAAAATATGTTTATAATGACCCGCGGCAAGATGACAAATACAATAATTGTCGATAATAAAAGTATAAGAAATAACCTAATATTTAATTTCGTATTGCTGTAAACCAATACAATATCTGACAATAATTTATTTTTCTTTTAAAGAGTTGGTTAGTTTAGGTTGTGGAATTTGTATTTACTTCGAGAGTACCACAAGGTTCTGTGTTAGGGCCATTATTCTTTAATATGTTCGTTAATGACATTACAGTTGAATTAGATGTGAACTGTCTTCTATACGCAAATGATATGAAGTTATACAATAAATAAAATGGTGCAAATGATTGTGTGACATTACAAACTGTCCTCGATAATTTAATGAATGGTGCAATTTAACAAATTATAGTTGAACATAGGATCGTGTGATATTTTAACTTTTACTGTGAATACCAATATGTCGAAGTTAATTATTGTTTAGAAAATTCAGTGTTTACACGTCCATCAACATTCCGTGACTGTAGTATAACGTTTAACACGAAACTGTCCATTTGTTATCATATATACACCAACATCAACGATGAAACTTTTAGAAGGTTATATTATTATAGGGTGTTCTCACGATTTTAACGATATTTTAACGATTTTCGCGCACTAAACTTCTTCATAAATCTTTTTTCAATCAAAATTAGAATACTTAGTCGTGAACCTTAGCACAACTTACATGTTATATTAGATTTAAGATTATTGTATAACTCGCGCCAATATTCTTGTCTAAAGATGGCGGTCTTGGATGATTAGGGGTCGAGCTTGAACTCTTTTCCCCAATCATTGCTGTAGACCTGGACCGGCATCGTAAGGGGTGGGCCTGCTCTGTTGCCTATCCCCCCCGTAAATGTGGACGATGCAGGCGCTGTTAGCAGACCTCCCATGGGCCTTGCTGTTGGACCCTGCCAGCTGGGTCGTTTCTTATGGCGCTCTTCTGTCTTGGTCTTCTTTCTTCGCTGGCATGTCGACTCCCGGGAGCGTCTTTAGTCTGTCGTGAGAGAAAACGGCTGTTGCCAAGCTCTCTCGAAATTTGGAGGGGTTTGGGGGAGTGCTGACTAATCGGAATTCCAGGGTGCCAATTGGCATCATGTGATCCGATTTCGTCGGAAGGAAGTGTGAACTGTGGGGCTCAAGGATTGTGTTCGGCTAAAGACGCTTATTTTAGCGTCAGACGCCAGCGGTTAGAGTAAGGGTACAGAGCTGGTTGTTTGCTTGGTACCCCTAGGATCAGGTGATTTGGATGTTTTTGGTCATTGTTTCCTTGCAGCGTGGCTTGAAGGTCGGGCTGAAATAGAAAAACGGTTAAGTTATACGCAATGAGGGTCATGATAAGGGTGAGATTGTTCCTCAGGTTGAGTTGGCTCTGTCTACCTATCATAAGGTAAAGTAGAATCCTCCTCGTCCTCGCTAGCTCTATGATCACTTCCGTGTTCTGTTTTCACGTCAGGCTTCGATCCATGATAACGCCAAGGTTCTTGACTGTATCGTGCCTTTGAATATTCTCGCCGCTCAAGGAGATGTGTCCCGTGGGAGTTTGCTCTCTTGAAGAGGATGACTTTGTTCTTCTCCGCGTTGATTTGGACTTTCCACTTGTTGCAGCACTCTTCCAGAAGGGATGCTACTTCCTGTAGGTTGCGGGTGGCAAGTCTTGCACTCCATGATCTTGCGATTATGGCCGTGTCGCTGCGTAGAGCGCCAAAGAGGTCTTTGCGCCTTGACTACGTCCAAGATCGCTCCTGTGACTTGGCGGTGGTTGAAATCCTCCGTGATGTACCTAGGTCGTTAGAAGAAGTAGGTACTTGGAGCTCGATCGAATGTTCTGTTCAGTAGGCGAACTGCTCATCTGGGATGATCTGGAGCTCATCGGTCAGGGTTTTAGGTCTCTTCAGGATGATCCTCTCTGCTACTTTACTCATCTCCGGTAGAAGACTGATGGGCCTGAAATTTGAAGGAATTTTATAACCCGTTATTATTAGACTCGTCGCAAGGAAGAGTATATTGCATTTGATCGGCACATTTCTAAAACAGTAAATATCAATCGCATTCTGAACATCGATCTAATTCTGAACAAGTTTTCAATGTCCGTTCGTTCGTTCGTTCATACATCTGTCTGTCTGTCCGTCGCGTTTTTTTTTTTTTTAAACATGATAACTTAAGGTAGAAAACGCCGATTGTATTGAAATTTGGATAGTAAATTAATATTATCTAGAGGACGAGCTATTTTTGAACAAAATAGTTTAGTAAATACAAAATTATTAATTGTTTATTTTTTTAATCTATTTTTTAATATTTCATAATTAAACAAAAATGTCTAAAACGAAAATAACCCCACTCCTCTGGTGAGGGTTGTTAAATAAATTTAGAAAAAAAACAAAAGGAAAATATTAAAGAAAAGTGTAAAGTTTAGATATGAATGTTGTTAGATTGCAAAATCGACTAGGCATAACTTCCAATAATCCCTAATGTTTATAAACTTAAAAGTAATAAATTTTTCACGAATGCGACAAGACAATGGACCAAGCTTGGCGGCTTAATGCATCTCGCATTAGACAAGGCCAAGGTCATTCGTCAACACAAACTAACATTATTTATGATAAAACTGCGAAAATTATCCCATAGAATGCGCAACAATTATATAGAAAGTTAAATAAATGAGCGAAGAGTATAAGTTCCTGTTGGTTCACATAAAGTAATTTAACCCTATCTTAAATGAATTCATTTCTTAGTGCCATATCTTTCTTTATGTTTGTAACTAAATACTTTCTTTGTTCACATTTGGATTTAAACTACCTTTGCGAAGCACAGACTTAAATACTATTAAATACTAATTGTAAACTCTGCATAATATTATAATTAAGACTGAATAGCGCTGTCATGATTTAATTGACTGTCCAACACTATTATCAAAAATTAATTTCAGAATCCGGAGATTAGGAGCACGTCAAGATATTCTATTTTATTATCCCAATAGCCATACAAACATTCTCAAAAATCTCCCATTTACTCTATGATGGAACTATATAACAAACTTAGCATACGTTGAAGTCAGTACATCAAGACCATTACAACAGTTTATTGAAATCATCAGTATTAGATTGCATCTATTGTTATAGCTTTAATAATAATTTGATTGTTTATATATAAGTTATGCTATAATGATGTTATTGTTATTCCCTAGTATGTATTGGTTACTGCATAGACAGTACTCGCTCCTAGTATAGTTCTCAGTAGTATCATGTGTAACGGACATTGTCCTGTAACTGGATTATTCTGTTGGGCAATAAATCTATTATTATCTAAAATATACTGACAAAACGTTACATTGCGTCTAATCTATTACTTCTAATGCTATTGGCATTAGAAATATAAAAAATAGAATTTAATCAAAGCTATTCGAGACTGTTATTTGAAGGAAATATTTACATCCTTAAATGATACGCCACTGACATTTGATAAATTTAATGTTAATAAAAGGTATGAGTAATAAACTAATAAATATACGGAAATTTTCCACAGGAGACTATAGCTAATAATGATAGGTAGACTGGCAAAAAATGTATCCTCCGATTAGTACTTTTCCTAATCAGTTTAGTCAGACAGTTAAATGTTGTAAAGTTTGTTGCGGAAAAAAGTCATCAATTGTTAGTCATATAACTGCACATAAATTAAATCGAAATTTGTTATAAATCTTTCTTATGCTTAAAATAATGCATACTTAATGCAAAGGGAAAATATGGAATAGCAAATTACACAGATATTTATAAAATAGGCCGTCAGAAATATTGATTTGAGGTAGATTTTCGAGAAGGTTTTTGTCCATCAGATTTTATTGGATAGGATGATAAATTTAGGTGTAAATAATAATAAAATCATAGTGCATACGCACAGTTTTGGCTGGCTTTAAGCCACTTTTATGCAAAAACGTGCATTTGTTACTATCATTTCGGATTTTTCGATAATTTTTCATATAATCGTTTAAATATCATTAATATTGACCAGAAACTTTATATTTTATTATCACATAAACTTTATTGTTCATTTTTTACCCTCCAGATGCAATTTTTATCCCTTGATTGCATCCAAAAGTTGCTTTAATATTAAATACATCTCGGAAAAAAATTATACTCGGGAGTTTTCATCACTGATTACGAATCCGATATGAAAATTGAAAAATTCAAAATGGCTGACCGGAAATGGCTAAAATGCACCGTGACTGCCTGCTTGTTACAAGAAGTCACCACTATTACCGCAATAGACTAAAACTAGCGCGGTTTTTAAATATACACTTATTTTTTTAATTTTTAATTTAAAAAAATAATTTTTCTATATTTCAAAAGAAGGTCTAAACGAGACATGATTATGTCAGAATCGTAATCAGCGACCATTAAAACCCCCGAGTATAAATTTTTTCCAAGATATAAGTATTTAATGTTAAAGCAACTTTTGGATGCAATCAAGGGCTAGAAATTGCATCTATAGGGCAAAAAATGACTCTATATGCACAATTAAGTTTACGTAATAATAAAATAAAAAGTTTTTAGTCAATATTAATTATTTTTAAACGATTATATTTGAAAACCTATCGAAAAATCAGGATCACTATACTTTATTATATGTGCCAAATATGAAGTTATTATTCCATTCCTTTACAAAGTAACAGCCAAAAGAAATTGTATTAAAAATACTAATACACCCTGTATTTTAGCAACGAGAGCCCAACTAGCTTTTTCAATGGGCGATAATGATTACCCTCGTATCCTCTATCTGCCATTAAAGCAAGTCCGTTTCTTCGTGAAACACCTTGTATATTACTGACATGTTCATTTTTTTATATATTATATGAGAATGAAATATGGTCTAAAAATCAAGAAAGTGTTTGCACAAAAAATTAGCTCCAGTTTTTGAGCTACAGACTTTTTAAAATAAACCATAATTTAGAATCGTGGTACTCCTATTAGCATGCGGCTGTTTTCTGGCGTACTGCTATCTGGCTAACTGTCATGCATCAAAATAGTAAGCCAACACATTTTTGAAATTGCATTATTATTTAGAATTTTACAAAAATATTAATATGTAAAATGAAACTCATTTGGGAGAGGATTTGCTAGATCTACAGATTATGAAGGTGTTGTATATGGAGATATTATTTATTAAGTATATTATTATTGTGGTACAAATATAAAAAATATATATATAAGCACGCACACAAAACGTGTAATATACAAGTAATAATAATAATAATAATAATAATACCACTTTATTATATAAAACAAACAATACAAAAGGATAAAAGACACAGACAGTGATTCCCACTCTACCCTTACACATTTTAAAATAATTCAGGTATCTACTGTTTTAAAGGTAAAAAAATTACTTACTGACTAATAAAACTATACATGCATAGGGACTAAGTATGTTAGACATCATATAATGAATAAATTAATATTTATACAACATATTAGCAGTACACTAAAATTTTTGTACATTAATATTTTCCAACAAACCTGTAAGTAGACGTGTTTTAATTTTTGTTTAAAACGAGACTCGTTTAACTGAAACATATCAGGAGTGAGACGGTTCTAGATATACGATATATATGTAAGTAAAAGATGCTTCCAGGGCAGTGGACCCATGCGCTGGTATGGTTCATTGTTGTTCCTTAGATCTCTGTCATAGTTGTTGTTTCTGACTTCAATTTTATTATAAATATATTGTGGAGTCTGAGTACTGATAATTTTTCGTGTGAAGCAAGCATTCTGTACAAATCTCATCTCATCAAGTTTTAGAATATTTAACTCTTTCAAGTACGGTGAGATATGTGTGTGTCTATGTGTATTACATATATATCTTACACAACAATTTTGTATTTTCTTAAGGCAATATTTATCTTCCCCTGCGAGGTTGGGCCCATGGATTGGATCTCCATAAGTGAATAAAGATAATACTAGAAGCAATTTAGTTTTAATGGGGAATAGGTCTCTGAACTGGTATAAATGCTTACGTCTAAGAAACGAGATTTGACATGGTTTAGCAATATGATCTGTAAAGGTTAAGTGTGGATAGAAAAGTTTCGGGCAGATTCTACTAGCTCTAATGTGGAAGACTCTAGGCGTACTGTCGTGTTGAGATTTCTTATTAAGTTTACTTTATATGATGAACCAATGAGCATTAGCTTAGTTTTACTTGGATTAATTGAGAGTCTATCTGATGGGTGTACTGTTAAGTATAACTATATATCATCAGCATATAGACGCATGTTTGAGTTAAGTGGAATATATTGTCGGCAGTAAGAATATTGAAGAGCATGGACCCTAATATGGATCATCGAGAAACCCCAGCCTGTATTAATGATTCTTGTGAGAGATTGTGGTCATTTAGTTTGGTTATCTGAAATCTTTCATATAAGTATACAAATCTCAGTGAGCATTGACAAGGCACACATTACTAGTAAGAATCACTGCCTGTTAAAAACTGCTCTGTATTATTTCTGCCCTTAAAACACATTTACATGCAACAGAACACCAAGTGGGCGCACATTTTTGGTCACACTTTACAATTTCACTTTTTGTTGTTTTTTTTTTAGATCCACTTGTGGTTTTTTGTCATCATTTGTGGTTTTATTTGGTTATTCTCTATCAGATATCCAAATTTTCTGGAAGAGGATAAATTGGGAAGGAGATCGGAGAATCGCTTGGACACTAAAATTTGTGTTTTCTTAACCGCTTTTCAAGTCACAGATATAATTCGTTAAAAATTCAGTATTTTATGTTCGGTAAGGGAAGTATAGTAGTCTAAACCACTTCCTGTGGATAATTTTTTCAATTAAAATCATTTCGCAGTAAGCAGGGTTTGAACCTGCTTCGCTAGATACTTCAGTTCAAAGCTAAGCTAAGCATACTAAACCACTGCACTACCGTCCGCGTCCCCTGTAATGCCCGTTGTTAACAAATCTAAGGATTTAAACTCACTACGGCCATATAGATTCATATAGGTTACGAGCATCTTCAATTATACAGTCATCAATTGCATCGCAGTTGTCTCCAAGATTATTCAAATTATTTAGATGGCCTGTTTACTTTAAGGCAATTGTAACTGCTCATTTTTCCCCTTCGGAAGGAATAACTGACAGGTCACACAATACATAGGCTGTCAATAAAGTTTTTATAAAATTTTATTCTTCATATTTTTCACCTAATTATTTATTGATTTGTGAATACCCTAAAATACCATTTGTTGTCGTTTGCCCACACAATTTTTGTAGGTTTCCTATTCTGCAAGAATGAAACATGCTTTGCGCAAATATTAATGTGTTCGCTTCTTCATGATTGCACTTCAAATTTGATGCTTCGCTGGAAGAATCCAAATTCATATTGTTGGGCAACATATGTCCTTATTTACACCAATATTCAGAAATGTATTTTGATAATTCGCTTTAGTTTTGTTGTTATTTATAACGTTACCTCTAAAACTGTATAAGATATCGAGTTAATTTTTTTTGCAATTACTTTATTGATCTTTGGACCATATTTCATTCGTAGTTGCCCGCACGTCAAAATTTCAAATACACATAATTCGTTCATGCGATTCTGGGTTTATTAAAAATAAAAAAAAAACGTGAAAAAGTGATTTTGAAAGTCTATTAGTACAGATATATGCTCTCATGTCTGTAGTATATAGATGTAAAAAATCAGATCAATATTGCAAGTAGTTAATTTTTTAGCAAGAGGTAAACGTTTAAAAACACGAATACTTAAAACAACATCCCGCCATCGTTTTTGTCTTGTAGAGAAGTTGTGCAACCGCCAACAAAAGTCCAACAAGCCATTTCTGATGCCCCTAAGGAATTCGTTCCCAAAAATTATTTACCTTGTTGGAACGGGTCATTTCAATTTTTAAAGCTTTTGACACCTTACTAAAATAGTGCATGAGAATCATATTTTAATTACATTCGTTTTCAATTTTTTTTTTAAGTGACCACTCTGTATAATTTTCTCCGAAAGTGTCCCAGGTTTCTTTCTTGGCAATTGTGAGAACTAAATTCCAAATATTATTGCGATCCGACGTTTCCTAATTATTTTTAAAACTGACCACCCTGTATAATTTTACCCAAAAGTACAACAAGCTTCACTTTCACTGTTCACTAAACGCACAGCAGGTTTCCTCCTTAGCAATTATACCAATGATATGACAAATATTTTTTCTCCTCCGGTAAAAACATATACAAGGCGGTCATTTAACAGAAAAAATAATAAACAAAAGATAGCAAATTAGGTGGGATGTTCTGTGCAAATATTTTTGTTTTTCTAAATGTTAATATTGAACGCTTAATGTAATACAGTAACGTTAGTAAGTGGGTCAAAAACACTATATTACTTTCTCTAATATAGTCGTATAACTAGAAACCAAATGTATTCATGAAAATCAATATTAACGCAAATAATAATTATTATGTAAATGATACTTATTATTACATTTTTTACAAAAGTTTGAACCCACTTCATTAGCTATACACTGTTTGTATATATGCTGACCACTAAGTACAGTTTGCAAACAAACAATTGTTTGTTTTTGGCCTTAGTAAAGATAGGTGTATAATTTCATTAATTTATCGTAAACTGCTGTTTCTTTATTTGCCATAGAATGAGTATACATATTTACCATTTATTTAAGTAATTAATTGATACATGTATTTTAACCTCTAATTATAATTTACTATACTACTATTAAATTATTACATAATTTCACCACTAAGTTTGTCACATTAATAAATTATTATACTCTTCGCAAATACAAAAAGTACATTGCATTTGATCGGTACATTTCTTAAACCAGTAATATCGCTCGTAGGGAAAAAAATTCTGGTCACTGTGACTTCAGACCAACTTTCAAAATGTCCGTCCGTCTGTGTGTCTGCCCGTCTGTCTGTCCGTCCGTCCGTCCGTCACGTTTCTTGTAAGCACGATACGATAACTTAAGAACGAAAAGTCCTATTGTATTGAAATTTGGACAGTAAGTTAGTGTTAGCTACAGGAGAACCCTGTTTTTGAACAAAATCGATCAATAAATAAAAAACTTATTAATTATTTAAATTAAAAAATATGCATATTTTGTAATTAAACCAAAAACTGTCTAAAACTAGTATTATTTACAGAAGAACTACGAAGAGTATGCTATAGAATGTGCAACGAATATTAAAACCCATTAACGCCGTGCGTTGCCGTATGGCAACGGTAAACACATTTCATTTTCATATCACCCCTGTATGTTATACGTGCCGATAAGAGTGGGGGAATATGTTATTTTATGTGTCAAAACATGCCTAACTTGACACAAGTTCCGCAAATTAATCTGCGGTTGACAGTAATTTAAGCATTTGTTTAAAATTTTGTGGTGAATTAAAAATGGCCGAAAATATGGATGTACGTTTTATGTAAGTATTATATTTTTCTATACAGTGCTTCTAAAATATTTTTTTGTTTATGATGGTATTTTATAGACTCGGAACTTTGTTGTTTTAACAATTAAAAAAAAATATGGCTTTTATTACATATAATACAGCTGTTCAAACTTGGGTGTTGCCATATGGCAACGCTAGGCGTTTGTAGTAGCTTGAAAGGTTTTATTTCTTTCTAGGGGCGAGTTGACTTTAGCAGAGGCAATGGACATTGCATTGCTCTGCATTATTTTCATATATGAAATTTCGTGGCTATTCAGCAATTGGCACAATCCGCCAAAACAGAACTCTAAAATTATGTCACCTAACAATTAAAAAAGATTCTATAAAAAAGAGCGTGGTGATTACGAATCAGCCATAGAAGCAAATGATGGTAATTTTTATGTACGTTGGTTTGATAATGCCGCTTTTCCTATGATTTTGTCTTCACATGGCACACAAGAGAATACCCAGACAGAACGGTTTTCACAAAAATTCAAACGTCCTGTCATGGTTTCAAGACGCAAACTCATTACAAAATACAACTCATTTATGGGAGGGACAGATCAAATGGATCAAACTGTCAGTTGTTCTCGTATTGGAATACGTGGAAGAAAGTGATACTGGTCTATACTTACCTGGCTTTTAGATTTAGCTTTGCAAAACAGTTGGATACTATACAACAAATCTGGGAGAAAATTATCACAACTTGAATATAAACGAGAAATTACTAATGCCTATCTGAAGAAATACGGTGTGCCACATAAAGCAACTGGGAGACCTTCAGCGTCACCTGCAGCATCAGACAGTCGAATATCTGGATACTGTCAGATTGGATGGCATCAATTATTTTATTCGTCACACCATTGAAAAAAAGAAAATTGTTTGTGTGCAAATTGGTCTTTGCATAGACTTTTGTCCCATTTTATTAACAATAAATATGTTTTAATATTTTTGTGTATCCTAAATTTTGTAATAAAATAGTTTTTTAATAATAAAGTCATGTAAATTTAATTTTTTAATAATTATCTAGAACAATATACAAAATTTTGGTTTTCTTAAGTTACGGTAGCCCAGACGCCTAGCGTTGCCATATGGCAACGGCCAATATCTCATTACCTGTCAATCTGTCAAAAAAAAGTTTACATAATTTTTTGTTCCTTTTGTCCAGTGTAACACACCTAGTACAAAAAGAATATTAAAAACTAAAAAAAAATAATTCCGGCGTTAATGGGTTAAAAAGTGCACTACATCAGTGAAGAGTATAATTATTAGCTTGTTTTTCTAATTGATTCTATTTTGGAAAACATGTATTTTTAGAAATAACGCGTCAGAGTTGAATATTTATCATAGATTTATATATCAAATATTTTTATTAGACAGATTATGTACCGTATATTTTCTTTAAATTGAGTTTTATCGCTGTTGACGTACACACACACACACATTCTTTTGAAGAGAACTGAATGAAATACATCGAAGACAGCGATTCACAATAATAACAATGGAATAAAATTAAATAAAAAATGCAATAATTTACTCTTCGTTTTATATTTGCGAAGAGTATAATAATTTCCTTGATTTATTTTTGTTGTATTCCCTTCGGTATTCGGGAAGTCTTGTTCTCTGCACCAGTTTCCTAACCCTCCTTCATTCGAGACAGAAGGAAGGTTAAGAAACTGGTGCAGAGAACAAGACTTTTTTTAAAGTGAATTATTTATTATTTGTTTGCTTATAGTAATGAAACATATTCTTTATAGGATTTTGCAAACAGCGGAAGAAAACTACCTATAAGAACTAAAGCAAAAAGTATATGTAAAAAATATTAATGAAATCTTTGCATTCTTTCGATAACCCGACTTCTGGTTATGCTAGCAAATCAAAAATCCTAAAATTAATTTGTCCAATTTCTTATTTGACATTCTCATTATAACACTAGGATCCAACATAGTCTCCTACGGCTAAGCAGATTAAACTAGTATCTACATGACCCCCTACGGTATGAAGATTCAGTTAAAAATGAAAACAAAGGCCTAAAATGAAATTTATTTACCTATCTTGTCTTAAAAATTTTTTCATTCTAATGGATTACATGAATGAATGAGAGATTTTATAAAAATGTAATCCATTAGAATGAAAAAATTTTTAAGCCAAGGTAAGTAAATAAATTTCATGTTATGCCTTTGTTCTCATTTTTAACTGAATCTACGTACCATAGGGGGTCATGTAGATACTAGTTTAATGTGCTTAGCCGTAGGAGACTATGTTGGATGCTAGTGTTATAATGAAAATATCAAATAGGAAATTGGACAAATTTATTTTAGGATTTCTGATTTGCTAGCATAACCAGAAATAAGGTTATCGAAAGAATGCAAAGATTTCATTAATCCTTTTTACATATAGCAAATGTACATAATTTCTTCTGAAACTTGAAAGCCTGTACCTCAAAAGGTTAACCATTAGGCACTGGCACACGGTTATTTGCTACATTTATAAAATCTTTTCACACCCAAAAATTTCAAGCTTATTGTACCCCACAAGGAAATATATTTGCCGTTCAGCTTTAGGTTTATAATCTTAAAATAAATTGTTTCCCGCCTTTCAAAAGAATCTAGCTTGTTATTGCCATTATCACCACCATTCTACTACAAAATAAATTATTCTCTGAAACATTGTGTTTATATTTATTATATTTTTCTGAGAGACATTCTATACCTTAAAGCTCCTTTCTTAGAAATCAAAATTAATACGTCCGCCCTCACCACCCTATGTCAACAGTAGCACGTATTTCTAGGATAGGATTAAATATCTTGGTACGTTTATTTTAAGTTTCTCGTTTAAAGCATTTTCTCTCTAAAATATGCATACTGACAAGGAAACTAGATATAACTGTCTGTTTACCATCAACAAATTTTCAACTAAAAGTAACTCATAAATCTTCAACTGGTGGATTTTTAGTAAGGATATCTATGAACTGCAAATAAACAACTCATTTTATTTTTATCAAGAAAACACCTCAGCCTGTTCCGTGTAGTGGGGGTGTGTGTAAAAAAAGGAAAATTTTCCACCGCCTGTCTGGCAATACTCATACAATCAAGATATTTTCATAAAATTTACAGTCCAGGGAAATTAGATCATATTTCAGAAAATAGTGTAAAAATCGAACAAAAGTCGTTTTAAAAAAAAAAACTCAAATATGCAAGTAGTTTAATATATAACAAGATAACCATTATACTCTTCGACGATTTACTGCACTTTTTATATAATTGTTGCACATTCTATAGGATACTCTTCGCACACAACCCCACAGGGTTCTTCCTCTACTAACTCGAACTTTTCGTTCTTAAGTTATCGTGCTTACAAGAAATGTGACGACGGATAGATGGACAGGCAGACGGACGGACAGACAGATAGACGGACGGACGGACATTTTGAAAGTTGTTCAGAATTCAATCATCAACACACTATTACAAAAATGTTTTTTCTACGAGCAATATTACCAAGACAAGGATTTTATATTAATTAGGCCGGAGCCGTGTCGCCGCTACGATATCTATCAACTCTACTCACAAGGGGGATTCAAGTTACCCTTCAGACTACCCAAGATGAAAATAGACAAAATTATACTTACTGTGAATATACTAATAATACTAATGAATATATCTTATAATTAGCAGTTTCTCAAAAACTCTTCTTAGTAAGTAAGACCGTCGATGGATTATGTGAGTATTCGGATAGGTACAACAACGTGACGAGATCAAAGGCGACCCGTGGTAAGTAGTTATCTGACTCACGCCACAGAATCGCACGTCGGTCGCCAATCTTATAATTAGTGAATCAATAAGAAATCGAATTCAAAATATATTTTCACTTTTCACAATATTCATTCATATTCATTAAATATGTAAAAAGTATAAACATTCAACACTTAACTAATGTATATAAGGCAAACATCAAACCACTCGGCAAGCAGTTACTTCCCGTAGGATCGTAACTCATCCAGCGTCGAGAGAACTATGACAATCGACTGTACAAAAAGATTCAGATGCCCAGTTAGTTATGATTGTAAAGTGTATGCGGAACTTTTTGGAAATTATTCCCTTTTAATTTTGCACTGAAATTATCGAAATGCTTGAAATCCTTGTCAGGATGCTCAAAGCTATCTATATGAGTTCAATGGTTTTCCTGCTTGCATAAACGTACTAACGGTATTGAACCCAAATATACTTTTTTTCCGTCGACTCGCCTTCGAGCGACTACCAAAGATTAGAGAACTAACAAGATAGGACAGTCAGACGGAGAAGACTAAATAGACGGAGACAGTTGTATACTCCAATTTAAAGGGACACGACATCCAGCGGAAACGGTTTCGGAATTTGTCGGTTACGCATTAAACGAATTTGACCAAGCTCACTAAAAGATAGGTTGGCTCATTAAAATCGACAAGTGCTACGTCACGTATAGACCTCGATGACAGCTGCGTGTGGCTGTTTTTTCCTCATTTTATAGAAAAAAGTTTCAAAATTATTCTGTCAATGTACAATTCTATCCTAACCAAATAGTTACCGTACATATAAACATAGATAAACTTCATGTGACATATACTACAAAGCAACCGGTTTTTTGCTGACCTTCGCTACCGACAGTCAGCTGAGTTTGGTCGTTCTATCAGAACAGTGTTGTCCATTTTTCACTATTGGCCTCTCTTTCTAATGTTACCTTCTCCATTTGATTGTCACATTGTGGCAACTGCGCGAGAATTCCAATTTAAATGTCGAGGTCAATGGCGCCATTGCTAAAAGATAAAAGGTTTTCCGCCGGCTGTCCTATCTTATTAATTCCCTAATCTTTGCGACTACTATGGCGATGTCCGCCTAAGCCTGGATTAAAGATATTTTGGGTTCGTCGGAATCGACTATCCGACTTTTTTGACTAATTTTATGTACGTTCTCGTGGTTTGAACAAGGACTATGCTCTCCCACTTTGAGGATAATTAATTGATGATTTTGGTTTTAATTGGAAAAACCGTCATTGATTTTTTCTTAAATTTTGACGTTTAAAATAGCTACTCGCTACATCCCGACTGAGGATTCCGACCTGTGCACCACCAAATTCGTGGTACTTTCGAAAAATTAAGTCGACATCTCTTCTCATAAACCGCTCTAACTTTTTCTAGACAAAATTGACCTCCCCTTTTGGTGTTTTATAGATTGGAAATTAAATTTCCAATCCAATGATGTGGGGTACGATATGTTCCTCTAATTTTTAAGTGAGATAGCGGCCACCAAAAAGGTCCGAGGATTTGGCTTCTCCTGCGACACGGGTCTGCTTCGAAAATGAGAGCCGACTTCTCGCTGTTCTATCAGCGCGCGCTGGCTGACCATTATTTTTGAACAAACTAATAAATAAATATTAGATTTTACAAAGCTTCAGGTAATATTCCTACAAACAGTCGATTTACTCCCATTTCTACATTTTCGATATTTAAACAATGACTCTAAAAGGTGCCGAACATATATCTACCTACGTAGATTACATTCGGTCTTTAAACCATTAAATGTTAACGTAAACGTGGCGCCGTTTTTGCGCGAACATTTTGGCACCTCATCAATTACTTTTGGCTAGGCTCTCTGCTAAATTTATTTGTCTCTTGTAGGTTGCATAACAAGAGTATTAAATAGACAAGAATATTATTATTTGCACAGCTGGTTTAAAATATCCAAAGGTCAACAAATATTTAGAAAAAATTATGTTTCTGTTTACTGTTTACACGACTCACCGGAAACTTGAATTATCATTGATCTAAATATTCAAGAGATTTAAATTTTATCTTTGCTTTTATAGTGCGTACGGTACATAATGGTCACAACTTATCACTATCGGTCATATCAATCGTGTCAATTTTAACTATCAAATAGAACACTTAACAGGCCTTATTAAATGTTTGAAAGGTAGCTGCAAATTAATTTAAAATATAATCATACTTGTGAAATATTTGCGATTAAATAATTTCATTATTAATACTTATCAGGCAATTATCTACATAGTCATAACAATAAAATATTTCAACGTCATCAAGGTGATATTTTAACACATCGTTATAAAACGGTATTCGATAGAACAAGTATTTATTTATTTGTAAATTATATCAAAATACATAAAATTGTATATGTAGGTAATTCAAACTGTGGTTGTTCTGTTAAGAGTAACCCTGCACACTACCCTGCCACTACCATTTAGTGGCGTGTGTGAGTTGGAAAAAACCCTGAAAATGGTAAATAATTTGACCCGTAGCAGATATACCCCCCATTTTTCGAGAATGCTGAACACGATGAAGGTGGCAGATTATCTCTTTGGTGTTGCGCAACCCCCTCAAACGACCAAACACCACCCCCAAACGGGGTTAAACGCTCAGGATATAATTTTCACGGCTCAAAAATATCCTACCTCCCGTTTTCGACGATGCTGAGCACGATGGTGATGCTGAATATTTATTCCGACCACCTGTAACCCCTCCAACGGCCAACAATCAACCACTAAAGGGGTGAAAATCTTTTTTTTAGACCAGCGGCAAAATGTTCATTGGAGGGGTTGCGGGGGGTCGGAATAAATATTCAGCATCACCATCGTCCTCAACATCCTCGAAAACGGGGGTATATACGTTTTATCGCTGATATAAAAAAAGATTTGCACCCCTTATGGGGTGGTTATTGGCCTTTGGAGGGGTTGCGGGGGGTCGCAATAAATATTCAGCATCACCATCGTGCTCAACATCCTCGAAAACGAGGGGTAAGGTATTTTTGAGCCGTGAAAATTATATCCTGAGTGTTTAACCCAGCTTGGGGGTGGTTCTTGACCGATTAGGAGGTTGCGCAACCCCAAAGAGACATTCCGCCTCCGCCATCGTGTTCAGCATCCTCGAATACGGGGGTGGGATATACTTTTGTTACCGGTCAAATTATTTATGTGTTCGTCCGACTCACACACGCCACTAATTGGTTCTAGTCGCAATGTCTGGCCAGACGTTTCGTGATTCATGCAACACCACAGTTGGACTCCGTTCGCTGTATAGCACGTCTGATGGCATCCCGAAATTTGTCGCGACTGCCTGTTAGATGTACAGCATCACCAAGTTTCCCATTAGCTCGTTGGTGACATCAGCTCAACGTTTTGGAGAGCAACCTCCTTCCCTCTGGTTATTCCTGAACTATCAACCTTTCTCCGGTTGATGTGAGAGAATGAGATGTATTTATTCAAGAACTGAGCTATTAGTGCTTTGAGCTGTCCAGGGAGTTGGTAGTCAACATCTTCAGAGTCACATCTTCAAGAAATCAATACGCTGCCACTTAATTAGCTACTCTACTCAGTCAGTCCTCTAGCATACGTCGCATCACGTGTTCACATAGGTGTTAAAGAGGATTGGTGAGAGAACACAGCCCTGTCCGATGCCTTTGTCAAGTGTACATTTGTGGAAGTTAGTATTGTCTTCTTGCACCAAATCATGATTTTCTTCAATCGTCTGCGAGTAGTCTCCATCTCTAATAATACGGTACATAGTATGTCCCATTCCACATTTTCAACAGATTTATAATAGTCTACGAAACAAAGGTACATAGGCACGTCGTGTCATCTTGATAAGTTGTTGTACTCTAACATCGAGTTTCTTAACAGCCTGTTTGCTCAGGGGGTGTTTACCAAGACAGATGAAGTCTGAGGTCTAGATTGAAGAATGTTTAGTATTATTGTACTATAGGGTGTGATATTAGTGCCACCAATCTTTAGTTATCTTATCACACAACCAACTGTTGCTCCTATTTATGTAGTGGTATAAACATTGAAATCATTAAGCCGTCTCTTCACCCACTCAGCCGTGATAAAGGTCCATCCCAGCTGCTTTACCTCTTTAGTCTTTGTATAGTTGCCTCCACCTTTGATTTAAGTATTGAAGATTCGTTTTCGTAGTGGAATTGCTCTTCTGCCTCAATATGGTTACTTTCACAGTACTGGTACCAAACTTCAATAATCTGATCCTGGTCAGTGCTTAGCGTGCCGGTCTCTAATTGATCACGTTTTAGATTTAAATTTACGTATAATGAGGTTTTTTACATGGGTATAGAGAAGTTATAGCAAATAGAATTCCCTCTGATGACCATATGGGACTCTTTATTTTTTAAGATAATTTATTAACTTCACGAATAGTCCATATTTTTGAAATAACGGATATTCTTTTATTTTACTGGCATTGTCCAACATTATACAAAAAATTTGTCTTCAAAGAATCATTGCCAGTCAGAATAAAGGGACAGTGACGTTGGTACCAAGACACAAGGGAAATGGAAAATCTGATGAACTGGGAATAGTGCATCCAACGGCCTAATAGGATCCGGACCCTTTTGCAGAGGGGATAAACCACGAGCATCCTTTGAAAAATAAGTACAAAACAAACAAAAAGCCATTAGGATAATGGTGGGACCTTTTAACCAGACACTGAGTCTGATGGATTTGGTAGTGGACAAAACGTGCAGATTCTGTAAAGAGAAGGAGAAAACCTCTCTCAATTTTCTGTGCTATTGCGAGGGAAAACATTTTTGAGTTTTGGTCGATTTACACGTTTTTGAACTCAACAGTGGCTTTTAAGGAATATTTGCTTATTATTTGCCTGTCGAGACCTAAATCACAGGATAGTTTTTGTTTCGATTTTGCATGTGCGTTCAAAATAACTACATCTGGAGGCCAAATCGTAAAATCGGTCCTAGTTCAAATATATAGGGGACGTAGTCCCCAATAATATATATTGAGAAATATGTATATATCTTTAAAGGGTTTCAACGATTTTGATTTTTATCTCATGGATACTCTCTCTGTAAATTGGCATGACTAGTTCCTTCTAGAAAATGTCAGGAGGGGGATTTACGGGCAGAGGTCAAAAAACTAACAAAAGTGAAAATCATAAAAATTAGAAAAGTAAATGCAGAAATGAAATTATGTGCCTCTAAAAACTATACCTACACTAAAATTATTAATTATTTTAGTTACCGGATAGTTTTCTAGCATGTTCGTAATATACAAAGAAGTTAGTAGGCAACAAGATTCTGCGGTTTGTGCATGAAATTCAGATACAAATTCGTCGCATTACCACATACCTGCACCTACTATTTGGCTTTGATCTCATGATAGAATAACCGCAATGTTATATAACATAACTGTATAGTTCATGAGATGGATTCCGTGCATCAAAATTGTATGTGTGGGAATGTGTAATAATTAATGCATTCAGATTATATCTGTCAAAGGCCGATTTTAGTTCAACCTGCGATACATAGATAGATGGTAATAAATATAATTTCATCGATGAAGAAATACCTAGTAGTTAAGTGGTAAGAATTTATTTTAACAAATATTAAAAGCTCTTATTAACACTTAATGGAAATTGATATTTTTGTTAGCCAAAATAAAATTTCCTGTTTTTCTATAACGCTTTGTGGTAATAAGTAACAAAACCAATATTCTGTGATGTGTTATACCGTGTGGATCACAGAATATCGCTGAACAAACTGAATACTATGAAAGATGGGATTGAGACCTGTACAAGAAATCGAAAACATCTAGGAAAAATGATATGGCAATAACATAAGATCGACAAGAAGAGCTCAACAGACACGAATACCACAAGGTTCGGTACTAGGTCCATTATTATTTCTGATCTATAACAACGACTTTCCGAGTCTTCCGGTATAGTATATATCATCTCAATTGGGACAGCTCGAAAACTCGGAATAAAGTTGGCATCTCCTTTACGGGACATGGGCGGCGGCGGTAGAAATGTAAAAATGCTTTAAATACTAAATAATTATTTTTTAATTGTTAAAGAAAAGTATTTATATAATATTATTCAATAGAAGTGGTTAATGAAAAATATGTTTATCACATTTAATAAGTCACATAAATGATAAATTAAGGCTACGTCTATTGTCTAGTGATCTACGTCTCGTTCTATCTTCTAGCGACAAAGTTATGTAATCGGGAATTGCATAAATGGTATATAATCCTTGCGAAGGGGCGTAAGGCAGCGACTGTCTTGTTTATTAAATGTTAGGCCATGATACTACGAACGTTACAGTATCCTGATATTAGGCAGGTAGAAAATTTCTACTACTCTATAAAGGAAAGACTCGGCAAAATTTTGAAGTGCGAGAACTCGTTTCCTGGCATCGGTAATTGGTCTCAGTAGCGGAAATAGGTCGACGTTAAATAAACAAATTTCAAAAATCTTTGTCTATGAACTTTAAATAAACAATATTTCATTCGTCACTATCCGAGTTTTCAGAGCACGAATCGGTATTTACATTAATAATAATTGGTAATTTAGAATATTCATTTCCCTTTTTTATCACATGAGATAAACTGACACACTTCCTCCATATACCGCTTTTGCCTATTTCGTCTAGTATTATTTTTATATTCTTTAAGACAGACTCACTTGATTAGGGAGATTGATTACATTGACGTAGTCCTGTTTTTACATCAGCTCACCCCATATCAATGGGGCTGAAAACGCAATAATATGGAGACAGACGTAAAATAGTATGATCGTGTGCTTCAAAAATTTTTTCAATAGCACATTCCTTTTTAAAATTTTGCTTTCGAATTAGTTCTAATAAAGCCGTTTTTGTGTTTGTTTCTGGTACTTCCAAATCTTTACCTTTCATAAATTCAATGATATCGCCTTTTCTTGTGTTGGTGTTCGGAATGTTTGTGTGTTGCCTCGAATGGTATGACGCATTATCCATAACAATTACAGAATTTGGTGGGATATTTGGTAACAGCTGTTCCTTTGCCCACTTTTCAAATAATTCTGCTGTCATATCCTCGTGGTAGTCGGCAGAGGATTGCTTGACAACAACGCATTTGGAATAAAACTGTTCTTACTTCCAGGATGTAGATCCAGCATGTAGAATTAAAATTCCCCGAGAACATGGAGCACTTAAATTACACTTTTTGGTGTTATCTATCCAACCGTATTGAACTACATCATGGGTGTCAAATCATGTTTCGTCAAGATAAATTATGTCTCTATTTGAATCTCAATATTCTTTTATTTTACGCAGGTACTCGTGTCGATGATCAACGGTGCGTGCTGATTCCATAACTACCATTCGTTTGTCCAATTGTTTGTACCTAAAATCGCAGTCGAGCAAAACGTTTTGAAAAGTATCTAATGATTTATAATTATAATCTGGATAATCGCGTAACTTGTCCCTAATCATTTCTAATGTGGACACCTTCTGTTCATTGTAAAATTCATGCACAAATCAACGAATGACATCTTTGGACGCGTTATCAAGTTTTTTAAGTTTTTGTCCAACTCTTTTCCATTTAATAGAATGATCCACTACATTCCCGGCTCTAATAACCCTATAAATTGCACTACGGCTAAATTTGGTTAATTCACAAATCCTCTTCACAATTTGATTATATTATAAAGAATCAATATTTTCGTCTTTTAAACACGAGTAAATATTCAAAATAACCCTTTGAGTTCGAACGTGTGTTTTATACAGTGTTAAAAGAAGAACTTCACAAACTTAACATTGCATAAAAACTAAAAAAAACTGTTAACTATATCAACAGTTCTCTGTAAATAGTAAGTATCTATGGATATTGATTATAATAATAAATATTTATCATACACAGCAAAAAAGATTTTTCAAAAAAAGACTTGAAAAAGGAAATAGAATAGATTTCCGAAACGTCGGCGAAATATTTAATTTCAAGTTTTTATACTTATTTGTGTTGTTTATTTAAAAAAAGCAACCTTTAACTGATCCTTTGACGTAAAAGTCACAGGCATAGAGGTTATTTACCAGTAACATACTGGTTAATTGTGATATTTTGCAGATTCTCCGAGCACCGCTTAAAAAGAAAACATACATGTGGCAGGAAGTCCCAAAGAATTGAAGAAGGAAAAAAAAAATTCACATTATTTGCTGAATGCTGATAACACTCCGATATGTGGGAACGATTGTGATATAATATTGACATTACAGCGGCAGGTAGCGAGGAGCGATTTTTTAATCGCGAGGGATCCGTGGTTTGATTAATATAAATTATCCTTGAATATAGAGTAAAACTAATTTACTTTATTTAACAAAAATTAACAAAAATCAAAATCAATGAAGTTCCTCTAGACCGCGCTACAGACAAAGTCTTGGGCTTAAAAATTGGACGAATAAGGCCTTAAAATGGGATGCACAATATGCACATGTCAAAAATTAAGATGCTTTCAACTGGACTATCTACACTGAAACAAACTACACACGAGCTAAGCAAATAAATCTGCATCATAGTATATTATGCTCTATTTGAGTCACATTTAAGGCACTGTGTATTCTCCTGAGGTTATTTTAGCTCGATTTTGCTACGATTCATTTTGGCTGGTACTGATGCCAAATATTTCAATAACTATAAACTACTTTTTAAAACATTTAAAATATCAGCATTATTTTAGATTATGTTAGAGACCATCTCTCACATTTACATCAACGAACATCACACGGAAAAAAGAGAACGTATACATAACTATTCAACAACAATTCATGACTATTCACAACAACTCACAAAAGATCTTTTAGGTCGATGTGAGGAAGGGCTGTTCAGAGCCGAGCGAACCCTTGGAAAAAGTATACTACAATAAAATATCCAAACGTGTGACAGCTGACTTGTAAAAAAATGAGTATGTCATGAAAAAGTATTTCATAAATGTGTCGACTATTCACGACAAGAATTTATTACTTCTTCAGTAGATATTTTTGAAATTAAGTTCATTCTAGCCTGAAGTGGAAATTATACGTGATAAACTTATTTTGAATTTTATTACGTATTTTTCACACTAATTTTGTTTCTTATATTTAGTGTTTAGTTTCATTTCCACGATAGTTTTTGCGTTTATCATATTTTAAAAGTTATTCCAAAAAAAGAGAATTTTAAGTTTGACTCCATATTGTTTTCTGTTCCACCCACATGACCTTATAATTTTTTTAAACACTTTTCTGCTATTAAAAACCTACCAAAAATTCAAAAGTTATCATAAGGATTAAATTTTTTGAGCTTTTGCTGCTATTTTTTTCTTGGGAATTGGGCTACTACCCTAGCCATAAAAAGGAGGTTTTCAATGTGACCTGTTCCATTATCTCGCTGAACTGGCTTTATCAATTTCTATGAAAATTTTGCAAAATATAAAGTATGGTTCTGTGGTGGATTCCTATTACTTTCATCAAGATGTATCTAAGTATAAGGAGCAAAAATCGGACTTCTTTTATTCGAGATTTTGGCGAAGGCGCCAGTGATAAATTACATTAAAATTAAAGCGGTGCGGAATGTTCAGATTATTTGGTTAACTTCAATAAAATGTGAGAGACAAATATTTCCAAAAGCGCTCCAAGAAAATGAAATATTATACAATTAGCTGGAAAAAGGTTGCCGACCAATATGATCCACTACTTACAAGAATGAGGACCAACGCCGGTATTTTTTTTAGTTGTCAGTTAAATATGAATCTAGGTGGAATATATTCAGTTAACTTTCCTGCACTGGCAAGAGTTGATTGGAGATACAATGATGTCTGACGAACGACGATAACTAACTTGTAGTCAAGGTTGTGTATCGTCTTGTATCCCGGCGCTCTCCTGTTCTGAGAGCAATATAGGTGATTTTTTTTAAATATTCTTGACTAAAGATGACGGTCTCGGATGTTTAGGGGTTGAACTTGAGCTCTTTGCCCCGATCATCGCTGTAGACCTGGACCGGCCTCGTAAGGGGTGGGTCTGCTTTTGCCTAGCCCGTAAATGCGGACGGTGAAGGCGATGTTAACAGACCTCCACTTGTCCTGGCTGTTGGACCCTGCTAGCTGGGTCTTTTCTTATGGCGCTCATATTCCTTGGTCTTCTTTCTTCGCTGGCATGTCGGCTCCCGGGAGCGTCTTTAGTCTGTCGTAAGAGAGAACGATTTTTGCCGAGCTCTCTCGGAGTTTGGAGGGGTTTGGGGGTGTTGACTAGTCGAAAGCCCAAGGTGCCAATTGGCATCATGTGCTCCGTCAGAAGAAAGTGTGAACTGTGTAGCTCAAGGATTGTGTTCGGCCAAAGATGCTTATTTTAGCATCAGAGGCGGGCACGGGCTAGGGTAAGGGTACCAAGCTGGTTGTTTGCTTGGTTACCCCTAGGATCGGGTGATTTAGATGTTTTTGGTCATTGTCTCTTTGGGACGTGGCTTGAAGGTCGGGCTGAAACATAAAAACGGTGAAGTTATACTTACCCATTATCCAGAAACTGTAGCTTCGGCCTCTTGTGCCTCGTAGCGTCGCTGGGGTCGTAGTACTCGTAGTCAGTCACCGGTCTGACCAGCGGATTCCCACGCTCTGCCGCACGGGCGTATAGATTCCTCGCTCTGTCCCTGATGGCTTAAGTTACCGGGGTGTACTCCAAGTCTCTGAAGATGTCGGCATCCACGGCGCACCTAAGTGCGACGTTTTCCTTAGCTTATATTCTCTGCAGGTGGGTGGCTGCTTGGTATCCCCAGGCAACGGAGGCGTAGGTCAGAATAGGTGCAATGAGGATCCTGATAACCGTGAGCTTGTTCCTTAGGTTGAGTTGGTTCTGTCTACCTATCATGGGGTAAAGTAGAGTCCTCCTCGTCCTCGCTTTCTGTATATTGTCTTCCGTGAGTTCTACAAACTTAAAATTTGTTTCCAGGCAATATGGAAGTTAATAATTTACAAGAAAGGAAGCAAACAAGCCGATTCACTACACTTTTTATATAATTGTTGCACATTCTATAGGATACTCTTAGCAGTTTTTTTTACAAATAATTTGCAACTAATATTGGTTTTAGATTTTTTTTGTTTATTAAAATTTAATTAATTAATAACTTTTTTATTTATTATCCGATTTTGTTCAATGAAGTTCTTTCTCTAGCTAATGCTAACTTACTGTCCAAATTTCAATACAATCAGACTTCTTGTTCTTAAGTTACCGTGCTTACAAAAACGTGACGGACGGACGGACGGACGAACAGACAGACAGATGGACGGACATTTTGAAAGTTGTTCAGATTTCAATCACTAACACAGTGATATGAACATGTTTTTTCTACGAGCGATATTACCGGTTTTCGAAATGTGCCGATCGAATGCAATATCTTTCGATTTGTATTTGGGAAGAGTATAGTAATTAAATGGCATCAAATAAATAATACGGTGAGGCGAATAAGAGAACTATTTGAGAAATACTCGATACTAGACTCATACCTTCTCTATCTGCAGTGTATAGAGTGAAAGCATTGAATAATCTGAATGCATTTCCCGATCTTAACATAAGGAGCCACCTATCATTGATGATAGACAAATGCTTGTAGAATTACTTGTTTGTTACGAAAAACAATGCAACATTTTTATTTAACAAATCGAAAGTGAAAAAATACGTAAGGAATTCCTCTTTTCAGATAACACAGTAGTTCTTGTCACTACTACAATGGTATAATTTCTTCGCATATTAGATGTTCACAATATTCGCACTGCGATGAAATAATATGTGTAGAGCTGTATTTGGGAAAGTTAGACGTACGAGCTCTTGAAAAATGCCTTTAAGGACTGTCTGGTATAATGTGAAAATAAGTACATTTATTGTTTATAAACGACAGCATTTTGGTACTTCTAAAATTTTGTGGCCCGAAGCAGTTGACCACTCGCCTACCGCCTGCAGCGGCCTCTGGCCTAATTCTAAGGAGTTTACTTCAATTTTTGAGTATTGTTAAGGTGGCCATTCCCTAGAAAGAGACATCCGATAGGGAAATACTTATTATTTTTGGCCATAACTTTTTTTTCTTAGTGCGTATATTTAAAAAACTAAAAGAGTACCTAAGTAGAACCATAATATGACTATTACTATGAATTTTCATTCAATAATTTCAGCGAGTTGCAAAATAGCTAGATTCAAATTTAAAAATTATGTTAATCTTCCTATTTCGTAGTTTTAAATCGAGCTATTTTGCAAACCACTGAAATTATTGAGTGAAAATTCATAGTAATAGTCTTGTTATGGTTCTACTTGGTACTCGTATAGTATTTTTAAATATACTTACTAGGAAAAAAAGTTATGGGCAAAAATAATGAATATTTCCCTATCGGATGTCTCTTTCTAGGGAATGGCCTTAACGACCTTAACTCGCTTTTACTGGCCTGACTTTTAACTTGTAACTTAATTTTCACGCACTGATTTCGAATTGACCTGAAATTTTGCATGCGTATATGGTTTACATAACACACTTTTTATAGAAAAATCTAAAATGATGTTTCTAAGATAGTGGACAGTAGTTTATTGTCATGTATCAGTGTGATTATATCAGTCAAAATCGGTATCTGAAGATTATCGAAGTTGTAGATTATAAATAGTTGCACGATATTTAACAATTCAAAATGACAGGGTCAACATGAGTGATGTGATAAGTCTCGTAATTTATGGTCTGGTTCGTCTGAAAATCGATATTTGTTAATTCTCGAGGTCGCAGATTATATAAATGATCAATAGGTAGGATTTTTTTTAAGAAACACATTCGTCCAACTGGGACAAAACTAAAAGAAAAGAAAAATATTGAAAAAAATAAAAAACAGGTTATTAAAGCCGTCTGAAGGTGTTAAAATGCACTACTAAAAAGAAGCAAATAATGTTAATAATAATAATAATAATGTCAAATAATGTAGGCACGTGGGCCGTGGGGCTATTCGACTCATCAGCCGCCCCACGCTTCTATGTTTATTGGCATAATCATACTACTCTAATACCATTTTTAACATTATTTTCTACCTTTTATTGAATTTTCTTAACAGTTTGAGAAGCTTATTTGTATTATTTAAAATTATTTATTTATTTATATTTAAATTGACAACATTAAAATTAATAAAGTGACGTAGATTTTTTAAACAGAGTGTTTCAGCTATATTAGTGATATAACTAATCGAAATCCTTAGTATATGGACGACATAGCGAAGTTATGACGAACACGATAAATACCTAAATATAAGACGTGTTTTTATTTTCGCTGTATTTTTGGTTTTTACCTACGTACATGTATTTTTATTTTTATCGGTCTAGAACTATATTTAGGCTCCAAAGGTAGGTGTGTGCGCAAAAATATCAAAACATGACATGAAAATAATAAATAAAACAAACTGATTCTGTTTTATTTAGTTTTCAGTTTTAAAGGAAATTAATTTCAAATCAGTATCTTAATTTTAATTTGTTGATCTCTTTAATGATGGAGAGAGGGTGGTCGTGGGTGCGGATGGTAGGCCGACAGACTTTTCTCTTGCTTAAATTTAAAATATCAACAAAAAAATTTTTAATTTTTTTTACGGTTACTATATATATCCACTCCACTACGTGGATATGGAAGTAATAGACGTTTTAAAATAGCAACGTGCTAAGTGAGGGAGGAAAGAAAGATTAAAAGAATTTTTTGATAAAGATGGTTCGTGAAAAAAATTGAAGAAATTTAGTGCAGAGAAAATGTAACGAGGTTCTTCTAAATTTATTCAATGAATGTTGAGAGATGGATTATTATATATAGGACAAGGACGGCAATATACTATTTTCAGATAAATAGTGACAAATAGTGGTCGCATATGTCTTTAAAAACATAATTTGATATAATTGGTTTCAATCAAATATATTACAACACGACAATTTGTTTTAATAATTATAGAAAAAAAAGTACAATACGTTCCATAACATACTTGAAATCAAACACTGAGTAAAAAAATATCTGCGTGTACGTGGATATATCTGTATATTTTTAGGTGTGTATAAATATGTGTAGGTTAGGGGTGTAGACCTTTTCTTCTATACAAGATAAGATGCGTTAAACTTTTTATTTACTTCAAATTTTGAATATATAAACAACAGCATAGTGGGCTATTCTATTTAAGTCGGGATATAACTATCATACAGGATGATCATCAGAGGCGTGTAAATAGTCATGTTACATATAAACTATATTTTATTATAATTTTCGAGAAAACATTACTAAGTCTTGAAACATGTTTATAGGATTTTGCAAACATCAGAAAAAATGACTACCTATGAAAACTAAAAGAAAAGCTATGTGTACAAATATTCATGAAATCTTTGCATTCTTTCGATAACCTGACTTCTGGTTACGCTGGCAAATTAAAATGCCTTAAATTAATTTGCATAATTTCATATTTGAAAATTCTCATTCAACAACTAGCATCCACACAGTCCTCTACGGCCATGCAGGTTAAACTAGTATCTACACATACCCCTACGGTATATAAAGATTCAGTTAAAAATGGGAACCTAGAAATAAAATGGATTTATTTACCTACCGTGTCTTAAAAATTGTTTCTTTCTAGTGGATTACATTTTCATGAAATCTATCATTCTGTTATTGGAAATGCTTATAATACATTGCATTTAGGATATTTCTTCAGAGCAATTCATACAAAAGCAAATGTTGGTTTTCCAGGTAGGTTCGAGTGTCCTGAATAAGTTCTCAAAAGTCTCCAAAGTGGGAGTGTAAGGATAAAATTTGGCAACGCTCTAAAGGACTAAAATCGTGCTCGGAAACGAATTTTTTGAGATATCTCGGTTTTCATTGCCTCTACGACAAAAACACATCAGGCCAAAAAGAAATCTCTGGAAATTCTCTATAAAAAAGATACAGGGCCTTTTTTTGTATACGCGATAGTTCTCATGAAAATCTTGCATTGAATTTGAACTTATGGGATATTATGGATAATTTAAGTACTCTATTCCACACCACCCTTGAGGTTAGGTACTAGGCGCGTTTTTTATGTGTTTTTCCCGGTATGCCTAATCCCCACGACTCTCATACTTATTAAAATGTTGTCAAATTAATAATTTTCTTCTTGTCCGTTTTCTCCTTCTATAATCTCATCGTTTCGTTCGAGGAACTCCGAGTCAATCTGAGAACTTTCAGTCTCTGCATCGGTGACGGCTTCTATTTCTGACGAGTTTTCAATCGGTTCAGCATTCAAGCAAGATTGTCCATGGCAGTTGCCGCAAACTGGTGAACAATTAAGTCCCAACCTCCGACAGCCACACAATGGTCCACAACCTTTCGTACAGTTGCAGAAAATCATCTTCAGAAGGTAATCAGGCGCAAGAAGTTGGGATGTTGTTTTTTGCCACAATATGGTACCTTTTAACATCCACCCCCACTCTTTAGGATTCAATACATTATATACCCAACCATTTCTGTACTTGAAACTAAACGGAAGATATGCTGTTGAGCTGCGTCCTGAGTGGGTGGTAATGAATTCAATTTCAGTGGTTTGCTTTTGCTCACAGCTTTAAAAAAGCAAGAATACCGATAGTTATTGATGGGAACTTCTTTAACTGGAATGTTATAGATTGCGAGGATAAATTTTATCCCATTCGAAGTAACTATGTCAGGAGAAGTACCAATCTTGCTGAAAACTTCAGCTACAAGTTTCAAGTCCTGCCGGTTTTTCATCACTTTCAAAGCTGCAGTCTTGCCTTTATCAAACAGAGCAGATGTAGTGTCACACCCAGAGAATGCGTGCAGAAACAATATGTGATCTCGAATATCTTTGTGGTGATTAAAGCTTCGTGAAGAATAAATTTTTCATTGGACCTTCCCTCTGCCTGGTTTGAGAAGAAAAATTTCTTTATTAATAGATGTACAAGCTGTTAAAATTTTAAGAAGATCCACATCTTCCCCAACCACAACCGTATATTTTTACATGATTCCTCAAGCGCTGTTTCGACTATCAAAATATCAGCATTATCTTCAGCATGTCTAACAATATAATTATGTGCCTCAAACTTTTCTGTCGACATCGAAATCAATCTGGTTTTATTTTCATTATTGGAAAGGAGCTTCTGTTGGCTTACAATTGCAACCATCTGCTTATCAATGTAAATGTCAACAGATGAAGCTTTTGAGGATCGGCGAAGCTGCTCCACGGTCTTCACACTGTTGCTAATATTTTCATAACCATCAAAACAATAATAGAGTTTGAGCCAAAATGATTTTGCACATAATTAACATATGCTTGGCAAATAGCACCGTAGGTTTCATGTTGATGCCATATTATAACTCGATGCAAGAGAAATCCCCCATCAACGATATAAGTGGCATTTTGGAGATCTGGTTCAGATTCACATGGCTGGAAATTGTCATAGAAAGCTGACTTGTTCGTCTTGCGCATACGAACTTCATCAGAGAGTGACACCGGATACAGAGCTAATTCATACTCCAAGTAGGTGCGAAGCTCTTCATTTGTTCTCATGACAGGCTGATTTTATTATTTTTTATAAACGTTATTTCTTTGGCATTTTGTAAATTCTATTAGATCTAAAGAGAGTTTGCCACTAAAAGCCACGGAGATTTTCATTCTAAAATATACTCTAGGTATTCCTTTATGCCACAGTTAAATACGTTTTTGCTCGAAGTTGTTCCATTAGAAAAAAATCGCGTTTTTTTATTTCGATACAGGGCGCTTTAAGTTATTTTCAAACCAAAATAAGATAGTGTCGTTGCCGTCAGTAGTATGGCAAACGCTATACTATGGAGACTAAAAACTTTGCACCTACAGTACATATTCAAGCGATTGTATCGCCCTAGCCTAAACTACCCTAGTTTAAGCAACCACCAAATTCATTTTTTTTATTTTAGAATGCCTACAAGAAGAGAACTGTTTGACGTTTTGTAGGTAAAATCTGGTGAAATGCGTGTAGCACAGAAGGCCCATGTGGTGGATTATCTAGTCAATCACTATGGAAAGGCAGGGGTGCGCAAGCAATCGCTCGCATAAGAAACGCTGCATTTGACTTTTGCAACAAAGTTTTTTCAAGACTGGACAAATGCAATCGCAATCGAGGAAGATTCCATCAGAAGCATGGAAAGTGGCTTGACACTAATTTTGAGTCGATTAAATAGAATACACGCATAAAAACATACAATTTGTCATTTTGTCCGAAAACAACCCCCTTAAAAGTCACTCCCGAATTTTATTTATTTTTTTTTTTTCATTATTTATCTCGCATTTTATCCTCTCTTCTCGTATTTATTTGCATAGAATGCATGCATAAAAACATACAAATGGTCACTTTGTCCAAAAACCACCCCTACGAAGCCACCCTGAGTTTGATATTTTTTCATTATTTTTCTCGTATTTTACGTCATTGTAAATAAAATGCATGCAAAAAAAATATGAATTTTTCTCTTTGTCAAAGAACTACCCCCTACAAAGCCACCCCTGACTTTGATATTTTATTATTCTTTTTTTCATACTTCAGAGTCATTTTGAATAATTTGCGTGTGAATAGCCACTGCCAAATAATCACCCCTTAAAACCCACCCCAGATTTATTCATTTTTTTTCAAAATTTTTCTCGTGATATGCACATCATTTCTGACTTACTTAAACAATAACACAGGTTTACAAAAAAAGGGTTGTCTGGATCTGGGGTCAGACCATACGTTTCTTATATATTTTTGACGATGAATTCGAATCTATTTTTAGTTTTGCTCTATCACGTCAGGATTTTGAGATATCCTGACCTAAAAGTGCAAAAAACACGGTTTTTTGACATATTTGAGGTTATGTAGCTTTGCGATTTTTTTTTTTTTTCGAAAATCAATGTATGGGATCTTAAAGTACAAATCTTCATCTTTAGAATGCCGTAGAGTTTGCTCAAATATCTTTTTTTTCGCTGACATATCGAATTTTTAAAATTGTCTGTTCATATCATATCTTTTCCAATACATTTAACTAGACGGAAACCTTATGGGGGGCGTAGCCCGTCCTGGAATAATTTTTGCCCGTCCTGCGGCGACTGCAGACAATAATTTAAATCACAGTACACCCAAACCACAGTTGGCGAATGGAAATAATTGTTAAGAGGACTGTAAAAATGGTACCCCATCGAACACCTAAAAATGAAAATGTGAAAATGGTTGCAACACATATAAAAATCATTTTACGCCGGCATACAAGTAAAAATTTGTTAATTGTTATTTTTTATGAATTTTCCAATTTAGATTAAAAAAATGATTTTACTTTTTAAAACACCTGCTTGCACAATTTGTGGTAAATAATGAACCATTTTGTTTTTAATTTGTCCGACTGACAATTTTTGTTAATAAATTTGTTAGACTTAATTTGTTATACATAATTTTTTCCATGAAAATGTACTTCATAACACCTCCTTAATTTTTGTTTTAAAATAAAGTTTAAGGTCTCTTCCATATATTACAACTTGTCTGCCTGACAATTTTTGTTAATTAATTCCTATAATATTTTGTTTTATAAATTAATGGTTTTAGTAAGTGCGTTTCATAACACCTCTCTTTTTTTTTACTTATAGTTTGAGATCTTTTTTATGCATAAACATTGGTCTGTCAGCTCGCAAAAAAGCCTAAATAGCCCAGCCTTCAGGTGTTTTAAGGCATCACTAAATGTTATATGGTTGAATTTTTCAGGATAAATATTTTTTTTGTTTAGAATACGACAAAAAACAGTTTACAGCTGGAAGGTGCCGGCGACCCCTAAAAAAATCGAAAATATTGACCGAAATTTGGTTTTTGGCCAATAACTCGAAAAATTAAAAATATGTATCAGATAACTAATAGCACTAAGCGATAGTGGGGTAAATTTCACATCAAAAACGTATACGAAGTTTTTTTGTACGATCAAAACTGTAGGCTCCGGATTTTTCTGTTTAACGCACGAGAATGGAGCGTGGCGACACACAAGTACGGTTCGCAAAGATAAAAACCTGGAAATTCTCATACATGTGTCCTAGCGAGCTAAGAACGTGGGCCAATCCCACTGAAAGTAATTGATTGAAATTTGTTCTACCTAATATTTCTCATTTTCTTTAGATAACCGCTGCTGCATAGGCAGAGTACCTACTCATTTATAGTTCTTATTTTTGTATTTGTATTTTCTATAACTACTTTATCATTTATTGTCTTTTACGTTGTTCTATAATAGGATTATTCTAATCTAGTATTATTATTATTATCCTTATTCTAAAATCATAGTTTTTTGCTGGCGTCTTGTACATTCCAGGGAAGAATTTCATCTTATCCTGGAGTGTTTAAAAATTTTCTTTCTTATTATTATTATTATAAATTTTTTATATTAAAAACTGTTTCTGTTAAGAAATTCGAGTATCTGTTTTTTTACGGGGGTTGTTTATAATTAAAGATAACAATGAAATACTTAGGCCCCCTCTAAAAATTTGTTTGCCCGCCCTTAAAACAGTTTCTAGCTACAGGCCTGATTCACCACCTTTTTCAATGCACAATTCTAGGTTCAACGCAATTCCGTATAACTTTTTCGAGCGTTAAAGACGTCACAACGTCCCTAATCCTCTCTATATTCGGGGGAAGATTATTTGCATAAACTATTTGTTTCAAACGGTCCCAACGATAAAAATCGGTCATAGTCAAATCAGGGCTGCTTGGTGGCCATAACACGGGACCATTTCAGCCGATCCAATTCTGGCCTCATCAGAGAAAATAATGTTTCGGTAAAAGTATTAATTATCCATGATTTGAGCGCCCATCCACAGACAAAAATTCAAACGTTTCGCAGGATCTCCGGGTTCTAATGCATGATTAAAAATGGGCTTGTAGGGATGGAACTTTCATTGTTTCAAAATCTGTTGAATGAGCAATTTACTAATTCCCAAGTGGAGCGATCTTCGCCGCAAAGAAAGTTTTGGATAGTTCACTACTGTGCCCTTTACAAGAAGAGTGGCGGCGTCATCTTCATCGCGTTCTATCTTGTTTTTTTTTTACATCCAGTATGGAGCCAGTTGACAGGAATTTTTTTGCCAATATTCGTGCACCTACATTTGAGATGTAAATATCTGGTAACTTTTGATTAAATTCTTCGAAAACTTGACGAATTGCCTTATTACCTTTGCCACAGCATTGAATTTAGGCCCGACGAGAGGGGGGGGGGGGGGGTCGCGGGTGTTTCACCCCGGGCCTGCAGTTTTTGAGGGGGCCCGGATTTAACCCGAATTTATGAAATCCGAGGAAAGTTGCAGATGCACATGTAAATTTTAATTACGAGGGAGCCCGTATGTTACTACCCCCGGGCCCTGTTTTTCTCTCGACGGCCCTGATTGAATTGGGTAAATTCGTTGGTCTTCTGACAACATTTTCAACGATTAGGGCAGATTTTCCTAACTTACAGTCGTTGAAAATAAATAAATAACAATTGCTATGACAACGCGAACTTATTTTTTGCTACTTTTCAACTAAATCTACCTATTCTCGATTTTTCTCTCAAACTAAAAGAAAATTTGAAAAGGTTAAATTGAATTGGCCGTTCTGGGACATGCAAAAGCTTTTATCAATACTTTTTTTTTGTAAAATGAAAAATAAAAAAGTTTTTCCACTTTGCAACTCAATCCGTGGACATACTGTATATGGGGGTTAGTTTTCACCCCTCCCTGGGAGTATGTTCGATACCTATTGTATGTACGCTGCTGTTTAACCTTAGTTTGTATAATTAGATTTTTTAACTATTCTCGTAGCTTAATCTTTTTCACCATTCCAAGGGTGTTCTTTGGCTTTTGCTAATGATTTTAGGTGTGTATGATTTTTTTGACCTCGTATTCGAATTCAGCGACCGAAAGTACATAGAGATACATGGGTCTGATTCGCTGGTCTGGATTTTTACTTCCTTCGCATACCGAAGGGAAGTATTGTATTCGAGAAAAAATCACCCTCCGAGATTTTTTCGAATTTTCACGTTTCAGATCACGTTGATTACGAAAATATAGGTTTTCAATTCCGTCAGTCTGTCTGTCTGTCTGTCTGTCTGTCTGTCTGTCTGTTGGTGCATTAACTAAAAAAAACTACTTGACGGAGAACAGTCAAATTTGGTAGATAGCTGACGCTACTGTCAGTGAGGAAATGGTTAAACTTTCATAGGAAAATATACAGGGTGGACAGTCTACAGGGAATACATTTTTTGCTCAAATTTAAAATTTCTACGATTCATGACATTCTAAACCCATTTCCGAAAAAAAAAAAAATATTTTTTTTACCAACATTTTTGAAAAAAATTTTACCACTAGAATAGATGTAAAAAAATTATATTTTGCTCAAATTTAAAGTTTCCACGTTTCGTGGCATTCTAAACCTATTAAAAAAAATTACAATTTTTTACTAACATTTTGGAAACATTTTTTACCATTGGAATAGACGGAAAAAACTTTTTTTTGCTCAAATTTAAAATTTCTACGTTTCGTTGCATTCTAAATCTATTACAAAAAAAATTGAAAATTTTCTCGAAAAAATTTGAATTTTTTTTTTTCCACTGCTATTGAAAAGATGGGAAATTTTGTTTCGCCCAAATTTAAAATTTCCACGTTTCATCGCATTCTAAGCCTATTTCAGAAGAAGAAAAATTCGAAAATTTTTTTACCAACATTTTTGAAAAATTTCTTACCACTAGAATAGATAGAAAAAACAATTTTTGGCTCAAATTTAAAATTTCCACGTTTCATGGCACTCTTTTTTGACCACTACCATAGAATTGATGTTTTCTAGCTCAAATTTAAAATTTCCACGTCTCGTGACATTCTAAGCCTATTCCAAAAACTTTTGAAAACAAAAAAAAATACTTCCCTTCGGTATGCGAGGGAAGTAATAAAAAATTTGCAAATTTTTGCCCGCCACAAAATACAGAACAGATGTTGGAAAAAATTTGTTTTTGCTCAAATTTAAAATGTTCGTGTTTCATGACATTCTAAGGGCCGGTACTTTCACTTAAGTATAAATATGGTTTATCCGGCGGATAACTATCCGAAGGATAAGATAACCAGAATTTGCTATCTACTGGATATCTTCTATCTGTACTTTCATTCAAATCACACCTTCGGTTAACAATTCGATGGATAAGATTTTAGACACTTCCCAAAGTAAGTGTTGCCAACTTAAGATGTGGTAAAACAAGAGAAATGTATGCAGAAGCTATGTACTTCAAATAAAGATAGAAATAATCCCCTACTATTATTGCTTACCTGTTAATGACATTTGAGTCATTTTGGTTATTTATCATTGTGAGTATGGTGTTTACAATGGCTTTTATTGTGCGATTTTGTGTTTGCATATTTTTAAATGGTATATATAAAATAAAACTGTGTTTCATGTGATACGTTTTTGGACAAAGTGAGGAAATACATAAATAGCAGTTATTAGATTTTTTTAATTATTCTTCCCGCCGTGGCTTGTGAAAGTCCGTAAAATCACCCAGTTATAAAAGTCACCACTGACCAACCCTTATCTAAAATATTGTTAAACACAAAACAACAAAGAACTTTTCAAAACTTAGGTTAGAAAATGAAAATAGAATAGCACTGCCAATCAGAGCGCAAGCGCGTAGGCGTGGCTTCATTTATCCGGTAGATAAAAGCCTTATTCGTCTATTTGGGCGCCGAATAGTTTATCCTAAGAACAAGCATATTTATCTGACTGATATCACTATTTGTAGATGAAAATACCGATTTTTTGCTTATCTTCTAGATAAGACTTACTCTAAAGAATAAATGTCGCTATCTATAGATGAAAGTACCGGCCCTTAACCTATTTCAAAAGAAAATCTAAAAAAAATTAAATTAAAAAAAAATGTTGAAAATATTTTAACCACTACTATAGAATTAGGTGTTTTCATTATGTGAAAATTTGTTTCTTTGGTATTATTAAAATGAAGTACTTGTTATACTAAAGCACTTATTGATAGTTGAACAGCATTCTATCGTCCATCAAATTAAAATTTCAACAAATAAATAACATAAAGTTTTAAATCGTGTTTAAAAATTGTTAAACACAACACTTTATTCCCTTTATTTACGTTTTACATGTGATTAAATAAGTAACGCCTACCTAATACGGGATTTGTAAAAGCTACTTTAGGAAATTTATCTGCAAAATAACGTTTTTATAACTCAAAATGACACTGACAATATAACTGATGACGTCATGAGTGCGTAGTGAATTGATGTAGTGTTTTTGGCGAAAACATTTCAATACAAAATTAAAATGGCTTATTTTAAGGTATTATTGGACTGTTTCTCAAAATTCAAGTGTTTTTATCTATAACAAAGCATTATCTTCACAGTGGAAGTGAATATAAAATTTGTGAAAACACCTAATTGATGATGAAAAAATTTTTTACCACTAGAACTGTATGAAAAAAAAATTGTTTGCTCAAATTTAAAATTTCCACGCTTCATAACATTCTAAACCTATTTAGAACAAAAAAATTTAATTTTTTAACCACTAGTATACATCCACTCCACTACGTGAATGTGGAACTGAAAAAGTGACAGATGCCAATAATATTTGGCATATGCACCTATTACAGTTTTATTCAAAAATGTACAGGGGGTCATCCCAAGAAATAATTCAACCATAGTGGACTTTTGTGAAGATATTTGCGCAAGCCTTCCATATTTGGCACCTGTTATTTAGTATTGAATTTTTGCTGTCGGATGACCATTCTGTGTATATTCTTTTGACCAAAAGTTATCAGGTTTTCTTTGTAATAATAGTGATAACTATATTTCGATTATTATTCTCAATGTCATTTCGTAATTAATAATTTTTTAGAGTGACTGCCATGCACAAATAAAGAGAGAAGTTCTGTGTAAATACCTTTTATGTAAGGGTAAAAAGGGATAAAACTAATTAAAACCCCGACGTTCACAAATATAAAATATATAATTAATTAGGAAGAGATTACTACAATGCAATATGACATGCGAACATTTCGCCGACGCAAATAAGAATGCCTTTAAAGCGAATATCAATAGAACATTCATTCTAATGTTTTTAATATAATTTTTTAACTAAGCAATATTTACTGGTGCCCGGCTCCATTAAAACATTAAAAATCTGTAAATTCGAGAAATATCGTAAAATATACAGAGAACAACTTTAAATCAGACAATAAAAGAAATTTAATATTACACACAACTTTAAAAATATTGGAAATGTGTCGCACATACGTGAATTTGCGTATGTACAGAAGCACCTTTCGTGCCCCTTCTTGGGTATTTAAAGCCATTGCCCCTATGTTCCCCAATAGGACCGTCTCTGGTATGTTATACAGGAAATAAATAAGCATATAGACAAAGACGTTACATTTGCAAATACATTAACTAAATAACCATTCACATCTATAATCTATTGTGAAATTTGTCATTGAATTTTAAGTAAGTACAAGTTTAGAACTTGTTTTGACCTGCTAAGATCTGCAAAATTGTCTAGACTTAATATTCATCAATTCATCGGTATGTTAAGAAAGTATTAAGGAATGGAAATTTCCACTAGATCCGTAGTTAATTCATTCCATTAGAGATTGCTGAATTATTAAATCCAGTTGCGTGTTCATGTTAGAATGCAGACGTTCAATTATCAAGAAAAAAACGTAGCGTGTTATAAAAAGAATCGATTAATACAGAGTGTATACAAATGCGGTTGCGTTTTTTGAACTTCAACCTCAACCGAATCAAATAATTTTATTTAATTTCAGTATTACAATTAAAATGAAAATGTATAGTTCATTTACGGTTAGAAATGTTCTTTCATTATTAATTGTGTATACAAATTAAGATTTAAATCTAAGGCACATTACTAAATAGTAAAATAGTAGTTTCTATAAGTCTAAAAAAAAGATTTTCTCGAGGCGCCCTCTAAAATTGTTCCATACTGTATAAATAAGTACCTACGTTATGTAAGTTGACGACTCTTGGACAACAGGAACGGGTGATGACTTTCGTTTGATATCTACTAATAAAAATTGTATATATAAAAAACGTATTTAAAACAAAGCTTTTATTTAAAAAATGTACTATAGGAAAGTAAAAAATTATTTTGAAATTCATACATCTGGAAATTAAGAGCATTGAGGGCGATCATATAATACTATTGTATATTTACTTTACTCAATTGACTGCCCCCAAAGCTTTTGGTTTTCAAGTGTATGAGGGAACCCTCACAAATCTCATGGGAAATTGGCTTACGATGAAATTGGCCCCCGCCCGGTGAAATTCGCTGTAATCGATATATGTTATTCCTCTCGAGCTCCTAATCAAAAGTTCTTATGGGCATAAGATCGAAAAATGGACAGTTTCCCATATATCGGGGGTGCAAAGAGGTTGCTCATTTCTTATGGGAAGTAGCCCCCTGGTGAAATTCGCTGGAAGCGATGGATGTTATTCCTCTCGAGCACCTGATCAAAAGCTCTCATAGTCGGAAAATGCACAATTTTCCAAATATCGGAGGTGCAATGTCGACTTTACAACCCCGGTAAGTGAATTTTCCGACCTTGTGTCCGTGAGAACTTTTGATCAGGACCTCGAGAGAAACAACATATATCGATTCCAGAGAATTTCACCAAGCGGGGGCCACTTCCCATAAGAAATAAGCATCTGCTTTGCACCTCCGATATCTGGAAGATTGTTCATTTTCTGACCTTGTGCCCTTGATCCGGAGATCTAAGGGAATAACATATATTAATTTCCGCCAAATTCCCTTAAGATTTGTGAGGGGTGCTGTATAAATTATTTTTTACTTTTTAGTACATTTTTTTAAATAAAAACTTTGTTTTAAAAAATTTATTTTAGGTATAATTTTAATTCTTTGTTTTTCTTATTTTACAGACACACTAACAGACAGACAAAAACCGTTCATCTGATACCCATATTAAGGGGGTTGTAAAGAAAAAGGTAATCCGCTATCCTGGTGCGTCCATCATATAAGATTTAGAATGATGTCACATAGTTTATCATATTTTACTAGTCAAGTCCATTCATTTGATATCCATATTAAGAGGGTTGTAAAGAAGAAGGTAATCCGCCATCTTGTGACGTCCGCCATATTTGATTTAGAATGATATTAGATATACTATATTGCATTGTCTCCGGACCTATATATGTAAATTTTTATGCTGTAAATGTTTATATTTTATCGTAAATTTATAAAAGAGTTCTTGAATGGAACAACTTTAGGTGATGCTGAAAGTTTCAAAATATCAAATTAAATTTCACTGTCGCTTTTCGATTCGTTTCGCACATTAACTTATTCTCTCTAGTGGCAATGAAGCACTTTGCGTTCTTAATACACATACAGATATTACAGACACCAGCAAAGAAACAGAATACACTGCATAATTGCATATTCTTTAGAAAATAATAAAACGAAATTAAATAAATGTTATTACCTATTGGGAATTAATTCAAAATGCTATTCAACATTGGAAAGATACAGTGAAAGTTTGAATTAAAAACTCGTTAGATTAATTTTTTAAAGTTGCTTTTAGGTTTGCCATCCTTCCAGAAAAAAATATACTGGAATGTTGATCCTTAACTTATACATAATTTGCATAAGATGAATTAAAAATTGTTATTGCCATTCTGAAAAATATCTTTAAAAATTTCTAATAGGTATAGTAATTTTGTTGGTAGGTACCCAAAATGAATTTACCATTGTATATTTTCCTGATTCTCTATTTGTATGTTTCATCATCATAATTAAATATTTTATTCGATATCTAATTTGATAATTGATGGTGTGACTTGCATTTTAGTTTGTTCGATATTCGAAAAGTATTCTTTTGTAGACGGAAATGTGTGCAACTTACATGACGTGTGGTATGGTTCCATTTAAATACAGACACTGGATAGGTATTACGTACTAATTGCACATTATTACACAAGGTTGTATCATATTTTGTATGAACTGAAAATCTTTTTCAAGATGAATTTACAAATAATGAAATGACGTCATTATCTACATTTGAATAATATGCTATAGAATGCTAAACACAATAATATAGTCTTGATCAGATAAAGGTAAACGTTTAAAAAAAATGTTTGGATTTAAACGTTCTTTAAAAATTGTCTACTCTTAGTCTGGCACTGTGTACTGTGTGTACTAGGCAAACAATGAAATCAATTAATTTACATATTAACACGTAACCATAAGGTCAAAATAATATTGCCGTAAACTCAATGACATCTTCACTAGTATCAGATGAAATCATTTAGTTAATTTAATTTAGAAAATTCGTCAATTGTTCCTACCAGAAATTTAATTGCAAGTATTTTTATTTTCGAATCAAAGAGAAAAAAATTACTTTGCTTTACATATACAGTATTTCTCACTTTTCATGACTCCCATGTCAGAACACCTTTATCAATGATGCGATTTTTTTAAAATTTGGGTGGATGGTGTTTCCCCACCAGGAGATTGTATCACGGTAAAATATTTAAATATTCGTCAGTATGAACCTAACTTCCCAAAAAAATATGTTAGGCAACTTCAGGCAAAAACAATTTCATAATCTTATTCGTTGTTGTCAAAAACTCACTAATACCGAATTTCAATAAGATAGTGTACTTGGTTCATGTAATAAGAAAATAAAATTTTCCTTTTTAAACTACTAATTATTACAGGCATAACTTTATTTTCGGACGTAATGAGAGTTAATTAAGCGGAGAAAGACAGGCTTTCCATTTAGTATTAATCACGTGACGTCAATCAGTTTACATAATATAAATATAAAAAACTGACTTGGAAATAGAGACTTAATTTAATAATATGTGCAACTTTAATAAGATTTGATGGCAATTGTGGAGAATAACGTGGCATTGGAATTTTCGCGTAATTTTTTCAGGGAACACTAATTTTGGGTCGTAGAACGCTAATCTGAAGTGGGTTTTCAATGCAAATGTACAGTTTTTCCAAAAAATTTTTTTTAAATTTTTCAGAATAACACAGTGCAAACACTAAAAACGCCTTGATTTAGGCCGATTTGGATCCCGTGTTCACAATGTAAATGCTTTTCAGAACAATTCGCTTTGTACACACTGCAAGAAAATGGCTTTTTCGTAATAATAGCTACATTAAATATAAATTATTTATGAAAACTCCATTTCTTGTTGATTATTTGACACATCAGCCATAACATTGTTGCGCATGCGCGTCGAGAAATTAATTTTATAAATACCTACTTACAAATTGAAAAATAAAATTTAAATAAGCATACTTCTATGATCATCTTAGCCTTAGCCAATACTAAAAACTGTTGTTCTATTAAGAATATTTTCAATATATTGTGTGTCCCAAATTGATTTTCTTAGAAATGGTCCGTTTTTGTTATTTCCCAGCAAGGACCAGTGTGGAGGTGAGATCACATACCTTGCCAGGAAATGAAAAGCTCCTTGCTCTTCTCGGGTACCACCTACTGACTTCCAACCTGGTTGAAAGTCAGTAGGTGGTATCCGAGAAGATCAAGGAGAATTTGCGCCGGCGCAAATGATCCTTGCTCTTCTCTGATACCACCTACTGATTTTCAACCTCGTTATCAGTAATAAGTGGTATCTGAGAAGGGCAAGGAATATTTACGCCGTCTATTGACTTTCAACCTGGTTATCAGTAATAAGTGGTATCCGAGAAGGACAAGAAACATTTGCGCTGGCGCAAGACCTCGGCGACAGTGACCGCTTCCTGGTTCGGAATCGCATAGGCTTCCGGCCACTTACTAAAATAGTCGATGGCAACCAGTATGTACTTGTTACCGTCCTTGGTTATTGGAAATGGTCTGCCTATACCGATCGCAATCCTCTCAAATGGAGCTCCGACGTTATATTGCTTCATTGCACCCTTACTTCTAGTCTATGGTCCCTTACTGGCTGCACAAATTTTACAATTACGTCACCAAACTTGCCCATCTTGACGACTATTTACCCAGTAAAATCGGTCTCGGACGTTATTCAGGGTTTTATTAACGCATAATACTCTTTCTCAAATAAACTGAAATGCACTTTTGCTGTCTAAAATAACCCTTACAATGTTTATGTTTACACTAGCCTCACTTGTCACTTTTCAACTTCTTCCTCTTCTGCCGGGAATCTCGCTTTATACACTCTAAAATTTCCTCTAGAGTTATCTAGAACACAATCGAGAATCTTCTCCCATCATACTCCAGAAAACTCGATCTCTTTCTACAAATTTCTAGGACAGTCACTATTAGTCATGGGCGTATCAGTCTCTATTTTCTAGGGGGTGTAGTGCATAACATTATGTTTTCTAAAATCATACTGATAATAGCAAGGCAGTGGGATTAAATTTCTATAACATCTACCTTTTAAACGTAAGTTGGCCATGACAATTATTGAGCAAACTATGATTTAGTAATCTATCTAAGTTTTATTATTTATTGACTTGCTCATAAATTAAATTTGTTTGAAATTGAACTTATTTTGTTTTCAATTATTGTTTGATTTAGACTGTTAAGCAAACTGACTGACTTCACGTGATTAATTATAAATGGAATTAGAAACGGAAATTTTATTTTCTTGCGTGAACGTCAAGTACACTATTTTATTGAAATTCGGTACTAGTGAGTTTTTGATAACAATGAATAAGATTATGAGATTGCCATGGTGAAAACTTTGCCTAATATCTTTTTTGGAAAATTAGGTTTATTTTTCTTCATAAAGACGAACGGCACTGGTGGATTTTAAATATTTTACCCTGAAACCATCTCCTGATGAGTAAGTATCTTCCACCCATTTTTTTTTTAAATCGTATTGGTAATAAGGAAGCTCTGATATAGGAGTCATGAAAAGTGAAACATGCTGTATATACAAGAGTCTGCTAAATTTTATTCATTCTATGTACGTATTGTTAATCTACTTAAAACACTGCATACATATATACGTATAATTTCCAGTGCTTCTAGTAAATTAAATTCTAAACCTTTATTGGCAAAGTGCAAGACTTCTATATAATATTATTGATGTCTGGGACAGCATGATTAATATTTAATATATAATTTGCAAACGTGGAATGGGTATTTTGTAATCTGAAGAAGGGACTTTGTCCAATTAGTATGTTATTGCACTCTGAATATTTTAATTTATAAACTCCTGATTTTCCATGCTATTAGTTTTACCTTAGGTACCCCCCATATTGCTGCTGCTAATCCAAATTAGCCCACTTTAATCCTTTCTCAGAAATACCCCAATTAACATCCATGGATTTCCTAACATAACAACATTTCCATTATCCTAAAATACCTTCACAGTTCTAAAATTTACATTATTTTATTCAATAAGCTACTTTAGTAGGTACTAGACCTTTTGTATTTAATTCTATGAATCGTTGTTTGATAATGACGTTACCTTCTGAAACTGCAGTCAAAACTAGTGTTTTTTTTTCTTTCGTTTCTGTGATAATGAACTACCACATAGTAACGGCTTCCTCGGTCAATTTTTTAAGTAATATTTGACATCAAAACTGCCTTTGTAAGGATCTCCTAATATAGCATCCTTCATGCATGCATTATAATAGAGCACAATTTCGTAAAAGTCTTCTGTTTTTTTGCATTACGTGCTTGAAACTATTTTCAAAAATGGAGATTATAGCACACCACCCACTGGGTCAGATAATTTTATTGTCACATATTCTCACCCCTGAACCACCACCCTTCAGGACCCGTGTGTTCCAAAATAATTTAGCAAGGGATAAACACTAGCGCTATTTATTTAATCACTTACTGGAACTTAACAATACTTTTAATTCAACTAAAATACAATTTTACTGAGTAAAAATAATCTTTAACAATGTTTATTACTTGATATTTTCACTTTGTATTTACTTTCTAACCTCTCATTTGTCATTCTAAAACTCTGCTTCCTCCGCATGTTTACATTCGGCTTATAGATGCCCATCTAGAATAAAGTCTAGAAACCTTCCGTGGCAATCTGGCATACTGTAGAAACTGGATCTTCCTCTATAAATTTCTAGAAACCTACTTCTACCAGTGGCGTATCAAACTCCCGTTCCAAGGGGGTGTAATCGTAACATTATGTTCAAAAGATTGTTTCTATAGTGAGTGCAAGAAGTAAAAAATGACGGAACCCACTTATAATGAATGGGTTTTCATGATGTTTTTTGCATTTAGTTTCTAATACTGAGTACAAAAAAAACCTTTAAAAATTGCCGTTTTTTACTTGGGGGTGGTTCCCATTCCCTCTAGAGGAGTGGGCAAAAAAGTTAAAGAGTAACCACCGAATCTAATGTAGAATCTTATTTTAAGAGAAAAAGGCGGTTTACAATTCAAGCACAAATTTTTTTTCCATCTGTTCTAATGTTTTTTTGAAATAGGATTATTATGTGACGAAATGCGGAAATTTTAAATTTGAACTAAAAATTTTTTTCCCATTTATTTGATTTTTTTTTCTGAAATAGGTTTAGAATGTCATGAAGCGTGAAAATTTTAAATTTGAGCAAAAACATTTTTTTTCATCTATAGTTCTTGTGGAAAAAAATTTTCCGAAAATTTCTCTGAAGATATTTTTTTTAATTTCTTTTTGAATTTTTATTTAAATAGGTTTAGAAAATCCATCAAACGTGTAAATTTTAAATTTGAACGAAACAATTTTTTTTTTTCATTATCTATTCGCTTTAGACGGTCCACCCTGTATATTTTCCAGTGAAAGTCTAATCATCTCTTCGCTGGCAGTAGCGTCAGCTACCTAGCAAATTTGACAGACGAAATTGAAAACGTATATTTTCGTATCCTACATGATCTGAAACGTGAAAATCCGAAAAAATCTCGGAGGGTGATTTTTTCTCGAATCCAATACTTCCCTTCGGTATGCGAGGGAAATAATATGATAATTTAAAAATGGCGCTCAAACGATTATCAGTCGAGATATAATGTTTCAATCTAAAACATGTCAGAAACAATCAATATGATGTTAAAAATACATATCATAGAAATTAAAGGTCTTGTAGTACTCTTTGTTTTTGTTTCTATCCGTATACAGCTTGAAAAATAACGGTGTTATGTGTAAAGCAATTAGTGTTTTGTCATTTTTTTAAATAAAATATTTAGGATTTTCCTGCTATTATTGGCCACACAATAAAAATTCCAAAAATCTGTACCCGTTTTTATTAATATTAATTAATATTATTATTAATATAGTATTATCAACATGCTCTAATTTTGAGAGCTTCAACTTATCAAGTTTTGAAGAAATATAAGATTTAAATGTATTTCTTTGCCATTAAAAGTTCAAGCCTCACATTTGTACTGTCATAATTACGAAACTATTAATTCTACAAATATTTAAAAAAACTTATTAATATATCGCTTAAGTTTTATATTGTCATATTTTCATATTTTCCTTTAATGCAATTGTTTTGGAGTTATTTACAAAAAAAAAGGGAATTTCTTTAGCATAATCGTAAAATTTTTCTTGATGTAAAGTTTATTTTTAAAAGCGACTGATTTAAAATGCCAAAAAAATAGAGCGTGTATAGTGTATATATTAATAAGAATCAATACAGGTTTTTTAAATTTCTATTATATGATCAATGGTAGCAGGAAAATCCTAAATTTTTTCTTCAAAAAAAAAACTACAAACCACTCCTATTGGTTTACACAACATTGTTATCTTTCAAGCTGTACGAACAGAAAGAAAATCCTATGAAAGAGTACTTCAAGCCCTTTAATTTCTGTAATACAGGGTGTAATCAGTTTCATGTCATTAAAGAAAACTGGTAATGGGGACCGACTAGACAAACAAAAAACCTTTATGACTTTTCCCTTTAGGGGCACTTCGAAAAAAACTGATCTAGGTCAACATTTTTATATTATGGTAGACAACAATTGAGAACCACTGCTTTTCTTGGTAAATGGACTTGTAGTTCCCAATTATACAACTTTGAAATTGTCATAAAAAGTGCTCGCCGGCACACGCGGTAGCCTGCGGTGTCAAAGCAAATATCTTGGATCATCGACCACCTTTGATGGACCGCCTCAACTGAACTGAGGCAATTATAAAGAAGCAAATAATTCGTTCTCTCTTCGTGCACAATTGCAAGCAAATAATGGCCATAGGGGTTTAAAGAGAGCATTTCCTTACATGCGTGTTTTTTAATTTGGAACAAAAGATTGGATTGTTTATAATTTAGAAAATTTAAATGTGGTTTATTAACATTTGTAACATAAATGAGTGTCCTGCGTTAAAAGCTTACTACCTAGCTAAATGATTCAAAATCTCTGCATCTGCATCAGTACACAGTTCGGTACGTCGAATTAAGGACATATGCACTTCGTTCAACACTAAACACTAAACTATCAACTAACGTTGTCAATAAAGAAAAATAAAATAAAAACTTGGTACAAAAGCCAAAAAGAAATACAAGTAAAAGAACGAACAAGTAAGTTGTGTCTGTACGTAATCAAGAATTTGACAACTTGAACGGTAGGTAAGTCAATAAAATAAATCTTAATTATAAATACACAATGACGCGAAATTCAAAAATAACAAAAACAAAGAACATGTTGGACATGTGTACATAACGAAACACCCACAGTAACTAAAATATTGCACAAGGGAGAGTTAGAGTATAGTTTTCTTCAGATCAGATCTAGATCTAAACCTACCTCAATATTCCAGCAGTTCTCAAAAAATTTTATTGAAAATTTGCGAAATTTTTGTTTATTTCTTTTCTCCAAAACTATGAGCTTTAGACCCTATGTTATATAAGGATTTTTTGTTTGTCTTGTCGTTCCCTACCACCAGTTTTTTTAATGACATGAAAGTAATTACACCCTGTATATTTTTAACATAATACTGATTGTTTCTGACATATTTGATATTTAAACATTATATCTCGACTGATAAACGTTCGAGCGGCATTTTTAAACTATCGTGTTTTTAGGACTATTATAATAAACAAAAAATAAAATACTACTAATGTCATAATCTTATTTTTGGTACCATATCAATTTTTCCATAAATGTACTAGAATTTTAATCTCAAGTCATAACTTGGAAAATATAAATTTACATGAAAAATTGTATACTATCTTTTTCTCTTACAATTTGATTCTATATCAGATTAGGTGGTTACTATTTTACTTTTTTGTCCACCCCTGCAAAAGGGAAATACCCCCAAGTAAAAAACGAAGATTTTTAAAGGGTAAACTTTTTTGTACTCAGTCTTAGAAACTCAATGCTAAAAGTTTCACGAGAATTCATTCACTATAGACGGGTTCAGAGGTAAGAACCTAATTGTCTCGACTGCTATTCCTTATAACAGAATTTCAGATTGTTAACAGATACACTGATTAATTGTATTTAACGCATTCTTAACGCATTACATGAATAGCTGCCTAGCAAATATTATAGTGAGTTCACTATAATATTTATCAGTTCTATACCAAGAGATTTTGGGTTGCGGTGTACTTGAGCAATGCATCACATCGCTGTTGTGATCACAATTTTAATTAACAGCATGTTAACAACAAGAATTTCGAGCTGCACACATATTTTTGATTTGTGTATATCTCAAGTTATCATTTAGTACCAATTAAACAATTCTACTTCACGGAATGATTTGACTTTTCTCAAAAGTCTTTCATCAATTCAACATATGAAAACGTGAATCTAGCAGCTATTGATTTGAAACTAACTATCCAATTTCATATTCAACGATTCAGTTGGTTGATTCATTAGAAAGTCAGAGGAACAGAATCAATATTTATAAGCGTCTTGTATTCGATACAGAGAAGGCAATTTTAAAGTATACAAAATAATACCCTATTGTTTTTATAAATAAGAGATTTTGATAAAGTAACTATTTGCATTTAATTCCGAATTTCCCTATTCGTACCAAATTTTAGATTATCTGTGCTGTTGTTAACGAACATGTATAATGCTCCGTTCCAAAAGATACAAATCTTTAAGAAAAATTGAATTTCGCCGAAATTTACATGAAAAATTGACTCACTTCGAGAAAGACCGAAACCAACCTTCGGCACCGTCGTTCGTCGAAAGCACAATAAAAATAATTTCACTAAAAATGCACTTGAAAATAACTAATATTTTTCAGACCGCGAACGACAGAAAACGGCCTGTCGTTCGAACATAATTTTCGAAGGTACCAAAAGCTGGACTTTCAGATCAATAAAATCAAAGTCTGTTACAAAGGACGGAAATTACAGTCAAGATGGAGCGAGTAGCTACTTTAAAAGTCATGTTTTAGCAAAAAGTTCACGGGGCAGGTTTTCCACTAAAAACCTTAAACATGTCTTTCAGTTCTGAAAGTAGAGGAGAATATTCCGAGACCGAACCATTATAGGACCCATTAAAAATTATTTCAAAATTCGGGCGAAAATCGAATGCGACCTGACGTCAAAAAGGTATGTTTGGGTTCAGTGCCGTTAGAACGTTTTTTCAAGCTGGAAAACTATTGAACTCATATAATAAGCTTCTCGAAGCAAATTCATTCTGATGAATGATACAATCATCTATAAAAATTACAAGCAAATAAAAACGATCCGAAATTTTAAGTGCATTATCAGACAGTGAATAGTTTTCAAACGTCAGGCATTTATTTTAATAGCATACCTATGAGACTGGAAATCTGAATCTTTTATTGCAATCGTTGTTACACTACTCTTGCCGCTGTATGAGTTACGCTTCCTCGTAACGTAACGTCCTTCCACGGGTGGTGCTCGCTGATCAAAGTTGTTTTGTATGCAATTAGCTTAGGCTTGAATATCTCTATGTTTGTACTTGTTGAAGTTTAATCCTGAATAAATAAAAATATATTTTGAATTCGATTCTATTTTTATCCAATAGATCTAGGCTTTACGACCTACGTGCGATTCTGTGGCGTGAATCGGATAACTGTTTTTCACTAGTCGACTCCGATCCCGCCAAGTCTATGCAGCAGTCCGATTACTCACAGAGTCTATCCATGGTCATTATAGTCTAAGAAGTGTTTCTCAAGTGCTAATTTATAAGACATCTGAAGAGAAGTGCGCCGCTAGACAAGACTGGATGGAAGGCATACTGTAGCAATCGAGGTAAGTGTAATCTTCTTCATTTTTGCTTTGCGGAGTGTTAAGAGTCACCAGCATCCCCCTCGAGAATAGATAAAGTCATAGACAGTAGCAAAGGTACGGCTGGCACCATATAATTATAAATTTTCGTCGTGTCCTTCAGACGCGCGGTACTAGGTTCATCCTCACTATCTCTAAACAACATCGAATTCGAATTTTCACACCTTATTAAGATTGTTAACTGTCATAAAATGGCTAACATCGGTAAGCAAATTTTGGAGGAGCAATGAATCATTGTTTATATATTATAGTAAGGACAACCCTGCTCTCCCGTTTAGGCTTCATAGTATAGAAACTGGCATGCAAATTACCTGAAATATTAGTAAAAACTGGATATATGATTAATCAACATAACAGATCAGATAAGAAAAGTGATATGAGAATTTTTCTTAGTGGTGCAAACTTAATTTACAAATGAAACTAATTTTAAAAAAAATGTCTTGGCATTTGCTAATCATGGTTTAAAAGTACACACCTTGCAGGTTCAAAATGTCTGCCGTTGTACCTTCACTAACCGAGATGTATGCCGATCGTGTTTTTGTAATAACTGAGTTGTAATTAATAAAATCAACTTGATACCTGTTGTCATGCCCAGTGGTATAGCTTGCAAATTTAGAATGTCTAGCTGGACCTCTACTAACCAGGATGGTATTTTTTGTATTCACTGAGTAGTAAGTAATCCGTAAAAAACTATTAGCTTGATACCAATACATTTTGAGTCATTTAGTGAAATTTTCACCACTTTCTTTATCTGTCAGGGCCAGGCCTATAGCCACATTTAAAATGTGTGGGGGATACCCATCCGATTTCAGGGGTGTCAATTCCTTTATAACTTAGGAAATACTACAAAATTGTTCCACTCAGAGAATATTGGAGTTTCTTCAGGGACTTCTCAAATGTTTCAAGGAGGTGCCGAATACTCCCTGGTACCCTACACACTACAGGCCTGTGCCATGCTTTAAGGGGCAGGATTAATAATGTCTTTAGCTGTTCCAAATGTGTCAGGTAACTGCACGCTGGCTCCTGTACCTAACATAGATATCCTCAAAGATCTCGTTTCATTTTATTATTTTAATTTTCTTTCAGAAAAACAAAATAAATGCATACTGATTGAAGATAAGTGTGCGATTGCAGCAGGTTTAATTAAAAATAAATAAGAGTACCATCCCCAGCCATGTCAACGGCGTTCAACGTATTATGTTTATACTTTTGCATAATACATATTTTTAATGTATGCAATGTACACCATGCATGGTTTATGTAATGAATATAGTTAAATAAAATAAAATGAAATACATTTACTTAAATAGATAATTTGCATTAATCACGTCCACCAGCCTATTTTCCAACTTTTTGTTAAATTGGGATCTATTTAGAAGTCCAGCAAACAAACATTTATGTATTTTTAATAAACTCCAAGATTTTATATCCAACATAGCCGCTAATTTTTGACATTTTGGCCTTATGCTCCTTGAGAGATTTGCAGAATATTCAGAGTCACTGTGTTTTGTAAGCTCTTATAATTTTTCTATAACGCTAGATAAATATTGTCGCATTTCTACCCCTTTATTAGGGGTGTAGGACCTATTCTTGAGTATTATATGCGACGTCCACAGGTATCTCCCATATTGTCCGGTTACCCGGAGTCCTATCGGCGATACCCATGAAGTCACTTTAACTCGCTTGGCATACAAGAGGATTTAAACTAATTGTTGAATGAATACTCTATTAAATAAAACATAGAGGTAGAAAACAAAGTACAAGTTTATTAAATTGAATTAATACAAAAAAGAGTCTACTTACATTTTATATTGCAACCCCTGGGGACGAACCATCCTGGGGTAGGAGTTGTGTCCACGCAGTACCCGGCGGACTTTCTATTACGCCGCTCAAAACCCAACTGACTTTTTTACCGCGCAAGGTATTATTAATTTTATTGACACAGCACTTTTGCCCTGGCGACAATGTAGTGCGGTGAACCTGCTTCCAGCTAAGTCAGCTTTTTCGAAACAAAGTAAAATGCAAAGAAATACGTTAAGCCGATCTCATGTCTCAAATCATATCCGTTACCCACAAACGATGTACCAGGTGTCCCAAATAAATTTCCAGTACTGCGTGACACATCTCCCCCATCCATGAAAGCTGGTCCCCAGCTTTAAACATTTAGGTATACAGAGAGGTACCGGGATCGACGCCCGGCACCTCCACCACGTGTCGCATTTCTACCCCTTTATTAGGGGTGTAGGATCTATTCTTGAGTATTATATGCGACGTCCACAGGTATCTCCCATATTGTCCGGTTACCCGGAGTCCTATCGGCGATACCCATGAAGCTACTTTAACTCGCTTGGCATACAAGAGGATTTAAACTAATTGTTGAATGAATACTCTATTAAATAAAACATAGAGGTAGAAAACAAAGTACAAGTTTATTAAATTGAATTAATACAAAAAAGAGTCTACTTACATTTTATATTGCAACCCCTGGGGACGAACCATCCTGGGGTAGGAGTTGGGCCCACGCAGTACCCGGCGGACTTTCTATTACACCACTCAAAACCCAACTGACTTTTTTACCGCGCAAGGTATCGTTATTAATTTTATTGACACAGCACTTTTGCCCTGGCGACAATGTAGTGCTGTGAACCTGCTTCCAGCTAAGTCAGCTTTTTCGAAACAAAGTAAAATGCAAAGAAATACGTTAAGCCGATCTCATGTCTCAAATCATATCCGTTACCCACAAACGATGTACCAGGTGTCCCAAATAAATTTCCAGTACTGCGTGACAATATTTAAAACAATTTGAAAAAAAAATGTTTTTAAATTCATTATTATTGACCACGTGTTCGATCTCAGTATCCGAAGAGTCTGTCTGTACTTATGGTCCTCGAACTACAATGCATGCATGTCGATTTGGATAAAGCTATCCCTAATTTATCAATTAGGCACTTATTATGAAGGTATATCAGGGATTATCAACTTTTGCTTGGCATAGCTAGAAGTATGTATCTCATGTAGGTGATTATGAAGATACTGTTAATAGACCAGGAGGTTGCGTTGAATTTCAACAAGTACTATGAAGGGTACTATGAAGATTCCGCTCGCGGTATTGAGTTCGAGTTATGCGCGGAAAAACAATTAGATCAGCTGAAAATGTTTGGCTCAGGATATGAGTAGCCGAAGTTTTTTTTCGTAAAATAGATATTTAGTCAAGAAAATTTTCAAAATTTCAAGGGGTAGGGTATCACTTCCACGTATCTGCAGCGAATCTAATAATGGCCATTTTTTGGTGGTATTTCTTCAAGATGTCAAAAATCATAAACCAAGAAATTTCACAATTACAAAGGAAGGATGTCCCTTTGACCCATGCAGTTTTTATCGTAACTGTATTATTCTAAGACCTACAAATATAGATAGTAGAAGATTACTTATTGCATATTATTATCGCAATGGTAGATGTAATGTAGGTTGTCATACTATAAGTGGTACAACAAAACAAATTGCTGAATATCTGAACCTAAAAAAGAATATACTGGACATGGCTTAAGACGATCTTCAGCATTTATGTTGGTCGAAGGCGGAGGCGATTTGCTTACTCTAAAAAGATATGGAGGTTGGCATTCATAGGCGGCGACTTTAGAAATTTTGGCCGGGGGCTCACCAATTCTTCCGCAATACCTACTATATAATAGTCCATGAGAAAATTTCAAAAAAGGGGTAAACTTGAAAAGGGCTGAGACCAGGACGAGACCCCCGTCTTCGAGGGTGTTGAGTATAATGGTGATATTATTAGGTCTTCCACCCCTCGGGAAATACCCCTAAATGCGAAGAACCACCCCCTTTTCGCATTTTTCGGATAGACCGTATCCCTGATAACAATAAACGTCCCCAGGACGTATACTTAGGTCCTCGTTAGGTCTGAACGTTCCGGGTTTATATGGTACGTCCCAAAGACGTCCGTTTGCTATCGTCCCTAAAACGTTCTGAATAGAGGAGTTTTAAAGACATCCTGCTAGAGTCTAGTCAAGACGAACCTAAACACATTTGTGAAATAAGCTCTAGGAGTGATGTTTTTTTGAGCAGATGAGGTGATCTATTTAGAAGTCCAGCAAACAAACATTTATGTATTTTTAATAAACTCCAGAGCACCCGAGAAGTCGGCGCCTATGATAGCATTCCTAGACTGTGGCTAAAGGCTACATTGAAGAGTCAGTAAGCAGAAGGATTGAAATTTCTCGTAAATTGTTTAGTCATTCAAGAATAGGAAACACAACATCAACACCAGAAAACATTTTAATTGGGGAAAACCAAGAAATAAATTCCAATCTAGTACCTTCGACTTCATCAACTTATCAACTACAATTCTACAAAATGAAGTGCCTGTTAAAGAATTGCATATTTACAATAACACAAATTGTAACAAATATTTCATTTAGTAAAAATTAAAGATGCGGGTTTTTGTTCGTTTATTAAAAGTAGACGTTCTAAAAATGTAGATTCGTTTGCCTTATTTCCAGTTTTCAGAGAGGTATAATGAAAAACGTCGTTCATTAAACATCCATAAATGCTATTCCTCTGCTTGCATGACTTCCCGTGTTCGGCTACGCCTTCTGGACTTCTAATGAAATATACTATTTTGAAATTCAACGCAACCTCCTAGACTATAACTCATCACGTTAAATAAAAAATCATTGAAGAGGACGACTTTTTAAAGCCGCCTCCAGAAAATTATGAAATAAAATTTCAGGCAGTTGACTAGTTATTGAAACTTATTGCCTAATATCGATATTGACGGCGATGTAAAAAAAATCAACAAATAAACAATCGTATTTTTAACCGACTTTACTTCGAACTAGTCTGGCAAATGGATGAAGTTTTATTTCATAATAATTTTTAGTGGTGTTTTTTGGGTTACTTCAAATTTTTATGCAATTTTAAAGGTAGCCGACTTGAGAACAACTAGATGTGAGTGAAAAGCACCTCTTGAAAAGTTGAACGCAGCTTAAATTATCTGCTATTTAATTTCTATGTTTGTGTGACTAATTCTTGCTGAAATACAAAAAACGCGGTTTTTAAAAGATAGATTTTCGTATATAACCTGCTTATAGTTGTTCAAAACAAAAAATTCTATAAGACCTATTTGTAACTTTCGGAAAGATCTTATGAATAGTAGTTTACTTGTTTACATATGATTAAATTTTTGACTAAAAAATACCATTTAAAAAAAATGTGTTTCCATAATTCCCAAAAATAATAATTTAGCCAGTTTTCTGTCTATGTCTATAGCAGATCATAGATAGCACTTTTCAACAACTTTCGTTTCTTCTCTATACGATCAATAGTTCAGAGACACAGCTGTGAGAAGTTAGTAGTGCGCATCATAAATAATTTTAAGGTTTGCTTATTTCACGTACAGATGCCGAAAACTATTGACCGTACAAAGAAAAAGAGAAAATTCTTTTGAAGACCATTTCACTATCTAAAAGTAGGAAGTATTCCTATTAAAAAAAAATTAAAGTTGTAATATTCATAATGAGATAGTTGTTTGCAGATACTTCACTTTGCTCAATCTCATGATGAGGCGAGTAGAAATTGCAGTCTAGCGTGACACAAAGTTGCAGTTTCACAGTTGCAATCTCAACATCTTATAGAGTAGACCAAAAGTTATTTGATCCTAGAAGAAATTTCAAAAAAGTCTGTAATACAAACGCTACTTTGCCACTGTAGTATAGGCAATGAAGGTAAAATTTTGTAAAAACCTTGCAAAAATTAATAAAAGGATCATATTCGGGATTTAAGTATGTAATAACCTGGAGAACGATATGATGCATTCTTTGCACTTTCAAGTTCCGGGAAAATTCAAAAAAATTTGAAAAAACTTTTTGATTTTCGTTTTTTTTTCTCTAGCGGCTAAAATAATGAAAATGGAGAAATCAAAAGTTGTAGCTCGTCTCTTTCTCTACAAAAAAGGTCTTTACAAATGTCTGTCTTACTTAAGCCTTTTAGGAGATAAATACAGTTTTCCATTTATAGTTTTGAGCCGCTCCGAAATGCGCGGAAAATGAGAATTCTTCGGGAGTTTCGTACGACTGGACACATCCATCGATAATTCTTACTATTCAGAGCCGTCATAAAAATGAAAATAACGTAAAATGTAGAGAAAAGTCACAGCTTGAATGTGGAACTAATCATAAGATTCATACAAATTTTCATCATAGAGAAAAAAGTGTTAGAAGGTGGATTAGTAAACTTTATACAGTTGACTTATTCATATCTTCGAGTTTTATGCATCCTACCTATTTCTCCCGTAGCAATGGGTGCTTTTTCACTGCACGGATTCGATTCCACGTACTTTAATCTATATTTCGTAAAAATCTCATTGAAGAATGTTATGAAACAAATAAGTTGTACCTATTGTATATGTTTTACTGTATAATTGTGCATTTTCTGAACGTGTATGAATAATGCAGACAAATTCAAAAAATACTGCACGCATTTAAAAAACTCTAATGTCATTCGAAAGAATATGTTTTATTGTACTCATAATCCAAAAATTAAGACTGTGCTGTTATTATTAATTAAGGTATGGCGAATTGAAATCCAAAATTTGGAGGTGACTGATCGATGAGAAATATACCCTCTACTTTGATCCCAAGGCATATTTTTCCAACAAAAGTAATTGCAATAAAATGTAATAAAAAGTAATTGCAATAAAAGATATGAATAAATCTGTGGATCAATTGTACAAAGTTTACTAGCCATCTTCTAATACTTTCTCTGTGATACATTTTTTTATGAATTTTGTGATTAGTTCCACATTAAAGGTGAGACTTTTCTCTGCATTTTGTGTTATTTTAATTTTTTTAGGGGCTCTGAATAGTAAGAATTATCGATCGATTAGCCCGGTCGTACGAAAGTCCCGGAGAATTCTCATTTTTCGCGCATTTCGAGGCGGCTCAAAACTGTAATCGGAAATCTGGATTTATCTTCTAAACGACTTAAGTAAGACAAACATTTGTAAAGACCTTTTTTCTAGAGAAAGAGACGAGCTACAACTTTTGTTGAAACCTTTTTTCCCATTTTTATGTCCAGGTTATTACTTACTTAAATCCCGGAGATGATCCTTTTATTAATTTTTGTCACCCTAAATAGCTAATTTGGCTCTACTGTTATATGAATTTAATCTTTATATGGACACTTTCAAATGGACGACACCAACAACATTTGGTTTATTTTAGATATTTAGCATATAGACGAGATTAAGTATAGAGAATTATGTAGATAATGTATGTGCAATTAAGAATCTTTCATTTGTAGCATCAAGGATAAACTCATACACTTGCTGGGCCACTTTCAAGCAATGAGCTCTGAGTACGGTTTCAGTATAAATTACAATACAATGAATATTATGATTGTAGATCGAACAAATGAAAACGTCCCAAACACATTAATGATAATTATTGTCAGGTAGTAAATGAGATGGTTTACCTTGAAGATCTTGTAGACAATAGCGGAAACTGCGAATATGAAAATTGTCAAAGAATATACAGATATCAAGATCAGCAGCTTACCAGTCGAGCAAAATTTGACGTGACAGAAACATCACGAAGCGCAAAAAATTTAGACTTGCGAACGTTCTAGTTTTCTCAATCTTTATTTACGACTTTGAGACATGGACTGTTAGGCAGGTAAACAGACGGTATGTTGATATTTTCGAGATGTGGTCTGAAGATGTTATATAGCCGAATTATCTGAACAGCCAGTCTCACCAACAGCTTGATTATCCAAGAAATACTTCCTCCAAAACAACCCTCCAGTATCACATTTTTCCGAATCTTCTTATTTCGTAGCCTCATTAACCAGAGAGAAAACAATATAGAACGTCTGATATCCTAGGGAAAAACATATGACATGAGACGAAGAGGACGACCTCCAATACGTCGGAATGATCTCACCAAAGAACTAATGGGAAAGAGCTTTGGATCGTGGACAGCCACGACAGATGCCGTGAGGCGTCCGATGAGCTATGCAGCAAAGGGAGGCCAAGTAAAACATTGCATGAATCACTAAGCGTTTCTCAAGGCATGAATAATAAAAAGAATGTGCAATAAAGTTAGTGTTATAGGTTGTTTACATTTAAAATATAAATAGTCGTTGGATGCATATTTTGTTTGGGTTATGGATTTGTGAGAGGTACCTAAGAAATATAAACATGGACTGTTGGGAACTCATAAGAGGACATACGGGGCATTCGCTGTTAGACTGTCATATACACACACAAGTATTGTAGATATTTTCAATATAGTTTAATCATACGCAATATTAATTAGTTTTGTTTATCAGTTTGGGGGTGTTTCACCCCTAACCTTATATTTCAGAAGTGGGATGTGACCTTGTGATTAATATAGTGATTATGTTAATTATTTGAAAAGATAAAAAAATTCCCTGACAACGCCCCAAATTGTGGAGAACATGGCTCGAGAATTACTGGTGTTACATTGTGCTGTAAGTACAGGTTCAATAATTATTATAAATAAATATAGAAGGTTGAGAAAACAGCACGTATAACTGAAGTTATTTAAAGATGATAAGCTCTCATTTGAATATGATCTGTCAGTAGTAGATGGATGACTGGTTATGAAAAAATTATTGTTTTGCTCGCTTTTATCTTTGGGACGAATAGAAAAGTTGACTCAAAATGTGTTAAATTTTAGAAACTGTTAGCGATGTACCTCACAATAGGTACCCTTAATAATAAAATAGGTTTATTTATGCAGTAGAGAATAAATATTATACAAATATAATTTTTGCAATAATTTAAATATACATATATTAACGAGCATATAAACTGAAAAGAACACAAAAACAAAACATATGTATCAAATAAATTATTTTGGTACTGATGGGATTAATGTATGAAATATCTAGCCTCTGTTTAATTAAGTTATACCTAATACGAAAAATTATTTAATCATTTATTACCTTTTATTGTGATTGTGTTTGTTTATTTGATTTCGTACTTATGTTATGTACATGTTACTTGTGAAGAGGTTAATTGTTAATTGTGTACGTAAAAACTAAATTTCTATGGTAGCCGAGAAATTCTATAATTTTAACCATAGAAAACGTTCTTGAAAAAAATTCAAGTTTAACAATTAGGTATTATTAATTATGAAACTATGAAGTATGCCATTTAGTATTTTTAATCAATTATAAACCGGCTAAAATAAATAAATGCGTGTTTTTGTGTTTTGTTGATTTGGGCAGTGATAGGCTTTGTAAGTAAAGTCGTAGCCGATAAAACAAAATTAAAACAAGTATCTTTCAGGTAGTTGAGAATTCATTGGTTTAATAGTTTGTTAAGGATTACTGAAATTGACTATGTACTGTAAACATATCTCTTAATAGGAGGGTCCCAACTCAAACCAAAGTGTATGTATTATAAATACTCGATAGAATTTTATTAGTCTGACGTACTTTTACCTAACACTCTTCAGTTATGGTTATAAAAACATACCCAAATGTACACAAAATACGAGGATACCAACAGATGAGACCTTAATTTAGGTAATCGTTATATTATAAACAGTACTGAGATAACTTCATTGTGGTACCTATCACTTCCATACAGATAATGAAATTGTGTAAACTTTGAAAATTTAGAATGGATTTAAAGATCGATTTAGTTTTAATTTAAGTTACTTAGAAAAAGCAAACAATACGATGGTGCTTATACAGTGTGTTGCGGAAAACTTATTGTCTATTATTATTTGAACGAAAAAATATATATATATGTGCATATGTATGTATGTAATAATATATTATTTCAATGTAAAAAAAAAAAATAATAAGAAAGTCACTATTGTTCCATCCTATTCAAACTTCAAATCAGAGATAAAATAACAATGTCTTTATTTTCAATAGTAGTCCACAGTAGTTAACAAAACAGTGAAAAACAAAAATCAAATTACCGAAAAAAAAAGGCGAAGTTCACAATTAAATGTGCGTAGAGCACATTTGGCCTAAATTAAGTTAATAATAATTTAGTTATATATTTCTGGTTAACTGCTCGAAAATAGAAAGAGGGAGAAATAAAGAATATGCCTAGACCCTATTATTAAACAAGTTAGGCAAATTGACAATAGTATTAATACAAATTAATGACAAAATAATAAACAGTTCGTTGCATATTATTATGAACATTTAATTTAAATCAGTCGTTAACTACCTGAAATACTGATGCCAAAAGGGATATAATCTATCAGATAGATGGAACTATAAGACTACTACGTGTTGGGTATGGAACAAATGTAAAAATTGATTTAAATTAACTAAGCTGTGATCCACCAATTAGCGAGATTAGGTATAGTTGTGGTATAATTAATAACTGAAGCAAAAATTGTCTACAACAGACTATAATGTAGATGATGATAAAATTAAAAAAAAAAATAGGAAATGGCTTTGTTATGCAAAAAGAAAAGGAAAGAGATAAAAATTAGAAACATTTTCAGTTTGATGGTGCCAGTAACTGGATACTCCCGAGAGATAATCAATAGTGGAGTTGTAAAGTGATGCAATGACTATGTCAGTCATTTTAGACTTGAAGTTAAATATATATTATTGATTTTCTGATATGTGTAAAATTGTTAAAATTTGTGTAAACGCTTGCCTAAATTGTTTATATTAGAAAACTCTGTCAGGAAGTAAATCAGTAATATTCTATTGAAAAGTGTCAGTGCCATAACATACGAATCATATATATTATCTAGGCCTATTTGTTAGGCCGAGAAAGAGAAATACTCAGTTGCTAATAATAGTAATTGCTCATGGTTATTCAAAATTCTCTGAAGGTGAACCTGTACGAAGCACAAAATGATGGGGTAACTCGAGAGGGAAAAAAATGTTCTTAATATAATCCGAAACATCTGAGACGAATGAACAGTGTGAACGCTTTAATCGCATTATCAATAGATAGATAGATAGATAGATAGATAGATTTATTTAATTCTGTGTGCCAATTACAAAAATTGGATAGAAAATGTCAAGTAAATACAATAAATTAACAATATAGAATATAGAAAATGATGTTTGAGATTTACCAGTCAAACTAAAAAAAAAAAGGGGGAATTCAATGGCACATTTTACAAAGTCATGGGCTAGACGCCTACTGAATTACTGTTTGCATATAAACCACACAGTGATACAATAACAGATGTAACGTAGTAGTCTGTCTGAAATACGTGAAGTTGTTTACAATAAAAGTTCAGAGATAAAACATTGTCCATGCAATACGCATGATGAGAATACTATGATGTATTCGAAAGTCCGTGCAATAGGCACGATGAGAATATTGTGATGTATTCGAAGGTCCGTGCAATAGGCACGATGAGAATATTGTGATGTATTCGAAAGTCCGTGCAATAGGTACGATGAGAATACTGCGATGTATTCGAAGAGGCCATATGGTAGAATTTGCATAATGCTTGTAGATATACTTGATAGGTCATGTGATGAAATTTGCATGATGAGGATATATATGTTTGTGTGTGTATATATGTGTATATGTATGTATACATTGTATGCATGTATATATGTGTATATATAGCTGAATTGTGTATGTATCCGAACCCCTGTCGATCTAGGTTGATGGGATGAGATCACATGGTGTGCCCATTGATCGAACTGGTAATGAAATTCCATGATTAATTGATCACATGACCGAATAACAGCATGACAATGATTTGCTTAGTATTAACTTTAGTTCTTTATATTTGCTTTGTGTTTTGAATACTTAGATGCCTGTTGTATTTTGTACAGCTAAAAGCCTAATGTAACGCATAACTAATTATTTGTTGTAACACTTTTGTTCTTATTATTTATACGTACTGGATGTTTTTAGGATGAGTATAATTTGATTGGGGACAATCAATTGGAGCAGGATGGCCGAATGTTATAGGTTGTTTACATTTAAAATATAAATAGTCGTTGGATGCATATTTTGTTTGGGTTATGGATTTGTGAGAGGTACCTAAGAAATATAAACATGGACTGTTGGGAACTCATAAGAGGACATACGGGGCATTCGCTGTTAGACTGTCATATACACACACAAGTATTGTAGATATTTTCAATATAGTTTAATCATACGCAATATTAATTAGTTTTGTTTATCAGTTTGGGGGTGTTTCACCCCTAACCTTATATTAGGTGCTTTGGATGTGGCGTCCTTTGGATGTGGCTACCCAGGCAGTTACCTTGCCCCCAACCGGTCATGGCCAGCAGCTGTTCCTAGTAGAAAAATAGAAATTGAATATGATCTGGAAAATTCAATCATCCTGTAGGTTAAAGTTAACCAGAGATTCACCAAAACAATATTTAACATTTCTAACAATACGTACTAAACTTTAAACATCGAATCTTTTTCGATTCAGCCATTTTTGACACAATCTCAGATACGATGACGTAGGTATTTATCACACGTCACGGCTCACTTTTAACTTTTTTAATTAAATAATGAAACTCCTGTTAGGTTCATGTTTTCTCTCGTTCATCAACAAATAAAAAAAATAATTCGCTTCTGTATCTACATTCTGTTAGGTACTTATGACGAAATAATATACATATGCAAAGCAAAGCACATTTTGTTGCATTGTATTGTTCTATTTTTAGTATGAGTGAGTAGGTCGTATCATCGCGATTAAGCGAATGCGATATGTTTAGAAGCCAGTACTTTTCCATTCAATGTTTAACTGCCTCAGACAACCACGTTTAGACGGTTTTACATAAACTATTTGATAAACTGCGGGTGGCGTAATTCTATCCGTCGAAAGTCCTGATTACTTTTAACCGACTTTAACTGATAACGTAGTAAGGTTTAAGTTTAAAGAAATTAAAATGTGCTTAATTTAAACCCAAATTTTTAAATTTATGTTACGAACTTGCCACAGGAAATATTTTATCGAAAAATGTCAAGAGATCTTTTTTAGAGTTTATGAAATATTTATTAGTTTAATATCGCGTCCATTTTCGATAGAAAATCGATAACGTATTTTGAAATATGGCCTCTTTTCACCTTTTTGAAGAAATTCAATTTGTTTACTTTATTTTCGCAATTTGCGCAAAAACGGCGCTTTGCACGTCAGAAATCGAAAGCTTATTCAATTAGTAGCAGTTTGAGACCAGTCACATGCCTTTTAGGCTGGGTAAGGACATTAAATAATGTGAAGTCTCGCAGCAAATCTGGAGACTTTTGGGTAACAGAAGATTACCTATTTGTTATGTTGAGGTCACTGCTTCCGAAACTGCCTGTTGTTCAGCAGAATTTTGCAAATAAGCCTATGAAATTCAAATTTGTCAATTTGAGACATTTTTTCAAAAAAAATTCAAGGGATCAAATTTGTAAAGCATAAAAAATAGTTCGAGAAAGGTTTAAAGCAAAAAAAATCGCATCACCTACAGAGCTGGGCAAAGTACCTACTCATTTAAACTACTTCAAGTATCAAGTACCAAATAGTTACTTGGGGTACCTACGTGTTGCATCAAGTATCAACTACTTTTCAAAAAGCAGAATACTTCAATTATCAAGTACTTCAAGGTAGTACTTGCAATTTTGGGTGCAAGTACTACTTGCACTACTTCAATTAGTCATTTAAATACTTCAAATATTTTCTTGTATAAAGTATCAAGTACTGTTTAAAAGTAAAACACTTACTTACAAGTACATTTAACTACTTCAAGTACTTTAAATTTTTTATTTTTATCTAAACCAATTTTTATCTGTAAATATTTCTGTACATTGATATATTTTTTTTATATTTAGGGTATATTTAAATAATGATACCGTTTTTTGAATATGCTTGATTTATTTACTTAATGAGAAAATTTTGCTCCTAAGAAACATAACATTTCATTTCATTAACGTATTCTAAAATAACTAAGAAAATTTCTTGAATATTATAGTCTAGTAGATGGCTCGATATAAGGGGCCTGGGATATAACATGTTTATCATTGCTGTTATGTTTTAGCAAATATTTTTCTGAGTATTTTATCTTATGTGAGTCAGACCTGCCCCCTGCCTGTTTTGGCGTTAGCCGCCCCAGAAAATATTTAATTGTGGAACAGTGTATAACATTTTGGACATGGTGCTAGTGAAGAGGGTATCTTGTTTATCAACATTAGATATATGCCAACATTTTTTCTCCATCAATTATGGCCAAAATTGGAACGTAGTAATAGTATAACACTTTCTGACCAGGAGGAAAATTTTCGTTGTCAATGCTCATTGCTGGAAAACCATGTGCCAACATTTTCTGCTTGTCTGTTTTCCAGATTTGTGGTCAAAAATTGGACTCTTGGCCAAAAAACTAGTGCTTTTAAAAAAAATATATTGACACCTTCTCAAACAGTTTCTGTACCAAAGAATAGTCTCTGTGAGTGCTAACATTTCTTTCTCAATGTAAAAACACATTCAAATACTTTGTTACGTTAAAAAGGATAATTTCTCGGTCATTACTCGCTAAATGTGTCATTTTGTATCCTTTTTAGCATAATAATTTGACGGTATCTGAATGTTTTGGGGATGATTTGGGGGGTTACATTGAAAAAAAAATGTTCTTTGGTAAAGAAACTACAAGTTTGAGAAGGTGCCAACATTTTTTTTGGCCCGTTTTTGGCTAAGAGTCCTATTTTTTACCAAGAATCTGGAAAATAGGCAAGCAGAAAATGTTGGCATATCTAATACAAACTAAAGGCAAATGCTCTTTTTTAGCAATAATGAATATCATTCTCTGCAGGTTTCAACTGGATTGTAACTTACTTGCAGTAGAGTAGTATTATTATGAGAAGATGCTCGCAAAAAATAATGCGCAGAGACGAGTTTGTGTGCCTTCATTGTTTTAAGCCAATGAGAGCGAATTGCGTCATATTTGACGCCGAAGCCAGTGGCACCGTCAATCTGCAGTCACAGGATCTGTGCTGCAGTATACTTGTTGTGTTCCCCATTTCTGATTGAATTAAGTGATATAACCTGCTTACTTTCAGTGAAGAATGTCTTCATCGTAAACACCAGAGTGTGACGAGTTTTAATATTCTACATTACACAGTTCCTCGACCTCGAAAATTTGATTAGAATTATTATATATCCTTCTACCCCAGATGATGCTGTCACTGGCAAAAATATTCGCGCACGTTAGCTCCGCCCCGAGCATCTTCTCATAATAATACTACTCTACCTACCTAAGATACTTGAAGTAGCAATCAAGTATTTTTAAATACTTGAAGTAAACTGTAAAGTACTTCTGGTATTGTCATTTTGTTTAACAAGTACTAAGTGCTAAGTACTATTCTAAAATATCTGCAAGTATCAAGTACCAAGTACTCATTTCTTCGGGTATTTGAACATTTGAAGTAAAATACTACAAGTTAAAAAAGTAATTGAAGTACAATTTATACTACTTTTACTTGAAGTAGTGCCCAGCTCTGATCACTTATAGGTGTGCTTTAAGGAATAACTTTTTTTTGACTTAAGTACTGTATAATTATTCGCTTTTCTTCTTAAAACTCAAAATGTTTCCACTTTTTAAAGTAGTTTATTAGGAGGCTTCGTATTATTATTGTGAAATACGTTGTATTCAGTGGCGTCCCTTCTTTGTCAAATTTTAGGAATTCCTTACATGGAGAAAATAATTCCATAAATTAATGTCATGTCCAATTTTTCTTCATTAGAGTAAATTACCCATACAAAATTACAAAACTCTCCATACTATGATGGAAGCTAAGTAACATATAAACATAAACAAATCTAGATTTGCAACCTTTTTTGACGCCCGGAACATTGTTAAAAATTGACTTTAAAACAATTGTCAATAACTTTTAGACAAATATTGTCTGTAATTGTTTATTTGTGGCATGTTCAGATTTTCTTACTTTTTATTGGGTATTTTGCCACTGAAAAATATTTAAAAATTTTAATGAAAAAACCTCTGCGCCAAACGGATCAGACAGAGGTTGGTTCTTGAGTACTTGACCGTCAATCAAAAAGTCTCACACCTAAAAATATATAAACTAGAACAATGTTATGAACTAAAAACTGAAAATCAAAGCTATAGGTAGTTAACGTTTCGGAAGAGAATCTACTTCCGTTCTCAAAACTTTTTTGGCCGTCAACCATGACAGTTCTTTGTTTATGTATTTCCATAGTCACGTGAGACATTAAATTATATTTATCTTATTTTTACTTACTTCGTCTCTAAGGATGGGCAACCAACTAGTACAAAAATCTATTGAATAATTAGAAACGCATCTATCCTCGTTTAATAAAATAATCGCGGATTCTTTAAGTTTTCTTTTAGTTCCGTTGCTCTCTTTTTCCAAAATCTTCGCCGAGTCCCATTTAATTCTATGATTTTTGCTATATGGCCTTATAGTAAAGAATGTTTAAGTAATTTTTTGAATCAGATTAACGAAAAAGAACCTTCAATTAAATTTACAATAGAAATAGAGAATAATAATGAATTACCTTTCTTAGATATTTTAATTAAAAAATTAGATAACACATACCAAACCAGTGTGTATAGAAAACAAACACACACAAACAGATACTTAAATTTCAATTCAAATCAACATATTAGTGTTAAGAAAGGTGTTGTTAAGTGTTTGTACGACAGGGCCAAAATTATTTCTTCAAATGATGTAATATTAAGGAACGAAAAACAATTTATAAAAACTGTCTTATTAAATAATCAATATCCTGAGAGTTTTGTTGATAGTCAGTTATTGAACATTGGTAGTAGAGAGAATATACTATCACAACCTGAGGTATTTAGGTCAATGGCAATAATTCCATATATACATGGTTTATCGGATAAATTACGAAAAATTGGGAACAGGTTTTCCGTACGAACGGTTTTTCAAACGGGCTCCACGCTAAGATCGGTTTTATCAAGAACCAAACCTCCAAATATTGTTCAAAGTTCAAAAAATTGTATTTATAGTATTCCGTGTGAGTGCGGAAAACATTACGTAGGTGAATCATCTAGACCTTTCAACGTAAGGCTTGGTGAACATAGAAATTACGCTAGAAGGGGAGAATTTGAAAAATCCAAAATTTGTGAACACGCGTGGGATAATAATCATAGAATTAAATGGGACTCGGCGAAGATTTTGGAAAAAGAGAGCAAGGGAACTAAAAGAAAACTTAAAGAATCCGCGATTATTTTATTAAACGAGGATAGATGCGTTTCTAATTATTCAATAGATTTTTGTACTAGTTGGTTGCCCATCCTTAGAGACGAAGTAAGTAAAAATAAGATAAATATAATTTAATGTCTCACGTGACTATGGAAATACATAAACAAAGAACTGTCATGGTTGACGGCCAAAAAAGTTTTGAGAACGGAAGTAGATTCTCTTCCGAAACGTTAACTACCTATAGCTTTGATTTTCAGTTTTTAGTTCATAACATTGTTCTAGTTTATATATTTTTAGGTGTGAGACTTTTTGATTGACAGTCAAGTACTCAAGAACCAACCTCTGTCTGATCCGTTTGGCGCAGAGGTTTTTTCATTAAAATTTTTAAATATTTTTCAGTGGCAAAATACCCAATAAAAAGTAAGAAAATATTTAGACAAAATTGCAAAAGTTGTGCAAACTTGGAAATCAATTGAAAAGGTTATTGCAAATGATAATCTCACTTTGCAACCTGAATATTGTTTTTTTATTATTTTTAACCCGTTATTTAGGATTTCCACTGCGAAAAAATTGCAAAAGTTTTGCAAATCTGACAGGCCGTGTAGATTGGCCTAACAAGACTGTGTGTGAATTTGCATAAAAAAAACGACCGGAAGTACAACTGCAACCATTTTGTTTAAATTTGGAAAAACATGGCGGTCGAAAAAATGCAAAAGTCTTAAAATCATGTTGCAAATGTTTGTTACTCTATTGCACGACCTTATGCACATTTGCAACCTTTTGTTCATAACGGAACATTGTTTTTATAATTATTTGCCATGGCTGATGGAATTCATCCAAGGCCAAAAATTATTAAAAAAATAAAATAAAAAATAATTATTTGCCTCATTCACATTTGCACTATTCAAAATAATTGCAAAAAAGGTGCAAATTTGCAATAACACTTATACGATATTATAAGATAGCTTTGTAAAATTGCAACCTCGGCAATAGACCGGAAGTGCCTTTAAAATAAAAAATAGAAACTGAAATTGAAAAATAAAAAGGAAATTGAATAATAAAAAGTAAAACCTCCAATTAAAAAACTAAAAACTAAAAAACTAAAAACTGAAATTGGCAGATAAAAACTGAAAACTAACATTAAAAAATTTTAAATAAAAAATTTAAAAAAAAAAGAAAATGAAAGATAACAAATATAATTTATAAAAATAAAAACCTAATTAAAATTAAACAATAGAAAAGGATTAATCCTTTTCTATTGTTTTTTTGTCACCAATTGATGATATAAAAAAGGCACTTCCGGTCTATTGCCGAGGTTGCAATTTTACAAAACTATCTTATAATATCGTACAAGTGTTATTGCAAATTTTCACCTTTTTTACAATTATTTTGAATAGTGCAAATGTGAATGAGGCAAATAATTATAAATTTAACAATGTTCCGTTATGAACAAAAGGTTGCAAATGTGCATAAGGTCGTGCATTAGAGTAACAAACATTTGCAACCCGATTTTAAGACGTTTGCATTTTTTCGAAAGCCATTTTTTGCATATTTTAAAAAAATTGTTGCAATTGTACTTCCGGTCGTTTTTATTTTATGCAAATTCACACACAGCCTCGGTAGGCCAATCTACACGGTCTGTCAGATTTGCAAAACTTTTGCAATTTTTTCGCAGTAGAAATCCTAAATAAAGGTTTAAAAATAATAAAAAAACAATATTCCGTTTACACGATCAGGTTGCAAAGTGAGATTAACATTTGCAGTCACCTTTTCAATTGATTTCCAAGTTTGCACAACTTTTGCAACTTTGTCCAAATAATTATTGACAATTAATTGTTTAAAAGTCAATTTTTAATAATGTTCCGGGCCTCAAAAAAGGTTGCAATTCTAGATTTGTTTATATTTATATGTTACTTAAGGTGGCCATTCCCTAGAAAGAGACATCCGATAGGGAAATATTTATTATTTTTGACCATAACTTTTTTTTCTTAGTACGTATATTTAAAAAATATATAAGAGTACCTAAGTAGAACTATAACAAGACTTTTACTATGAATTTTCACTCAATAATTTCAGTGGTTTGCAAAATAGCTCGATTTAAAACTACGAAATAGGAAGATTAGCACAATTTTTAAATTTAAATCGAGCTATTTTGCAAACCACTAAAATTATTGAGTGAAAATTCATAATAATAGTCCTGTTATGATTCTACTTAGGTACTCTTATAGTTTTTTTTAAATATACATACTAAGAAAAAAAGTTATAGCTAAAAATAGTAAATATTTCCCTATCGGATGTCTCTTTCTAGGGAATGGCCACCTTAACTTCCAACATAGTATGGTGAGCTTTGTAATTTTGTCCGGCTTTTTTGCTTTAATGACTGTCCTAATAATGCACTAAACTGGGATATGCCTATGGCCTACAGTAAAATAATGTCTTCGGTCTGTTATGAGTTGTATAGATTATCCAAATCATCAAGTAAGAAAACTGTCTCATAAAATAATAAACATTTTATTTCAAGGGAATTCTTTTTTTGGGCCTCTTCATACCATCTTGAAAGATTATATAAATTTCAGAAGCAAGCTGATGATAATTATATTTAATACGATCTGTAGAATATATTCATACAGTTTTAATCAAACAATCACAATCATAACAGATACCAGGGAAAATAACTTGCCACACTGTCACATATACACTGTTACATAAATTATCAAAATATGAGGGAAGTCCAAAATACACAGGAGTAAATTTGAAAGTATAAATGATATCCCAGATTTCATAAAAAGTATTGAAAATAGAAAAACATTTAAAAATCAACCAAAAATATCTCACAGCTAAATGTTATTATTCCGGTGACCTTTGAAAAAAACAATAGGTCGTTTCCAAGTGATGTCCTAGCAAAATAAAAAAACTTGACTTTAACAAAAACCTGTTTCCGAGATATATTAAAATTTTAGAATATGATTTTGGGCCATTTTTTTGGGCGTCATGCCTATAAATGGAGTTTTATTCTAATTTTTTTGCTAGATATTAATTGAAGAGTGGTGCTAATTAATGAACAAAACAGATTTTCGATAGTAGCTATTTTCGGTTTCGAGAAAAAAAAATCAAATTTGGTACAGAACCCAATTCTGAAATAATATCTGTTCTCTAAACTATTAGTACTATTCTACGGTAAAAAAAGTATAAAAATATAATTTCGAATAAATTGACAAGATTTTCTAAAATTTTAAGTACCCATATCTGGCAAACCGCGAGGTTTTTACAAAGGTGAAGTTTTGATATACTCAAGGTCATCACCTGGTCTATATTCAAGGTCATGACCTAGTATATCAGGTTCAGGAATATTCATAGTTTACCGAACACCCTGTATATAACACGTCTCCTTTTTTTTTGTCTTTAGATTTAAGGTGACTATTTCCTAGAAAGAGACATTCGATAGGGGATATTTATTATTTTTAGCCATAAACTTTTTTCTCTTAGCACGGATATTTAGAGAAACTATAAGACTACCTAAACAGAACCATACAAGACTATATTGCTATGAATTTTCAGTCAATAATTCCAGTGGTTTGCAAAAGTTATAAATTTAAAAATTATGTTAATCTTCCTATTTCGTAGTTTTAAACTATTTTGGAAACGAATGGAATTATTGAGTGAAAATTCATAGTAATATTACTTAGGTAGTCTTGTAGTTTTTTAAATATGCGTACTAAAAAAAAAAAAAATTCCCAAACATAATTGGTATTTCCCTATCGAATGTCTCTTTCTAGGAAATGATCACCTTAAGCAAAAATGAGATTTGTGGCCTTTTAAATAATATTTATTATTATGTGTTATCCATCCCCAATTTTCTTACTTTTTTATTGATGCAATCTTGAGATTGTTTTACTGCATTAAGACTAAAAATGCACATTCGGAACCAAAACATTAAAAATTAAAAGTAAACATTAAAACAACTAAATATTTTAAAAATTTTATTTATTCAATCAATAAAAACATAAATCATTTCACAATATTTCAGCACAGTTTAAATAGGTACATATGGTATATAGACATTGCTGGACACAAATTCCAATAAGGTACATACTCATGAGGAAATAATTTATTTTTTTACAATAAAATTATTGTACGTAGAATTCGTTAGATATGGTATTATAATAATATATTAATTTAGAACTTTGGAATGTTTATATAAAATCGAGGGCAGTGGTTTTTTTAGTGTTAGGTACATATAAGCACCAAATAAGAGATTATTGGTCTTCACTAAAAATATCTCCCTCTACCAAATATGTTAAGTTTAAATATTACATTAATAAACTATGTATGCCTATTCTGCATTACTTAACAAGCAAAATATTTAAATATGATAAACTCCTTATATGCCTCCTCTCACAGTCTTTCAATTAAGTCATTTTTAGCTACCTTCAAAAGTCTTACTTATACTAACAGTCCCTCATAGTAGGATGACAAATTAAACTATATTGCTAATTTAATAAATGATAAGGATAAAACTCGTGCGTCCAGATTATCAAAAACATCTTAACTAACAATAAAATATATACTTTTAAAATGAATAGGTTTCTAAAATAGTCAAAACAGTATTCTTTGGTAAAGAAAATATCATCCCACCATATATCTCACTAAATTCGACCGAGCTAGCCTTTGTAAATAAATTTAAAGCTATATTATTTTTACTACATATCACAGGGCAACATATCATATTTGCTATACCTGAACATACGTAGCGCAGTCCGGTTAGCATCGGCCGTTAAAATAACGTAGTCATTGACCTAAAAGTCTTTCCATATTCACTAGGAGGTGGAGTCCAAGTCCTTCGCTACCGGAGAAACCTCGTCCTTATCTCATGAACTGGTCCTCTCGTTGTCGGAATCTTTACTTTTCAAAGACCTCTTCAGTTTGTCGAGTAGCCGGTTGTGAAACTTGTTGAGACTTGCTGTTGATCCGCTCTTTGGCGGTGACGAAGAGACACTTTTAACAGGACTCTGCAAACTACCCTCACTTGTTCTAGAACTTGCCCTGGAATATTGTCTTGATGACATATTAGTTGGCACAGAGCGGTGAGTGGGTGAGGTAATAAAATCAGATCCGGGAGATGTAGATAAACTAGGCCCTTCCGACCTACACTCTGACACTTTTCTTGAGCGGCAAGAAGTTGCATTTGTGCATTCTGATACCCTTCTTGCACGATTGGATTTATAGATATCCCAATCATTTTTAACCACTGGCATCATAAAAGCCATCTTTGCTTTCGTTTTAAAAACACAATTCAGTAAACGGTTTAATCCACACTCGATTATATCTTTGAAAAATTTGAAATTCGAACTGACAGTTCTACACGCTTACACCAACTTTGAGTTACTGTAAATGAGGCTTTCTGTGTATACAAAACAGTTTTATGTCACAGAGCACCGTACTACAAGCGTCCTGATTGGCTAAAATGTTACGGAAGGGGAAAACCGCCTTGTGATTTATTCTTCATAAACACGTACCTGCCACAATCAAAACAATCAACAATCCTTAATTTAACCTTCCTCGAATTATATATTAATTAAATTTTATACAGCGTAATATAACATAATTTTAGTATAATTACAATAAATTATTATAACAAGCATTCTCCCAAATACATATTTCAGATTTATATTAGCGGAGAGAAGAGAACTGTAATGAATGGTAAATGATTTACAGGCATTGACTACCAGATGTCGCCAATAAATGATGATTTAAATATTTTGTTTCCTGTAAAAGTAAGAATTCACTAGTCTCTCACAAGTAGATGGCACATGGGATTGAATGAAAGTTTTATTAAAGGCAACTTTCTTGCGACAAACTGTAAATTGGTTCTGTCACAGTTCTGTTCTAAATTTTTTGACAACAAAAATCTCAACTCATCTTAAGACTGTCATCGTACTGTCGTGAACTCAGTAATTTTTAGATAAAATAAAAAATGTCTAAAGTAAATGAAGTGTCGGCTTTATATAAAAAACTGAAATCAGAATGGAATGTGACTAATCCAAATTTAAGCAAATGTGAAAACCTTCTGTCAGACTTAAAGGTAAAATACAGTATTATAGGTTATAAGTAGATGTGTTGAAAGAAATAATTACTTTTCCTTTGTTACGTTTTAGCTTGAACTAACAAATTTAATGTTCCTTCCGACTTCAAATGCCACAGTTTCTAAACAAGAATTACTCCTAGCTAGGGATGTATTGGAAATAGGAGTACAATGGAGTATTGCTGCCAATAACATACCAGCCTTTGAGAGATATATTGCTCAGTTAAAGTGTTACTACTTTGACTACAAAAATCAGCTACCTGAATCTTCATTCAAATACCAACTACTTGGTTTAAATCTGCTGTTTCTTTTGTCTCAGAATCGTGTTGCAGAATTTCATACCGAATTAGAACTCCTACCGGCTGATCATATTCAGAACGATGTGTATATTAGGCATCCATTATCGATTGAACAATATTTAATGGAAGGAAGCTACAATAAAGTAAGTTTTGGTGAAATCTATATGTATATAAAATGTAAATGTCCATTTCCACAACGGTAATATGTAGGGGCTTGTAAGATCGGCATTAAAATCATGCTGTTTTTATGAATAGATTTTGCCATGAAATATTTTAAGTGAGTCTCGCCTGGTGCTACAGATAGCAAGCTGCAAATGTCTGCCTTGTATATTTTTGATTACTGGTCAGTCCTTAGTTCATGTAAGATGGTATTACTTAGCCTAGGGTGCTCTCGAAACACCCAAGTTATTGAACAGTGAAGCTCTCGTTCAAATTTGTCCGATAGTTTCGGAGATATTCTCCTACTAACTTATGACTATATACTAATACAATAGAAAAAATATTTGAATAAAATAAACAGATCCGCACCAAGAAAGTTAGCCACCCTTGTACAGAGATCTCATTGGTGCCTCATGAAATAAAACAAAAATAATTTAAGAAATATTTCTTTAATTGAATAAAAAACACAAAACTCTGAACTAGTGTAGAAAAACCAAATAATAGCATACGTTAAAATAGTGATAATCAAGTATACATAAAAACTATCTATGAGAACTAAAAGAAAAACTATTGTAAAAATATTAATGATACTAGTTTAACCTGCCTAGCCGTAAAGGACTATGTTGGATGCTAGTGTTATAATGAGAATGGCAAATAAGATTCTTTACTTGTTAGCATAACCAGAAGTGAGGTTATCGAAAGAATGCAAAGATTTCATTAATATTTTTACATATAGTTTTTCTTTTAGTTCTCATAGATAGTTTTTCTTTCCGCTGTTTGCAAAATCCTATAAAGAATTTGTTTCATAAGTATACATATTGTAAGAGAAAATTAATTTTTCGTATTTTATTCTTGGCAAATTCAGGTACAGTTTGTTCAATGTTTGGACTGTCTAATATTTCACTTTCTTGTGGCTAAATCATTTAATCTATTTTGTAAGATGGATCATAAACAATGCTTTATAATTTTTAATTTAGAAAAAGTTCTCCCTCCAGAAGCAACAGATCCAGGCAATGCTAATAATATTGTGAGCTGCTAGAAATATTTGGAAATGTAGTCATCTCATCATATAAATCTATACCATTAATATTTTACCCTTTATGCCATTCAAAAGTCTTCACCTGATGATAGTTCATAAATATTATATAAAAATCCAAACATTGTATCTTTCTAGCCCCTCAAACCGTTCACGTAGAGTAGACAGTGTTTCATTAATAACGTTAGAAAAAATCTACTTTAAATTTGATTTTTGGATCCAAAATAGGTTGATCCGCGTTCTCATAATCGAATTGCCTCTTTATTCTTCTTGGTCTCTCAGTTTGTGTAGGAATGTTTGATTCAACATCAATTTCGTCAGCTAATTCATTTACATAGGTGAGAAAGTCATTAAAGCCTTTATCAGAGCGAATATTAATGTAATCTATTAGATTATTTAAATGATCGATACAAACTTTTATATTTATGATTGGACTTTGCATCATTTTGCTTACGCAATTAATTTTGAATAAAATATAGTACCAGATTGTAACAGATGTAACAGAACATACAAATTTATAGCTTTGACTTTTAGCGGCCAGTGAAGTTGCTTGATTTCTAATGAATTATCTCTCTCGATCTCAAGTAGTGCATCATAAACTTCTCCGGTTTGATTCTACTGGACCATCGAGTATCATTCGGTGGTTTTAGAGTCAAATTGGAAACATGCTCTTTAATCACATCCCACCTTTTATTAGAAGCCGGAAAAAGCTCTATAGCTCTTGAATTAGATAAAGAAACGGTTGTATCAAAAGAAACGTCTGAACCATCATTTATATAAATTTAAACTGTGCGCATAACATGTTGCAAAAAATGCTCTGGGATTTATTTCCAAGATTTTCTTTTGTAGCCCATTCTGTTTATCCCATATAGTATATATTTAAATTTAGGTTACAAAACAAATTTTGAACTCATATAATCCTAATCCAGTTTTAGCCCAGTCGTCAGGGGTTTTAAGGTGTCACTAAGTGTTATATGGCTAAATTTTTCAGAATAAGTAGTTTTGTTGGTGTAGAATACGATCGATAAAAAAAAGTTTACAGCTGTAAGGTGCCGGCGACCACTAAAAAAATCGAATATATTGGCCGAAATTCGGTTCTTGGCCAATAACTCGAAAAATAATACCGATAAATCCAATATTTTGGAGCAAATACCGATAAATCCAAAATCCAATATTCCAATTCAAGTAATTTTTTTGGTCATATTTTTTAAATTTTTCATTTTTTTATCTCCTTTGGTGGGGACAACCTACTGATAAATTTCCTGAACATCGTGGTAAATCACCCTATATATATAATTTCAAAAATTTAGTGCAAAAACCGATAAATCCAATAATTTTGTGCAAAAGCCGATAAATCCAAAAATAGATATCGTCTGTAATTGTTTATTTGTGGCATATTCAGATTTTCTTACTTTTTATTGGGTATTTTGCCACTGAAAAATATATAAAAATTTTCATGAAAAAACCTCTGCGCCAAACGGATCAGACAGAGGTTGGTTCTTGAGTACTTGACTGTTTCAAAAAGTCTCACACCTAAAAATATATAAACTAGAACAATGTTATAAACTAAAAACCGAAAATCAAAGCAGAAACAGTCAAGTACTCAAGAACCAACCTCTGTCTGATCCGTTTGGCGCAGAGGTTTTTTCATTAAAATTTTTATATATTTTTCAGTGGCAAAATAGCCAATAAAAAGTAAGAAAACCAAAAAAAGAGCTTTACACATTGAATCTTGCCAAAATTTTAGGATTCCTCCGTCCAACCTCTAAGACATGTTTTGCCGAAAAATGTATTTAAAAATATCCAATCGATTGCATAGTATGCATTTTCGTCAATTTGCTAAGAAATGCAAAAACTGGTTTTATCGGGTTTTGCACGAATGCTCCTCAAATGAAATTAAAAATTTAACCAAGTCAAGGCGTAATTTATTTAGTATACAAATCTGTATAATTAAATTCATTGATGCTATAAAAAGCCTTGACTGTAAGATGGATTTTCAGTTTTTGCTTGAATGATGTCGATGGTGCATGTTTTAGTGATATCGGAAGAGAATTAAAGAGTGCAATTCCGAAATCGTTTATTTTTGTGTACGTTAATCTTTGCTGTGGTATCTGTATATCATTTCTATTGCGGGTGAGGTAATTGTGGTTGTCACAATTTCTAGAGTAGTCATCAAGGTGATCTTTGATGTGTATTAGATTGTAATAAATTATGCAAGATGGCAGAGTCATTAATTTATACTCTATAAGCCACTGATTAAAACTGTCCAACTGACTTATTCCTGATAAGGTTCTAATTGCTCTCTTTTGAACAGTGCTGGATATGATTAGAGGTGCCCCAGTTTATTAGACCATGTCATTAAGCTATGGAAGCGCATATAAAACTTCATATAAAAATAAGTGAAATTCGAAAAATTACCGCTTAAAATTTAATGTGACAAGAATCTTATTAAAAGTGGGTGCAGGTATAAGTGAAATAATCTTCATTATGTTTTAACTTAGGTTATTAGAATAGCAGAGTGGTTTACAATAGCCAAATAATGCACACAATTTTTTCCACTTCTCCGTTTTTGAAATATTCAGTTATAGCGAGGGCTCAACAGATTTAAATCATACATTGGTTAACACTAAGAAATATTAAATCACACGATAGAGTTCAAATCATTTTGATTATTCACAACAAATCAACCTGACATCATGTAATTTTAATTCTAGAAAACTTTTCTTTTCTAGAATAATTTTTTTCAAGCTCCTGTTCTCCTATCAGTAGACAAACACACAAACAAACAGCTGTCTGTTTACTTCAGCTATTATAATACATTTTTACATTTAATGGAATTTTTATTTATTAGAGTAATATAATTTGGTTTGTTTTACACTTTTTTACAATTATTCCTATGCTATTCTTAAATGTACTCTAGATTAGAATTTTCCAAGAAATTGTTTGGTAAGTTATTAAAAATATGTATTAATATAAAAAATGACCATATTTTAACTTGATGTGCATTGATAAATTTATGAACAATAACATAATTAATCAATCATCTGTTTCAATTTTAATCTATTAATATAGCACACTAGGTGAAAAAATAAATAAATAAATATGGTTCGAGAGTATCATTGATTCTGTTTGATGACAAAGTAATCACTATAAAGTTTTATTGCGATTAGCCAATAGAAAAAAGCACCAAAGACCTTCTTTTAAAGACTAAGATATAATAAAATTGTAATGGGTTTATTTGGCATATTTTTTTTTATTATATTATCTGAAAGATCTTTTAATTTTAGAGCGAAATGCAAAAAACTAGAATTTTCTATAGACTTCAAAATTAATACGTCCTCATATTAACATCTCTGTGATGTTATTTACTCCTATGGTAATTCAATATGTCTCAAAATGTGCTTTTGCTAATAACTGATATAAATGAAATATAAAGGAACACGAATTGTTTGAATAATATTGACTGCTATGCATATGATTCAATAATGTTAGAATGTTCTTTTCTTATGAAATTTACTTTTCTCTTTATTCTCCATGTGTTAGCATGTTTTGTATAAAATAAATGTTATTTTACATGTTATTCATTATACAACTTTGACATTGCTTGTCCATAATTGATTAGAGATTTTCATTGATAGGTAGAGTAGAGTTATTATGTAAGTAGGTAAGTAAGATGTTTGGGGCGGAACTAACGTGCACGAATTTTTTACCAGTGACAGCATCATCTGGGGTATATGGATATCAAATTTTCGATGTCAAGGAGCTGTGTAATGCAGTAGATTGAAACTCGTCAAACTTTGCTGTGCACATGGTTACACAGCTCCCCGCAGTGATAAAGATATTTTTCACTGAAAGTAAAGTTATATAACTATACTGCTGCATAGACCCTGTGACTCCAGGTTAACAGTTCCACTGGATTCGAAGTCAAATATGACGCAATTTGCTTTCATTGGCTTAGAATAATGGGCGCACACAAACTCGTTTCTGCACATTTTCTTTTCTAAGCATCTTCTCATAGTAATACGACTCTTAGTATGCTTTTAAATTGGACAGATTTGCAGATTAAATGTATCTTCGAGACAAATTTTGGGAGTAAATGACGTCAGAATTTCCTGCGCAACGGTTCATGTTTAAAGCAGTATATTTTTGAAACTATTTATAACATTCATCTCGAATTTACAGTGTTGTAATTATTCGACGATTACCTTATATACACATACTAAAAATGCAATATGAAATTTGACTAAATGATCCCATTCAATCATGATAATAGTAATTTGTTTTTCGCAACTAATTAAATTAAAAAATTATTTATTATAAAATACAACGTAAAAGGCTAAGATACAAAAAATAGATGTAACAATCTTACATTGTAATTAATTAGGAATTAAAGAGACATACAAATTAATCAACAATCATTATTAAGATATGTAATTTTATAAATACATATAAATAGTAACCTCCATAATTTTTGGAGTGCTATAAGCCTATAAATATAAAACCTTAATAACAAAAAATAAATATTGACTTCCTATATCCATAAGATCACAATTCTCAATATTGGTTAAAGCAATTCCATATCCTCCTATTATAGAAATATTCTATTTGTGCAAAGGTGCATTTCTTCCTGGGATATAAATTGCAAAAACATTTATTTGAAAGTATTCATTTTTTGTAATAAATTCAAATTAAGAATAGAGGAAGCCAAGGGTATATCTTAATTTGTGTTTTGTCATCAAAATATACACAAAAGCTGTGAACCAATCAAAACTCTTTCCTATTGAAGAAATAAATAAAATTTTTATGTATTTAATACCTGCTTTTTTATCCTTTTCAGATATTCTTAGCCAAAGGTAATGTTCCAGCAAAGAGTTACAATTTCTTCATGGATATCTTACTAGATACTATCCGAGGAGAGATAGCTGTGTGTCTGGAAAAAGCGTATGAAAAAATTTCACTTAAAGATGTCGCTCGAATGTTGTACTTACCTAATGAAGAGGCCGCAAAATCATTTGCTGCAAAAGTAAGAAAATACTTAGTCTTTATCAAGCTTTCCTCTAAATTTTCAGGGGGTTATTTATCAAATATGTTCATTTTTGGGAGGGGGTTCTCCGAAAATGTGACAAAGTGGCGCCAGATTTTAATTCTTCCATATCTATGGATACCTTAATAATACGATATATATAGAGCTATTTTACACACAAATAATCCCCCCCGCCCCCACCCTCAAACGTTCAGTACTCCGTAAATTTGCGCAATAAACTAGTTTTTTTTATTTCCTCGTTTCTTATGGGTTCCTAGCGAGTTTTAATGCGACCTTATTATACAGTACCCTATAAAGAATTTGTATAAAAAAATTACTTCTCGAATTTCCAGATTTCTAAGTGATTTGAAAAGAAATGGTGTCCAGCAAAAGTATCAAAAGGTATCAATCTATGTTCTAATTTTTACTTCAAATAAAACCGCCTCTAAATCCAACTACATTACTGGGCATGTGCCGAGTTGCGCACCCGATGTGACACGCATGTCATCGCAGCTCCGCAGCTGCTTCTTGGCGCTCTAGATACGGAAAAGGTACAAGAGAGCTTGGTTTCAAGTGGTTTTCTGTACGCCAGTTTCCAGAGTCCCTTAGCATAAAAAAATTTTATACGAATAAAAATTTCTGCTGTTTGGTTTTTCTTGTTTATCTAGGTATATGAAAAATAAAACATCAGACATTTTTATTGCATATTTTTCAATATTTAATAAATATTGCAGAATTTTGTGAAATTTCGGTCTTTTCAAAGTGCTGCCACACTAGCCCAAAACCACTTGCACGTCTGTCCAATGTATTTTCCCATTCCTCTCTTGAGCCCCAAAACAACTAACGAAGTTTTAAGCAGTTACCGAACCTGTCACCTCATTCATGTAACAGTCGTATCCGACAAAATTCCAAAATGTTTTTTCGGGTGTATCTCTGGATCGCAACCACTTGCGAGGGTCAAACTTTGCAGGAGGTATGTCCAGGATCATATCTACCGATATATAAAAACGGCAGGCAGTTACCGGACCTGTCACAAACTGACTGTACTTCAAAGCCCCCCTTCCTGGGAAGTTGCCACGTAGAAATTCGAAAACCATGACTAGGCGACTTGGGGCACTACCAACATGATATTTTATGGTCAGCAGACAGTCTCATTAACTGTCACAAAAACATATAGGCAGCTCTCTGACTATTACAGGTATTAGGTGTACCTATATAGGTTGTATAATATAGTATATTGTGTCACAAGGGCAGAAAATGAGTAATAGTTGCCCATGGATATTAGCTGCCCGAGCGAGCGAAATGAAGCGAGGGCAGCTGATAGCTAACAAAAATCTTTAATGTATTCAATACTAATAGGGAAAAATATAACAAAAATTACAACTTATTGCTATTTTACACCTTTGTTGTTTGTTTTGATCCCAAATTTTGGTTCAAATTGACATTTAGTAAAAAATTATGTGAAACGTCAAAGTATGCAAATGACAATCGAGGTGTCTAGATTGTTAAAAACTACAAAATCGTGTTGTTATGAGTTTAGCGCCCCAAGGGACGCTAAACATTACTTTCGGACATATATCTATGGTTAATATGATTCATTTTCACATCTGCTAGGCGAAATAGTATATTGTGTCACAAGGGCAGAAAATGAGCATTAGTAGCCCGCGGATATTAGCTAACCGAAACGAGTGAAGCGAAGCGAGGACAGCAGATAACTAAGGGCTGCTAATGCGTTTTCTGCATTTGCGACATACAGTTGTTTTTCATCTAGCATTAAACAAAACCAAAAAAACAGGAAAAATATATCAAACATCTTTAATTTTATAAATACAAACAGAATTTAATAAGACAATTGTTCACACAACTTCTTGCTGTTTTACACTTTTGTTGTGTTTCGATTCCAAATTTTGGTTTAAATTGAAATTTAATGAACAATTATTTGAAACGTCAAAGTATGCAAATGACAATCAAAGTTGTCTAGATTGTGAAAAACTACAAAATCGTGTTGAGTTTAACAGCCTTAGGGACGATAAACATTACTTTCGGTCATATTTTTAGGGTTAATATGATTCATTTTCACATATGCTAAGCAAAAAAATATTAAAGAGCACCAAATAGCAATAACAAGTAAGACCCCTTAGATGCAAAAGATCTTATATTCAAAATTTGGCTAATTACAATAATGTCTGTTAAATTATTAGCGAAATTTAGTAATGAGGTAGGATTAACTATAATAATGTTATTTGACAAAGTTGTAACTATTTTAATCAATATTAGGAATAAAACCCCTTGGCATTAAGTGATTATACAAATAAATACTTTTTACATTTGTTATATCAGGTAGGGTATCCTTAAAGCGCAAAAATATCTTTTATCTGTTTGTCTTAGTGTAAATTCTTATGGTATTCCGATAGCTTGAAATGACCACAAAGCTCCATATGTTTTAGAGGCAATCATTAACATTAAACTATTTGTTAAATTTTGTTATTAGAAATATGATTAAGTATAAAATTTAAAAAAGATATGGAGCAAATAATAGTTATATTTATGACCTTAAGATGGTATTAGTGTATCTATCTGCAATATATATTTATTTTTCTGAATATATTTTGTAAAAAAATCGTTTGTTTCAGAATAAGAAGTGGAAGTTAGGAAAAGATAACTTTTTCCACTTTACTCCAGAGGTTAAGAAGACCCATGAACCCATCCCTTCAAAAGAACTTGCCCAGCAAGCTATTGAATATGCAAAAGAATTAGAAATGATTGTTTAATATTTCATATTTATCATAACTTGACTAACATTAAATAAACCTTTTTTAAAAATCCTATTGTTTGTTTTTCTAAAAAAAGTTATGTGTATGATAGACTTGCTTACTGTTTATCATATTAATAATTAATGGCTTTCGTGTTCTAAGGAGATATGAGTAGTTTTGTCAATGTTATAAAATAAATTTATATTAGAGGACAGTTTCTAAAACCTCACCTTTACTTTAAGTGCATGGCCACGTCGGGCACCACACCTTGCACAGAGCCTAGCCTGGTCTGCATAGATCTTTGGTGTCACGTCAGCTGTCTGTGAGCATCCAACAGTTTAACATAAATCGTTCATTAACATCATTTTCCCATGAAGAAAATATTATATTAGAGTCTAACTTAAAAAGTGGTATATGTACACTATGCTGTCAATTTCATTTTTATGTTCCTCGTTAATTTTAAAAAGTGTGGGCCATGATTTAAGGAAACCCTCTAAGCAGTCAGCAAGTGAGTTCCATCTTACGTCAGAAGGTAAAGTAAGTTTTTTTCCTCCTTCTTTTGCGTACGTCGCAGAGGCAAAATGATTGTTTTGGAAGTATTTCACAACGAACGTAACGTGTTCCTTAATTTATCTAATTTCCAAATTCTTACATAACAAGTTTAAAATGTGTGGAGCACAACCGTAAGTAATAACATTTAGTTCTGTTTACTCTTTAATTTAGTTTTTTATAGCTTTCATGTTGGCAGCATTATCCCTCACAAAACTGCTTACTGTACAGGTATAGTCAGTTTTTAGAGTTTTAATTAAGTTTGTTGCAAGTTCTGTTAAATATACAGATGTATATGGATTTCCAAATGTCTACTAAAAAGGAAGACCCATTTTCTGTAGTTACAGTTGCACATATTATTGGTTCATTGTGTATGTTGGACCATCCATCCAATGACAGATAAACTGAACTTCCTGATAAATCTTTAAAACATTTACTTTTTTTCTTGTTATACACTTCATCGAGCAGTCTGTTGGACACATCATGTCGAGATGGTGGTACATATCCAGGTCATAAAAGCGTTATTGCCTTTTTTACTTCAGGTTGTTCAATACACATGAAACTGCTGTTTGTCGCATAAGGAGCTCTAGCAATTTGTTTATCTATTTCTTCTTTATTAGACCTGGTCGTACGTACAACAAAAGACGATAAAGATCCAGAACTGAAGTTAGGCAGTACTTTTCTTTTTTTACTTAATGGCGTAGAAGATAAGAGCGGCTGTGGGGCACGAGCTTCCTCTGCATCTTATTGTAATGTGTTCAATTGTACCTGTAATAAAAAATAAGATTGTTATGTTGTTCATTTTTAAGTTCAGCTACACACAGACAGTCATAAATACTTACGTTATTCTTAAAACTAGGAGTGAATGAAAAAATCACATTTGTCCATAGAAAGTCACTAGAAATCTAGAAAATGCACTAGATCATTTTAAAAATTTGAATCTAGCTCGTCTCCTGGCATAATTGGCCTTAGTCACAGAAATAGACCAATGTTAAATATGTAAATTAAAAGAAAAAGGTTCTCTTAATATTTTATCTTGTTGAGAAGTTATAAATACATATAAAATAACACTATACTTACATTGGACACTGTTGCTGAAGTAGAGGGACCTTCATTATTTGTTTCTACACTTTCTACATTACGCATGGCATATTTTTTCCAGTGAACTTTCAGTTGGTCCACAAGCCCTTGCATTTCTACTTTACACCTTTTACATGTAGCTCTACTACCACTTTTTCCATCAAGCTTACTTGATTTTTCAATAAAATATTGCCAAATAGGATCTTTTTTCCTTCCACCTCTATTAGAGGACACGTTAAAACATTATTTAATATTTAAATGCTATAAATATAATCACTCAGACTCGCTTTTTAACTTGTTATGCGGCAGATTAGCAAATAATGGCAATTCGCATCATCCCCACATCGTACGGACAGACAAGTTTTCAAGTTCTGACAGCAATTTTCATGTATATATGCTCTAGCTTATTTTACAATTATAGATACAAGGTACAAAATTTATTCCATTTGTAAGTTTAAACAAAAACTATCTTTGTTAATATAAGCACTAAATACACTGTTAATGTCAATTATTAGGATGTTTATGTAAACAAATTAATAAAAATAAAAATAATCATATTTTTTTATTTAAAAAAAAAATCGTGTTTTTATTTATTTTTTGTAAAAATCATGATTCTTATCGACCCTGCAACACGATGGGGAACTTGGCTAAAGGCAGCAACGTACTATTACTGTCATTTTTAAAATGTGAAATCAGTAATACAGCAGTTAAATCCAAATGATGCAGTTGCTATTTCACAGACACAACAGCCATTTATAGATTTAACTGTTCAAGAAAATCTGGAGACCATACACGGATGTCTTTCACGAATTCCACTAGCCATACGGGACTTTCAATCAGCCAACATCAGAATATACTACAGTGGATGCAATAAACATTGTGTTCGATCTTCGTCAATAAATTTTTCAATTACAGGAAGATATTGCCGTTAGGGTACAAAGACAATTTCAGACCGTTTTCTAAAAAAAATCCCGGATTTGTTTCGATGAGAGGTGTAAATAGACCTTTTCAATGGCAAAGAAGTAGACTTTGCTACACCAGGCATAAATGTGGTGACTGCGAAAATTTAGATATTTTAGGTATGTCCCAGTTACATCTTTCGACGTTGAACAGTCCTCGCAATATAAATGGATTTTCAATGAAACATGCCGAAGTTTAACTCCAAAACATTTAGAACAGATATTAGTAATATACTTTTATTCTTGTAATCAGCATTGAAAAATACTTGTGCATATTAATTCAGTGTTAAGTACGTCAACTTATACTTCCAGTTCTCTTCAAGTGAGTGTTTATAATAGACTTTATCAGCTTTGGATAGTACATGGAATTCGCTAAAAAAAACTTCGAGGTAAGATATTGTTTCACACATGCATGCAATATCTGAGTACAATGAGTCTAAATGGCTTCTCAAAAAATGTCAGATTCTCAGCAAAGTTCTGAAGTTGAAATCACCTAATCTGGAAGTGGACTTAGATCTTGACCAACCAGCCAAAAACTTCAGGAAAAAATTCTAAGGTATATAAACAGACAATAAATAGGTTGTGGAAAAAGTACAGTTATTTAAAAAAATATCTATTTACAACTTATGTAGACATAGTACAATCATAATCCTTCCACTCTTTAGAAAACTTCAATACCCTTTTACTTTGATCATCAAAGTTCTGCCTCTTTGGATTCCTCCATTTACTATGATGTAAATCCAACATTCCCCCGATAATTTCCTGTGCAAAATTAACTGGAAACATTTGTTCATCTTCGATAACGTGTGCAAAGCCTTCGTCCATCCCAAATGATACTGAAAAATATGGTAAACCCTTCGGAACGGCTTTTCTTACATCCCTTCCTTTCAAAGAGATAAGTTTTTTATTTTGTGCCCACTCTGTCTCAGACTCATCAATTGCTTTTTTGAAGTAAATTGGAGCCATGTCTCCATCTTCCTTTGGCAAAGGTATGCACTCAATATACATGTGAGGAAAACGATGCAGTGACTTGGCCGTTTCGAAAAATATTACATCTTGGTCTGTAGACCTAAACATGTTCACCAAAGATCTTCTCATGTCGAGAATATCAGACCATTCGTTTTCATCTAGTAGTGTAGAACAAGGAACATGCCTTATTGGAATTATAAGGCAATGACTTTCTGTCAATGGTTCATATGGAGGAAGAGCAAGGTAGGAAGTTTCGCCCATTGATATCATAAGATGTTTCAACATTAATTCAGACTGTATACACCTGTTACAGTTGTCTAAACTTTTGTTAACCTTTTGTTGTTCATTGATAGCTCTGTCTCTATTTCTTGAATCAATTTTGGCATCCGATTCTTTTTTTCTGATGTTATCAGAGAACAAATCATCCAAATCATCATTTTTCCTTATCTTACTAGCCATTTTAACGAATTCGCTATTTTGATCTTCAACAGAATTGTACTTTTCATTTTCAAACATTTGTTTTAGTGAGTATTTATCATCATCTGCAAAATACCTGACTCTCTGTCCATCTTTATGCGTTTCAATGTTCTTCTTTCTTCTATGATGGCCGGACGGTTCGCCATAGTCTGACTGTAATTTGACAGGTTGTGATCGACCTTTGGAGTCGGTATGGGTAAGTAAAATTTCTTCCTCCTTTAAACTGTCTGTAGAAGTGCTGTTTTTGTTGACATAATTTCTTGCATTTTCTAGTTTCAATTTTAACTCATTTACAAGTTTCATATTACCCATTATTTCTGCTTTAACTAATTTTGCTGCTAAAACATTTAATTCTTTTTCCGATAAAGCATTTTCCTCATTTTGTATTTTAACATTGTCATTATTAGATTCTTTTTGTTTCTCTCCACTTTCTTTCTTTCCGTCAACTTTTAATGAATGTGCTCTCTCAGTTTCAGTTTTTTTCTTCCAATTAGGCACCCTATTACTGTATCGCTCTTTTTTGTCATAAGTTCTATTGTATTCATTATCAGAATCATCTGGTTTCTTAAATTTGGGTAAACCATCCCCACCATCCTTCCAATATGGGTTTAATTCTCTTGTACATTCTCTTGGATTATACTGCTGTCTTTCTCTCTCCAGCCTCTTCTCCTCATCTCTTTCTCGTCTGCGATCAGAATTTGATGAAGTTAAAAAAGAAGTGGGTAAACCCATCCAGTCATCTCTTTTTTTAGTGTCTCTTTCATCAAATAATGCGTTACTGTCTTCAGGTTTCGAAGAAGACTGACTTTTATTTATTTTATTTGTGGGTCTCTTATAATCTTCACTTGATGATGAAGACGTATCATAACCTTTCTTTCTTATCCTATCTTCTTCAGAACTTGAACTAGAATAATGTTTTCTGTTTCGCTTTTTCCTCTTAACTATTCTCTCCTCATCAGATGAACTACTATCAATTTTTTTCTCCACCCATTCTTCCTCTGAACTAGAAGAATATTTCCTCTTTTGCTTTTTATTTTTCTTATGCTTTTTTGACTTCTCTTTGTGTTTTCCCTGTAAATTAAAAAAATTAGCCTCAATCTTCGGTCCAGCAAGGTTAAGAAAAATGAATCTTTGACTGCAATAGCCATAACAGCAATTGTTTTATTGCATTATGAAATAAGAGATAAGTAAATAGTACAACAGATATAAAAATGAAATAAAAACTTACCATTTCAATACTTCTTCAAAATAAAAATTAATAGGTTAGTTTGTTTGACAGCAATGGATTTTAATTTAATCATTGCCAACAGAAACACGTAAGCTCTTTACGAATATCGGGAGCATCCCAGGGATCTTAGCATTCTTATGTTTTTGTTGTTATTAAACGTCATCAAATGTCACTAATGTCAGCAGTGGTCAACATCTAACGATGGCTACCGATTCTGATGTTACACAAATTTCGGAAAATTTTGATAATTTAGCATTACAAAAAGAAAATAACGGAAATCATGAGGCCAACGAATCAATAGAATATAGTTTGCCACTTGCAGACGTATATAAACTAGCTTTTAATTTTTATAGAGGTAAGTCAACCTTTTATTCAAGATTTGTATAGGTAATGAAATATACTTTTTTATAGAAAAAGAAGGCAAAGCAGTGCATTTTAGTTATGAAGATAAATTACAATTAGTGGCATTTTCTCAACAAGTTCTTCATGGGCCTTTTCCAGAAGCGGTACATAAATTGCCTCCATTAGGTACATTAGATGTAGTAGGACGGGATAGACGCATAGCATGGCAAAAATTAGGGCATCTTTCAAGCGAACAAGCACGCGCCGGTTTTGTAGAGTTACTTAGCAGACGTTGTCCCTTATTTTCAGCTTATATAGAGGCTCATAGAAGGGAGAAAAAGGAACAAGAACGAAAGGCGTGAGTATATTGTAGATTGAATTATTTTTTTATATATTTCCAAATGTTTTATATCTAAACATGTTAGATATGACGTTTTTAGTCGATAATAGTAATAATCACTATTCCATAATATTAAACAGGCATAGAATAAGTTACAGCTTACAAAATAGTACATATCATCACTCCGGAAGAAAAGTCTCAGAACTCAAAAAATACAGTTTTGCAGAAAAAAGAGTTCAAAATAGTTAACATTTTAAAGGCTTTGCCGAATAAGCTGTAAAGCTTATTCTAGTTATATCTAACTATTAGTTTTTTTATACCACTGCTATTAAAGCAAATCTATTGATTTATTGTAGTGAATTCGGTTCAGACACACCACTCGACTAAACTTATGAAGTTATTCGAGGTAGACAACACTATAATCGCGATGGGGGGAACGACACATGTGCACGTTAGTGGCAAAATTGAGGCGTTTATTTATGACCCTATCTTAGGGATATCTCTATCATATTTGTAAACTTTTTGTGCAAGGAAGCCAAACCATACATATTTTGAGATATGTCACTTTTCTTCCAGAGTGATGATATGTTAAACTCATAGAACTTGTAGTTTGTGGTAGATATGATTTGGTTATATTAATATATAACATAAGAAAGTCGATTTTATTAGAGATAAACACCCGCTAGTAGTAATAGTAATAAAAGACACATTTTTGGGGAAAATAAAGTTTTAACAAAACAAGCGACACGGCTTAATAAAATAAAAGTTTTAAAAAGAAAATTATTAACTTTTAATAGAGCTTAAATAAAAAAAATAAAAAAGTGGAAGTGAGGATCGAGATTGAACTCGCAACCACCCCATTTACTCTGCTGCTCAAGTATCTTACCGATTGAGCTACGCGATCATATGTTCATAATATTCTAAAACGTGTAATATGTACATACTAGAAAATTGTAAGACTTAGTGGTTTGGCATTGTTTGTTTGACGGATGAATATCCACTATTTGCCACTAAAAATAACTTAAATATTTCATGTAAAGACTTTTTCATATTTAGAGTGTTGTTAGTTCATGGGAATAAATAATATTCGTCGTCAAATCTCACAGTTTGAGAAGCGCTGAGCTTATGACTATGTTTCTCACATCTCAGTGTACATTTCATATTTCCGTCTCAAAAGAAGTGGGAAAGAATCTTGGTAGACACACATTGACAATGTCTTTAGGCTATTGCTTTAAGTTTGTGTGCAAGAGATAGTGAAAACGTATGCGCAACATTAATTCATGCATCGGTCATTTTATACTAGACCCGACTCTACATGTATAATTTCAATATATTATATTTGATAATAATAATGATAAAAGGAAAAGCACACACAAATAATTATTTGACGATAATTCTATCTTTGTAGCTGTTAATTACTAAATAGCTATACAGTTAAGCTTAAACTGTACATTCAGTAATTAAAATAAAATCAATAACACCTAAATGTAATAATTTCCAAATCAAATGTACATGTACTAATAATAATCTTTATTGACCATATGTGATATGTAGTAGTGTATATTATGGCAAAACATTTAAAAAAGAAATCACACATATAAATAATGTAATGTTAATAATATTAAATAAACATTACTAAGAAGAAAAACAAATGTATTCAAAAACAAATATAACAAGTGTACTATTGTGTATCACCAATCTAGAATAGGTATATTGGAAATATTTATAAATATACCTATTTATAAAATATTACAAATAAAATGTAGGTACATAGTTCATTTGTAATATTTCTACATTATTAGTCGTGAATAGCAAAGCCGGTTTTTCTTAAATTTAACTAAAATTGACTGTCCAAGTTATTAGAGATTTATCCAATCTTTTCTTTCAAAATATATAAAAACGTTTATTAAAAATAAAAAGTCAGTAATGTTAAAAATTTCCAATTTATAATACTGTTCTAAGTACTTAACCTACCAAAAGACAGTAATTTGTAATATCAGAGGTGTTTACATTATTTCACTATAAGAGAGCAGATAATGGACAATATTTATGTTACTGGATTTGATTGATTGTTTGCTATTCAATAACATCGATCTAGCATTACCAAGTAAGATAGGAATTACCTGTCGATAATATATCAAAAGACGGAAAGATACATAGATATGTATTTGTGGTATTTTGATATAACTTTGTTATGGACACTTTTGTATGCCATGTTATATGATGTGGAGGTGCATCCATCTGTTTGGGTATACTGGAAATAGAAATCGGACATAGCTCATATTAGACAATGTTACAAAAATAATCAATTGAAATATAAAAAGATTTTCGTCTTTTCAATGGTGAATATTCGTCCATATTTTATCTCTTTCAAATATTCCGTCTTATTTCTTAGTACGACTGAGTGGTCGAAAATCAAGGAAGCTTGATTCTCACCCTGAGACCCTGGCTTTGATTACGGGCTGTAGATAATTTTTTTAAATTCTAGGAAAGAGGAAGAATCGCGAAAACTTGTTGAACGAGAGGAGCAATTGAAGAAAAATGAGGAAGAGAAGTTTATACAGGAACAGTTATTAAAACAGGAAGCTATCAAAAGACAAATACAACAAGCCCTAAATGAACAGACATATGATCAATTTAGAAAATATGCTGAGCAGCAATATCCAGGTAATATATTTTATATTCTCTGAAATGCTGTATAAAGTGTATTCGATTTATTTTATTTTAATATATATGTCGATGATAAAAATTTAAAGCGTGTTAATATATAACCCATCCATATGTTTATTAAAGGTGATCCAGAAAAACAAGGAAGCTTAATTCGACAGTTGCAGGAACAGCATTATATCCAATACATGCAGCAGTTGCAAGCAGCGCAAAGAGATCCTCTTGATAATAAAACCAATACTTCTGACAAAGAATTAATTAATGAAAATGTAAGTAATAATAGTAATAATACTCTGTCTTTAGTTTTAACCTAAATTTATTATCTTTTTTAAGTCGACGACGCAAGATGTCCAAAAATCTTTGAACGAATCAACTCAAATAGAAGAATATGAAGAACAGGGCTTGGTTGCAGCTAGTATGTGGACCAGATCGGATATTGAAGTGTTTAAGCAGAGTGTTTCCCAAGGCGAAGGGGATGGAGTAGTCAGAGTTGGACATGGAGAAACCGTTACAGTTAGAGTTCCTACGCATCCTCACGGATCAAGACTGTTTTGGGAATTCGCTACAGACCATTATGATATAGGTACAGTAAAATTAACTGTTTTGAGGGCATTGTGGTTCATCTCAGGCTAATTACTCTCAACTTTGTTTGCTTTACTATCTTTCACTTGTCTTAAATTGAGACCATTTTGCCCACTGTAAATTGACTGTAAAATTTCTTTTACATTTAGGATTTGGTGTTTACTTCGAATTCGGTACACCTACAAGCGAAGAAGTCTCAGTCCACGTTTCAGAAAGTGATGATGAGGATTTGGAAGATTTAGATGAAGATGAAATTTTCGATGATGAAACTATTCGTACTAATGATCTAGAATCTGGTTCTGTTTCTGTTAATGGTGTTTCAAAACCTCTTTTACATGAAATAGTTCCTGTTTACAGGAGAGACTGTCAAAATGAAGTTTATGCTGGCTCACATCCATACCCAGGAAAAGGTGTATATCTACTTAAATTTGATAATTCATATTCCTTGTGGAGATCAAAAACGCTTTATTATAGGGTTTATTATACACATTAGAGATTTACTTTTCATTAATTTTTGCGAAATTAAAAAGAAAGCCGAACTTTAGTAAATGAATATTTATGTATCAGAGTGTCCCTCTTTACATAAAGCCACCTAAATATCTTCTTTATTTTCTTATTTATTAATATAATTTTTCTACTGGGTGTTATTGAACACCTAAAGCACATATTTGTAAAGAAAGCAAAATTGATTTGAAGTAAAACGCTAGCCTACTATGTTCATGGAAAAATTCATTATATTTTCAGGATATTTTAACGTACGTCAGTAGAAGAAACCACTCAAGTTGATTATTTACAAGTTAAACATAGTCGCATCTGGCAGGTGTTTTACCTCAAAATAATTTTCTTTACATAAAAATATGTAGGTACTTTATGTGGTTGTACAATTGGTAATGATATTGGGAGTTAAATAAGGTATTTATAATTTAAGTATAGTGGGACACACTATATATTTGCCAGAGTTGATACTACATTTTATAGTATGTTGTATGTCACATTAAAACTAGGATCAAATGCTTTATTATATTCATTATACTGATACCAGATAATCTAAAATATTTAGCAATAATAGCTTCTATAAAAATTGCATTGTTTGCTGCATTGCTAGCATTTCAGCTTGTTACAAAAACTTTTTGAAAGATAAATATTTTGATTTATCGATTGACACTATTTGCACATTTAGTAATATTTTAGAAAAGTAATTGATGAATTCTTGTGTTTCTCTATTTAAAATATAAATTGTTTATGGATTATTTTCTTCTCGATGGAACCTAATGTTGAAACTACATATTCGATTTGCAGTGATTGACGTTTTCTTATGAATTAAATGTGAATGCATTAAATCAAAGTGGTCCTAAAGTTGATCCTTGTGGTACTCCAGATGTTGCAGTATATGATTTGGAAAGTAAAGCAAGATTGTTTTTATGAACTCTAGCAATAACTTTTCTGTTTTGGAGTAACTTAGAGACCATTTATATGAGTTTTCCTTAATGCCATAAGAAAGTAGTTGAAAGTCCAGTCAACATATCAATGAGTACAGTTGCCCTATTTCAATCATTAGCTGTAATATCGTCTACAAAATTAAATCCCATGTTTATCACAAATGGGACTAGGAATAATGAAGGAAAGATTGGTAACCTGTAGTTTATAATATAATTGAAAGACAATCATGTTGTGTATAAAGTTGCAGGTTATGATCAATCATTTGTCAATGTTAGTATAAAAAAATATTCCAGTGCTTGCTAGTATTTTGGTTGTAATATTGTTACGTATTTCCAACCCTGAAACCACTCTTCAGGATCCGTGGGTTCCAAATAACTTATAACAAGGGATAAACACTTTATTTAATAACTTTACTGTAAACTTCACAATACTTTATAATCAACTGAAATATGCTTTTACTGACTAAAATAATCTTTAACAATGTTTATTACTTGATATTTTCACTTTGTATTTACTTCGGATTCCTAACCTCTTGTAATTCAAAACTTCTCTTCCCGCCATAAATCTCGCCTTATATATCCAACAAAAATACATTCAGAGAAATATAGCAAAGACTGATAACATTTTCGAATATGATCTAAAATAATGTAGAAAATCTGGGGCCATCTACCAACTTCCAGAAAACATACTGCTACTACTAGTGTCTAGGAGATGGTGTGCATTACAAACTTTGTTGGTTGCCTAACTGTTCTTGCTTAATTTTGGCTATCTCTCATTACGATCAGTAAACTATACGGTTGCCTCAATCAGCAGCATTATGGCGAAGGAAACGCGCGGAGCAGGGAACGAAATTATGACATGAAATATAGACCCAACCAGGGCCGGCACTAGATATTTTTCTGCCCAGCGGAAATTAATAAAAGCTGCACCTATAACTATTTACGGTTTTCAGCAAAAAAATATATCTCCGACCTGCGATATTTTTTCTAGGGTGTGATCTCTGATGGAGCATCAGGAGACAAAAAAAGTCATAGCTTAAAGTATTAAGGAGTTCATAGATCACTAATGAAAAAAAATTTAAACGGTTGCGCCGGCTCTGGATGTAGCTAAACTCTGTCCTTGATCTGCAATTATGTTTATGTTGCGCGCACTCTCAGATGTGTCAAGGGTCTACAAGTGACGTCGCCCGTCGCACATGAGGTAACTGTATAGTTTACTGATCGTGATCTCTCATGGGCAATCAACCTCCCATCCCAAGGGCGCCAAAATGCATAACACTATATAAAATCGTATTGACACCGGTAAAAATCCAGATATAAACTTTATTGAAATGTGTACAATGCAACAAAGTATGAGTTTGCTTTAACCCAGGCTGACTGACAATTTAAAAATGTATATTAATATTAAATGATAGTCTTTTTAAAGACCAATGTTTTGGTTACTATTTACCTTTCAGAAACAATGTAATGTTAGTGTCTGGTATCGATATATTAAAGCATTTGGTTGTATTATTTTTGTAGGTATTTACATACATTGTCTTTTTTGCATTCTGTATTATTTGGTAAGTAAAGCATTTGGCAGTTCCAAGAAATTTGCTCTCTCATAGCTTATAAACAAGGCATGGATATAAATATCCCTAATTTTCTACACAAAAAATATTCATTATTAAAAATGATAATTCATTTAACTGTGATTTGCACTAACCTATTTGATAAACACTATAAATTGGAATTATACGAACATATTTAAAAAAGGTTCAATGCATTAAAACGAGAATAAGGTTGCAGATATAAATAATTGCTCGTCAGCGCAGCAGTGCTACAAATGAAGCAATTGGGATAAAAACTGTTGGAGTGGAAGGTACAACAGGCAACACTATATTCGTGTTCTGATAATCCAAAGTTATTCCTATCATCTATATCTGCAGCTTCTCTATAAATATTAACACTATTTTTTTTACAGAAATATAAATTTCAACTGAGCATTAGCCGAAGAAAATTGCAATTGTTTACAAAAAAAGCTTTAATTTCTGTTACTTAGAATGGCATTTGCGTTAATTGGAATTGCTAATAGCTTCTTATCACTATTTATTCTGGCTAAGGTATAATTTATTTGCTAGGTCTTCGGAAATAAGACCTGTATTAATGTATTTTTTCTCAAATAATCTAGCCAATTGCTTAAACAGAGTATTTTGCTGAAAAATTCAGGTACGTTAAAGTTGTTGTTTTTAAAAATATTTAAATTATTTTCCTTTACAGACGTAGAGAAATTAATTACTTTTTTTTACTTGTTCAACTAGATTTTTGCCTAGTCTAAAAAACGTTTTTTGTTGTTTTTATAAAGAAAATGGTACTAACTGTGCGGTTTTTATTTTATAAGTCTGAGATATAAATAAAGTTTATTAATTTATACTTAATTATTTAATTTTAACTAACATGGTCTTGATATGTAGGTGGACTTATAGGCAAACCCTCCACCGCAACGCTTCTGTCTATTGTCTTTCACTTCTAATTTCACCCAGGAAATTTAGTTTTTTGGTAAAGCTGTTAATCTTATCAACTGAGAAACCATCCTGGTTGTTTGGCAACAATGGTCCTTTGCCACAGTGAAATTTTTAAGAATACGAAGACCTTATCTTGGTATTGAGAATGATCAAGAATTAAATACTCATCAGAGTGCAGAAAGCAATCTTTACTAAAGGGTCTAGGCAAAACGATCCCCGAAAGCAATCTGAAATAATTTATATATAATATTGGGAAGTCATAAGAACGTGATTGTCAAACTTTCAGCGTCTGACCTCCATTGGTTTTTGATAGTAGAGTGCCACGAAGCGTTAAATATGCTTAAAAATAAATTCTGCGGGCATCGCGGGGTTACAAGCTGAATTGTGCATAAAACTGAAGTTTGTACATTAGTGAATCAGAATCCGGAAGTAATAAAAAAATAAGGCAGGCAGAAGGGCAGTAAAATCGAAAAACAAGTTATTACCACGGGCGGACAGTGCAGCACATAGGCCACAAATCCACATAAAAATCAATTGATATTTTGTACAGAATGTATTTTTTATCAATTTTTGAAAGTTGGCCAGTCTTATGGGAAAATAAATTTTAAAACTCGAATATCTCGGTTCCAACACGTCGAAAATCTAACTAAAATTCAACAATTTTTATGTTTAGTCGCCATTTACTCGAAAATGAAGACCTTAGTGAAAAACACTTACTCTTACAAACAGTTAATATTATCAATTTAGAAGAAAACAGAATTTAATTGAAAATTTTTGCTTGAATTGTAAACATGGTATGAATAAAAATACAAAATAAGTCATTTTTCAAGCGGCTGTTTAGCGTCTCTACTCCGGCACAGTCGCATCTGTTTCACAAATCCCCATAGCTCCATCTCGTACTGTTTCAATACGTACATGAGTGGTGGTATCGCTACTAAATGCAAGTGTAGCATTATGTAGAAAAACACAAACAAAATTATTTAAAAAAATAATGTATTACTTCTACATACTAAAAGACATTTTATAATAATAATAATAATTTATTGGATATTTAAGAATACACCGTAATGATTTGACCTGAGAACATAAATATGTAAAACGTAAGTAAAAACAACATATAAATGCAAATATAAATACGACAAAAATATAACTGTATAAAACACTAGAACATAATACTAGTATGGTCAAAGTAAAGATAAATGTAAATAACAAACAATCATACGGAATATGATTAGCTCATAAAAAACAAAATTATTCGTCCAATTCACTTTCCTCATCTAACGCTGGCAAATCCATGGTCTTGGTCAATTTATTTTTGCAGGTTTTCTGAGCCATGCATTTGCAGGACCAAATGCAACCCCTATTATTTTTCTTGCAAGTGCACACCTTGCTTCCACAATGTACAGAAAATTTTAATTTTATTACTAAAAAAAATTGTTGCCACCTCCGCCTTACCTTTTTTGCATCGACATGAAGCTAGAACGTCCAAATTCGGAGGAAAAGATGGCAAGGAAGTTAGAATCGGATTTACATCACCCGTTTCATCAATTTTCCATCCATATTCGGCAATGCTAGGTAATTTTGGACAGGGTTCTAAGGAATTGAGCCACACTTTCGTTTGATAATAGGCTCTCAAACTATGAAATCGCAAAGAATCTTCAGTCGGAGGGTAGTAAGTAGTACCAACTTGAACAAATTTTATTATATTTTGAAAAGGCTCATCTTCGGCTTGGCGAAATTTTTTGCTGGCACTTTCCTTAGTACTTTCTTCTACAACAGACTGGTTTACCAAATTGTTTGCCCAATTTTTTTGATTCTATCATTAGGCAGTTCACATGATATTTTACCTCCATTGTTATCAAATCATTGGAGCTTATTCTTTCATAAACCTCTGAAGAGATCGACGCAATATTTTTTATTTTACCTTCTATATTTTTAGACATAACTTGGGACAATCTCTTCCCAGCAGACCGCTTCTGACAAAACACGCATTTGTTTATGTCAAATCCACCCTTACGAAGCGATCTATCAGGAAGTGGTGGAGGTTCAATACCAGCTGCTCTGTACTCTTTCAGTCTTTCCACTCTTTTTCTTAAACTTTCAATGCTTTCTTTGCTCGTATAGGCAATGTAGCACATTTTATGCCAAACAACATTGACAAGATTTCCAGTTTTACCATCAGCAATCACTTTTTGTATGTCCTCATCTGACTCTTTGTTTATATAATCCCTAGTCTTAGTGGAATTCATAAAAGTAAAGAAAGTTTTATCAGTTGATTGCATTATAATACCTTCAGTCTTTTTACATATTATGCATTGTTGTTTTTGCGTTTTAAATTTTACAAGTGAGTAGATTTCGCTCTCAGAACTAGTGCTATCACTTGTAGAACTTTCCATTTCGTGCAGTCCTAAATTTTGAAAAAAAATCGTCGAATGTAGAATTTCCTACATTTAACTAAAGTAAAAGTTCTTCCCTAGTTATCCCTGTTAACACTGTACACTAACCACTATTTAAGTTTTTTAAAAATGAAAAAATTGAGTTTAATAAGTATTAGGAATGTAGTACTGAATTCGTATGCATTCACCACCCACAAGGGTACATTTATGATATACTAATTAATAAGAAAACCACGAGTACACACACTTAAAATTCCGGATATCAGATAATATAGACAACGTATCAGTACGAGACAGAGCTATGGGAATTTGTGAGACAGATGCGACTGTGACGGACTCGAGACACGTATCAGCCAGCGCTTGAAAAATGACTTATTTTGTATTTTTATTCATATCTTGTTTACAATTCAAGTACAAATTTTCAATTCAACATTGTTGTCTTCTAAATTGATGATAGTAACTGTTTGTAAGAGTAAGTTTTTTTCATTAAGGTCTTCGTTTTCGAGTAAATAGCGTGAAAACATAAAAATTGTTGAATTTCAGTCAGATTTTCGACGTGTTGGAATCGAGATACTCGAGTTTTAAAATTTATTCTCCTGTAAGACCCAACGCTGTGGCCAACTTTCAAAAATTGATAAAAAATACATTCTGTACAAAATATCAATGGATTTTTATGTGGATTTGTAGCGTATATGCTGCACTATCCGCCCTTGGTAATAACTCGTTTTTCGATTTTACTGCCTTTCTACCTGCCATATTTTTTTATTACTTCCGGATTCTGATTCAGTAATATACAAACTTCAGTTTTATACACAATTCAGCTTGTAACCCCGCGACGCCCACAGAAGTAAAGATAAACTAAAGTTAGCACTCTACTATGAGGTAATTGACAAAACATGCATGACTATTTTTTAAACTTGTTTCTCTTGAAAGCTATTTTAGCTAGACTAATGAACCAAAGAGGATCTGTTGGATCTTTGATTGGTCTATATATATTTTTTTAATTTTTAAAATAATTTTAACCATTTGAAAAATAAATATTTGAGAATTAATTTTTTTCTGGTTAGAGCAGAGGTATAATCACCAAAATAATATGTAATATGTTCACTTACTTGTAATTGCTTCATTGAAAACAAATGGGTGCAACACTAAAAAAAAAATAAGTTCATTTATGATCAGCTTTGTGTACCTCCTAGTCAATGCAATTATGTCATAAACACATGCATGACAACATATTAATATAAGTTACATTAAAAGAAAATGTGTGGAAGACTAAAAAATATACTTGTAAATTAATTTTGTTATAAAAGTTTTACTAAATATATCTTGTTCATCACTATTTTTGTTGATTACTACAGGATAAAATCGTCTCCTGCACTGTACCGCTCTGCGCTCTGTATGTTAGTACTGCTTTTGAAGCAGCTTTTTTGTGGTTTGTGTACCTAAGAAAAACGTGTTATTTACTGTTTGCAATACTAAAATAGCAATAAAGACAGAAATATAATTAATATTATGTTGGTTCACTCAGTAATCGACACCAGTCAGTGATACTTGATGTTTTATTTTCTATATTTGGACCACCACACATAACTTAGCCTCTGCGCACTGCTTTCATACAAAACAAAAACCAAAGCAGGATAACAAATATAAGTAGCGGGCGCAGAATAGCGATCTAGTTATTGAATTCGGTTAGTGTCGACACAGATTCCTAGTGGCCATGAGTTGAGTCCACAGCAGAAGATAAATATACAGGGTGGACCACTAATAATAGACCATAGTGCAGGGGTAGATTCTTTGGGCCAAAATATGAGGACATAACCAAATATGCTTTGGTAAAATGTTGCTGTGGAAAAAGATACAGGGTGTCAAAATTCAAATTATTTTTTCGTTTTTTTTGCAATAACTCAACAGCCTCTTGACTGATCTTCGCCAAATTTGCTAGAGGAACGTTTCTTATTCTAAGAAACAATAATTTATGTATTACATCACGTTAGATCATAGAGGGCGCCACAGGACATGTATCTGATGATTAATTTTTTTCATATTTTTTTTTGACACGTGCTATTTCTGCACTGGAAAATCTGATGAGGGCGTCATTTCCACCTATAAACGATACACTTGGTAGAACTTGATAACTCCAACCGTTTTCGAGGAAATTGCCATTAAACATTTGAATCATTTTTTGAAAGACAAATTCAAATTTAATGAAACAAAGTTTATTTATTGACAAGTGTGCTTTGGTTACGTTTTAACTCTATCATGTACGTCATTTAGTAATTTTATTTGTGTTCTTGTGTTCCTCGAGCTAATTTCTTTAACTTCTTCATTTAAAATGCCTCGACATAATAATTTTTCAAATAGGGAAATGAGGGATATGTGTTTACATACAAAAAAATTTTATCGGATGTGCTGCAGCGAGGAGAGACTTATTTCAATATCCAAATAAAATACAGCCAGATTATAAGATTTTCAAAGATCTGTTTCGTCGTTTGGGAGAAACGGGTTCATTTCGCCATAAAAATGATGTAGGACGACCGAAACGAATTACTCCAGATCAAGAACTAGAAATTCTAGTTCGTGTGGATGAAGATCCTCAAGTCGTTTATCGGCGGCAACAGGGGTGAGTAAATAATCTGTTCTAAGAGTCTTACGCAAAGAACGTTTCTACCCATATCACTTCACTCCTGTACAAAACTTGCTTCGAAGGGATATTCCACAAAGGCTACAATTTTGTCAATTTGTTTTAAATAAACACAACAGGGATCGAAATTTTGTTAAGAACATTTTATTTACCGACGAAGCAACTTTTACTCGCTGAAGCGTTTTTAGCTGGAGAAATACCCATTACTGGGAAGTAGAAAATTCTCATGCCGTTAAAGAAAGGCATTTTCAGCACGAATTTAAGATTAACATTTGATGTGGTATTATCGGCGATCAGTTATTGGGACCATTTGTCCTTCCTCCAAATTTAAGTGGATAGTCTTATCCGTTTTTTATTCAAAATGCTCTTGCTGATATATTGCATGCTTTCATGCTAGACATACGGAACAGAATATGGTTTATGCAAGATGGAGTTCCCCTCATTTCTCCATTGAAGTCAGGAATTATCTTGATGAGACTTTACCACGCAGATGGATCGGTCGAGGAAGTGGTTTGCTTAGCCACCAAGGAGTTCTGATTATAATTCTTTGGATTATTATGTGTGGGGACATATGAAGTCCTTAGTCTATGCAAATACTATCAATTCAAGAGAAGAACTATGGGAGAGAATACAAAACGCAGCCAATTTTAGTAGAGGACAGGAAAATGTATTTTTCAATGTAAGAACATCTTTTATGAAAAGAATTAGAAAGGGCATAGAAGTTGTTGCAGTAATGGGATTTTTGCATGGGGGGAAAGTTTATACAATAAATACTAATGTCATTAAGTCAACTTTTATGTTATTTTTTGGTTTTCTAATAAGATTAGATCCTTATTTTACACAATCTTTTGATTTATATATTTATCCCAATACCATGAAAATACTCCATTAGTTCATAAAAAAGTGAGAAAGAGTTTACGCTGTTACAGGGTTCAGACTTTGCGGAGCTGAAAAAATTCCCTGAATTTTCCAGGTTTTCCATATCCAAATATATTAATTTCCATATATTTTTTAGTCAAGTAATTTTTTATTTGACATAAAATAATTGCATTGAATTGAATGTAATCAGTGAAAATTCTTTAGAACTCTATGGTTTTCCATATCGTGACACAGAATTCCCTGATTTTTTATTCAATTTATAAAATTCCCTGATATCCAGGTTTTTTTTAAGATTTTGAAATTCCTTGAGTTTTTCAGGTTCTTCAGGTTTTCCATATGAGTCCGAACCCTGTGTTATTACAATTTTGTTTTCCCTTACGTTTTGTACTTTTTTTAATAAATACACTTTGTTTCATTAAATTTGAATTTTGCCTTTCAAAATTATGTAAATGTTTAACGGCAATTTCCTTGAAAATGGTTGGAGTTATCAAGTTCTACCAAGTGTACCTTTTATATGTGGAAATGACGCCCTCATCAGATTTTCTGGTCAGAAGTACCACGTTTCGTCCAAAAAAAATATGAAAAAAATTCATCATCAGATACAGGTCCTGCGGTGCCTTCTATGATCTAACGTGATGTAATACATACATTATTTTTTCTTAGAATAAAAAAAGTTCCTCTAACAAATTTGGCGAAGATCAGTCAAGAGGCTATTGAGTAATTGCAAAAAAAACGAAATGATTTGAATTTTAACACTCCGTATCTTTTTCCACAGCAACATTTTACTGAAGCATATTGGGTTATATCCCCATATTTTGGCCCAAAGAATCTACCCCTGCACTATGGCCTATTATTAATGGGCTGGTGCGCGTGAAAAGGGGTATATATATATATATGTTATATTAAAAAATAACAGTACGACACTGAGTTATAAGTAAGCTCCTCAGTGGTATCAAGTTACATAAGTTGATAACGACTTCTCTCGGTAATTGCTTATCTTACGTATCAAGTTTCACCTATTGTTTTGTATCCGTTCTCATAGTTTATGCCAAATTGCACATTTGCATTTCCTTTGTTCTCCGTCTAGCTGACACTGCTTTCTTAATATTATAAATATGACCAGCAGACGCATTTGTAATTCAGTTATTAACTCACCTTTACAATAAACTTTTAAATCTACAAATTTATATTTTACTCAGAGTCATCGATGACTCTAATTAATTAAATAAATATTTTTTAAAAAGACAAATACAAAGTATCAAATATAACAGTGGCGCAGTCGTACCGGATCTAGAAAAACGCACAAGTTCGGGAGCCTAACTTCTGGTAAAGTGTCCAAGGGAACAAGGAGAACATCTGGAGAAAAAGGTGCCTAACCAGTGGAAAACAACCGGAAGAACAAGGAGACCTTCCTAGCTGTGACGGTGGATCCCAATCCTTCAACTAGAGAAAGAACCTACCAATGGAAATATTAATGTAAGTCATTTTAAGAATCATCTCGTTTTATTTTATTATTTTTCACAATTATTTTATAAAAGTGTATATACACTCAGCGAACAAAATACAGTTCTATTATCAAATAATTATTCCTTAACGAAATAAACGCGACAAGTTTAATTCAATTTTTAGTAATATAAGAAGAAACGTATTATACTGCTAATACGTCACCGTGTATTATACAGTTAATACACAAACTACCTAAGTAAATCTTTAAAAAAAAAACTAATTTCCTTTTCTCAAAAGAAAAAGTCATTTTTAACAATATCAATCTAGCAATTAATTTAATTTTTGTACTTTCTAAACAAAAGCAACGATGCCAGAAACATCGCAAACCACACAAACAGTACAAAATGCAAGGATAGAGCAAATTGAGCCTTACAAGCTCTCTGAAATTTTTTCAATTATACCAGAATTCGATGGCAATGCCATTAATTTACAAACATTTCTAAATTCTTGCATTTATGCACAAGGCATGGCGATTAACGACCAGAAAATATTGTTAACCCTACATATTAAAAATAAATTGCGCGGCAGAGCTGCCGAATTAATAAACTCACGCAACCCTGCCACATGGGCGGAAATAAGAGTCTTGCTCGAAACTCATTTCGGAGACTCTCGCGACTTGACATCTTTAATCCAAGACTTACAGCGCATTCACCAAATGCCAGGTGAATCTGCATTAACTTTTGTTGCGCGTCTACAGACGCATAACGCGAAAATGCATGCGGCCATACAAAAACAACGTTTATCTGGTGAGCAGAAACAATCGCAATCAGAATTAATAGAAACTATGACCCTGAACACTTTGTTGACGGGTTTAGAGTCAAAATTAGGGCAAATAATACGTGCTGGAAACCCAACAAGTATGTTACAGGCAATAAATAGGATTAGAAGAGAATTACAACTCTCTTATTTTGAATCCCAAAAATATTCCAAAAATAATAATAATAATGTTAAAAATCCAGTGCCTCCTCAACAAAAACGACCAAACGTAAATTTCCAACAAAAATTTTGTTCATTTTGTAAACGCAGCGGGCATATAATAAACGAATGTCGCACAAGGCAACAACAATTATTTATGCCATCAACTTCACAAAATTTCCAAAGACCAAACTTTCAAGGTAATACAGGTTTTCAAAATTTCGCACAACAAACTAGTCAATTAAATTCTAGAACTTATCCACAAAATAGCCAAGCACAACAAAATAGGCCTTCAGCAATTAGACCGAATCCTAATTTTATACAGCAAAGACCATCAGCGATACAACCAAACCCGAATTTTAACCGTTTCAATCAACAAAAAACTCACCATTTAAATTATGAACCTTATGATAACCAATATAATTTCAATCAGTACGAAGATTATTCTCCTGAATATCAAAACGTTGATACAACGTACGACAATTTTAATTTTGAAGATAATCAAAATTTTTCGGAAAATTATGCAACTAATTTTCAGGAACGGTACGAGAATTATACTGCTAATTCTCAGATACCGCAAGAGAATTATACTGCTAATTCTCACTTACCACAAGAGAATTATACTGCTAATTCTCACTTGCCGCAGGAGGATTATACTGCTAATCCTCAGGATTTTTGCAAAAGTCCGGAGTATCTCACGGATACTCCAACAGCGAATTGCGAATTGGACCAAATTTCCCACCAAATTCAAAATATGAACCTCAACGACAATTTCGACCCGTTTCTGAACTTCCCAGAACAGAAGTTCATGTAGAAACACTTTCACACGCTTTATTAACTGTAAATTCGAATAATCTTTATTATATCAAAGACATCACAAATAAATTTAAAATTCTTATTGATTCTGGTGCAGGAATTTCGATTTTTAAACCAAAAACGGCAGAAAATTATAAAAGAAGATTTTCTGAAAATATTATTATACAAGGCATAACTGAACAAAAAATTAACATTAATGAATCTGTACTTATACCATTTACCGACAATAATCCACACAAAGTTTACATCCATAATTTGGATATAGAATTTGACGGGCTATTAGGCGCAGACTTTTTAGAACACTACGAATGTATGGTAGATATTAAAAATAAGCGACTAATTACCAATTTCAAAACCGTACCGATATTTAAAGCTACGGGTGACGAAAAAACACAAAATTTACCTTTGCAACCAACTACAAACTCAAATCAAATTCGGAATCAAATTCCATGTAACGTGAAAAATCAAAATTTAATTTCAATCGAACCACGCATGGAAAAAATATTTAAATTAAAATGTAATTTACGGAATACTGAGGCTATACTGTTAGCCCAGGAAAATGAAAAAGTACGCTTACCAAACGCTATTGTCAAAATCGACGACAACGGAGAATTTTTAACATCAATTATAAACGCTAACGCAATTCCCAAAATAATCGATTTCTCGAATCTTAAACTAGAACCAGTTCAAAAATTTAGATCAATTTTTAATTTAAACTCTCAGAGTCCGGACAGTCCTCAACATACAGACAGAAATTTCGAAATTAGAAATCAATTACGATTAGAACATTTGAACGAAGAAGAAGCCGAATTAATAACAGAACTTTGTCTAAATTTTTCTGATATATTTTATTTAGAAGGCGACAATTTAAGCTTTACCAACGAAATTAAACATTCTATTGACACGAACGATTCTAAACCAGTTTTTACAAAATCATATCGCTACCCTCATATTCACAAAGAGGAAGTTAAAACTCAAGTCTCTAAAATGCTAGACCAAGGTATAATCAGACCATCAATTTCACCCTGGTCATCCCCGGTTTGGGTTGTACCTAAAAAAACTAGACGCCTCCGGTAAACAAAAATGGCGAGTTGTAGTAGACTACAGAAAACTTAACGAACTGACTATTGACGACAAATATCCGCTTCCAAATATTTCGGACCTTCTTGATCAATTAGGCAAGTGCCAATATTTTACCACGTTAGATCTTGCCTCCGGATTCCATCAAATAGAAATCGACGCGAAAGATATTCAAAAAACTGCTTTCACAGTAGAAAACGGTCATTTTGAATTTGTACGAATGCCATTTGGACTGAAAAATGCTCCATCAACATTTCAAAGAGTGATGGACAACATTTTGTTAGGTATCCAAAATGAACGGTGTCTCGTTTACATGGATGACATTATTATTTATTCGCCTACCATTCATGACCACATTTCGCGATTAACGGAAGTATTTAAACGTTTACAAAAAGCCAATCTCAAAATTCAACCGGACAAATGCAAATTTTTACGCAAGGAAGTTGCATATTTAGGCCATCTTATTACTAAGAACGGTGTAAAACCAAATCCCGCTAAAGTCGACGCGATTCTAAATTTTCCTCAACCAAGAAACCCTAAGGAAATAAAATCATTCCTAGGCTTAGCTGGATATTACCGACGTTTTATCCCTAACTTTTCAAAGATATCTAAACCTTTAACAAAATTATTACAAAAAGACATACTTTTTGACTTTGACAATGATTGCTTAAACTCCTTCGAAAATTTGAAACGAGCGTTAACAACAACTCCGATTCTTATTTATCCAAATTTTGACGACGTTTTCATCCTAACTACTGATGCTAGCGCATTTGCAATTGGTTCCGTGCTTTCGCAAGGAAATATAGGCAAAGATTTACCAATAGCTTATGCATCTCGAACTTTATGCGCGGCGGAGACTAAGTATTCAACGATAGAGCGCGAGCTATTAGCTATAGTATGGTCAGTAAAACACTTTAGGCCATATCTATTCGGCAGAAAGTTCAAGTTAGTAACCGATCATCGACCACTTACCTGGCTATTTTCGATAAAAGACCCAGGAAGCAGACTTGCACGTTGGCGACTTAAATTAGAAGAATACGACTATGAAATCATTTACAAACCCGGCAAAACCAATAAAAACGCGGACGCGCTATCGCGAGTTAAAGTCAATCACTTTTCAGAATGTTCCAAATTTTATTCAAAAATTCTAGCCGCGAACGAGGACGACGAATCAGAAGATGACGAACCAAACAATGACGAAAACCCAAATAATAACGGCAAAATCACTAAAGAACAAATCTCTCGAGAATTTGATATCTTTTGTAATTTGTATAAGACGAAATCCTTAATAGATTACTCTAAAATTCAAACTTCAAACAGACAACTTTTAGACAAGGAACACAAAAATATTATAACATTCTTTCAACAAAATAAGTTAGAAGATTTGCATCATAAAATTATTGAGGACATGTTCGAAGAACACCCCGAGTTTTATAACAATACTATTAACGTTGTCTCAAGCAAATCGGTCAGGCATAGAAAATATTTTATTGTTCCTTTACCTTTTGATGTAGATTCAATAAACGAACATTTATTCATGGTATTGTACAAAAGACAAGACATTTTGGATCTTTCTAAAACATACTATGTAGAAAATAATTTAGATCTTCCAATACTCGAAATGCTATCTTTTATTTTTGCTGAAAAAGACTTGAAAATGGTTATCTGTCAAAATATTGTTAAAACCCCCGATGAAGACGAAATTCCAATTATTTTAGATCAAAATCATTCAGGCAAAAATAACTTACACCGTGGTATTAATGAAACTATTAGAAGGATTAGAGTAAAGTACAATTGGCGAGGCTTAACGAAAGACGTAGAAAACTTTATAAAAAATTGCGAGACATGCGAAAAAAACTAAAGTCTGTCGTAAAAATCTTAGCAACCCTCTGGTAATTACCGAGACTCCAAAAACACCATTCGAAAGAATAAATGTTGATCTGTTCGAATTTCCCACGCGAAATTACGCTGTTACAATCCGCGACGAATTAACAAAATTTACTCAAGCCTATGCTGTTCCGGATAAATCCGCGAAATCAGTTGTAAATACCTTATTGCTTTACTTTCAACACTACGGTACCCCGTTGAGAATTCATTGTGATTACGGCGGTGAATTTGACAATAAATTATTAAAAGACCTTTGTACGCTCTATGACATAAAACTGACATACTCTAGCGTAGGACATCCCCAATCCAACGGATCTCTCGAGCGATTTCACGCTACATTAGCCGAAATGATAAGAGTCCACAAAACTGAAAATCCGAATGAACATCCATTCACAATATTACCATATGCAATTATTTGCTATAACAATTCGGTTAACAAAACACACGGTTTCACTCCGTACGAACTCATTTTCGGACATACGTCTATTAGACCACCTGAAACTTTATACAACCAAAAGGAGCTAATAACGAAATACATAAGAGATTTAAACAACAGAATATCTCATTATTATAAAATCGCCCGCAGTCGAACGCAATCTCAAAAGGAGAAAGCGAAAGTTCGCTTCGACAGAAATGTTCCAAAAAATCGACCTGAATACAAAGTTGGTGATAAAGTATATGTGAAAGATTCCCAAATTAAAAACAAACTTCAAAATAAATTTAACGGTCCTTTTAAAATCATAGAAATATTCCAAAATTCTGCTACCTTATTAAATCTTGAAACAAATCAAGAAACTAAAGTAAATTTCGATAGAATGAAACCATATACTGAAAATTAAATTTATTTTCAGGTTTATCCTGCTGTTCGGATCAGCACTCGCACAGTATAAAATAATACCCATAAACAACACTATTGGTGTATTTTACCACAAAGACACGGACATCGTTGTGACAAACGAAAAATGGACATTATTGGTACATAAAAATATATCATCCCTTAAACTAGCTTTCGACAAGAACCAACAAATTCTAGACATGATATTAAATACTCTCGACGGTGCTCATCAAAAAATGATCACGTTTAGAAGTGAAGTCAAAACAGACCTTAACCTTTTGACACAAATTTCCAAAACTATACAATCCAAATTTGATGGAGTATTTCTAGACACAAAAAGATATAAGCGCGGAATATTAAATGGTATCGGCACAATTTTCAAATCAATAACCGGAAATCTAGACGCCGAAGATGGCGAATATTACGCTAACTGTATTAATAAATTAAATAACGACGAACACCAATTAGAAAATTTAATAAAAAATCAAATTTCAGTTACAACATCAGTAATCAAAAATTTCAACTCAACTATTCAGAAATTGCAAATTGACGAGAAAACGTTTAACAAAGACATAAAAGAGATCGAACGTACAATCGATACCATGACGCGAAACATCGAAGCTGTAGAAATAAAGCTAAAATTCTTACACATTTGTGAACAATTAATGGCAAGCTATTTGTATCTTGAAGACAACTTAAATGACATTTTAAACTCAATAACATTTGCTAGACTAGGAATAATTCATTCGTCGATCATAACTCCCGATCACTTAGTAACAGCATTACAAGAAATTTCACAGAGTTTGCGAGGAAACAATTTGCCTCTTCCAATCAAATTATCGGCAGTTGCTCAATATTTAGATATTATTGAACTAAAAGCATTTCAAGTAGATTCCAACTTAATATTTGTTTTAAAGATACCACTTGTTGAACCTCAAAACTATAATACCTACCGTTTATACCCTATCCCAATATTTGATAACAGAACTGGTCTTCATCATATTTTATCTATTTCTCAAAAATTTATCGCGAGAGATGATGATTCTTTAATGTACATACCAATAACAAATCTGAAAGAATGCAAACCCCTCTACTTTGGAACCAAACTTTGCTCAAACCTGTTTGCATATCCTATTGATCAGAATGCCATATGTGAAGCTAGGATTCTGAAACAACCAATTAAACTTCCTGAAAATTGCCAAACCTCCTTCATTATTAGTCAAGGGTACAATGTTCAAGAACTCGAAGAGAACACGTGGCTGATAATAAATTCCGAACCTCTCCATATTACTATTAGCTGCCCGAAGAGAGAACCAGCAACGGAGCTGATTAATAAAAATTCAATTATAAAATTACAACCTGGATGTTACGCCTTCGCAGGTATTACCAGGATACAAGCCAGTGCCAAGGACCTCTCCGAAATTAAAGACAATTCCCATCCTGTGCAAATCCCATTTGAATGTTGTAACCAGATGCCCGACAAAATTCAACTACCTAAATTAAAACCATTGAAACTCAACAATTTAAATATCGAAGATTTGGATATTGCTAAAAACAAATTGGAGCAATATTCTAAGGATCTGGACGATCTCATCAACGAACCTTTCGTGACCAAACATATGTCCTGGTTCACGTATTTCACCATCACCTTCATCATTTCCTTAATTCTACTTTACGTGTTTTGTAAATGTAGAAGGAAGAGACGTTTACTGAAGATCGAACCCTCTACAGGCGATTCTCCTTCACCTCCTCCAGGACGAAGCAAAACCTTCATGAAATTCCCAAGTTTAATCCCTCCAAGAAAGCGACCCGGTATCAAACCTCAAGAAGAAGATATCGAGTTATCATAGACTTTCCAGTGAACCACTAATTTTTTGTTTATTGACTTTTATTGTTTCTATTTTATGCTTATTATTTTATTCACTCAATATTTTATTATTATCTTTGCATTATATTTATTCTGTTTTATTATTACTTTTATATTGTATTCAATAATCATTTTATTCAAAAGTTGTTGTATAACAATCAACTTTTTTATTAAGGGGGAAGTTGTTATATTAAAAAATAACAGTACGACACTGAGTTATAAGTAAGCTCCTCAGTGGTATCAAGTTACATAAGTTGATAACGACTTCTCTCGGTAATTGCTTATCTTACGTATCAAGTTTCACCTATTGTTTTGTATCCGTTCTCATAGTTTATGCCAAATTGCACATTTGCATTTCCTTTGTTCTCCGTCTAGCTGACACTGCTTTCTTAATATTATAAATATGACCAGCAGACGCATTTGTAATTCAGTTATTAACTCACCTTTACAATAAACTTTTAAATCTACAAATTTATATTTTACTCAGAGTCATCGATGACTCTAATTAATTAAATAAATATTTTTTAAAAAGACAAATACAAAGTATCAAATATAACATATATAGGTAGATTTCCACTATTTTCGACTTATACAAGTAAACAATGGTAGGATGACCGATAGCCGCGCAGAGAGAGAGGAAATATCGTCGTTGTTGGATAGGGACAAGTTTCCTTAACTATGAACGCAGTACAGTCGGGGAAGAAGTTTTAGTAAAAGGTGCTCTCTATTCACCGAGAATCCCGGTATGCCACAGGTCAATTGGTATTTTCGAATGAACAACAGTTCTTTGTTTTTATATTTGAAATATTTGTAAATTATAATATTTAATTGTTTTAGTTTCAAGTAAACAATACGATATAGCAAACATACAAAATAAATACATTAGATTAAATGTAATGAAATTACAATTATAAAGTTTGAGATAAATGCTTACAATACATTTTTTATTTACCTCTGCTCTGTCCAACTTCCGAAGTAATCCAGCAAACAATATTAAATTATATTACTAGTAGTCATAATAATATACTTAATGTTAATGGTTCTGATGATGACAATTCAACACGTGATATCCGGCGGCCAGCCGTGGTTACAAAAAATGTCCCTTTTTATACTTTGTCTTTCTACACTATTTATAATTTTTTATGCAATTAAAATAAAATATATTTTGCAATACATAACACAACTGATAATAGATTTGTACACATACTTTTCAAAATGATATAATAGGAGCTCCAGCTGTAGATTCCTGCTCCATACATTTTAAAACAAAACTTATAATTTTTTGACAAACATTTATGTCGTTACTTTCAAATACCATGATATTTTCTTATAAATACTGCTAGTGATAGTACACGTAACAATGTGTATGAGTAGATACTTCTAATATAGGTACCTGTGCATTAAATATAAGTTATACATTACAAGCACTTTTCTCGAGACTGTACCACCGATGTTCACACGAACAAGGAACATAAACAAGTGAGGTCCGTAGAGGTGGGCGGGCTTCTACCACTGCGCATCCTATCTCATCGGCCATTCTAGAATGGTCAACCTGTACCCCTTTTCACACGCATGGTCCACCCTGTATATTAATTATAATACTTTATCATCTAGAGCCCACATAACGAGTAATAACGACCACAACAACAATGAATTGAGTTGTCAAATTTAATTACTACTATTCGGATACCCAATTCGACTTCTTTTCTGATTCTTGTACTTGAGTACCTTATCACTATATAAAATATGCTCTGCTGTTTCATCTTTGTATTCTAACACTATAATAATTTATTTGTGTAATGACAAATTTATAGTCCAGTCAAAATAGACAAAAAAAAGTTGAAACTTCGTAATAATTCGCATAGAGCTGAAAATTGGTACAGACCTTCGAATACACTATTACAAATGAAATGAAATGTAAAAAAAACCCACCAATCCCATGTTAGCTAAAAATTTTATTCAAGGTCAAAAGACAAATATCGGTTTTTTGCATATTTCTCTTTTAAACAGTAAGTGTTATTGTAAAAATAGGTCATACAAAATTTGTAGATCATGCAATTATCTGCAAATACTGTTTCAATACTTTTTTCCTACGAATCATCATTCATGAGATATCTCGATTTCAAAAGTTGGAAACGTCGTATATGCACACATTTCCGCGTCACTTATGAGTAGTACACTTAACGCATCTTTTTTAACGTGATTCCCCTAGGAGGCATAATCCACTATCGATCATGATTAAGCAAGCCTGATCAGACAGTTTCCTACTGAGGAAACCACATTGAAAAAGATGGCAAGTGGGTACCTTTGACATTTCATTTATAAAATGGTGTATTCAAGGTCTGTACCAATATTCAGCTCTGTGCGAATTATAAGGAAGTTGAATGTCTATTTTGACTGGATTATTAATATGGTATTTGTTTACAAGAAATGATAGACAGCTTACTAGTATATTTTTGCATATTGAACCTATATTACCCATCACCATACACAAAATTTGCATGTTTTAAAATATTCTGTACATCGTTGTATTTTTGGATTACCTACAACTCGGTACTTTACCATGATCATGATGCAAACTTAATAGGTATGACAGCTGAATATTGATATTTTTGGATTTTGACTTTGGCAAAATGTAAAAGTACATAAATTTAAAAGGTACTTCAAGTAGAATACAGTAATAAATGGCGTTACCAATACCAAACTCACTTTCTCGTATGTCTGAAAAATTTTCGTTCATCAATAAACGTACCCAGGTTTATTGATGAACAAAAATGTTGTATGTGAATTTCCTGGATAGAAATCAATAATTGCACATTTTCAGGTTTGTAATGTATTGTTAACATACAAAATTTAAAAATGAATTATTATTTGTTTGCTTATAATTGTATTGAAACATTCTTTATAGGATTTTGCAAACAGCAGAAAAATTAACTATCTATAAAAGAAAAACTTTGTGTAGAAATATTAATGAAATCATTGCTTTCTTTCGATAACCTGAATTCTGGTTATGCTAGCAAGTTAAAATCCTAAAATGAATTTGTCTAATTTCTTATTTCACAATTCTCATTCTAACACTAGCATCCACACAGTCCCCTACGGCCATGCTAGCATAACCAGAATTCAGGTTATCGAAAGAAAGCAATGATTTCATTAATATTTCTACACAAAGTTTTTCTTTTATAGATAGTTAATTTTTCTGCTGTTTGCAAAATCCTATAAAGAATGTTTCAATACAATTATAAGCAAACAAATAATAATTCATTTTTAAACATGGATAGAGTATATAGGCTCCAATACTAGTTAGCTAATAGATAGGTGAGGTTGTTTTTTTATCAGTCAATGTCAAATATAATCATTTCACACTTATTCATAGAAATTGTCTTGGTTTTGCATGAAACATCTTTATGAATGGCTTTATGTCTTTCTGATGAGCTCCAGAATAAGGGCGAAAAACGTTTCAAAGGCTAAGCATTTCCAGGAAACAGAATGATAGATTTCATGAAAATGTAATCCATTGGAATGAAAATTTTTTTAAGACAAGGTAGATAAATAAATTCATTTTAGGTCTTTGTTCTCATTTTTAACTAAATCTTCATAATCGTAGGGGGTTATGTGGATACTAGTTTAATCTGCATGGCCGTAGGGGACTGTGTGGATGCTAGTGTTAGAATGAGAATTGTGAAATAAGAAATTAGACAAATTCATTTTAGGATTTTAACTTGCTAGCATAACCAGAATTCAGGTTATCGAAAGAAAGCAATGATTTCATTAATATTTCTACACAAAGTTTTTCTTTTATAGATAGTTAATTTTTCTGCTGTTTGCAAAATCCTATAAAGAATGTTTCAATATACAAAATTTAAACACAAAACGGTGAAGCCATTTTCGAAGAAATCAAGATTTTCAATTTTTTTTCATCGGTGAACTACCCATTTTCTGAGTTTTCCGTGGAAAACTATATGACACCATCTTATAAGGTTTATAATAATATACTATTAACATACATAAATTAAGAAAAATCTTTAAACCCTTTTTTTTATTTTTTCACCAGTAAGCTGCCCTTAATTTTCAAGAATTAAAAAGAATTAATAGTAACATAAGAAAAGTATAACCTACTTTCAAAATTCGGATCGAGGAGGAAAAAATTATTCAAAAACAGAAAAACTTACTTTATGCATCTACAGAAAAGAGTAGCTGAAATTTGTTCTATGAGATTTGTGAAACAGATTATTAATAAGAAATGAGGTATAGAATTAGATTTTGAAATAAATCAGTAGGCAACACGTTCTATTACCTCAGCGTTGTGTATGTTAAGGTTGTACTACACTATGCTTGTAACTTCTTGGTCTTCTATCCCTTATCATAACTGGATACAGACCCCTAGACATAGAATGCATGCTTTCATCGATATTCATTAAAAGTTATTTGTTTTTCTAAAGGTAACCACTCTAAAGGTAACCACAACATTGAAGAGGTACAGTTTCTTATGTTAAAAGCAAAACCACAGAATATTAAATTTAAATACATCTTACTAGAAGGTATACATATCAATGGCTAAGTATTGTGGGTCATAATCGTAGTGTGCATTGTAAATGGAAACATACTGAGATTAATGACTGGTTAATGCTTCTTGATTAACTATTGCTGTAAATTTTCTGTATGAAGTAAATATTCTAGACTTCAGCTTATGCGAACTGAACCATTCACTTACTGCTACCCTGTTGGCTAAACCTGGAAGTTGGAAATTGGTTATAGGTATGAAAATCAATACTTTAGAAAAAAAATTTATTCATAAAAAAATATATAAAGCATTACAGAATTATAAGGCACAATAAGGTACATGTTTTTTATATTACGTTTCTAAAATATAATCTGCTACATTACATAAATTCTTTTAGTTTCAGTACAGTCTGTAATTGTACAGATATTATGATAACATCTAAAATTAACATAATTAAAATTACCGACATTAAATTAACAAAAAAGAATAGCATTCGACCATAACAATTTAATTTGCCAATATTTCTGTATAAAATATACCACAACTTTATATATTTTACTATCAAAATTCATAAGTATCAGAAGTTAATATATAGTAATAATTAAAATTCAAAAATAAAATCCTATTTGGATACGATCAGGCAATCATTTTTATGCTTGATATATTGTTGCAAGTTTCACAGATCTTTGAGTTGTGCGATGTTGAATCCAGGGATTGCCACATTGATACATTGCAGCTATGAAAATTAGTTAGAGCTGAGAAAACAGAAACTCTAATATTTTTCTGCATAATTTGAAAACACCCTATTTTGGTTACTAGCTTATTCTGGGTTAAATTAATTGTTAAACTTTACTGTTTTTTATTATTTCTGACAGAACGAGTATTTTTATTATTTTTTATGATTTAATTAATGAATGGTTTGTAATGCATTTTATTTTTATAAACATCTTAACTTAATATGTATTAGTTTGTTGATATTGCCGATAACCAATATGTATAATGCTATCAGTCGAATGCTAAACGAGAACATAAATATACATCAAGTGTACACTTAGTATTTACCTGATGAATATGTGGTGTACATTTAGTTAAACATTCTTTTCTCACAACATATTTCAATGGGAGATAAAACAAGTACAGAAATATCGTATAGAATAAACTGGGGAAAGAAACAAACAAAAATTATAATTTATTTTCTAACCATTATTATGCTGTTATCTGTAAATTATGTATTGTAAAATATCTTTTATTAAATAATGTTCCATTATAAATTAATGCAGAATCTTAGACTTTGTGCAACAATTAGAGAATTAAGAAGATAGGACAGCTGGTGGAAAACCTTTTCTTTTAGCAATGGTACCCTTGACCTCGACATTTAAATTGGAGTTCTGGCACAGTTGCCACAATGTGACAATCATACGGAGAAGGTAACATTAGAGAGACAGGCCAATAGTGAAAAATCGTCAACACTGTCCTAATAGAATGACCGAACTCAGCTGACAGCTAGAACCCAAGATCACTAAAGAAACAAGTTGTTTCGTAACATATGTCACATGAAGTAATTCTATATTCATGTTAGGTATCTATTTCGTTAGAATGGAATTGTTCATCGACAGAAAATTTTGAAACTTATTTTTCTATAAAATGAAGAAAAACAGCTACATGCAGCTGTCATTGATGTCTACACGTGACGTAGCACTTGCCGATTCTAATGAGCCAACCTGTCTTTTATTAAGCTTGGCCCAATTCATTTAGTGTGTACCCAACAAATCCCGAAACCGTTTCCGCAGGATGTCGTGTCCCTTTAAATTGGAGTTCACAACTGTCTTCATCTATTTCGTCTTCTCCGTCTGACTGTCCTTTCTTGTTAATTCTCTAATCTTTACTTTGTGCATGAGACAGTTGCAAACATGTTTTTAAATATCATGGATATTTTTATAATATGCTTAACTTATCTGGTCTACTCTAATATACAAAAATACCTATATTATGATGCAAAATTGTAAACACAATCTTTGAATAAATAACTAGCTACATAATGATTGTCACTGATTCTATTGCTGAATCTGATAGGAAAAAAATAGAAATGATTACTTTATTATCGTTTATAATTTATTCAAGTAAACGATTCGGTAAAGAAGTTAACTGCTGTGCAATATGGTATACAGATGAAAGGCAGTGGTTATTACTTCAATGCTAATGTGGTCATAAAGTGTAATAGAGCTGATATTTTACATCAATATTGAGAGGTATGGTAGGGGTCTTGCAATGTTTTTAAAAATAATATTTAGGCAATAAATAGTAAATATATTATTTCATCCTGGTTCTTTGATTTTTCCGGTAAAATTATCATGTGTCCCATTAAAACAAAAACAAAAATATACAAGATCAACCACTGGGAAAAATTTGGTACGATATGGATATACTTCTAAGTACCTACTTATGATAAACAAAAAATAAAAAGACAAAACCCCACAAATTAGAAATTAATTTGCGTAGGTATTTGAAGTGTTGTACTGCACAAAAATATACTACTTTAGATCAGTTTTGTTCAATGCAAGTAAATTTCTAGCAATAAAAAAAAATTGTACAGCGATATATTAACGTCTTTTCTTGAGAATATTTGTAAATACTTTGTTAATGATATTGTTAACATCATTTTGCACTACATATCCAAGAAAACAATAACTACTGTAAACGTTACATTTCTAAATTAGCCCACTTAAGACTCATATAAAATCTGGGAATTTTACAAACATAAACCTATCTTAAACTTCCTCTCTGGATGATATTATTAATAAATCTGGAATAATCTTTAAGAGAGCGATATGTATTCATTAACTAATTATAATAAGGCACGTAATATAGCGATACCTAAGTACCTATTTTATAATTAACTTAAGAATATTATAAGTTAAAAAATTAACATGGACAAACATAACCTAATTCAAATACAAAAATAATTGTTCAACTCATACTAAAATAAATACCTATAACTTAACTGATCTCAATGGACCTCTCCAAATTTCTTAAAGATTTCAACTTCTTTGCGATTACCATTCCCAAATCTTGCGATGGATTCTTTCCTGGGCTCATTATTAATCTTCTCCGTAATTTGGGATTGATTTCACATTTCTGAGGAACAGGTTCCGGCGTTTTATCCCTCGGAGGAGCAAGAAGTCTTGTCCTATCATACTCAACAGGTGACCAAGTAAGAGGTTTTCGTCTTGGTCCTCTCTGAATAATCACCATTTCATCAGGGCTTGTAGATTTGCTTGGTGTACCGCCGTTTTGAGACCTGGCAGTGTCATTTATTTCAGATAGAGCCAACCTGAGGGACCTCCTGGGTATGTTATGCCCCTCATCAATGGCGTCAACGTCCTCCATTATTAGGGGTAAAAAACCGTTACAGCCCTTAGGTATTAACTGTTATTAATGTATTTTACATGCACTTTATGGCCATTAAATTATCGGTTATTATTACATCCACACTATCCACAGCGATGACCACTTTAATTAATGCGTACACGACACTAGCTAGTTTTTCTAGGCGCCAAATTGCACATCGCTTCCCCAATTTCCCGCTAACGGCAAAATGAGGGCAAATAATTGTTGCCCTCTCCCCACTCCGATATGTTAGGTTATTTTAAAACTTCTGTCTCCAACAGCTGATTCAACAGGTGTGTTGTGTTTATATTTTCTGGTCCCTTTAAACAAAGTTGTTTTGCTTATTTATACTTACTTTAGGAGTTTTATTCGCATCTTGATACTGTTTATGATGGGTTTTTAAATTAATATCAGACGAATAATGGAGAAAATAGCAATAAGAAATACTTATAATTAAATATTTGAAAAAAAAAATAGGAATCCAAAATAAATTTCCAATAGAAATAATGGCAATTAGGTATCTTATATGAATACTGCTGGGGTTTCTTGTTTCTCTGCATTAATGTATAGGTACACATTCATACCTTAATATGCGAGTCTAACTTTTTCAACTAAGTACAATTTTGTAGAATTTTACTGCTTTTTGTAGCAAAAGATGAGTTTTGAGCGAATAATTTCCTCTCAACAATAAGAGTACATACTACACCTCACACTGGTACTTATATATAAGTAGGTATATTATAAATAAAATCCGAAATATGACAATATTACGAATCTAAGTCATATACCTAAATATATTATTCTAAATTCAGCATTGATTTTTTAGCAGTTCACCACCGTAGAATCTAACAATGATAAAGTTTAATTCGTTGTCTTAACCTTCTTCAAAACATGAGTAGGTATAGGTACTTGCCATACAAACGTCCATTCAATAATAGTCCTTTGGTCCTTCGTATATAATAATAATAAAAGGTGTAAATACATTTTATTATAATTATAATACCACTTTAGTATATAATTAACAATTAATTGAATGAATGTTTATATGGTCTAAGTAAAGACCTTTATAAATGTTCAAATTGAAAGCTCCAAGAATTTAGATTTTCTGTTTTCAAATACCACAGCTAGTATGACTTCTTGTCTCCACGAAAAAACCTTGAAGAATGATACTTTTAGAGCCTATTCAGACACACGCAATAATTGAATATACTGTGATTAATTTCTTCTTACAAAAGAAATCCATGTCATGTCCATACATATCAAATTAAGGCGCTTAGCATTTCAGCCATGAAGTCACATATTTGCAGTACTGTTTTAATTCCCATTAAGAATTTGTTTAATAACAATCGAACCATTATACCCTTCGCCGATTTACTACACCTATTATATAATTGTTGCACATTCTACAGGATACTCTTCGCAGTTTTTTTTGTAATGATATTAGTTTCAAACATTTTTTTTTCATTTAAAAAATTAATAACTTTTTTATTTATTGATCGATTTTATTCAAAAACAATAGGGTTCTTACTCTAGCTAACACTAACTTACTGTCCAAATTTCAATAGAATCGGAAGTTATCGTGCTTACAAGAAACGTGACGGCGGACAGACAGACGGACGGATAGATATTTTGAGAGCTGTTCAGAATTCAATCATCAACACAGTGATATGAAAATTTTTTCTTTAGGAGCAATATTACCGGTTTTAGAAATGTGCCGATCAAATGCAATATACTCTTCGTTTTGTATTTGCGAAAAGTATTATAATAAGGGAATTTCGCGCGAAAGACACCGCTATACATAACAAAAGGGAGAAATCCTGCTTGCTGATTGATGTGTCCATCTCAAAGACCTCCAAATAAAAATATGTTTAAGTCTAGAGGTATATGTTATTTTTCAGTCTACTACTGTAAAGCGTTACTTTCCGATAGATAAATAAAACGTTTACTTAATGGTTTTCTTCTTAATGCGTGATTTCGTTCTCTGGTTATCAGTCACTACACTCCATTTTAGGTACCAGAAATATTTGATGGTTACAGTTATTGGTTCCGGTTCAGTTTTCTTCTGTAAGACATACAACATCAAATTATAGAAAAATAGAAAGGGCAAATTGATAATTGAATTTCTAATTTATATTATACGAACATTGAATGTATTCATGCTCAACCTAAAATGACTTAAATTGATCATTCAAGTAACTATGCACTATCTCCTTAAAATAATTGACATTTTTTATAACACTTTCCTCCTATAAACCGTCCAGATGTAAGAGTTTTGCAAACTGTTCTGCACCGTGCAGAACTATATTTAAAATTAATTCATCTTCTAGTAAGAGAAAATCCATTCAATTGCACAGCAGACAAAGAATATTAAATCTTATGTTAAATAACAAACAAAGAAGACGTTAAACAATAAACATAATTATATAAACAGTATACAGATTCGGAAAGTGTTGGTTTTGGTACTGCACTTAAAACATAAAGGAAACAAATTGAAATGCTACAGACAGAGCTGTCCATGCACATATGGTGGGGAAAGCAGGTGATGTGTTATACGATAAACAAGAATAGCCTAGTTGCTTCGCTTTCGCTTGCTCCTATTGTCATACCTAACATTGTCCGAATCTGTGTAGACTGATTTCAGTGAATTGATAATAAGCCACCGGTAATTTTTGCTGAATGAAACCAATGTTAATTGCATTGGTAGTATTGAAGGAATGTTTAGATCTGTTTTAGTTAAATACATAAATTTCTACATAATAATTTATTTTTTAGCTTAAATATCTGTACACACTTATGAATCTTTCGCAAAATATATTTTAGCCTCTTTTTCAAATGCCATTTTTTTAATGAAATCCCTGTTGTAAAATTGGAACTTGCTTCTACTGATTTATAACAAAATTGTTGCAATTAAGTAAATGCAATTCTGTGGTAGGTACAAGTTGCATAAAGTGGAGCATTTTCTAATTTTACATGGTGACTTTATGCAATAAAACTTCATATGAGTGAATATCTTAAGGGCTATTGCAGGCATCTACTTTCAAGAATGATGTAAGTAGATGGAAAATAAAATCTTTAAAACTATAGGTAAATATATAGTTACAAATTTTAAACTTAAAACATACATTAAAAAATCACATAATGGATCATTTTAAGTATACAAATTTAAAGTTCAAATATTTCTTCTTCCTCTCCTCCAATAGCTTTCCAAAATGCAGTAACCATTTGTTCTGCACACTGTGTCCGTTGACTCATCGGCATATTCTGTAGACTTTCCTTCATCAAATGCAACTGTGAAAATAGTTCTGTAAAATCATCTGTAGCATCGGACGTAAGAAAATCATCTACATTCATTGCGACACTGCTACTACTCTGCTCTTCTTTACTATTTTTCTTTGCAGAATTTATTTTGTTGTATTTTTTTGTGTCCTTCATGGCCAAATTTGACCAAGTATGAGTTTGTAATGCTTCTACAATTCGATCTACCCCAAATTTCTCTTTGATAACCTCTTCTTCTTGTTCAGATTGATTTATGGTTGGATATAATTCAATAAATTCAAACCCACGTTTTAAACACCATTCAATGGCACTGTTTTTAGGTATTTTTGTATCTTCTGTACAATAATTTGAAACTAGTAGCTTTACTTCTAAATTACAGTCTTTTTCTAAGATATCCCATTGAGCTAAGTCTTCTAACCCTGATAGCTTATTTGAATCCATATGAATGATTAAAGCCTCTACATTATTATTAAATTCTTCTGTCCTAATGTACTCCTTCTCTAATCCTAGAACGTTTACTTCTGCTGTATAGTATTTTGTGTCGATTACCCAATGTTGCTTTATTAAACCTAGGTTATCTGTATCTTCATCTACATTTGCCTTTGTAATTAGTCTAATAAGCGATCTAGGTTTCGTGTTACTACAACTAACAACAACTATACTAGGAATATCATCCATTTTAAATCAAAACAATTTCAGTAATTTCACCAGTTTCGTTTCTGTCATTCAACAAAATGACCACAAAATGACATACTGACAGTTTCTTTTTCTTTGATTCGTTGTACATTACATATGTAGAACATAGAATAGTTTTTGTAGTAGTTCAATTTAGCAGTAGGCGCATTGTCCAAATTTTATTACATTATCAAAAGTTTTTTTGTTAAAGTTTTTTTATAAGTATAATATTTTATTATTTCACGGAGTTAGTTTCATTGTTAATTATTTTAAGTTTTATATTCACTCACTCATCCAACCATTCAATTGCCACGGCGCTTCGCGCCGCGCATGTCTGGTTGGCTCTGAGTACGTACATATATGTTATTACTAAATTAAATAAAAGAAATTTGAATTGACGTGTAATAATTAAAACGTCAATAGGCATTTAATTTAAGATTTGTCCTATTTAATGACAAATTTGCATGGCAAATAGAACATAAAATTAAATCTAAATGACACATTCACCAAGTTTACCACAACCTCTAGGGGCAAGTTTTATCGATCATTACAAATAGCAAGTCGGAAGAAGAAGAAGAGGGTTGCGTGGGCGTTTTGGAATCAAGGGGATCAGGGCTACCAACAGTATCAATTACTTGCTCTTGCTAGACAACAAAATTTTGACGTATGTAAAATAAATATTTTCAATGGAAGTGAATTTTATAAAAATAAACGTAAATAATAATATACAATGCGTTATTTAACGATATTTGAGTGTTATTTAAATACATAAATATTACTTGTGTTAATAATAAGTCTTCAAAAGTTAACTCCAAAATGACTAAAAAGGCAAGTGGACTAAAAATATTTGGCTCACTACTTATTACTGCATATTTTAGATTTAGAAAAAACATTGTATAATGGAATTAAAAGTTTGGGTTGAAGGCATACAGCGTATAGTTTGTGGGGTAACAGAAGCAACAACTTGTCAGGTATTATTTCTAATATAAAAAATATTTTTTAAATTATTTTGATCTATTTTAGGATGTAGTTTTTGCTTTGGCCCATGCAACAGGGAAATCTGGTAGGTTTACGCTAATTGAAAGATGGAGAAATAATGAAAGGCAGCTTTCCCCTAATGAAAATCCAATGAAGGTATGTTTGAGTCTGTTTTAATTTTTTCTTTCTTAGTTACATATAAATATTTCAGATTATAATGAAATGGGGCGAGTATTCCAATGATGTCCAGTTTATATTGCAATGGAATGAAAGTAATAATAAAGTTGGTCAACATTCAAAATCTAGATCATCGAATTCTAATACACCGTCTCACGTTTTAAATAATTGCACTTTAGAATCTCCAGAAAAACAAAGGGATCTTCACAAGTCACTAACATTTAGGTAAGGGGTATTTATATTTAGTTAATGTTTTGGTATTCATAGTCATAGGATATATGACATATTTTAGAAATCTGGAGATTCAAATTATGAAAACATTTTTTAAAAGTAGTTTTATTAAGTATTACCCAGAGTAAAAATCTATAAATATCCTAGTAGTATTATCTACAGAATACGTTGTTTACTTTTTATTGTAATACCTACAAGAAATGTAGGTCATTTAATTTTTTTTAAATCTAAAATTGTTTTCTTCATGTTAAGTATTGACATGTAATCTTCATAATGGTGAAGATAGATCCTAATTTATTTATATCATTCATGTTCAAGTATATGTCAATTATATTATCCATGTTCAAATCCTATCTTATTTATCTCTCATATTTTTTGGAACTTTATTATTTCTTGTAGCTTCATTAACATCTGTGTAGCTTATCGGTTTTAAAGATTTTACATTCATTTAAGTGAATGATTTTATACTCCTCCGCATACCTGCCATGTTAAAGTGTTCAACTTTGGACTTCAATATCTCCGATAAGAAATAAATAACTTTGAATAATTTTATATAAAATACTCCATTTAGCTGTATACCAGAAATCATCAAAATCTTATGGATTAAACCTCATGTTACGACTACTATTAAATTTAACTTGTTAAAATGTCTTTGTTTCTTTAATTTTACTTAGTTATATTCTAGAAAGTTTGCAACTAAATTCAAGTCATAATACATATAAGATTTTTCTTATCTGGTATGATCTATTAGTTGAAGGCAGATAACAATATACAGGAAACATAGAAGACCCTTTTAGGATGAAGCAAGTCAATGACTAAGAGAATAAGATTATGATAAAGTGAACTTCATATTTCTAAGTCAAATAAAAAATTCCCGACAAAGGAGACACCCAACAGCGCGAGACACCCAAAAAAGCCATAAAACTCGGCCATAAAAGTGCTTGCCCTTTTACAGCATTATGTATGTGTGTAAAAAATTAAGTAAACAGTAGTGACCGTTAGATCGTAAAATATTTTAGGAGTGAGTGGCGTAATTATTAGAAATTATAACTGATACTGGGGAGTTTCCCTTAATTTCTTATTTTAATCCATGCCCTGCTCTATCATAGTGGTAATAGGCGGCAAAGCTTTGAAATTTTTTATCTGACAGAAATATGAAGTTTACTTTAAAATATGATTTTCTGACCTGACAAGAATCTGTTTCATACTTTTATCAAATTTAAAGTATATACTTAAGTATTTGAACATGGATGATATAATTGACATATACTTGAACATGGATGATATAAATAAATTAGGATCTACCTATAACATTATGAAGATGACTTAATATGAAGAATAAAATTTTTTGATTTAAAAAAAATTAAATGACCTACATTTCTTATATTACGAGATACCTACAATAAAAAGTAAACAACGTATTCTGTAGATAATACTACTAGGATATTTACAGATTTTTGCTGTGGGTAAATACTTAATAAAACTACTAAAATTTTTTTTCATAATTTGAATGTTTAGATTTAAATAATTTCACGTGCGCAGTTGCATTACTGCCACTCATGCTACCATTCTGTAAATAAATATCTTTTAAGTTATCGTAACTAATACCCGCTAACAGCATTTTTTTACAAATTGTTCTTCAAACAAAAAAAATCAAGATTCTTTTCTAGATTTGACTCTAGTTTTTCATGCATGTCTTTGTTTCTATTTATTAAAGCTAATTTTTTATTAATTACACTTTTTTTCAAAACAATCTCGAGTATCTCTAATTTTTGGCATTTATTAAAAATTTAGTTTTATTATTATAAACATAACAAATTTAACAGCAACACTAATGTAAAAGTAATGTCACGTGGTTAACAGGTCTGACAATTGCTTTTATTTTTTTTCCGATTTCTACGTAATCAGTACAGGGCGGAGTTCTCATGCTACAACTACCTTAATCCGAGCACAGCAATGCAATGGGTTAGAGTGCGTTGTAATGAACATATGGTAGTTTAATCCCTAGCTCCGACACTAGGAATGTGTGTTTTATAATATGTCTTTGGTTTTTGAATAGTGTAACTCCTTTACAGATAACTTTGTTTTTAAATATGTGTGATCTGTTTATCGTTTGTAAGCACCATCCTTGGTAAAATTTAAAAAATTATAAAAATTGGCATATATACAGGATAATAACAATAAATATTATCTATAAAGGCAATTTTATGGTTGTATCTTCTAAAGTATTTATAGCTTTTTGTACAAATATTTACCTGCACACTTTATAAACATTTTCAATATTTGTTGGCGAATTTTCTTTAATAAAATTTATACTCCCAAGTATATTTTAAGTAAAGCAGTGTGTATCTATATTTTTTTCACAAAACATCCCACTTTCTTTGCCATTTAGAGTTTTAAATTTAAAATTGGGGTTCAGGATATTTGACACAACAATACATTTGTTTGACATAACAGAACCCAAAAATTCACTTCTGGTTTAACCGGAAGTAATACTATTTTTTTATCTTAAATAACCTTTTATATTTTTTTATCTTATCTGATATCGGTTTGTATTATCTTTCAAATGGTTTTTTCAAAATTTAAATCGAATCAGTAATGGCCTTCTAAAATATGCTTGTAGTCAATAGGGAACTTGAATACAAATTTAAATAGGGAAATAATACTAAGAAACATAAGGTAACAGTGTAATAAAACATATAGTTCACAAAAAAATATATTTTCTAACTTAGCGTGTTACTTATAAGCAATTGAAACTGTAAAAGTAAAATTTCATATCACACTAAGAAAACGCTACCCACGGCCGTGACGTCAGATCTCATGACTAACTTCACGATTCTAGCCTCGCATCGTTGCCTTCTACATGAACCTTGATTTCACACGCATATGAACTGTTTCGTGACGCGTGACCCATAAAACTTTAATTATTTATAGAAAATTAATTACTTACATTTAAGGCGTCATATTTTACATATCTTATTTTCTTACATATATGAACATTTTTATGCAATAAAAAAAATGTGCAAGTTCCCTATTACTGACAATAATGCCAAATCCTTATTGTGACATCTCCAACTTCAAATTGTAGTTTCACACCCATTTATGGGTCAAATTTAAATTTAAAAATTGCGATATTTCTAACACGAGTAAGATAAACATTTGGTGTGCTGTGATTTTTTTATTATTGGCTCTTTTTAACTACCAACAAATCTAAACAGTATATTAAAATGTTCTCGCACAATCTTCAAATGAGCTTCTAAAAGATAAACCTCTCTAGTCGAACGTATGGTATATACAGGATATGGCAATTCCACATTTTTCTCTACAAGTGTGCCAATATTTAAATAAAAATTTTCCACATCGGTGGATTGGTCATGCAAATGACTTTCCTTGACCACCCAGAAGTCCAGACTTCAACCTATGGACTTCTCAATCCACAAATATTGTTTAATTTCCAGGGATCTTTAAAGAAATACATAGAAAAGTACATTGAGGTGGATGGTGGATATTTCAAGCAATTACTTTGAAATAATTAATTAATCAATATACCTATCAAGCCAGTTTTTTTTCTAATGACCTACCTTAGTACTAGAATTAGATACAGATCTACGTTTTAAAAAAGATGTAAAAAAAAGAATTCAAAAAGCCTACGCCTCCTTAAAAATACAACTTGCAGACTCTCTTGTTTTAAGTAATTTTAATTATAGTGATGCTATATATGGACCATGTCTGGATAAACTAGAAATTAATCGAATAGAAGAAGTTCAAAAGTCATGTTTACGGTTCATATACAGTTCATCAGAAAGTTTGAGTCAGTGCCATATGAGTTAAAAGTTTCAAACTGGCTAAGCATGCAGGACAGACGAAAACTCCACTCTAGTCTTGTTTCATAACATTATTTTAAATCAATGTCCCCCTTGTATAATAAAATATAGAACGGATGGCCATACCTTAAATTTAAGATTTAAGACTCATTACACCTCCACCTCACAAATCTGTAATGTTTAAAAGATGTTTTACGTATAATGTTTATTTTCTTTATAATGTACCAGGATCTTTGAAATCTTTAAGACTAAACCAATATAGAAATCAATTTAAGAAAATTCTTTTTAATGTCTGTCACTTGTTTAATACGTTTTTCCTCGTATTGGCTGCCTATCCTATTTTTGTTCCTTTCTCTATTTTCAGTTTAAAAAAGATATTATTTTATTTTTCTTTGTTACATATGATTTTAACTTGCTGTATAGTGTTCATGTATTTGTAATGAACTTTTTTGAATTCTTTACTGCTCCATTTTGCAACTTTTATATAATTAATTATTTAAGATAAAGTGTACATACTCTGAGTGCAAATAAAATTATTATTATTATAAGTGATTTAGTTAAAGCTAGTGTTCAGGGCCACATTTTCGTGCGGGCTACCTAGGCTGCAGTCTATGGGCCCACAGCACACAAAAACAACTTTAAAAATTTGAATTTTGAATAGATTAAAATAAAACAAAACCCTTAAATGTTTATTTTCTTTTCTAATTAGAAAACTACTCTAAAATGCGATTTTTGCCGGTTAATTTTCAAGAAATTTCCAGAGGAGGGCTCGAGAGCCCCCGTTTGACTGGGGTATTCCATACCCTCTCGACCCCAAATAGGGCCTGCAACACAGGTTCAGCCTAGGGGTCTAAAGATCCTAAATATGGCTCTGCTGGCATTACCATATCAACTGTAAAATAAAAATTTTTGATATTTTCTTTACGATTACTATACTCCCACTCGACTGTGGATGTGGAAGTAAAATAAAATAGTGACAATATCTGTTTTAGTTCGAGCACTCATATTACTTGTTACGTATATAAAGATAGATTTATAGTAGGAGAAAAAAGGTGTCCTATTATTTGTTGCCCACGACAGTAACAAGTTTCATCAAAATCGATTCGCGAGTTGCAGCGCTATTGTGTCTACATACATACATATATATGTATGTATGCGGTATGTGTACATACAGACATTTTTTAAAAACCACTTTTTCGTGTTCCTTTCGTCTTAATTTTTTTTTCAGGACCAGTTGCATTAAGTTCCCCATTTTTGTGTATGGGAAGGTTGATTATATTGCTGCTACCTGCAATATAATCAAAAATCCTTGCAATGCATATCATAACAATAACAATGTCAACACTTTATTTGAATTTAGTGGCATTAAATATTTTGTATTTTATAGTGGAAGTCATATATCAGGTTCTGACAATATTGGAGTGGTGAAAGGGGTGCCACAAATAAAACCAGTGTCATTAGAGGTTAGAGAATCATATTCTAGTTCACCGCATAGCTCTCCCAAAAAGAGCAGCTACTGTGGTTCAGATGTGTCAGATTCTCCTAGTCAGCGAGTTGCTCCACCCTACAAGGATCCCCCTGCACCTCCCCCATATCGTGATCCGCCACCACCTACCTCATCTATATATCATGACAAATATAAAAAAAATCTACTTCAGGTAAATCAACGTACATTATGAATTGAATTTTGTTGTGAATTTCAAAGTGCTTTTTAGGAAACGACTAAAACACAAAAAGAGAAAGAAGACAGTAGGAACAAAATACAAGAAAATGTCTTGTATAATGCACAATATAGGGAATTAATTGCATTGATCAATTATCAAAGAGAAAAATTATCGAATCAACAGGCTGATCTCACAAAAGTAAGAAATATGTGACAAACTACTGCTTTTATTAAATGTGCATTTTTAGTTTGACGCAGAAATTGTATTCTTAGAAGGAAAAGAACGAGAAAAACAATTACAGTTAGAATTTATTGCTCAAGAGTTTGTTACAGTGTCTAATGTAAATAAAAATAACCAGGAGCAAGTAAGATGTGTCATTTCTTTAATGTTCAATGTTTTCTCACTATTCAATTTCAGATTCAAGCTTTGAGTTATGTAGAAGAAGAAAGTGAAATAGTGAAGCAACAAGAGAAAACTTTACAGTCTGAAATAACGTTACTTCGGTCAAAATTAGCGAATTGCGAAACTGAGCTGTTGCAATGCAAAAATAAAATTCGGTAAGTAATTAAACATATTTAGAAACTCTTGATGTAATGTAAGAGTAAGCAAAGCAACTAGATCAGTTCTAAATTTTTCACAAATATGGTATTTGTGACTACTGTTAATGTGAAAGTCTGCTTTCTTTGCACTGCGGTACATATATGGAACGTCAAAATATTTCACATTGGGGCATGGCGTGCTTTAGGACTATAGGGTGCGTGCAAAATTTGACAGCTAACGAGAGTGGAGGGCTTATAACCTCAATGTTCCAAATTAATTATCGCGAAATTCGCTGTTTTCGTTTGCTTTTTTAACTTTCTTGTGCCATCAGCTATTGAAATAAACATTTTAAAGTGTAGTTTTCATTATCTATAGACAATTACATATTTTGTACAATAATATTTCCTTTGATTTGGCAAGATGTGCATTATTTACCTATGTGTTTTTTGTTATTTTCTTCGTATTTAAATAACGTATGAGATTGATCTTACTGTTATATATAGAGCATATTTAGATTATTTAAAATTGAAATGCTGATAATTATTCTGTTACCAGTTTACCAGGAAAAGCCATCATATAGTATGGAATTTGGTCGTCAAAGTTTCACTGACAATTTAAGCTTTAAAAGGTATGTGATTATTACTTAACATTAGAATTTAATACTTATTATGTAACATATTTAACAAATACATAATAGTATACCTACCGCATGCACGAAAATAAAGTTATAGTTACTTCAGATTGCCATCAATTTACACCAAAGATGATAAGTTTGTGGTCAATTAAGAATTCAAAGAGAAAACTGGTTAAATATTTTAAGGCTGCATAATCTATAAATTTATTTGTTAGTCAATCTAGATGAGTTACCTTACCTAGTTCAGCAGGTTTTCCTAAAAGTTATAGAGTGTAAAATTTAAATTAAATTATTATCCATAAAGATTATCCGTTAAGATAATGTTTGGAACTATGACCATATTTCACCTTTGACTCAGTAAGATCGGATCTCTCTAAGGCTCTTTTCGCTTTGCTCTTTGGATTGAGCACAAACTTTTCTTCTTTTGGTGTAAATCGATGACATTCTGAAATAATTAATAATTTTTTTTTCGTGCAAGCAGAAGGTATTTACTACTATGTATTTATTAAATATGTTTTGTTATATAATAAACACTAAATTCTAATGTTAAGTAATAATCACATAACTTTAAAAGCTTAAATTGGCATTCGGTGAGATTTCGACAACCAAATACCACAGAATATGATGGCTTTTTGTCGTAAACTGACAACAGAATTATTAACAGCATTTAAATCTTAAATAATCTAAATATGCTCCATATATAATAATAAGATCAATCCCATACATTGTTTAATTACGAAGAAAATTACTAAAAACACATAGGTAAACAATGCACATCTCTCCAAATCTAAGGAAATATTATTGTACAAAACACGTAATTGTCTATATATAATGAAAACTAAACTTAAAAATGTTTATTTCAATAGCTGATAGCACAAAAAAGTTAAAAAAGCAAACGAAAACAGCGAATTTCACGTTAATTAATTTGGAACATTGAGGTTATATGCCCTCCACTCTCGTTAGCTGTCAGATTTTGCACGTGCCCTATACTAACTAACATAACCTCAAATTTGACGTTTTTGTAAGTTTATCCTCATTTTTAACGTTTTTAATCGCATTTCTAAATTGGGTCCAGTGTAACATTACTAAACTCTCAAACATTATACAGATAATTTATTAATATTGTTGATTTTAAGATGTACTGTTATTTACAGGTTGGAAATCCAACCTATAATTAACAGTCTGTTTTTAATATTCAGCGGGATTAAAAAATTATATTTATTCTATATGAGAGAGGTTATAGCAGTGGACCCTATCTAGAAATGCGATAAAAAAACATTAAAAATGAGGATAAACTTGCAAAAACGTAAAATTTGAGATTATGTTAGTCATATGGTGCTACTACTCTATTGTAATAATTGATTATATTGTATGCGCATGTTATGCGGATATCACTGTTAAGTACTTATAAAATGTTCTAAAGATTTGACCTATTCCTTGTTTATGAATAAAGCCAGTATGATTGAAGTATATAGAAATGGTGGCTCTATCTACTAAAAGAGCATTGTACTAAAATGATGATTAATAATAACCTGTTTTTGGAGAGTTGGCCGATGTTATTAACCTGAACTAAATATTTTCTTGTTATTTACAATGAATACTACAGGATTGCCGATGAATATTTTTAGCTAAAATTTGCTTATTAAGATTGTTCTTAATTTGGCGCATTGCTCCACACTTCCTACTGATCTAGTTGCTTTGAAGTGATAGTATTTATTTCTTTTATTTTAATAATTTTTTTAGACTGCTAATGGATGAATTGCACATTGAACAACGGGCGCAGTGTAGAAGGACAGAATCTCGAAAACATATCGAAAGGAGTTTGCTGGTCGAAGTAGAAAGACTTCAGAAAGATATAGAATTAGCTAAACAAAGTACTGATTTACACCATTTAACAGCAGAAACCCTTAAAAGAGAGGTAAGTGTTGGTGAATAATACAAAATTCATGACGGCAATTTGTCAGTAGAAAAATGTAGTAGTGTGAATTAATATCGAAAACAAATGTCAAATGTATGGCTAGAGAAAAATTTTTAATTTTAAAATCGTCAAGATTGCAGAAAATCAGGAACAATAATAAACATTAATTTTCCATAACGACACAGACAAAACACCTTACAAACTAATTTAAAAATCTGACATGAAATATGAATATTTTGACAGCCAGAACACTTAAATTTACTTTAAATTAAACCAAATTGCTAGCTAACATGTTCTGTAGGCAAATGGGTAAACATTTTATATCCTATATAATATGTAGAGTTGCTAGTAATATTCCATTTAACATATGATGTGAATATCTTGGCTACTCTATGTGTGATTTCCAAAATAAAAGTCACCAACATATAAGCTCAAAAATTTGACACTTAATAATTTTAGTTAAAAAATGAACTATTAATAAGAACAATAGAATCACCATATTTCTGCCTATTATGAAATTCACTTAACTTTACATAATTTTATCTTCATTAACACGTTGAGCCTCTCTACCACACACTTCAGAGACCGCGAAGTACCAAGGTAATGCCACACAGCTTAGATGGTCTTGGGACCGAGTGAGATTAACGTGATGCCTCTTAGCAATGAAATCTAAATGGGAATAGAAAAGTGCGGTCCAACAAGAACACCGTTAGTTGCGGGTTAGGTATAGCTACATTTATATGGAATATATTACATTGTAAATTTGTGAAACTTAAAAATATGACACAATTGTAAAAAAAAAATTATATTTCTTAAACAATAGACAGTTTTCATACATTTCAGTTTATAGGGGTAGCCTTATGTTGTTCAAAAAAACAAGATATGCAATAATTATGTGTACAAATATTACACTGGTATTTGGATCCAGACGACTTGTTTTGGGCTTCTTTTCTACCATACTCTTCCTTCATTTTCGCGTAACACACCACACACCTATTTTTCTTTGTTTCTGTCAAAATATGATTTTCGGGATCATGATTATCGAGTTGCAAAAGGAATAGACCGGATTGTTATGAGGTAATACATTGATACCACTCTGTCCACAAGAAACAATTTCCTCTTTCAGTCCGTGAGGCGTCAACGTGATGCCTAATTTTTTTTCTCAAAAATAGCAAAAATAAAAGATTTTTTTCGAAATTTAAAAACATAAAAATAAGGACCATTACAAATATTAACATTTAATAAGAAAATCAAGATCCGGTCTGAACGGACCAAAAAAATTTGCATGCAGCGGGCTCAACTTGTTAAATTATAACTGACAATGACTGAAAAAGGTTGATATGTTATTTAAAAAGTCATAATATTTACCTCTCATTTATTATTTATTTGATCTGAACTAATCATAAAAAATTCATCAGCATGCATTGAAAGAAATTCGTTGGTTAAAATACAGTCAAGTCAATTCACATACAATATAAACAACACAGGACCCAATACTGGCCTCTATGGTACTCCATTGTTTAAAAGAATTGGCCTTGCTTACTTTATTTCATTAGAAAGTTGTGTATTAATCAGAGACTGTATGTCAGAGATCCATTTTACAATTTATGAGGGGTGGACTCGGACGTGTTTATAAGAATGTTTGTATTTGTCTTTTATGTGCAAAAATTATACATCATACCTTGTCAATGAGTTGATGCTAAAATTAGGTGTAATATGGACAATATAACATTTAGGACACCAAAACTACTCATTCGTGGTGGCACAATAGTAAAACGTAATAGATTAGAATTATTGAAAATATCGATTACACAATATCGATTACACCATTGCATGCAACCATGACGTATAGTTTATCCTTCGTATCAATTCAATGCACGAAATCCTTAAAAAATAAATTGTTCAATTTATTCCACAGAATTATACTTCTAGCCATCATTTTCACTAAATCTAAGTTAAATGTTAACTCTAGTTAACTTTAAGTACAACTAAGGTAACTTATGTTACGTGACGTAACAAAATGAGGTATAAGCTTATGTAAAAATTGATATAGGTGTGGATGAACATTACAAATATACTTTAGAATATACTAATTTGTCGATATTTTTACTATTTCCCCGAATCTTCACAAGGTTATATAGAACCCAGACCTGAGCATTCTCTTTAATAAGCGTATTTCCTTTGTTGAATTGCATCGTGTGAGTGAGGGCCACTGTCTGTTTCACAACACAGATGATTACTTGTAGGTACGCATCATATTAGGATAACGTTCAGTCAGCGGATAGAGATGGATAAAGCGTTCCACCCATTTGGAGTTACAGGCTACAGGCGTGGCCGCTTCAGAAAGATATTACCTCAAAATAACGTTACCTTGGGAATGATCTTCATGTAATATTCTCGAAAGACGTACCTGCATAGCCAATGTCCTTTCATTCATTGGTTTGCTGCGAGTAACCAGTTACTGTGACATTGAGTAACTCGATGTTACATTACCTAAAAATACCTTGAGAAAATAACGGAATGGAAGTAACAGCCCATCTCTAGTCGGCAGTAACATTGTAAACGGGGTGAATATTTACAATTGTGAAGCTTCGGTTATGTTTATCAAAGTAAAAACTTTCTTGCAAACGCGTCTCGGTACACCCCTCATAAATTGTGAAATGGCGCTCTGTTCTCATAAACATGTCAGTGGAAATACTTCCTAAGGGAAGTACGACTCTCTGAAGTCGGCGCTTAAATGGCGGTATTTATCGATTATCTCGATGAGAGTTTTTATTTATATTAGCCAAGAAAGAGAAATTCTGTAGATCTTACCACACAAATATGTCTTAATAATATAATCAAAGCTATTATTAAATATATTTCTTTAAGGTTGCCTCATTGGAGACAGCAATAATAGAAAAGAAAAAGCAAGTGGAGCACTTGGTAGCAGAAATGAAGGAAGCGAATTTACAAAGTTTAAGCATAGCTCCTCCAGAAGATATAAGGCAAATTTTGGAGGGTCCAACTAAAGCAGGGAGTACTAGGAAAATGATAGGTTCGCCTAGGCAGCTCGAAAATGCTGTACCGACCAATAAAAACCCACATGGCGTATGGGTTTAGGTTATTTAGTCAATATGCAACACTTTAAATAAATAATCTAGTGCTCCTTCGATTCTATCTGATAACCTGTGAACCAATTGGATTGAGATTATTGTGGCTGTAAATCAAAATATTAATTAGAATCTGATACTTCTCTCAAAAAATCCAACAAGTAGAATATTTGGTTGTAACAATATTGTCATTTCATACTTCTTGATACCACTATTATATATCACTTTTTCTCTGGATAGATGTGTAGAAATTTATTTCACGATATTCCATAAAGTGTGGACGATGACTGGTAAATTGGACAAGAGATAATTTTTCTCGCTATGTTGATATTAGGAAATACAGTTCTAAGGCAAAATTCCAATCCCGGCATTTCAGGATTGAAAATAAATAATCCCGAATTCTGGGATTGATCATTATGCAGATCTACTTAAAAGAGATTATTAGTACAGTAAAATAAGGAATCCACTTCGGAATCCTTTGTAACAGGGCGGACCTTTTTCCATTCACTTCCAAATTGTAGCAATAAAAAAGTCTTCTTCCTAGAAAGTGTCGCTGTAAAAGTTATTAAACAAAATAGGTGTAATATTACGTTTTTTCACGAATGACTTTTAAAACTTAATTTTATCAAAAAAAAAAAAAAACTGCTTACTCCAATCAAAAGTACGAGAAATTTCACATCAAAAACTTATATGAAGTTTTTTTTTACGATAAAAAATGTAGGCTCCAGATCTTTTTGTTTAATGCACGAAAATGGAACGCAGCGACACATAAGTATGGCGCGCGAAATTGGGCTCAACAAAGCTTAAATGAAAGAAGAAACATGTGACTATTGGATTATTATATTTTCACGAAAAACCGTTCGTTGTGACCTTTGACCCCAAGTAACATTTTTAGTGGTACACATATTGATGGGGACCTTTGGAATATTGTTTAGAATCACAAAAGGAAGGTTCGTACGAAAATCTAGATTTCCAGAAATGTTTCTGAAAGTTGACCCTTTTTTGTCTTTATTCCCCGAATTATTTGTTGTATTTGACAACATCTACAGTTAGTTCCATGCTGCATCCCGCTACTGACATCTCCCTTGACCCCTTCTTGGCGATTTCATTTGCCAGTGCTGCTTTCAGGATAGCATCTAACATGTTGACATTCATCTGCAGGAGCCTCTCTCGCAATTCATTTGATTTCATACCACATGAAAAGATCCCTGAGTAGACTATCTTCTAGTGCCCCAAACTCACAAGACTTAGCTTTCAACTTCAGTTTTGTCACAAAATCGTGAATGCTTTTGCCTGATTGTTGTCTAAGAGTTAAAATTTGATGCCTTTCATAGGCCAAATTCTTTTGTGGCAGGAAAAGTTCATCAAATTTACGGATTAACACTACATCATTTATATAATTATCTTGAATCAGAAAAGTTTTATATATTCTTAAAGCCTGCTTATCTACTAAATGTAGAATCGGAGCACATTTTACTCCTCCCAATTTCACCGTTAATTCTGTTGCCTCGAGGTATGTGTTAAAGCGTTGTTTCCATAATTGCCAATTTTCTGCGATCCATCGATAAATAATTTATGGCTCTCATATCCATTTTCACTATGAATAATCAATTACAGTTTGTAATTTCCTTATTTTCTTCTCAATTCGAAATCTTTAAGACTGTGCCATGTTTCGTGTTCAGGAACATGTAGGAGAAGGTATATTCAATGATACTCAGTTGATGGCTTTGAGAACAATTTTCAAAATGATTTAAATTACCATAATCTGTGTATAGGTTGAAATAACTGTATGTGAGTTTAGTTCTTTAAATGATAGTGTTTTGTTTATTTTATTGTATAAAAATAACGTAAAATACTGAAAATACCAAATTGAATTGTGTTTGGTTGTATAAATAGCATTTTCACTGTGCTGCACCTGTTAAAACAAATAGTTCACTGATATGAACTGTAAATCTAAAAATGAGTTTTTTTGCATGTTTCAAATACTAAACATTTTAGGAATTGTGAATATATTATAATATAATTGATCTATGTTATGTAATGAGAAATAGTATATTGAATTTTGCATAACATTTTTAAATATTCAACCTTCTGATGTTACAGCTGGTTTTAGTGCATTTATGTATTTAATCAGGTTTATCATCTTATTCCCTGCAACCTTAATGACACTGAGGGTAGAGATGTTCTGCAACAAGTAACAACAGCAACGTGTTTAGGTGAAAACAATGTTACAGCTCAAGGTTTAATAACACATCTTTATTTAATAAGACTTTGGGTTACTGGTGCTAAAAACATTAATTTTATATGTTTGAATTGGTTCACAGGTATGACAATGTATAGTTGAATAACAAAAACATTTTAGTAGTATGTTGAAAATGTACTTTGTTAGAGAACATACAATTAATTACATCACATTTATGTGACTTAGAGGTTGCGTGAATTGTTGATAGAGTACCTGTTTTAATAGTAGCTACAAAATCACAATTATACGGTTTGTCACCTTAACTGTCTTTAACTAGACACAATACAATACTTATTATTAGAGAGTGGATCACAGGTATTCATGGCGTCAAAGCCAAAGTTAGCTCTCTAGGTGCTGTCAATTTACATGAAAATTTTTCAGATTCTTCTAGTTTCATGCGATAAATTCCAAAGTTAAATTACACTTAACCGATTTACCACTTTGTTTTAATAAGGGCTAACTTTTGGTGGACATATCATTAATGCAAACATCTGCATTTTGAATTATCAATCACAGTAATATTACTTTATTTATGCATACTTAAAATGTTTGAACTTTTGCAGATACTTTGTTTAAAAAAGTCTGCTTCTTTGATGTTTATATGGTCCATTATAAGTGACATTGTAAGAAATCAGTAATTCTGTTTTAAAAATATTTCGAATTTTGGTTTTGCAGTCTCAGTAATGTCCCCCGATAATTGAAAAATGGTTTGTCGAAGATCAAATCAAAATAATAAATATTTCCCTATCGGATGACTCTTTCTAGGGAATGGCCACCTTAAAACCCTTTTTGATTTTTCTTCCTAGCTTGTTTGGTTTTCGAGCAATTCCATTTTTTCTATTGCCCTGCGCGCAAGAAATTACAAATAAACGAAAATTCGTGCGCATTAAAAAATACAAATTTTGCAATTTTTGTCAATATCGGTTTTCTCAAAAACCATGGCATATACAAGAAAATTACAAGAGGACTTTTTTTTAGGCAATTAGTCAAGCTTTCTTTTTTATAATGAGCAATTTTTTTATATCTTCAACGGTTAACAAGTTATCAGTAAAATAAAGCGTTTTTCACCGAAGAGGTGATTTTTTGGGAGGGTTGCGTGGCACCCCCAGAACTGATTTTTGTGGTTTTGTGATGTTTAATCCTCCCACTAACAGTTACTAAAGGAAAATCTCAGATAATATTTTTTGCGAGCTTCTGGTGTAATTTTTACTTTACCGACTCGACTATGACGCGAAGAACGAAATTACTTTACTGGATGCGCAGCCTTCCACGGCCTTCATCTCCGCGATTGAAGTAGCTGACATTCTTCGATAAGCAGTGAAAAAACAACCTGTACTGAAAAAATGAGCTTTGCTGAAATTATGTAATTAAATTTGATGCTACCTCCCGGATTATAAAGGTGCTACAATGATATGATGGTACTTATAGTCAAGGTTCCTATCGTGTTCAGATGGGTTCTGGACATAATGGTGGATTTAAAGGAATTTCATGAGATAATCATGTGCGATATGGTGCTTTAAAAAAAATGTTTTTCTTTACACTATCGTTAACATTAAGTAGTATCCTCTATTAATTTCAGGTACCGCATGAAGTTCATGTGTTAATCACATTCTGATGTTTTTTCAAAATTCTTCCAGCAGATTTCACACAAGGAGATGCTATAATAAATGTTGATAATAAACAATAACTTTTTTCCACGTTTTCTGCATACGTCACCCCATAAGACTTGATCGTTGACTTGATGACTCATCATCTGATGCAATATTTAAATTTGTAATTTTTAGTCTTTTGGGTATCAATTGTGTTCCTGCATTTAATAATTCTCCTTCAATTCACCTGCTGAAAGATTCAGTCTTTTCCTACTACAAATGTTGGTGGTTTATTCTATATGTATCTTCCATTCAGCCAAGAGGAAATTTTCTGTTTAATATTGACACAGACCAGTGATAAATATGTAACGGTTTCGATGATGCTATAAAATGACATACTATACTCACTATCACAATTTTGTAAAAATATTCGAGAAGTGGATTGTTTAGTTTCTCTCATGATATGGTACACGCATTAATCACTTCCACTATATGAGTTAAAATTTCATTGTTCCTATAAATAATAACACTTTTAGCAAGTAAAACATTTTGTGATTTCTTATACTGTTTGAAAATATTTCATAAGATGTTTGCATGTTATTTTTTTATATATAAAATAAAGTAATAGCCATGTAAATACCTGCAATCCACTTACTCGGTTATTAAACTGTTTTGTTTCATATGAGAAATATTTAAATTATTGTTTTACTGATGTCTTGAAAAACTTGTACAGCATACTGATTTGGCATCAGGTTTGTAAGTAAAATTCAGTCTGTATAAGTTTTAAGAAATTAACAAATAGCAAGTAAACAGTTTTCAAATACGAATAATCCAAATTAATTTTTCTAACTTGAAATTTAATTCAAATTTAAAAATAGTTTCAATTATTGTAAATATATTTGTTGTTTACTGGTACAAATTATGGGTTATGGTTTCAGTTTAGTATCGTTCATATTATCTATCAAAATATTTTTGCACCTAATCAAACATAAATGAAAGAGTTTTATTCAGACCGTCTGACCATTAGTTATTACTTTATATTCATTTTTTTATTAAATCAAGACTAGGTACAGTTGATACTTTTACTTTTGTGATTATAATTTAAAAATCTGTCAAACTACCGTGTAAAGGGACAATTACCTAACACTAGTGTAAAATGGTTGTTTGGGCTTGATAGAGAGCGAATGAGGTGGACGGTAGGCTTGATAATGGCAGCGTCCAGATTTTTACATAATTTACATATATATTCAAAAAATGAAATAAGTTCGCCTCTTGATATCCCATAACAATATTTAGTCACGTGACGCACAATTTCGTAGTTCATGCAGTTGTCTTTTCGTATACTGTTCTGTGATTGTTTAAAAATCAAAATAATAAAAAGCAGTGGCAATAATGGCACAGAAATTAAATTATATTATTGGTAAAAAGCCAAAGGAAAATTAATAAAATGTTTCCTTCTAAAGAGAATATTACATTTGTTAAATTTACGATGTTTCCAAACAGATCTAGTTAAGATGTTGAAGTTTTTTTGTTGTTGTTTTACCTACATCATATGTAATACCATAAACAGGAAATGAGAACAATAGTTTTCTGCCTCTGAAGAGGCAGACATCACTGAGATGTCAGTGGGACTTATTTGACTTACATCTCATCAGACAATATTGGACAAAATTAGTACTATATTTGCACATAAGAAAGAGTTCATAAGAATATTGTATGGTGCTATGTTTGTCATAGAGTCATTATTTTATTCAATATATATGTAATTTTTACACAGTTGCTTAGACTTTTTTGTTTAAATGTTTTTTGTGAGTGACGAAATAGGTAATGTAGTGTTTTCATACAGTTCTTTGTTAATTTCCCAGTTAATGAAAGATTAAAACACAAGCGATTTACGAGATGTCCTTAGTTGTATGTGTACATTTCTTCTATGTCTAAATCTTTATTTATGTCCGTTTTTTAAGTCTGATAGTTTATAATTATTATATTTGCGCCATTTTCTTAGGCTAAGTAAATTATAAAAATGTTATTTATTGTTAGGTGATTGGATATGTTTTACTCTAGAATGTTTGTTATCTCTTTATCTTAAGATTATAATAGAAAAGATTTTATGTTTTATTTATGCACCCTTTCTATATTCTTTAAGTACACTGCCATATTTTATGTAATTAGTTCTCTCTGTATTTGTAAATTATACATCACATAGTTATCATAATTTAACCGTTGTTTTCTTTATTCATTTCATTAAGCGAACAATTCTGCTCTTGATTGTTTTCATCCACATAGTTTCACATTCAAATATGAATAATTTCATAAACATTGTTTAGGTAAGTTTAAGAAAAATAATATAGGGTGTTTCAAAATATGCACGACACAAATCGGGAGTGTGCGCGCCTTATATCTAAACAATAATGATGTTGGGGCCAAAAATGCTACATGCAATGATATAAGTGCATTTAAAAATTAACCAAAGTTACATTTTAATTTTTTTCCATCACATAGGATTACAAAGTTACAGTTACAAAAATAATTGATATAGTGTGGTTACATGTATAATAGGCGAGTCTGCCTAGAATTTTTTCCAAAAATTTTCTATGCCATTTAAGTAGGCCACGGATTCTTATAGGAAAAATTTCGCTGAGCGAAATTTTCTTATGAAAAATTTTCCTAAACCGTGAGCTTCATGGTCAAATAATTGTTTAAACAAATTTTTTTTCGTTTTTATTTAATAAAATGAAAACGGTTTTTATGGGTCCGAAAAAATCTTGATTCAATCGAAAGATATTTTCAATACGGGTCGTTTGGCGCCTTTCACAACTCATTTTGTCAACCCATTCATTTTTTATAGCCAAAATAAATGTTATAATTAACAAATTGATTGCTCCGAAACTAATGTAGTCAGGATATTGTTTTTTTCAAAATATATGCCTTTCATACCAAGGAATATGCCATATTTTTTTTGGCCCGATATCTTCAATACTATTTGATTGTTTAAACAATTGGCATAATTTGTTAATTAGCAAATAACTTTTTTTCCAAAGTTTGATCGACTTCAAACCAACTTTAAACGACAAATATTGATGTTGGGCATAACCCCCATAGAAGTCTGCACGAATGCAACTTTTTGCTTTTGTTTATTTAAAGTTTAAATTAATTTTATCAAATTAACAAATGGAATATCTCGGCTCTATCTCTATCTCTATCTAAGCATATCGAAGTGGGGTTTTGTGCATATGAAAATGCTTGGAAAAGGAAAATTTTAAGCCCAGAAAAAACTCGGATAACCGGAATCGGAAATGAAAGTGATGTTGCGTGAGAGGCTCTAATTTGTTATTAACAACTTTTTGGACACGAGGTTTTGTGCAAATGAAAGCTAACAATAAAATATTTCCTATAATTAAATAATTTTTAAATTGTAAAAAACACTAAATAATTGTTTATTCTTGAGAACTTCATTAAATCCGTAACTGTCGAGTTGATGCTGTGCACCTGCTTTGTATACTCTACATTTCTTATATCTTATGTTATGTTTGATCAAATATTTTGGTGCACTTCAAAATACCATTTGAAATTATTTGTTTCATGAGACGTGAACTTTTTTCATTATAAGAAAAAAGGGAGGGGAAAATGTTTCCTTTTTATTTTTGGCCTTTTTTCACAGGCACGCCCCTCAAATAAAGTAAAACGAGCCTTCTCTTTCAAGAAAAGTAGTAAAAAAAACTGTAAAAAATGAAAACTACGGACAAACCCTTGTTGGACAAGAACAATCATGTTTGTTGCCATTTATTTAATGAAAATTGCAAAAAAAATTATTTACGTTTTAAAAATTTCTTAGAAAGTAAAAACATTTATTATCATAAAAAATACTTGATTACATATGATAATAATCAAGGGTTTGATTTATGATGTGTACTAGAGGCAGAGTTATTTTAGAGGCTACTTTAAGGAGTTTTACAGATATTTCATCCTCGCCAACTGAATTGGTATTTTTTAGTGACAATTGCATTATATATACTTCGTTATAATCAGTGTGGAATAAAATCAATAAGTTAATATTTCTTTGAATATCGTATAGTGCATGATTTTCATTTCTAGCATTTAGATCTGGACATTCATTACAGAAAAAAGTATTTACATCATTGAGAATATCTTTTTGGTCTTTATATTCGTCTTCTAAATTAATGAGAATTGAATGTCCATACTGCTTTACTTTTATTCTGTGCATTTTGTATATAATTCATATTGGAGAGCTTCTTTGCCTCTTTAACAAATTATATCAAAACGCCGTTCGAGGCTGTTTATAATTATTTCAAACTCAAGTATTTTGTGTCTCAACATAATTTGGTTCAAACAGATAGTCTTTATTAATTTAAGTAATGTTACATTACTCTGGGGGTGTAAGACATGTTAAGTTCAAAAAACTCATGTAGGCAGACATGAAGCTAGCTATTAAATTTACATTTGCTAATATTAAAATATCAGAAGGAACATAGTAGTAAAAAGTAAGAATAAGTGTATACACAGTTTAAAATTTCACCTAGGTATACCTATCATTTATAAACTTTCATGTAAAGTAGAACAAAGCAGAGAAAGTAAGAAAAATTTAAAAATAGTGCATTAACACATAATAAACCGTTGTCAAATGCGGCTAGTACTAAACATTTCAAAAGGGACTTCAAAGAAGCCTCAGCTGTTTATTACTTCTACGCTCATATAAAAAACAAAAAGAAAAAAAGGACTACTGGGTACATATTTTTTTGTAAATCCGAGAAGAAACCAAGCAATTTGAAATATTTTTCAGAGCTTAAAAATTATGAGGATAACCTTTTTGGATACACTAGAATGAGTTTATTCCTTTTATCCTAAATTTTATCAAAACAGTCACATTCTAGAAAAATGCAATTTTTTCAGTCCTGCTAGGGGTCAAAAATAAGACTTATCTACCCACCTCCCTTTTCAGGATGCCTTTAGGTTTTACTGAACCTCGCCCAGTAAAATCGTTACTCTTAATAATTGTAATATTAATTTGGTTAATAAAGTCCTTTATTATTATTATTATGTAAACTTTGAACAACAGTTACTTTTTTCTTCACTTATTTATTACATCGGCCTATTTCCGCTACTAATAATCATCAACGCCAAGATCGAGATGAGTTAGAATACCTCCAACCAGGAAACTTTGTCGAACCTTTTCTGCTTCTCTATGAAAGAATAGAGATTTTTTACTTGCTGAACATTTAATAGATAAGGGACCCTCCAAAAAATGGTGTGTCCACTACACAGTCCCACCTAGTTTTACTCGGTAACTTGCCGGCCCAATCCCGGCCTGTGCACCTATGTTTCACTTTTATTATTGAAATATAACTTTAAACATCAGAAACCTCTGACGGTATTTCAGTACAGATGCAATAAAATATGTGAATTTGTTTTTAAGTTATGAGGAAACACAAATAAACAAAGATCGCAATCTTATATCTAGGTACATCCGCTCCATTCCGCAAGGCCTATTTAAAGCAAAAATTTTTTTTTTGTAAAATGTTAACCCCCAACCCTCTGATTCCCTTTTACTTTTACAGCTTCATTTTAAAATTTTCAACTCTATAATCTGACCAAAGAATTTAAATTCTGACCTATTTTTCTGCATTGATTCATCTGCCATCTGCTGAGTAATAGATTATCAAATAGCGCAGAAAATCACAATCTCATCTCTAAGATGTGGCGCCACTATCAAAATGTTGCAAATGTAAATGTCTGTTTTCAGATGAATTTAGTATTGATATAATGATTACTGGCTAATTTTTTGCGTATTTGGCAAATTTTGTATTTACTTCCGTAAAAAGTGAGTACAAACAATTTATGTCAATGCATGTTCATCTAAAATGATCATAGTTAATGTATATTATTGAAGGGATACAATATGATTTTTATTTATCTATCATTGTCATGTATTTAGAAGTACATTTGTCAATAAATAAACAAAGCGGCATCACCTCAGTCAAATATAAATATTATTTATAAATCCAATTGCATACTTTTAGCATAATGTTTTTCGCGGTTATGTTCTACGGCAGATTTAACCATATTTTATATTTTTTGAATTTAAATTGACAGAACTTGTATCATTATTTTTTTACATAATTTTATAAGCAACAGTGCAAATAAATATGTCTTGATGCCAATAAGAAGCAATAAGTCATTGTTTTGTTCCTCCAATAAAATATAATAATTATTAATATTAGTAATACCCAGGACCGGCGAGAGAAATTTTGGGGCCCGGTAAACTGATGGTCTTGGGGGCCCCTACCTCTATCTGTCTTAGATGTCAATATATTATCGAATCGGCAAATAAATACAGCATCGTTATACAAAGAAAATTAATTATTATAAAGCATTTGTGACTTCGTCGAGTATGAGTATATTTTTATAAACACTAAAATACATAATATTATACCTAGTATTTCGTTCAAAATTATCTAGAGCACTTGTTTCGCAACCGATTGGGATCATTTTTTTTTAAATACTCGTTATTTAATTTCCAAAAAGCGTAAAGGAGCCGATATTTGAATTATGCTAACCAAAATTATTGAGATTAGCCGAATTATCCGATTTAGATAAATCTTGTTACTCGGGGATTTTTGAGGTCGTTGATTATGAATCTGATATCCAAATTATAAACCATAACCTGCAAGATGACGGAATCAATGGCGGCTATAAAATGCTAAAAAATCTGAGCCAGCGGCAGATATGATCCCCTAGACCCCCCCCCCCAGTCTCCGGGCCTGGTAATACCTATATAATATAGGCTAGAGTACCTTTTACACCACATCACAAAAAATACGTTAATTTCTAAACTGAAACTAATTTTCTTTTCCAATAACCAGATCCATACTGCTAATGCATTCAGCAGAGATATGTTTTTCATTTACGTAGGTATCCAGTTACATTATTACATTGACAATTGAGCTACTCCATTTATTTGTTTGTAGTCTAATTTTGTACTACTCAAGAGGCAAGGCTAGGCTCCAATTACTCTATCTTCTTCGAGTGCCGTGTGCAGAGGCGGATTTAAGTTAGATTGCGCCCTAGGCCTATTCCGATTTGGTGCCCTCTGCTTGTTTTGTGATGGTATTCATGTCATAAAGAAAAATATGCAAAAATATACAAAATATGCAAATAGATACTGTGTTACATGAAAAAATATTTTTTTAACATCTTTCATACATGAAAATGGGAGAATAAACTCCAAAATTTGTTCATAGTCACCGGAGAGAAGAGAAACCAATTGATCTTACTTTTTAGTCGCCCTGCGGACGGTATTGGCGATGTTAGCAAACCTCCTCCTCCTGGCTGTTGGTCCCTGCCAGCTGGGTCGTTTCTTCTGGCGCTCTTCTGTCTTGGTCTTCTTTCTTCGCTGGCATGTATAGGCTCCCGGGAGTGTCTTTCGTCTGTTGTGAGAGGGAACGGCTGTTACCGAGCCCTCTCGGAATTTGAAAGGGATTTGGGAGTGTTGACTAGTCGGAAGCCCAGGGTGCCAATTCGCATCATGTGCTCCGATTTCGTCGGAAGGAAGTGTGAACTGTGTAGTTCGGGATTGTGTTCGGCCAGAGACGCTTTCTTAGCGTCAGAGGCCGGCACAGGCTACGATAAGGGTACCGAGCTGGTTATTTGCTTGGTACCCCCGGGATCAGGTAATTGGATGTTTTTAGACATTGTCTCTTTGCGGTGTGGCTTGCAGATCGGGCTGAAATAGATAAATGGTTAGTTGTACTTACCCATTATCCAGGATCTGGAGCTTCGGCCTCTTGTGCCTCGGAGCGTCGTTGGGGTCATAGTCAGTCGCCTGTCTGACCAGCGGATTCCCATGCTCTACTGCACGGGCGTGTCTGTCCCGGATGACTTCAGTTACTGGGGTGTATTCCAGGTCTCTGAAGATGTAGGCGTTTCTGACAAACCATGGTGCATCCACGGCGCACCGAAGTGCGACGTTTTCCACGGCTTGTATCCTCTTCAGATGGGTGGCTGCTTGGTATCCCCAGGCAACGGAAATGTTACAACCAATTTCGGTTGTCTCGGAGACATGAATATTGCTTCTTTTTTCGCCTATTTTGCCCACTAGGATCTCCTTGGCCATTTTATATAACAAAAAACTATATAATTAGTTATTTTTAACAGTTTAAAGCAGTTTGCTAATTGTTGGCAGTCGTGTAATCTAATCAATTTTTTGGGAGTTTAAAACTTGTATAGTTATCTCCATATAGATTCACTGCACAAAAAAAACCTCAAATCTCTGTGTCGCTTTACGTACAGATGGGAGAGCGTGGTATGTTCAAATTTGGTAGAAATGGTAAAACATAAATATAATGTACTACTTAATACATAGAACAACATTGTGTTCTCATAGGCCGGTCATCGTAACTTTTTTTTGGTCAGAAATTTAAAACTGCAATTTCATTGACTATTTTAATAGGAAAAATTGCGCTGAACACAATGGCCACATTAAATAAATTATAAAACACAGGCTTCATTGTTAAAAATAATAGTTTTTAGAGAGAAATCTCATTTTTGAAGTTTCTTGACTTTTTAACGAAAACGGTGAGTTGGACAGAAAAAAGTCAAGATATAAAAAAGAAGATTTTATCAAAACGCGTCGTTTGAGACTTGTAGCGACCGTTCAGTTGTTATAAACAAATTAAGGATCCTAAGTTAACAATTTTTTTTCTGTTCAACAAGAGATCATACGGATATTTTATTGTGGTCAAAATGTTGCAGTACTAGACAGAGCTTGATGAAATTAACATGAGACCATCGCCGAGCCATAGCGTACAGTTTGCAATAGATTTCCATAGAAGTCACGCAAGCGAGAGTTCTGGTTGAACTACATAAAAACATACATACGAATCGAGTTGAGATCCTCTTTTTAAATTTTTTAAAAAATCGGGTAAAAAGCAAGAAAAATAGTCACAAATTGATTCGATATATCATACATATATTAAATAAATGTAGGTATATAGGTATACAGTTTTCAAATAATCGCAAATAACAATGGAAAATAATTTTCGGTGTAAAAAAGTGTTGCCCGCAATATAATAACGGCCCGCTTTAATAAACAAATCAGCGTTCGTCGTACGAAAAAAATAAGCATGTTGTCACATGAACAATTATTCTTTTTACATTATTTTTTTAAGAGTTGATGTCTCAATCGGGGTAGGCCAGCCAGATCATTGATTTCTTATTGAACTAGTATTGAATCATCGACCTACAAATTTTCAGTTTTGTTGAAACATCTTACTCGAATTGACTGCTAGCTGTTATAGACTAGTATTGCGTCGTAACTAGTGCAGTCAACGGGGGTTTCACCTCTATGTTGAGTGCTAGTGAATGGATTTTGATGAAACCTTGTTCAATGTGTTTGTAACGACGTTAATAAAAAAGTTGAAAAAAAAAATATACGTGTTCCGTAACCTGTAGAATTAGGTCAAAAATGAAAAAAAAAACAATATATTTGGGCCAAAATAATATGTTTTTACTCTTGGTGAATTTTTCGTCAAATGCATATTTTTCGAGATATGGCCACTCGAACATTCCTAAAAGTGGGAAGGGAAATGTAAAAGTTGAGAAAAAAATCTGAAAAAATTCAGGTAAATGTTTCATTGAAGTACCAGACTTTCATTATTTGCAACTTTTCCGTGAAGTGCGTTTTCACCGAGTTTTTCCGGAAAAACATGAAAAATGACCCCTTTTTTGAAATTGTAGCGCTTTAAAAACATGTAATTCAAAAATTCGAAAAAAATCAGACGTATGTTGAGGCCTTCTAAACATTTTTTGTGTCTTGGAATTTTCTTGTAACTTTCTAATTTTCAGAGTTACAGGCAGTTTTTCACAATAAATAATGTACTACAATTTTTGCACATTTTCAATTTAAAAATTATATTGAACCTTCAAAAATGGTATAACTAAATAGGTTTCATATTTTTTTTTATAATAGTAGGTATATATAAATCACGCTCATTTTTCGAATCTTGATGTATTTTTTATTTGAAAATGTGCAAAAAATCTTTAACGTGAAGAACTGCCCGTAACTCGGAAAATTAACACGTTACAAGAAAATGAAGACGAAAAATGAATGCACACGTCTGAATTTTTAAGGCCTTCGCTCCACGAAGCGTCTCGTCATAGACGCGTACTAGATTCGTCTTGAAGCGAAGAGTCACGTACGCCCACATATCTATACACGGAGCGTACAGTAATGAGATTTTAATTCGAAGTGCAGCTTATTATTTAGTTTAGAAGATGCCCAGTGACGAAGAGGACATGTTATTTTATTATTTTATTCGTCATCGCAGACGAAAAAGACACCCTAGAAGGTTTTGGATGCATCCTTATGTCGAAATAAATATGAATAGAAGATTATATATTGCTGCAAGAGGGCTGTCAGAGGATGACGCAAAATTTCAAACATTTTATCGAGTGACCAAAAATACATTTGAATAACTAGTTGAAATAATTGTGGATCCAGTTATTCAAAAGCAAAATACTAATATGCGTGAATCTGTAATTTAATTGTTGTTTGTATTGTCACTCATTTTACCGGAAAAATATAAAAGATTATAGTAAACAAACCTGCAGTCGTACGGCCAGCGACTAACTGGACGGTACGCCTAGCGTCATGAAGCTTGCATGCCGTGACGAATACGTTACGCTGCTGTCTGGTGTGAAGACTTGCATTCGAAAACACAGGTCGCTACATGCAAGCGTACAGCTTGCGATGTCGCATCTAATACGCGTCTATGACGATACGCTTCGTGGGGCGAAGGCCTAAATCACATATTTTTAAATCACTACAATTTTAAAGAAAGAGGTAACTTTTCATGTTTTTCCTGAAAAACTCGGTGAAAACGCACTTTAAAGAAAAGCTGCAAATAAAAAAGTGTTGTGTTTCGATGATCCATTCATCTGAATTTTTTCAGATGTTTTTTCAACTTTTACAACTCCCCTCCCCCACTTTTAGGAATTTTTGAGAAGCCATGTCTTGAGAAATATGCATTTTTCGAAAAAATTCTCAAGAGTAAAAACATCTTATTTTGGGCCAAATAAAGATAAATATATTGTTTTATTCATACTCTAATCTTTTTTCTTTTTTTTATAAACGTCATTACAAACACATTGTACAGGGTTTCATCAAAAATTATTCGCTAGCATTCAAGTTAGAGATTTTGGTCATTTTAGCGCTCCGTTGACTGGACTAAACATCAAAACCCTATATGCTAATGAAAAAAGTATAATGAACATTTTTGCAGAGAATTTTGGCTTGTTAATTTCTCTAATCACAAACATTTTTATATAATAATTTGCTATCAAGAGCTACATTATTGCCACCATTTTCTCAAGATGGCTATGATTCTTTTTTAAAGAGGGGAACTATATTTCATTTGATTTATCATACACGTCAGTACAAAGTGAACGAATCCTGTAAAAAGATAGTTTAGCAAGTCCTCCACATGCAGTTTTCCTAATGTTAATTTTCAGTTGCCGCTATAAACAATACCACAATTTCATTGATTAATATGTATGTGAGTAAAATAAATAATACTAAATTTATTGGTGCTAGGCTTTGAATGACAACATTGACAACAAATAATTTAATTAATGATTTTTCCCTTGCCACTTATTTAATCAACAATCAATATTTATTTTAAATTATATCAACTAATTGTCCATAGTGTTATTAATGGTGCTGTTATCCGTATTCATCAGGTTAACGAGCGATGGTTATGTTATGATTATATTAAGTATTTATTACAAAATGACATTTAGAATAACGTTTCAAATATATCACTTTCACTTCCTGATTGCAGCTAAGCGTCACGCCCCTGGCGGTAAGCTGAGGAACTACGAAAGTGGCATCACGATGGGGTAGAATGTGTTGTTTACATACACTTTTGCAAGTCAAAGTTATCTTTTGATGGACGCTGAATCGATTGCGCTGGGTCTCAACTCCCCTAACCCTCAAGCCTTCACCGCTATCGGCCAAAAACCACCCCCGAACGCGCTTTTCGCTATTTGCGATGTGGGAATGATCCCTTTTTGTTTCTTCAATCAAAAATATGATGAATATGACTAGTACCAACTAAGCCGGTTATTTTGACGTGTGTGATAGCTCGGACGATCACTACAATGATTACATAAGCGAATATGAGCTGATCTATAAATATAATTGATCGCAATTTCAATATGTGAAAACTCGCTACCTCATATACACACCTTACAGTTTATTTCAAGTTTATTGAGAAAAAAAATTGTTACCTCCTCCTTTCGAAAGCAGCTTCAAGATATTCACAAACCTGATTAGAAAAGTTTTTTCTTCAGTTAATACCCGAAATGCATGAGCCAGTTTAAAAAAATTGATTTCCATAAGGAAAAAAAAATTCACAGATTTCGCAATCCTTGCAATAATCGGGACATTGGAAATGATAACACCATACATAAAATAATAAACTTTTTCAACTTTTTCAGCTCCACTACAGCGCTGTATTTCCACCTTAAATGAAAACTGGTAACTTGACCCTCTGTGATATATGCAACCCATATTACATTTGCGTATATCAGCCGTTGCATATACGCAGTCTCACTCGACCGCGACACCGCTGTATTTCCACCTTAAATGAAAACTGGTAACTTGACCCCCTGTGATATATGCAACCCACATTACATTTGCGTATATCAGCCGTTGCATACGATAGTCTCAGTCGACCGCGACACCGCTGTCTTTTGACCCTGAACGAAAACTGGTAACTCTACCCCATATATGAGAACATAAACATTTCCAATGTTAAAATTAAGAATGTTTTCATTAACATGTCACATTCTGTCTGATTGCATACAAAGAGTGTGCACAAAAAGGTACTATCTCGAGCTTAGAATGTGTCCATTGTATTACACTATCGTATGTGCTCACATGTAAAAAGTACGATGACAACAGCTTAGAATCTTCCCCCTCCTCTGAACAAAATTTCAAATGCACCGAAAGAGAGCAGCGAGGGGCAGATTACGAATCGTTGGTGCCTGGTCATGACTTTACGTGATCTGACTTTCTTGTCGGGTACTTTCCAAAAGTCAACGAGGTGAACATTGTAGACTTGATGCCGCGAATCTATGGCACCATCGAATTTGGACAATACAGACCAATACCCGACAAATCGATGACAGAATATCATTCAGATAGTCAGATAGATACCATTTGCCTCTTAAAGAGCAACAACGGGCAATATAGGCTAATATGTTGGAGGGCGATCACGTTATTTGAATAGGTCACAATCAATAAAAATGAATTTCTTGTGAATTTTTTACTCGTTATAGAAACATTTATTGCAAACATCCAATAATAAAAATATCATATTTCAGGCCAAAAGTGGCGATTCTACATTTTGCGCGACGATTTAGAACATTTTATAAATTCGGGGGTGATTTTTGGCCAATAGGGGTGAGTCTATGGGGCGGGGGTATCGAAACCTATCACAATCTACTCAGCATCCCAACAAATGTAGGGGAGAATATCTTGCTTATTTGTGTCAGCAAATGACATTTTTATTATAATTTTACTGTACTAGGGTCGTTTCCACCTCTTTATCACCACTTTCCTATTGGTAAAACCACGCCTCTAATTGCTCCATGTTCTACCAGCGATTGAAGACAAAAAAACAAAACAGAGTCGCACTATGTATTACCTCGAAAACCCGTTTTAGGGGTTGTTTTTAGTCAATAGGTGTGAATCTAGGGGCGAGGGAGGATTGAAACCTATCCCAATCGATTCAGAAGCCCAAAAAACGTAGGGAGTCGTGTCTTAGTCGTCTTGATCACCGCTTCAGGCGCGGACGAAGGGAGTGTCCGCCCCCCCCCCCCGGAGCAAAGTTTAGATAAAAAAACCTGATATAAAAATAAATCTATTTTAATGCATTTATTTTATTTTTACCCATTAAATAATTGCCCCTCCCTCAACAAAATGCTGGATCCGCGCCTGCACCACTTGCCATTTATCTGCTCATTTGACTGGACATACCTGCCTCTCGGCAGTGCTGAATCATCTTGTCAGAATTTGAGCTAGCAATGTTCCATTTTTTGAAATTTATTTTTCCAGAATACTTGGGTGTTTAAAAAAGCAGCGTGACAATTGCAGGCATGGCACAAACGTTCTGCGAATTTGGGCCCAACAAATTAAAAAAAAATTGTAATAATAAAGTGGCGAGACCTGGAGCGACAACATTTTTTTTCACGTAATCTTGGATGTATAATGTGCCATCCTGCCAAGTTTCAACTTGAAATTCGTTTTTTTTTCTTTCCAAATTTGCCTTTTTTCTCAAATTTTTGATATGCTAGGACATTTTTTTTGCAAAGGATGACTTGTCTGAAAATGGGTTTCCCGTGACTTTGGGGTCTTACAGATGCTGTGGAATCATTTTCAGACATGATTAAAAATACTTTTGAATTCATTAAAAATTTTTAATCTAAGGCGCTCCAGCGTCTCCCAGCAAAGCGCTAGAGCATTAGGGTACACACACAAAGAAAGCAGGCTGCCTGCTTACTGGTATGGAAGGAAATTTCCGATGAAATAGGAACTAAACAGATTTACAGGATGTAGAGTAGTATTATTATGAGAAGATGCTTGGGGCGGAGCCAACGTGCGCGAATATTTCTACCAGTGACAGCATCATCTGGGGTAGAAGGATATATAATAATTGTAATCAAATTTTCGAGGTCGAGGAGCTGTGTAATGCAGTAGATTAAAACCTCGTTACACTCTGGTGTTTACGATGAAGACATTTTTCACTGAAAATACGGTTATATCATTTAATTCAATCAGAAACGGCGAACACAACAAGATTACTGCAGCACAGACCCTGTGACTGCAGGTTGACGGTGCCACTGGATTCGAGGTCAAATATGACGCAAATCGCTCCCATTGGCTTAGATCAATGGATGCACACAAACTAGTTTCTGCGCATCATTTTTTGCAAGCATCTTCTCATAATAATACTACTCTATACCTTGCTTCCTTCGTTGCATTCTTAGAAAAATATTTTCCATTAACACGCAATCTTCCTCTGAAGATGAACTAGACTATTCGTCGAACAAAATTTGCTTTCAAATTAGCAAATAACCGGCGTTTATTGTGTACGCCTGAGATGAGAAATATGCGCCGGTTTCCGGCGCTGAAAATAGGCGCTGGGTAACCTGCTTTCTCTGTGTTGGTACCCTTACTTCAGAGAACAAAGTTGTAGAATGGAACCTAAACTCCATGAAAAAAAATTTATACATTGCTAATGCTGTAGCCAATATGGTCGCCGTCTCTCCAACTAGTAGATTATCCTATTGAAATTCGGTATTAGTAAGTTTTTGATAACAACGAATAAGATTATGAAATTGTTTCAGGGCCGTCGAGAGAAAATCAGGGCCCGGGGGTAGTAACATGCGGGCCCCCCACTCTCAGCTCTTCGATATAATTTTGAAAAGCGGGGGAGGGGGGTGGAACTCCTCATAGTAGAATATTTATCTGGATTTTTTACCTCGATTGCAATTTCGAAGAGAGGGAGTGATTCCTTGCGATACAATTTTTTTCCGAAGTGCGAAATGGTGATATTCCTTAATTACAATGCAATCTTTATCTCGATTGTTAGATTTCGAACAGCAGAGGGTTGTGCTAGTTACAATACTGAATACTTCCAACTACGCGCGGTTTTCCACATAACATTTTTTTATATTACCCCTTACAATTTACAAAGAACTATGCCTTCTCTTGCTTCAACTAATACAAATGCAGTTAAAATTTGCATATGCATCACCATCTCCTACAATCCGGGCTCCTCGAATAACTCCGGAAACACCCCCAACCTCCCCCTCTCGTCGGGCCTGGATTGTTTTATTGTTTTACAGTTAAAACTTTGCCTAATAAATTTTCTTGTAATATTAGATTCATTTTTCTTCATAAAGTCGAACGCCACTGGTGGATTTTTCAATATTTTACTGTGACACAATCTCCTGATGGGTAAGGACTTTCCACCCAAATTTAAAAAAAATCGCATTGTTAATAAGGGCGCTGTGGTATGGGAGTCACGAAAAGCGAGACATACTGTATACTACAGTGTAATGTTTCCAGTTTCTATCTAAACACTTAGGATTGAAGTTTTTTCTTTCTTTAGTCGTGTTAACTCTTCAGTTATTGCTACTTCAACAAAACCAAGTACGGGCACTGAACCTTTCACCTTTGAGGTATACTTGTGCTCTGTAACGGTTGTAAGCGACTTGATAAATAAATCGCGGTCAAGTTGTAAAATAGCACGGGTGACGTAATTAAAAAAAACGTCCTTTATGTTGTTCGGTTACAAAGATTTTATATAATTAAGTACAGTAGGAATGTTTAATTATCCACGTTAAATCTAAGAGAAATAGCTTATCATTAGAATTCTACCACGAGATACAAGCGAATAGAAGTTGTATAGTCGGGCCAAAAAGAGTAGTCAGCAGATCAAAAAATCAGCGGCATTCTGGTCAAGGAATAGTAGCTGTTATGTAATACTTAAGCGGCACCTTGTTCTACTATATAATCCTACATAATCGAGAAAAGTATATTAAGTTTTATCCACCTACCAGAGATAAAAACCACTAGGTCAATATGTGTAATTGGTACAATTGACCAAACAGAATAAATGTTTGAATGTGGTGCCTTTATACCTAATAATTTGTTCAATTACTGTGAAATTGGCGTAAATCTCATAAACGACCGTGAGACGAGCCCAACCTAGCGCATTCAGTGGCGCTACATATATGTTTATATAGGTATATATAAAATAATAATAGTATTCATATTTCATAAAGTAAATAGTTAGTATAATTAAATTTGTTTTTACACTCAACTCAGCCAAAAAAAAACTGGACTTATTTTTAAGAACATTTTTAATGGCACGCATAATTTTGTTTAGGAGTGGAATACCTACGAAATCTAACATCAAAACTGTAAATGTTTGATGTTTATAAAAATTTACACAAAGTTCAACCATGCCAGTTGTTCTTATTGCCCAGCAAGAATCAACGTGGAGGTGTGAGCATATCCCTTGCCGGGAAAGGATAGTGACAGGGTTGTTAATTAGGGAGAAAAAGGTTAAAAAAGAAAACAAATTAACAAACTTGCAAGTTAAAAATAAATAATTCTTCTAACAACATAACTAAACTTTCTTGTTAAAATAACATAATTAGAAACAAAACTTAACAACAATAATTTTCCACAATAAACAATGTATTTTATCACAACTACTACACGACACTGTCACACGTTACCACCACTCGCTCATCACTGTCTCTGTCCCTATCGCTGCTGGCTCCTACATTTATAATTATTGGCTCATTTACTGCATCAATCCGAATATGCGTATCCCACATTTTTTAAACTTTTTTAACGTGCTCTATGCATTTCCACCAATATTCAGCTGTAACTCTAGTTGGTTGTATTAGTTCTATTTTCTCATGCAACATTCCCCTTTACTTCAGCCCAAATAAGCTCAATGGGGTTGAGTTAACAGTGCTAAGGCGGCAGTCGTAATACCTCAATACCTCTATAGCTTTAGTAATTTCTTCCATTATATATCGGCAAATGCTGTTTCGCAAGGGTTAGCAGTTCGGCCGAAACACGATTGAATGAAATACCTTTACCCTCTAACCATTCTTGAATTTGAGCTGGTATTTGCGAATTTGGTTGGTAATTTTTCCAGTAATTGGCTACGGTACGGGGCGTTATCCATAATAACGACAGATCCGGGTTCTATTCCTTGAAAATATCCGCATTCATGTCCTCATGATAATGGCCACTTTTCTTCGACACGAACGATAGAAGTCCATCTTCCACGAATCCTGAATTTCTTCCTATCTGCATTATTATTAAGACAGGGTTCGAACTCGTATGCAAAACCTGGAGAACCTGGAAAACTCAGGAAATTAAAAAATCTTTAAAAAAATCTGGAAATATCAGGGAATTTTATATATTGTATACAAAATCAGGGAATTATGCATCTCGATATGGAAAACCATAGTGTTCTTAAGAATTGTCACTGATTCAATTCAATTCAAAGAATTATTTTAGGTCAAATAAAAAATTACTTCACTAAAAAATATATGGAAATTAATATTTTTGGTTATGGAAAACCTCAGAGAATTTTTTCAGCTTCGCATAGTCTGAACCCTGTAAGAGTTTCCCTTTTCCTGTTGGCATTTTAAATCCTGTTGACCAATCTTCCATATGGCTTTGACGAACGCTTTTTACATTCTTATTTTGCCTGAATTTCGTTACACTGTATCCTTTATTCAACCACGTCTCGTCCAAATAATAGCATTTTTTTCCTCTTTCACGATAATTTCTTCGCCAACAAATAATATCATTTCTCTCAACTAGGAGGCTATTCCTCTTTCCTTTTGCAAATACAAAATCCATATCATGTAAATATTTTTTAATCGTCGATTTGTCCATTTTGGGTATATCTTTATCTTCATGCATTCAAGGACTGTAAAATTTTCTTTACAGTAGGGATTTTATTATCATAGAAAAATGTATGAACTTTACGTCGAATTTCATTTTTCTCGAATTTGTCTAATATTTTATTTCTTCCAGACTTCGCTTTAGGTTTCTGAACAACCTCTTAATTTTTTTCTTCTTTCAAAATTCTGTAAACGGTCCCCTTATTCACGCCGGTATAACTAAACCTATTGATTTTGATATCTGTACTATCGGATAATCTTTCTCTAATGCATGATATACATTCAAAATAATTTTCTTCTCTTTGTACCACAATGGAGAATCTTTAGGGGTATGAACTTTTACTACTTCTTTTGAACAACCGGGAACCGTTTCCATTTTTTCAGATTTAAAAATGTTAGAATATCGCACAATTACAGTTATTTTGGCTAAAGCACTAACAAAATAAAATGTTAAGGCACTATAATACAACAAATACGTAATTTATAAACAACAAATGAATATCCCCCTATTGATAAACAACACACTATAAATATTTCACACAAAATAAAATTTTAAGGTACTATGATACGACAAATACGTACGTAATTTATGAACAACAAACTAATACCGCACGATTCATAAACCAACATCCTATAACACTGATTGTAAACTGAATTTACAATAGTAACGGTTTCAATGCAACGGACAAATATTTGCGGCTGCGCTGCTATAATACTTGGAGATAATGTTGCCAGATTTAAGAATAATGTTTTAAATTCAAGACATATGGTAGCGCATGCATAATTAACACAATCCGAGTGCTTTGATTTCTTTCTTTGAATTAAGTACGTGCAAATTTACAAAATTCGTAAATCTTCACGCCCCTGGCTCTACTGACTACTCTTTTGGTCCCGACTATAATAGTTTGCTCGAATACGGCACAATTCATTTCTACGTGGTGCCACTGGGATTAGGTACACGCCTAATAACTAAATAACAATTTTAATGCAATTCTAATGAAATTTACCACTGGCGCATTCACCAAATGTACGAACAGAAAAAATCTTTTGCTATTTTTGCTCACCTTATATTAAGCATAACTCAAACTAGTATGGGGCCATCACCGAATCATACTCTACATTTTGCAAAAGAGTGCATAGAAATCGCTTAAGCCATTCCAGAGTAATGAATAATGAATGATTGAACAAATAAAAAAAACACATACTGGTCGAATCGAGAACCTCATGTTTAAATTTTTTAAAAGTCGGTTAAAAAGGATGGTAATAAATAATAATAAATTGTTTAAATAATTTGCAGATTCTATTAGCCAACTCTTCATCAACAAAATTGAATAACTAATTTGTGAAATTAAAAAAAGGTAAAAAAATTCCAAATTTGGAGCAAAATATAATTGATTAAATAAAGTATAATTATTTAAGCAACTCGAAAAACATTAAAATATTAGCACAAATTATAATCTGACTAATTAATAATAAATTGCCAACGATAAATCGCAAATAAACAATACTAAACGTCAAAAATTCGTAATATTTTATTTATGTCCTTATGGCATCATGTTTGGATCCTACAAAACGGTCTTACGGAGGTATAATTTAAAAGGAAATTATTAGTTCGTATTCTCTGTATGATTGTGAAAAGGAGACTAGTATGCGATTTTTACTTCACTAATATTTTCAATTACCATACACGTTGCTTTATAAGCACGGTTCGGACGACAGACATAAAAAATCGGTAAAGGTATTTACGCAGAACTTTCCTCTTTATTTATAATCTAAGAAAGAAACATTTTTGATTTTTTTTTACGATTACTATACTTCCACTCCACTGCGTGAATGTGGAAGTAATTATATAGTATGAAACGACATATGTGAATAATAATCGGAATGCAGTTATCACTATTATTACAAAGAAAACCTGATAACTCTGTCAAAAAAATATACAGAAGGGTCATCCGATAGCAAAAATGCAATGTTAAATAAAGGGTGCCAAATATGGAAAGTTTGCGTAAATGCCTTTACTTTCCACCAAGGTTGAATCATTTCTTAGGATGACCACCCTGTATATTTTTCAGTAAAATAGGTGTCTTCCTTGCCAATTATTGTGTTAAATATGTGCCAGATATTATTGTCATGTTTTCTATTGAAATAGGTTTAGAAATTCATGAGACGTGACAATTTTTATATTTTAGCGAAAAAAATGTTTTTTTCATTATCTACTCCCTTTATATTTGTATATTTTCCAGTGAACGTCTAACATTTCTTCGCTGGCAGTAGCGTCAATTACCTACCAAATTTGACTGTTGTCCATCAAGGAATTTTTTAGTTAATGCATCAATAGACAGACAGACAGACTGACGGAATTGAAAACCTATCTATTTATAAAAAAATAAATAAAAATGTTTCCATTGTCTATTGCCTTTAGACGGTCCACCCTGTATATTTTCCAGTGAAAGTCTAACTATTTCTTCGCTGGCAGTAGCGTCAACTACCTGTAAAATTTGACCGTTCTTCTTCAAGTAGTAGATCTTGATTTTCGTAATCTACATGATCTGAAACGTGCAAATCCGAAGTAATCTCGGAGGATGATTTTTTTCTCGAATACAATACTTCCCTTCGGTATTCGAGGGATGTAAAAACTTCCTAAATTGTTCATCATCAATTTTGTTAGCTGACTCAATTCCTGAAAAATTACATCAGTACATAACAAAGTTCCAACTAGTTATGGTCACGACGCAATTGAGGTTTATCCAGGAAACTTTCAAATGTCTACTGGTATTACAAAATATTGAGCAGAATCAAAGAATAAATAAATTTATCTTTTTAGTTACTAATTCTATTTAGACCAATTAGAGGAGCGAAATCGGCCCAGGAATGTGTCGTTTATTTTTTTTGGCGTAGAACCAGATGAAAGTCTGTAGATTTTGTAGAGTAGGTTATTTGGGACCTGTAATGGGCAATTACGATATTTTTCTGTGGTACAGATATTTTTTATTTCGAAAAAACTTTAGAAATTGATTGTTTAGAAGATCCGTGTTTTTTAAAATTAACATTCTCATATCTTCAAATCTAATTGAGATATCGATCTGATTTTTTTTTTAATTCTAGTACACACCCAAGCGCTTCCAATGGTGTTTTTGGTTATATCGATTATTGTTTATTATTTTGTTTAAATAACAATGAACTTATTACTTTGCAAAGAATGCACTCATATTTTCACTAAGCGACAAACTTTTTTATTTTTGCAAATTTTCATATACATGCAGCGGAGCAATTGAAGCCAAGATATGGAAGAAGTTTTTGAAAAAAAAAATTTTCATCTAGGACTGATAGTTTTTTATTTATGAATATTTTTGTGACGCAGTAACATATGGCATACACTCGGAAGGCGCGTGATTGTCACTGCAATATGAAATATTACGACTAATATAGACAAAAATTTGGAAACAAGTACAAAGTAATTATTTTTTATTTATTTACTTTAATCATTAGAAAATATTATTTAGGTATTAAGCAAATTACAACTTATACACGTTTCTGTTTAATATGAAATTACCTATTTTCTGTATAATATTGTTACGGATTTCCACCTTTTAGGAAACACCCTGTATGAATTCGTGGGTTCTAAATAATTTTAACAAGAGATTAAACACTACTAACACTTTATTTAACAATTTACTGACTACAATACTAGTTTTCTTAATAGTTAACCTCACTTTTTACCGAGCGTGTCACTTCTCAAATAAACTTCCCCTTCCGCGCTGGTAATCGCGCCTTATATACTCCGAAATTAGCTCTAGATCAATCCAGAATCTTCTTCAACCATAATCTAGAAAAGTCCTTGGCTCTTTCTAGAGCCTTTCCAGTCACCATCAGAGGCATAGGCGTGCCATCTCCTTTTCCAAGGGGGTGTAATTCATAACACTGCCCCCTCCTTAAGCCTAGATCGTCCCGATCAGGCAACTCAGAATCATCGATGTAGTTCGCCAGCCTGTCCAAATGCACGATCTTCATCTTGGACTTTTTGCTTCGTTGAATCCGATAGACGACATCATTAATTCGGGTAATAACAGTATACGGTCCATCCCAAGGCGGTTGAAGTTTCGGTGACCTTCCTTTCTTCCGCTGTGGGTTGTACAGCCAAACCAGGTCTCCTGCCTTGAATCCTTCTGAACTACCCTTCCGGTCGTATCGACCCTTCATTCGGTCACTGGCTGATGATGGTTCCGCTATATCGTTAGCCAACCTCTTGAAAGGAGCTCCGGTGTTGAACTGCTTCTTTTCACCCTTACTTCCAGTCTGTGGTCCCTTACTGGCTGCACAAATCTTGCATTTGCGACACCAAGACTCCACATCCTGACGACTTCTTATCCAATAAAATCGTTCTCGTATTTTCTTCAGGGTCTTGTTCACACCGAAGTGTCCATCGGATGCCCCATTGTGCACTTCCTGAAGCACCTTCGCTACTCGACACCTGGGAATCACTAGACGCATAACCACCTTTTTTCCATCCGGGCTTTCCCATGCTCTCCGCAACAGCCCGTTCCTGACACTCAGTGAGTCCCACTGCGCCCATAGTGCCTTCAGTCCCACTCTTTTGTCCGAAACATCCTTCCATTTTGGACGAGTTCCCCTTTCTTTGGCTCTCAATATAGGCCCAATTTCCACATCGTTTAGTTGCTCTTGTCTGAGCGCTTCATCTGCCCTATCATCCGGCACTTCCACCTTGACAGTGTCGACTGCTCCCTTGACCTGCAGTTTCTCCTGGTGGTAGTACTTGCAACCTTCCTTGTACCTTCTTCCGGATGAAATGTTTGCATTTCTCTCAGGTTTCGTTTTATCGTCATATCCTTGTAGTGGTGGCCTTTCTGTAATGCTCCGAAGCTGGGAAATCTTCACTTCTCTAGGGGTACCACGTTCCCTATCTGTCACAGTCTCTCTGGTACCAGCTTCCCCTGATTTTCCCCTTGGCTTCACAGCATCTCCGGCCTTCACTCTCTCCAAGCTCCTCTGTGGACATTCAAGCTGGATATGTCCTAGTTCCCCGCACCTGTAGCATTTCATACGCCGTCCACTTGGCCTTCCACTACTTTGTTTATTCTGTGTCTCTGCCCCGTTTCCAGCATTCACTTTCCTCGAGTTCCGCTGTCGACAGTCTCGTTTGATATGTCCTGCTCTGCCACAGTTGTAACATTTAATACCCCCGCTTGGCTTGCCTTGTCTTTCTGCAGTATCCACTTGAGCCATTAACTGATTGAACATCTTATGTATGTCGGACAACATAGCGTTCTGGTTCTCCTTTTCCGACTGCGATCTTTCGAGACTCATAGCTTGTACTCTTGGACTCGGGGTATCCTGAAGGACAGCTTCCACCTCGAGTGCATGCACCAACGCTTCACTGCTGTTCTTGTATCGAGATAACCTGAGGACTCGCCTGATCTCATCGTCCTGTATACCATCCAGAAATGCCTCTACTGCCAGTTGATCTTGGAATTCCTTCGGTACATTGGGGTAAGCTCGATGAGCCAGGCTCCACACGGCAGCTTCGAACTCTTGCAAGCTTTCCCCAGCCTCTTGAACACGTGATTTCAGCTGGGTCTGGTACACTTGGGCAAGATGTTGTTCACTATATCGTAAGTCTAGGGCAGCTTCTAAAACTTTAAAATCCCGTTGTTGGTCTACTGGGATTGTCTGGAGTATTTCCAATGCTTGGCCCCTTAATGCCACGATTAACGCCATAGCTTTTTGTTCGTCATTCCAGTTGTTTGCACTCGCTGCTGCTTCAAACTGCATCTTGTAAATGGTCCATGAACTTTGGCCGTCAAAGGAGGGAGGTTCGAACAGCTGATCTGGAAATACCACTTGCTGGCTTCCTCTATCCCTCAACTGTCGCTTAAGCAGGTCTATTTCCTCTTTGATTTCACTTACTTCTTCTCGATGCCTTCTTTCTAGCTCTTCCAACACTTTCTGGAATTGTGCAAATAAGTCCTGTATTTGCTTTTCAGTTGCCATACTTCTGGTTGTTATAGGCATACGACTACGTTGAAATCAAATAAATTTAACTATTACGTCACTATCGGTAATGGGACTGTCCAGAAAAACTTCAAAACGGCACGAAAAAGTCTTATCTAGAGTCTTCGTCACTTAACCTCTAATGTCCAAATAAAATGTTCCAAAAATGTCTCAAAAACGCACTTGACACTATTTTCCTGTTCGAAATTAATCCTCGAACAATGTCCAGTAAATTAGTCCTCCCTGTGTTAGCACAAACTCCGAGAATACTGTCCCAGTCTTCTCAACACTTCCGGAAAATCCTCTTGTTAAAATCCCGCTTCCGACACCAAAATGTTACGGATTTCCACCTTTTAGGAAACACCCTGTATGAATTCGTGGGTTCTAAATAATTTTAACAAGAGATTAAACACTACTAACACTTTATTTAACAATTTACTGACTACAATACTAGTTTTCTTAATAGTTAACCTCACTTTTTACCGAGCGTGTCACTTCTCAAATAAACTTCCCCTTCCGCGCTGGTAATCGCGCCTTATATACTCCGAAATTAGCTCTAGATCAATCCAGAATCTTCTTCAACCATAATCTAGAAAAGTCCTTGGCTCTTTCTAGAGCCTTTCCAGTCACCATCAGAGGCATAGGCGTGCCATCTCCTTTTCCAAGGGGGTGTAATTCATAACAATATATGTGCCTAAACTGGTCCCGGTAATATATTAATTAGTTAGGTATAAATACTTTATTATTATTGGAGAACCAGTCAAAACAACTACTCTTCTAGTTATTACTGACGAACTATTGAATTACATGACAGAATTTCTAGCATCTTAAAGAAAAAAAGTATATCGAAAATAATTTGCTTAAATTCACACTTTGATTTAATATGAAATGATCTATTTTGTGTATATTGGAGCCTAAATATGGTCACGCAAATATATTAATCAGGTAAGCACTTTAAAATACTCATTATTGGAGATCCAATCAAAAGAACTACCCTTCTAGCTTAATACCTAAATATTAATGTCTAAGTAGAAAGTATAAATTTTAATCACAGGTCATTTTAACATACATATTTATTGTTTTATAATTTTTATAATTTTAGCGATAGTTAAAAAAAATCCTTATCATCCTCAAATTCAACCATACATTCTGCACAATTATTGCATATACCACACATTTACACTGCTCACAACATTTTAGACCTTCCTTCACACAGTTACATTTTTTGTTATTGCAATTTTTATCGGAACAATAAAGGCTTAAACATTGTCGTACAATATCTGGAATAGGTTTTTGATTTAAAAAAACAGGATTCCAACAATCATTTATTAAAGTCCACCCCCAACCTTCGGTAGCTTCAAGCAGCGGATTTGGATCATTACTGAAGTACCATATTTTTAACTGATGCATACATCTGCAATTTCAGTACATACTGTTAAAGTTTTTTTTAGAATTTAAATCACAATACACAAAAAAAAGTAAAACTCAGTATAACTTTGAAAGAATACTGCTTACCTCCGCAAATAATTTACCATCTATTAACCAAGATAATATGAAAAGAAGTAACATATTTGGAACCTGATTTTCAAACTCTTATTAATATCACCCGGTGCGGGAAATCCCTGTCTTTTTAAATCAAATGTATGCATTGAATTGCGTAAGATAGATGCTACTCTGAGGAGAATCAGTATTTCCGAAGAGTCGTTGAGTTTGAAATTTTCTTTAAAATCGCTACTACTTGATGACGAGTTAAATTTGTCAAAGTCATCGGGTAAGGGTGTAGTTTCCGGATTATTTTTAGCTCTTATGATATTTTGCATCATATGCAAATAAATCTGCATAGCCACTTAATTTTGCAATCATATCTATATCGTCTCGTTGTTTTGTAGCGTACATAATTTTTGCATAAGTAGACCCTCCGGATCCTAAAAGTACTTATAACAGATTTTTACATCAGATTTAATGGATTTACCTGCTTGTACTGATACTAATTGTCGTTTGTTCTTTGTTTCACTTTTATTGCAAATCAAGCACATAGATAGGATGTTGTAAGGAGAATTAGAGTGACGTGTTACAGAAATAGGTTTTACACTTTGAGAGGTTCGACCACTAGTCGACTGGGCAGTCATATTTTGTTGACTTGTATAACTTTGGCGACAATCTACTTGATATTTCACTTTAATTTCCCCACTCAAAATACCAGCGCTTTGAAGTAGAATTTGTTTTCTACAGTCATCTTGTCTTTTCTCGGCACTATATATTAATGATAACATAATACACTCCATTATGAATAAATAATTCTCTTTTAAAAGTAACTTCAGAAAATTGTATTACACCCAACAACATCCACGATGTATACGAATTCACATTATTTTATTACGACAGCACATCAGCACAATCATATTTAGCGCTCCGCTCGTGCGGACGCAGAACTGGATACCGGTAGTCATACGCCTGCCGGTGTACATAGCTACTGCATTACAAAAATATTCATAAATAAAAAACTATAAGTCCTAGATGAAAAATTTTTTTTTCAAAAACTTGTCTCATATCTTGGCTTCAATTGCACCGCTGCATGTATATGATAATTTGCAAAAATAAAAAAGTTTGTCGCTTAGTGAAAATATGAGTGCATTCTTTTCGAAGTAATAAGTTCATTGTTATTTAAAGAAAATAATAAACAATAATTGATATAAACAAAAACACCATTGGAAGCGCCTGGGTGTGTACTTGAATTTAAAAAAAAAATCAGATCGATAGCCCAATTAGATTTGAAGATATGAGGATGTTAATTTTAAAAAACACGAATCTTCTAAACAACCAATTTCTGAAGTTTTTTCGAAATAAAAAATGTCAGTACCACAAAAAAATATCGTAAATAGCTATTTCTTATGTAAAATTGTTCACTTTATAAAACCTATAAGGTCTGAACTGGTTCTACGCCGATTTTTTTTTTCTCGAGAACGGAGAGACTTATATGCTCAATTTCGCTCCACTAAATACAAATTGAGGATTGAAAGCCATACAATAATTATGAATTTATTTTTTCTGTATTTTTTTTTAAATACGGGCCCGTACATTTAGTAACGTATAATTCTTAGCGTTTGGCCACATGGTTGATACTTTGGAGGAAACTCGATAGTCAAGGGCAAAAATGCCCACCTCCAAAACGTTAGACTGATGGAATCAATTATCCCCAGGGAAAACCCTGAATGAGGCCGTGTGCCTAACAGGCAACTGCAACAGATGTTGTGATGTTGTCAGACGTGTTACTCAGCAAAGGAGGATCAACAGGAATAATGTGAATACAAAGAATATAATAACTTGCCAATTGAGTAAATTTTAGCGTGACAGGAATATCACGAGGTGTACAAAGATTAGACTTGTTAATGCTCTAGTTTTGTCTACTTTTCTTTGTGCCTTGAGACATAGACTCTTGGAGAGGCGCACAGACGTCGTATTGATACTTTCCAAATTTGGGCCTGGAGACGTTTGCTGCGAGTTCCCTGGACAACTCATCGCAGCAACAGCTGAATTCTCCAAGAAATATATGTCTCAAAGCGACTTTCAAGCATAGTGTTTTCTAGAATCCTCAAATTTTTTGGCTACATCAACCGGAGAGAGGACAATATAGAACGGTTGATGGTTCAGGAAGAACCAGCGAGTAAGAGGCGAACAGAACAACCACCAAAACTTGGGTTGATATCGCCAAAGAGCTAATGGGAAAGTGCGTTGGTGACGCCCGCGCCGTGAACTTAACAGCCAGCCGCGATGGGTGGCGTAAGGCTTTCGTACATGCTATACAGCAAAGGGAAAAGAACTAAAACTAAATACATTAATCACAAAACGTCAGCCAAGACGTTGTGAATAAGTCCAATAAAATAAACCTAGCTTTACTCAAACGATATGTTCTAAAATAAGCGATCCTGAAGTCTGGATTAAAGAATAGCCTTATTTTATTGGCAGCCAGTAGTCTGTAGTTGTCACAGACATATATAATTCCCTCTTTTCTATCACCCTATTTATATTTACGTCTTGGCAGAGTTTAGCTAGTCCCCAAAATTTCGTTGGAGAAAGTGCTTATCATCTACATCCTTTGGAAACATTTTCCCTTCTGGCTAATTAATTGACTGGAATTTATTTCTGGGAATACTCTATGTTCAAAATGTTTAAATAGATATTCTCAATGTAAAAAAATCTTGTAACGATTACGTGCTATGACTCCATTTCTTTCATTTCTGGCCATTCCTGACATATCTGAGTGAGGGGAGGTGTTCCACTAGAAGTCGATTTTGTGGATCATTATCATTCATAAAACGATAACATATCTGATGCGCCGAAAAAGCCCTCCAGCTCCTGTACTATGAATTGTATACCCAGTAATTTAAATTTCAACTGGTAATCATCGATAGACCTGATTGGAACGAACTCAACGCACGTGATCTTTTTTGTGGGTAATGATGCATTTGTTGATGGATTTGATGGCGGATGTGATAAGAATGATTGCTGATACTACACAGAGTAACTAATTACTCTTTGGACCATTTTTGTATTGTTGATGATGGCAATGCCTGTTATCACAATCAGAAGTTCCACCATCACGTCGTACGTCATTGAGCAACCGATATCCGGGCTATCCGACTTTTGACCTTAAATTTTCATAATTGCAAAGATTTTTTTTCCGTTAATCAATACATTCATTACGCTTTTGATTAACTTTCGTAATGAAATAATGAAAACAACATTTTAATGTCTCTTTTTAAAATAGTAAATATATGTTCCCCTAACAACAAAATAACCTTTCCAGGAAGTTATGGTTGTAAGCAAAACTACACAACCTTATCTATAGAAAAATTGAACATTTTACGCTAAGTTTCTCAGATGTATTATTAAAAATCATGTTATCCGGGAGGAGGTTACACATTTGAAAAAACACAGACAACATCCATTATCCCCCGACATTTTCCAGTGTCGAAGCTGGGAATCGCACCCAGTACACGATAGACAGCGTCACTAAATGCGCTCGCTGCGCGTGGCTGCTTGGGCTCGATAGAGAAAAAATGAGACGGATAGTACGCTTATTAACAGGACATTGTCCTCTGAATAAACATCTCCATACAATGGGGTTGAAAAACAACTATTTGTCGGATGTGTGGAGTGGAGGATGAAACCACCACTCATATTCTATGCAGTTGCGCACTCTAAATGCATCAAGGTAAAAGCATCTCCAAAGGTACTTTCTATGGCCGGAGGAACTACGGGATTAACCCTGGAACAGGCTGCTATCCTTTCTGAAGATCACTGGGAATCCCGCACGTCGCGAATGCACAATGGGCCGACAGTGCTGCGGATCGTATGGGTCTGCTGTCGTTTATAATAATAATAATAATAATAAAAAATGCGCTGCGCTACTGTGCCGATAGCTTATGTTTTTAATGATTTGCTTTAAGTTTTCTGAATAAAAAATTATGCATCTTATGACAAAATTTCTGTCAGGATAATTTCTACACTAAATACGTGTAGAAATTATTCTGATGGAACAAGAAAACGGGAAAATGTACACTTTTACGCGAAAAAAACATTTACTTTACACTGTGACCAAACTGGCTGACTGACTTATGCCAGAAGTCTGTATTGCCCTGATTTATGTTCGATAGAATTAATTTTAAGTTGTACAAAATTCATGTAGCGATGAGTTTCCAAAAAAGCTACTTGGCCCCCGGACTATTATAATATTCGACAAAGTACAATTCACTTAAACTATAGCACGAATCGCTGATATTACGTACGACACGGATATCTACTCTACTTTTAAAGTGACTTGTAAATGGTCGAGTCCGAAATTTCGAATGCCAAATTAGATCTAAATACTGACGCGCCAGGTTTTATACAGTATTCGGCATTTGTTAGAAGATGTGGCATAATATTTTCGAAACGTTTAGCGACTGATAGATCCGTTAGACAAAAGCTGTTGCGTTTTGCTTTTCGGGCTTTTAAGTGACTAAGTAAAAGTTAAAAGAAAATGAGAAGTTTTCAGCTTGACATTCATTTGTTGGTTTGTTTGTATGTTCAAACAGAAATGATGCATTTAGGTTCTTCATAGTCTCATCTAGAATGTTTTTATGTTATTGTTAATGCTAGAATTTGGTGCAAAATGCACAATACAACTCTTAGAACGCCAAAAGTATTCATTTCTGATGGCACAATAATAAAAGTTAATAAATAAAAGTTGTTCTAAACGTTAAGACTTGAAATTGTCACGATTCTTGTAAAGTAATTAAAAATACTTCTAAAACAATCTTTCAGCATCACCAGATGTAGTAGGAGCATATTTAAAAATGCATATTGTATTAATTATGGCACGGGTATGTTGCGTAAAAAGATCCAAATACGAGAGTGTATTGCACACGTTTGACAGGAATTCCATTCAACCGGAAAATAAACAGTCAACACTGCATGCATCCACGACAGAAAACTTTTCTGTTGTTGGTGTCCGTTCAATGGGTAATGAAATATTTGAAAAATCGATGACGCGAATATAAGTTAGATTTTCTTGAATTCGACGATCCACAAGAGCTTGCTGAGCACGTGAAATAGCAGCTGTAACGTTAGGATTTAGTTATTGCACCACTTTTTTTACTTTCCCAAAATGTATGTAGTAAGATTCAGCGTCTATCCCAAGTACCCTTTCGCGTCAAAATAGGTTCTGGAGGTAGTGGTGTCGCAGACAAAGTATTGTTACGCATTACTACCCCCTAAGGCCTGGCGAATGATACGCCCATGACTACTACTAGCTGCCAATGGTTATGCAACCAGTAATACACCTCTTCTGGAAGTTTGTAGAAAGAGATCGAGTTTTCTGGAATGTGGTGGAAGAAGATTCTCGATTGTGTTCTAGATGACTCTGGAGGCAATTTCAGAGTATATAAGGCGCGATAACCGGCGGAAGGGGGAGAAGTTTTATAAAAGTGAGGAAGTTCTATTAAAGTGAAGTTTGGTAGCGAAAGTGAGGTTAAATATCAAGTAAACAAAGTATAAAGTGTTAGTGGTTTACCCCTTGTTAAAATTATTTAGAACCCATGGATTCATACAGGGTGTTTCCTAAAGAGGCGGAAACACGTAACAGTATCGTAAAATAATATTTGAAAGAAACTTGCTTTTCGTTTTAGTCGGACGACATTATTAGGTTCGCATTCTCTAACGGTTTCAGGAACTCTGTGAAGTTTATGTGCCGAACTTGTCAGATGTACCATATGTTAAAATAAGTTTGTTTTAAAAACCTCGCTGTTGCTTTCATATACGAAACTGCATCAGATGTGAACAGCAAAATTGTTTTCTTAGTTGCTTTGTGATTTTCTTTTCATAACTCATTTAGAGTGGTGGTCACGATTGCAGCTATTATCTGGGAATTACATTTATCTATCAGTTTTGATGCTATCTAATGTGATCGCGTCACAAATTATTTCATTTAATACTACAAAAGCCTGTCCCCAAGCAGCGGATTGTTCAGCTTATACCACGGAACATTACACCTTGTCATAATTTTCAGTAAATTGTTTTTTGTCTTTTAAAATTACTTACACTACCATTTTATATAGGGTGATTCATAAGTAATGGTACAACACTTGAATGTAGATAGTAGGAGTCAAAAAAAGATTTAGCCAATAACGCCCTAATGAAGTGTTTTAACTAGTATAAATAATTTAATTCAAAATGGTAAACAATGTGTCACAAATCATAAGAACTAGAACAATAATAAGAACAAATTTAAAATGTATAATACCCACTACAATAAATGTTGAACATGACCACCATTAACCTCAATAAATTTTTTTAAACGTTTATTTAGAGATTGTCTAACTTCAAATAACGATTCTCTATTATCCCTAATAATTTCCACAGCTTCACAAATCTTCCCGAGTATTCATGTTCATTGTATACTAAATACTTACAGTACCCCCAAAAGTAAAAATCCAAAGGATTGAGGTCAGGACTACAAACCATGTCTCTCATTTCAAAAGCCAAAAAAAATGTATGGCATTTTTTATAAAACAATATTAGAAATAAATAGAAATCACAACACTTAATTAAATAAAACTCTCCGCAACAACTAAGTATTGTTTGAAAGATTGATTGTTTTACAGGTACTTTTGTCTTTATGCCTACTTGATAAATATGCTTTTTGTTTACTGTAATAATGCTGTGTCACAACGCTTACTTTTAAAAAGTTACTATTTGAAAAGGCTATTAAAAAATTTGCATGCAACTTTTCGTTTGCACTTTTCTCAAACCCTGTTGTACTTAGAGACTTGAAACAAGTATACCTTTAGCATAAAAAATGGTAAAGGAATACAAGGTTTATGCGAAATCTGCGGTAAAGGTGCAGGTCTTAGACAAAAGTTGAAGGTGTGTTCTGATTTCCCACCACAAATAACCCCCACCCACCCATTTTCATAGTAAAATGTTTAAAAATCATTAAATTACAAAGAAATATAAAAAATTTAATTTTAACTCTAACACCCTGTATCTTCTCACCTATCAACATTTCGTTAAGGCGCTATTGGCTAAATCTTAATATTTTGACTCCTACTAACTACAGTTAAGTGTTGTATCATTACTTATGAATCGCCCTGTATAGTTTCGATGGTATCAGTTACATGTTTTAGTACACTACTTTTTTCAAGACGAGAATTGTTGATACCTTTCACTATAAAGCTGTGCACTATCGAACTTCAGCCTGAGGATGTCTTTATCAATCGGTATACGGTACACTGAGAAGGAACCCAACGAAGCATATTTGATAAATACAACCGAAACGTTCGCAACTGTGAATAATGACGCCGTTTGCAGTTTACCTACTCGACCGCTCTAGCAATATTGAACGACGACTGCCTCATTCGATACATACAGAAGGACACAATAATCCTCTCTGCGCTCTGAAAGTGAGTGATAGGTGGCCTTGACTCGCACAATGTAGCTACACATTTTTTAAACTGCATTCTGAGATACAGACTCTGGTTATGACGCACCCTTCGTATAGTTTCGGATAGTTATTTCCTGCCACTCAAACAAACATTAAAATAAATTCGCTTTATACAGTATGACCCATTGTGAATGGAAACACCCCTGTAAAAAATGTGTCTATTATTTGATTTTAACGTGGTCTTTTTTAAAAGATGGGCCATCGAAAGCTCTACTTTATGACAAAAATTTAGAGATAAATTTCAATTTTCAAGACCTACTGTGTTTTTTTTTTTCAATGTCAAAAATAGACAAATTTGATTAGCGATTTTTTTATATAAAATCTAACTATACCACTGGATTCAGAAACATCCCCAATGGATAAATTCAAAATTTCGTGAAAAAATATTAAATAATGACAGATTTATGACAGAATTAATGTAGGTAATATTTCATAATAACTTTTACATGATTTTTTCTAAAAATCAAAGATTTTTTCTAAAAATGGAATCGAAACTAAGTGGATAGTTTTAATAAATAATGTCTTTTAAAAAAACTTAATCATGTTTGACTTAAAAACATGTATGAACAATTGAAAGTAATAATAATTAGGTATTTAATAAACAAAACAACACGTTACAACATTACACTAAAACTAAAACACGATAATACAATTCATCTTAAATTTTTGTAGCCTCTACAAGGCCGCCGTTTATTTCGATGCACTTGTCGAATCGTTTTTTAATATTCTTTACGACATTCTGTAATTGTTGCCGGGTAACTTCGGCACAAGCTTGTTTTATTCTTGCACACAAATCTTCTCCATTACTCGGGCGTGGTGTTAATCCATTCATCGGTGTTAAGTCCGGGGATCGGGGTGGCTATCCAATTAACGGGCCACCTCGACCTATCCATCGATTAGGAAAGTTAGCATTAAGCCATCTGGTAACCACTCTGGCATTATGGACAGGGCTGCCATCTAATTGAAAGTGTAGATTTACTCTTTCTTGTATTGAACGTTCATGTAGCATATTCCAAAATTCGTTTCATAGGGACTCTAGAAAGTGCATGCTATTCATATTACCTTCAAAAAAGAAAGGACCAATTATTGTTTCATTAAGTAGCCCACATCAAACCTTTTGGGAATATTGTCTTTTACAATTCATGACCCACTCTGGGTTTTCCGTAGCCCAAAACCTAAAATTTTGTGACGATACCACACCTTATGCCTCATCGCTGAATAAAGTAGTTTTCAAAAAATTTCTGTTATTGTGATACTCTCCTAGAGCCCACAAGCAAAACTCCATCCCTGTTTTATCATCACCAGGTTCCAACGTATGTAAAAACTGGGTTTGAATGGTTTTACATTATTCTTTTTAAGCATCGGCGAATATTTTCTCTAGGTAAATCAAATCTAAGCTAGCTACTCTTAGACTAGCGTTTGAATTGTTGTTAAAATAATTTAAAACGTACCTGGTATCTGGGTCTTCTTTGTACATTATCCGTTCTTATAATACGCCTTGTCACAGCGCCACACTAATTAAAAATTTTGTTTATTTTAGAAACGGTACTTTTAGTGATGTTGGGCCTATTCGGGTGCCTAAATAATATCTCGCATACCTCTCCCAAAGTTCTGTCATTATCTCCTCTAAGGCGCACAAGTTCATTTTAACCTCCCTACAATAAAATTGTGGGAGGTTACTAAAATTGGTCCAAAATCGAAAATTGAGATAACATCAAATCTTTACGTTTTGAGGTCCCAGGAATCCAAAAAAGTGGTTTTTGAAAAATGTCTGTGTGTGTGTGTGTGTACGTGTGTATGTGTGTATGTGTGTTAGCACGATAGCGGCGAAACTACTGGACGGATTTGGATGAAACTTTGCGCGAGGGCTTCTTTAGTGCTCTAGAAGATCTGAAAAGGTTTTGGTTGAGATCGGATTACGTTTAGTGCCATTTTGGCACAACAACTTGTTTATTTTATTATTACTTACAATTTGTAATCTAACCACTGGAAAGCAGTTAAAATTACGATTTCAACGATATATCACACTTGCACCTTTTTTTTATATACCTACATTTTTTTTTACTACATTTAGAGTAGGTATACATAATTTTAACTTCAAACTAATAAACTAATACTTGATAGAGGTGTTTCAGAATCTTATGAACCGTGAAATGCGCAAAAGCCAAAGTTTATTCTACGTTATAAGTATTTTTTGAAGACATTGACGGCTACCTTGCTGTATACATAAACAAGAGCTCGGGATAAATTGTAAACAATAAATATAATATTTTTAAGAATTGTAACTGAGTCGAAGGGAGGGATTATGTCTCTGCGCATATCAAGATCACAGCTCATGAGATTTTAAAACACCTCTAATATTATTGATCAATTTTATAATTTCAATAAAAATATACTCTGAGTATATGCGTATTTTAAAGATTTGACGTCTGACTTTAAAATTTGTTTTCCATGGCATCCTATTATCTGCCATTAAAAACTATTCGCTTAATTTATCTTTCTATTGTTTGTATTTCATGTAAAAGGTATTATAAAATATTACCTACATTAATTTTGTCATAAATTTGTCATTATTTAATATTTTTTCACCAAATTTTGTATTTGCCCATTTGAGATGTTTCTGAATCCAGTGGTATAGTTAGATTTTATAAAGAAAATCGCTAATCAAATTTGTCCATTTTTGACATTGAAAAAAAAATCATAGTAGGTCTTGAAAATTGAAATATATCTCCAAATTTTTGTCATAAAGTAGAGCTTTCGATGGCCTATCTTTTAAAAAAAGGTCCGTTAAAATCAGATAATAGATACATTTTTTATATGGGGTGTTTCCATTCAAAATGGGCCACACTGTATGTTTAAAAGTGAATTATTATTTGTTTGCTTATAATTGTAATAAAATAAAGAATATGTTTAATTCGCCTTATACTTATAAAATGTCAATTAAAAACTAACGGTCAAAGTCTTAGCTTTAGCACCTGGATTATAGACTTCGACATTGGCCGTGACCGTATATTACATAATAAAATGACAAAAGTTTATTTACCATTGCTCCATATGTGAGGTCCTCTACAATATGGTAATAGTGAGCTAGTGTTTAGTCCTGAATAAGATCAATTTTCTCATTATAGTTAGTTTATACGTTAGATTTTCAACGCGTAACAAAGCAGCAAATCGTACTTTAGTTGACATGCGTTGTTTATAATTTTGTTATATTTATTATTCGCAGTATGCTCGCTGAGCGCGAACTACGGTTAAGTAGTATACTTTCCCGCTTGTATCATTGTTCAGTGATTAAAATCTTTTGTTGGAAAGTTTTTTAATTTATAAGTAGTGAAATTAATCGAATTACCTGATTATGTATAAAAGGACATCACAGAAGAAAATGAAATTAAAGAAACAACGGAAACGTATGTTATTTTTCAATTTAGCAACTTTATTCATCTTTCAAACTAAATTAAATGAAAATGACCGGATTCACAAAGGGGTCGGAACTAATTTTTGATTATATAGTAATTATTTTCACTAGGGTCAAGTGTGTATCCTCTTCAAACACACAGAAATCGTTACTTAAATACTATTTATGTTATTATTATTAGACTGAAGGTAGTAACATTATTCAGATGCACTTATATTATTATTATATGCACTTAATTATTATTAACTACATCATTTGTGATTTTGGTATAATGTTTAATTTAGTTAAATATTTAAAACCAAGTAATGTTGTGTATATTGTATATAAAACGAACAAAAACGTGGAGTTTGAAATCTCGCCTACTTTCACTTTTACTTATATTACAGGGTGCTCCATGATTGATCGTAATCAACGCGCATTATGTCTTTTAAATATACAAGGTTAGTCGGGAGGAAAGTGCCAAACTCCGGAAAAGTGTATTACTAAAAAATCCAAAAGTTGTAATTCGATTTTAATTCCGCATCCACGTAGTGCAGCGGAAGTAGGTATATACTAATTGTAAAATTATTATAACTTCCACATCCACGTAGTGGATTGGAAGTATAGTAATCGTAAAAAAAAAATCATTTTTTTTTTCTTGAAATAGGTTTAGAATGTCATGAAACGTCGAGATTTTAAATTTGAGCGAATAAAAATTTTCTGTCTGTCGTCGGTCTATCGGTCAGTCTGCCTGTCTGTCTGTCTCTCTGTCGGTCTGTCTGTAACTTTTTTTTTTGTCCGCACGTTTTCTCTGGAACGGTTTAAGATATTGACTTGAAATTTTGTACACGTGTATATTATAACGAGATATGGAATTAGATTGTTTTTTGAAGATATCCGGTGAAGGGTTGGGGGGTAAATAGGGGGAAATATGTAAAGACAGCTGGTAAGAGTACAGAAACTGGAAATTTGATGTATGTACTACAAGCCAAGGCCTCAAAATTTTTCATAATATTTTTCATCCCCCCACCATCCCCCATTCCATCATTAAAGGAGATGATACAATAAAATTGAGATATCCACTTGAAATTTGGTAAACGCATATATTATAATGAAATCAGGAACTCCATTATTTTTTGGGATTATTCTGATGAAGGGTTGGGGATTAAATGTGGGTAAATAGGGGAAAATAAGTAAAGCAAGCTGGTAAGAGTACAGAAACTTGAAATTCGGTGTATGTACTGGAAGGCAAAGCCTCAGATTTTTCATAATATTTTTCAACCTCCACTACCCCTACTCCATTATTGAAGGGGTTGGTAAAATAAAATTGAGATATTCACTTGAAATTTAGTACACGTATGTATTATAAAGATATCTGGAACTAGATTATATTTTGAGACGATTTCGTTGAAGGGTTGGAGGTTAAATATCGGCAAATAGGTGAAAACAAGTAAAGCGAGTTGGTAAGAGTACAGTAATTTGAAATTCGGTGTATGTAATAGAAGCTAAAGCCTCAAATTTTTTTATAATATTTTTCAATCCCCCCACCACCTCTACTCCATTGTTAAAGGGGTTGATAGAATAAAATTGAGATATTCACTTGAAATTTAGTACATGTATGCACCATAATGACATCTGGAACTAGATTATATTTTGAGATGATTCCGTTGAAGGGTTGGGGGTTAAATAGAAGTAAATAGGGGAAAATAAGTAAAGCAAGCTGGTAAGAGTATAGAAATTTGGGTTTTGGTGTATATACTAGAAAGCAAGGCCTCAGGTTTCTTTCTAATATTTTTCAAACCCCGCCACCTCCGCTCCATTATTAACGGGATTGATAACGTAAAACTGAGATATTCACTTGGAAGTTAGTACACGTATGTATTGTAATGACATCTGATTGAGATGATTCCATTGAAGGGGTGGGAGGTGGTAGTTTGTGAATAGGGGAAACAAGTAGGATAAACTAGAAACTTCATTTTTAACGTATATGGTAGAAACCAACGCCTAAACCTTTTCTATGATATCTGCCCCAAATATTAGCAAAATTCTAATACCAATATTTTCAGAGTGCAAATCTAATCAAGATGTTTCCTTTAAAGTGACTTGGATGAAAAATCTGGATATGGAAGTAATGATTCCTTAGGCAGCGGTTTTTTTTATTGAAATAGGCTTAAAGTGGCATAAAACGTCGAGATTTTAAATTTGAGTCGAAAAAGTTTCTGTCTGTCTGTTGGTTGGTCTATAACTTTTTTTGTGCGCACGTTTTTCAGCAACTGTTTCAGATGTTGACTTGAAATTTGGTACACATGTGTATCATGAGGAGATCTGGAACTAGATTTTGCTCTGATTCCGGTGAATGGTTGGGGGTTAAATAGGGGTAAATAAGGAGAAATAACCAAAGCCAGCTGGTAAGAGTACAGAAATTTGGGATTGGGGATTTGGTGTATATACTGGGAGCCAAGGCTTCACATTTTTGGCGTATATGCGAGAAGCCTCAACTTTTTTATGAGATCTGCTTCAAATAGTCAAATATATGATTAAAATTCTATGACCAATTATTTCCACATACTAGATATATTGTGATAAATTCAGAGTGACACACATTGTAGTTTTCGAGAAAAGAAATATAATCCGAGGGCAGCCGTGTTTTAAGTATTGACATCTTTTCCTTATTGTACCTCCCCTACGGGTTTTTAGGAAATAGTACTTGCACTGCTACAAGAGCACTATCTTCTAGACAGAATAGACGTTTTCCTTTAAAGAGACTTGAATGGTTAATCTGGATGTAGAAGTAGTGATTCCTTAGGTTGCAGTTTTTATTTTTTGTTTTCGAATTACGGCGTCTTAAACGTTTATTACCAAAAAATCAGAAAAGTTAAATTATAAGAGTATAATCTACAATAAATTATTAAATGTCTCCATGAACTTCCAGACTTTTTGTGACTTGTTTATGAAGAGAGCAGCGCGTCCACTTTTGATTTATGTACCTCACTTTTCATCCATTCCCACAAACAGAAGCCTAATGGCGTGAGGTCTGGAGGCCTTGCCGGCCAACCCATTGTTATGGAAAAGTTCGATTTAAGTGCTGCGTGACCTGATGGGCAGAATGTGGCGGAGTTCCATCATGCTGATAACACAGCCCTACAATAAAAAAATAAGACCAACGAACCAGACCCATGTATCCCGGTGTATTTTCGGTGGCTGAACACGAATCCGAGGTCAACAAAATCGTACACCCTCAAAATCATTAGCTAGAGCCAAGAAACCACCCCTGGAATGAGATAAAAAGAAGATTAAGCTACGAGAATAGTTGTGTTACATCTTAATCAATCGAATTAGGTGTTTTCACTATGTACAAATTTGCCTTTTTGATATTGTTAAAATGAAGTACTTATTATACTAAAGCACTTATTGATATGATAACAGTATATTATCGTCCATTAAATTAAAATTTCAACAAATAAATAACATAAAGTTTAAGTAATTGTACGAGTACGCAAAACACGCGATGATGTCATCGGTTATATTAGTTTCTTAAATCGCGTGTAAAAATTGTTAAACACAACATTTTATTCACTCTATTTACGTTTTACATGTGATTAAATAAGTAACGCCTATCTAATACGGGATTTGTAAAAGCTACTTTAGGAAATTTATCTCCAAAGTAACGTGTTTATAACACAGAATGACACTGGCAATATAACTGATGACGTCATGAGTGTGTGATGTAGTGTTTTTGGCGAAAAAATTTCAATACAAAATTAAAATGGCTTATTTTAAGGTATTGTTCGACTTTTTCTCAAAATTCAAGTGTTTTTAGCTATAATAAAGCATTATCTTCACAGTGAAAGTGAATTTAAAATTTGTGAAAACACCTAATTATACAAATAGGTTAAACAGCAGCGTACATACAACAGATATGAAACACACCCCCAGGGAGGAGCGAGAACTACCCTCCATATATAAAAAATCGATCCAGGACAGCAATGACTGCTGAAAAAATTCGAAATGTCTGTGTTGTTAAAGTGATAAGAAACTGCATCAGGTCCGACGTAATCTTCATAAACTGACCTATAAGGTTGAGAACAACCACCCCTAAATTTAAAGGACACGATAAAAACAAGAGAAAACGTAAAATCCAAAAGGATTTCTATTTTCATGGATGCTATGATTGTCTGAAATTGCGTCATTCAAGATACAACTAAAAAAATGTTACAGTGACTGAAAAAGCTATCTTTTCTGGGGGTGTTTAACATTGTTAAAAAAGGGATTTTTGGCCCATCCGTGGTAATGTGTGGAAACCCGCTTATTTTACTAATGTTGGGGTGCTGAATACAAATATGTCATCCGAGTGGGCTAAAAACATCGAGAAGACAGTAAAAAGCAACCCTTATTTGGGGGTGGCATTGAAATTGATTATTTTTTAATGTGTTCCAGAGATTTTTCGCCAAAACGGTTGAGGGATTCGTTTTCAGCACCCAAAATTAGTAGAAGTAGATGGCTTCCAAGACGCCCGCAAATGCGGACGGTGCCGGCGATGTTAGCAGAGCTCCCCTGGTCCTGGCTGTTGGACCCTGCCATCTGGGTCGTTCCTTCTGGCGCTCTTCTGTTTTGGCCTTCTTTCTTCGCTGGCATGTCGGCTCCCGGGGGCGTCCTTTGTCTGTCGTCAGAACGGCTGTTGCCGAGCCATCTCAGAGTTTGAAAGGAGGTTTGGGGTGTTGACTAGTCGGAAGCCTAGGGTGCCAATTGGCATCATGTACTCCGATTTTGTCGGAAGGAAATGTGAATTGTGTAGTTCTAGGATTGTGTTCGGCCAAAGACGTTTATTTTAGCGTCAAAGGCCGGCACGGGCTAGGGTAAGGGTACCGAGCTGGTTGATTATTTGGCAGTACGAGCATTCTCATTGCAAAAACCATAAACAAACACCAAATTTCCATATTCAAGATGCGAGTAGATGTGTGGCATTATTTACCACGTTTATAAATACATCAAAAATTAATCAAATATGATTTTGTTGTTTGTTCATGTTTACATATATTTTTTCTTTCATCCCTTTTAGTGGCCTCTTATGTAGTTTCTACAAAGTAAAATAAATATTTCAATGTACCAAATTTCATATCAATCTGCAGAGATTATACTGGATTCGTCATTTAAAATTTTTGATATCGGATTCAGTATCGGCTACTCCGAAAATACATACCTACCAATTTTAACGCAATATTGTCCCCCGCGCATTCGCCAAATTTTCGAATTGATTTTTCCTCCGATTTCTGTTCATCTTCGTTAAAGTCAGTTAACCAGTAGTAAAAGAAAATCGTATACTGGAAACTTCTCAGCTATTATCTAAAGAAATATTTACTCTATAAACACTAGGATGAACCAACCAAAAACGGAATCTCGAATTTTATCTTGCGCATGCCTACGACGATTAGTTTCTATTTTGGGTTCACGTGAAGTCCAGAAAATGTCATTAAAAAATATTCGGATTTAGAAGTCGCTAGTGTTAGAGTTTTTTAAACACGTCCAGTCATTTTTACTCTCACGGTTTGAATTCATACCGATATGAAATTTTCGAATATAGTACACGCTCCAAACATGAGTTCTTAGGGTTTTGGGGCCGTTGGGCACGATGGTCATGGTTAATTCTCTATACAGACACTGCATCTCTTGGTATTAGCCGAAATATGTTGGAAAATAGCAGAAAACGGGCAATAGTTTAAGCTTAAGTGAGGTAAACTTTGAAAAGCCATTTTTTCCCTCAAGTTTAAACTAAACGAAATTGTAGTTGGAAAACATACCGAGAAATTCCGGACAGGCATGATGGTTTAGGTTTTTTTTAGAAGAAATGAGCGAGAGAAAAATGAAAAACTCCTGAAAACGGGCAAATATCTAGGCTTGAGTGCGTAGAACTTCGAGCATCCATTTTTCTTCTCAAACTCAAACTAATCTACGTTGTACACTTTTGGGGTATAATTTTCAGGATTCAATTTCATTCATGTAGTGTTTGGAATCGGACAAATAAATAATCTTATCACAAATGATCTTGGATGATGGAATATATATTATACATTCCATCTGAAAGTTATACCTCAAAAGTGTCCTCTGCAACGTAGATTAGTTTGAGTTTGAGAAAAAAAAAATGGATGCTCGAAGCTCTACTCACCCAAGCCTAGGTATTTGCCCGTTTTCAGAAGTTTTTCATTTTTCTCTCGCTCATTTCTTCTGGAAAAAGAATCCGAAACCATCGTGCCTGTCCGGAATTTCTCGGTATGTTTTCCCACTACAATGTCGTTTAGTTTAACTTGAGGGAAAAAATGGTTTCTCAACGTTTGCCTCACTTAAGCTTAAACTATTGCCCGTTTTCTGCTACTTTCCAACATATTGTGGCTAATACGAAGAGATGCAGCGTCTGTTTAGAGAATAATTAACCATGAGCGTGTCTGGAGCGTGTACTTTATTCTGAAATTTCATATCCTAGGTAATGAATTCAAACCGTGAGAATTAAAATTACTGGACGTGTTTAAAAAGACTCACACTAGCGACCTCTTAATTTCTTTTTATGAAATTTTCAGGACTTCATGTGGACCCAAAATAGAAACTAATCGTCATATGCGCAAGATAAAATTCGAGATTTCGTTTTTGGTTGGGTCACCCTAATAAACACACATAAAATGCAAATGTCCCCTTGAAATTAGAAATTAGGGTGGCTATGAACTTCCTAATCAAGATCTAAGAATTGTGGTGCTCGGAAAAATTCACGTGCACATGTTAACTTTTCACATTATAATTTGATAATATAAAAGCTTTATACTGATAAAGTCCTTGGACTGCGGTAACCTATTTAAATTTTTATTAATTGATTATTACAGAAATGCGTACGAAGTGGTTTAAAACATTTTGTTTAAAAACGTGCATAATGTTAAATGTCATTGTATTTAATCAAAAAAAAACTTAATTCTCACGGTGAGATAATAAATTGCAGTCATGAGTGCTTCGAAGTAAATATGACTTTGCATATTATGCTTGTCAGTAAAAGCTACCGCGCACAGTGGTCCCAAATCGAGTTTTTTGGTTCGAAATTTGATAGAGAGCGCAAATTTTGTCGGAAATGTACAATTTTTATATTAATTAAAGCTTACCGAAATTCCAACAAATCCTCGGAGCCAGAATTTTGAAAAAAAAATCCTTTTATATTATTTTAAGTTAAAGGCAAAAGAAATATTTTTTTAAAATAATTTTTGATACAATATACTGAATAACTTCATACGATAAATGTATAGAATCGACGAATATAAGTCAAATGTCAATTTGGCGGATGTTAAATAACACTTTTTTGTCTAATTTGACACATGATTTCTATTTTCTAAGTAGCTTTAATTATTCAAAAAACTTCGAAGCAACTATTTTTGTCTGAAAATTGTAAAGTATAGGTCATATGTCATTTGACAGCTGTCAAGCTGTCAATAAATGTCTTAAGCCAAAAATTGTAAAAAAAAAATTTTTTTGATGCTATATACTGAATAACTTTATACGATAAAAATACCGAGTCCTTGAAGATCATAACTCGAGTATTGGTGATGTCATCAGACCAAAATTTAATGCCTATTTTGGCATAAGACATTTATTGACAGCTGTCAAATGACATATGACTCATACTTTACAATTTTCAGACAAAAATAGTTGCTTCGAAGTTTTTTGAATAATTAAAGCTACAGTTAAAAAATAAAGTAAAGCAAAATCAGCTGTCAAATTAGACGAAAAAAATATCAGTTGACAGCTGCCAAATTGTTGCCGTTAACTTAAATAACAAAAAGGCAATATTTTTTTAATAATTAAAAAAAATGTTCATTTCCGACAAGATTTGAGCTCTTTAGCCATTTTTGAACCAAAAAAACTCGATTTGAGACCACTGTAGCGTTTCGTTATAGCCTAAAAACTGCGAAATATGAATATATCTGCAGAAAATCCAATTCTTTATGTAAGAGTTCTCTTGATTACTTTCCGTATCTTGGATAGTTTTTGAGACATATTGAATAATGTATGTTTAGAAAATTATGGTTTCACTGAATCATGCGATTTGTGAAGTATTGACATTTTTCTTGTTTTTTTAGACTTTTGTGAGCAAGGGCATCATAATGGTTCTGATAGTTAAAATTGATTACTGATTTTGATTTACATCAAATAGAAATTCCGTATATTATACAGTTCGGTGTGAATAATAATTCTTTTAAGGTGGTCATTCCCTAGAAAGAGATATCCGATAGGGAAATATTTATGGTTTTTGCCCATAATTCTTTTCTCTTAGTACGTGTATTAAAAAAAACTATAAGACTACCTAAGTAGAACCATAACAAGAGTATTACTACAAATTTTCACGCAATAATTCGCGAAAATAAAACAAATGAACCCAAGAGGGATTTACCGTCGATACACACAAATTCACCAATACGTGAGAGCGATTTAGATATTATGACTTTCCGCTGTTACTATACAAACTTTTCCTTATAGGTGAATTCCTTTGTATCGAAGGTAAATCCCCATCGAGTTCATTTGTTATATTTTCGCGAATTGCGGTAGTTTGATAAATAGTTAATAGATTTAAAAGTAGGAAATATGAAGATTAGCAAAATTTTTAAATTTAAATCTAACTGTATTGCAAAGTACTGAAATATTTGAGTGAAAATTCATAGTAATAGTCTTGTGGTTCTACTTAGGTACTCTTATGGTTTTTTTAAATATACGTACTAAGAAAAATAAGTTATGGCCAAGAATAATAAATATTTCCCTATCGGATGTCTCTTTCTAGGAAATGGCCACCTTAAAATATCAATTTTCTCCTAGAAGAATTATTAGTCTTATAATTTACGCGGTGCTATTTTTATCTATTTAAAAATCATTTATTTATATTGTTTCAATTGTTGTAAATAAGTGTGCAGATAGTAGTTTATGTTTATATCTATAATCATCATCCATGTTTTGAAACGTCGTAATGTTTAGTTCAAAAACACTAATCGTAATATATAGTTCATTTATGACTATGAGATAAAAGAAAACTTTTCGAGATACAACCGCAATTAGTGGATGAGAAGAGTAAGGCGCTTTAATGTCCTTTTATGAAATAAAGACCGCTGCCTAAGAAATCACTACTTCCACATCCAGATTTTCCTCCAAGCCTCTTTAAAGGTAAACCTCTTGACTATATTGGTACTTTCGTATACGGAAATAATTGGTCATGGAATTTTAATAATATTTAGGGCAGAACAAAATCGAAGCTAGGCGTCGGCCGGCGTCGAGACGAAAAAATGGAAGAATATGAATCTAGGTATCAAAATCTGGCTAATGGACAAAAAGGTATCAAAATGTATCAAATTCAGAAGTTTTAAAAAAACGACGCCAGGCGTCGGTCGGCGTCGAGACGTAGAAATGTAAGTACATAAACTTAGATATCAAAATTAATCTTATACAAGTTTTACAGAAACGACGCAAGGCGTCGAGACGTAAAGATACAAGAATATGAATCCAGGTATCAAAATTTATCTAATAGACTAGTTTTACAAAAACGACGCTAGGCGTCGGTCAGCGTCGAGACGTAAAAATGCAAGAATATGATTCTAGGTATCAAAATGTATTAAATTTGGATCTTTCAAAAGGTATGCGATGTAAAGGCACGAAATGCTTTCGTGTCCAAAAAAATAGCCGAATTTCCAAGCGTTACACAAATCGCTACTGGACCCCCGTATTACCGTTAGATCTTCGATTGGGGCTGAAAAATGTAAAGAAATCTGAGGGCTTGGCTTCTAGTATACGCACCAAACCTCAAGTTTTTGTACTCTATAGAGCTTGCTTTACTCATTTTCCCTTATTTACCTATACTTACATCTCCACCCCTTCAACAGAATCGTCTCAAAATATAATCTAGTGCCTGATGTCGTTATAATACATACATGTGCCAAATTTCAAGTGAATGTCTCAATTTTATTTTATGAACCCCTTTGAAATGGAGTAGGGCTGGTGGGGATTGAAGAATATAAAAAAATCTGAGGCCTTGGCTTCTAGTACATACACCGAATTTCAAGTTTCTGTGCTATTACCAGCTTGCCTTACTTATTTTCCCTATTGCCCCTATTTAAACCCCAACCCTTCAACGGAATATTCCAAAAATATAATCTAGTTCCCGATGTCATAATACATACGTATACCAAATTTCAAGTGAATATATCAATGTTATTTTATCAACCCCTTTAATAATGGAGTGGGGGGTGGCGGGGGGATGGAAAACATTTTAAAATTTGAGGCCTTGACTTCTAGTACATATACATCAAATTTCCAGTTTCTGTACTCTAACTAGTTTGTTTCACGTATTTCCCCCTATTTACCCCCCAACCCTTCACCGGAGATGTTCAAAAAACAGCCCAGTTCCAAATCTTGGTACAATATAATAATATATACGTGTACAAAATTTCAAGTCAATATATTAAACCGTTCCAGAGAAAACGTGCGGACAAAAAAAAGTTACAGATAGACAGACAGAAATTTCTTCGCTCAAATTTAAAATCTCGACGTTTTATGACATTCTAAACCTATTTCAGGTAAAAAAAAAAATGTTTTTTTTTTACGATTACTATACTTCCAATCCACTACGTGGATGTGGAAGTAAAGGAGAGTACAACAAAATAACCATACCTTCTCTAAAGTTATAAAGTAGTTGAACTTTTGACACGAGAAATACAACGGCAGAGGAACAACAAAATATAATTCAGCATATTAAAATACAGAATAATTATTTGAAATTTTGTCGTCTTCACAATAACAATAATAAATAATAAATTTAAATAACATTAGTTGCGATTATGGAGAATTTTCCTATGAGCTAACTTTGTAAATAAAACAATTATGGTTTCTATTTATTTACAGTAAACACCTGTTACAACAATTTCATAAAATTCTTCAAACGGTTTGCAAACTTTTATATTTTCTAGATACTTATTTTATTTATTTCATTCACGAAAAAATCTATTCATTTTCATTCCCAAGTGACGTATTTAACAAGAATAGTGATAATATCGTATGTATTAAAATGCGAAATTTACAATGCTGCTTAATACACCTCTGCCCTATACACTTAAGCCTTTTGTAATAACCTTATGGCCTCTTCTATGCACGCGTTTTTTGTCGTCTGTCGCGCTGCGGTAAATATCGCGGCGTTTGCTAAACACCTCGTTTCATATTTGAGCTTTTATGCATCGATGTCGTTCAGCCGCTCGTCGCTTGTGTCGCGGCGTTCTCAAATTTTGACTCCTGGAATTACAGAACGCGTCGCGACTGGCGGTTTAAAAGTAAGTACATTGATTTAAATCGGTGTTTTTATGCAACGCGTTTATTGTCGCTTCTGCAAGCTTGAACGAATTTATTTTGGCAATCTGTAATTCTGTAGTGTTGTGTCGACGTGTGAAGAGCCTGCTGATGCTATGATGCTATGGAAGACCTTGATGTTGAGGTGTTTATCGACGAAATAAAGAAACGGTCATCTTTGTGGGATTCATCATCAGATGATAACAAAGATAGCTTGAAAGAGATGGATGGAAGGAAATTTGCGAAAACCTTCCCAAAAATGCTGTACAGCGTCTCTAGAGTCTCCTTCGAATTATATCGTTGTATATATACAAAACACATGAATCCATTTTTGTTCAACACTTTATTGTTGTAAGATAGGATGTCCACTACTGATCTGTTTTACAAATTCTATTTGAAAGCGGCAAGCAAAAGGAATCTAGGCATTGTGATATTTATTTCCGGTTGATCAGACTCCGTCTCGTCCAGTGTCCATCAATTGCCATGGTATTATGTGTCGAGAATGTCTGACTGGCTCCTGTATGAATGCCGGAAAAACCCTGCTGTTAAGTTTAATTTGGAGTAAAGTCTGAAAGTGGTGGAATGAATATAACAAATCTAAATTATTCATTTTGACGTATTTTTACTTGAAATCCGTACGATTTAGGAACAAATATTGTAGTAAATACTACACCTGCTCTTTCACGGACATAATGGTATCGGTGGAAATTGTCCACGTTAGGTCCGGCAAACTTTCAGGCAAAATCTCAAGCGATATCAGATATTCAGCAGACCAAGAATGCAGGGCAGGGAAAGATTTGCCTTGTCAGTGTCCTAACGTATATCTTCCGAACAACCTTGGCGCCTATGCTATGTCTATCATTAATTAAACCACGTTTTTTATATTTCGTATATCTCTTATATATCTGAAATAGACTATAAGTATAATTATTCTTTTTATTCTTTTTATCAGATGTATGTATTAATCTTCTAAAGCAAGTAAACACTAAGTTGCTTTGTTTAATTATATTTGCATTATAAATTCGGAAAATACTATATAGAGGTTCAAGGTTAGTGGGCAGTTCATCTATACTACAATCCTGCCAAACGTGTAGTTAATACCAGATTATTGACGTAAATCAGATATTAGGTGCAAGATTTTTCTCTTTAAATTTAAATATAAAAATATATTTCTTTATTGATAAGAAGATAAAATAGAATAGACAATGGACGGTTTCCAGTTTTGATACTAGTTTTTACGTGTTCATTTCAATCATGTCAGCTGATGCATATGTCATTATCGCAGATAGTGATCAGCATATTGTCATACAAATAAATTAGATGTAAATAATGTACTCATCGCATTTTTTTTGAAAATAGAACTCTATGACTAACGCAATGATATGAAAAATCTCCTCCACGAGAGATATTTACGGTTCTAGAAATGTACCAATCAGACGCATGTACTATTTGTTTTTGTGTTAGCGTATAATACTAAGCGATGTGATCATTTAGTTTTAAATTAAATTTGTTTAAATTATTTACTCTTGGGTTGCTTTAAAGGAAATTATTAATTTTGTGGTTTTAAATTAACATAACAACCATAATCAACACATATGTACCATGGCCAGAGATGCTGTGAAACCGAAGGGAAAACCAGAGGAAGCCGGTAACAGGGATGGGGAACGCGGTGCCCCTAAAAAATAAAAAAAATTCCCAGCTTCGAAGCGTTCCGAGAAGTCCACCATTACAAGAATATGAGAATAAAACGGAAGTTCAGAAAGATGCAGACATTTTATCTAGAAGAAAGTGCAGTTCTGCCACCAGAAGAAGAAACTGCAGATCACGGAAGCAGTCAACACAGTTAAGGTGAAGGTTCCGGATGATAGGACAAATGAAGTGCTAAGACAAGATCAACCGAACGATGAGAAAATTGGGCCTATACTGAGAGTCAAAGAAGGGAATAATGTTTCAGACAAAAGAGTGACATTGAAGGCATTATGGGCGCAGTGGGACTCACTGAGTGTCACGAACGGTCTGTTAAAGAGAGCATGGGAAAGTCCGGATGGGAAGCAAGTTGTTATGCATCTAGTGATTCCCAGGAATCCCAGGTGTCGAGTACCGAAGGCTCTTCAGGAAGTGCATAATGGAGTATCTGCTGGACACTTCGGCGTTAATAAGACCCTGAATAAAATACTAGAACGATTTTACTGGGTAAATAGTCGTCAGGATGTGAAGGCCTCGTGTCGCAATTGCAAAATTTGCGCGGCCAGTAAGGGACACTAGAAGTAGGGGTGTAATGAAGCAATATAACGTCGAAGCTCCTTTTGGGAGGATTGTAATCTATATAGCCGGAAAATTTCCAGTAACCAAGGATGGTAACAAGTACATACTGGTTGCCATGAACTATTTTAGTAAGTGGCCGGAAGGTTGTACGATTCTGAACTAGGAAGCAGTCGCTGTCGCCAAATCAAATTAAAAATTTGAGTCAGCGGTGTTTCAGCAAATTGTAAGTTATTAGGAATATACAAAACATGGACAACAGTTCTTCATCCGCAATTGGATAGGATGGTGGAGCGACATAACAAGACCATGAAAGAACATATCTCTAAAGTACTTCATAAGAATCAATGTGACTGGGATCTCCATATACCATTTTTCCTCATACAGAGCCGCTATCCACGAGTCTATGAAGCAGACACCGGCCCGTGTAGTATTCGGACATGAGATTAGACTGCTGTGTGATTTGATCTTTGGAACACCAAACGGAGAACAGCTTCCTGTGAACAGCCATGTGGATTAAATAGGTAAACAGTTAAGACATGTCCATGAGCTGGTTAGAGGCCAAATCATCGTAGCCAGTGGCCAAATCATCGTAGCCAGTGGCCAAATGAAGGCTCGATATGACCGTAAGGGTAGTTCGGGAGGGTTCACGGTGGGAGATTTTGTTTGGCTGTACAACTCACAGCGAAGGAAAGGTAAGTCACCAAAACTTCAACCACCTTGGGATGGACCGTATACTGTTATTCCGAATTAATGATGTCTATCGGATTCAACGAAGCAAGAAGTCCATTTGGATAGACTGGCGAAATACATTGATGATTCTGAATAAAGGAAGGAGCAGTGTTACGCGTTTACGCCCCCTCGGGGTTGGTGTTGATAGTTCATGAGTTGTAGCCGGAAGTAGCTACCAATGGCAACTGAAATACCCGCATCTCTCTAATGTGTACGCCATATGTGAGATACTAGTAGTACGACTAGTCTAAAAACATTTGTCTACATTACCGCACGATGATGGTTCAAGACTTTACTAGAAATGTATTTGCTGGAATGCGTCTAGATGCCTTTTGTATAGTATATAAGCCAATGTGACCACGCGGAAAGGAAGTTTTTTAATGAATTGAGGTTAGATAAATCGAAAGTGAACAGTAGAGTGTAAATATCAAGTAATAAACATTGTTGAAGGTTATTTTAGTCAGTAAACGTGTATTTTAATTAATAAGAGTATTGTGAAGTATTCAGTAAGTTATTCAATAAAGTGTGTTAGTGTTTATTTCTTGTTATAATTTTTGATCCCGCGGATTTTAAAGGGCTGTTTCCTGAAGGGTGGAACACGTAACAATATGTTATAATAATATGTAATATGTGTAATACTATATTAATATGTGCCTAGAGTACCAATAAATAGATGTTAGTTGTAATAGCTTTTCGCGCGTGAAACTATTATTTCCGGAAGAGTAAGAAACTCATTCTAATTCAAATGAGATTTGAACAGGGCTGTCGAGAGAAAATCGGGGCCGGGGGTAGTAACATATGGGCCCTCACCTCCCGCTGTTCGAAATCATTTTTAAGGTTCCCAATCAAAATTTACACATGCATCTCCCAACTTCTCCCGGATTTCAGATATTCGGGTGGAACCCGGGCTTCCTCAAAAACTCCGGGCCCGGGGGAAACCCCCCCCCCTCTCATAGGGCCAGGATTTGAAGTAAAGAGCTTTTTCAAACTTTAGTAGCAAAAATATGAAATTATGCTATATTGGAGTTTTTAACGTTCGCGAAAAAATTATATTGCAAAAGTGTTTATTAATTTCATTAATATGAGAAAATAATTAATCTTGAACGTTTAAACAATAAAAAAACAAGTAAACGAATTTGAAATTTTGCGCAATTACTAGTGCAATTATAAGTTATTTATCACGTTCTTATTTTGCTCATTATTAAAACGGTTATTTTCATTTATTATCAATATTAATTTATTAAACTTAAGGCTTTCGTTTATGCATGAAACTGGGTATCCACTCAATCTGTGGTAAAATATTAGCTATATGTAGCAATAAAATAACTAATTATGTATGAAATATGTTTTGCCAGATTATTTTATTATACTAGTAAATAAGTAAACAACCGCTATTTCCTCAGATCCTTGTTATTAGGTATAGCATTATCTCTATGTTAGAAAAGTAAATATACGATTATTTTCATATTATTTTATTCTGGTAGGTACAGTCCGTCGATTAAGTTTTCTAATCATAGAGCAAACATTTATTAGCGCCTTAGGATTCTGGTTTGGTCAACGAAATCTGCGCGAAAGCAAATTTAAAACAATAGTAAAAAATTGACCCACAGCTATTTTGAGGCAGTTTCTTATTTTTTGACATCATATTCGATATCAGCCACTCGGAAAATACCTAGCTATAATTTTAATGCAATTCATACTAGATATGGGTTCTGCCAAGTTTTTGCCGTGTGTGGATTGGGCGTAGCGTAATGAAAAACCGCTGTCTAAGGAATCAATACTTCCACATACAGATTTTCCATCCAAGTCTCTTTAAATGGAAATATCCTGATACTATGATGATACACTCTAGTATGTAGAAATAATTGCTCATAGAATTTTAATAATATAATATTTAAATTCGTCTGCCCCAAAAACCCATAAAAGATGTGCCACAGCAATAACTTTTCGACGGGCCGAGCGACTAACCTTTAATGGGAGTGAGGGTGGTAATGGGGGTGACCGATGCCAAAAGTGTTTTTGAGAACTCTTGCTCTCGTACACAGACACTTTTATTTCTGGACTCTTACTAGCTCTTTATAGGCTATTGAATATGTCCAAAATTAAGGGTAGAAAGGAATAATTGCGTTAATAGTCCAGTAAAGTAAAAAAGACACCAGAAGCTTGCAAAAAATGTTATCTGAGATTTTCCTTCCGTAACTGTTAGTGAATGAAACATTTAAATATTTTATTTTAGGGATAATTTCAGCCCCTTTGAGGGTCTATGGGTTCATTTTTAACCCTTCTTGATAGAAAATACATAATATCGCTTTTTTAAGATTGATTTAATAGAAATAATACAAATAGAATTGTTTTTAGATTTGTTGATGTTTTTTAAATTTCAACCCCTGAATAGGGGTAATTATTGAACATTTTCAAAAAACGAAGAACAATACCTCTCTTGTTTTTTAATAAAGATTAATTTGAGATCAGCTAAACCTTTTTACGATTTTTCCCAAGCTCGCAATTCGCTACCCAAAAAAGGCGAAAAAACAGCTTATTTTGCTGTCATTCTCTTATTTTCGCTCAAAAAAATCTCAGCGTATTATGACAATTCTAAACATAATATTTGAATAAAAAAAAGTTTATTAAGATTACTACCACTCCACTACTAGTGGAGTAAATCTAAGGGTCTGAATTGCCTAGAATGGAATTGTCTTACTATAGCAATTTTTTTGCTGAAACTTGTTGAAAACATTTCAAGAAGTGTAGTAAAAAGTTTTGGATTAAGTCCGTGTGGCGGAAAGCTTTTGTTTAAACAAAAGAATGTTCAGAATCCTGTTTCTTCACAGTTTTTCTTAAATATCTCTGGTTGTATAACCCGTATCGTAAGAAAGAAAGAGACACAAATTATTCAAAATGAAATTGGGAAGAGAACTAGGTTTGTCCGAAACTTTTTGGTCAATATGCCAAGTCGTAAAATATGAAGACATTTTAGAGAGGCCATTTGAAACAGTTGATGATAACTTGAACAATAATGCATGTATTCTAACGAAACTTTAAAACAGTATACACACCCCTTGTAGAGTTACACCAAGCCAAGTTTAAAGTTAAAATGTTTACAATAACTCCTAAAAAACAATTGCAAAGTCGAAAATCGAATCGTCGATTTTTTGTGGGCATCAAGTCGTATTTCAAAAATTTGTGTTTCAGATTATAGTTGTTCTTATGTTCTTTGTGGTGGTATAAACAAAAATAAAATTTTAATTTTTTAAAACCGAAAAAATGTTCAAGTTATTATGTCTATTAGCTTGCTTATAAATGGTCATAATGCAATAAAATGTCATATCTAAGGTCCCAATTGCCGGAGATAAAACTACTTTTTCATAATAGCTCGTTTTTTATGTACTTTTAAGATATACCAATAATTTTTATTTTTGGGCAAAATGTTTTTGAGTAAAATTCATTTCTTAAAAAAAAAGAAAATAGAAGAATTGAAGAAAATTGGTCTTAAAAATGTAAGATATGTTTTTGTTTATGCTACCTTAAAGAACGTAAAAACAACTATAATCTGAAATATAAATTTTTTAAATACAACTTGATGCCCACAAACAATCGACGATTCGATTTTCGACTTTGCAATTATTTTTAGGAGTTATTGTAAACATCTTAACTTGAAACTTGGCTTGATGGTTTAACTCTTCAAGGGGTATACTGTTCTAAGTTTCGTTAGAATATGTGCCTTATTGTTCAAGTTATCATCAATTGTTTCAAAATGGCCTCCCTAAAATGTCTTCATGTTTTACGACTTGGCATATTGGCCAAAAAGTTTCGGATACATCTAGTTCTCTTCGCAATTTCATTTTGAGTAATTTGTGTCTCTTTCTTTTTTACGATACGGGTTATACAACCAGAGATATTTAAGAAAAACTGCGAAGAAACAAGATTCTGGACATTCTTTTGTTTAAACAAAAGCTTTCCGCCACACGGATTTAATCCAAAACTTTTCACTATACTTCTTGAAATGATTTCAACAAGTTTCGGCAAAAAAATTGCTATAGTAAGACAATTCCTTAGAAATTTTAGTTTTACTACACTATATGAATGTAGAAGTTGTAGATTCAACAAAACACGTCTAGTGTAAGATGAGCGATCTTCACCTAAATGTTGGCAAGTGCAATGTTATGAGTTATACAACCAAGGAATCCCCAATTATATATAATTATTATTATAATGTTGATGGCGACATGCTGAACAGAGCATCTACGTTCAAGGATCTAGGTGTAACTTTTGATAAAAAATTAACCTTCACTAACCATATTGATGCTGTAATTTCGCATGCATACAGAATGTTAGGCTTCATTTTGCGTAACAGCCATGATTTTAATGATGCGAAAACCTTAAAGATGCTTTATTTTGCTTTCTGTCGGTCTAAACTGGAGTATGCTTCACTTGTCTGGCAATCTGGGTATAATACTCATAATGATAAGGAAAACATTCAGCGCCGCTTCCTGAAATTTTTAAACTGAAAAACTGATGGTACATATCCACCAACTGGAGCTTCGCAAAATCAATTACTTGAAAAATTTGATATTACTAGTCTTTCCGAGAGGCGTGAGTCCTTTGCTTTGCGTTTTCTAGATAAAATTATGCATAATAAAATAGATTGTAGTGAAATATTAAGCCAACTGAACTTCTATGTCCCACGGATTAATTTTCGTCATTCTCATACTTTTTATTTATCCACTCCTAGATCTAACGTATTAAAGTTTTCTCCTCTTTTTAATATTTGTACTAGTTATGATACTCATTGCAGTGAATTGGACATATTTGCCTAGCAGTCAGAAATTTTATCTACTGTTGTGCAGTCTAATCGCCTTCATAGCTTCTATTTGTACTTTTTAGTTAGATTAGGTTGTTAGTTTAGATTTCCATCCTATAAATGGTTTTGTACTGTTGGATGATGTATGATTAAATAAATAAAAATAAATAAAAAATAAGTTTCCATATTACCACCATATTCACAAATTTTTCCCTCAGATTATTGGCCTTACAGACCAAGTGTTTTAGCCACTCCTTTCGATTTATAATAATGATAATTTTAACATACAATAGGGTATTATTGGGCGACGATGGTTCCATTATTTTGACAATAGAACCATCACCGAACAATAACACCTATTGTATTTTAAAATTATCATTATAAATCGAAAGCCACATTTTTAAGTAGAATTACCGGCGCATCCGCCAAATTTGGGAATATGGTGGTAATATGGAAACATATTTTGCTCATCTTACATTAGACGTGATTTGATGAAACTACAACTTATAAAAAACACATACGAATTGAATAGAGAATCCTCCTTTTTATTGAAACATTCTTTATAGGATTTTGCAAACAGCAGAAAAAATAACTATCTATAACTAAAAGAAAAACTTTGTGTAGAAATATTAATGAAATCTTTGCATTCTTTCGATAACCTGAATTCTGGTTATGCTAGCAAATTAAAATCCTAAAATGAATTTGTCTAATTTCTTATTTGACAATTCTCATTCTAACACTAGCATCCACACAGTCCCCTACGGCCATGCAGATTAAACTAGTATCCACATAACCCCCTATGAACAATTTTTTAAGACAAGGTAGATAAATAAATTCATTTTAGGTCTTTGTTCTCATTTTTAACTGAATCTTCATAATCGTAGGGGTTATGTGGATACTAGTTTAATCTGCATGGCCGTAGGGGACTGTGTGGATGCTAGTGTTAGAATGAGAATTGTCAAATAAAAAATTAGACAAATTCATTTTAAGATTTTAATTTGCTAGCATAACCAGAATTCAGGTTATCGAAAGAATGCAAAGATTTCATTAATATTTCTACACAAAGTTTTTCTTTTAGTTATAGATAGTTATTTTCTCTGCTGTTTGCAAAATCCTATAAAGAATGTTTCAATACAATTATAAGCAAACAAATAATAATTCATTTTTAAATATTCTCCTTTTTATTTGAAGTCAATCATTTAATCGAACTAAAAAATGTTTATCTTTCAAAGCGTATCGATAGGTAGGAAGAATACGAAACTACAACGTAATCATATCGGAAGACAAGCGAAGGAAAATGGTTCATATGAAAGTTAGTGTTATGAAAGTAAGGGTCCAAACATTGCAAGAAATGTAGTACTTATAAAGTTTTGGATTAAATCCGAGTGGTGGAAAGTTTTTGTTTAAACAAAAAAATGTTCAAAATCGATTTCTTGTCAGGTTTTCTTAAATATCTCTACCTATATACTTAGTTCGTGTCACAAAGAAGAAAACAAAATCATAACAAGATTGCGACGAAAACTAGATTGGCCCGAACTTTTAGATCAATTTATCAAATTGCAAAATATAAATATATTTGAAAGAGGTCATTTTTAGACAATTCATGATAATTTAATAATGCTAATAATAATAATAATAAAGAATTTATTACCCAACAGAATCCTCCAGTTACAGGAAAATTTTACAAAATAGAACTATTCGTTTCCGACAGTCAAGCTAATTCAAGCCAACAAGCCTGACATAGTTCTTCTCGACCATCAACGCAAGGTGATATTCGTGATCGAGTTCTCGGCACCTGCCGAGCCAATCATCACTTTGAAAGAGAAGGAAAAACGGACCAAATACCGTGATTTCCGGTACGAGCTCAAAGTGCTATACCCAGGCTACTCGGTCAATATGGTAGTCCTAATAAATATAAAATAATTATTTCGTTTGGAGTAGATTAATATTACGGTTATGTATTTGAATGCAGGTTACAATCTATTTCGAACACAGTTTTATGGTCTTGGAGTAATTATTTAATGAAAGACTAAACATGTCACAATTGTCACCAATAGAGTTATATATTTCCATCATGGAATAAATGGGTGATTTAGCAAGGATATTTGTTCTTTTAGATGGTGGTGCAAAAGTAAAGGTTTGACGCGAGCCTACTCGTGGAATTCTAAAATTAATTTGAGATAGGAGTTCTGGAGAGTCTATTGTATTATTGACCAGCTTGTGAATAAACATTAAATTTGAGATAATTCTTCTATTTTCTAATGAATCCAAGTTAAACCATGTTGGATATCCCTGTTCGGGGTATTGGTGATCTATTTTAAAACATAAGTATTTAAGAAGTTTCCGTTGAACGGATTCTAATGATTGTGAATATTTCTCATAAATAGGATTCCATATTGCTGAAGCATACTCCAATATCGAGCGTACAAAACACAAGTATAATATTTTTAGTGCTTCTGTATTAGTAAAAATGTTTGAATTTCTTATAATGAAACCGAGTGTTTTTGATGCCGATTTAATAATCGAGTTAATGTGTCCTGTGAATTCCAATCTCGAGTCGAACAGTATACCCAAATCTTTAAGATACAACGAGTTAAAGAGATGTTTCCTTTTTAAATAATTGTATTAATTTTACTGCCAAATTTTAAGATATACTCTTTATTTCAACAATATGAAACTTTCAAAATAACATTTTAATTACTAATTTTTCTTACTCGCTCGTTTGGTTTAGTTTAGTGATAAAATTAGAAATAAAAATGTTCTTTGCATTTTCTTTGCGAATTCTATGGTATAATAGAATTCCTTAAATTAAAGATTAAATATAATTTTAAATCCGCTTTTTGAAAAATAGTATTTTTTTATCACAAAAATCTTATAACTTATGGTTTAAGATATACTATACTATAATATGAGATAAAATAAGTTAGAAAAGTTTCTAAGCAACGCGCGCTCGCCAGTGTAAAATCTTTCTCAATTTTTCACTGAATTCACAACTGGCAGGTTAATTAAAAAATACTTTCTACGCATCAAAATGAAATAGGAAACTAATATATACTATTCTCATAGAATATTGATGGATTTTTCCGAAGTTAAAATTTAATCATACATATGTTTTATACGCATAAATTTCTATATAAATATAAAAAGGAATAAAAGAAAACAACAAAGGACATAAAAATAGAAAATATTCACTTAATTATTATCTTATTTATATTGACAAGTTACAACTTACATCCTTTGTTCATTCAAAGGTGTAAGATGCAGTCAACAATCTGCTAGATCTGATATAGATATATCAGTCTAACAAATGTTTTATCTGCCTGGAAGGATCATCGCAATTATTTGGAATCGGAATCTGAATAATAGCCCAGTCGTCAGGGGTTTTAAGGCGTCACTAAATGTTATATGGCTGAATTTTTCAGAGTATGTAGTTTTGTTGATGTAGAATGCGATAAAAAAAGTTTACAATTGTAAGGTGCCAGCGACTCCCAAAAAAATTGAAGATATTGGCCGAAATTCGGTTTTTGGCCAATAACTCGAAAATTTTAAAAATATGTCAAAAGACTAATAGCACTAGGCAATAGAGGGGGAAATTTCACATCAGAAACGTATATGAAATTTTTTTTGTACGAGCAAAAATGTAGGCTCCAGATTTTTTTCTTTAACACACGAGAATGGAACGTGGCGACACGTATAAGTACGGCCAGCGAAGTGGTCGCGGTCTCGGATGCGCTACACTAAATTGTTGAACTTTTGAACTAATTAATGAAATTGAGCTCAAGAAAGCTTAAATGAACCAAGAAACATGTGGCTATTGGATTGTCACATTTTCAAATATATAAATAAATGTATGTAGGAATAGTACATATATGAAGTCGGGACATAAAGAGATTTCCGATGAAATCGGTAAAAGTTCTACCACTTCTACAATTTTTAAAATAGCAATCTGAAACTCTCACATATTACTCTTGAAGAAATGTATGAAGAGATTCGATGAGTGAAAAAAATGTAAACATTTATTTTTGAAGATGTACACTGCCAAAATTTCAAAACCATGAAAAAGTTATAACATTTTATATGTATAACTAACTTTAACCACCTATTACTCTGGTTTAAATCGCGTTATTAGATTTCTGTAGGTGGGATTTTTAAAGCTTGAAATGTGTACTTTAAGATGTTTGAAGGGGATTTATCTTAAAAATTGAATTAACCTCCGTTATTTTACGGAAACAAATGAAAAATTCTTCTTTGCTTCAAAATTCGTGAAACTAGTGGTAAAATCTCTCTCTTTATACATCACTTCAAGAATAATATGTGGAAATTTTAGATTTCATCGGAAATCTCTTTATGTTCCGACTTCATATATGTCGGCGCCACCGAAAATAATGTCTGCACGCCTGTGATTCTTAGGAACCCAGCACTACCACTTGTGACTGTTTATTATTTTTGTTAATGTAAACATTGTGGTTGACTTACCTACCCCAACCAATAACAGTTTAAGATTCGATGCATTTCCTTATATGGGCAAGGGAACAGGCTTAGGGGATCTTAAGCGAACGAAACGGATCGGCTAGCCCGGGGAACAAAAAGGCATTCTATGATTACCTGTGCAAAAGTTAAGATTTGATTATCGCGGGCTAGCGGGTAGCGAATCGTTGGTTCCTTTGTTTTACTAGATTTATCCGATGGTGTTGAGACTGTTTTGATTACTTGTATTATTCATGTGGACAATTAGACTTTGTTATGAAATTTTGTATTAAGTGAAATACCAGTGTCGTACTTTCTAACATGTCCAAGCGGTCTAACCCTAAACGTGCCCCTCGTGGTATCTGACATATATGTACTATTCCTACATACATTCATTTTTATATTTATAAATATGTTAATCCAATAGCCACAAGTTTCTCGTTTCATTTAATCTTTGTTGAGCTCAATTTCATTAATTAGTTCAAAAGTTACAACAAATTTAGTGTAGCGCGTCCGAGACCGGGCACGCTTCGCGAGCCGTATTTATGGGTCGCCACGTTCCATTCTCGTGCGTTAAAGAAGAAAATCTGGAGTCTACATTTTTAATCCTACAAAAAAACTTCATATACGTTTTTGATGTGAAATTTTTCCCTCTATAGCCTTGTACCATTAGTTTATTGATATATTTTTTTTATTTTTCGAGTCATTGGCCAAAAACCGAATTTCGGCCAATATTTTCGATTTTTTAAGGGTCGCCGTCACCTTACAGCTGTAAACTTAATTTTATCGTATGTTACACCAACAAAAATATTTATTCCGAAAAATTCAGCCATATAACATTTAGTGACCGGTTTTTATCAATTTCTGTTTCTGACAACTGGGCTATAGGGGTTGCCAAGAAAAGTCATTAATTCAAAATTGAAACGTGATAATTTTTTAAGGGAAAATAAAACGAATCATTGAATTTAACTTACTTTAATGATTTACAAAAAATACACAAACAAAGCAGAGCCATTGACATCAGGGTTGTGAGTAAACTTTACAAAAACTTTCGTCAGAATTATCATATAAACAAATAATTAGTCCATCTGACATGTAACAAAATACAAAGTAAACTGTACACAATGAGAATCCGTATACGGTAAATAATTAAACTAAACTAAACACGATCTGGTCAGAGCGGTAAAACAAAGACTTTTTACGATAACATAATTAAGACACACGAAAGGAAAATATTACTAACTGTACGTAAAGTTAATAACAAAAAATGGCCCGACAATTAATATTTTCGATATAGACTGGTTCGGTAATCGTACACTAGTTTTTTATGCCCAAAACACACGGGAGATGTCTAAAAACAGGGCTATATAGTTACGCAAACATAACGTTCACATGAAATTGTTCACGCACTATTATAGTCTTCTCATGGGGTAAGAGATGTCTTTACCGGACGGTAACACTGGATACAACAAAGAATATTACTGGCCAAACGTGGAATGAGGTATTGAAGCCATCAATAATTCTGCATTGTCACAAGTGGCTTCAAACAGCATTATTTGCATCACGAGAGGCATACATAATGTAAAAGACTGTACTTAGAGCTAGTTCATCGAAAACATTGCCTTGCTGTAGCTATGGGCAATGGAACACAATAACACAGAACATATAAACTATAATAACTACTTTACTGATTCTATTCGCAGTTATTAATCCTATATACAGAATATACAGATATTTACAAATATATGGCGGCTTTTAATTCTTACGGCCCTACACGGCCACCCACCTCTACGCCATCTTTCCAACGCCTCCTTAGCCCGAGTCGGCGCCTATATCGTCTACTATTCTCTAAACTTAGTGGTACAAGCTACGCTATTTGTCAAGCATTTGTCATGACTAGCCGATAAAATTTAAACGCGTATAATGCTCAGACCAGTATCTTACAATTTAAATTTAAAATAATGAATAGAATAGTCGCGCACCTTATCTAATTTAAGGTACTGAGTGTTCTTACAAAACGTGACCGTTACAAAATATAGCAAATTCTTAGAATCAACACCTGATTTAAGAAATAAAACAGTTCGAGAAAGGCCTATTCTACCAGATACAAACAAGAATATATTTCTTAGGCCGATGAGAACAATTTTTGTTTAAGGGATTTAAAATAAAGAAGTTAAGAGGGGAAAAGGAAGGGCTGAGCAATTTAAAAAGTGGGGGCAAAATTCCCCACCCATCATTGGATTTTTCTACATTTAATTCCTACAATTATATTGTGATATTGTAACCTATTGGAAACAATCGCCAAAAACTGGCCACTTGGGGGCTTGTTTACTCTTATTATGCGATATCCGATTATGATCTATATAACACTCCAACTTCATTTTTGTCTACTATCACCCACTAAAATATCACACCGTAATTACAAATCGGTTAGTATTTAGTAGTTAATTTTTGATTCTCAATTTTTTTCAGGACTTAGAATGTTGGGAGAATTGGAGGATGAATCCTCTTCGTCTGGAGGAGAATTAACACCGACAAGAAAAAGTAATTCGCATTCACAAAATGTTCAACAGAATCCCTCTATACTATCTTCGTTGAGAAGTGTTTTAATTGTACTGAGTACAGCTTTAATATGTTTTGCTGCTGCAAGAAATTCCATAACATGGTAAGTGATTAATATAATCTATTGCTAGTGAAACATTCAATGTCGTTCAATAATTGAAGCGTCTAAAAGCCAGTAAAGAAAATCAAGATATATTAATATCTTTTACGAGTTCTCTTGATATAGCAGAGCGGACCTGGATTTGGAAGCCAGCAATGGAATTTGAACTTTATTTTTGCCATTCTTTAAGTTTGTGTCCTGCAGTTATTCTCTGAAAATCACAAGTCTCATACTCGAGAGCGGGTGTTCTCGGAAAAAGTTTTTTTGCCGGTGGTTTCAAGTGTTAAACCGATTATTTCTTCAGGAAAGAAGGATGATAGGGACCTGAAATTTTTGGAGGGTGTAGGGAAAGTGTAAAGCTTAATTGTGGTTAAGGTTGGAAGTTGGTGGGGGAATTAGTGAGGGAGGGAGAGAGAGAGGGAGATGGTAAAAATTTTCGGAGCTACGTAACTTCACCCAAAAACTCGACAAATTGATGGGTCTTTGCTCATTGTTTGTATAATCCCATCAACTTCTATAGGTGAAAACGGCTTTTCACGTGTGGAAGTTGATGTACGGTACACTCCAGGATTTCCTTCCAAGGCAGCATCGATTATCTGTTCTGAATAGGCAGGAATCTTAATCGTCCGTGTTGTCAATAGTCTTGCTTTATGGAATTGGTCGTCTGCGGTTGTCAGAATAAATTCCTCATTTCCTACTTTTAAGACCCGCTCCCCTACGTTAACAATAAACTTCTGTTCTCCCATGATCTCCAGTCCTTGAACCTTAACCGTCAACCGTTCAACTTGCAGTTTATTTCTCTGGGGGCACCGTGTTCCCTCAGCACAGCCCCCTTGATGCTGGCTATCTCTAGTTTTCCTGCTGCTCTTCAACATTTACAGCATTTACTCGTCTCTTCGAGTTCTGCTGTCGACAGTCTCGTTTCATATGTCCTATCTTGCCGCAGTTGTAGCATTTAATACCCCCGCTTGGCTTTCCTTGTCTTCCTGCAGTATCCAATTTAGCCAGTATTTGAGTAATCATTTTCTCCATTTTGGTCAACGTAGGGCTTTGGTTCTCATTTTCTGGCTCAGATTCTCCGAGAGTCACAGCTCGCACTCTCGACCTTGGAGTATCCCTATATGCAGCTTCTACTTCTAGTGCACGCACCAAGGCGTCGCTACTACTATTATATCGGGAGAGCCTGAGGACTCGCCTGGTCTCCTCGTCTCCTCGTCCCTTATCCCATCTAGGAATGCCCCCACTGCCAATTGCTCTTTGATTTCTCCTGGTGAATTGGGATACGCCAAGTGTACCAGTCTTTCCACCAAATTCTTGCAGCTTTTTGGACACATAATTTTAGCTGGGCCTGGTGTACTTGGGCAAGGTGTTGGTCGCCATATCGCAGATCTAAGGCAGCTTCTAAAACTCCAAAGTTCTTTTGTTGCTCTAACGGAATTATCTGGAGCAACTCCGATGCTTGGCCTCATAAGGCCAGGGCCAAAGCCATTGCCTTCTCTTTATCTTCCCAGTTGTTTGCATAAGCTGCTGCCTCAAACTGTCTCTTTTATGTTGTCCAGGAACTTTGACCATCAAAGAAGGGAGGTTTTAATCGCTGGCTTGATTATACCACTTGCTGGCTTCCTCTATCCTCAACTGTCGCTTAAGCCCTCAACCGTCGCTTAAGACTTCTTCGTCGAACTTGTTTACCTTTTCTTTCTCTTCACCTACTTCTCATTTGACTTTGCTTACTTCTTCATCGACCTTGTCCATTTTTACTTCGACCTCATTTGCTTTGTCTTCACGCTGCCCATATCTTCCTTAATCTCATTTTTGATTTCTTCATCTATTGTAAACAAGGCATTTTGTTGCATCTCTATAGCTTTCTTTAATTTGTAATTTTTTTTGTCGCTGCTTCTCTTCTTCTTGACGTCTTTGTTCTTTTTCTTGTCTTCTTCTTTCACGTTCCTCTTTCTCTTTCAGGCGTTTTCTTTCTTGTTCTTCTTTCTCTTCCTGTCATTTTCCTTCCTGTTCTTCTTTCTCTTCCTGTTCTTCTTTTTCTTCCTGGCGCTTTCTTTCCTGCTCTTCTTTATCTTCCTGTCGTCTCTTTTCTTGATCCAATATTTTTGGCATTTGTACGAATAAGTCCTGTATTTGTTCTTCGGATGCCATGCTTCTGGTCGTTGCAGGAATATAATTACGGTAAAATGAACTAAATTTAACAATCACGTCAATATCGGTAATGGAACTGTCCAGAAAAACAGCACGAAGAAGTCGTATCTAGAGCCCTTGTCACTTAACCACTAATGTCCAAATAGGGAAGTTCTAGAAAGTTCACGAAAATGCACTTAATGCGAAAAATAGTCTTGTTCAGAGTCTTTAATTGCTTCTTAGTTCAAAGTTTTTAATTACTACCACTAATTCCTAATAAAATGTCCTACAATGTTTTAAAAATGTACTTAACACTATTTTCCTGTTCGAAAATAACCCTGGAACAATGTCCAGTAAATCAGTCCTCTGTGTTAGGCACTAGCTCCGAGAATACTGCCCTAGTCTTCTCAAACACTTCGGAAAAATCATCTTGTTAAAATTCCGCTTCTGACACCAAATTGTTGCGTGTTTCCGCCCTTTGGAAACACCCTGTAAAAAAAAGTCCGTGGGTTCTAAATAATTTTAATAACTTCTCAGAACTACACAATACGTTTCCTTAACTAAAATATACTTCAACTGGGACTAAAATAATCTTTAACAAAGTTTATTACTTCAAATTTACACTCTGTATTTACTTCCGATTTCTAACCTCACTTCGCACTTTTTGAACTTCTACTTCCGCCGGGAATCTCGCCTTATATACTCTGAAATTGCCTCTAGAGTTATCTAGAACATAATCGAGAATCTTCTTCCACCACACTCCAGAAAACTCTATCTCTTTCTACAAGTTTCCAGGACAGCCACTATTAGTCATGGGCGTATCATAGGGGGTGTAAAGCATAACAGTATTAAAAAAATCTCAATCTTAAATGTCTTAAAATCAATTTTTGGATCGTTAGTTGAAAATGCGATTTTGCCTCGTTAACGTACTAAATCTGATTTTTTGTAAACTGTTTTTATCAGAAGAACCGATAAAACACCATTAAGTATATATTCTATATTTTGTGAGGATTTGAGTATTTTGGACATCCTTAAAGTGATTAACAAACACCATTTACTTACGTAATAGTAATAAGGTTTTCCTTCTTTCAATCTTAGAGCATACCTTTTTTTATTAAGAAAATAAATTTCGCAAAAATAAATCCAAGGTGAAGATTTAAGACACTAATATAGGTTTGAAACCAGAGGTGAATAGGAATCCTAGGGCCGAGCCTACAGCCTTTTTTTCTTTACTTAAAAAACATCTGCGTCACAGTACAAGGCTTTTTCTTGTTTACAAGCAGTATAAACTTTGCTCGTGCATAATATGCACTGAATGTAGAAATAAATCATTTCAATTACCTATAAATTACAAGTTATAGTCTATAGGCAAGCAAGAAAAATCCCTACTCCCATACGAGAAGAAGTTCGACAAAATTTCCAAGTTGAGAGTAGCTTATTATGCAATTGCTTTTTAGAAGTTATTGTAAAGATTTTAGCTTGAAACTTGGCGTGATGGTTTAACTCCACAAGGGGTATATTCTTCTAAAGTTTCGTTAGAATATGTGGATTATTGTTCAAGTTATCATCAATTGTTTCAAAATGGCCTCCTTAAAATGTCCTTATGTTTTACGACTTGGCATATTGATCAAAAAGTTTTGGACAAATCTAGTTTTCTTCGCAATTTCATTATGAATAATTTGTGTCTGTTTCTTTATTACTATACGGGTTATACAACCAGAGATATTTAAGAGAAACTACGAAAAAACAGGATTCTGAAGATTTTTTTGTTTAAGCAAAAGCTTTCCACCACACGGATTTAATCCAAAACTTTTTACTACACTTCTTGAAATGTTTTCAAGTTTCAACAAAACAAAATTGTCGTAGTAATAGTAAGACAGTTCCCTAAAGATTTTAGTTTTACTCCACAATTAAAGGATGTCGGTTTTTCGCACATGTGAAGTAAAACAACATAGGAAACTTTAATTACACTTTTTAAATTTTTGTTAATTTTTTTATTAAGTTGGTGCCGAAGGTATTCACCTCGGTATTCGCATTCACCCCTATTTCGAATACGAGCATTAGCCCTCTTTCGCATTTCCGTCCCTGTAACCTTTGCGGATATGTTTTGTCGCAATTGTTCTGCTGCTATTTAAATTCGTTCAACCAATGGCTGGAGTTTATTTGTACGGCATAAACTATTTCCTTCATGTACCTACCCCCAAACATATTAATTTAGGGGTGTGAAATCTGAACACCTAGCGGGCCAAGATATGGGTCCTCTTCTTCCAATACAGCGATTGGGAAAATGCCGATCAAGCCATTCCCTGACATCACTACGATAGTGTGCTGGACAACCATTGTGTTGATACATATTCTGTGCCGATCCGCTAAATGGATCGGCACAGATAGCTAAAGGCGCGTCTCCATTATCGTCGGCTTTGCCGATCGACATGGCCGCCCGGTATTTGTTGGCAAGTGGGTACGTACAATTCGGCTTATGCCGGTCGGAAACTTCAAGGGACTCCAAGCCCATGAAACTACGATGTCAGTATCGTAGTATCATGCTCCAAGCCGAATATATAGTGGGGCAAAGCCGATCATAATGGAGGTACGCTTTAAGGACCATCCTTATGCCTCTATAAAGACGATGTACATGTTTATATGAAACGCGAATAAGTGCCCACATAAAGTTATTTTTTTTAAGTTAGAATTTTTCAATGCACGAAAAATGAGTCGATATGAATCATAAATTCTGGAATTTGCGTACACTGAATGTCCTTACATATCTGTCTTGATAGGTATAAATAAACAAATGTAATGAATAATGTTGCTATTATAACAGCTAGGCTATAGTTTGTTTATGATATATAAATATTATTGTAGATATGTTTACTGTTTATATTTATTTTATTACATAATTATTTATTATTGCAGTGTTTATGTTTTGTGAACCTTAGCGAGTATATATTTAGCAAATAAAATAGTTTCGTCATAATAATGAAATTTTGATGCATTTTCAGTTTACATCAGTATGAGAAATAAATAAAATAGGGAACTATTGCGTTTAAAATTTATTTACCTAATATAGGTATCTTGCAATAATTTATCTAGATTCTGCATCCAATAAATTATTTTAATATACTACAAAAAATACCTGCTTTTCGAACGGATTGAGGTATTCAAACCCTTTTTTAAACCCCGCAAAAAGGAGGGGTGAACTTAAAATTTTTGTGTACAAAAACCTTAGAAATACTTGGTACAGCGATAAATTTTAAAAAATTACTCTGTTTTGTTTGTGTCAATAGAGGGATAATATAGTATATATTTGTGGGGCATCGACGAAGTTGAAATGACCCATTTCAACAGGGCAAAGAATTTTTGGAAACGAAGTCAGAAAGAGGGTCCTTAGGGACATCAGAAATGGCTTGTTGGACTTTTATTGGCGGTTGCACAACTTGTCCACAAGAAAAAAAGATGGCGGAATGTTATTTCAGGAATTCGTATTTGTAAACGTATGCCTCTCGCGATATTGTTGTGATTTTTTGTATTTATATACTACTGACATGAGCGCATCTATCTGTACCAACAGAATTTAAAAATTACGATCTTTTTCTAAATACCTAAATCCAGAATCACAGGAACGAAATTTGTGTGTTTAAAATTTCGACGTGCGGGCATCTATATTAAATGTTTGAATTTTGTATATACTATATGCGAAGGAAATATCTTCTAGAGATTAACCCAGTTTTTGCAAAAAAATAGCTCGATATCTTATACAGTTTTAGAGTTAGAGATTTTTAAATTCGTGTTATTTAGGATTTACTTAGAAAAAAACCGTAAGTGGTTTTGAAATTTTATCAGTACAGATAGATGCGCTCGTGTCAGTAGTATATAAATATACAAAAATCAGATCAATATCGCACATAGTTAATTTTCTAGCGAAAGGTATACATTTAAAAACACGAATTCTTGAAGTAACATTCCGCCATTTTTTTTTCTTGTGGAGAAGTTGTGCAGGTGGCAACAAAAATCCGGGGGTTTTTGGAAAGGGTGAATCTAACGAAAATATTTCCATGCACTTCTGCTTATACTGGATGTAGCACCTAACTTTGTTATTTTCAACGGAACACCCTATATTTTATTTTATTTTGAGACTTTCTTTTCAAACTCATACATGTATCCTATGATCTAACTAAAAATTGTATTTTCACAGTATCATACAAAGTATTTTCAAAGTCGAACATTGCTTTAGTTCAAAGGTCCAAAAGTCATTTTTTTCAAATGGAACTCCCTGTATATTTTCACATATTCTAATAGAGTATTAAATTCTACATCATTTGATATTAGCATTCCCTATACCTCTGTCTCTCTTTGGTTTTTCACTATGGAGGAATTTTTATAAAATGTACATGCAAAGTCAGCACTGTTTGTTAGTAGCCAATACAAGTCACCTAAGTCTTTTTTATTGTAGATAATTGATAATTATTTGTTTATTATCAAGATAATAACATCAAAAATAAGAGATAACTTTATATTACAGATTTATAATAAATATTTTGGAACAAAATTTACAAAATGAATGAACAGATTGAATATAAATATTTAATGCAACAACTCTTCAAAATGCTCTCCACTTTGCTGCTGATAAGCAGCAGGAATTTACGGCACTTACTGTGGCTCAGTGAATTTATTTGCTGAAGTGCAGCCTGTACTCTGTTCTCCAGAACTGCTTCGGTAATAGCAGAGGTGGCATATAGGTACAATGTTTTTGATATTGCCCCAAAAGTAAAAGTCTAAGAGGATCAAATCAGGCCATCTCCAAGATATACTCGGTAGACAAATCACCTAAATTCGAACGATGCTACTAATTCGTAATACACTTCCCATGTATTATGTGGACCGCAACCATCCATTTGATAATATATAGAATTATAAATATTTAGGGGCAAATTATCAACAAAATTTCCACATATTTATTGCTATTTAAATTCTAGTAGATATGATACTTATACTTATATCTATTAAGTAATAAACAGAAAACGTTAAAACTAAATTTGTCCTGGAAATTTGATTTTCGCGCCGCATGAGAATTTTGTTGTGCCCAGTGATGTACATTTCGTCTGTTAAAAATTCCTTCTTTGGAAAATTTGAGTTAAAATAATCCCTTTTAAAAAAATCATGATTCTCTTGAATACGTACGATCATATGCTTACAGAAATCTGTTCTAAGTGAACGAATATTACATTCCAGTACTATCGCTACCACTACTCGACAACACTAAACTTTATATTGATAAAACAATACATGTTGAAATTTTTCATTGCATACTATGTATGTAGCTGTATGCACATATTACAGTGCTAATTGTATGTCTTCATTTTACAAAACTTCGTCCATAATAAAAAATCCTTGAGAGAAAAGTATAGGGAATGCTAATATCGCAACACTTTATTAAATTCTGTGGACATATACAGAGGGTTCCATTTGAAAAAATGACTTTTGGACGTTTGAACCCATAGGCGTAATTCGAGGGGGGGTGCTGCCCTCCCCAATATTTTGAAAGATCATTATACATTTGAAATATTCTCCGATACTTTTGGTATGTAAGGCATGGATACCTAGTTGTTATTATTCTTACTTTTTTTATTTATATTTTTATTATAGATCTTAACTAATAATTAAAAAAAGAATACATAAGATCTATAATAAAAAAAGTAAGAATAATAACAACTATGTATCCATGCCTTACATACCAAAAGTATCGGAGAATATTTCAAATGTATTTAAAAAACACAATATAACAGTAGCGCGTAAACATTATACTACAACAAAAAAATTCTTTACAAAACTAAAACCCAAACTACAACCAAAAGACGAAACTAACGCAATTTATAAAATAGACTGTAATAATTGTAATAGTACATATATTGGCCAAACAAAACAATACCTGCATAAAGGAATATATACACACAAATATAATATAAGAACACTAAATCAAAATTCGACAACTCTTACCAAACACGCTTAATTTAGACCATAATCGTAGCTTTAACTTTGACAATACAAACATTTTACAAAAGGAACCAAACTCAGAACCAAATTATCATCGAAGGACAATACATGAAATGTTACAAATTAAAAGACATAACAACGCAATAAACAGCCGCACTGATATAGAGAATTTAAGTGAAACATACTTTGACTTGTTAAATTAACTAAAAAGGGGATATTATTAAACAACATATATTTTTACATCTTTCCATCAAGTCCGCAAGATAGTTCTTAAAATATCATATTTCACTACCAGACATTAGAGAAAACTTCACATCTAACATCCATAAATTAAATAAACTGTACCAATAGTGACAACACAGATCAGAAAGCAGGCAATACTTTTGTTCAGCATTTAGTTGCATTAAAACTTTCAACAGAAATAAACGTAAAATGTTAATATAGTGTAAACAAAAAATTTCTTAAATTGTAATGAAATTAAAATTGTAAAATAACATATAATAATCGTACGGTAATATAAACATTTTTTCCTCTGACGATGGTTAATAAAACCGAAACGTAAGAAAATATAAGAATTTGAATTTAAAGATGACCGAAAAATCCCAGGATACATCAAGTTAATTTGATATCAACGGTCAAGAAAATACAAATATTTATTTGCAAAAATAATCGGAAACTTCAACATGCCGAAAGATTATAAAAATTACATCAATGGCTCCAAAGTTATAGCAGACATGGTCTGCAATCGCAAAAGCATGGCGCGCTGCGCTGAAAACTCCCAGTTTTCAAATCGGTCTAACTTTTATATTGATGTAATTTTAATTTTTATTTTTATGAAGTTAAAGCCTTGCACTTTCAGAATATTTTTTTAGAATCTCAAAGTTATTAAACGTAAAAAGGCTAAAAAACGCATTTTTTCAATGTTTTTTTACTTTTTAAACTTAAATCTTTTCAGCATAACATACACGACTGTTTTCTTGTTTTGACTCATACTTTACGATAGAAATAGTTTGGAATCGAAAATTGTATTATTTACAATTGGTTTATAAATTGGGAATGCTCGTGAAGCTATCGCAAAAAATTCAAATTGTATACCATCAGCGAGCGCTCGCCAACATATCAGCGAAAGTATGCAAACGGCAATCATCTGGGGAACGTTTGCACAACCGTTCGGTGATCGATCGCCAAGTCTTCCGATTTTTGCGCGAGCCCTATTTACCATAAATAGTTTTTCTCACACCACTTTCTTTCCCTCTTTTGGGTTTAATATTTAGGTAAATAAATTTTGAGCTCGCATATCGAAAGAGGGTCCTAATGGGCATCCGAAATGGCTTGTTGGACTTTTTTTGGCGCTTGCACAACTTTTCCACAAGGAAAAAAGATGGCGGAACGTTATTTCAAGAATTTGTGTTTTTAAACATATACCTCTCGCTAGAAAATTAACTACGTGCGATATTGATCTGATTTTTTACATTTGTATACTACTGACATGAGCGCATATATCTGTACTGATAGAATTTCAAAATCACTTACAATTTTTTTCTAAATAAATCCTAAATCACAGGAAGGAAATTTGTGTGTTTGAATTTTCGACGTGCGATCAACTATATTAAATGTTTAATTTTTTTATGTATTATATGCGAATGAAATATGGTCTAAAGATCAAAAAAGTTTTTGCAAAATAAATTAGCTCCATATCTTTTACAATTTTTGAGTTACAGACTTTTCAAATTAAACCATAATTTAGATCCGTGATACTCCTATTACCATGCGGCTATTATTTCACGTACTGCTATTTGGTTAATTATAATGAATCAAGATAGTAAGCCAATACATTTTTGATATTGTGTTATTATTATTTATAATTTAACAAAAATATTAATATGTAAAATGAAACTCATTTGGCATAGGATTTATTAGATCTATAGGTTATGAAGGTGTTGTATATGGAGATATTTATTATATATACCATCATTATACAATATAAAAATAAAATATAAACACGTACACAAAACGTGTATAAGTAATAATAATAATAATAATGCATAATTATACACAGCTCAGTAAGCATCGACAAAGCACTATACTATACCTACTAGTAAGAATTACTGTCTGTTAAACACTGCTCTGTTTTATTTCTGCCCTTAAAACAATTGTTAGGAAAGGCCACATGCACATATGCCACAGAACATAAACATTTTTAGTCACTCTACTTTACAATTCCACTTTTTGTTTTTATTTTGAACCACTTGTGGTTTTTTGTCATTACTTGTGGGTTTATTTGGTTATTCTCTATCAGATATCCAAATTTTCTGGAAGAGTGTGATGTGTTTTCTTAACCGTTTTTCAAGTCACCGAGGTAATTTGTTTAAAATCCAGGATTTTGTGTTAGGTAAGCAAAGTATAGGAGAATCTAAACCACTTCTTGTGAATAATTTTTACAATTAAAATTATTTTGCAGTAAGCAGGGTTGGACCCTGCTTCGCTAAGTACTTCAGTTGCAAGCTAAGCTAAGCATACCAAACTACTGGACTTAATGACCGTTTCAAATGCAGTAAGTAAGTTCTCTTGTAGGACGTAACGAACGTCTAATAACTTTATGAAAATAAATGCTACCTTGGTGAATCTAATTAAACTCACTATGGCCATACAGATTCACACAGGTCTTACGACCATCTTCAATCACACGATCACCAATTGCATCGCATTTATCTCCAAGATTAGCCAAACTGTTTAAATGGCCTGTTTGATTTAAGGCAACTGTAACTGCTCACTTTTTCCCCTTCGGAAAGAATAACTGATAGGTCACACAATACATAGACTGCCAACAAACAATATTTACAATATTTTCTTCTTCATATTTTTCACCTAATTATTTATTGGTTTCGTGAATACTATAAAATACCTTTTGTTGTCGTATACCCACAAAACTTTTGTAGTTTTTTTATTTTGGAAAAATTAAACATATCTTTCGTAAATACTATTGTGTTCGTTTGTTCATGACTGCACTTCAAATTTTATGCTAGGCGGGAGGAACCCAAGTTCACATTGTTGGGCAACATTTGTCCTTATTTACAGCAATATTCAGAAATGTATTTTATATGATTGGCTTGTTTTCTTAAGTCATATCATATTTTTTTTAAATCTGAAGTTTAGGTCAATTTTTATTTTTAAACTCAATTTATTAAAACTTATTAACGATCTCGTACTCTATTTGCAAGTTTAGATATACTGTCCTAAACCAAAAAAACGTAACTTAAAATTTCCTAAGCAAATTGGACGTACTTCAAAGTTTCCTTGTTAAATGACCGACTTTTTTCAATAATCAATAAACCATTATTTTTGCATCTGCCTCATAGAATTAAATCCAAAAATAGAAAGAAACTATTTTAAAAAAACAAGATGTGCTGAGATTAGCGGCATGAAATGTCAAATATCTCAAGAGGAGCGTATACTGAAGTACGTCATTTTGTCTTAGGACGGCAGTATATTACATGTAACAAATTACATCATAATTTAAAACCACGTATTTATTGCACCGAAATAATTGTCTAATCATTTTCAGACAATGAGTGATCTAATGATCAAGAATAATATAACACCTAAATCAAATTAGGTATTAGACTAAATATATGATCTATCCACAATTGCACAGAACGAGCCCTGCCGTAGCTGTCACGTTGCGCGCTATCATAACAACACATTATTACGGTCGAATTTAAAAATCCGTATCTCGAAAACTGTATAAGATATCGAGCTAATTTTTTTTGCAAAAACTTTTTTGATCTTTAGACCATATTTCATTCGCATGTAATATATACAAAATTCGAATATTTAATATAGTTGCCCGCACGTCGAAATTTCAAACACACAAAATTCGTTCATGTGATTTTGGATTTATTTAGAAAAAAACCGTAAGTGATTTTGGAAGTCTATTAGTACAAATAGATGCGCTCATGTTTGTAGTATATAGATATAAAAAATCAGATAGATATCGCAAGTAGTTAAATTTTTAGCAAGAGGTAAACGTTTAAAAACACAAATTCTTGAAATAACATTCGGCCATGTTTTTTTCTTGTGGAGAAGTTGCGCAAGCGCCAACAAAAGTCCAACAAGCCATTTCTGATGCCCCTAAGGACCCTCTTCCTGAATTCGTTTCCAAAAATCATTTACCTTGTTGGAATGGGTCATTTCAATTTTTAATGCTTTGGACCCCTTACTAATTACCTGTGAAGCGATAATCTCGTTTTTCCTCGGGTTTTGGGTTTTCTGTCAATGGTTTAACTTTTTATAGCACTCGCCTTTCCATTGTCATTTGGGTTTATAGGGTTATCGTTTAAGAATTACAGGGTTATTGGCTTTGCTTCCATCTATTGGGTTATCTGTAAAAAATCTCTGCCTACCCAATCAAAATGCTGAAATTACGCCACTGTTTGAACTAAAACAATGGTCAACTGTGAAAATAAACTACCCTGTGTGACATTGTGGAGATAATTATCAAGACAATTTTTAGTTAGATCATAGGCTACTTGTATGAGTTTGAAAAGAGAGCCTCTAAATCTTCCACATGCTAAAAGATATCGATTTTTTTCGGAAGGATAGGAACATTCAAAAATTTCCAAAAATATTAATTATCTCGAAAACTGGCAGGTTTAAGAGTATGTTATGGTACAAAAAACCCAAGCTAAAATTTTATGAAGGAATCCAAATATGAAATAAAATATAGGGTGTTCCATTTAAAATAACAAAGTTAAGTGCTACATCCGGTGTAAGTATGGAAGTAACACATGCATGAAAATATTTTCGTTAAATCCGCCATATCCAGAAACCCCCTTAACCCAATTTTCAAATTTCTAAACTGAGCAGATCCCAAGTAACGTCTAATACCCACTTTCCTTGTATATTAAATTAAATTACTTAGTTTCAACATGTTTTAGAAAATTTCCACTAATTTTAGAAATAATTAATTGCAATGAGCTGAAACACGTAAATAAATATTTTCAAAGATTATTAATTTCCTGCATTTGATTGTGAAACGACAATAATTAGTTTGCTACATTCTAATTGTATGAATAATTCTTATTAATATATTTTAGGCACTGTCAACGATTTTGGGGTGCTTCCGGAGATTTTTGGCAGGCGCAATGGGATAAGTTTTTAGATACAGTAGGAGAAGATCCTTTTTATTTATGGGTGTATGGAACGTTTGTCCTTTCTTTTGGAGTTTACTGGTTATTTGGTGGCATTTATACACTTATGGATATGACAAACAAACCCGCTGCAATTAGAAGATATAAAATACAACCAGGAACCAATGAACCTGTCGATAACAGCAAACTTTTAAAAGTATGTTTTTCTTAATATTTATGTTGATTTTGCTGATTATGGATGTTTATTTCAAACAGTTAAATCAAAATATCTGGTATAGTGCTTGTTAATTACGAAATAATAATAGACAACAGAATATTGAAAAACGAATATATTTTATATGAATATAAAGATGTATATAAAGTTAGCTAACACTTCATAGTTACCTTGTTTAAAAAGTTAATTTAAAAAATATCGCCACGTGTTTCCACCCCTTAGGAAACCACCCTTCAAAATCCGTGGGTTCAAAATGTATAACAAGAGATAAACACTAACACATTTTATTGAATAAGTTACTGAAAACTTCACAATACTTCTATTAACTAAAATACACTTTTACTGACTAAAATAACCTTTAACAATGTTCCCTACTTGATTTACACTCAACTGGTCGCTTTCTATCACTTCGGATTCTCTAACCTTAATTAATTTAAGACTTCCTTCCCGCATATTAAGATCGGCTTATATACCTACTCTACAAATTGCATCTAGAACCACCCAGCAAAGTCTAGAACCTTCGCGTGCAGCAATCCAGAACAATGTAGAAATCTCGATCCTCTTCTATAAGTTTCTAGAAAACGTACTGCCAGTGTCTCAGATATGATGCATACTATAGGCTTTGATGAATCCAGTTACAGTTGCCTATATAACCCTTGCTACCTATAAGCTACCAGCCCCTAGGGTGGGGGGGAGGTCTAGGAACATAACAATAATGTTAAAACATCTATAATATCAAGCATTCTCTACAGTGTGTCCCAAATTGAGACTGCATATAAATTGATAAAAACTAAAAAGATAAAAATTGAAATAATAAATTATGACAAATTAATAAATCTACTACAAACTCAAGATTGGCAGTCTGTAATAAATATTTCTAATTCGGCTGTAGCAACTGATGCCTTCTATAAAATATATTCCTGCATTGCAATGGGCAAGGAAAAAACAGTAAAATAATAAACATCCCTGAACAAAGAAAAAAAAGCCGTGGATCATCAATGGAATAATAAATTCAATAAAGCAGCATGATAAAATGAAAAAAAGATTATTGCAATACCATAGTGAAGAATTAAAAAATCAGTATAAGCCAAGCCGTAATTCCATAAATAAGCTTATTGCCAGGTGCAAAAATGATTTTGATCAAAATGAAATTAAAAACAATGAGGGAGGTATAAAAAAAAATCTATAAACTTATTTTAGAGGCAACAAATGAACAAAGAATTAACAATAATGAAAATATACACATCCTACTGGATGACTTTAAATTTGAAACTGATAAAGAAATGGCTAATCATTGTAACAATTTTTTATAAATATAGGCAGACGCATGCGTGCGTGCTCCTGGGATTGATGGAGTGTGCCATCAAAAATCATAAAAGACATGCATATTTTTATTATAAAACCACTTCTACATATTATAAACCTAATTTTCAAAACAGGCACAGTTCCAATCCAATTCACAACGACAATTGTTAGTCCTATCCATAAAGCAGGAAGTAAACACGATATTAATAATTTTAGGCCTATAAGTGTAATGAACAACTTTGGTAAAATATTTGTGAAATGTCTTAAACTTCGACTGATAAAATTTTTTAATGAAAATAATATACTATCAAAAAATCTATTTGGATTTGTTGGTGGATATAGTACATGGTGTGAACTTGTGGGTCAAATAACTAACTACACACCTCAATGTTGGCGAAAAGAGCATTGCTGTGTTCTTAGACCTGGCAAAGGCATTTAACACAGTACCTCATGACAAACTCCTTAGTATACTTGAAAACTAATACAACTATGGGATTAGAGGTGTCGTGTTGAATGTGTTTAAATCATATTTAACTGATAGGAAACAAATGGTAAAAATTCGTAACTCGTATAGTGATTCTATTAATGTCGAAATAGGTGTTCCCCAAGGAACAGTCCTCGGACCCCTTCTATTCATAGCGTACATAAATTCACTAACGAATCTTGATATTAACGGCACAATAGTTTCATATGCAGACGACACAGCACTGCTCTTTTCGGGTAAAAGCTGGGAAGAACTAAAGGAATGGGTAAAATCAGGCTTGCTTAGAATAAAAAATTGGTTGGATCATCACAAACTAACACTAAATTTAACTAAAACTAACTACATTGCATTTTCAATTACATCTGCTAACCGTCCTAGTTTTTCCAGCATCTCTATAAAAAATTTTGATAATATCATTAAAGAAGTTTCAAATATAAAATACTTAGGTATAACAATTATTGATAAGTACTTAAAATGGGAAGATCATACTTTTAGGTTAACAAATAATATTAGAAAATTAATTCACAAATTTTACTTGTTACACGGTATGAAAAATCTATTAATAATGATATATAGAACATTGGTCGAATCCTTAATTAGATATGGTACAGAAGTATGGGGCGGTCTGTACAACAACGCATTAAGACAGTTAAATGTTACACAAAATTTTATTTTAAAGGTAATATACAATAAAAGAATGCGTTATCCAACAGCTTTATTATACAATGAAGATATATTTAATGTAAGATCATTATATATTCTAACGACATGTACATGTTCATAAAAACAGAATTAAGAACTATGTAAATCATCAGCATGAAACTAGGAACAAAACACAAAATAATCTTCAAATTCCTATGAGCCATAGAGATATAAACCAATGATTTTTGACTTATCTTGGACCTAAATTTTACAATTTGCTGCCAGTTAACATTAGACATATAAAAAATTACAAAAAATTTAACAAAAAATGCAGAACCTGTATTACTGAGAGATAATACATTTTGTCGCCCCCATCCCTGTCTCACGGACGGATTAAAGAATTTGTCGCTTGAAGCAATAATGTTAGGGAAACCGCAGGGCTGTCGATAAAAAATCGGTGCCTGGGGGTAGTAACATACAGGCCCCCCACCCACCCTCTTCGGTGTAACTACGAAAAGAGCGGGGGGGTGTAATCCTTACGATAGAATACTTATCACGATTAAAAGAATAAGTTCATTGTTATAGGAAATACAAATTACAATTATTTTGATTTTGCTGCCACCCCTAAAAATCGCACATGCATGATTAGCATATCAGGTAATACAGCACTATCCTGCCCTAATATTCGTTTCGCTACGCCAAAAATGCCGCGCTTGCAATTCTGGTGCCCTGGGCGGCCGCCCGCTATGGCTGTCGTCTAGAGCGGGGCTCCTGCATATATTGGTATTTTTATTATTATAATAAGCGATAGAAAATTGCTTGGATGGAAAACATTTTTTGGGCATTTCAATGGTGCCTTTAGATTTGGTCTAACATTTTTAGTTTTTTAAATAATGGGGAACCCCTGTTTTTTTGACATAGTCAATAGCCTATCATTGCTTTGAGTTATATTGTTGCGTGCCACTTTATACACACTGAATACACAATTGTAGAGAAAACATGGCATATTATATACCTAGTGATAATATTCATGCTGTGTATGTTTCTATATAATATTTTATTTTGTAGGTAATATGGTATGTCTTAGTGAACCAATTGATCGTAGGAATACCATCCTCAATGTTAATGTACTGGGCAATGAAATGGCGAGGATATCCTCCATTACGTGAATTGCCAACTTTCCATTGGGTATTATATGAACTGGCAGTTCACATTCTGACAGAAGAAGCTGCATTTTATTATTCGCACAGGTAAAATATGAGAAAACCTCCCATATTTCTTTATCCAAAATATTTTTGACTCAGTCTATTATCGTTTAAATGTAAATAAAGTTCTATAAGAGATTCTCTTGAGACCCATTAAGTGTTTTAAAATAACAGGTATATCAATTAAAAAATTAGTGTCAATCCTAAACTATATCAGTGGCAAGATTATAAGAAAGATTTATAATCTTAAAAAAAGTTTAAAAATGATTAATAATCAAATATGTTATTAACTGCAGATTCATGCAATTGAGTCACAAATAATGAAATTATACAAACTATTCATACAAATAGATCTTCTAAGAGAATAAAAGTATATGAATAATACTTGAGGTGGAGTACATATTACTAGCACCTATTTTAAGTGGTTATAGTAAAGTAAAGTTCATTAGATTCTGTGGTCAAATATTAGTAAAAAAATATGACAAGCAATTCTTTATGAAGTGATTTGGCAGTCTTGTTAAATTATTTATCTGTTGAACATTTTTTTGGATACAAATGGCAAACGCACTAAAAATAGTAACCATATAGTTCAATTTAATAGGAAGTGGAAAAAGTGTTGAGTAAATGTTAGTTTGAAATGTAAGATAATATTTTGCATAATAATTGAACGTGATTTGATTTTAAAACAGATTTGTTTAGGAATAATTTTAGGTTTTATTGGACATTTCACTATATTTTTAGCTGCACATAACCAGACTATTTTTAAAATATGCTCTAGATGAAAATTGCAGTGTATTTCTAAATTCAAATCAGTTAAGTAAAATTTTGTGAAAATAGACATATGTGACAATTTTTTTTTTTCATTATAGCAGTTAGTTATTTTACATTTTGCAACAGTTATTTTAGTAATTAATTGAACCGAACTGGACAGGCAGGGTACTGGGGATTTCCCTACCCATAGCCATGCTTGATACAGAAAGTTCAACCCCAAATGAGTTGTTCTATGCAATTTTTCTTCACATCATCGGGTTAACCAGAATTTCAGTAGTAATATCGCCACTTGAAGCACCTTATTCACAGGGCCGTACTAACTGTTCTGCCTCTAGGCCATTGAAATATTGGCGCCATATTATTTTTAGGAAGGATGGGAGCCCAAATTTTCAATTTTCTTTAGGATAAGAGCAACCAAAAGAAAAAATAAAAATAATTTATACTTGAAGAATATTAGAGTAGGTACTTTGAAAACAAATTCAAGCAAAACAAGTTTCAACAAATTAAAAAGCATTAAATAAAAATTTATAATAACAATTTTAACTACCTAGTAAATAATTTATATGAATTAGCAAATTTTTTAATATTTGGGTGCCTAGAAAATAAATGCAATTTAAACACTTTACAATAAATAAGATGCTTTGGAAAATTGGAAGTTTAGACCCTTCTATAATACAAATCAACAACCAAAAAATCCAATAAGTATTTTTCTTTCATTATCTATGTATATTAGGACCATTTCAGGTGGGTCACATACACTATATAGATAAAAAATTAAAATTGGCTATGAAATTTTCAAACTGGTGTAAACTGTCTTGAAATTAGTAGTCATATGTATAATGATCTCTACAGTTCAAAAATGTAAATATATACAGTGTGTCTCATTTGAAAATCAGGGTCACTTGCAGCGATACTGGCGTAGCGGTCACAGAAATTTGACAGATAGATCAAAAGCATTGTTTTGGTAGTATGCGACACATGCCAAATTTCATCTCGATTGTTTATGAAATAAATTAATGGCGGCTGGAAAGCGATCTCATTGACACCCGTTATAAGGTTTAAATAATTTTGAAATGTTAAAATTTGGCCCTAGTGACGGATGTTTCAAAAAATTAAGATAACTAAGTATTATATCATTTTTTTTAGATTTCTGCACAGTCGTTACTTATACAAGTATATCCATAAGCAACATCATGAGTGGACGGCGCCAATTGCAGTTACGGCAATTTATTGCAATCCCATAGAACACATCTTTTCTAATCTCTTCCCTCCATTCTTGGGGGTATTTATAATGGGTTCACATGTGGCAACTGCCTGGTTGTGGTTTACACTTGCTATTTTATCAACTCTGAATGCTCATTCTGGATATCATCTACCATTCTTCCCTTCTCCAGAAGCACACGATTTTCACCATTTAAAGTAAGTATATAGCACATATATGTGTAGGGTAATGTCTGTCCCAATTTTAAATCAAACTCTAAAGCATGAAGAATCGAGAGGAGTAAGCATTTTTTGGGAATATTGAGAAGAACCGTTCTGCAAAATTCAAAGTGCCCAAAACTAGTGCTTATGTCAGCGAGAACAATTAAATATCATCTAATTTATTAGATTATTAGATAGATATTCCATTGCTCTCGCTCAGCAATTAAGAAGAATTTTTCCACATTCATGGTCCCCTTTGACAACAGCACCGCCTTCTTTCTTCCACTTTTACGGGCATGGTCAAAGCACAGCCTACTGACTCATCCCAGTAAAAATGTGTGATATGCAAGTAACTCAAAGCTCTTGGATTCTATCCTGTAAATCTAAGAGGGTTTTAACTTGCCAAAAAGATCTAACCTGACGGAAGAGAAATAATAAATTGGCTCTAGTCTGGTCACCTCGCCACTCTGGTAAGAAAATCGGTGAAATAATTAACTCTGAGCAAGAAAGGTGAAGTATTAAAATTCATTGGACCAGACCAGAGTACTCGTCAATCACCATCCAAACACCATCTTGCAGGAATGGAGAGAAAAATACTCCAGTGCTGGTAAAATCTACCAGAATTACTTTATTCAAAGGCTTTTTATTACATATTCCTTGAAATCAAGAATTAAAAATTATTAGAGTTAAATAAGGCCATACTTAAGAACTCTAATTGGCTAATATGAATACTGGGCATTGTAAATTAAATCACCATTAGTCGAGCCATGGTCTTCAAGGAAAGATATGTGATTGGTTAACTTTAACTTTATCTTTATAACAGGAAGCTAGTTGTGGATATAAAAGGTGTTCAGAAGTTAAAGTAAGTATTAGTGTTCGTCAAGGTTCTATTTTAGATTCTTTGATGCTTTTAGTATTTGTGAACAATCTTCTGATATAGGGAACTGTGAAAGAATCTAATCTGTGTTCACGAATGACAACATCTACTTGGACTAGTAAAAAATGTTGAATGCTGTCTCTGTTTAAAGGAGGATGAAATAGCAGAGTATGGTTTATGAATCTGTTCCACTGCAGAAAAGCACGACTGTTGACTGAGGGCCTGGACAGAATCTCACCTAATTTTTAAGGGCTTTATCAAAAAATTGAACCTATTGAGTAAAATATAAGTAGATGTGACCTAACAATAGATCGATGGACATAGTGGATATGGATAAGCGTGCTCACATATCAATCATGTAATTCTTCATGCTTCAGAGGATGAGAAATATATTTAGTCTTTGTCTAATACTAAAATAATGTGCTATCCACACAGGGTAGCACATTAACTTATTTTTAACATGAAACTTTATTATAGTACTTCCATCATTCCCCTTCCCTTTGCTAATAGTTCATTGACAGCCTGTATATATACATTTTTCTCACCTGAATGTCGTAAATCCATTTGTAAGCACATAATATGATGTTTATAGAGAGATATTGAAGAAGTGATAAGTGTCCAAAGGTAGTTTAATTTTATTTTGTATTTCTTCTTTTTTTTTATTTTTAATTTTAATGGCCTTATTTATATTAACGTCCTGGCGGAGTTCAGCTATTGCTGTTCTATCACTCAACCAGGACACATACACATAGACATCAACACAACAACCATTCCCTGTTATATTGCCATCTACCGCAGCTGAGACTTGAACTCAGGAGAGACAACCGCGACTAGACATGTTGTGCCACTCAACAATGGTCTAGCTCACTGCTACCGTCTCGGTAACACATAAAAAACGCCACTAAACATCCATACCCTGGCCAGGATTCGAACCTGGGACTCCATGGTCGCAAGCCAATCACCTTAGCACTGCGCCACAGCTGGATTTGTGTTCCATTCCTACTTTATTCGAATGCTTGTAACAATGTTATTTGTATTTTGTGTAATTATAGGTACTTGTCAAATACAGAGTGAATTGGCTGAATTAATCCAAAATAAAATGATGAGGTGTAATATTAAGACATGCAAACAGAAAACTATAAAACAAAAAAGACTTATACATACTGCCTATGAGTTACGGTTACTATAACCTCAACAGACCCCACCTCTCCTCCAAACTTAAGACTGGTATCAACATCACCAACTACGGAGTAAAGGCTCTCTCATTTTCATACTTCCATATCTTCACAATTATCAGCACACTGCACATATAACACTGAAATGAGTAGTTTAGCTCTCGACAAGGATCACCTTCACAGAATAACTGGCTATTGTCCTTGTTCACAGGCACTAAATTAAAGTTAGGACACAGAATTAATGAGCTCCAATTTCACTTATATGTTACAGGTGGTCTTTTACATAATGAACTAGTCCGCCGTTACCATTTGTCTTAGTTTAGGATGATTCACCCTGTATGTGTTAATGTGCAAAGGTGTCTGTGAAAATAATGTATAGTTCATTTTACTATTTAATTTTGTTCTGTATTTACTAATTCTGATGTTTTCTTAGGTTCAACAACTGCTTCGGAGTTTTGGGTGTTTTAGACCGTCTTCACGGTACCGACACAAGCTTCCGACAGACCAGAGCATATGTGAGACACATAATGATGTTAAGCTTCATCCCACCACGAGAGGCATTCCCAGAACCTGACACTTGTAAACATAAGTTAGGAAAACGCTAAATCAAATTCCTACATATTCTTTTCAATCGTGTACAATATTATTCTTAAATAATATATATACTTACAGGTATAAGGATTCACTTTTGAAGTTAATTATTTGAAATATCAGAATTCAATCCAAAAATCAAAATTAAATTTTTCATTGAAATGTGTCGGATATGTATAAGGCTCTCAGACTACTATCTAATAAATATTTAATATTTTGTAGATATAGAATAGCGAATTTTTACTTTTATTATAATCAAAGGGTGGTAAACAATCTACTAGTGTCGATAACAAAAGATCGTAGTCATCGGCAATTTAGGCAAAATTTATTTAGCTACTGAAAATAAATTTTAATTGATGACCAAATTTCTGCCTATTCATTTTACCATTTTCAGGAGTTTAATTAATTCATTTTTAATACAAATTCCATTCGTTCCTATGGTGCAGATATCAAATTACTTAGTTCTGAAATATGTTGTAATTTTAATGATCAAACCTTTATTGCTACAGTCTTAGAATATCAAAAGTGTTATAAGATATAGAGCACATGAGATCATAGAATCAGAGTAAATTACCATATCTGTTCAATATAATTTCATAAATCAAATAAACTTTACATGAAATTAAATAATAAGAACTTTTCTTCACCATCACATGCATAAAGCCAGCCAGACACTGACAGTGCAAAACACTGTGGCCCTTGATAGATGAGACAAGACCAGTTCTTGTTAAAAAGAGTTAAAAGGGCAAACACGCCTTTTGCAATAGAGAGAATCAAAATTCATATAAAGTTAACAATGCATAAACAAAACTGATTAATATTATATGCTTAAGATTATTGATAGACTCCTTTATAAAATATGTCTAAAAGTATAATTGCCGGCCATGGAAAAGTCACTATAATCAAAAACCCTTTCTTACAATACAAAAGTACGTGCTGTTAATTTATGCTACAAAATATTCTATTTCTTCTCTATTATCTATGAATCATTATAAAATTGTCAATTGTTTAAATGGGCAATACAACTAATAATATAAGAAGTTAGTTAGAAAGCTATAAAAAAAGTACAGGACAGAGTTGAAGTTGTGTGGGTATCGGTGGTGGAGTATTAGCTAGTTAAGTTGTCGGAAGTTGGGCACCGTCTGATATGGTAATTTATGGTTATACTAAATAGTGTATTATGCTTTCAAATCTATGTGATGTTGTTTGTTAGCAACATTGAATTGATGAAACTACTCAGATGTGACCTTGACATAGTCTGCTAATTTACAGATCATTAGTGAAAAACCCTGACCCGTTCAACTATTTTTAAAATTCCCTGACATCTTCACTTTTAATGCAAAGTTTAAAATCCTTGACTTCCGGTTTTCCCAGTAGCTACTAACCCTAATCTCTTTGATATGAGACCCATAAATTTGTGTTCCCAAACTACAAATTATTTTAATTATTGTCACCGATGTGTTGCATATGTGAGGACCAGCCTTACTGTAAATGCTTTTTTTTCTGTCTGTTTAATCTGCTATTCTTGGCCAGGAATAGAACTCATAAGTATTTCTCACACTCCTTGGTTCGAATTGCATGTGTGTGTGTGTGTGTAAAGGTGATGGGAACGGGTATGTTTATGCTCTATATCTTTCAACCTGAGGACTTTCCGAGGTAGTTCGGAATAAATACACTACACCATATCTCAGAATGGAGTAATTCAACTATAGGGCCGTTTTGTCATAAAAGAAACATGCTTGTAAGCCCAGATGCTTTAAATTTTTTTCTCTAACATTTGGCTTAAGATTTTCGTTATATTTTACATTATTGTTCCAAAATAAGAATCACATTAGTTGAGGTTGGAACTAGGAATGGTTTCTAATAAATTGTTAAAATGAAACTAGTAACTGCTTATGATGATGCGATCTATTTGTTGCCGACAAATATGGTAGAGTCAAAATTCTTTTAATAAGTCTGAATAAGTATATCTATAATTAAGCACTTTAAAATATTGTTTCGAGTGAATAATGAAATGAGTCTTTTAGGTGAAATATTTAGACCATTGTTGATGAGGACCCACAACTGTGGAGTTTCTCTGGAAGCTGATGTAGTTCATTCATAACACATAGAAATTGAACTCAATTGAATTGCTATATGAGCCAACCCATCATGATAAGTAATTTAAACTTTTCCCATTTTTTTCTGTCTTGAGAGAGAATTACCCTTTTACTCCTCTGTGGACCAAGTGAATCCAAAAATCTCAATACTGGCTGGTAGATATATCAAGTAGCTAGAAGACGAATAATCAAATATTTACATTGGTTTTTTCTGTGAAATACCCGATATGAAAAGTGTCCACTACAACAAAAATTATTATATGGTGAGAAACATAATCTTCGGTGTCTTATTAAACAACACATGATACCTATACTTCTCACTTTATTTATTGATTAGCTTATAGAGTTCAACTCTAGTATAAACGAAAACTCAAAACTTAATATAGTTTGTACGATGAATCTTTGCGTGTGCGTCATAAACAAGAACCGTATGAAGTAATCTGTTGAAAGTCACTGCTTCTCTTCAGCAGTGACGTGCATCAGAAAAATGAGAAATTTGTTTTTACTCTCAGTCATCATCCGACAAATTAGAAGCCATATTTTTTTCGTAAATACTCATGAAATGACAATTAATTTTGTGGAATAATAACAGATGTATTAGTTACCACTAAATATGGTTATAACGATGAAGCTTAAAAATGTATTTTCATCAAAAACGCAAGAACGCCACTGGATCTAAAATGACAGATATTATAACCGTTGACAGCACTTCACTACGACAACTGTTCATATCGATGTCTCTTTTTAATTCCTCTTGAATTTATCGTTCGGCTGTCTTAGCATGCTCGAGCGGTTAGAAGACATACGTAACTAAATATTTGCTCGTCTCAATGCGTTCAGCAACCGCACATATGTCCTACCTAATTTCATACTCGCGCAAACATTCATCGTACAGACTATACGTAGTTACAGCAATCGTCAGTTACGTTGAAGATGCGCAGTAGACAAGTTTTGCTTCGCTGCGCCCAGGCAGGAAAACAATCGATAAAGCAGTGGTGTAACATATTGAACTATGTAATGTATTTCATCTGTATCATAATTCAAAAGTGGTCACGTAACAATATTGCTCATGAATAACTTTATAGAAATGGTATAGGCCAAGATCCCAGAGCCGCCAGACCTACATCATTTTAACAAAGTTGATATTTTGTCAATAAATAGTGTGCTATGTGGTTAAGAACATATGCATATTTGCTAGCTTGAAAGCAGGACCCTTTTACAGATAACAGGTACAAAAGGTACAAAAAAACCTTACTAACCTACGTTAAAGTATGATAGCTGGTTTTCATATATGTTTGACAGAATACCTACTGTTAAAAACTAACATTCATTATTGCCAGACACTTTCCGTGGACCCTGGCTTTAAAGTTCGAAAGAAAGCTAACAATAAATTTTTTGTTTTGTTTTTTTACATAGTTGGTAGTAGAGAAGGCTTCACAGTTATGTTAGGTTAGGTTAGGTTGTTTTTTTTTTGAGCTTTAAAGTATCTTGAGGAAGTTAGGGCCCACGGAAAGTGTGTGGCAATAATGAATGTTGGTTTTTAACAGTATTCTGTCAAACATATATAAAAACCAGCTATATCATACTTTGACGTAGGTTAATAAGGTCTTTTTGTACCTTTTGTACCTGTTATCTGTAAAAGGGCCTAACTTTCAAGCTAGCAAATATGCATATATTCTTAACTACATATCACACTATTTACTGCCAAAATATTAGCTTTGCTAAAATGACGTAGGTTTGGCGGCACTGGGATCTTACTCTAGTAGGTGTCATGTGAGAGCAGTAAATTTTTTTTGCTTACTATCGCAAATGAGATGTTAACGTTTTGAGATCCCGTGAATTAACTAGTTTAGTAAGAATATATCTTAACGATGGTAATTACCGCACAAGAAAACAAACCATTTGACTAACGATTATTCATCTTCCCTCATATTTGTTTACAAACGGTAGCACCCACACCAGTCTTTGGATTCATGAATATTAATCACTTTACACTGGTTATCCTCCCTCAGATGTTTATTAATAAGTAGTCACGCACAAGGTATAATATGTATTTACGGAAATTGAAATTAAATCGTATAACTGAGAATAAAAGATTTATTTTCTTTTACATGGAAGTATAAAATTGAAAAAAATAGACGAAATTGTATAAATCGATAATGCAAATATATGACGAAATATATTTATGTAAAATTTTCATCATAAGTCGGTCATATGACAGAGTCACATTATTGTCATTTTTTAAAACGATTGTCATGTTATTTTGGCACATGGTAACAGTATTAACAGCAAATATTCATGCAAATTATGCCATATCAAAATTATTCACAAGTCATTTTTAGTCTGATTGTTGCAAACATGGCCATACACCTGTATATAAATAAGTATAAAATGATCTGCTGAAGTTTATTTGTTTCAATGATTCTTCTGTGCCTTCTTACTTTAATTAAACAAGAACTGCCATTTCAAATAAGGAGGACAGGTGTCTAGAATATATTCATTCATTATACATAGCGAATATCTTGGATCGTACATAAGGGTATATTTGAAAGTAATCAAATGACTTCTAACTTATGTTACTACTAGACGCTTTTGATGAGTCTTTAATGTGGCGTATTGACCAGGCATCCAACATGAAACTATAAATCAAGAGGATGAGGTACAGTCAACGGTTTAATTTTTGACACTCGATACAGTGAAATAAACTAACGCGAGTCGAGTATTTAAATTGGTGACCAAGTATCTCATTTGATGGTGGGTATGCTATCAACTGAGATAATTCTGGCCATTAAGCGATACTAACGACCCACCAGAAAGGCAGTAGGATGGTTAAGTTAGTAGCTGAGGACTGTGGTTTAGAATCCACACAGTAAACCCCTAGGATACAATCGACCCAATTGTGACTTGAATGCCTAGTGTACTATATGTGTACTAGTCACTGGCCTTATAGTTTTTTATGAAAACGAAAACAGATAACTTATTGTAAACCAAATGCAAATTTAGTAGATAATTAAAAATCAAAAAATGTCTACATTTTTTCATAAGCTATGGGGGAGCTGGTCAACAAATATGTTCGCAAAATTGGACTATTTTTTACCACCTCTCCCACTCCCTTAAAACATTTATGAGACCCCCCCCTACAAGAACGTTCGTTTGCAAAGTCCCACCTTCTCTACATTTAAGTATGCAAAATTACTCTTAAAAAAATTTATTGTAGATTTTTTGAAAACGTTCACTTTTTGTGAAACTCAGCATATCTCACTCAACATATCTGTTGAATGGCCCCATACATCGATTCAATTTCGAAATTGTATATACTATAAATCTTCAGCGAGTTTTGTTTTCATTTTCTGTTATAAACTATACCAAAATTTACAGAGCAATTTATAGTTTCATATATTGGATAACCTGGTCAAAATGCCACCTAAAAGATACTTATAAAATATGAAAGTCAAATAGTTAAAGTCATCATTAACCTCGTTTTATGTCATGTTTTGATGAGGAGTGGCATATCTATAGTCTATTTTACACTTTTTTGGTTTTCTCCTTTTATCACATTTTGTTATCTCATTGCTTAGCTTTATGTAGAAAAAATTGCATGTAAATCTGTGAGTAATATTGATTTACTTTTATACATAAAATCATAATTCCTATTTTTGTCTTTCTATGCATGTATTTACCGAATCATCGAGATTGTATTTGCATTATCATTCTAAGCCTAAACAATTGTTTAAAGTTTTGAATATATGTGTAATTCCCATAACATGCAAAATATTATATTCTACCGAGAAACAAACAAGAGTATTTAAATTGGGTATCAAATTTTTTGTTAGAAGACTTTTAAGCAATGGCAAAGAAAGTAAAAAAGTACAAGTTAAACGATTTGTGGTGAATATCACAATTAATAATAATAATAAAAGAATCATCTGACAGCTGCAGAGAAATATTAAAATGTATAAAATTATCAATGCATGTACAAAATTGTGTTTGTGATATTCAATTAGCTTCATACAACTTCGTTGAAATTAAAATGCACTAAATAAAATATTAAGTTTATCAAAATTGGTTATTAAAAGAAGCAATGCTGATAAAAATCCTTAATAGTTACACACTTAAATAGGATCTGTTCACTATAGTAGTTAAAAGCACTCTTCTGAAACTGACCTACTTTTTGCAGCTGTCTGGTGGGTTTTTCTCACTTAGTTTATATATTTTATTCATATATTTTAATAACTTTTATACACACAAATTTTTATGTGTAATAATATCTATAGTAGTGGAATTTCAAATTGCAAAACCTGATTATGACCAGGATTTTGAAACAAAAAAAAAACAACCAATAATTGTTCGTATAAAATATTAAAATATTTTATGGTATATGGGATGTTTCAGGTATTCATATCAAAGATTCAAGAGAGTGTAGATGGGGTTGAAATAAAGGGGATGAAATTGTTTATTTATCAATAAACTACAATACAATTAGAAGAGCTTACGTTGAGGATCTATTATAATGAGGTCCCCTTGTTGTCTTGCTGCTGAGAGCAATTTTCTATTTTAAAATAATATTTTTGTCGAATAAAATTGCGTTTTTCTTGAAAACAGCTAATTCTATCTAAATAATATTACATATTTTAGAAAAACATTTAGGGCATCTAATTTTCTTACTTGAAATTTGAAACTTTATGCAAATTAAATATTCATTTACTATATAAACCACCAAAATTTGTCTAAATTTTTTTGTTCATTAACATATCATTAATAAAAAACTATTTTCCACCTATAATTTTAAGGGATCGTAACTCCGCATTGAAAGGCCATAGGAAAACATTTTATATAATGTTCAATCTTTGAGCTCATCTACCCACACGTTTCTGAATTGTTGATATGAAGCCCTGGGACACTCAGTAAGTTATTTAAATAACAATTATTTCAATGTGGATTATGAAAGAATTTTATATTTTTTACAACCTTTACAATGACAAAAATGTAGTAAAAATTTAAATAAACTATATTGATTGTTTATCTACTCAGCTAAATACCACAGTGATAAATGAAGATATAGTGTTCGAGAAGTATGTATATTATCTGATATCACTACAGAAATTGTTTAAACAATGTTACTAAAATTTCAGCATCGAGGCATTTTAAAATCTATTGCAGGTATACTTGACTACAGATATTTACTGCACATAAAAAACGCCAAAGCTGTACCACTTGCGTATTGAGGGAAAAGCACGTCATGCTAATTTCCAAGCTAATTCCTCTACAACATATTGTATAATAAATATAATGTATTACTTAATACATAGAACATCATTATTCTCATATAATGTATGTTCTGCAATAATTAAAATAAGAAATTGAGGAAAACACACCTGTTTCAATTATAAAGTCAATTTATTTTGATATGTTTGCCCGACTCGCTCCTACAGGGTGTATTTTACAAGGTAACGGTTTACAGCAAGTATGTAAACCCTATCCGCGACAGAGTTGCACTTAATATTGCCAGTGTATCATGGAATATCTAATTTAGTAGAGGGTCAACGCCATCAAAATCGCCAAGTAACCTATTCCAGCAAGGTAAATAATTTTTGAGCTCACATATCGAAATGGCTTGTTGGACTTTTGTTGGCGATTGCACAACTTCTCCACAAGAAAAAAAGATGGTTGAATGTTATTTGAAGAATTGATGTTTTTAAACGCATAACTCTCGCTAGAAAATGAACTAAGTGCGATATTGAGCTGATATCGATGTCGAGCTAATTTTTATTGCAAAGACTTTATCGATTTTTACAGCATATTTTCTTCGCATATAGTATACACAAAATTCAAATAATTAATACAGTTGTCCGCATGTCGAAATTATAAACACACAGATTTCGTTCCTGTGATTCTGGATTTATTTAGAAAAAGACCGAGGGAATTAACGCGGCAGTGATATATAAACGTTTTTATGGATTTTTTTATTTGCATTAAATATTTAGACAACTCTTCTATGATATGAATTCTTCGGAAAAGAATGGAGGAATTTTTAGTGGAAGAATCATATACATTGTTTTATTCTATAAAAAAAATGTGACTATTTTTGTACATACGTTTTATTTTCCGCTACCATTTTCAGTTTATAAGTGTACGTCTTGACTGCTCTAGTCGATCAGTGACTTGCACTACAATATACTGCGATTGCAAAACATTGATATGCTTATTATTGTTATGGAAAAAATCTTCAAAAAAAACCAGAGACATTTAAAGATTAATTTACTTGAACAAAAATTATTGTAACTAAAAATATTGATGGGATGCAGAAAATAACGTGAAACTACCTAAACTAACTTCAATTTCGTCGGCTTCACAAGCAAACCACCTAACCCCAAATTAAATTTTATAGAAAAGGCGAACCAATTTTTACCTTTGAACATAGTTAACAGTAAAAATCTAAATTAATTATATATGTTATAATTTTTATGATCACTAACATATTGCACGTAATGTGTTCACAAGTACCTCTCACTGTCAACAGCTAGTGCATATTAATGGCACGTTGAGGGGATACGTGTTGGTCAAAATTACAAAATTATGCCTCTGGAGGTACGTGATTTTCTCATGGTGGATTTTCAGTAGCTAATTAATTATTTTGAATTACGTAAATTTTTGCAAATAAAGGTCCTTCTTTTCTGCAACAGAAAGATGTCATCAAAATGTCAATTTTAATTAAGTTGAGTGAGGTGGTTTGCTTGTGAAGCCTACGATTTACTTCTTGTACATGGAAGAGAGTGCTGTATATACAATAATAATATTTTTTGTAACAAAGCAATGCAGATATTCGCTCATCAAAAATTGTGCCATTATTACCCACAAGGGTAGTTACTAGCCTGTACCTAATGCATTGTAATTAAAAAAAATTCGTTTAATAATTTTTTTTCCTAAATGAAAATGAAAGTTTTGTGGCAAATGTGCCACTTCAGTGATGTGTATTTATTCTCTCTATTTTCTTTATTTTATAAACTTTCAATTTTGAGCTATTTTTGAGGCTGATCCAAAATTCAAATATTATTTAAAACCAATTTGATTGGTTAAATTGACGTATTACAGTTCAAGATATCTTAGACCAACATAATAATAAACCTACATATGACCAGCTTATATAACCAGCTGTGTATAAAATTCTTTCATACTACTACATATTTTTGGTTTTCTAAAAACTTATCTAGTGATTATGATTGTGATGTTAGTTATTTCTTTATATTTATATACATACAAATATGTATATTTTAAAATTTGAGGAACCTCAACAATGTATTTTTTTAGATTTACTATTTATAATTATTATTTACAAAGTAGCAATAAAAATTTTAATGTAATAATTGTTTATATTTTAACTTCCTTAATTCTTCTTTCAGTCGATCACACATCAACAACATTTCTTAGAAAAGGCCTTAAAAAATTTTATCGACTACATCCAGTGGAAATTATAATTTCGGCTCTCTATTTCTTCTCTTCCAATTATTACCTAACACTGTCCTAACTCATAAAGAGCGTAGCCGGATAAGCATCGGTTAGCTGCCCTGGCTTGGACTTGGTTTATATTTGGGAGGCAAGTTCCTTGAAAAAATTATTTTTACAAAAGTTATGAAATAATTTTAAAAATTTAAAAATTTGATTTTCACAAATGTCAATGAGCCGAAACCGGGAGCTAAAATATATGTGGTCCAGGGCGTTGTCGATTATAAAAAAAATTGATACTCAATAAATTTAATGAATTGGGGGGTAAAAAAAAGTATTCTAATTTTGCAACAATTTTTTCTTTATGAACTATTTGATGGAACACCACTATTCTTTTTCTGTGATATGCTCATATCCTAAGTAACAACATATATTGTTTGGACTAAGATTGGGGGATTACTTCATAATGTAAAAAAAAATTAATTTTGAGAAATGAAAAAATTTTATTTTCTCAAATGTGAATGAGCCAAATCCGGGAGCTAAAATATCTGTGCGTATAATAATTACTAAAAATGATATTTTGAACAATTATTATTAATTTTTTTTCACAAAGATTAACTGAAAAGTAAAATAAACACCACAGATAAACCTGGATAGAAAGGAACAACATTTTTGTGTTGCCAGATACATACTTAATACTTGACTAGGAATGAAATTTTAAATCGTGGTTTCCCAACCTATATTTCGATCCTGGGTCTGCAGCTTTTACTATACTATACCTATAATTTTGCTACACTTATAAATCTGCAGAAGTACCAAAAGCAAGAATTTTTATATGTGACAGCACATTACCCTTTTTTCCTTTATAAGTAGAATTTTCATTAGCAGTAATGCCATGCATTGCCCTTAAACGAAATGAATTTCTATATCAATGAGGTATTCGATAGACTTTGGCCTTAGGTTATTTGTAAATTTTTAACCCGATAGTCGCCATGTTGGAATCAAAATGATGCCCAGCTAACAATTTAAGTGTCGGCGACATCAGCTAAAGGTAATTGGACCACAACAGGTCAAAATTACGTAATGTTTAAGTTAACTTGGTGGAAGTCGCTATGGTACCTATCAGCTACAGGTCAATTACAGTAGTGCCGCGATAATCCGATCCCGCGTTAATCCGGATGCTTCTATAATCCGGATTATCGTTTTGTCCTCTTGAAGTACTCTGTAATCCGAATTTTACTTGATTCTGTAATCCGAATTCATTTGATCATGTAAAGCCTTAAACCTAAAACATGCTGTTTGCTTGCTTCTCAATGCTTGGGAAAAGGTACCAGCCAGTTGCTTAGCAAAAATGCTGAAAAACGATTTTAAAACCAAAACATGAGAATGGCTTAGAAGATGGCACTGGGGATTTGATCCCTTTAAATGTTATGCGACAAGAGATACGTCCACTAGTAGAAGAAATTAAAGAAGTTTTATCAATACTTCATGGGAATGTTGTCATAGATGGTAGTGAAGCTATCGATTGGATTGATAGTGATGCCAAATTGATTGACCAGAAAAATTTAATTCATGCGAATGATAGTGCTGACTCTGATAATGATGTGAAGGAAATTGCCAATCCAGTCAGAATTAAAAATGAATATGCTGTCAAAAACTTAAATTTTGCTTTACAGCGGGCTAGAGAGAACGACATTCCTTTAAAAGATATTATGACGTTATAAAATCTCACGGAAGCTTTTGAAAATCAACCACATATGAGTCATCAGAGTAAAATAACTGACTTTTCAGTCGGTGCCGAAAATTGTAAAATATGTAGTGACATATTTTTAATACTTCGTTTTCGTGATATAGGATCCTATTTATTATATTTGTCTTGTTTTTTATATAAATACAGTGTTTACTTTTCTTAAATATAGCCTTTTATTTTTTTTTTTGCAATTTTAAGAGCTGAATTTAAAATGTTTTGATAATCCGGATTATTTGATAACCCGTATTAGTCTGGTTTTAATTGATCCGGATTATCGCGACACTACTGTATTGGTAAAATTAATGCTCTCATAGGTTATGGAAAATATTTTTGTTACTACTTTTACCTAATAGATAGTGTACATTAAAACACAATAATTAAGTGGTAGGGACTACACGGCCTTAATACTCAACAAGGTAAGTAGGGTGAAAGTGACTTTTTAGGAAAAATTTGGTAAACTTAATAAGGGGGCATTTGTCACCTAATAAGTAATATGATTGTTAAATAATTTATTAAGTAATTTTGGTTAAGTTATTATTAGATCCTAATAGAAGATATAGGTGAAATGTATTGAAATAACAAAATAGGTAATCGTATTTCTTGAACAAGAGTTCTTAGGTACCTAATATAAGGACCCTAGAAATTCTTAAATTTCCACCAACAAGTCGAAATAACTTCATTATTCAACCAATAAGTTATTTGAACCTATTGGTCGAAATTATCACTTATTAAGTAATATAGGCAGAGAGCAACCATATTTATTTAAAAATGGAATGGCGAAAACTCACCATGAAAAAATGTAAACTATGTGAAAATTCATAAATAATCGTTAAACATATTAATGAGTATTAAATTTTAAATTAAAACAAAATGGATTACGAAAATTATACAAAAATGAAAATTGAGAAATTAAATTATCACAATTTATATTTATATATTCTATATACCTATTTATAATAATTGATATTTTTAAGGAGGGGTTTTGTAATATTTCAAGGTATAATATATAATATTAACAGAAAAAATCTTTCCCACGTAAATTCACAAGAATCATGCTTAAAAAACGCTTCGCAAACGAAACAACTTTTCATATAACATTATGTATCTTATAATATATTATGAACTATTTTATCATATTAAGTTGTATTTTTGACCTAACAGAATTTTCAAGGCAAATAAAAGATGTGAATGGTGAAAAATAAGTAATCGACGATGTTGATTTCATATTATTCTCGACATTGAATAGATGTCTGGCGATCCAACCTAATAGGTCAAATATACCTGTTTAACTTATTTTGCACAATACAACGTGTCAAATAACACCATTTCGATTGTATCGACATCTAATTTATGTCCTATATCACCTATCGAAATTAGTGGCGTCACCTGTTCAACGTGCAGTCGGCGTCGAATGACGCCTAAATTGATAGCTGGGCGGATAAGGTGATTTTCGATTTTGTTTTTTTACCACCTACTGAGTTCATGAAAAATTCTGAAAAAATTTAGAGCTTCCAGCAAACATGACCTACTCTTCATATTTTTTTCAAAATTTTTTGGAGCGAAATTTAAAACAAAATAATGTTCTTTCAACCTAAAACAAAGTTTTTTAAACTTTATTTTACTTTGAATTTTTTCCAAAAATGAGTTAATCCAAGATATGTTACTAAGAATTTTTTCAGATTTTTATTCAATGTAGACAATACTTAGTGAAAAAAATTGTAAAACCCAATTTTAAGCGGTGTTGGCAAGCGCACACGCTTTCTGAATTATAATAAAATATAAACTAAAGTTATAAAATGAAAATTAAAATCTGTTGCTTAATGTTTCGGAAAATAATATACTTCACTTGTTAAAACTTTTTAAACTGTTAAAATGACAATTTGTTGTTTATGTATTTCCATAGCCACGCGAGACATTGAATTGTTTACATTATTTTGACTTACCTCGCCGTTGAGGATGTTCAACCAACTCGTACAAAATGATATAATTAGAGACGCATTCTTCCTTGTTTCACAAAATAATAGCGGATTCCTTAAGTTTTTTCAGTTCTGTTGCTTTCTTTTGCCAAAATCTTCACAGATTCCTACTGAATCCTATGATTGTTGTCCCGTCCATGTTCACAAATTCTAGAGTTTTCAAATTCTCCATTTCTAGCATAGAAGTCACTTCTATGTTCATTAAGGCTTAAGTTGAAAGGTCTAGATGACTCACCTACATAATGATTTCCGGACTCACAGGGAATACTAAGAAGACAATCTTTTTTTAATATTATTATAAATACTGGTTTCGTACAACTATTTTATTTGAATATTATGTTTCCTCTTAAAACGGAACCTTCGATATGTGTGTAATTTGGCTCCGTAAATCCGTTGTCCTCTAAGAAGCCAAAGATGGACTATCCCTCAAGTGGTCTAATGTTAACAGGGCTGACATTTTCGAACTTTAAATCTAATAGGTACTAGATATAGGTATATCTAAAACATTTTCCAAAAAACAGTAACCTAAACTTCAGATAGAAAAACATTTTATATGATTTAATATTGTATTGACACTGTTTAATAACTTACATAATCTTGATCCTGTCAAGTATTCCATATAGCAAAGGAAGGCTAGCTAGAATAATGGATCTGCCAAGACGTGAATAAGAAGAGTATATAATCCTGAACCATTCACGTGAAGTCAACATCTGCTTTTAATAAAATTCAGAAAAATAAGAAGTAATTAATTAAACCTTTAATTAGTCACTTAGACAATTTATTAATCAGTATAAAAATACAACTTATTATCGTGGATATCACAAATTATTGCATTTGATATAAGGCACAGTATACCTAACTATAAAATTATACTTTCTTACATTAAATGTAACAACAACATAGATTTAACAGGTTTAAAGCTATTTTAATTATTATACATTCCTTCAATCAAAAAGTCCATCCTGCGGTAATTTCGGTGCTGCCACCAATACGTTCCACGTTTGTAAAGCACAGAAATAACAATCGCCACTAAAGGGACAGATAAAATGACAGCTACTATAGGAATAACATAGTCTGCCCTATTACTTTTCTTATCAAGAACATTATCTATGTTATTCATTTTTGGAGCAGGGATATTCGATTTAGGAGCATGTTCGGTTATCCTTGGTTTCTTTGGTTTTATACTAGGTGTAATTTTTGGCAGAACTGTAGAAGTAGTAACAGCAGTAACATTTATTTCTGTTGAATTATTAGTAATCGCATAAGTAGAATTTTCAACCGGTGCCCCCTTTTTTGCCACTACTCTTGTATTATCATTTTTTCTGGATACACCCGACTCAATTTCTTGATTTTCCTGTGGGCTCTCAGTAACTGGTTTTCCTTCTAAAATTTCTACTATTTTAACTGTAGTATTGTTAGTTGTATTTGACGATAAAACTGATTTATCTGTTACATGTTCTCGACCTAAATGGGTCTCGTCATGTTCTCTTGAAAGTGGCAAATTTCCACCTTCAACTGCTATTGGAACTGATTGTTTTAAGATACTATTATGTACAGCGTCTGGAGCAACAGTATTATTTTTTAGTACAGTTCCAACAGTATCATTTGTATGCAATGAAGAGCACATTGAAATGAACAATAGGCCATTAAAGAACTTTATAAAATCGTGCATGTTTATCAACTCACTCCATTAATTAATTTTGCACCAATTTACTAACACTACATCTGAAATTTGACACCGATACTATTTTGCTGGCATTCGGAGAAATAGAATTTGACAAAAAACAAAAAAAAATAAACTTCCTAGAAATAGCAGTTCTTCTTCTTGTACTTCGAAATTTGTACCATGAAGAATAGAGGTAGGAGCCACCATAGAAATATTACAGAAAACCGTTCAGCAGAACACGATGCCACCAACTGGCGCTGCTATCATTATGAACAACAGAAAATCTATTTAACGGGATAAAATGGATGGATAAACACAAAGGTGAGTGCTCAACCAAGGAGAAACAACAAGGAGCCTCAATCGGGCGGTAGCCAATCAAAATAAAGCCAGTGAAATGCGAAAATAGACATTTTTAAATATTAGTATTCTGAGTGTGTATTATTTGTACACGAATAAGAAAACAGTTTAAGTTCACTAAAATAACCACTAAAACAAAGTTCTACAACCGAATATATTAAGAAAAGTACACAAGCTGTATTAAAACTAAATAATCTCTCTCTATATGACAGACTTACTCAGCCACATTGTTTAATTATATCTGTAATAACGATAATACTTAAGATTGGCAATTCTACCTGTTCATCCTTCTTTGTGCTCAACAAGCATTGAATCCTATGTAGAGTTCAGTGTCAACCCAGAGGACAAATCCAATCAAAACAAATTAATCAAGCGAAATGACGTCAAAATAGACACAAAATACTCTTCCGACTATTACTTGTGCACGAATAAGACAGACAGCCTTAATTCACCAAAATAACCACTAAAAACTTGAATTACATAGTTCTACAACCAAACACAATAGGTAAAATGTACAAGTTTACATAGCAAAATAATCTCTGACAGTTTTTATAGCAATATATTGTTTAATTCCATCTACAATGACGTCACAAAATGTCCTCTATTTGACAAAAGTTAAAACTGAGCACTTCTTCCTGTTTATCCTTCTTGTATTTCATTGCAATATAAACAAGAGCTACAAAAATTATAGTTGGGGATGGTTGTCTCTGGTTTGGGCAAAGATAAAGAATTAACAAGACAGCCGGCGAAAAACCTTTAATCTTTTAGCAATGACACCGTTGACCTCGACCTTTACATTGGAGTTAGAGGGCAGTTGCCACAATGCGTCAATCACACGGAATAGGTCTTCGAGCATATCCTATATGGTCGAAGGAAAAGGTAGAATTAGAGAGAGGCAAATAGTGAAAAATGGACAACACTGCCCTAACAGAACGACCGAACTCAGCTAACTGTCCGAACCCAAGGCCACTAAAGAAACAGGTTGCATCGTAATATAAGTCACATGAAGTATTTCTATGTTCATAAGTTAAGTATCTATTTAATTAGGATAGAACTGTTCTTTGACAGAATAGTTTTGAAACTTTTTTCTACAAATTGAAGAAAAACAGCCACACGCGGCTATCATCGAGGTCTACACGTGACGCAGCACTTGCCGATCCTAATGAGCCGACCTGTCCTTTAGTAACCTTGGTCAAATTCATTTAATGCATACCCGACAAATCCCGAAACCGTTTCCTCTAGAACGACCAAAGAATTTATATAAATTCTTTGAGAACGACACTTTATGCAGGTGTTTTGTGCCGTCGGTAACGGGGCGGCATTTGCGGCTGCGTTTTGTAAATCACAGGGAACAAATGGATCATTTTATGCACTGTCGTCAGTTTTGCTTGCCGTTCGCGTGCAAAAACAACCGGCCGCAATTTGCAGTTGCGACACGGGCGGCACAAAACGCCAGCATAAAAGGGCACTTATTTGGAGTTAATAATGATCTTCGTCTTTTCGTCTTCTCTGTCTGACTGTCTTATCTTGTTAATTCTATGATCTTTGATTGTGTCTCAATCAAAGAGACAGTTAGAGGTAAAATGCAGAAGAAGAAGAAGAAGAAGAAGAAGGCCTTACCATTTAAATCGAGAGGTTAAGTTTAAAGTTATAAAATGTTTAAAATTCTTAATACCTTTTCAAAACAATGTTCTTTGAAGGTAATTAGTACTAGAAGTATTCAAAAATATAACTTAAGGACATTTTTATCGCAAGCATATTATTGTCAGGAAGTTTGGGAACAGAGGTTAAACAATCCAATTCTTCAAAAGGTTAATTTAGAGGAATTATATTATGAACTAGATCAAAGATATCAAAAAACACGCCAGATCAGTGCGGTGGATGTAGACATATTTGTACATGCAATAACAAATGAGTCATATAATGATGAACTTCTTGATCTCGTTCACAAGTTACGATTAAGTGCGGATACAGGGAACACTTTAAATTCAATGTCACACGCTGTGGTACGAATATTAACGCAATATGGAAAAACGGAAGACCTTTTAGATGCATTAGATGATAGATTGAATTATGGCTTATTTTTGGACTTTTATACTGCAAACATTTTATTAGATATCTATTGGAAAAGTAAAGATTTTACATCTGGTGCAAGGGTAGCCAGTCAGTTAATGTTACAAGAAGAATATAACCACCCTTTAAGCAATAGTCTTTCATTACTACATTGTTATAATTATCTTTTGGCACCTAAAGGTTGGCCTCAATATCCAAAACCAGAAGAGCCAGAAGAAGAAGTAAAAATTAGAGTAAGATATTTGAGAAATCCTTATGATGATGACCATTTTGATTTGAGAGATCCTAACAAAATTGTCGGCAAAACACTTGCTATGTTTACAAATAGAGAAAATGATCAGTTGAACAGATCGTTAAATATCCTCGGATTAGCGTTATATAATAAACAAAATTTAGTTAAAGAAGCCTTAAAACAATGTACTAGTAAAAGCATACCATTATATAAAGAAATACTAGATTTAATACCAGAAGATAATGAATGTAAAGAGGATATTAGGAGCTTAAAAACTGAATCAGCAGATATACAAAATTTACTTAAAGTCAATGTGGAAAACTCAGTACAAAAGGTATCTAATGACGATATTGCAGAACAACGTAAATTATATTCAAAATGGGAGACGGAGAGAATAAGTGCACTAGAAGAACAAAAGAAAAGGCTTCTTACAGCTAAACGACTCTCAGATATTGAAGACCTTAAGACAGCCCTTAAAGAAAAAGAAACAAAATTATGGTTCTTTGATAATGAAGAGAAAATCGAACTTGATATTGAAGCAAAAAGAGTATTCTACCCAAAGCGATGGTTTGGTAAAAAGAAGGCTCCAAAGAAAATCGATGAGAATTACGTACCACCGGAAGTACAATCAAAGCAAACCAATTTTAAACATTAGTTACAATGTACCTTAGATTAATAAATTTGATATTGTTGAATAACTTAATTTCATTCTATGGGATCCCTTATTTCGATCGAAAAGTTATACTGAATTATGTGATTTTATTTTGAGTGGCATTTTATGTATACACAGACATGCATTTTAAAATTTATGTCTGATCAAATTGGGTTAACTTATTTATTCGCAAAAAGTATTTTCTTATTGTTGGTTGTGAATTTTAACAAATGCTGTATTTTATTCTTCGTTTTTTCACCGCTTCCAGAGATTCCTCTTTGCAGACAACTACAGCATCTTGGAGTCGCTGTTAAAACATCAGTTTGATCTTGATGCTGTGTTTATGTGAGCTCTGAAATGACTTTCCAGCCGCAATTTGTTGTTGCTTCAAAATTTTGCTTTGTGTTCTGTGATTCTGGATTCGACTTTGGGAAACTATTCCAGATTATTAATTTTTTTCATAATTAGGCCAGACGACCTGGTAAAAAGCTTCTTAAACTTTTCAAAACAGAAATATCCACAATTTTTTGCAATTTATTAAGTAACAGACCGCACAAGATTTGCATTATAGATTAAATTTTAATTCTTTATTAACAATTTAAGATACGAGTTACTTATTAACTCTTAAGGTCAAAAAATGAAAATCCAAGATGGCAGCTGCAGGATTTAACGGATGTTTAGCCATTCTTCAGGTAATTATAAACTTTTAGGGTCCAAAATATTTACTCGGGGATTTTCAGGAATACATTTGAGAATTCGTATTGTAGATAAAATTGTTTTTTTTTTAAGGCCCCAATCTCAAACACCTTTGAACCCACTACGATGTAATTTTGTACAAAGAGGTTCCTAAAGGCGCTGATTAAGAATATCTTGCCATTTTCTTTTAAATCGCTATTATTTTCTTTTTTGAAAAGTGGCTTCTTTTTCCATCCTAGAATCGGATGCCTCTGATTAACCCGTTTACTGCTCTTGAAGTATATATTCGCCGACTGGTTAACTGCTCTAGACGAGTATACTCGCATTCTTAATAAAAATTAATTCTTACTGGTCAGTGATGAATTTATAAGCACTCCCATATTTACCTGGCTCATGAAAAGAGATCGATTCTTGTTGTTACTTACATTATTGCATTTTAGCGATAATGATATCCCACCCCCCGAAAAAAGGACTCTACAAAAAATAAGGATTATTGTTGATCATCTAAAAACTTAATTCAAAGAAGCTTTTTGTCCCTTTAAAAATATTTGCATTGACGAAAGTCTGTTACTCTTTCAAGGCTGTGTGTACTTTAGACAATATATACCGTCTAAGAGACACAGATTTGGCGTAAATTTTTTGTTGTTGTAATTGTGAAACCGGTTACATGACTATTATTTACACTGGTGCAACAATTGACGTAAAAACTTTGAAGATGAAGATATTGGCAAATCAGGCAATATATAACTGTTTGAATAGAAACAAAACCACAGCTTGCGGAACAGTAAAAAAACACGTAAAAATATGCCAAAGTTTTCAGAGAAGCTAAACAGAGGGGAATTTACTCATAAGTCAACTGAAACCCTTCTTGCTCTCAGGTGGAAAGATAAAAGAGAGGTTAATAAGTTGACATCTTGTCATACACCTGATGTAACTGGCAAGGGAAAGATAGACTGGGAAACTGGAAGAAAGACCGTTAAACCAACCTGTATTGTAGATTACAATGAAAATATGGGGGCAGTAGATAAGTCGGATATGTTGCTTTCATCTGTAGAGTGTGTGCGCAAATCCATGAAGTGGTATAAGAAAGTGGTCTTTCACTTGTTGAATTGTTCTATGCTGAACCTGTGCCAACTATATAAATGTAATACCAAAAAATATGTGCCTCTCGAAACATTTCATCTGCAACTAATAAAAGAAATGACTGCAAAATATCACACACCAGTTTCTACACGTACCATCGGCAGACGAGTGCTATACACTAATTTATAGCTACGTCTTACCGAAAGACGCTCCCAAATTTCTGCCACTGATGGCATGCAAGAAAAATGCTATAAAGAGGTGCATAGTTTGCAATGAACATAATAAAAGATGTGAATCAAGATATGTGTGGCACATGTGATGTTCCGCTATGTATTAGTCTGTATTTTGAAATATATTAAAAAAAAACATTTTTAAATTACACTTTTTATTACATTACAAAAAATATTTGATGACCAATGTATCATTTTTGTAATAAAGCGTTTCTTATTTCTGGATTTTTTACTGTTGTTGAAATTTTAAAGAGTTAACTAAAAAAGCGCTAAACATGCAAAAAGAGGGTACTTTTACGTTACACAGAATGGTTTGCTCTGCTCTTGACGAATATATACGCAAGCGGTAAAAAAATGCTTAATATGATAGGCGGCTTTGAAACAGTAGTGCGCAGTGAAAGGGTTAAAATCAAAAGCGGTTACATCTAAAAACTCACTTTATAGGTTTATATTTACCACCAAAGTTTCAAAATATTTGGATATCAGATGAGCGAGATACGAGGGTGGTTCATGGTTCCATAAAAAGTGGGACATTGTATATGAATATGATTTTGTTCATTATTACATTTAGAATAAGGTCCTGAAGTTTAGCCCTGTATTATGCCATTACTCAACCAGGATATGCAGAAAACAGAACAAAAACCATTTCTCAGGAAAGATAATAGCGACTATGGTCTAGCCTACTCCTACCATCTCAGAAACATAGTAAAAGTGTCACTAAACAAACATTCATACCCTAGCCAAGATTCGAACTCGTGACCGATTCGTCTCAAGCTTAACACATAAGCAAACTTACTGCGATTTGATAGAGTAAGAAATAATCTTTTCTGTAGATCAACAACAATTACAGAAATCCACAGTAATTGAATCTTAGATAAATATTTTGAAAAATGTGCACCATAAAATTGAAACTGACTCTAACATCATGAGGTTCCCACAAAGAAGTATGTCATTAACAACCCGTACCTGTATTTTAACAATCCATTAGCCGGAAAACTTATAAACACATCCATACTTTAGCAATGAAAACAGGTACTTGTTTGCTTGTCTCACTTTATTCCGATTTCAAACAAATTAATTTAAGAATATTGTATAACCTATTTCGAGAAAATTTGTATTGAGGAAGTATACTTATATATTTTTTATTTTTATGGCATTCCCAAAATTTTGTCCCTTCAATCACTGACATATTAATATAAATATAAACAATACATAGAAAATAATGTTTTATTTTATTTATAACAAAAATAAAAACTAGATATTCTTATAATTATATAACCTATATCATATGCGTTATAGTAAATGCTGAACATGTTCTAACTACTACAAAATATGTGGGAGTGTTAGTGAGCATCAGATTAAAGACGTCTCCAAAGCAGACTCAAAGTTTGATATAATTGCAGATTACACAATATGTGTAATCTGGTGGTCTATCCTCAAACCTGTATTAAAACCATCAACCACGACAAATGTCACTCATAATAAAATTGTTGCATACTTTTACTTCCACACCCATATACTGGAGTGGAAGTACAGTAATTTTCAATTTTTTTGTTTTTTTTTGTTGAAATAGGTTTAGAATGTCATACACCATCGAGATTTTAAATTTGAGTAAAAAAAATTTCTGTGTATTTGTCTGTAATTTTTTTTGTGCGCACATTTTCTCTGGAAAGGTTTAACATATTAACTTGAAATTTTGTAACGTATGATTATTATGAGATGCTTGGGGCGGAGCTAACGTGCATGAATATTTTTATCAATGACAGCATCATCTGGGGTATAATATATCATAATTGTACTGAAATTTTCGAGGTCGAGGAAGTGTGTGATGCAGGAGATTGCAACTCGTCATACTCTGGTGTTTACGATGAAGACATTTTTCACTGAAAGTAGGGTTATATCACCTAATTCAATCAGAAACGGCAGACACAACAAGTATACTGCAGCTCAGACCCTGTGACTGCAGGTTGACAGTGCCACTGGATGCAACGTCAAATATGACGCAATTTGCTCTCATTGGCAGATGCGCGTTTAGGCCTAGGCGCACTTGACGTGCGCCTAGGCCCCACTTTTCCAGGGGCCCCCAATTTCCGATTTATTGAGGTAAAAAAGCGATGTAAAAATGTTATTTCTTAGTTATGTCGTTATTTATTTTCGCTTTACCGATACCCATAATGATAATTACAACTATCATGAAATACATTTCTTCCCTTTTCCATGTCATCCTCATCAGATCTCAATTGCAACAAAAATAACAAAATCAGAATGATTCATGCGATTTTATTTTTTCAATGTAGAATTCTATAGGAATTTATTGTTTGTGTTTATCGTGTTTGAATATTCTTGAATATTCATTTTTTTAATCTTTATTCACTTTATCACACAGAAAAAAATATTTTCGTAATATTAATGAATCGGTTCATCGACTGAAAATAAACAGATTCATAAATTCTCAATGAACTCTCATTCATTGATTTTTCGAAGTATTTTTTTCAGTGTATTAAAAAAAGATGCAATCAATTAACAGACCAATTTGGCAATTCCTCAGACGTTACTATTTAAGTTTCGGCAGTCGGCACGTGCCAGATGACGAATCAGCTTTTCGGTATATTTCACATTAATGAAAATAAATCTACTGATGATGATGATGTGAAAATTCAAGAACCTGAGACAGAACAATCTAGAAAACCCGAGAAAATAATTGAGAAAATTTTGATGTTGAAACCAGTGATGAGGAGTGTGAAAAGGAGAAACCATTAGGAAACGATTCTAATGAATCTGGCGATGATGAACAAATAAAAAAAGAATCTGAAAATAAAAAAAAATTGGAAAAAGAGTATGACGATGCAAAACAAGCTAAAAATCAGTGCACTGCAATGATCAATGCATTAGTATCAACCTATAGAGGCGACATAGATTGCGAGCTATCCCCAGATAAATTGCATCAATTTTTGATATATGCCGGCTTAAGTCGCCTGCTGAAATGTATAAAGGATCCCGCAGTTTTTTATAGTAAAAATGGGTTTCAGTCGATAGTTCTGAAACTTGGGGAAAATGCTGTCCTGGGCCCCCTGATTAAAATTCATTTTGACCACCAGTTCGACCGAATTCGATTTTTTGATCCAGAGACGATTGAAACTGTGAACATCTGCGAAGCTGTGCTTAAATGTTCCATAAAAATTCTGGGAATATTCAGACTTATAAAGATAAACATCTTTTGTTTCTTGGTGTTTTTTTTTTTCAGTGTATCCTTCTCCTGGAAAAAAATAACAAACAGAAAAAAAATATTTTTTTGCATTTTTCTTACGGGAAAAGGAAGCACTTTGAAGAAAAAGTTGAAGGAGCATAAGTTGATTATTTTCACCTAAAGAATATGCCTGAATATTTTGGGATCTTTCTGAAGTAGAAAAAAATAAAATTTTAGGGAAATTCTTGGTCGAAGTTATTTTTGTCTAAGAAATTCAGAAAACCGGTATGCGTGTTCTTTGAACAAAAATAAGCATCTTTTGTCTCTTGGTGTTTATCTACAAAGTGCTTCCTTTTCCCGTAAAAAAATTGCAAAAAATATTTTTGTTTGTTTGCTATTTTCTTCCAGGAGAAGGAAGCACTTTGAAAAAAAAACGCTAAGAGACAAAAGATGCTTATTTTTCTTCAAAAAATGAGCATGAATATTTTCAGAATTTTTATGGAACATTTACGCAGACCTTCGAAGATGTTCACAGTTTCAGACGCCTCTAGATAAAAAAATCGAATTCGGTCGGACTGGTGGTCACAGAGAATTTTAATCAGGGGGTCCAGGAGAATATTTTCCCCAAGTTTCAGAACAATCGACTGAAATCTATTCTTACTATAAAAAACTGCGGAGTCTTTTATTCTCAATGTGTTGCAGGCGACATTTTTTAATCTCGAAACCCTTTTGTGTATTTACTTGACCATTCCGGTCAGTAATCCCTCATGTAAACGCACTTTTTCAGCGCTCAAAAGAATTAAGAACTACCTACGAAGTACTTCGGGGCAACAACGACTTCAAAATTTGTCTCTTCTGTATACTGTATCAGAGGAAACACAAAACTGTGATATCAAACGTTCAAATTGACAAGTTTGCTAACATATAAAGCCGGAAAAAAATAATATCATAATATGTATTTGTAAAAATATAGTTGCCTTCAAATCTTTAGATCTAATATTTTTTTAAACGAGGGGCCCTCAAATCTCACAGTGCCTAGGGGCCCAATTTATCAAAACGGGACCCTGCTCATTGGCTTAGAATAATGGACCCACACAAACTTGCTTCTGCACATTTCCTTTGCAAGAATCTTCTCCTAGTGATACTACTCTACACATATGTATTATAACGAGATGTGGACCTAGATTATATTTTGAACTTATTTTGTTGAAGGGTTGACGGTGAAATAGGGGCAAGCAAGCTAGTGAAAGTCCAGAAACTTGAGATTTGTTGTATATATTATGTAGAAGTAAAGGTCTCAATTTTTTTTATGACATTTTGCATCCCCACCACTACCGTCACTCCCTTATTAAAGGGGCTAGCAAAATAAAATTAAGATATTAACTTAAAACTTGGTACACGACACACGTATGTATTACAACGAGATCTGGAACTAAATTATATTTTCAGCTTATTCCATTGAAGAGTTGTTTGTGAAATAGGGGTAAGTAAATAAGTAAAGCAAACTAATAAGAGTTCATTTGAGATTTGGAGTATATACTAGAAGTCATGGTCTTTGTAACGTAAGTTAATTTGAATAATGCTACTTAATAGTATGCAACCCACATGTCCTTGATATATTGTAAGTCATATCCAAGACATAATAAATGTAGTTATAGTATGTTTTTAAACCAGGAGGAACATTTTAAATTTAACGCGCTAAATCATACATCTGTGATTGGATACACCCTCGCCAGTTTTACACAAGGCAATAGTCGTAAAGTTTGACATTGTAAAAATTTTAATTTCATGTCATAAATTATTTGGTTATAATTTATATTTTAGCGTTTGCACATTATATATCAGTTTTTAATCTCTTTTGTATAAATCTGAAGATAAAAATAGCTAATTACTTTATGCCTTTATATTGCGTAAATGGTATGGACGCTGTATAAGATACTCAGAGGTCGACTCATTATATAATGTAATAAAATACACACAAAAACACCGCAGTCGTGTATTGTTAGTTGTCCAAAACGCCAAAAAGGTTTTAGTGTATTTTCTGGTTACTTTTATGGTGTGAATCGAACTTCCATGTTTACTCCTCCTGGTTTAAAAACAGACTATAGTAATAGATGTTCTCCATGACAAGTTGTTTTATTAACTATTGCAAAGCATTACGTTACATGGTGTCAGAAGTGCTCAGAAAACAGTTAAACAACACAGAGTAGACATTATAAAGGTAGAGGCAAATAGAGCAAATCGAAAATGCTAGATACAGGAGACGCTAACCTCAATTCAGAAGCAGGCATCTCGGGGATACGCCCTCCCAAGCACATTGTCTTAAATACCAAAAATATGTCACTAATGTGGAAAAACTGAATTCAACAATTTGAATGGTATGCAATCGCAACTCAGCTATATAGAAAATCTCCTGGGGTGCAAGCAGCAACCTCCATGTCATCGATTGGCCCAGATGTGATTACAATATTTAACAACTTCAGTCTCACAATAGAGAAACAAAAAGACATTGCAGTTATTAGAGAAAAGTTTCAGGGATATTTCATTCCAAAAATACACATCCTATTCGAAAGATAATGTTTTTTAAACTTGTACAAAAAAAAGATGAAACATTTGACGAATTTCTGACTACCACTACTCAAGCGAAAAAAAGTGATTTTAGTATCCTTAATGACAGCTTACTAAGAGATAAAATAATTTTTGGAGTTAGATCTATCAATGTTCGAGAAAAATTACTAACTGAAGAAGATATTAGTCTTGAAAAAGCAGTAGCGATTTGTCGTGCCATCGAACAAGGTAATAAACTACTCAAAGAAGTTCAAAGTGCAGAATCAAGTCAAATACACTCGGTAAGAGATAACAAGCACAAAAGCATTGACAGAAATAAATCTGATACTTTCATCTGTCAAAGATGCGGAACTAGGCACAAAAGACAATTGTCCCGCTTTTAAGAGCAAATGTGAAACATGCACCAAAAAGGGCACTTCTCAAGTCTGTTGGACAAATGAATCCAAAAACGAAAAGAAAAACAGAAGAAAAATTAACACTGTAGAAGAAGCGAATGCCGAAGAAGTAGTGTTGTACGTTCGTTCAATAACAAAAAAATAATGAAAAAGACTGGCACGAGATGGTTAAAGTTAACAAAAAGTTTCAAGTAAAGTTGGATACGGGAGCACAATGTAATAATAATAATAATAATAATAACACTTTATTTCCTTTAGACCTGCTGAAATACAAGTATAGGACACGTCAGAAATGAATATAACAAGTAAAAAATGTATATACTAATAAGTAGTAGTGATAAGTAACAGTAAAATCATGGTGTATATATATATATATATAGAATATTACTTTCACATAGTCATAAAAAAAAAAACAAAAATACAATCAAAACATTATATACATAGTCAATTGGAATTAAAAACAGACAAAACAAAACAAGCTATCAACAATCTTTGACAACAATTAATTAACTAATTACATAAAGAACACATACTTAATATCACTGACTTGCATAAGTCAGACGTCAAGTAGTAGTACAGAAGATGTTATATTCATGATAGGTGTAGAAGCATTCCTTTATCAGGAATTTCCGAACCGCACTTTTAAAGCAATTGAAGCTGGTAGCTGGAAGCTGTAATGTTCTACCAAGATACATAATAGAAAAACTTGGCTACGACATCAAACCATTCAACACGAAGAGACTTATAACGTTCAGTAAAGATAAAATTTCAGTTATTGGAGACAAAATTAATATGCCAGCTGAAAAACAAGGAAGCGAATATACTTTTCAAAATAGTAGAAGTACCACCCATTCTTGGAAGGAAATCTTGTCAAGAACTAGGCCTAGAAGCTAGGATTCAAGAAATAAATTACAGTAGTAACACTGAAAATGACAGTGATATTTTCAAAGGTTTGGTCTGTATAAAAAATTCCATCTATGACATTGATCTAATTGATAATACAAAATTCGAAATTAGACCTGCTTGTAGAATTCCCTCACTCTATGAGAAAGGAAGTAAAAGCAGAACTTCAGAAAAAGGTAAAACTGGGTGTAATAAAACCAATAAAAGAGCCCACCCACACGAACAGCGAGTCCCATGGTAGTAGTGCATCAGAACGGAAAAATCAGGATTTGAATCGATCCTACAGATGTAAACAAAGATGGTGAGGTGTAGGTGCAGTTCTACTGCAGGAAAGACAGCCTGTAGCATACGCCACAAGAGCACTAACCAGTTCACAACAGAATTACCCACAAATAGAAAAAGAAACTCATGCGACCAAAGTAGCCTGTCAAATCTTTCACGAGTATATTTATGGAAAGAAGCTGATAATTGAGACAGACCATAAACAGCTGGAAATTATTTTCAAAAAGCCCAGTCGGCACTCCCTAGGTTACAAAGAATTTTATTTGATATTATACAATACTCGCCCAAGATGATTTACAAAAAAGGTACAGAGAGGAAGCTGACATATTGGGTCGTGACTGTAAACAAGAAAACACCAAAAGGAAAAAGAAGAAGAGTTACAAAAAATAGTTTTATTGATGACTACAAAAGCCAGAGAAGAACTCACAAAGGCTACACAAGAAGACGAAGAATTGCAGACACTCGTAACCTCTATTCTAAATGGCTTTCCCAACGAAAGACATAACATTACTTTAATTTCAGCGATGAACTAGCATACTATGAAGACCTGGTATTCAAAGGTAATAAAATAGTAGTATCCAAATTACAAGTTAGAGAATGCTACTAAACATTCACACAGGACACTTTGGAATTCAGAGTTGTTTATGCCGTGCAAGACAACTACTATATTGGAAAGGACAGTATAATATTATAGTTTCGTACATAGCCAAGTGCAATGTTTGTGAACGCATTCAAAAATCGTTGCCCAGACAATCTTAAATAAATCAGTGCCTGTCGCAAACCATTATATTTAAAACGACTCAAATAATAGTCTTTTAATGTTGGTAAAGTAAACACAGACATTATGTTTGGTAAATTGTCTACTAAGTAAATGTAATTTTATATAGATTGAAATTTATTTTACGATTTAATTTGACACAATAATAACTCAGGTGAAACATTTTACGTTTTTCGTGCAGAAATAATTATTAACAAAGCATAACATTTCTTCCATTTTTACACTTAGCAAGGAAGTCGTGTTTGCCTTTGTGTAAAGAGTCTAACCAATCTTATTAAACTCATTATCAAATTTTTACTTAAGCTAAACAGTTTAATAAAATGCCAATTAGGTGTTTTCACAAATTTATAATTCACTTTCACTGTGAGGATAATGCTTCATTATAATTAAAAACACTTGAATTTTGAGAAACAGCTGAATAATACCTTAAAATAAGCCATTTTAATTTTGTATTGAAATTTTTTCACCAGAAAGACTACATCAATTCACTACGCACTCATGACGCCATCAATTATATTGTCAGTGTCATTTTGTGTCATAAAAACATTATTTTGCAGACAAATATCCTAAAAGAGCTTTTACAAATCCCGTATTAGGTAGGCGTTACTTATTTAATTACATGTAAAATGTAAACAAAGTGAATAAAATGTTGTGTTTAACAATTTTTAAACGCGATTTAAGAAACGAATATAACCGATGACGTCACCGCGCATTTTGTACTCGTTCAATTACTAAAACTTTGTTATTTATTTGTTGAAATTTTAATTTGATGGACGATAGAATGCTGTTTAAATATCAATAAGTGCTTTAGTATAACAAGTGCTTCATTTTAATAATATCAAAAAAGCAAATTTGCACATAGTGAAAACACCTAATTGTTGAGTTCAAATGAATATTTCTTGTAATACCTGTGTCTGTGTTGCTTTGCATTTCTTAAAATTCTAAGTTCTCAACTGCAGCAAGCATATTTGTTTCATCGAAGTTAGTCATATTATATTCATAAAACTCAGATATGCCATTATATGCGGATACAATGTGGTGTGGTATTTACCCACTAATTAAGCATTCTACTGGAAATTGTAAAATGCGACATTCGAGAATGCATATTTTTAGAGTTGTACATATTTTGAGAGACATTTGTCGAAAGTAGTACGACTTTTGCTAATAGAGATTCAAGAATAGATCCTCTGCTAATCAGCTCCACCTCGCCGTAGCTCCCACATATCATAATATAGTTTAAAAAATCAGTATATTAACCCCAAAACAATATATACAAGATTGGGCTCTACTACACTTTTTTAACCTCCCCATAATAAAATTGTGGGAGGTTACTTTTACCATAAAATATACTTTCATTTTCTAGTGTTGTTTTAATAGTAGCTGAGTTTCTTTTTGGATTTGTTCCAAATCCGAACAAACCCTATCCAATTTCACTGAGAACTCTTTAGATTTTTCTGTTTCAATTTGTTCTTGTAAATTTCTAGATTCCCTTTCTGCTAGGCCCAAATCAGTAACTGCTTTCAAAATGCTACTGCATTCATCCCTCAATGCAGCTAATAACTTATATGCCTTCCGTGCAGTCTCATCATGTTTGGCATCCTTAAAAAACATAATCGCATAAAAAGTCTGTTTCAGCGACAAGAAGTTAAACATACCTCTTCATTTAAATATAATGTGTAATTTACTTTACTACTTTTTTATATAACATTCAAATCGGTGTGGTCAGTATCAAATTAAAATATTAGATAAATGTTTGCTACCTCAGCGGGCATACTAATTCAACTAAATCCTTTTAATACAGAAGCAAGTATGCAATTACCTGACACATTTGTGTAAGCTAGAAACATGATCAATCCTTTGCCTCAATGCATGATACGAGTAATTTTCTTAGTAGTGGAAACTTCACTAAATAACTCTGTGCAGGACAAAGAAATATCAAGTCAATTTCTTTGTTATCGATTAATTAAGTACCACATAGTTATTACCAGACCCCGGCGCAAAAGTAGTTATGCCAGAGCCGTCTTCACACACAGATAAATATAATGTTTTGAGTCTAGAATCTTATGATTCACATAAGCAAATAAATACATTATTTATAGGAAACAAATACGTTTGCGGTAACAAAAAAAAAATGGCATAAAACTCATAAAATAATAAATTAATAATACATTAGTAGAAATTGGAGAAATTATTATTTATTTGGTGTAGTTTAGCAACTAGATGTAAGAGATGTTTACTGAAACTGGTGAATAAAAAACATCAGAGTTCGGCCACACATTATATATACCTGCAACATTGGTCTGATTGCCTAACAAAAAACAAAAAACTCGACACTTTAACTGGCATACGCCATTTCAACTTTTTGTATCAATTAAGAAAATGTAAATATTTTCTATATGTTTCTTCCCAACAAATTTAAACAATTCTTAATTTAAAATATTATTTTTATCTGTGCACATAATAAGGTACTATATTTTAAAAAATATAAGGAGAATTTTCGACACCATAAAGACAACCGCCACTCTCGTCTTGTCTGGTATTTCTACTTTTTTTTACGACAGCAAATAGGATACGGCAAACAATAATAATAGTAAAAGAAACCGCAAATTGTGCTTTTTATTTTGCAGAAGACTTTAAACACACAGAAAACACTTGAAAAAAAAAGGTACAACAATTATTACCTATTATTTTATTACACAACGATATGTGAACCTCTTTTATATGCACATACACATTATGGAGTCAACATTACAAACTTGTCAGTACATTTTCAGCTTTTGATAGAAGTAAATGTGTCGTGAATTATTATGGCATCAAGTGGTTTTCCATTAAATAAAACAGCGGATTCAAGATTTTCTGGAACTGCGGTGTAACGGTGTAGAACTTTTCTGTACCAGCTGTGAAAAGACACTTTCGCGGACACGCTAGTCGAACATTTTAAAACATGTTTCATCTGAATGTCATAAAAACTAAAATTTAGCATATATACATGGATATTTCTCACGAATCCCTCTAGCCATTCGCGACCTTCAACGTAAGCCAGAAACAGATCAGTATACAGTAATTGATGCACTGAACATTATATTTGATCAACGTCAATAAATATATGTTTAGAGTATTAGGGGATGTTCCTGAGACAGTGAAAGACAAACTGGATACAGTGTGAAACAACCCCGGTTTTTTAACATTTTAGTGTGTAGTAAAGAAGTGGATTATTCAATGCCGGACATAAATCTGCCATCTATAAGAAAATATACTTATTTTAAATATGAGCCAATTACATCGATAGAAGTTGAACGATCCTCTTCACAACACAAGTGGATATTTAGTGACAGGTCGGAGTTTAACTTCGGACTATTTAGAACAAATGCAAATAATATAGTTTTGTTATTCTAGTTACCAAGTGTTTGTGTTTGTGCATCCAACAATAATTGCATCAAAGTATGACTTATAACCACTTCAGAGCCACTTACCTTTAAATATTACGGAATTCACTAGATACAATTATAAGGTAAGATATGGTATTATTGCGCATGAAAATGTTTATACAATTCATATTGCGCAAGGCCGGCGTTTATGTCATAACTACCTCGAAGGGGTCTGGTTATTACAAAAATATGATCAGCAATCATATACTGCTATTAGTGGAGGTCCAGAGGTAGCCATACATCCCTGTTATGGGAGGTACAGTGGCAGACATTTTAAACCTGCAAGATGTCTACTTTTAAGCTATGATTAGTAAAGCGGATTTTTTTGAAAAAATTTAATTTATAAACTCAGTTTCCACCACTAAGAAAAATTCTCATATCACTTTTCTGGTCCCCCATGCCCTTAAAGCAAAGGATTGATCATATAGAAACCTAGTTTATCAACTATTTAAGACAAAACAATTTCACATTTCAATTTAAACCTGTCTAAATTATATACAGTAGTAGGGGTACCAATAATGAATTTTCCATGTGTCTCATTTGTGGTGAAAGTGGTCACGCTACAGGTGCATTTACATCATAAGTGGAGTCGAAATTTCAACTTTAACTAGTAATTTGCGCGATAAATAACGCATAAAATCATCAGTCGAGTGAGGTAGATTGTCATCCCTGTCTGTTAGGGCACCAAAGAATTACAAATTCAAACATCTACGTCATTAGTTTAAGTGTACAAATATAATACGCATATGAGAGATTAAACAACACAGATTACATAATTATTCGTCTTAGAACAGAGTCGGTTGTTATCACCATCTGCCAGCCTCTCAAACTTAGCGCATCCTGACTTCCCACGTTGAGGTTGATCAAGTTTGTCACTGTTACCAAAGTATTAAATGTTTTTTATCAATCATATTTATTGTATAGCTTATTTACGAGAGATGACGTCACCAAGATCATTACCTAATAAAGTTGCTTTTTCGAAATCATTCAAATATTTCAATTTTAGGATTTGTTTATTAAACATTTATTTTAATCTGATGATCTAATTAATATGAATGCGTTTAGGCTTTCATATTTATATATTACTTCATATTAATTGTAACATGCGGAATGCTCAAGAGCATCCTTCGTTACACTATTAATATTTATTAGAAAAATTATAAATTATTGGAAATATTATTCCCACAAACCTTGGCGCTAATAGAGCCCTTATTCCTTAGACTATAATAGCCATATGTCATCAGTCAGCAGTTAACGCTCACGAATAATAGATAGCGCACCATGTACCATAATTCAACTAAATAACGCCAGGTGAAATTCTTTCTCGTCGAACCATTGAACTAATTAGACGTATTTATAATTTTGTTTGGCCTGTAATGGGGATATCATAATTTGAAAAAAAACCTCGTGATGATCACATGAGGTAAGGTTTTTAATTATTATACCGGTAAATACCATCTAATGTTTAAAATATTGTTTTGTTTTTTTAAATTTTCATTAAGAATTATTTTCTTATGAATTTACTTTTTAATAATCAAATTTATTTACGTTTAATGCTTTTAACGTCAAAGCATTTCAACGTTACATTATTTGATTTAAGCAAGATTATCTACATTCAATTTTCAATACTTACTACGTTTTCTACTAAGCCAGTAATATTCATATGAAGTCAACCTTTCTATACTTCGTTTTGAATTACTGTTGGAATATTATTGTACGAGCATGTTTCTACGATTTCATAACCTCAAAATGGGATTAAGGCAGTCACGTGTGAGACACATCTACGCAACTTTTAAATCTATAATCATCGTGGAGCGGGAGCGTATTTAGGAATTTCCTTCATCAGGATAACAAAATAAAAGGTAAGTACTTTTGATTGTTACATGTAAAAGGGATTATTTTCACATGATTGTAGTTTTGGTTCATAAAAGCCAAGTGCCTAAATTTAAATATTAGATTCAAGCGAAATCTATTATATTCCTAGTTAGATTACATTTTACTCCGTTGTTATAATAAACCCGTTGTATATTAATTCGTAGTTGCTTATATCTGGAATTCGCTGTCGCAAATATTTCGTCGTGGTATTGTTTTCATAGTTACTTTTATAGTGATTCCTTAGTGTCAATATTTTATCATACTATTATAATGCACTTTCGTTGGTAATGAGTGTGTTTAAAGTTCATGAGTTTTGAGATAATTTACGAGACATATCTTTTGTAATATAGTTATTTTGTCTCTCGTAAAGAATCTCAAGTTTACCTAATTTTGTTGTAATACATGATTTTTAGTATTGAGGTAAAGTTAAGAGACGTATCTTTTGTATGCATTTTTTTGTTTCTCGTAAACGCCTCAAATTTACCTTGCAGCTAAGCAAATTGTAATATAGTAAATCTTGTAATATGGTATAGAGAGGAAATTATTAAGACTGCTTCTGATTGGTTCAATGCAAATTATTTATGTCTTAATAGAAATAAAACTCAATCATTAGAGTTCTCACTAAATTCAAAAACAAATAACACTGTAAAATTCCTAGGACTTAACATCAATCAAAATTTAAATTGGCAAAGTCATATTGACAATCTTTCGAAAAAATTGTCATCCATCATATATGCTATAAAAAATATAAAATATAAAATAAATATAGATGCAGCTCTAATAACATATCATGCTTTATTCCACAGTACTATGACGTACGGATTATTAAATTGGGGAACTTCTTGCCATACACAAAAAATTTTCATCCTCCAAAAAAGAGCTATTAGAACATTAGCTGGTATTCCAAATTATGAAAGTTGTAAACCGTGGTTCACTAAGCTTAACATATTAACTCTGCCTTCGGCAATTATTTACTTTAATTTAATTTATGTAAAAGAAAATTTGAACAAGTTTGCTACTAATATGGAATTTCATGATCACTTGACCCGGTCACGGACAAACTTAGTAATTCCTTTACACATTAACAAACACAAATAAAACATATATGGGTATAAAACTCTTCAATAAACTACCAATAACTGTGAGAGAGGCACCACTGACTAGGTATAAATTAATCATAAAGAAACATTTAATTGAAAATGTTTACTATAATATAGATAACTTTAGTTTTAGGTAAAATTTTAAATATAATGTATTTTGTTGCATGTTGATATACTTACACATTTTATTATTTGTTGTTTGACTTTAGTATATTTCTTGTACTGTGTGATATATTTATTATATTTTATTTTATAATAATTGTTTACCTAATGTTTTTTATATATCTATGTATTTTTGATCTGTCTAAGCACTACGGTGTAAGAAGACCAATAAATGATCTATCTATCTATCTATCTATATTTTGCATATATTTCTGTTTGATTTTTGCTATACAGTATCGTTGATGCTGTGATAGTTCACATTTTTGTAATATAATAATTCTGTAATATAGTACTATTGTATATATGTAATATTTGTCTTTTGTTTATCTTTATTTTTCCTTGGTTATACTAAGTAATCATGGCGCCCAAGCCTTGAACTCACTGCTCTATTGCTCTCCGTATCTTTACTGTGCTAGCCAGGTTAAGCCATTGACGCTAACCACGTCGCTCGTAGGGTGGCCCACCACTTGAACCACTTGGGCAAAATAAAACCTCTTTTTTTTACAACGCCACATAATGCATCTTTTGAAGTGAATTGTTATATATGGAAAATGCCCCATTAGAGTTTTTCATTCTAAATTAATTTGTTACCACATAAACTACATAGATGACTTAAATCTACTATGGTTGCTTGACCTGTCGGTGTAAATCTAGAACTTAACATATACACATAATTTTTGTTAAAAGCAACTGCAATTTAGCAGAAATATTAGGTAGAAACCTGTAGGATTGAATTAATTTCAATAAAATTATATTATCAGTTCTTTTTTCAACAAACACATGCCGCTTTCTTAAATTTTGTATTAAAATGTCATTTGAAAAATCCATCCCAACTAGCACCAAAGCGACAGTAACCTCGGATGAGTAACCATTACGTAATTGCGTCTAAACTTTGGACTTTGATGTAAAAATAAGTTCATTTGACAAGTCTACAGTCCTTGCCTCACAATTTCTACCAATATGATTACTTTATAGTTATGCAACTTCTACATAGCTTTCGTGGTACATGGGAACGTGGTAGTTACCAGTGGGTAAACGATAGTACCAGCGACTAACTCGCATCACTGAAATGTGACTTCAAAGTTGCAATCACTTTCAAGTAGATTTAATAGTTGCCGCGACGTGCTAGGAACATTCACTATTCCTTTAAAGTAGTGTATGTAATATTCATAGATGTTAATGACGTTACTGCTACCTACAGAACTGTGCACTATTGACCATATGTAAAGTAAATGCAACAAACTTAACTTATATATGTTTGCCTAGACTAGAATTATATGCTGCTACATTCATGCTGTGCAATATTTTATGTTCAAAATAAGGCAACAGAATTTAATATTTCAACACAGTTTTATTACACTACCTTTTCTTCTATATTATCTATCACTGTAATAGTATATTATGCCAAGGAGGTTTATGCTTATTAAGTAAATTGCGACAGCTGACAGGTTTTTTAATGTGAAGTTAGATAAATAAAGAAAGAGCAAAAGCTAGGAGCGTGTTCAGTTTAGACCTTAATGTACGGCTAACGCGTACATTCTGAATCAATATCGGGAAAAATTTAACCATGAAGTGGCAGCGGCAACTTTGAAGAGGTAAATTGTGATAGTCACAACTTTGCTACGACTTTAAAGTGATGCTACAGTCCCATTCGTAGATTTTTAGTAAATATAACTTTAAAGTTACGTATTTGCAGTTTTTGTCACTATCGCCAAGTAGCATTTCTTGGTGAAAACGACCTTAGAGTGATATTTTCTGAAATACGCCATTATTATAACACATGAACCATAATTTCACAATTGACTAAAAAATTTAATTTATCACCATTTCTGCACCAAATATAACAAATAAATACATACAAATTAGTGTTAAGTTCCGAAAAACAATAAAAAGTAGGTTTCGGCATATATTGTGTCATATTCTCGCATGACATTACATATTTTAAAAACAATATTCTCATTAAAAAATGCAAATTTTGGTTAGATTCGGACATTTTATCATTATGTTTGTCAGTAAAATAGCATTCATTATAATTGTGATCCTTAGACCATTGGAAAATAGCAAAAGTTTTGCTATCTAATATTACCTTCTGATATTCTATTAAGTTTCTGAGTTAGGGAAATGAACAAGAACAAGAATCATATGTATGAATGAAACATAAATACAATAAAATCGTTTGGAAGACAAAGAAGGGGAAACATGGATTTGAAAGAGTGGGGAGTAGTAAAGTTTTCTGAAAGCTGCGGAGTCTACACCATGGCGTAGCTGCTCCGGAACCACAATGTCATTGGAACGTAGCCAGACAAGTTCCAGGAACGTGGCTGGAATGTTATCGTCACCAAAAAATATTCCCCATTTTGGTCATAAACACGTATTAGGAACGTTCCTACTACATGCCTGTGACTAGTACCAAAACACTTTAAAGTGCCAACAATAATCATTGCTACGTTCCCGCGACTAATTGTGCTAGTTGGGATGACTTAACAGAAACTTAAATACAATGTTTCGACATTTTAAGCTACCATAAATGTGTTAACCCAACTAGTCTATTTAGTACTTACATAAAATATAATTTCTTCAGATAATGTAAAGGATCTATCGACTTGTCCTGTTAGATTATGTATATCTCTTTGAATTTCTTTTGTATCTTTCAACACCTTCTGTATCTCATTGTTTTGTTTCCTGATATTACCAATTATTTCCAAAATTCTCCTAGTATATGCTGATCTAAAACAGAACGACTACAATTTTTTATGTATCAAACACTGAATGAGATTTGGAACCACTAAATCAATGTCGTACCTTTTTAACACTTGAAAAATGAGATATTACCTATTATTATTCCTATTCATCTGCTGGCATTTTTGCATTAAGCTCTGTTCCAGAATGGATTTCTCTCTTAAATCCTCAGTAAGATTTTTATAAGTTTCTTTTAAACTACTAAGTTTCAGTTGTTCTTCTTGCAACTTGGTTTCCTCGGTAGTTAAGGTATTTTGAAGAGATCTGTATTCATTTAATAAAGGAGTCTGCACTTCATTCCATTGACTTGCTAATTCAACGAGACGATCACTGGCAATCTCAACAATGTTTTTTAATTTTGTCATATTTTCCTCTTTGTTAAGTACTGCTAGAGTTTTAGTTTTTAATTTCACTTTCGATAATGTGTCCTTTAATACTTCTTGCTCCTCCTGCTTCATTATTCTAAGCTAAAGAAAGGATTTGTTTTAATTTACTGGATATCAATGATATCTTATTAATCAGAGTTCATATTTCAGAAACTTATTTTATTTAATTATTAATTGCATTGTGCGAATCAAGACCACTCTCCATTACCCTTATCAGGCCCCCTCAAAGCGCGTGTGGAGGTTTGTATATTATGAAAAAATATATATATAATGTATATCGTCTATAGCGATTGTGTTGAGGGGGCACAGAGAGGGGTTATCGCCGCCTCTCTCTCTTCTATCCATTCGGTAATATATTTGTTTACAAAATTAAAATAAAATGTATTTTCATTAAAATTTTGAAACAACTATAAATACAACATAGCGAACAATGGAATTTAAAAAATATATGTAACAACTTAAGGTTCTTATTCTTAAAAATATTATGTATATCCTTTATTCAAGGGCAAAATATTTCTGGTACGCGGACGCCGATAACCCTTGTGATAATGGTCAGCCCCCCCCCCCCCCCCCCCCCCCCCTCAGAACACACAGAGATTATTGTGTACTGGGATACATCAAATTAAGTAGTCACAGTTCAGTATTTCGTGATTATTCACTATTGCAAAGTTTCGGTTTTGTTTATCAAATATGTTTTATTGGATGGATCCCTTATCAAAGTACCATAAACTGTTGGATAAAGAACAACCCCAGGCTGAATTTCGACGGTGCACCATAGCTTTATAGTGACAGTTTTCAACAGGTTTTCGTCTTGAGAAAAAGCAGTGCTCTAAGAGATGTAGTGTCGAAATATCATTTAACTGTATAAGCATATATGTACAATAATACATAATTTTGAAAAGCAAAAAACATTTAACTTAGATTTAGTGAAAATGATGGTTGGGTGTAATATTCCATGGAAAAAACTAAACAACCTGCTGTATAGGGAATTCTTCTAACATTTTTCAGAACATCAACAAGTGCAGATGAAATGACTAACGTTAGGAGTGAGAAAGTAGTTTATATTTTGCGAGCACACTTGATAGTCGCAAAAAAGGTAGTTGTAAAATTGATAAATGTAATTCCCAGTCAATACCTGTTCCACGTCACCACCACATTAAATGAGCTATGAAGTGAAAATGAGGAAGCAAATAAGGAACATTTTTAGCTGTTTATAATCTGATGCAGTTTCGTAAATGAAAGCAGCTGGGAAGCTTTTGTCTCAAACTTATTTTAACACGGTACATCAAACATGTTTGACACATGTACTTTACAGAATTGTCGAGACCGTTAGATAATATTATTCTGATTTGGACAGACTCAGATCAAGTGTTTTTAATAGCACCAGAGCATAGAAGATTATTTTACGATTGCCTGTGACACCACTATCTCCAGATCCTACTTTGATGCACTTGGATAGAGGCTGCATCTTACTACTATATAAATTGTAAGAAAGTAAAAAAAGTAGTGCAACAGCTAAATGCAAATGACGCAGTTGCTATTTCACATGCTAAACAAGCTTTCGTAGATTCTGAATTTTAAAAAATGTAGCTTAATTTACAGCAATTTTTCAAAAATTCCTTTAGGCATTCGTAGTCTTGAGTGGAAACCAACAACAGAAAAGTTCTCTGTTGTGAATACATGTAATGTTGTATTCGATTTGTGACAATTTGTTTTCCAGTTGAGTGAAACGAAATTAGTGCAACACAAATTTGAAAGTTTCACATGGGAATCCAGGGTTTAATCAGGCCTGATGAGAGGTGGCAATGAATTTTCTTGAGGGGTCCGTGCTTCAGGGTCTCCGAAAGCAAAATTTGAAAATTTTTGAAAAAGAAAATCATACATAGCAAAAACTAAATTTTATAAATGATTTCTGCTCTAATAATTTATGTTATGAATGAATTTAGGATACATACATAGATTCAAAATGATGTGGGAAAAATCATAATATATAGCAGAATCAACTAAGCATATTTTTGGAAATTCTCAGCCTCAAAATGATTCTGGCACGGATTTTCACACAGGGAATGAGAAAAAAACGACATTTTCTTTAACAGAAAAATTATTCTCTTAATAAATGTTCTTAGTATAATTATTCTACTATATCCTAGCATGTAATATAATTAGTATACATTTCAAATTCGTGCCAGGATTTCCGTGGGAGATATTTTAGAGCACATGCAGTATCTCTGTCTCTTCCATTGTTGCATTGTTCTGTCTTTCTCTCCACGACCCTGGATTTAATACTTTCACTCGATTTGTGGATTTTCTTAACATAAAAAGTAGATTTTTCATGCCAAGCCATTTTAAAAAGTTATACGTCCTTTAAATATGCCTCTACCACTCTGTGGATGTTGAAAGGCTGCTTTCGGAGTATTCCTGGATCGTGGACAAGAAACGTGAAAATTTCAAATTCAACATTTAGAACACTTCTTACTTTATTAACTTGTATATTATTGTACCGTCTCACAATTCCACCTTTCATAGTTCTGAAATAGCAACCTGCTAATAACATATCAATATACAAAAATATTACTAATTGCATGACATTTTCTAAAAAATTTGAATTAATATGAAAATTTTTGTTTAAATTATTATTATTACTTGTATGTGAATTTAATGTATTATATATTTCAATAATTTTAGTTGAAAATATTGCAAATTAAATTTTTATAATTTTCTTCTGGCGACATCTTTTGCGGTGAGTGGCTGAATAACCGACCGAACTTGACTGGCGGACTTTTAAGAGTCGTGCCTGTTGTTATATGTAAGCTTACAATGGCCCAGACCCTTCTTCTGTAGTCATCCGCATATACAACTCTTTATAATGGTTATTAATTATATTGAATGGTTACTGTACCTGCGAAAGTTGTAGTTCATTAGTTTTTATGGTTTCTTGCAAAGTTACATATTTAGATTTAACATCTTCCAGCTCTTTTAAAAGAACATCAATTCTACTTTCTCTAGACTTTTCTATGTGTTCTCCCGTAACTACCTTTTCACTTGCTTGTACGTCTTCTGATGGCATAGCCAATTTCACATTATTTTGTATGTTGTCTACTAAAACATTTTGATTTTGTTTTTTCATAGCATCCAGTAATTTCCAATTGTTCGGAAATTCATTGTCTTTGAATAATAAGGATGGTATTAATTGTCGAGAGGAACATTGTTTTGTAACATCAGGAACGTTATGTATCCAGTATTGTTTTAATGCTGGAAAAGAAAGTTTACGTTAAATTCTAATTGTGTTACTAAAATTATACAGAAAAACAACATTTAAAAGGGTTTAAAAGTTAATGAAATTAATTAAAATATTTTTCAAATTTACACATGCTCTCTTATTATAACTATTTGATTTAATCAAATAAGTAAGTTATAACCGGACAAATATTTTCAATAAATCATCATAAAAAAGAAAAAATGTTTTCAAATTGATTTCTTAACACACTAAACTAAGAAATTAACCTTAAGGTGCCCATGTTCAGAACTGTAATGAGCCACGAGACTGATTCTAGCAGCGAAACTAGCAGCGAAAAAAATTATTTTTTTGTTTGCATTTTTGAATACATATATTGATAGGTAATGATAATATGAACGTTTTTACCTACAAATTATGACCCAAGTGCTAATAAGAAGGCTATTAGCCTCAAGTTTTCAAAATAATTTTGACTGCCAACGCGCATTTTTCAGGTAAAACTCGTATTGCAAGAAAAATACTAACCTGGCCTTTTTCGGACCGATTTTATAAGAAAGATGGACTCTTTACCTTTAATTGAAAAAAAAATTAAATCCGTAGTACATCTAACATAGAAGTTAGGTCAGGAACGAGTGGACAGCGTTTTCGCTGCTAGAGCGTAATTTCTCAAGTAACATGTTAATAAAAAAAAAATTGAATAGCCTGGCCGATTTCAGACCACTTTTAATCGTAGAATTGGTTCTTTAGCTTTGATTTAAAAAAAAAATTAGGTCCCCAGTGCATCTAACATAGAAGTTGGCAGCGAAACAGGATACAGCGTTTTCGCTCCTAAAGCGGAATTTCCCAAGCAATATTTTAATTAAAAAAAAGTGAATTGCCTGGCCCATTTCAGACCACTTTTAATCGAAGGGTGGGTTCTTTAGCTTTAATTTAAAACAAACATTAAGTCCCCAGTGCATCTAACATAGAAGTTAATCGCAAAATAGACGTTCACGCCGGTCTCGCTGCTAGCGTATTTTTTAAGATATACTAAAATAAAATGAGAACTATTAACCTGGCCCTTTTCGGACTTATTTTTATCGAAACGTGGGCTCTTTACCTTTAATTGAAAAGAAAGATTAAGTCCCTAGTACATCTAACATAGAAGTTAGCCGCGAAACAGAATACAGCGTTTCCGCTGCTAAAGCGGAATTTCTCAAGTATTATTTTAATTTAAAAAAAGAGAATAGCCTGGCCCATTTCAGACCACTTTTAATCGAAGGGTGGGTTCTTTAGCCTTAATTTAATACAAAAATTAAGTCCCCAGTGCTTCTAACATAGAAGTTAATCGCAAAATAGACGTTCACGCCGTTCTCGCTGCTAGCATATTTTTTAAGACATACCTACTAAAATAAAATGAGAACTATTAACCTGGCCCTTTTCGGACTTATTTTTATCGAAATGTGGGCTCTTTACCTTTAATTGAAAAGAAAGATTAAGTCCATAGTACATCTAACATAGAAGTTAGCCGCGAAACAGAATATAGCGTTTCCGCTGCTAAAGCGGAATTTCTCAAGTATTATTTTAATTTAAAAAAAGTGAATAGTCTAGCCCATTTCAGACCACTTTTAATCGAAGGATGGGTTCTTTAGCTTTAATTTAAAAGAAATATTAAGTCCCCAGTGCATCTAACATAGAAGTTAATCGCAAAATAGACGTTCACGCTGTTCTCGCTGCTAGCGTATTTTTTACGATATACTAAAATAAAATGAGAACTATTAACCTGGCCCTTTTCGGACTTATTTTTATCGAAACGTAGGCTCTTTACCTTTAATTAAAAAGAAAGATTAAGTACCTAGTATATCTAACATAGAAGTTAGCCGCGAAACAGAATACAGCGTTTCCGCTGCTAAAGCGGAATTTCTCAAGTATTATTTTAATTTTAAAAAAGTGAATAGCCTGACCCATTTCAGACCACTTTTAGTCGAAGGGTGGGTTCTTTAGCTTTAATTTAAAACAAAAATTAAGTCCCCAGTGCATCTAACATAGAAGTTAGCCGCGAAACAGAATACAGCGTTTCCGCTGCTGAAGCGGAATTTCTCAAGTATTATTTTAATTTTAAAAAAGTGAATAGCCTTGCCCATTTCAGACCACTTTTAATCGAAGAGTGGGTTCTTTAGCTTTAATTTAAAAATAAAATTAAGTCCCCAGTGCATCTAACATAGAAGTTAATCGCAAAATAGACGTTCACGCCGGTCTCGCTGCTAGCGTATTTTTTAAGATATACTAAAATAAAATGAGAACTATTAACCTGGCCCTTTTCGGACTTATTTTTCTCGAAACGTGGGCTCTTTACCTTTAATTGAAAAGAAAGATTAAGTCCCTAGTACATCTAACATAGAAGTTAGCCGCGAAACAGAATACAGCGTTTCCGCTGCTAAAGCGGAATTTCTCAAGTATTATTTTAATTTAAACAAAGAGAATAGCCTGGCCCATTTCAGACCACTTTTAATCGAAGGGTGGGTTCTTTAGCCTTAATTTAAAAGAAAAATTAAGTCCCCAGTACATCTAACATAGAAGTTAATCGCAAAATAGACGTTCACGCCGTTCTCGCTGCTAGCATATTTTTTAAGATATACTAAAATAAAATGAGAACTATTCACTAAAACGACAGAATTTTTTCAATCAATTCCAATTTTATTACCTGAAACATATTACAAAACTAGAATTCAATTATAAATAAATATTATTTAGTTTCATCCCAATCCGTTTAGTAATTTCGCCACTATCGTGCTAACACACACACACATTCCTAAATTAATGCATGACACTCTCAACGTTGTAAAATGTAGCGAGCAGTTTTTAAGCGACAAAAGATATTTTTTGTATGTAGTCAGAAATTGACCAGGACAATTCAAACTGATGTAAAAAATGTGCTCTAGTAGCACGGGTGGTCAATTGCGACTAACTCCAGTGCTACGTGTACTAGGGACTAAAATTTTTTGAAATTAGAGCTACACAACCCATCCTTCGATGGTCTAAAAGAAGCGAAGCTATTCAGTTTTTTTAAAATTTACATTTAAGTTTAAATTTTACGCTCTAGAAGCGAAATCGCTGTCAACGGTTTCGCGGTTGAAGGCAGAGAGCCCATCTTTCGATTAAAATTTGTTTGAAAAGGGCCAGGTTAATATATTCTATTTTATTTTAGTTTAACATAAACAATTCGGTAGCAACGGAAACGCTGTCAACGGCTATTTCGTGATCAACTTCCATGTTAGATGTACCACGAACCTAATTATTATTTTTTATTCAAGGTAAATAACCCACGTTTCGATTAAAATCAATCCGAAAAGGGCCAGGTTAATGGTTCTCATATTATTTTAAGTGTATCTTAAAAAATATGCTAGCAGCGAAAACGGCGTGAACGTCTATTTTGCGATTAACTTCTATGTTAGATGCACTGGGGACTTAATTTTTGTTTTAAATCAAAGATAAAGAACCCACCCTTTTATTAAAAGTGGTCTGAAATGGGCCAGGCTATTCACTTTTTTAAATTAAAATAATACTTGAGAAATTCCGCTTTAGCAGCGGAAACGCTGTATTCTGTTTCGCGGCTAACTTCTATGTTAGATGTACTAGGGACTTAATCTTTTTTTTCAATTAAAGGTAAAGAGCCTACGCTTCGATAAAAATAAGTCCGAAAAGGGCCAGGTTAATAGTTCTCATTTTATTTTAGTATATCTTAAAAAATACGCTAGCAGCGAGACCGGCGTGAACGTCTATTTTGCGATTAACTTCTATGTTATATGCACTGGGGACTTAATTTTTGTTTTAAATTAAAGCTAAAGAACCCACCCTTCGATTAAAAGTGGTCTGACATAGGCCAGGCTATTCACTTTTTTTAAATTAAAATAATACTTGAGAAATTCCGCTTTAGCAGCGGAAACGCTGTATTCTGTTTCGCGGCTAACTTCTATGTTAGATGCACTGGGGACTTAATTTTCGTTTTAAATTAAAGCTAAAGAACCCACCCTTCGACTAAAAGTGGTCTGAAATGGGCCAGGCTATTCACTTTTTTTAAATTAAAATAATACTTGAGAAATTCTGCTTTAGCAGCGGAAACGTTGTATTCTGTTTCGCGGCTAACTTCTATGTTAGATGCACTGGGAACTTAATTTTTGTTTTAAATTAAGGCTAAAGAACCCACCCTTCGATTAAAAGTGGTCTGAAATGGGCCAGGTTATTCACTTTTTTTAAATTAAAATAATACTTGAGAAATTCCGCTTTAGCAGCGGAAACGCTGTATTCTGTTTCGCGACTAACTTCTATGTTAGATGTACTAGGGACTTAATCTTTCTTTTCAATTAAAGGTAAAGAGCCCACGTTTCGATAAAAATCAGTCTGAAAAGGGCCAGGTTAATAGTTCTCGTTTTATTTTAGTATATATTAAAAAATACGCTAGCAGCGAGACCGGCGTGAACGTCTATTTTGCGATTAACTTCTATGTTAGATGCACTGGGGACTTAATTTTTGTTTTAAATTAAAGCTAAAGAACCCACCCTTCGATTAAAAGTGGTCTGAAATGGGCCAGGCAATTCACTTTTTTTAAATTAAAATATTGCTTGGGAAATTCCGCTTTAGGAGCGAAAACGCTGTATTCTGTTTCGCTGCTAACTTCTATGTTAGATGCACTGGGGGACCTAATTTTTTTTAAATCAAAGCTAAAGAACCAATTCTACGATTAAAAGTGGTCTGAAATGGGCCAGGGTATTAATTTTTTTTTTTTATTAACATATTACTTGAGAAATTACGCTCTAGCAGTGAAAACGCTGTCCACTCGTTCCTGACCTAACTTCTATGTTAGATGTACTACGGATTTAATTTTTTTTCAGTGAAAGGTAAAGAGTCCATCTTTCTTATAAAATCGGTCCGAAAAAGGCCAGGTTAGTATTTTTCTTGCAATACGAGTTTTACCTGAAAAATGCGCTTTGGCAGTGAAAATTATTTTGAAAACTTGAGGCTAATAGCCTTCTTATTAGCACTTGGGTCATAATTTGTAGGTAAAAACGTTGATATTATCATTACCTATCAATATATGTATTCAAAAATGCAAACAAAAAAATAATTTTTTTCGCTGCTAGTTTCGCTGCTAGAATCAGTCTCGTTAATGAGCCCTGTGGAAGAAACTAAGGCAATGTTTTCACTTTCGTGTTCTGGCCATTTCAAGAGTTAAGTCAATGATATTGCGATCCCGACTATTATATAATAAAATATAAATGATATTATAAGTATCTTCTCTGCCTTATTTTCTCCACGTACACAAAATTTATAATAATTTTACAGTAAAATGTTACGAAACAATCAGCGATCACTTCAAAGCAAGTGTTTAGTAACTTATTGAGTATTTATCTATATATATTTAAGTATTATTAAACAGTCCCTTCTTGCTCTTCATTAGTATTTATCACCTATGTAAATATATTTAAAACACTTAACAACCAGCAGCTATACAAAATAAAAAGTTTGTATAGCTGCTTTTACAGACATTTTGTACTAATTAAGAAGTATTAAAAATCAGCCTCTGATTGATCCTCTTGGCGTAGAGGTCTCCCTTTAAATTTCTAAATATTGTTACAGAAGTGGCAAAGAACTCAACAAAGAGCAAGAAAATATAAATATGCATCTACATATCGTCGCTCCGGAAGAAAAGTGACACAACTCAAAATTTGTATGTTTTGGCTTTCTTGCACAAAAAGTTCACAAATATGATAGACATGTCCCTAGGAAAAGATCATAAATAAAATGCTTTAATTTCGCCACTTTTGCGTGTCGTTCCTCCATCACGATTATAGTGTTGTCAATTTTGAACAAGCCTAACCATTATATTCTTCGTCAATTTAATTCAATTTTTATATAATTGTTGCACATTCTATAGGATACCCTTCGCAGTTTTTTTGTAAATAATAGTGGTTTTAGGCATGTTTTGTTTAATTACAAAATGTACAAATTCTTTTTTTTTATTTAAATAATTAATAACATTTTTATTTATCGATATTGTTCAAAAGCAATAGGGTTCTTCCTCTAGGTAACACTAACTTAGTGCCCAAATTCAATCAGGCTTTTCGTTCTTAAATTATCGTGCTTACAAGAAACGTGACGGACGGACAGACAGATTGACGGACGGACGGACGGACAGACAGACGGACGGACATTTTGAAAGTCTTTCAGAATGCAATATACCGACAATATACTCTTCGTTTTGTATTTGCGAAAAACGTCATAAGTTTAGTCGAGTCGTGTGTTTGAACTGAATGCACTATATTGAATCAATAGATTTGCTTTAATAGCAGCGATATAGAAGAAAAAACTAATAGTTATATCTCTCTCATTACAGCTTATTCAACAAAGTGTTTAAAATGCTAGCTATTTTAAATTCTCTTTTCTGCAAAACTATGTTTTGTGAGTTGTCACTTTTCTTCTGGAGCGACGATATAAGTAATAATAGTAATATTTATTGCAAATATATTTTGTTCTGTTTTTAAGAGTCGGAGCTGATTTAATACATGTTATTATTTTAATACTAAGTAATCTAGAGATAATTAAATACCTTCATTTTCATTTTTTAAATCGGGAATGTCTAAATTTATTGTCTTCAATGGACAATTATTCCCTTGACTATGAACCAAATATCCACCATCATATTCCCTCACTCCACTGCTTAAAAAAGATGAAGGGATCCACATTTGCTTTAGAGAATCTCTTATGTTTTCCTCAATAGCTTTCACAATTCGTGGCACATAACCTGTCTGTTCTATTGGGATAGTCTTAATAGTTTCTCTAGGTAATCTTTCAATTAGAAACATTAATACTCTCCTAACTTCTACTTCATTGCAGTATAAAATTGTTTGATATCCCATATCACCCCTAAAACCCAAATCTTTTATATGTTGAGCTAAATTTGATGCTATATTCAGTCGAGAACTCATTGATGGGGGCAGTTTTTTTGGTAATGTTAGGGCAGGGGTTACTGCTTCCAAACAGGTAGATATAGCAGTAACTACCATATCGGCATCAAACTGTTTGAGGCTCTGAATATCGTCTCCGACATCACTGAAAAATATTTCATTTAGATAATTTGCTCTATTGTAGCTTGCAAAACTTAATTAGTTACCATTCCAAATGTTTTAGAGAATCAATTATAATTTTATCAACTTCTTCCATTTTTTATATGTTTAGGGTAATACAAAATAACTATAGTTTCTAGTAATATTACAAACTATATTATCCCATTTAAAATCACAGATTCTAAAGTAATTTAAAATTGTCAATAAACGTCAAACTGACAAATACTCGCACAGAAGTAAGAATAGAATCAGATCAGCAGATTTAACCACACTTTTTCGAAGTAATGGAATTTCTATGTAAGTGAATATGAAGAACCAGAAGAGTAGAGATCACTCTTCATTGAACTTTGAAAATCACAGTCGTGTTCTCACGATAGGAACGGTAAAAAAAGAAGTTGCTGTGACATCATCATTGTAGGTACTTCGTTATGACACGGTGATAGATTTGTCTCACGTTCTCTGCAGCAGGATTACTACATCGGTTAATGAATTTGACAGTGATTTTATTACTTTGGTCGATGTTCTTCTAGCCGATGATAAAATTTTAATTCAATATTCTTCAATAATTGTAACCTATAAGTACTAAGTAGAACATGATCCAGTTCGACTGGCGGGCGAGAACCACAGTCGAGCCGCTCAAATTCGTATGAATCAGTGGTCTGACCATTGATCAACGAGCCTCCTCTTTGAGGAGCGACCGTGAGGGCGTCAGATTTCGTTCACTGTGGGCGCCCATTAATTAAAGGATAAGTCTTCAGTTACAGCAAAATACACAATGAACAGCAACATTCTAAGGTTATAGCGAAATGATATGGCTCAAATGTTAGTTTTCCCTAGAGACTGCAGAGGGAATTTAAAAAGACATTTTTTTAAATTCCCTCTACCGCGGACCGAGCGGAATTTTCGCCTGCCAGTATAATTGGGGTATGTGAAGTACATATACTAACTACCTATGCAGACAGAAATCGATAATTATTCTGTTCTGTTATTCACCTTTGAGGTCCAGGGGACAGGTAATAACAAATAAAGTATCACAGTACTAATATGTATTTTAAGGTTTTACTTTGTTACACTCACATGTACATGTTTCTTACATCTACCCACCCTCTCTAGTCCCCCCAGAGGGCGCCAGTTCCCCGGTACATCGAATCCTCGTACATCGATATTCGATTACATATAAATTCTTACAATATAATAGCCAACGGAACATCCCCCTTTTCTTATTTATTTATTTTTTGAGAGATATAGTAACAGTAGTATATATTTTAAACAAATTAAAATTAAGAACAAACATAATCAGATAAGTAGGCTGGCTTACATTTAGGTCTACTTGGTCTTACATTAAAAGTAGAATTTTCACTTGAAATAGGAGCACTGTGACTTGGTGGAATTTCCACGTCACTTTCAGTCTTGGTCTCACTTTGCACTTCACTGTGAACCCCACTATTATCTATAGAGTCCGTCATTAACTTAGAACTAGGTACATTATTTACAATATCATTATTAGACATGTGGAAATGTGCAGGCACAGTGGGAGTTATATTATTAGGCTCATCAAAATAATATGGCGCTTCGATGAGATGCCATCGGTTACGTCTAAATATTCCGTAATCAGTCTGTACCATATAAGAACGTGGCTCATTACACTTTTTAATAACGCGACCATATTTTCGTATATCTATAACCCACACTGAGTCTCCAACATTGAGTTCTGACAAATCTTTAGAATTATGCCGTACATTAAATTTAGAACCTAATTTGCCTTTTGCCTGTTCCTCTCTTTCCCTAAAAGATGAGGTATCTACCAATGTATTTAATTTGCTAGGCAAAACCGGTAAGTGAGTCCTCAGTTTTCTAGCCATGAGCAATTCTCCTGGACTAAACCCATTTTCTAGTGGAGTTGATCGGTAAGCTAGAAGAGCTAAATGAATATCTTGGTTCTTTTTAAGTAAATTCTTTGCAACTTTTACAGCTGCCTCTACGCATCCATTTGAGCGAGAAAAATAAGGACTACTCGTAATATGAGTAAAATTATACTCTTAAGCAAAATTTTTAAAAGCTGTTTGGAATTGGGGTCCGTTATCGGATCTTACAATTTCAGCTATACCATATCTTGAAAATAGTTCTTTCAGTTTCCCAATGATAGAATATTCAGTTAAACGGTTCAATTTAAATATTTCAAAAAATCTGGAATAATAGTCAGTTACTATCAAGTACCAATCATTGTTTTTGAACAAGTCTAAAGCAATTTTTTGCCAAGGTCTATCTGGTATAGGTTCTTTGTGAAAAGTTTCATGAATATTTGTACGAGCTTCTACACATTTTGGGCAAGTACGGACCATTGTTTCTATCTGTGAGGATAAACCAAACCACCAAATAGAGGTTTTCGCACGTTCACGACATTTAACTATACCTTGATGTCCGGTGTGAATATATTCCAAGCATTTTAGTTGTAAACAAGAGGGAATTATAATTCTAGAACTTTTCAAAAGTAAATTTTCAGTATAAGTGATATCAAAACGAAATTGGTAATATGGTATTAATTCAATAGGTAATTTTGATTTTAATGGCCATTCTGTACAAGAGTACAGAATTAGTTTACTTAATACCGGGTCTTTTCTCTGTTCCTCTATTATTAACTGCATAAAATTATCTTTCACTGGTATATGCTTTACTACGAAATTGACATGAGCTTGAATGTCGGAGTCCAACAACTCATCATCTTTTGGAACAGAATTTACAATAGGTCCACGTGATAAAGCATCGGCTACGACTAGATCCTTGCCTGGGGTATATATAACCTCATAACAAAACCTCATTAGTCGTAATCTAAAGCGCTGTAACCTTGGAGTCAGTTCATCCACAGGCTTACTTTGTAATACTTGGACTAACAGCTTATGATCAGTTTCGAATATTACTTTTGGTAACCCAGTTATGAAGTTTGAAAATTTTTCTGACGTCCAGGTTAATCCTAATGCCTCTTTTTCAATTTGGGCGTACCGACTTTCAGTAGGACTTAGCAATCTGCTTGCAAAAGCTATGATTTCCCTAGTATTGTCTGAATTTATTTGCATGAGTGCTCCACCCAACCCATATGACGACGAGTCGGCGCTAACAACAGTCTGTTTACTCGCATCAAAAAAAGCTAATGAAGGAGCCTGTTGTAGAATCATCTTAATTTTTTCCAATGCTTGGACCTGCGCAACATCCCATTTATATTCAACGTCCTTTTTCAGTAAAGCTGTCAAAGGTTCCAATATAATAGATTTATTTTTAATAAATTTACCAGCAAAATTGATCATTCCTAATAACCTAAGAAGTTCAGTTTTGTTAGTCGGTTCAGGAAACTTAACTATTGCTTCTACACGAGAAGGATCAATAGATATTGAATTTTCAGAAATAATATGGCCTAGGTAGCAACCAGATTTTACACCAAACACGCATTTACTCTTGTTAAGTGTTATGCCCTCTTTAGTTAATCTCGACAAAACTTCCCGCAATATAGAGTCGTGCTCTTCAATTGAATCTGCATGAATCAGTACATCGTCAATGTGCACTACGACTCCTTTTAAACCTGCTAATAGTTTAGAAAACTGTATCGAGAAGTACTCAGGAGCACACGAAATTCCGAAGGGTAATCTTTTAAAGAAAAACCTACCAAACGGTGTAATAAACGTAGTTAACTTTTGGCAATTTTCAGTTAATTTAATTTGGTAAAATCCCGATGTAGTATCTAATTTGGAAAATATTTTAGATTTATTTAACTGACCTAGGATCATTTCGATATTAGATATAGGAAAATAGGAACGTAATACACTTTTATTTAATTGTGTAAAATCACAGCAGAGACGAACGCCACTGCCTTTTCCTACGACCACAATCGGGGCCACCCATTCAGTGTACTCATCGATCGATTCTATTATTTGTAATTTAATGAGGCGGTCTAATTCATTTTTTAGTTTATCCATAAGCGGTAATGGTACTTTACGTGGAATGGATTGAACGAACGGTTTTGCCTCTTTTTGTAACTTAATTTCCATTTCGGATTTAAATTCACCTAACTCATTAAATATCTTGGGAAATTCTTTACCTACATCGACTTGAGATTTAGAATCATTAGAGACCTGATTTATCTGAATACCCTCACAAGGAAACTCAATAATTTTTAGTTTTAACAAAACATCTCTACTCAAGATAGGTATTTTTAAATCGTCTACAATGTACATATCAGAGTATATAACCTTGCTTTTATACTTTAATTTAACATTTATTTTACCTAGTAGCTTTAAGTTTTTGCCATTAGGACCGGAGAGTGTTACATTACATTTTTCTATTCTACTTAACATTTCTTGGTTTAACATACTACTAGGGACACAAACAACATCTGCTCCAGTATCAACTAGAAAATCTAATGAGAAAGAGTCATTAATGTGAATATTAACTAACCATTTTTTACCAGGAGAAGAATCTATCTGTCCTACAAAATAATTGTTGTTTACATTGGTTACCTGCTCCTCTCCATCTTCGGTTAAGTTGACCGCTTGTACATTTTTCCGTAGCTTCGAGGAACGGCAAACTTTGGACCAATGACCACGTTTTGAACAGGTTCTGCATGATGAATCCTTGGCCGGACATTTCTCCCGGGAATGCGATGATAATCCGCAATATTTACAAGTACCTTTGGAACTTTCCTCTGCTTGAGGCCTTCGACAATTTCTATCCGTCTGGTTTGACTGAGAAGGTTGAAACGTTCGAGACTGTCCAGATTTGCTGCTTCGAGGTGTATTCTTATAGTTCTGGTGACTTGACACCTGATTTATTCGAATTCTATTTTCCTGACGTAAGATTTGATTTTGCTTTGATTGCAACTCCGATTGTTTAGCCGCGGCTATTGCTTCTGCTAATGTAAGTGTGCTTTGCAGCTGGAGACGCTCACTTGTCTTATTGTCTGCCATGCCCACCACGATGCGGTCCCTGATTAAATCTTCCCTCAGATTCCCATAGTCACAGTACTCTGCTAAGCTGTGCAGGGATGTGATGAAATTATCAATACTTTCCCCTGGGTTCTGAACTCGGGAGTTAAACTTAAATCTTTCAAATATGATATTTTTCCTCGGTATAAAATGTTGATCAAAATGTTTTATAGCATCATCTAAGGTTTTTGGAGCACATTTTGCCTGGAGTAACACCTCCTCTGCTTCCTCTCCCATTATGTAAATAAAGAGATTTACCTTTTCATCTTCCTCCTTGTGCTGGAGTCCCGACACATTCATATACCTTACAAATCGCTTTTTCCATTGCAACCATGTTTGTGGAGATGAGAAATCGAACTTTTTCGGATGTTCTATATTAGAGAACGTATTTAATTTTTGCTGATCTGACATGATGAGATCTTGTGCGACAAGTCAAGTATTTTCTTATGATCAATTTGTTGGTTTTCGCGCCAATTCCTGGAATCTAGGATCGTGAGGACGCCTACCCGCGTGTTTTTATTTCTATGCCTAATTAATCTGGCTTCCTTTTACCGCTGCCACCATGTTCTGTTATTCACCTTTGAGGTCCAGGGGACAGGTAATAACAAATAAAGTATCACAGTACTAACTAATATGTATTTTAAGGTTTTACTTTGTTACACTCACATGTACATGTTTCTTACATCTACCCACCCTCTCTAGTCCCCCCAGAGGGCGCCAGTTCCCCGGTACATCGAATCCTCGTACATCGATATTCGATTACATATAAATTCTTACAATATAATAGCCAACGGAACATATTCGTTTTAAAAAAATGTCCCCTATTCCATATTCTCCCACCATACCAAAAATTTTCAGAGAAAAAAGTAGTTATAGGCTGCGTTCATCCGAGCAGATCGCTACCTGAGCGCTCCTTCACTGATCGGTGATCGCTCTGCAACCGGATGAACGACTCAGTGCTGTCCGCTGTCGTTTGTCGAATTTGTCATGGTGTGATTGTTTTGAATTTGAATTGTAAATTGTAATTTGTAATCATAATTTTATATTAAGAGACTAAGAGTTTTATAATTATATTAAATTACGGTTTTTCTTTGTATCCTTCCTTCCCAGATAGCATTTATTATTCCGCGAATGTACATTTTGCATTCCTAATGTTCTAATTGCATACTGTACTAGCCATGTATGTTCCCCCAACATTCTCATATAAATAATATTTTCATATACAATATGAATATACATACGATATGGATCGAGCATACACAAAAGTTTATGTTCATAGTCGCATGTACTATGTATACATGTCAGGGAATGTTCTTCGTATATGTGTTCATGTACATCGTATAAACGTTCGTCGATGATTTTATCTGTATGATAGAGGTGTACATTTTGTAGAAATATTTGGATCGCATTTTTTATGCGAACGGTGATTGGTTAGATTTTTGAACTAATAAAAATAAAACTGCATCACAACTGATGAGACTACCTCTATTGCTACTTTTATATAGTATCTACTTTAACCTTATTATAAAAATAAATAAATGTTTCTCTATCCAGATTTGATTTAAGTACATTTATAATCATTCCCTGTCCAGTGGTGAATAACATCCATTTTATAAATTTTAAATCGTTGGCAAAATTGTAGATGTGAAATATGATTTAAATTTTGAATTCAAACTAGGCTTGTGATCGCGCGCCACGGTCCCTAGGTTAGTGCGCATGCTCAATATTCTCATTCCATTCCTGACAGGATAAAGATAGATATATAATCTTTATCCTCTCAGTTCCATTCCGCTAGGCCTCTGCTGTCAAAATGTCAAATGTCGATTTCAATTTGTTTATGGTTTGTGTTTTGTTTGCCTATGATTATTACTACTTAATTGCATTGCAGTAAGTATTTTACAATAATACAACTACCACATAGTTTAAGGTCTCCTTTATTGTCATTTGCAGATATTTTAATTTATGTTTAGACGCTAAAGTTGAATGTACTTACACTTACCTATCCCTTTGTACTTTTATCAAAGATTATGTCTAATCTTTGCTTTTATTGTAGGTAATACGAATAATGACGTTTGTAGGCATCGATTTTTGGGGAAAAACGGAGGTGGTTTAATTCGAAGTGACTCGTTCCACGAAAAGGAAGTTTGGTGGTTAAACGGAAACAATTTGATAAATCATTGAAAAACAAGAGAGATCCCATATGAAGCGTGGACACTATAAATCTTGTTTTCAAGAAGGTAGGTTCGATCTATTTCAATATTAAGGAGCTTTTATTTATGTAAATCACAACCATCGGTCTTGATTGCAACATATAAATTGTCATATTTGTACTAATTTGCTTTATACCTTTTATAGAAGATTATAAGCTGCAGTTAAATTGAAAAGAGCAGAACTCACATCGGATATACAGAGTGAACAAAAACGAATCAAAGGCCTATGTACAAAGCAAATTATTCCTCCCAAAAGATTATTATCAGATGAAGATAGTGATATCGAAGAACATATTGGAAGGCGTCGACTTCCCAAAGTGAAATCAATTTTGCTGTTACTAGAAGTTGAAAGAAAATATGTTGTTCTTCTAATAACTCTGGTAGGTATTAAAATCACAGTACAAATATTTCCGAATTCCAAAAAAATACCTGTTTTGTAAATTAATGATAATATCAATTAATGATAATATCAATTTGTTTAATTCATTTTTGATTATTTTTATTTTTTTCTGCAAGATGTTTGTAAGATGTTATATTTTTCATCTTTGTTATGGTCAGTTTTTAAAGTGAAACAAATATTCAAATATGCTCTCGTTGTTTCTTTTATAGTTGGAACTAGCATGTGTATCCCCACCTCCTCTAGACAGGAAGAAAATACCTTCTCTGAAAAATTGGAAAAGCCAAAAGAAAGTATTCAACCAATAGGAGCAGTCACAGATCATGTGTTGAGAATGCCAAGTGGAGTTTCGCAATTACAAATATCAGTATCAGCAACATCTAGACACTGGTTTTGGAAATGTAAGCCCTCCAATTTTTACTAATTTTTATTTACTGGCAAAACGTTGGTTATAGCAAAATATGACAGTTCATAAGTAGCAAAGAACAGTTTGTTGTTAACAAAATATCAATTTAAATTCTTGACACAATTGTTTTCTATTATTGCAATTCATTTTTGTATAGTAGACGCAATCGTTATAGTGGCTCAATGCGTGAAAGTATAATAAACACGGAAGATGTTATTCCTGCCAGTTAAACCTCGTCTTGTGTCTCACTCGTAGAGTCACTGTAACGATTGCGTCTACTATAACAAAAAATAAAAATATATTTAAAGTAGCACCAACTGTTTTATTTATACCTCTTCCTATTTTATAATTCAAGATGCATAATTGTTACAACAATAATTAGTAGTTAATAGTATAGAATCATGTTTTGCTCTGGACAATCTAAAACACGATTTGAATTAGATAAAACTTTAAGCTAACATAATATGGTCATCAGAAATAATGTGTTAACTATGATTTTTAGAGTTGAAATTTTCAGTGTTAAATGTTTGATGTATTTTAAAATGATTTTGAACAGATCTTGTATAAACGTAAAACTAATTTTTTTACATATGATATTTTTGAGCCTTTGTAAAGTACTGTTATAACAAATTCAGCATTTGTGTGCTCTATTCAAACAAAATTTGATCGATAAACCATGATTGACTTTAATTGAAAACTAGTGATAAAAACAAATTTTCTGTGCATACATTCCACATTTACTTACATAATGTTCTTCACGAGGAATGTGTATTGTGGAAAATTGGAATAAGTAATAATTGACTATAACAATTAAATACTAAAATTAGATACTGGATTTATTATATGCAAGTATTTCACTCATACCATATTTCAGAGTTTAATATAATTTATTATTTATTGAAATCATAGATGAGTGGCTGCTTTATCATGAACATACTGAGAATGAAGCAGCGACTCATCTATGATTACAGTAAGTCATAAATTATTGTAGTAATTAAACTCTGAAAAAGATACATGGCATGAGTGAAGTATTTATGGTAGTATGGTACCTACAGTTTAATTCCTACGAAGGTAGTACGCATATACCGTGAACGTGCAGCGTACATTATGAATGCAGCATGGACCTTCCTCCTATATACCTCATGTATCTACCAATATTTCAATATACCTTTTTGGTTCATATCAAGTACCATTTTGGTTCATGGGAATGTTGTGGGAATCTTATTCGGATGTTGAGAGGCGGTCATCTGTACGTCTCTCTGACATTCAGATTATATACATTACATGCAAAATGAATATTCATTCTTAGTTCCTTGGTACATAAAGTACATTCCGAGCACATGCTCTGAATGCAAAAATGCTATATGGGTTAGCTTTGCTCATCTGTTGAAATGGGAAACAGAAATAGAAATTTAGTGCTATTGCTTGCGGGTGATATAGGTTTAGATATGAATATTGTGCAAAACATGCAGAAGGATTCATAAATCCGTTGCCATTAAATGAATTAGAACTTCAAGAACGACATAGAACTCCCCGAAATAGACACTTTTATGAGGTTACAATACCGAAAATAGTCGAAAATGTAAATCTCTATCTCCTGCAACATTATAATGTACATTTTCGTGTTTATATGTCACGTCAAACTCTGCGTTCTCCATTTTTCTTCTAATAAACTAATATATCAAATTTTCCGTTTCCGATCACTGATCAGTCGATCACTGAGCACAATTTTTGTTTGCTACAAAAAATGGCGTCCGATCCAAGAGCGCTCAGTGCAAGAAGTGCCGTTCAGCCGAATGATCCGTGATCGCCAGGTAGCGATCTGTTCGGATGAACGCAGCCATTTATGCGTTATCTTCGATTACTGAGTGGAAGTCGGTAACTAACTAAAATATTAGAGAATTTACAAAATAAGACAGTCAGACAGAGAAGACGAAATAGACGAATTAACTCCGAATTAAAGGGACACGACCACTGAACTCTACATAATAAATGGAAGACCAATACAGATATATGCGCGTGAACAAAATACGGCCTACATGCGATTGAAGGTCGGCGGCATATGCGTCGCCGCAGTGGAAATTTAATATTAAAAGTATGTTGGTGCTTGAGTCAGAATGCTTCTTGAAAACATTATGCGCCGACGCCATTATTCTTTGATTTGTCTCCCGTAGCGGGAGGTCTTGGATTAGTGCAGAATTTCAGAGCCGTCGTCAAACAATTCTCTCGTTTTTATCGATTGTTTTATTTAGCAGGTATTTACAGTTCGTGATAAGTTAATCAAACAATATGGTCCGGAATTGTATTGTAGATACTGTTTTGCAAGAATCGCGCCAAAGGTTTGTTATATTTTAAGTAAGTACCTTGTTCTTCCTATTCTATTAAATATACTACTATCTAAATATCGGCGACAACTCCGAGTTTTGGGATCTTTTCTTTTAACGTGGGTAATTTTGTCTGAAAATTTTTCGATAGGCTATTCTTTCCGAGATATCTACTTAACTCTACATGATAAATATATAGAATTCAGTGGAACTTTAGGATACATAATTCTCTAACCTCACCTATTTTCCATAATTTCCGTTGCAAATTTTAAAGTTCATTGCTGTTTGTGAATCTACCTAAATAATTTTAAACAATCCAACATTATTTGCATTACTGATATTGACTTGATCTATTCTAATTTCAAAACAAAATAAGAGGTTATGTTTAATATATGCAATTATACCTATACTGTGTCCTTGCCCACTAAACATGAAAACATTACCGAAATAAAACAGTAATGTATCATCGTTACTTTGTAACATTATTCAATAGATAATTTTAACGTTTATATAACAAGTATGTTATAGATTATGTCCCAGTCAGCAATGTTACAAAGTTATATTATTAAAAACACAACATTAAAGCAATATCCTCTCAACATATCTACATTAATGTTTTAATGTTATATTTTAAATACTACATTATGACTACATTTTTTAAATGTAACAAAATAAACGTTTTAATTTGATTACTACAATAATATTTCAGTAATATTAAAAGAAACATAATTTAATTATGAAAATTATATTTAAATAATGTTCTTTTGATGTACTGTTTGTTAACATTTATACAATTTTATATTTTATAAATATTTACAGGGTGATCTTTAAATGATAGCTACAAGATTCTTTAATGATGCTTCCCCTCTATGTTCATACTTTTGGTTTGGAGATGGCTGAATGACATTTACACAACTCTAAAATTGAATGGATAAAAAGTGGAAATGTAGGCTCATATTTAAAAATGTAATAGTTCAAAATGCAAGGAATATAATATGCTACTGTACAGTATAGTCGCCATTACATTCCTTGCACTTTGTGATGTTAGATTTTTAAATGTGATCTTATATTTTCACTTTTCATCCCTTCAATTTTAGAATTGTGTAAATGTCATTTAATCATTTCCAAACAAAAGTGAAAAATCAGAAGAAACGCATTATGTGAAAGAACCTTATTGTACCTATCATTTAAAGACCACCCTGTAAATAATTATAAAATATAAAATTGTATCATAGAATCATAAAAATTAATTTGAGAATTTATAAAACATAATCACAATTATATGTGCATGTATGACACAATACACTTAGCATTTCAAAACGGCTTGCATTTATAAATTGTTCACTAATTATTAATAAAGCACCAAATATAACTTTTGTGCCTTTCAATGTTGTTTAGAATAGGTGAATTTAAAAAATTAGTTAATTACTTGAAATCCAGAATTACTTAATATAATTAGTTACATTTCGAATTTTAAAACCAAATAAAGTGCATGTATTAGAAACATCTTAGAGGTCACTTGTGCGACAACTGAACAGAAATATCTAGAGGTTTTTGAATTGAAAATAAAATAAAAATTTGAAAATGCACAATTATGCGTAATTGTGCGTTAATACATAGTGTATTACCTGTTCTGAACCAGCTTATGAATAAAACCAGCAGAAGTTTATAAATGTTCTTTATTATTCAAACCCGGTTAAATTATTAGTACGGATGATATAATATTCACCACACAATTTTTTTTCTGATGGACTTTATCATAATCAATTTGGTTTGTATTATGTATTTTGAGATAATGTGCATTATTTAATATACAAAAAATAAACACTGATTTATAAATTGTGTGAAAACAGCATAAAATATTTTGTGTAGACATTCTTTGCTTTGAAAATCGTAGACACTCGAAATTTCGAAACATTCTTTGGTGGTATTCGGGAAGCAACTCTAAACCGCATCTGAAATTAAAACAGAGCAAATTGTTAAAATTATTGATAGTATATGGAACATTCTAAATTCGCTGTCATGGGAAGGAGGAAGTTTAGAAACGAACGCTCGTTTGGGGGGTCCATAAATGTTACAAGGGAGAAGGGGGGGGGGGGGTTGAATATTTAAAATTAAACCATGCAATAATAATACTGTATATTAAAAAATGTGGAATACCATTCTTGCAATCAAAAAACTTTTATTTAATTTGTTTTAGTAAATATTAATAGTCAATTTGTCAGTTGATCCGAACTAATTACTATACGCAGGAGCAATGAAGAAAAAAAACTATAGTGAAGCACATATATTTTCACCTTTGTAGTCGTTGTAAATTTCAAAATATTAATAGAGAAAAAAAGTTGCAACCTTTGTTTCCTACAATATTGGTAATAACTATAATTTCAGGGCAGAACTAATGGGAAAGCAGAAAATCAAGAAAAAATTATTTTGACCGACAATTTTCCAATATAAAAACTTAAGGTGGCCATTCCCTAGAAAGAGATATCCGATAGGGAAATATTTATTATTTTTGCCCATAACTTTTTTTTCTTAGTAAGTATATTTAAAAAAAACTATAAGAGTACCTAAGTAGAACCATAACAAGACTATTACTATGAATTTTCGCTCAATAATTTCGGTGGTTTGCAAAATAGCTCGATTTAAAACTACGAAATAGGAAGATTAGCATAATTTTTAAATTTAAATCTAGCTGTTTTGCAACCTGCTGAAATTATTGAATGAAAATTCATAGTAATAGTCTTATGGTTCTACTTAGGTACTTTTATAGTTTTTTTTAAATATGCGTACTAAGAAAAAAAAGTTATGGCCAAAAATCATAAATATTACCCTATCAGATGTCTCTTTCTAAGGAACGGCCACCTTAAAATGATTGTTCCATGTATATATATAAAATCAAAATTTATTTGATATGATTAAAGAAATATCCTAGTTTCACTTACCGATTCTCCATGTTATTATCTGTTTTTAGTTCTTTTACTAGCAGAAATTCATCGAACTTTGTCGTCTTTCAACAAGTCCTTTTTAGTAGTTTCACCACTTTCATTTAGTGCTTCTAAAATCCGCTGTATCGTAGCTTTAGTTGCCAAGATCAAGTAAGAGTTGGAATTTATATAAGAGTTGCTTGATCTAGATTAATTGCTTCCTAAAATAGGGATTTAAAACATTAGTTCATTAATTTCAAATATACATAAAAACACATTTTTACATTTTCAATAAGTGTGAATCGTTAGCTAGGTAAGTACCAAAGTATTTTTCATCTCTTCTCAATGTAATTTGTCAATGTAAGCTTGATTTTTAAGGAAACCGAACTTTCGAAAAAATGTTAAATATTACTGAAACTTAATTACAAAGTAACCCTGTGCAGCACAGTACATCTTTAGGATGAAGGCAACAGTTTTGTAGCAGAATATATGAAATTATGTTTTCTTAAATCTAATATTAATAAGTGTACCTAATGAGCCTTTTTCACTGGGATTATCGGAAATTCCCCCTTGTGAAAAGAAGTATCGCATTCGTTGCATAAATAAATAACTATCCAGTACATGTACAATAAACAATTATTTACTTACCCTTTGTTTTCGGACGTATTGAATAACACTAACCAAAGATAATCTTTGACTAAACTATTATATAAAGTCGTCATCGCGAACACAAAATATGCTTACTCTTTTGTTTTCGGACATACTGAACACTATTAACTATTTAGGTATTATAAAGCTATCTTTACAAACAAATTCGAGGCAAAATGGCGTGTGACTGACGCGGACTGACGATTCTCCTTTTCTTCTTGTTTAGCCGTCTCGGATGCGTCCGTTACGTTCGGTCTGGAATGGCCAATAAATAGCATTTAGGCGTATCACGTGACTATAGATGAATGTTGGTTTAATAACATTTATCATTATAACCTATAAATGTTATTTTAATTTAACTACAATGTTAATGACAAGTGTTTTTAATATAATTTTATAAATATTACATAATAACATTATGGAGCTGTTATAGAATAATATTGCATTATGTTACATTCCAGTAATATTATCGGAGTGTTTATGAACAATATGGCATACATGTTATATTTTAAACACATAAATAATATTGATTTCTTGTAACATAGCTGTTTTAATAAATAATGTTTTTTGGATGTATTAAAATAAAATTATAATTAAATGAAAACAATATTACAAAAAAACATTGACAAAGTAACTTTAAAAAAATGTTTTTTAATGTTTTAGTTATGTTTCATGTTTAGTGGGTGTTGCTTTGTGTTTATACTTATAAGTGACCTTAACTCCCAGTAATTCTTATTGCATTATTAGTATTATTTTCATTACCCAATCTTATTTTTTGTACTTATGTATATTTTGTATTTATATTACCATCATATATTAATAATTATTTCGTATATTAATATTATGTATGTTACAATTAATTACTTATTATTTCATAATAATAATTATAAAAAACATTTATCATCATAAATAGCTTTTTTGTAATCTTTTATTACATGCGAGTAGGGTTGAAAATCAACTAAGCATGTTGAACCCTCATATCTTTTGTGTAACTTTGTAACACAATACATTTTTATTCTATTCTATTCTAAATTATATTTCGATCTCTGAGGTAGAAAATATGACTTCATTTTTTGGTGGACTCTATATTCAACTCTGATCAATATATGATCGTGCATTATCAAGAACGTTTACTAGAAAGAATTGAATAATCATGTTTTGGGAAAGGCAAAATTTTTTGTTCTTTAGTAAAAATTAAGACAAAGGTTAACTATATAAGAAATGTCAATCTATACACGCGTATTTTTTATGATTTCTGAAAAAAAGACATTAAAAACACTTGCAATAGAAATAGAGCCGGCCCTGGCGTGTTACACAATGCGATTGTGCCGAGACCTCCCGTCGCCATACTTGCGCGAGATTCAATTTTACATACAAATAGGAATAGACATTGGCATTCCATTTATATGGTACAGTTCAGTGGACACGACATCCATTGGAAACGCTTGCCGGATTTGTCGGGTATGCACAGTGTTGCCACATGAGTGTAACGAAATGTCCCTCACACTGGAACAAAATGTCCCATATTTTAGGTTTGTTCCAACAAGAATCCCGAACTAATCAGAAGTAATGTGATTGGTTGAAAACAGTCCCTGATTGATCACCTGACCACATTATAAAGAGCTGATTGGCTCTAAGTAGTTTGTAACTAGTTCGTGATTGTTGTTGGAACAAACCTTTTCTTTGAAAATCCCGCCAAATTTAAATTGTTCAAATTTCACATTGTTTTAAATTTGCCGTTAATTTATAGTAGGTCTTTATTTTTTTTAAATATAATATGGGTAATAAAATATATAAAAAAAACTCTATTTAAACCGAAACTTTTATTAAAATTATACACCATGTACGTAGTATAACAATAAACAAAGACGAAGAAACTCAACATATGATATAGAGTATATAAAAAAATATAATACATACAACATAATTAAGTAACTCACATTGAAAAAAAAAACACTTTCAAATTAATTTCTTACGTCTTTATTCGTATGCCTCTTTAATAATTCATCCGTTGATAATCAATGTCCGTTTTTTTTCTCGTTTCAAAGAGCTACAAATCACACACATTGCATTTAATGTTCTGAATCCGACGAAGATTCTTCCATATTAAAAATAACACAAATGTAAACAAACATAAAACTTCACAAATTTTAAAACACAGTAACTGAGCTTCTACGAACACTAATTAATGAGACTTGAAGGACGGACAGACAGAGACGGAATTACACAGATGTAAGAACATAAGTATCATAATTATAATCGAACTTTCAGTTTTCTATACTAGAGTGCACTATAATGTCTGCCCTCGACATTAGATGGCGACGTAAATTCCTAAGAACGTCCTAATTCAAAAAATGTTTGTTCTCTTTTTTATCACCAGATGGTGAAAATATCAAGCAGCAAAAAGTCCCTCAAAATGATGTAAATATCCCTTTGATCCCTCGTGTAATTAAAAATCCCGCTAATCGGGATATATCCCTCGAAATGGCAACACTGGGTATGCATTAAGTGAATTTGACCAAGATTCTAAAAGACAGGTTGACTCGTTAGAATCGGAAGTGTTACGTCACGCTGTTTTTTCTTCATTTTATAAAACAAATTATATAAAAAAGTTTTAAAATTATTTTGTCAATGAATAATTCTATCCTAATCAGATAGATACCTAATATATGACCATAGAAATACTGGAAGGTTCATATGTGACGTATCTTACGAAGCAATCTATTTCTTTAGTGATCTTGGATTCTGACAGTCAGCTGAGTGTGGTCGTTCTATTAGAATAGCATTGTCGATTTTACACTATTGGCGTCTCTCTCTAATTTTAGTTTTATCGCGTGATTGACACATTGTAGCAACTGCTATATAACTAAGTTCAATGTAAAATGTGGGGGTCAATGGCGCCATTGCTAAAGGATAAAAGGTTTTTCGCCGCTTGTTCTATCTTGTTAATTCTCTAAACTTTGGTATAAGAGTAACAGAGATAGAGATAGTGTTTTGGAAACTCGGAAACCTGAAGTATAGAAGGGATTAACCGGCGGTTGTTACCAAGGGAACGCGAAAAATGCCATATATAACCGTATAACCGGATATGAGCACGTGTACATGAATTTTTAGTTCTTATTTTTTAACCAAAAAATTTTCAAGAGATTTTCAATGAGACCTGCATGTAATCTGTTTTGCTTTGCATTTTTTGGGTCGTCACAGAAGTCAACTTGGATCCAGACATTTTATTTTGTAGTTTATTTTTGAATCAGACGTTAACCCTACTAAATTACAAAAATGTTCCTTGGAGTAAATGGCAAAGTTGTGTTTCGTTTATGAACCACATATCCACAACATGAATACTTCAAACAGATGCGGAGATGATTTACCTCATAAATGCCCAATAGAAGGTTGCCAAGCTGCATATCAAAAAAAAAATCAATTACAAGCACATAAGAAAAAACACCCTGGAGAGGCAGGTATATATTTTTTGAACATGAAGTATAGTTCTAATGTGTACATGTACATTTTAGAAACCCTTTGTGTGTGATGAATCTGGATGTTCGAAAGCATATACCAACAAGGCACATTTAAAACGACATAAACATGTTGTACATCTCCAACAGAAGCATGAATCTCCAATCATGTGCAGCGAGAAAGGATGCGGGCGCGTTTTGAGCAACAAATATGCTTTGAAAAAACATCATAGGCAGATACATAATATGACAAATTATGCATTTACTTGTGCACATTGTTCTCAGGGCTTTCAAAGAAAGAGACAGTTGAAACGGCACATCTATTTGCATACGGGCGAAGTGCCTTTTAAGTAAGTTAATCATCAAAACTGGGGGTCTGGTGCACTTTAGTTCGTCGTGATTTTGAAAATTTTCTAAATGGTAATGAAGAGTATAAGATGAATAGAATATATTAAAAAAAAAAAATTGTTGGATGAACCATAAATTTAAGAGAAAAAAAAAAACCCGAGAGAGGCAATACAAAATCGCGCAACAATCTATATATTCATAGCAAATATATAAACTTTATTAGCAGAGCTCTTAAAATGTCGGAAATATTTCGAACGATTTAGTGAAAAAAAGGCGCATCCCGCACCCCCCTTTTCTTTATCTACGGCGGTAATAGTGCCTGCAGCGCAAATAAATATGAACAATTAAATATCCCAATAAAAACGTATTAACCTATCCTAAAGAAATCACAGAAAAGAATGAAATTAATTTCAAGTTATTTTGTGAAAGAAGGAAAGAAAAATGTAATTTAAAAGGTATATTTCTCTGAAATATATAAATATCCGAACAAATACAATCTAAGTAATCCTTGCAAATGTCAAGATAGAAATAACTTCAATATCCGAAATAACCAACGAACATTTCCGAACTGGTGCAATCTGTTACAATGTCAAATGTCAACATGGAAGTCGTATTCAACATATAAAAACATTGTAAAAATATATAAAATTTGTATATCTCAACCATTAATTGTGATCCTCATCCTCACCTAAATAGACTCGTAAGTGAACTTGTACTTCATTGTTATGGAATTGAAGTGAAAACAACAAATACCTTATTACGAACTAAAGTGCACCTGAGCCTAACATCTTGCTCTTGGGGGAGTTTATGGTGTTTTGGTAGATTGCTAAGTTTTATTTAACTTGACCCTAAAACTCTAGATTTTGCAGTAAAACTATCTAGTGCTCATAAAAAGGTCACACCACCTGAGTGCCGTGTTACTGCTCAGTCTGTCGTCCATAGGTGTGAGCTTTGCATTGAAAATGGTGGCAGTTATTTAAAGTAGTTTTGTGAATTTTCAAAACTTCACCGTTTTGTAATAAATGCCACGAAACGAGGTGCATTCTTCTCTCTTTTCTACTTTTTACTCTAGCTTGGAGGGGCCCATTTTTGGAAAAAGCCTTTGGGAAAAGCCTTGGGTTTTCAATTTTATAATGCTCTACCACCAGAGATAAAATTGTGGAATGAAACTCAGTTCAAAAACAGAATAAAAAAATATTTGCTCAATAATGCTTTTTATAGTACTAACGAATTTTTACATAGCAACTTTTCTTCTATTGCAAACTAATGTGTGAATCTCGTGCAGTATTCTAGAAGCTACAGTGATAAATTACCATACCATACCTCCTATTTATTTTATATTAATAGCTTCTTTTATATCTAGTTTGTCTTTCATGTACTATGTGCTCTCCGTCTTTTACTTCATATCTATTGTTTTATATATTTATACCTTATGTTTCCACTTTTGTACTGTATGTTGACGTGTGTAAATGCTTTGTGTATTTTGACACCAATAAAGTATTGTATTGTATTATAGATGAAAAAAGTCCTACTTTAACCTGAAAAATCGATTCTAAACGTGTGGCGGTTTAACTCTGGGTCATCCTGTATAATAAATAAATGAAATAAACTTTCAATTCTATTATTAAAATATTCGTCAGTTGAATAGTAGGCATTGTTCATATTAATTTAACCCTTTTTTGTCATGCTCAATAAGTTTTCATACCTCGGAAGAGATTAATAAGAGGTTTAATGGTACCGCTATTCAAAGATTTGAGTAATTTGTCATCGTCTTTTTAATACTTTGGCCAGTAGCGGCGTTAGGGTAGGGCATGGTTGGACGAATGCCCAGGGCGCCGAAGGCGTTCCTTTGTGTCTAGCCGCCCTTACATATTATGACTTGGTACACTCTCGGCGGCAGCTGTTCGGCTCAATTACAAAATAACGGTTTAATTTTAGTGATGGGTAACTCATACAGTAAAGGATTTGGCTGAAGAACTTCAATTTGAACCTGCCTTTAAGGCCACAAAAAGAGTAAGATGTGTTAAATGCCAGGTTGATGAAACATTTGTACAGTTAAATAATTACTCAGAATCTTGGTCTTTTTTATATAATAAAAAGATTTTGGAAACATGAGAGCTTCTTAAACTCTGCCTCTGTGATGATCTTCAATTAAAACTAACTGTTTGGGTCAAAATCATATGTGGATGAATGTTGTGTGATGAAATAACTGAATCCCTTCTATATGGCCAAGATGGTGTTGTCCATCTATCTGTCCGTCCATCAATCCATCTGTCAAGTTTCTTGTAAGCATGATAACTTAAAAACGAAAAGTCAAATTGTAATGAAATTTGGACAGTAAGTTAGTAGCTAGAACAAAATCGATAAATAAATATTAATTAATTAATTATTTAAATTCTTTAAATTTATATATTTATATAATTTTTGCAAACATCTGGTGTACCTCAGGGCTCCACTCTTGGACCCCTGTTTTTTATAATTTTTATCAATGACATTGCAGCCAGAATTGATGTTAATTACCTTCTTATATGCCGATGATTTAAAAATATTCAGTCAAATTAACACACTAGCAGACTGCGAACATCTGCAAAGAAACCTACACCATATATATAACTGGTGCATTGAAAATAATCTATCTTTGAATATCAGTAAATGCCATGTCGTATCCTACTCGAGAAAGCATAATACTTGTCTATTTGACTACAGAATTTCTAATATTCCTCTAGAGAGACCTAATTGTATTAAAGACCTTGGTATCCTTTTTGACCCACAGTTGACGTTCGTTGACCATATTGACTTAACTGTTACAACCTCCTATAAAACACTAGGATTTCTCAAAGACATCAAGATCAAAGACTTCAATAATATCGATTCATGCAAACTATTATTCAACTGTCTCGTACGATCAAAGTTGGAGTACGCATCAATTATATGGAATCCAATTTATAACTGTCACATTTCAACACTCGAAAATATTTAACGGTGCTTCCTAAAAAACTTATATTTCAAAACACTTGGGCATTACCCTTCTCAAGGATTTCCCCAAGATGTTCTCCTATCCACTTTTAACTTTGATAGTCTCCTAAAGAGAAGGACTACTCAATCAATAATTTTTTTGTACAAAATTATTCACAATCACATAAAGTGTGAAAATCTCCACAATAACATTTCTTATGTTGTACCGCGTATTGCCTCAAGGCACAGTGATACATTTTTGCTTCCTACCCCCAGAACAAATGTACTGGTGCAATCACCATTCTTCCAGATGTTCTCAAACTATAATAGTGTAAACGCTCAAATAGATATCTTTAACACTAACATCCATAAAATTAAGCAACTGTGATTATTAAAATGTATATAAATGCATATTTTATACGTAAATGTGTATGTTTTACCGTCTTTATGTATTGCAACAATTTGTTTGTATTTACTCACGTTTCACATGTCACTATTTTTGTATTTTATCTATATTCTAATCTACTAAGTTGTTTGTCTTCTGTTCATTTATTTTTTGTATTTTTGTACTTGTAGTTATACATTTATGCATGTATCTACCTTTATCCTGTAATTGGACTTGGTCTATTGGATATTGTAACAAATAAATAAATAAATAAATAAATAATGTTGTTACATTGCAAAACTGGTTAATTAGGCAATAGTCCCTAATGTTTATCAACTTAACAGCAATAAATTTGTCACAAATGCAATAAGATTATGGACCAAGCTTTGACGGCTTTCATTCATCTTACAGTTAGACAAGGCTGTCACTCGCTAATATAAACTAACATTATTGTACTCTTCGCAAATCGGCGAAGAGTAAAATGGTTAGCTTGTTTTTTATTTTTCTTTATTAAACTACTTAAAGTTTTATTTCCTGTGTCTTGCAAAGTTGGATAGACAACTGTTTCAGATAAAAACTGCTTGCTTTTTTCTATAGAATAAGATACCACAAAGAAAAAGATAGATTTTCGTTTGAAGAAAACAAAGTTGACCTTGAAGTGCGATTTAAAGCGTCCACTGATTCAAAGATAAATAATGCCATTTTATATCTCCCTCGAAACATTTTATTTTAAATATTTTTTTCAAAATGTATTGCTCTCGAGATATTTCTTTGGGCCAACTTAAATTAATTAACTTAAGGTGGCCATTCCTTAGAAAGAGACATCCGATAGGGAAATTTTATTATTTTTGCCCATAACTTTTTTCTTAGTACGTATATTTAAAAAAACTATAAGAGTACCTAAGTAGAACCATAACAAGACTATTACTATGAATTTTCACTAAATAATTTCAGTGATTTGCAAAATAGCTAGATTTAAAACTACGAAATAAGAAGATTAACATAATTTTTAAATTTAAATCTAGCTACTTTGCAAACCACTGAAATTATTTAGTGAAAACTCATAGTGATAGTCTTGTTATGGTTCTGCTTAGGTACTCTTATAGTTTTTTTAAATATACGTACTAAGAAAAGAAAGCTATGGCCAAAAATAATAAATATTTTCCCATCGGATGTCTCGTTCTAGGGAATGGCCACCATATTATGTATACATTTCTACTTGTTTATTTGTATTATTTATTTTATGCTATGTAACTGTAACCTTGTTATTATTATTCACTTTTTATTGTTACTATTGCCTAAAGATTTTCTTGTTGTATTTTTGATGATATTAGTGGTTGGTGGCTGGTGACCACTAATATAATTACATTAAGGAAATTATATTTCTTTTAACCTTCCCACCATATTGTGGGCTGTTACTAAAATCGGTCCAAAATCTAAAATTGAGATACAGTAGTATCGCGATAATCCGGATCAATTAAAACTGGTTTATCACATTTTAAATTCAGCTTTTAAAATTGCAAATAAATAAATAAAAGGCTATATTTGACAAAAGTAAGTACCTATCCTATGTCATGAAAACGAAATATTAAAAATATGTAACTACATAATATGTTGTACATACATACATAATTAACATTTCATTACTTTCTTCTGCAGTAATTTCATCTGCTTCATTAGAATTGTGTGGTACCCTCTTTTACAATTTTCGGCACCGACTGAAAAAAGTGATTTTACTCTGATGACTCATGTGTTGTTTTTCAAAAGCAATGAGATTTTTAGCATCATAATCTTTTAAAAGAATGTTATTCTCTGTAGCCCACTATAAAGCAAGATTTAAGCTTTTGAGAGCATCTCCATTTTTAATTCTGACTGGAGTGGCAATTTCCATCACATTATCATCAGACTCGGCATACCATCATTTGCATGAATTAAATTTTCTTGTTCAATCAATTTGTCATCACTATCAATCCAATCGATAGCTTCACCGGCATCTATGTCAACATTCCTAATGCTATGAAGCATTAATGAATCCGCATTAATTTCTTCTGCTAGTATCTTCTATTGCATAGCACTTAAAGGGATCAAATCCCCGGGGTCATCTTCTAAGTCATTCTCGTTTTATGGTTTTAAGGCGACCATTCCCTAGAAAGAGACATCCGATAGGGATATATTTGATATTTTGCCATAACTTTTTTTTCTTAGTAAGTATATTTAAAAGAACTATAAGAGTACCTGAGTAGAACCATAACAAGACTATTACTATGAATTTTCACTCAATAATTTCAGTGGTTTGCAAAATAGCTAGATTTAAATTTAAAAATTATGTCAATCTTCCTATTTAGTAGTTTTAAATCTAGCTATTTTGGAAACCACTGAAATTATTGAGTGAACATTCATAGTAATAGTTTTGTTATGATTGTACTTAGGTACTCTTGTGATTTCTTTTAATATACGTACTGAGAAAAAAAAGTTATGGGCAAAAATAATAAATATTTCCCTATCGGATATCTCTTTCCAGGGAATGGCCACCTTAAAATCGTTTTCCAGCATTTTTCTAAGGAACTGGCTGGTACATTTTCGCAAGCATTGTGAAGCAAGCATACAGCATGTTTTAAGTTTAAGCCCTTAAGGAATTTTACAAGATCAAAGTAGAGTCACCTGAATGAATTCGGATTACAGAATCTAGTAAAATCCGGATTACAGAGTACTTCAAGAGGACAAAAAGGCAATCCGGATTATAGAAGCATCCGGATTAATGTGGGATCGAATTATCGCGGCACTACTGTAACATCAAATGCAGTTTGAGGTCCCAGGAACCCAAAAAAATGGTTTTTGAAAAATGTCTGTGTGTGTATATGTGTTAGCACGATAGCGGTGAAACTACTAAACGGATTTTGATGAAACTTTGCGTGAGGGTTTCTTTAGTGCTCCAGAAGATTTTGGTTGAGATCGGATTACGTTTAGTGCCATTTTGGCACAAGTTGTATATTTTATAATTGCTTACAATTTGTAATTGAACCTTCGAAAAGCAGTTAAAATTCCGATTTCAACGATATATCACACTTGCACCCTTTCGATTTGGTTTCTGTGAAAAAAATTAAGAAACAAGTTAACCATTATACTCTTTGCTGATTTACGACATTTTATATGCAATTGTTCCACATTCTATAGTGTACTCTTCGCTGCTAAATAAATGAGTGACAGCCTTGTCTATCTCTGAGGTAAATGCAAGCCGCCAAAGCTTGGTCCATAATCTTATCGCATTTGTGACAGATTTATTTCTGTTCTGATAAACACTAAGGACTATTGCCTAATTAGCTGGTTCTACAATGTAATAATATATAATATAAATATATAAATTTAAAAAATTTAATAAATAACTTTTTTATTTATTGATCGATTTTATTCAAAAACAATAGGTGCTCCCTCTAGCTTCAACAACTATACAGCTTTACTGTCGCATTTAATTTCAGATGTTTTAGCACGATACTACTGAACGGATGTGGATAAAAGTTTGCATGAGGGTTCCTTTAGTGCTCCAGAAGATCTGAAAAGGTTATGGCTGATATCGGATTACGTTTACTGTCGTCATGGTACACAATTTAGTACTATTTTCGGTTTCAAAGATCCACTGTGAGGAGGTTCCAGCCGCTTCCAGTAGCTGCCGATTTTTTCTAATAAAAATGATTTAAAAACAAACATGAACCTAATAATTGCTATCCCTATTATATTATCTTTAGCTGTTTCACTAAAAATTTTTATTTGAATATACCCACTGTATCTTTAATTACATATATCTAATTTTAGGTGTTCCACTTGTAATATTGGCTTTACAGAGATCCATCTGTATAATAAACATCTCAGAAATCATAGGACGTTCAGCTGTGATTGTGGTGAAACTTTTGCTAGATGGACTTTACTCTGTGCACATAAGAGAACTTCATGTGACTCAAAACCAGGTATATCCTACGTCTTTATTAATGTTATATTGCTATGCTTATTTGAAAACCTGAAGTCTCTGTGAGTGTGTATGATAAAATAACGTGCCTATTCATTCTTATTCTAAATATGTGACGAACACAAGGGTAGCTTATGATAAGGCAATAAATTCCGTAACTTTCTGTAAATACATAAGATATATAGGTCACAATGTACAATTATGTACTATGGAAAATTATTAAAAGAGATTGGGTTTTATAAAATTAGAGAAACATTTCCTTTATAGATTTGTACAGCTTTTAGTAACTGTTACTGTAGTTTATATACAATACATCTTTATTCAACACATAAAGGTTATATAAGAATACACAATACTTATTGGACTAGTCAAAAGAAATTGCAGCCATACATATGAATAAAAAAACAATACAGACAAATCCATTCTTATAAAAAATGCACATTCACAGACAATTTTACCTCAATAAAAATTACTTTTAGTATAAAACATACAATTATAGTTTTTACGAACTCAATTGGAACAGCACAGAACTAGGAGATCTTATGGGGTATTGTCAATATATTGCTTCACATTGAATGAGAGAGCACAGAATTTTACAGATTTATATTCACCACTCCTCGTCTACAGTCCATGTGGACTTGATCCGCCTGTCACATAGAAATATAGGTGGGATTAGATGCTTAGCAAATTTGATTTGTCAACACCAACCTCGTTCAGAGTTTTTGCATGCCATAATATATAAAACAAAAAATACGTATGAACTATTTGTATCGTATGATCTGTACGAGGCAGTGCAGTACAGCTAGGCATCGTTATAAATTACTTAATTCTAGTGAATATTTGAACAAATTATTAGTTTTATTATTTATGTGTTTGAGTGATTTTTTGCAATTAATTGTTTAAAATGGCATTTTGGAGACCTTTCAATAGTAGTGACAATAAAACTGACTATTTTGATACAGAGCCTATATACAAGTGGAATTTGAAAATAAAGACACGTTCAAACTCAAAGGGTTATTTTAAATACTTACTCGTGTTTAAAAATATTGATTCTTGATTGATAATCAAATTCTTAAGAGGATTTGAGAATTAACCAAATTTAGCCGTACTACAATTTATAGGGTTATTAGAGCCGGGGATGTAGTTGATCATCCTATGAAATGGAGAAGAATTGGACAAAAACTTAAAAAACTGATATCGCGTCCAAAAATGTCATTCGTCGATTTGTGCATGACTTTTACAATGAACAAAAGGCGCCCACATTAGAAAGGATTAAGGATAAGTTATGCGACTATCCAAATTGTAACTATCAATCGTTAGATACTTTGTGGTTGCGGTTTTAGGTACAAAAAATTGAACAAACGAATGGTGGTTATAGAATCAGCATGCATCGTTGATCATCGACACGAGTACAGGCGTAAAATAAAAGAATGCCAAGATGCAAATAGAGACATAATTTACCTCACAATTAAGTGAGTCTGTCTTAAAGAATATAAAGATAATAGTAGACGAAATAGGCAAAAGCGGTATATGGAGAAGGTGTGTATCTCATATGATAAAAAAGGAAAATGAATATTCTATATTACCACCTATTAATCCTATTATTATTAATGTAAATACCGATTGAAGTTCTGAAAACTCGGATAGTGACGAATGAAATATTGTTTATTTAAAGTTCATAGACAAAACTTTTTTGAAATTTGTTTATTTAACGTCGACCTATTTTCGCTACTGAGACCAATTACCGATGCCAGGAAACGAGTTCCCTGTTTAAAATTTTGCCGAGTGTTTCCTTTATAGCATAGTATAAATTTTCTACCTGCCTAACATCATGATACTGCAAAGTTCATAGTATCATGGCCTAACATTTAATAAACAACACAGTCGCTGTTTTACCCCTCCTCGGAATGATTATATACCATCTATGCAACTCCCGCCTAAGATTACATAACTTTGCCGCTAGAAGATAGAATGAGGTAGGTCACTAGACAATAGACATAGCCTAATATATCATTAAGTGACTTATCAAATGTGATAATAAGTTTGTCACATGGGTTGTAATTATAAAATCTCAAATTATCGGACCATATTTCCTTGATAGCACATTAACTAACACGCGTTGCTTGGATTTTTTGCAAAATTTCTTAGTCTCAGAGTTAAGAATACTTTTCCCAGATGATGATAACCCTAATGGAATTGATAATACTATTTGGTATCAGCAGGATGGAGCTACACCACATTTTGCATTGGAAGTAAGACCCTATCTCAATCAATAAGTCTTCCCCAATAGGTGGATCGGTAGACGTGGTGAAATTAAGTGGCCTGCCCATTCTCTCGATTTGAGCCCGCTTGACTATTTTTTATGGGGTTACTTAAAATCGAAAGTCTACTTCAACAGACCAAATAACATCGATGATTTAAAAGATAGAATAAGGCAAAAGATTAATCAAGTTACCCCAGAAACGGTACAAAATGTTTTAGAAGGATTTCAGCAACACGGCCATTATTGTCAAGGAGCAATGGGCCACCTGTTTGAACATTTGTTTTGTTTACTTAGTAACATTAAAAATGTAATATTTTTTATTAATAAAATTAGAAATACTCAAAAAATCCTATATTGCTGGATAGAGAATTAAAAACCCTTTCAAATGAACTACCCTCATTCCATTTAAAAATTTTAAAGGGGCAGGTATAAAATTATTCTCAAAAAATTTCATTTTAGAATTAAAAATTGACTCGTTTTAGGATGTTTTTCATAAACTGTAAATTACGTAGATAATGAATTTATCAGTTACTTACGGGCCTCATTGTATATATTTGCAGCTGAAAGTTACTATCTATTGATTCTGTTTAGTTAAACTTGGCCTTCAAATTATGGAAGTTGTATTTTCTTTTTAAACAAAGAAATAAAAATGGTTATTTATTTTTATTATTATTACATTTCAATATGCATGATCGAGATAAAATAGTTACTTTTTAAAAATAGAACTAATTTTATAATAAATTCATATGTATTTCAGAATAGCACAGTGGCTTTTTAAATTTTTTGCGGCTACGGAAATAGTAGCATTGGCTATGATGAACATAAAACTTTTCTGGCTCATAACATAACTTTAATATAACCTGGGGACAAATTAAATTTAAAAATACCGCAATAAAAAATAAATTTTTATTTCGCTTGCAACTGTGTAACTAGTTTTAGTAACATTCAGAAACATTTCATTAATAGTTGGTAGTTTGCTTGAATATGTGGAAAGAGGAATGTTATGCGAGAGTGTATCTTCTCTTTAGTTATAGTATCATGGTATAATATTTAGGGGAGTCAAATTAGACAAAAAAGGACCCCGACTTCGGAAAAATTTCCTGAACGATGATTTTTGTTGGAACGTGTTCAGAAAGGTGTGGAGAACAAAATATGAAAATGCCACCGCAAGAAATTGTGTGTTCATGAATAACTTTTTAAATTCAATTTGTATGAAAAATCTGACGGCACCATTGAAAATAACAGAATACTTTACAAAAGAGACACATATGACACTTGTGATTTGTTAACTAACGCTCCAAGTTGCACTACGTCGTCGGTCGTTCGCGTCGCATCCATTCACGCTGGAATAGGCTTACGGGGGCGCGTGCGCCGCTGTACATAAGTGGCAAAAGTAAATGATAAGATAAGCCTTTATTTGTTCTTTACAAGTACCCAAAAGGGTGTGGAACATGTCACAGAAAAACTAACACGATGTATAGAATATTGCAATATATATGTATGCATAATATAAAAAAGACAAAAGGTAAAACTTAAGATTAAAATCTTACACTAAATTTACAAATATACACATATCAACATACAAATTAAAAACTCTTTAAACATTCTACAGATTATCCTTAAAATACTCGTCCAGAGTGTAATAGGCTTTTTTTACAAGTATGGCCTTTAAATTAGTTTGTAGTTCTTTAATTGTACCATTTCTTAGAGTATGTGGAAGCTTATAAATTTTGATCATGGTATATGGCATGTTTTTTTGGATAAAAGTAAAGCTTGTTTTAATGTTTAAAAGATCATCTTTGTTCCTCGTGTCGTGTACGTGGTTTCTGTCATAATTTGCAAACAGACAAGTATTCCGCACAACAAAAATAACGGATACATATATGTAGTGACTAAGGTGAGTATTTTTTTTTCTATAAATAGTGGTTTGCAACTAACGATCTGTTTAATGTTGAATATATTTCTCAAGCATCTTTTTTGTAGTACAGATATTCCATACATATGACTTGTTCCGCCCCAAAAGATAATACCATATCTGAGTCTAGATTCCACATAGGCATAAAAAGCTATATGGGCTGCTTCAACACTAATATTTTGTGATGTCGTTTTCAGGGCATAACAATACTTGGCTATATTATTTGCGAGGTAATCAGTATGGGCTTTCCAGTCAATGTAACGGTCACGTTTTGTAAGAACACTCAGTACCTTAAATTAGATAAAGCGCGCGAAAATTCTATTCATAATTTTAACGGAATATACTGTAAGTACAGCAGACTTTTATATTATGTATGCCTCTCGTGATGCTAATGTGGCTGTTTGACGGCGACAGAATTATTGATGGCTTCAATACCTCATTACACGTTTGGCCAGTAATATTTCTTATGGTATCCAGTGTTCGATAAGACTTCTCCTATCTTTTGAGAAGGTTATAGTGCGTGAATAACCTCGTGTTGGTGGCGTAGCTATACCGTCCTGTTATTTTGACATATCCCGTGTGTTTTGGGCATAAAAACATAGTGTCTAACTGCCGAACCAGTTTATGTCGAAAATAGTAATTGTCGGACCATTTTTGTAATTAATTTTACGTACAGTTAGTAATATTATCCTTTTGTATGTCTATATGTAATCCAGCTAAGCTTAATTATGTTATCGTAAAAATTATTTGTTTACAATGCCCTGGCCAGATCGCGTCTAATTTAGTTTCATTATTTACTGTAGGTATACGGCTTCTTATTATGTGTACAAATTTTACTTTGTCTTTTGTTATATGTCAGATGGACTTTTAATGGTTAGTTTACATGATTATTCTGACGAAAATTTTTGTAAAGTTTACTCAACCCTGATGTCAAATTGCTCTGCTTTGTTTGTGTAAATCATTAAAGTATGTTAAATTCAACGATTCGTTTTATTTCCACTTAAGAAATTGTAACGTTTCATCAAGTCTAGCATCAATTTTAAATCCCAAGAAAGTCATTGCTGGGATACTTGTCAATGTACTAACACCGCTGTCAAACGTTTTCTCAATATTAGATGAGTTACATGTTAATAATAAAGCTTGGGTTTTATCTATAATTAATTAGAGATTTATTGAAGGGAAGTATTTTTCTGAAACATGTAATGATGAAAAGACCTTTTCTTCTAGAGCTAAAGAGTCAGATGAGTGGATGACTAATGTGCAGTCATCAACATATTGAACTGTATACTCATCAAGTACCATAGTTAAATCATTAGTGTATAAAATATACAGTAACGGTTTTAAGATTGAGCCTTACGGAACACCTGTTTTAATTGTTAGTTTTTCTGATTTTTGTTCAACTACACAATCGATTACTTAAATATGATACTAATAGCTTTAGAGCAATGCCTCTAATTCGGTATTTCTCCAGTTTCATAATTAAAATGTGATGGTCTACACTATCAAATGCTTTTGATAGATCTAAACCAATGACAGCTGTATTTTTCTTGTTCAGGGAATTAATTACTTCATACAGATCTTGATAACATGCTGGACATTAAAAAGTACTATTTTTTCAAAGTATTACGTGTGTTGCAATAATTTTTTGAGTACTTTAATTATTGCATATACCACTTTAAAGTGAAGCATTGCGTGAACTCTCGATTATTTCATGAAATTCGTTGTTGAAAAAGAAAAAATAAATACTTGGATAGCATATTTAAAGGGATTATCTAAAATACATCTTTAGTAAAAAAAAATTAGAAAAAGTTTGTCAATTTTCGAAAAAGGCAGTTTTCCGCTATGAATATCTAACTTTGATCGTTAATATTAAAGTTTTGAAAAGTGCTATCGGAACTTTATAGGTGATCAAATTAAAGCTGAATGTATGTATTATAAGTACCAATTTATTTTGCTATAATTATAAGTTTTCATGCTTGTTTTTTTCTAAGAGGACGATTTTTTAATTTTGCAACGAATTTTAAAAAATATGTTTTTTTGACAATCCCACCTTTTGGAGGTGGAAGCTTTAATATTAGTCTTCAAAACTGCACTTTGGTTTTATCTTTATCTTATTGTTTTTAATGAAATAAACATTTAAAACGTTGAAAATTACGCGGTTTTCAGTATTGTGACGCCAGTAACAAAACGTTTCAACCTAAATTGGTTAGTATTATTACAACACGTAATACTTCGAGAAAATGTTACTTTTTAATATTCAATTGGTTTTATATCGCTTGCTTTTGCCAATCAAAAGTTATATACACTTATGTACAGCGTGTGCCCTCCCACAAGCCTATTTCAGAGTGAGCAGACGGCCAACATTGTGCAACTTGGAGCAGTAGTTAACAAATTACTGCTCGCTCAACTTTAATTCGACAAACATGTTTTATATGTTTCTTTCGTAAAATGTTCTGTTATATCCAATGGTGCTATTAGCTTTTTCATACAAATTGAATTTAAAAAGTTATTCATGAAATATCTTATTTTTGCGCCTAAATTGTTTAATAAAAAATTTTCCACACAATTTCTCGTGGTGGCATTTTGATATTTTGTTCTCCACACCTTTCTGAACACATTCCACCAACAATCATCGATCGGGGAATTTTTCCAAAGTGAAAATCTAATTTGACTCCCCTAATAAGTAAGTGTTTTTTTCTTATTGCAATGTATATTTCTAGAGTACAAATGCATAATTTGTAACAAGACATTTCCAACAGAAGCAATTTTAAAACGACATTCATTGATCCACACTGAAAGTCAAAGGGAGACTTATCGCTGTCCATATCTAGACTGTAAAAGAAGTTACCAATATAAGAGAAATCTGAATTATCATATTGCCAAATTTCACGAAAAACTACACACAGAAGTTAAATGTACCGAACCAGACTGCGAAAAAGTTTTAAAGTCACAGGTAATGAGTTATGTTAATTAAACATGAATATGGTATGTACATAATATTTGCTTGGCAGTAATTCACATATTTTCCCACATAACTTAATTATTTTTCTTTTTAGAAAAACTTAAAACAGCATATGTTGGCCATGCACAGTAGGATATACAGGGAAAAGAAACCACGTCAACCAAGGAAGGATAAAGGCAAACCGAAGAAATGTATGGCCTCTATTATGTCAGGTGTTGAGTTACCTTTAAACGAGCATTTAGCTGTTATTAAGAACAGGAATCTGAACAGAGATAATGTCTCAGAGAATACACCTGAGTGTAATGATGCAATTGGTATTAATGTGATGATTCTTGAGGAGCAACCAATCAGTCAAAATGGAGGTAATAAACAATCAAATGACATGTTCATGAGTGAAATTAGTAATACTAGTAATTTATTAGAATATGTAAATAAATTACAAACGGTTGCAGTTCAAAACTGAATAATATGAGTAGGTAGGTTGTAAAGAAAAAAATAAGGAAGAATTTCTTTTCCAATTTAGCTAGATAAAGGCTTAAAAATTATTTTTCACCACAATGTGTTACAGCAACGCTGATGAAGCCAATAAATTCTGTAGATAAAATGTAAGCAGGTATTTAATTTTCATGAAATTGTTAATTTTAATTTTTATTTACTCTAATAGTAATAATAAGATATTTAATATTCAGTGAGTACAAATTATTTAACTTATACCACATCCTTCACTGCCCTTTTTTAAAATGACATCTGTAGTGCAGGTTTTTAAAGAACTATGTGTGCTGCAGCCATTTATGCTTATCATTCCACTCCTTGTGATTTGCCATATCTGTTCTTGGTCTTTTCCTGTATTAGTGTCGATTCAGTTCTATGATGGGGCATGTGTGTCTGTGATCCATGCATATATACTATACAAGGCGACTCGGATCTCGATGAAGATGGGCAATGTCAAGAGCATATAGATTACGTGAAAACAGTCTCAAAAGTTATCAAAATCTACTAATGTAAAATGTGATTAAAAAGAATTGTAGGAGAAAATTTTATATTTATTAATAAGGGGCTGAAGATGTATAATTCTCTCTCAAATGAGGTAAAAACAAGTCAAAATTATATATATATTTAAAAACAAGTGTATAAATTATGTTAAAACCAATTGGCCATTATGATATAAAATACTGTAGAGTGATAAACTATAATGACAATTCAATTGTAATTAAAAGATATGTAGATGTATTATGTATGTGTGTAGTCGTCTTATAACTGTATTGTTTTTGTGTTACGTATTATTTTCTTTGTAATGTATTGTATTTTCGATTGTATTGCATAGCAATATATTATGCTAATAAATCTAATCTAATTCTAACTTATAGGATTATTTTCACATGATCTATATAGGTTTCTGAGTTCGGGACGCCTTTGTATACATTTTTGTTTTTTTGTTTCAACTTTATATTATATATTTGCACACACAGCAAATGCCTTAAAGTGTCTTGTTAACCGTGTGACTACTAATAGTAGGGGAGCTATGAATCAAAATTTCGTGTAATCGTGGCATGACTAAATTCATAGTGTTTAGTTTCAATCAAAATAAACAACTTTTTTCCTTGCAGCAAAGTCCCAAAGTGTCGCGAAAGGGGTGAAACTTCATTTTCAGTCGCTTTAATTCAGTGCAAAATTCACTAGATATCAGGAAATATCTTTTTTTTTTTCACTCGTGTCGAGATGAATTTTTGATTTTGACCCTGCAATTTACGATGTCGATACATCGTCGATCTTCTTCCTTCGATAGACTTAGAACAAGCTTCCACTCGAAATATTAATTTTCTTACATTTGAAAATTCCATATTTTTCAACTTTTTAGGTTAAATTTGTGACTCCTTATAACATACCTTCCCTACTATTTTAAGCAGCATACAACAGATGAGATCAACAAGGCTTTTTGTTGATATATACCACTGCAACACGCCACTCATTGCATGAACGTAACGTTATCAGGTGTGTTGAATGGGCGATTCAAATCATCTAATCATAAGCCGCCAGAATTAATTTTGGTGTCCACGGTTTATTTGCCACCAATGCAAGGACACCCTGCTACACTTATTTTGGTCACACTTTGTGTACATATCCGTTACACGAGTTCCCAGTCTCCATCTATCCGTCTAATAGAGCAGTAGCAGCTGACTGTATTGAAACATTCTTTATAGAATTTTGCAAACAGCAGAAAAAATAGCTATCTATAACTAAAAGAAAAATTTTGTGTAGAAATATTAGTGAAATCTTTTTTTTTTAATTTATTTTAAAAAGAATTCGGTTTCAAATCAATGTCATATCCTTTGACATTGAAATTCGACTTAGTTGGCTAGTTAACTTATTTATCTGTCAGGAACATTGATTCCAGTTTTAAATGTTCAATTATTTATTGAAATTTGCAAAATAAGTGTAGCAGGGTGTCCTTGCATTGGTGGCAAATAAACCGTGGACACCAAAATTAATGCAAAGATTTCACTAATATTTCTACACAAAATTTTTCTTTTAGTTATAGATAGCTATTTTTTCTGCTGTTTGCAAAATCCTATAAAGAATGTTTCAGTACAATTATAAGCAAACAAATAATTAGGTACGCGTTTCACAAGATAGATTGATCTAGCGCGTCTCATACTATATAGATATTTATTTACTTATCTTTTTATATTTTTTATTCACTGGCAATTATAAAGGTAGGGTCGTGGGGGAACATTTCTGTTACAAGAACACCTACTAAAACCATGCGTTAAAATATTTTTTTGATTAAATATACTAGCAATTTTATTGCAAATATTGAACATCCACGTCTCGGCATGGCATATAATAAAAAAAAATATGGAATTCGACAATTTTGTGTTCTTTTTGATTTTTAAAATTGTGAAATGCTTAGCTCCAAAACATGTTTTAGATAATTGTGTTTTTGTTGGAGAGAAATAACCAAAACTTCTACATCGAAAACACATCGACTAACCATAGTACCTAGAAATCATCTTTTCTCAAGGGGTTTGCAATTTTGTAATCAACTGCGAAGATGAGTATCCTATAGGTATATATAGAATGTGCAACAATTAATAAAAAAGTACAGTAAGTTAGCGAAGAGTATAATGGTTATAGCTTGTATATATACGTTAGAAGTGCTGCCTTATGCCGTTGACCAAAATTGTAAGGAAGAAGTAGGTAACAAATTTTTGATAAATATTTGAATGGGAGAAATACTTGAACTTTATTAAATCAAATATGTTTCCCATTAAATAATAGCAAATAAGAATAACTATATAAATAAACATTATATTCATTATTTAATTTGTACATTTTTATTAAAATCCGAGGCTTTTATTAAAAAGGTTGCAACACTCTTATAAACAATAACCCAGCAAAAATTAAAATCCCTGATTGATAACTAGCAACCTAAAATAACCTAAATAGTTTATTGATGCCTCCGAAATGTTTACATATTTGTATAACTTTACAAACATATGCTATTATGAAGTTCAAACAGGCGTCCCATTTAAAACTGTAGTGTTTTGGCTTTATCACCAATCCATGTCAAGTATATATCTTTCCTACTCTAACAGCCGGTTTTACAATCACAAGTTAACTTTCATGTTAGTTGACTTTTACTTGCAGGTTAACTATAACTTTACCGACACATGCGTTTTTCAATATAAAGTTAAGTGATGATTTGTAAACGAGAGGTTGTGAATAAAATTTATAATGTTGGTACTGGAAAAATGGGTAATATACATAAAATGTATGAATTTTGGTCCAAAGTCATGTCACCTGCTATCAAATATAAATGCCAGAAGTAATTTATGAGTTAGTGGTCTATTACTAAGTAAGTAGGTAGTATTTAGTCTCGGTCTATTTAAAAAATCTCTTCCATCGTATTCTTCGAAAAAGTTAGGTCTATACAGGATTACCTTGGCTACTCATCACTGCTATATGCATTTACTTCGCACATATCCATTTTTAGGCAAAATATCAAAAAAATATTTTGTGACAGTTATTTTATAGGTTATAAATTGCCAGTAAACTGCCAACTTCTAGTTTACCCAAACATCATCTGCTAGTAAAGTTAACTACTAGATAACTACCACATCGAAGATGACCAGATATTGTAAAACCCAATTTCGATAATAACCTGAAAGTTAACTCTGACTGGAAGTTAACTAGAGATTGTAAAACCGGCTGTAAGGGTTACTCAGGTTAGTTGGATAAGCAAATCATAATATCAACATGTATGTATATGTAAATATCATACGTATTATATATCTACGGCTGCACAGATTACCAAAGTAGCGAATTCACCAATTCACCAAAATTAACAATATTTCCTATTCGCCGTATTATGAAAAGTCGTGATCACATCACGGTTTAAATTCACTGATATCAGAAAATCAGTCACGATTCACGTTGTGATTGAAAAATCACGATATCGCCCATCACTACTACCTATACCTAATATCGTTAAGTCACGGAATCGTTTGCTTTACGTGTTATACATATGGTCGCAAACAAGATATTTATATCGTCAAGAATATATTGATATATGGAAAGTCGTGATCACGTCACGCTTTTCTTCCAACTTTATTCACAGTCGTTACTTGTGATTTTTTAATATCAGTGATTAAATCACAGTTCGCGATATATCGCCCATCACTAACAAATAATAATTCATTTTTAGCAGCTGACGTCACAACATGGCCGCCCAAGTTGCCTGGGTGGTAATAACCTAGTTTTGCATTAGTGTGCTTTCTGATTAATTCGAGTTTTTAAAGAATTTGTAGTGCTTTTTTAAACGTTTTTTTCGTGTCACATCAATTTTGGGTGTTTTTCGTCTATTATATACGTTTCGCGATTTATTGATCTGACTCAAATGTCAAATTTCTGAATTTACCACCCAGGCAACTGACAGCTGGCAATTCTGTGACGTCACTGCTAGTGCTCTATTAGTCGAAGGCTTATACAAATCTACTGCCTAAATTTTTTCACGATCAACGCCTTTTAATTGCCAGATTTATAGATTATAAAAATCTTTCTTTCTTTACATCTTGATTCTACGTTAGACTTTCGGAACAGATTCTGTAAAAGTAAATTTATTTTAAAAAGAATTCGGTTTCAAATCAATGTCATTCTTTGACATTGAAATTCGACCTAGTTGGCTAGTTAACTTATTTATCTGTCAGGAACATTGATTCCAGTTTTAAATGTTCAATTATTTATTGAAATTTGCTCATTTCAAAGTTAATAATTTAAGAGCGTATTCTTCAAGCCTTGCAAATCTCTCTAAAGTGCCCAAGGATGAAGTCCAGAGATTCTTAAATTCATTTGATACCGTTTTAACGGATTGTGACGGTGTATTATGGCTTGGTGACAAACCTATTCCGGGTTCAGTGCAAGTTATTAACAAATTACTGAAGCTGGGAAAGAAAGTATTATTTGTTACAAATAATTCTACAAAAATCAGAGATGACTTTGTTACCAAAGCCAAAGAAATGGGTTATGCAGTAGAAAAGGTAAATGTGCTGGCTATATATCGACATCTGTACTTGAGCTAAAAGTGCTTAAAATTTCTAGGAAAACATTATATCTACAGCTTATTTAGCCATCAACTTTTTAAAAAACCTTGGATTTCACAAAAAGGTTTATGTTATTGGCACCGCATCAGGTTTAGGAAAAGAATTAGACTCTGCTGGTATAAAACACCTTGGTATTGGGGTAAGCTTGCCTTAATCCTACCTTACCTACTACTTATAACAACTTAAATATAGGTCTTTAATATTTTCATAGATATTTTGTAGAAATAAAATGAATTTGAAGAATAATTTATACCTATAGTCATCAGCATTAGGGAGTGTTCACTTCGCATAATATTGAATCCCTTTGAAATTTTGCCAAAGATTAAAGAATTATAGGATAGGATAGGACGTACAGCCGGCGAAAAAGCTTTGATCTTTTAGAAATGGCGCCATTGACTTCGACAGCAAAGATTATTGAATTAACAAGATAGGATAGCCGGCGGAAAACCTTTTATCTTTTAGCAATGGCGCCATTGACCTCGACATTTAAATTGGAGTTCTCGCGCAGTTGCCATAATGCGACAATCAGACGGAGAAGGTAACATTAGAAAGAGAGGCCAATAGTGAAAATTGGACAACACTGTCCTGATAGGACCGAACTCAGCTGACTGTCAATAGCCAAGCTAGGTCACTAAAAAAACAGCTAGGTTGCTTTGTAATATATATCACATGAAGTATTTCTATGTTTATATGTAAGGTATCCATTTGGTTAGGATAGAATTGTACATTGAAAGAATAATTTTGAAACTTTTTTCTATAAAATGAAGAAAAAACAGTCGCGCGCAGCTGTCATCGAGGTCTATACGTGACGTAGCACTTGTTGATTTTAATGAGCCACGAGCCACCCCATCTTTTAGTAAGCTTGGTCCAATTCGTTTAACGCGTAACCGACACCGGTTTCGCTGGATGTCGTGTCCCTTTAAATTAGAGTACTCAACTGTCTTCGTTTATTTCGTCTTCTCCGTCTAACTGTCCTATCTAGTTCTCTAATGGGTGCGTTCAGCCGACTCAACTGTCGAGATAGCACAGATCACCGTTCATTTGGAGCGACGTGGAACCCACTGAATAGCAAAAATATATTACCGTTGAAGTAGCATCTGTTTGGAGCTCTCATCATTTAGTTATTTTCTAACCTATAAAATAAAAAAAATATATCGATTGGTTATTTTTATTTATTATACACTTTGAATCGAAATGGATGATCTTAATATTTTTTTGCTTGTTGAAGCTGAAGGGTTCGATTTTAATTTTATCGTAAATGTGGCTGAAGAGTTAGGTCAGCCCTTAGAGGTGGTGAATAATATGTTGATATAAGACGACTGGTTACAAGCAATGAGGACTATGTTGAGGTTGTCGTGCCACAGTATTGTGATGATCAATTTAAAGATCATTTTCGCATGTCTAGAGGAACATTTGATATAAGTATTAAGTAGGTATTCGGTACTCATAGATTTTACAAATGTCATACTAAACTGCACGAGTTATTATCATTTGTTATCTTATAATTCAAAAATATATTCATATTATATTCATAATCCGCGGTATAACATGCCATTTTCAAACACTAAATTACGTTCTCTCAAGTGAGCGCTCTTGAAAACCGCTATAAAAAAAATGGCTACCGCTACCACTCAACAGTTGAGTAACCGGCTGGTAGCAGTGGGTGCGTTCAGCCGACTCAACTGTTGAGATATCACAGATCACCGTTCATTTGGAGCGACGTGGAACCCACTGAATAGCAAATTTATTACCGTTGAACTAGCATCTGTTTGGAGCTCATCATTTAGTTATTTTCTAATCTATAAAATAAAAAAAAGTATGTCGATTAGTTATTTTTATTTATTATACACTTTGAATCGAAATGGATGATCTTAATATCTTGTTGCTTGTTGAAGCTGAAGGGTCCGATTTTAAAAATGTGGCTGAAGAGTTAGGTCAGCCCTTACAGGTGGTGAATAATATTGATATAAGACGACTGGTTATAAGTAATGAGGACTATATTCAGGTTATCGTGCCACAGTATATCGCATGTCTAGAGGAACATTTTTGATATAAGTATTATAAGTAGGTATTCGGTACTCATAGATTTTACAAATGTCATTCTAAACTGCACGAGTTATTATCATTTGTTATCTTATTATAATTCAAAAATATATTCATATTATAATCATAATCCGCGGTATAACATGGCATTTTCAAACACTAAATAATTACGTTCTCTCAACAAGTGAGCGCTCTTGAAAACCGCTACAAAAAATGGCTACGCTACCACTCAACAGTAGAAGCGTCTAGAGAGACCGAAATGCGAAAGCTTAGACACGCCCAACACGTGATGTCACTAGTTTGGACTATTTCTTCTTTGCTCTAGCGTTTACTCCCAGCGAGATGGTTAGCACATAGGTTACGCTTTTGCTTATGGCGCGAGGGGTCCCGGGTTCAAATTCGTATGCCCGCACAATTTTTTTTAAAATTCTGTAGCGATTAATATATTTTTTTACAAATTCTTTTCTGATTTCTTTACGTTTTCCTTCTTTTTATATAATAATTTCATTCTTTCGTGTGATTTCTTTGGGTTAGGTTAGTAGGTTTTTATTTTGATATCTAATTGTTAATAATTATTAGCGCCGCAGGCAGTATTAGCGTCGCAGACAAAAAAATGGGGGGTGCGGGGGTGTCCCCCCGCCTTTTTTCCACAAAATAACAGGAAATATTTCAATTTCTCCACTTGCACGAATTTATTATACATTTACAAGGTAATGCGCATGCTCGAAGCTTTCGCATTTCGGTCTCTCTAGACTCTTGTCTCAACAGTTGAGTAACCGGCTGGTAGCAGTTGTATTCAGTCGATCGCTACTCAACAGTTGCGCAACTGTTAAGTCGGCTGAATGCACCCATTTTAATGTTCAATCCGTTTGAAATTTTGCCAAAGATTAAAGACTTTATATGTGGATAGGATAGGACAGCCAGCGAAAAATCTTTGATCTTTTAGCAATGGCGCCTTTGACCTCGGCATTTACATTCGAGTTATTAAATAGATATTTAACTGTTTAATATATGAACATACTTCATGTGACGTATGTTACGAAGCAACCTATTTCTTTAATAACCTTGGGTTCTGACATAAATAGAGAAGAAAATCCGTTGATTCGCCGGGAGTCGCGGTTTGGTGGCCTCGGAGACGGTAGGCTCTTCGTCCTTGTCGCACACCCGGCACACCTCGTATCCTCTCTCTCCACTGTTTTACAAAGCAACACAGCCTTACCCGGCGCTCTTTGATTTCCAACAAATAACGTCAATTGTCGTCAATCGTCACCACGCCTCATGTACTATGCAACAAAGAGAGAACGAACCGTGTGAGAGGGATCAGAACAAGATGAGAAGCCTACAGCCTCCCGCTGCTTATACATTACGCTTATGGAGCTTGTCTCCTCTATTTGTTAAACTCTTTGGTTTGGTAGGCGCCTTTCGTTGTTCTCGAACGTACTCTTTTGCCTGTGATAGACCATAGATAAAGGTGATAGACTGATAGATGGATTTTCCGCAAATTTTGTAAAAGTTAGGTTATCTTAGAAATCTTATCAATGTCACCTTCTTGACATTGGAATTTAACTGAGTTTTAGGCAAGACTGATGTTATAACTGATTTAACTGTATGAAACGTTAATTCGTCTTGAATGTTCAGTTTATTAAAGTTTGTCCTAAGTTAATTTAAGAATGAGTTCGTCGTCCCTTACCGATCTGTCCAAATTGGCTAAAGATGAAGTTGACAAATTCTTAAATTCATTTGATACAGTGTTAACAGACTGTGATGGTGTTTTATGGCTTGAAAATGTACCTATTCCGGGTTCAGTGGAAGTTATTAATACGTTACGGGAAATGGGAAAAAAAATATTATTTGTTACAAATAATTCTACGAAAATCCGAGACGAATTTGTCACCAAAGCCAAACGAATGGGGTATATTGTACAAAAGGTAAATATACTGGATGTCAACAACTGTGTTCGAGATAAAAATGTTTAAAATTTCTAGGATGATGTTATATCCACGGCTTATTTAACTGTCAGTTTTTTAAAAAAAGCTGGGTTTAATAAGAAGGTTTATCTTATTGGTTCGCCAGGTATAGGTAAAGAATTAGAATCTGCTGGTATAAAGTACACTGGTATTGGGGTAAGCTGATTTCATTCTCCCTTTTTAATTGATGTTTAATATTTCATAGGTATTTTGTAGAAATACATTTTGAAATTATAATTTATAAGTGACGCATACATATTCGTAAGAAATTGGATATGCCAAAAAAGCTAACCGGGGACGGTAGCCCAGTGGTTTAGCGCGTCTAGCTTGCATACTGGCATACCTAGCAAAGCAGGTTCAATTCCTGCTCAAATTATAAAATTATCCTCAAGATGTGGTTCGGACTCCACTATAAACTGAAGGGCCTCATTTTTCTTTACCTAACACAAAATAATTCTAGATTTTCAAGGAGTTACCTCGGTGACTTGAGAAGCGGTTAAGAAAACATTTTAAGAAAGAAAACAAAAACATTATACTCTTCGCACCGTTTTACTGAACTTTATATATAAGTCTTGCACATTCTATAGGATACTCCGTAGTTTTGTTATAATATTAGTTTTAGACATTTTGTTCTCTAATTACAAAACAAAAAAATTGTTTAAAAAAAGATTAAATAATTAATATCTTTTTTATTTAGGGAGTGGCTACCTGACCGTCGGATGGTCGGGTAAGGAATATTAGGTAGCCGTCACGAGTTGGTTGGATGGATAAATAATACCTACTACCCAACCTCTACGAGAACTGCAGTGCAGATTGTATACTATTGTCAACATAAGTACATTTCTTATTTCAAATCTGATAGACGTAAAATAGCACAGTAAAATATTCCCTTTTGAAATTGGACCATACAGAGTGAACGCTAAGATGTCTAAAGTACGTTTTCAACTTTAGAGCTAAATATTATTAGGTAAGATTTTCTGCACACAAAAAGGTAGAAAATTTCAATACCGTCAGATATACAGTATTTTCTAGGCTCAAATCGACTGATGATTTAAATAAATATAACTGATGGTAAACGAAACGGTAGCTCAGTGGTTGGCATGTCTAACTAGTGCTCTGGGTGTACCTAACAAAGTGGCTTTAAGCCCCACACAGCAAGTGGTTCGAATTCCACTATAAACTGTAGGGTCCCTTCTCCTTTTCTCAGGCAAATCTAACCTCCTAGACTTAAGGAGGTCGTTCCTGTGACATGAATATTTTCAAACATTTCAGTATAAATATATTAGTAAAATTAATATTCGCATTTGCCAATTAGTGGAGTAAAATTATTGTTTTACAATAGCATTTTTTTTGCTGGAACTTTTCGGAAACGTTACAAGGAGTGTAGCAAAAAGTTTTGGAATAAATCTTTGTCCTGCAAGTTATTTGTTTAAACAAAGAAGAATGTTGAAAATTGTGTTTTTTCGCAGTTTTTTTTTACATATCTCTGGTTGTATAGCCCTTATCGCAATGAATAAAAAAGGGATTGTTCATAATAAAATTCCGCAGAAAACTAGATTTATCCGAAACTTTTCGGTTAATTTGTTAAATTGCAATAAAGAGCAGTCATTTCTAAACAATTGATAAACAATACTGAAAATATTTTAACGAAATTTTAGGAAACGATGCCTCTAGTGGAGCTACAGAGCGTTTTTGGAAAATTGGCAATTTTTTACGACCTCTATCATCCAAAAATGCCAATTATCCAAAAACGCTCTGTAGCTTGGTAGTCGAAAAAGATAGACCATCGCGGTTTGCGCCTCTGTTTGTTTCTTGAAAATCGAGCTCAGGACACCTATATTGGTTTTTGTCTATCTGCCATAGTTTTAAAGAAAACCCCAAATCTCATCTAATTTGATCCATCCTGTACCTAATATTACCGACAAATTCCAGCAAAAATTGTTATTGTAGAAAAATTCCTTATAGATGGGTTAGGGAAATTAAAAATGATAAGGTGTAGAGAAAATTTTTATGTAAAAACCTTCCTTACTAACTGAAAAGTACATAGCTCTGTAGCCAGAAGTTTATCCCGGGGAGGGAAGCTTGGGCGAGCGGTCAAATGCATTAATTTTTAATTAAAATAAAATCTGAGTGTAGTCGTGAAATTTTGTTTAGTTATAGTTTTCAACTGTAGAAATAAATAAATAAATCCAATGTAATTTTGGGATGAGAAATATCAGCCAAAAAGTTCAAAACAAATTAAAAAAAGTACACTCGTACAGGATTCGAACCGAGAAATCCGCTGTGAATGTCGTCGCTTAACGTGATGTGAGGCGGTCGGGGTGGATTTGAAATTTCAATTAGTCGCGTCAGAAAAAGCAAAACACGAAATTTTTAAATGTTCATAATTAAATAAATACATTAGCATGAAGGCTTCCTAATGTCAATATTGAAAGATCGAAATTGGCATTTTCACAGCATCATTAATTGCATGGGCGAAATCGAAAATTCGAGCCGACAGAAGTGAACGAAAAATAGCATTATTTGACATCTCGCAAATTTGATTTGTTTTATTTCCATTAATGTCATTGGTACGTTAATAACCGGAAAACCTGGAAGAATAGGGAGATTTTAAATATAAAACCAAAATCGCCAGAACTGCACCTTGACCAATATCAAATTTTAGTAACTTGAACAATTTTCTTACAACTTTACCGACTTCTGGCAACGTTTAATCCCCGACCTAGACTTCTGGTAATAATTTTATGCAATTTCTACAGTTAAAAATTCCAGAGCTCCACTCAAAGGTTATATTTTGATTAAAAATTAACGCGATTGACCACCTGACCACGCTTCCCTCCCCGGATTGGACTTCTGGCTGCAGAGCCATGTACTTTTCAGCTACTAAGGAGGGTTTTTACATAATTTTCACTGCACCTTATTATTTTTAATTTCCGTAGCTAGCTCTTAGATTATTATTATGTGATTCAGATTTTTAGTTTTACTTCACTAAATAATAATAATAATCTTTATTTGAAATAGGACAACCTAACTTAGTCAATCAAGATAATACTAAATGTACAATTGTAGCTTTTATTCGTTTTTATAAAGGCTCGACAGGGAGTGACAAGTATTTAAAAAGGTTCTGCCGTTATTTAAATATCAAAACTGTTAAGATTTATACCAAGTTGATTTGACGCCACAGGCACCTAACATTTTTTAGTTGTCCGTTCGATGGTTTTGTAATATTTATTAGCTGTCCATCTGACGCTTTTATAATATTTTTAATATGACCGTCCGATGGTCGGGTAGCCACTCCCTTTTATTTATTTATTTATTTACAAAAACATACAATATTTATTATTTACAGCAAGGAGGTTTAAACACAACATATATTGGACATTGTACAAATAATTTTAATTATCGATCAATTGTGTTCAACACAATACGGTTCTTCCTCTAGCTGACATTGACTTACTGTCGATCAATACAGTCAGATTTCTCATTCTTAAGTTATCGCTCTTACAAGAAACGTGACCGACTGACAGATATGTTAAAAGTTGTTCAAAATTCGATCACCAACACAGTGATCCGAAAATGTTTTCTCTTCAAGTGATATTACCGGTTTTAGAAATGTGCCGATAAAATGCAATATACTCTTTGTTTTGTATTTGCGAAGAGTATAATAAATTCCAAATTTATTTTAGTGTTGACGAAAGTTGACGCAATTCAATTGCCATAGCTGCTATACATTAAACTAGGCATATAATACATAAAAGGCATTAGCATAAATTTAACAAATATAGATTTTTGTATTTTTGATATACCTACCGGGTCGAGGGAGCATTTAGGTTGGCAAATACGAATAACTTGAAAAACTTTGGAAAAAAATGTTTCAGACGAAAGTCTAGTCATTTCAAAATCAGGATCTAAAGGCTAATACCTAATTTTTTTTTAGTTTGATGGATGACTTATAGTCAACTTTGTTTTCTGAAATGAAAACACGTAAAGATTTAAGAACAATTCTTTGTTCCATTTTTGAATTAGAGCAAGTTAAAGAAAAAATATTGGTGGTTCATTTTAAATTAATAATCAAAAAGAAGCCGACAGAAATGATTGGCGAAAACGGTGTTAAACAACGATTACACAGATTATTATAAAATTCAGTAGGATTCTGTTCTGATGGACGAAGCGGTTAAACAAATACAATTTTATTTATTTATTTATTTATATGTAATCACTTAGGCTGTTACAATATAGATGTGAACGTCAATAAGAAGAAAAAAATACATAATTCAGTATACAAGGTGGGACAATACGTAGTAAATATACAACACAATAAACAACAAATATGACACAAATACAGATTAAAATTCATTGTACGAGTATAAACATTTCTTAAGTTATAGTTGTTTGAGACTAGATTTGTATTTGTTAAAATTGTTGACCTCCTTAATCACACTAGGTAACTTGTAAAAACTAATACCCGAGAAACGAGGTGATTTTTCAAAATGAGAGGAATTATGAAGAGGCAGAGCTAATGTCATCACGACGAGTATTATAATTATGGTAACTTGCAACAGTTTTGAATTGGTTAGTGTTACTTTCAATGTACTTTAACAAAGAAAAAAGATATATGGATGGTACCGTTAATATTCTGTGACTTTTAAGAGTTTTTACATGATGTGGTGAAATCAAGATTACAAATTAATCGAATGATGCGCTTTTGGCAGACAGAAGCTCGGTGCAAATTTTCTGCATGCCCCCACATTATAATATTGTAGGATATATGGCAATAAGCCATTGCATAATACAGTTGCAATAAAGCCTCAGTATCTAGGGAGTTCTTGAGCTTACGTATACAGTAATATGCTTTGTTAAGTTTTTTCATATTTCATCGATTTGAATATCCCAGCTTAGTTTTGTATCTATTGAAATACCTTAGAATCTTGTATCCAGGCTAAATGGCAGGGTCATGTTGTTAAAATTTAAGTGAGTGTTGGAAGGTAAAGATTTTATTTGTGAGAAATACATGCACACAGTTTTCTCAAGGTTTAATATGAGATTATTTCTGCAGCAATAGTTATCAAAGTCTGTCATAACAGTGGGTCTGTTAAGAGTTACTTCCTGCAGAAGCAGTGTGTATTCCTGCGTGGAGCAACTGAGGGAGACTTATGAGCAATAGAAAAATTGTTGCTAAAATAGACAACAATGTCTCCCACAAGAAAGACGTTAATATAATAATAATAATAATAATAAAGTCTTTATTCGGAAAGCATGTACATACAATACATCGATTTACCACAAGGCGCAGTTCTCTCTTCTTTATTATTTCTCCTATTTATCAATGATTAGAATTAAATCTTAATAAAAACATTAAAAATTTTATACACAGATGTCGTTACAATCGGATTTACGGCTGATTCCCCCGAAGAATTAAATGAAGCGGCAAATGATCTATTAGCCGAGTTCGAGTCATGGTGTGTACATAACAAATTAGTTCTAAACATAAGTAAAACAACTTACATACAATTTTACAAAAGACACGAACCACCTACTCTAAATCTAGCAAAAAACCAAAGTACAGTTCCACGATCAGAAAGCATTACATTTTTAGGTTTACTATTAGATGAAAAACTCATCTGGATTAATCACATAGAACATGTATGCAAAAAGATAATTTCAGGATTTTTCACGATAAGAATAGGATTTCTTAGCCAATATTATCTAAGGCACAATAATTATTAAATGTATACTACGGTCTTGTATACTCTCATCTCAGATATTTAGTTATTCTTTGGGGTGTTGGCACAGAAACTGAGAGTCTTTATTTTAAAAAAGAAAATCATTCGTCTTATGTTCTCACTAATGCCACTGGATTCGTGTAGACCAATGTTTATTGAGAATAATATTTTAATGTTAACCTCAATTTTCACACTCGAAGCTGCACTATTCATTTTCCATAATAAAAATAAATTCACGCTAAATTCTAATAGACATTCACATATTATTTGCATAGGCAATCAAATATCGATAAAAACTTACAATCTCTCTCTTTTCAAAAAAAGTCCGTACGTCTGCTGCGCCAACATTTTTAGTTTGCTACCTGTTTACATAAAAAATCAGCAGTGTCTCTACATTCAAAAACAAATTAAAAAAGTACCTTGTAAGCAAATGTTTCTACCCTGTACAGGAGGTTTTTGAAAATGGTCGTGACGAATAAATCGTATAAAATTTATTACACTTATAAATTGATTTAATACTATATTTTAAATTCGGACGTTTTGCATATACAGTATGAGAGAGAAAATCGAGGCCGCTCGTGGCCCTTCCCTTCCACAGTCGGAAAACTCTTTTCCTCCGGAGAACTCAACTTGGCATTGAGCTGCTGCACTGAAAGTGGGTCAAAGGGTACCTATTGTTAAAAGAAAAGCATCGACAGAGGGAAATCGCGGCAGCTCGTGGCCCTTCCCTTTCATGGTCGGAAAACTCTTTCCTCCCAGAAAACTCGACTTGGCATTGAGCTGCCGCGCTGAAAGTAGGTCAACAGGTACCTATCGGTAATAGAGAAGCATCCACAGAGAGAATATCGCGGCAGCTTTTGGCCCTTCCCTTCCACGGTCGAAAAATTCTTTACCCCGGAAAACTTGACTTGGCATGGAGCTGCCATGCTGAAAGTGGGTCAAAGGGTTCCTGTGGGTAAAAGAAAAACATTCACAAAGAGAAATTCACGGCAGCTCTTGGCCTTTCCCTTCCATGGTCGAAAAAATCTTTTTCCCCCCTGAAAACTCGACTTGGCATTGAGCTGCAGCGCTGAAAATAGGTGAAAAGGTACCTATCGGTAATAGAGAAGCATCCACAGAGAGAAAATCGCGGTAGCTTTTGGCACTTCCCTTCCACGGTTGGAAAACTTTTCCCCCCGGAAAACTCGACTTGGCATTGAGCTGCCGTGCTGAAAATTGGTCAAAAGGCACCTATCAGTAATGGAGAAGCATCCACAGAGAGAAAACCGCGGCAGCTCTTGGCCCTCCCCTTCCACGGTCGGAAAACTCTTTCCCCCGGAAAACCCAACTTGGCATGGAGCTGTCGCGCTGAAAATTGGAGGGCTGATAGCTAACCGTTTACACGGAATCATGATGATTGCCACAACCCGAATCGCGGCAGTTCTTTGCATGTGCATTTAGGAGCCGGTAATTTTTTTTAAATCGGAAAATTCGGTCCGGCAACGAGCTGCCGCTTTCCACCCCCGACAGGCCTCTTCTACTCGTTGAAACAAGATAATCCCCACCAGCGGCGGCGCGGCCGCTCTTTACGTTGCCGTTTCTAACCTAGTGTGAATCTGGGGTGCTAACTCTGGGTGCCATCTTTATGTTCATTGGCAAGGGACCCATCGTGACGAGAACATCTATGTGTATTTGGCTTGTTTGTCTAATGTTGACATCACTAAACCACATAAAGTTGCCATCTAAAAAAGAAGTTCTTAGTGTTTTCTTTCATTACAAAAATGAATTAAACTTAAATAAAAGAGACTCAGCTCATTGTGCTGCTAATGATGAGTTTCTGATTTCGGAAAAGGCTAACATTCCTACTAGATTAAACAACATGCACTTGACAAAATTGAAAGCCTGTTCAAGGAATGGCAACTTTGTGTGGTTCAGTGATATCGACATTTGACCAACAAGCCAAATATATGTAGATGTTCTCATTATAATGGGTCCCTTACTAGTAGTTGCCATACATAAACGTCTTAAAGTCCAAACAGTATTATAGTCTGTTTTTAAACCAGGAGGAGTAAATACGAAAGTTACATTCACACCATAAAAGTAACTAGAAAATACACTAAAAATTTTTTGGCGTTTTGGGCAACCAACAATACACGACTACAGTGTTTTTGTGTGTATTTTATTACATTATATAATCCAACGACCTCTATTTGACCTCTAAGTAGTTTATACAGTATCCGTACCATTTACGCAATATGAAGGCACCAAGTAGTTAGCTACTTTTTTCTTCAGATATTTATACAAAAGGGATTGAAACTGATATATAATGTGCAAAGTAGTACAAATGATAAAATAGAAATTATAACCAAATAATTTATGACATGAAATTAAAATTTTTACAATATGTCAAAATTTTCAACTATTGCCTTGTGTAAAACTGGCGAGGGCCTAGCCAATCACAGATGTATGATTTAGCGCGTTAAATTTAAAACGCTCCTCCTGGTTTAAAAACAGACTATAAATAATTCCAAATCTGCCTACTTGACAAACAGTCAATGAACTTTTGTCCTGGAGTAAACGCAGTGTCGGACTGGGGCGCCGGGCAACCAGGCAAATGCCCAGTAGGCCCCTCTAAAGACCCGAAAATATGGTCTCCCTATAGACCCAAAATGTGATTCCCTTACCCCATGTAACATTGGGACATTCACATATCTCAATCTTAAAGTGTCCAGTAAATCACTTTTATCACAAATATTTTTATCTTTACCCCGAGCCCCAGCTCACGGAATAAACATAAAACACCTGTGCTTTTACCCTAATAAAATACTGGAAAGACTATGTATCGGTTGTAGCAAAAAGTGAAGAATGGCTGATCTGTGCACAATTAAAATCCCTACATTGTGAGACTTGCAATAAAGTCATTTTTATTTATTAACATAACTTTTTAATTTATTGTTAAAATATTATAAAACTTTCTTAAATAAGTGTGATCTATAGTGCTTTATAAGTGTGCGAAAGATGGGTGCTGTTGTTGGTGCAGTATTTTTTGCACCATCCTATTTGTTTATCCTACCGAGGGAAAAAAATGGACAACTTTGACCTCCCAGCAGGGAGTTTTTTTTAAGCTGTGTTGTTGCAAGTTAGAATCAATATTTACGTTTTTGTTACCCACTTTGAATTAATGATTCATATTTTTTATTATGTTATTTATTATTGGATATATTTTATTTTGGTCATAGAAATGTATGTTTTTTTTTTTAATAAATAAAAACAATCAATTTTTTTCTTTAAGAGGATACCTAACTTAAAGAAAGTACTTAAGGGATGGGTATATAAAAAAATATATAAAAAATTTTATATGCGGCCCTCAAAGCAATTTTCCCAGTAGGCCCACATGGTCCCAGTCTGACGCTGAGTATACGGCCACCTCGGGTTAATAATCAAACGTTCGGTTCACTTTAGTGCACTAAACAAAGTTTAAAATAGAGAAATAAAACCAATTTAACCAATTACTGTAAGCTGCAATAATATATTATTGCAGACAACTATATATATTTTCAGTTAGAATAATTCAGAAAAGACCATAGTTTTAAGAAACACAGCTGCACAAACACGCCTCACAGTACAGTAGCTGACAGGAAACAGCTCTCAAGTCAGGCTCTGTTTGACACTGCCAAGCGTGCGTCTGGACATGAAACACTTGTTATAACATAAACGCTTGGCGTGGCTATCCCTATTCAGTGAATTATGATTGGTTGAGATGAAAGTGGGGGACAATGTACTGTCCTATTTTATTAATTTAATTGATGATCAATGTCATTTTGATGTTCAACACATTGATTTATTTTTATAGAAATTTTGCAAAAATCCACGATTATCTTGAAAATTCAAGCCTTGGTAGCGACCCCTAAACCCGAGTTAATAAATCCCAAAAAAATACAGTAATTCTTTTTAATAGCGTAGATCAAAATGACAGGGCAAAAAATTTTTACCCTAATTTAAGGACCACCCTAAATATATGTGTTGTTTATTTTTATTATTAGTCCACTTTCAAATATAGATACACTTATTGTTTGTATATGTCCTCCATTTATTTTATATGAAAATTTTACTCTACAAATTGTAATTTTATATTTTATTGTATTATTGTCAGTAATAGTATTCATAATCTGTGTATCCACATATGACTTGTTACACCTGTACTATTATAGTGAGTAAACAAATTATTATTATTGCTGTAAGTATTTTAAACTACAAATAGTAAGTTTTAATTGTAATAACTGTATAGTATTTTTAAGATCTTTTCTTTTATTGTGATATTTTAACTTGTATACAGTACTTATAAGTAATTAGTAATATAAGTACATATTTTTTCTTCATTCTGTTGACTGGCTTATACAACTGTAACTGTAATGTCTGTATTAAGTGCAATAAATTATTATTATTATTATTATTATTGTCACAATTTTCAATAGCAATTTCAAAACTTAATAAAAGTTCAAATCAATCTAAAAATATTTTAAAGTAAAATCTTCCTTTTCCAAAGAGCAACGATTAAAATCGATTCCTTGAAGAATTAACCAATTATGAATTACTTTTGTCAGCGCATCTTAGCTTTGGCGTGCAGTTCTAACGAACTATATCGTAGGTATAGTCACAATGTGGCGTCACTTTATCGTACCTTGGCTGGCTCAGTGTGTTTCTATTTAAATGCGAATATCTCTGTTATTATCGATCTAATGGAACTAAAACTTTTCCCTGTCGCTATTAACATATTATACTTTATAATGAGAAATAAAAAAATGGAAAACTGCCATATAGCTAAATGACCCTATTGTAATAGCACCTATAAACTTACTATATTTTCAGCCAGATGTTCTTCAGCACAGTATCGCCCAAACAATAGAATCCTTCCAACCGGATCCTGAAGTAGGAGCAGTGATAGTTGGTTTTGATGAGCATTTCTCGTACAATAAGATGTTAAAGGCCGCCTCATACCTCAATAAACCCAGTTGCCTGTTTATAGCCACAAATACCGACGAACGTTTTCCTATGCATACAGATTTAGTAGTACCCGGTACAGGGGCAATAGTAAGAGCTGTGGAAACTTGTGCACAAAGGGAAGCAGTGGTTGTTGGGAAACCAAATGCTTTCATTGTTCAGGCATTGATATCCGAACATGGAATAGATCCAAAAAGGACAATCATGATTGGAGATAGGTAGGTCAAATATATATGGTGAATATGAGAACATTGGGATTTATTAGTATCAATTTACATCCAATCTTCATAATATGCTGTGGTTTTATAGACCACTTTCTAAGGGCTTTGCCCTAAAACTAATTTGCAAATTTTGTACACGCAAGTAGTATTTTATATATAGAATACCATATCAAAAAGTTTGCAGTGACAGTGTTGCCGTATTGTCCTTAAAATCAATAAATAATGGGGTAATTTATACACCCTCTGACTGAAGAATTTCGACGATCATTTGGTTTATTATTATTATTATTTTTGTACTCGACGATGATTTTTAATTATGTCTCCGTGAGTATAAAAAAATATCGATTTTATATATATAGCACAATATGAAAAACAAGGAAATTTTACAAGAAAAAAAATCATCTGAGCATTTTTAACTGAATAAACCTTATTGATTTAGGAAGACTTAATACATATAATAAAATAACTATACCGGGTGACTCAGCCGATAACTTTTGAATGGAAGAATGGATTCTTTCTAATTTGGTGTGGTGATATGGGATGAAATTTCCAATTTATATGATGTAAAAAACCAAAATGGCCGACTTCCGGTTTCGATGCAATTTACATGAAAATCAAATTTTTAAATGGGGGCAACCTGTATATTTTTACATATTTGGATCTTACCGGCCAAAATACATATGATCTGACCCTCAAATATTATTTTGATTTTCAAAAAATATAGATTTGTTAATTTTTAGTTTTAATCATAAAAGGCCGCAATTCAGCCAAAACTGTTAAAAATCGGTCAGCAAGTACCGTTAAAATATTATCTCTGCAGATACTAACTTTAAACACGATTTATCCTTCATTAAGTTCAACGATATTGGTTTTAGAACGAAAACTTTTTTTTTAATGGAATTCCTATGGGACCTGTTATTTAATTAGATCTTGTTTGGGTATTTCGTATATAATTAAGTAGGTGCAACAAGTGTGTTAAAATCAATTGAATATAAACTGTGATATGTGATGAAGGTTATACAAAAAGGTTTAACAAGAGGTGTTGGCGGTTATATAAGAAGGTTCAACATCAAAATCAAAAGCAGTGCCATTATATCATTCTAGCTTAATGTCAAATTTTTGACTTGGCACCTTTTGAAGATTATTTACAAGAAAATAATAATGGAGATTTTTTCCAGAAAATTTTGTCCAAGAGGAAATTCAAGAACAAACAGAAGTTATCGATGGTGATGATGAGAGTATAGTGTAATATTGTATTATTTAAATCATCTTTTTTACTACAATATACAGATACAAGAGTTACTTTATGATCTTTTTTACTATATTTTTAAAACCCGTTCAATTTTTTCCCCAAAATGCATTATTTTTAGTGGTGCAACGGTTACGGTTGGGGAACGGTTTAGTTCACGGTTTTTGCTATTATACGGTTAACCGTAACCGTCTATTTTCACGGTTGTTATACGGTTCTTGCAGGTCTGAACGTGCAACTCGCAACAGCGGGCGCGGCGGCACCGATACGGATACGAGCCTGTTAGTTGACGCCGTTGACGGTGGAGTTTCAGAAAGCGCGCATTCAGACCACTATTACCAAAACAAAGGCTCTTCTTTATTCTGGTGCTGAAGCAATACCTGAAACCAAAGTGTATGAATCTGAAGCATTTTCTTCTGACGTTCAGCCATCCACAAGCAGTGGAATTTGGAGCATATGCCAGCAAATAATTGAAAACGTTGAAGGCGATGAACCACTGGCAATTTTTGCAAGCAAGTGCTAAAGTAGATTAAGTGGAAGTGCCTCGTAATTTACAATTTAAATTTACCTAAAGTGTTTCTTAAAATCTTAAAATTAAAACTTTAAATATTTTGCAGGCAACGCATGTAAAAAAGAAGTTAACGAATATTTAATGTCACCAAATATACCTCATACATCAAGTCCTTTTTCGTTTTGGAAAAACTGTTATACGTTTCCTCGTTTCCACTTAGGTATATATCATATAAACCATCATCAGTTAATTCAGAGAGGCTGTTCGCCACTGCAGGACGTGTGCAAACACCCAAGAGAGGAATAGGCTGAATCCGCAGAATTTGCAAATGTTATGTTTCCTAAATAAAAATTTGCCTGCTGTAAATTTTGAATACTAATTTTTGTTCTTTTGTTCTTTTTTGTATTTAAAATTTTCAGTTTAAATATTTTAACTACATTTTTAAGTAGGTAGATACAGATACCTACCTATATTTAAAAATGTAAATGTTTGTTTTCTTTTTTAATCTCTATCAGCTTTTATTGTTTACAATGTTCCCTGTTTATTTATATTAAGAACGTTTAATTTTACGCTGTTTTTTTGTAATACTACTACAAAAATGTAGTTTAGTTTTTTTTTTACGTTTTTGTTTTGTTTTAAATATGCCCTTTCAAAGTGTTGTGTTTTGTGTTGAAGAATAAAGTTTATTATTTTATCATTATGCGATTCTTTTTAAAAACCGTAACCATAACCGTAACCGTAGGAATAACCGTAACCTTAACCGTAAATCCCGAAACCGTTGCACCACTAATTATTTTAAATAAGATTTACAAAAAGTGCCATTTGCTCCATTATTATGGTGATTTTGATATTGAGGCAGCAACTCCATCCCTGTAAACTTTTATTTATTTGATAACATAATATGTTAAATACTAGTTACTAATTACTAATTTAGGTTTTAATGAATTCTATTCATTTTTGGAAAATATACTATTAGATCAAATTCCATTCAGAATTAGTGTAAACATTTTATTATTTTAAGGTAAATGGTGTGCAATTTGAATTTTAATACAGATAATTTCAGGTGTAACACTGATATTTTGTTGGGGACACGCTGTGGATTTCAAACTCTGTTAGTTTTATCAGGTGTCACAACATTAGAAGAGGTTCAAGAATGGAAGAGATCTTCAAAGAAAGAAGATAATGACTTGGTCCCCGATTTATATTTGGAAAAACTAGGAGACTTACTAGAGTTAATTGATTGAGACTGTAGCCTAATTCTATAGATTCAATTTATTTATTAAATATTTGTAAATAATATGATAAAAACTGCTGGACAGTTCATAGTATTCACATCAGTGACAAGCATTTACGACTAATTTAATACTTTGGTTAAATAGTATTTATTTATTTGTTATGATACTAAGTTACAAGATACAACTGCTACAGGAAGATCAGAATAAAATTGATAACAATAAACTGTAAATTATTTTTTATATGTAAAAAATAATAATAATAATAATCTTTATTATTATTATTATAAAAATATTAAAAAAAAACAATATATCGTTACTCTGGAAGAAAAGTGACAATTCAAAAAACAAAGTTTTGCAGAAAAGATTTCAGATTTCCATTCGGCAGGAACAGTACTTTGTCTAAAGACTTTTGAAATAAAATTTTAAGAGGTTCCGAGAGTGTTGATCAGCAATCGTAGACCCCTAATGTGTAACTGTATTCAGATTTTGTAATACCTGATTGGTGACTATTTTCATTATGTCTGAAAACACACAATTGTCATGTGAACTTGTTCAGAATGCAATGAGGAAACCTGCAGTAAATTTACACCATGCACCAATAATTTTAGATGAAAATGAGATAAAAGAGAAAGACGGCGAGGGAAATATTTAATGTTCTCATTATGCATGTTTAAATTAAAAATGTTTTGTTTTTAATTTAATTGACTCGTTATTTTTATACATTTACTCCACTATTTTCTCGTTTTCTTTTCAAATACAGATCGCTCATAAGTTAAATTACATCTTTTCTGATATCTTTTATTTTCTCGACGCATTTTCCCATGCAATTGGCAATTTTTAACTTATAAAATGTTTTAATATTTTATATTACAAGATTAATATTATTTCCAACTAAAAATTATTCCTCTCGGAATAGTAGGAATCGATTCCGCGATAACGCCCTTTTTTTTGTCTAGAGTTACTCCATTATTATTAATTTATCTGTTCCATGAGACTCATTGACAAGTAGTAATGCCATATTCATACTATTTGCATTTTTACATTCTTTGATTTTTTTTTAAGTATGGCACTAAAAATAAAATGGAATCTGGCTGAAGGACTCTGGCCGATGGCCATTTGGTGTATCCAATAAAATACTTGCATTATTATTATTATTATTATTAAAATGGAATCATAATTTTAAATTTCAAATATAACAATAAATATATTCGGAAAAATAACAAAAAAGCAAATAAGAAAATATATATTGTAACAAAAAGTAACAATGTACAAATGTAATTCATGTGTCAATTTTCAATACACAAATGGAATTAACGCTCTTCTATTCTTAGGAAATTCGTCGAATTTTTCTTGATACCACCAATGAGATAATAAAATAGTTTCAACCTAAAAATTATAATAAATAAAGAATCGTCATAAAACACGATAAATAGTTAAATATTTATCAGCAATTATCTTAACGGATGAGTCTCACTGCGAACCACAAGTCTGTTAGCTGTAAGTTTCCAGCGTTGATTTTATATAGACTGCAACTTATAACTAAAAGAGGAGACAATAGGCGCTTAGGGATTTTTTTGTTTTAATTCAAACCAACTGTACTTGCAATAAAAAACATTTGTGCAATAAAGAATTCTGCACATTTCTTAAAATGGATTTCTATGAAATTGTCTAAAACTTTGCAATTTACTGCTTCAAATCATGCTAATCAAAAATTGTTATAGACACAATCTGTTACCTGATTCTATGTGTTGTTGCTGTAGAAGGTCTTAAAAGTCGATTCACCACGCTATAGTCATAGGCGACATTATGTATACCATTTCTTGTGTATAAGATTTAAACAAACAATAAGATATACATGTAGCAAGTTATTTAATGGGTATTTGATACATTGGTTGTGAATTGGGTTATACATTCATTCATTGCAGCAGTAAGAACAAAGTCTTCTATGTTTATTAATTTATATCAATATGATATAAAATTGCTTTGCAACTAAAAAATCATTTTTTATTTGCTAAGCAATTTCATAGATTAATAAAAATATATCGGTAAACATACACGACTTTGTTCTTACTGGTGCAACGAATATATAATACCCAATTCACGAACAACGTATCAAATATCTGTTAAATAACTTACTACATGCATATTTTATCATTGTTTACATCCTACACATCAAATTGTACATATTATAGGTAATGTCGCTATGGCTAAAGGGCGCAGAACTGACTTTTAAGACCTTCTACAGCAAAAACGGTACATAGAATCGGATTGTGTCCGTAATAATTATCGATCAGCATGATATGAAACAGCAAACTGATATGATATGAAATAGCAATCTGCAATATTTCAACAATTTGACAGAAAGCTATTTTACATAAGTGTGCGGGGTCCTTTGAGCTTCTTGCAATTCGCTGTGCAGCTTTCATACGGCCATCTGAGCCAGCTACCAACTAAAAATTTTTCTGATATGCAGCACTCTAAAATAATGGTACACGTCTATTCAGTGAATTATTACTTGTATATGAATATATAGTTGCAAGAACGAAAATGATGCATTACCAGGCTCAATGGGTTTAAAAAAATGCCATTTTTGATAACTTGAAATGTTGCAACCGAAGCGAAGCTACAAATCGTACCTGCGATGCTAAGCTATAAACATCAGTTAACATATCGATCGGTTTTTGACAAAACATCGTAAGCAACAATTTTGTAAAAATTGCGTTTTTTGGTCTATACGATTCCTTGTGTTAAACTCGTGCATCTGGACATAACACCATATTTCAATTGTACTCGTTTCACTAAAATATATCGTTTTATATATTATCGTTAGCGCCGATATCTTCAAACTGTGTTTAAATTTTACCCAAACTATCGTAACTCCTGATGTAATGCCGGTAAAGAATTGTAAGCGTCGTCGGTTACGATTAATTGTCAGACGCTTACGATACTTATTAGTTACCATTTTCTTGTCCACTGCGCATCAAAATTGTGAGAGAATAACATCTTATTTGTATCTTAAGCGACAAAATTTAATAAAGTTATGTTTGACAAATTATCTAAAGTTGCAATAATTAATGTAAATATTTGCTTATTTCAAATTTTATGCTAAAATTCAATTACTATTATAATATAAAAAAGAGTGTTACAAACATTTCCAATAATTTTAGTTTGAGAATAACGTCAATTATAAAAAAAGTTGGTTCCTGTAAAATTCACTGTTTGTCGCTTACGTTCTTTTGTCAAACACCCATCGATATGTCTAAATAAAATGCCAGCAAGAAAGTTGTGTTTTGCATCAAAATGTACTAATACATCACTAAAATTCTTTTAAAACATTTTGTGTAAATAAAGTACAGCAATACTTTATTTACAGAAATTTTTTTAAAAGGATTTTAGTGAACGTATTAGTACAGTTTGATCGAAAACACAACTTTATTGCTGGCATTTTGTTTAGACATATAATGCTTACCACACCACTTTAGAGTCGCTTCTCTAAGGTTGTTTTAGGTTTGCTTTGCTCGTTAGAAAATCAAACACCATTTGCGCCCTTACATGTGGTAAATTATGCGAATCGGCTTTCTGATATCCCTGCCTTATATATGCCAAAGTTTAATAAACACCCCAGAATAATTGTACCATGTTTTGTAAGGCATGTGTGTGTATAGTGGAGACAGACCATGTGTCTAATATCTGACGTTAGCCGTGTTTCTTGAAGTTGAGATAATTGGAGAACTTTAATTGGGTGATCTCAGCTGTTGCAAATTTTCATTTAAAAAAATTCTATAGTGGAATTCAGAAAAATTGGAATACATATTGTGACAGCAGTGATTTATTTTATTTAACATTAAATAAATGTAGGAGTTCCCTATAACTTCATTTCCGAATTTATGAATTGATATATACTATTCTTATTTGATATTATGTTGTATATTGTATTCTTTGTTATTGATGTCAGGTTTCCTTCGTTTATTGTATCCTGTTGGTTTTTTTTGCTCTTTAATTATTGTATTGTGTTCTACCAAAAATGTGACAAAGTGAACGATGGGGGGGTCCACAAAAAGTGAACGTTCCCAAAAAATCAACCAATATGGGGGTCTCAAAAATGTTACAGGGTGGAGGGATGTATTTGTTGAATGGCCCCCCCACTTGTAATCAGGTAAAGAAAATAAGTTTACTTTTATGTCCATATCTGAAACACTAAAACTTTTGTCAAGAGCTGTGAACAGTATAAGAGTCCAAACCTGCATGTTCATGCTCAGTACTATGCTACGGAATGGGCTGGTTCGGCATTCTTTTTTTATTTCATAAATTGAAAGTGCAAGTATAAAATAATGTATCTGCAAAAAATCAGAATCTTATTCGCACGTTTAGTATCTTAAAAACTATTACAAACTTCCATGTCGTGAAAATGGGGCGTGGCCAGGCGCTACGTCACTATACAATACAATACAATACTTTATTGGTGTCAAAATACACATAGTGTTTACACACGTCAACATACAGTACAAAAGTTCAAATATAAGGTAAAAATATATAAAACAATAGATATGAAGTAAAAGACTGAGAGCACATAGTACATGAAAGACAAACAAGATATAAAAGAAGCTGTTAATATAAAATAAATAGGAGGTATGGTATGGTAATTTATCACTGTAGCTTCTAGAATACTGCACGAGATTCACATATTAGTTTGCAATAGAGGAAAAGTTGCTATGTAAAAATTCGTTAGTACTATAAAAAGCATTATTGAGCAAATATTTTTTTATTCTGTTTTTGAACTGAGTTTCATTCAACAATTTTATCTCTGGTGGTAGAGCATTATAAAATTGAAAACCCAAGTATCCAGTGCCATCCCTAGTTTTACTTAATCTATGGAAATTTATGTTCAGTTTATCGTTGTTTCTGGTTTTATAAGAATGTATGTGGCTTCTAGTTTCGAATGATTCTACATTTTTCTTTATATAACTAAGACATTGGTAAATGTAGGTACAAGGCACAGTCATAATATTCAAGGAAATAAAGTGTTGTTTGCAGTTGTCTCTAAATTTTAGTCCGGAAATGACTCGAATTGCCTTTCGCTGAGCAGAAAATACAGCAGCACAAGATGGGGCATGTCCCCAGACTAGTATTGCATATGATAAAGTAGAGTGGATGAGACTATGGTAAGTCGTGGTTAGAGTATGCAGTGAGACTTTGTCAATAAGGTTTCGCAACAGATAAGTATACTTGGAAATTTTTTTACAGACGTAGTTAGTATGACTTTCCCAAGATAACTTGGGGTCTAAGTAAACTCCTAAGAATTTAACAGACTCAGGATTATTAACCTCTTCCAAATTGCGCAAACCAAATATCATTGTTTCAGTCTTAGTCACATTTAAACTTAGCTTATTCGAGATAAACCAGTTCTGTGCGCTTAACTCGGTATGCGGTACTTCATTTAGCAAAACTTCGATGCTATCATTTGACATTGTCAAATTTGTATCATCTGCAAATAATATTACACTAACATTATCTCTAATTGACTGAGGAAAGTCATTGATATAAATTAAGAAAAGTATGGGACCTAGTACGGACCCCTGCGGTACTCCATGCTGCAATTTTAAAGTATTAGATTTAATGCCATTATTAAGAACAAATTGTTGTCTATCACTCAGGTATGACCGTAAGAGCGATTTGCTTTCATCCGTAAAGCCGTAGAAACTTAATTTATTTATACGCATAGACTCGGCGATCTCAATAGACTTGATGCTCCTTAGTTGTGTGTTTTCAAAGTATTGTTTGTTTTGCTTAATTCTTGACAGTAGGGGAGTACAATTTGGTCAAATGTCAAAAAATTACAATTTTCTGTCGCTCCTGTCGGGACAAATTTTTGATTTTGACCCTGCAATTTACAATTAGGATTCATCGCCGACTTTCTCCTTCCCGTAGAGACATAGAACGAACTTCCACTCGACGTATTTATTTAGTTACCAGCTTTTGAAAATTCCATGTTTTTCGACTTTTCAGGTTGAATTTGAAAGATCCCAGATAGCCAATTTTCCTACGTCACTTGCAATAGTGACATCACAAATGAGCGCTCGGTTTTTCCAACTATTACTAATTTCAACTTCTTATATCTTGAGAATGGAAAAAGTTAATAATACGATAATGAGAATATCGAGTACTATATGAAAAAGTATAAAAACGATATAAAAAGAATATCATGGAACAAACCCATTATCTGAAATTGTGGCCTGTAGCCAGCTAGTAGGATGCAGGGCAGTGCAATTTTGATCTCAATTGTTAATTTGGTGTTTTTAATATTAACGTACCTACATACTTTTAGAGATTTAAAAATATATATTTCTGAGATAATACATGCAATTAAATACAATACAAGGAATTTAATTGATTAAGGATTTGACATATCCATAGAAAAAAACATTGTTTGCCCTTAGGTAAGTTTAAGCTTATATAATTTGCTGAATCCAATCAGAACCTTAGAAAATGTCTTATTCAATTCTAGTTAAGTGAGAGTGTTATTTCTACTAGTTACTGTACATTAAACTATGAGGAATCCTCATGACTCAAGCCCCCCCCTATAATGTTACCTATGTCTGAATTTCTGTAAGGTTAATTTTACTAGAATTGTATAAATTGCTTTATTAGTTTAGTGAAATATTTTAATATTACCTGATTGCTTAATACCCAGACAAATACAAACCACCATGTAACATTTTGCCATAACAATATCGTCACAGCCATATACATCAGTATCTCGGCTGTTTGATGAGGACAGGACAAATAATTGAACCAATCTCCATGCGGCAGTTTATGTTCATGACTTACAATAGCACCTGAAAATGCAAAGGTATTAAACATCACATAAACTCAGCTTAGACCCTCTTTCTAGTCCACTTTTGTTTTTCATTATGTATATTAATATGTAAATTCTAGAGAAAGCGATTTTGTGCCTTAAAGTTTAATTGTCGGTTTATGGAAGTCACGATCATGTCATATATTTAAAAATATTATTTAGCCGATCGCTTTGAACAAGTATTGCCAAATGCTACAATGAACTTGGCAACCCTGGGTATTCTATTTTGATGGGCAAGATTTCTCATTTTGTAGAAGTCGATAAAGAATTAACTAGTAATTTTGAGCCAATATGATCTATTATGATAATATGCTCTAAACCTTATTGTTTCATAGACACAAAGGTATATAAATACGGAATTATAAACACAGAACTGAAAAAAAGTTAAGAGCACATGGCCATAGATCAATTTTTATTCAAAATTACTTCCTCTATATATCTGCCAATATATGTGTCTGTTAAAATAAGTACTGCATTACATTTCATGTGATTTACAATAATTAATTTACCTTTTTTATCTCTTCGTAAATTGCCTAGAATTTTAGAAGTAATGTGCTGATGCCACCAAGCCCACATAAACAAAAGAATGGCTACAATATCCACATAAGTTATTTTGGCTATATCAAACGTACTTGATGTTGTTGCTAAAATTAAAGGCAGAATTAAAGGCATGTAAATCGGTACGTCCTTATGGTATACTTAAAATGAAGAAATTTCAAGGGCGAACTCAAGCAAAAAATATGCAGTAACAATAAGCATTACAAAGGTATTTTTATCATGATAATTATTTGCTACATTTTAGAGCGTTATTGAATATTTTTTTCTATTTCTTGTCATAAGGTTTATAGTTTAAAATAATATTTTATAAATATGTTTAATAAAACTTATAGTTAGAGAGATGAGTGAATGAAGGATCCATACCTACCACTTCTGGAAGTCGATGGAGGGCCTCAGATATTAAAATGAAAAAAAAAAAAAAAAAACGCGAGAGCCGGTGTCAGAAAATGGTAACATGACATTTGGGGGACCGACAATAGGGCGCGTGCAAAATCTGACAGCTAACGAGAGTGGAGGGCATATAACCTCAATGTTCCAAATTAATTATCGTGAAATTCGCTGTTTTCGTTTCCTTTTTTAACTTTCTTGTGCTATCAGCTATTGAAATAAACATTTTTAAGTTTAGTTTTCATTATATATAGACAATTACGTGTTTTGTACAATAATATTACCTTTGATTTGTCGAGATATGCATTGTTTACCTATGTGTTTTTAGTTATTTTCTTTGTATTTAAACAATGTATGGGATTGATCTTATAATTATATATGGAGCATATTTAGATTATTTAAGATTTAAATGCTGTTAATTATTTTGTTATCAATTTACGACAAAAAGCCATCATATTTTATGTTATTTGGTTGTCGAAGTCTCACCGAATGTCAATTTAAGCTTTTAAAGGTAAGTATGTGATTATTACTTTACATTAGAATTTAGTGTTTATTATAATATAATATATTTAATAAATACATAGTAGTAAATACCTTCGGCATGCACGAAAATAAAATTATTAATTATTTCAGAATGCCATCGATTTACACCAAAAGAAGTAAAGTTTGTGCTTAATCAAAAGGGAAAAGCGAAAAGAGCCTTAAAGAGATCCGATCTTACTGAGTCAAAGATGAAATATGGTCATTGTTCCAGACATTATCTTAGCGGATAATCCTTATGGATAATGATTTCATTTCAATTTTATACTCTATAATTTTTAGGAAAATCTGCTGAACTAGGTAAGGTAGCTCATCTAGAATGACTAACAAATAAATTTATGGGTTATGCAGCCTTAAAGCATTTAACCACTTTTCTCTTTGAACTGTTAATATTGACCACAAACTTATCTTCTTTGGTGTAAATCGATGGCAATCTGAGATAACTATAACTTTATTTTCGTGCATGCGGTAAGTATACTACTATGTATTTATTAAATATGTTATATAATAAGTATTAAATTCCAATGTTAAGTAATAATCACATACCTTTTAAAGCTTAAATTGGCATTCGGTGAGACTTTGACAACCAGATTCCATACAATATGACGGCTTTTTGTGGTAAACTGGTAACAGAATAATTAACAGCATTTAAATTTTAAATAATCTAAATATGCTCTATATATAACAAAAAGATCAATCCCATACGTTGTGTAAATACGAAGAAAATAACTAAAAACACATAGGTAAACAATGCACATCTCGCCAAATCAAAGGAAATATTATTGTATAAAACACGTAATTGTCTATATATAATGAAAACTAAACTTTAAAATGTTTATTTCAATAGCTGATAGCACAAGAAAGTTAAAAAACCAAACGAAAACAGCGAATTTCACGATAATTAATTTGGAACATTGAGGTTATATGCCCTCCACTCTCGTTAGCTGTCATATTTTGCACGCGACCTATTGGTCAAAATTCAATTTTCAGTCAATTCGGTCAGTGCTGCAAATTTTGAGAGCATTTCAAGTTATCAAAAATTGCTTACTTTAAAAAAATATTTTTGGCTTTAATTTGTTGCTCAAATATAACCCATATATTACATCTATATATAGCTTTTCGATTTTGTTGTTGTGATTCTGGTCTATTCTTTGCAAATAAATAAACAACTTTTGTCTCTTACAATTTATCTTCAAAGTGCATATTTTTTGTGTAAAAACAGATTTTTTTATTTTTTTATACATTTTTTCAATACATAATAATTGAGACTCTTAATTTAATAGATACTTTCTAAGTTAGTATAAAATATCTCCATTGCAGACGTCTTTTCCCACATTAAAATAGAATTTAATGCTATCTTTACGTAACTTATACTATTTCATAAAATGGAAAAGTCAGATTGGTAAATCTTGTGCTATTAATGGCCAACTAAACAGATAATTTATTTTCGATGAGTTGGGTACTCCACTCTCTCTAACTATTGTTAAAATTAGAAGCTTTGAACATGAATATTTTTTTAAAACATTTAATAATCTAAGAAATGGCGTGCAAATTTGTGATGAAAAATTACCATCTGCCAGCCAGTAATCTAAGAGAGCATATAACTACGAAACTTTTCTTTGAAAATTTTTTATATGGTGGGAGTATGGAATATTTTTTAAATGAATGGTTACTGAAATCTGTCCACATAGGTAGTTAGTATAGGTATGTACTTGACATACTCTAATTACACTGGCAGACGAATCTTTTCATTGTCGAATTTACACACCATTTCCCTAACTATAGTATGATATGTATCACTCATCTGGTACACGGATGGATCCAAAACGGATGAGGGAGTAGGCGCCGGTGTATACGGCCCAACCTGCAGGCTGACAATAGCCTTGGGGGTCACACTCCCACCATCTTTCAGGCAGAAATATATGCCATAGATCTTTGTGCTCGACAGTGCATAAATAAAGGCACACGGGGATCAAGAATCTATATAGTTTCAGACAGCCAGGCAGCACTCAAAGCTCTGAGTTCATTCACCTTTGAGTCACAAATTGCCTGGGAATGTCTACAAACAATAAAGCAACTGCCAAGAAACAACAAGGTCAACTTGATGTGGGTGCCAGGGCATGAAGGAATAGAAGGGAATGAGATTGCGGACGACCTTGCAAGACAGGGTGCCAAATCGTCATTCATCGGACCAGAACCGTTTTGTGGGATAGCAAGAAGTGACACGACGGAGGAGGTAAGAACATGGGAGGATGAACAAAAATCCTCCTACTGGAACTCAACTCCAGGACAAAAACAAGCGAAAAAGTTCATTACTTATTCGCAAAAGAGAGCTAAAGAGCTACTTGAACTCAGCAAAAAGGAATTAAGACTACTAACAGGTCTTTTCACGGGTCACTGCCCATTAAAATACCATCTTAAAAAAATGGGCAAGGCTGAGGGCGAAAGTTGTCGATTTGGTACAAAGACAACCGAAACGTCGGAACACATACTTTGCACATGCGAAGTACTAGTCCGGCAAAGGCTACAACACTTGGAACAGGTGATTCTGACACCTGCAGAAGTGTCAAAGTTAGCCCCCAGGAAAATTCTAGGATTCTTTAGAAGTCTAGGATTGGATGGGAACATATAGATATGGGGTAATCACAAAAGATCTTTATAGGTCGAGGTGATGAGAGGTCAAACCCCTGAACAACCCAACTGTAATCTGTAACTATAGTATGATATAGGGTTTGGTGGGTGTGCGACTTCTGGTTTTTTAAATAGGAATAAAATAAAATAATAAAATAAAGAGTAATAAATAACGAAAATTAAATTTGTTATAATGAAATTAAATAAAATAATATAAATAGTAATAAATAACGAAAATTTAATTTGTTATAAAATACGGAGCACTATAATATTAAGAACAAAAAGAAAATATTCATAAATTTTCAAAATGGAGACCTTCAGTAGCCTTGCAATATCCTAATCGATCAATGAAGGCTCTTAAGGAGTTTTGAATAGCATGCTGTGAGATTTCTTGAACAGCCATCTAAGATTCGATCTTCCAACTCTTCTAACAACACTGAATTTGGTTTTTAAATGACCCCAAAGAAAAGTCTAATGGACTTAAATCTGGCAATCGCGGTGGTCATTCAATATGTCCTCTTCGACCTACCCGGCCATCTCTGTGGAAATATTTCATACTGATATTGATGCACGTCAAGTCCATTTTGCTGACGCCAAATTTCATCTGAGAGTCATTCAGGGCATTTATTATGAATATTCTCTATTTTTTCTCAATATTAAAGTGCTCAATAATTTGTAACAAATTTAATTTTCATTAACTAATAAATGTTTATTTTATTATTTCATTTAATATTAAAAAAACCACAAGTTGCATTACACTTGATGGAAAAGTGTTTATCTGAAAATATACAGGGTCATCCATTCAAAAAAAAATTGCCGATGACGTCTTATCTCGAAAAATAGGGTAGTTGTGGGAAATCAAAGTATGTCACCTGAATAGAATAAAAATACTACAAAATGATTGAGTGAAACAACAGGGCTAGTCCTCTCTACTGAGTTTAAATCTCAGCTGCGGTAGATGGTAACATTCACAGGTAGCGGTTGATAGTTGTGGGTACTGTTAAAAAATGAACAATTTTTTGTTTGTTCTCATTTTTAACTTATTCTTCATATCGTAAGGGGCTATGTGGATACTAGTGTTACAATGAGAATTGTCAAATAAGAAATAGTTACATTCATTTTAGAATTTTTTATTTGCTATCATAACCAGAATGCAGGTTATAAATAAAGATTGGAAAATATTATTTTTATAGATAGTTTTTCTTACTATGTTCCATACATTACTTTTTCTGCTGTTTGCCAAATTCTATAATGAATATGTTTCATTACTTAATTTGTTAATTTTCTTACATTGAGTGCCAAATTTCGGTGCTTCACAAAGTATCGCCAGTGCACATCCTGGGTAGTGATATAGACCAATAAAATACGTAGAAAGATTCATGCGGCTGTTTTTTCCAAATACGGATACGAAATGTGTATCATAAAATCTTCTAAATACCTGTAAAGTCATTAAAAGGACTGCTATGTATATTTTTGTTGCTGATGCTAAAAAACAAAATGAGATATTCAATTGTACATAAATTTTTACACATAAACACTATCCACACAACACTTGCCAGAGTTCATTCCATATATATCGATTGAATAGAAAGTCCCAGAACGGTTAAATATCTCGAGAAATATACATCGGCTCGAAACAAACAAAATACATGGTCTATATATGGAAACCCCCCACTTTTTATTGCAGATTCGGATTTTACACTACAAAATACGTAGGTTGTGCCTGAAACTTTTTTTCTGATTCACGATGGCGGTGTAATCGCAAAATATAACATTTTTGTCTCAATAACAACAAACACCCGGATGGTGAGTGACGATGGGATTCACCTAAAATAAGCCCCCAGAGAGAACAGAAACCTACTACGTCCACATCATTGTTCCTGGGTAACGCTAAAAGTAGTTTCTTGAAAAAATTCAACGCTATCCATTACGAATGAAAAAAATTGTTTCAATTAAAACCTATACATAAAATTTAATTCTGCAGTGAAAAATGGGGGTTTCCATTTAAGATTTCAAGGTTACTCTCCACCCCACCCCCAGGGAGTGATGGTAGGGGGTCGAGTTTGGATAGCTTATTAAAAATATTGAAAACGATTTTTTTTCAATTTCAATCCAATGCATATTTCTTGAGATATTTGACCGTTCTGGGACTTTTTATTTACCCGGTATTTGCACACAATACCTACTGTACTTTCGTCTATCTGACAATTCTTGTGGATTATCGCCGTCTTTTTTTCTATAAATCTAAATAGTAGAGTATAAATAAGTAGATAGATAAATCAATTTACTGCAAAACAAATTTTGGTATAACAAAAGTTTGAAACAAGGCAAAATACTTCTTACACGACACATAAAATATAGTAGGTATAATGAAGTAAATATGTTAAAACAAAATTAAATATATACAGGGTGTCCCAGAACTGAGTTCCCGGACGGGAACCTGTGCTTCCTGAGTTCATATTGGGCCCGTATAACCCAACTTACCTTAGTCCAAAAATGCATCCGTGAGGAAGTACATTCTCTTAAAGTGAGACAGAAAAAATATTTTCTAATAATTTCCATTATACTGAAGATAAAAATTTCAATGCGACCTGCATTTTTGTAACAACCAAATATATTTTGTTTCTCAAACGCGACATGTTTCCTGTTTTACAAGCATCTACGACCTACAGAGAAAAAATGAAAATCCTTGAGTTTTCGTTGATATTACACAAAATTTTAAAAGTATTAATTTGGGTACTGAAACAGGTGGACGTCATGTGGAGTATTTGTTATTAATGTATTTTTTAGAATAAACTGTGCTTTACTGTCATTACAACATTTTGTTCTAGAATTGCAAATAAATGTTAAATACTATATAATGGAGGAAAAAAACGATAATTTCTTGTATTTGATTGATACTACAAACATTTTAGGAGTACCCATTTTGCAGCCATCTCATGCCCTATAAAAACGTTCAAGTATTCCGTAACTTTGCAGAGGGATTACAATATTACAGCCAGTTAAATCTTAATTATTGTGAAAAAAAAATTTGAAACAACCCAACTAACAAAGTTTCTCTATAAATTTAAAATGATGATAGTACAATTTTATTTTATTACCCTGTATCACTGCTCTGCAAAAATTATTTTGTTTTATTAAAACTGCCAAAGTGATTATTTAGACTTCTATTCTAAATCGTCATATAAATAAGTGGTAAGAATGTTCTTACAGCTAGAATTTGTTTTTCGCTGTTTTATAAATGTCTATACAGCAATTATTATATAATGTCTTAACTCACAAAATTGATTTATAACGGATTTATAGTAATAACCTCCGGCACTATTGGGTTGATTTGCAAACATCTATAAAACTATTCTTTAAGAGTTTAGCTAAGCATTAATAAAAAACTTTTATTAGGACTCTTCCTAACACAATATTATTGCTGGGAGCATATTATATTTGGACGTAGCTGCTAAACAATTGTTATATAAACGAAGCACACATTGCTCTCATAAAACATTTAAGCTAAAAATTGTCTTTAAAGACTATAATATTGTACCATTTTTATAAAACATGGGTAGGTGGTTATGCGCCATATTGTTTTCTCATTTACAGTAAAGTCTTTTGCAGGTCCGCCTCTAAAGCTTTTAGTTTCCAGATGTATGAATTAAAAAAAAATTCTCTTTAGTACAATTTTCCTTTTTTAGTAATTTTATTTAAATAAAACCTTATTTTTAAATATTTTTTTTTATAACTTTTTAGTCTTTAGCTCCTCACATTTTGTATTAACCAGATCGTGCAGATGTTGTGTTGCATGTATCATATTCTACTCGTCAAACCCTTTCATTTGATAGCCATATACAGGGGGTTCTCAAGAAAAAGGTAAACCGCCATTTTAAGGCGTTCGCCATGTTGGATTTAGAATGACATCGCATAGTTTATCGTATTCTACATGTGTGCAATATTTCAAAGCTCTAGCTCAATTAGAACTAGTCAAAATTTGGATTGCAAGATTGTTACAAGTAAAGCAAAATAAAAGCTTTTAAAACAGTAAAATATATGAAAGTATAGAGGAAAATATTATTTAATTACTAGTTGTATTTTATTTATTTTATACTGACCGTTGTTTTTTGACGGGAACTCCTCGTAGTTGACTAAAATATCGGGCAAAATTATTCGGAATAAAATATGAATATGTACATAAAAGTATTAATGGAAATAATAACACAATGCTTAAAATGTATTTCCGTTTCTCGAATAATTCTGTAATTATCCTCTAATAATTTTCTTAAACCTATGTAAACATTTATACAATTATTTTATAACACCCGTGAGAGCCATAATAAAATAAATTAAATAACTACTTAAAGTCTATAAGCGTTGCATAAACTTTTTGAAAATGTTTATATCAACCAACTTGTTTTACAAAAAATGTTTTGTAAACATTCTTTCAGCTTCTACAAAACATCAAATTGCTAATTGGGAAGATATTTGGTTGTTATCAAGTTCACATAGAGTACCTATAGTGATACAGCTCCCGTGAACTTTTGAAAATTTTATCTTCAATATATTGGAACTCATTGAAAAAAAAAATCTTTTTTGTCTCACTTTAGGAGAATGTACTTCCCCTGGGATGCATTTTTGAATTAAGGTAAGTTGGGTTATATGGGTGCAATATGAACTCAGGAATCACAGCTGTCTAGCTCTGCTTATAAGCTTAGATCTGAATCTGAAAAGTACAAGCTCGAAAATTGGAAGAAAACCTACTTTTCAGAATGTAGACAACATTCAGTATTTTAAAATTTACTCACCATATGCTTTTCTATCTTTGCCACGTAATATATCCATAAAATTCTGGAACCAGCCAGGAACATCGTGTTCGTAAATATAAGTGCAAGTTACTAAATAAAAAACATATGCATAAATTAAACAGGCAAGCTGATAAAAATGTTTAAACCATGATTTAGGCACTTCTAAGACAAATTTAGAACTTATTTTTGATACTTCTCCTCTATAGGCAAACTTTCCATATCTAAAAGTCTTAATAAAAAAGGGTGGAAGTCTGTGCTCCAAAGTATTAATTATACTTCCATATATTATTATTGTAAGAGTTAAAAATGAAAATATTAACGCAATAAAATTCATATTAAGACTTGATATGCATTTATTAGGTATCTGAAACAAAACAAGCAGTTAGTATGGGTATATCTACTTTACTTTTTTGAATCACATATACATACTGTCGTGAGCAAAAAAGAAAAAATTGGACAACAGTTTTTTTCTAAGTAGTAGCAATTACTAAAGCAGAAGATGGAGTGTCAATGAGACACATTGCACTGCGTTACAACATTAATAAAAATTCTGTGTTTAACATTTTAAAAAAGTGGAGAATAAACGGTACAATAAGTAGAAATCCTGGATAAGGGCAACAAAGGATATCCAACTTAACAAGAAACTAACTATTAATATTTTGTTATTGCACCATTTCTATTTTTTATAACTTCTATAAGTTTGTTTGGCATAGAATTAAATAAACTTCTACAATAATCATGTTATAATATTTTCCCATGCATTATTTACTACTTCTAGTAATTCTTAATTTCTTGGACATTTCGTGGTCTCACATTTCGCTTTTAGATACTTCTTACGAGTAGTCCCCATACGTCTTCCACAGGGTTAAGATCTGGACTATGGCTGGGCCAGTTAAGAACATTAATGTTGTTATCTTGAAACCAGTTAGTCACGGTATGAGCAGTATGAACTGAACAATTATCTTGTTGAAATATGAATTCATTATTAGGAAATAATTGTGACACAGAAGGGAGCATAATATTGTCTAAAATCCTAATTTACGTTTCACTATTAAATCGTTTCTCAATATGCCACAAAACATCAGGACCACATGCCGATATCTAAGCCCACATGTTAACGGGAAATTTACCACTTTAGTCATTGTTAGATATATAATTCTCATTCGGAGGTCGGCAAACATGAATACAACCGATGTGTGTAGAATGGAAAGTTTTTTCATCTGTAAAGATTACATTGTTCTAAAGACTTACATCATGCACTAAAAATTCAAACGCAAATTCCAGTCGAGCTTTTTTATGTTCAGCTTTAAGTAGGTATTTCTGTGCTGCTGGATGACAGAGTAGCTCCAATTCTTTTACTCTCAACCTAACCTAACCCAGTCGAGCTTCTTTATGTTCAGCTTTAAGTAGGTATTTCTGTGCTGCTGGATGACAGAGTAGCTCCAATTCTTTTACTCGCCGGCGACCAGTATTACTCGATCCAGGAAAATTCGTTTCTTCAGCATCCTGAATTACTGAGTAAAATGGATTTTCTACTAATTTATTTACCAATTGCAAATCTTGCCGTTGAATTGATATCCTTCGCCACCCTGATCCAGGATTTCTATTAATCGCACTGTTTATCCTCCACGTTTTTAAAATGTTACAAAAAGAATTTTTGTTAATATTATAACGCAGTGCAATTTGTCTCATTGACCATCCATCTTCTGCTTTAGCAATAACTCCAGCTTTAACTAAATCGCTTATATGGGGCATACTAGTTTTGGCACACTTGCAATGAATTTTGACACCCTAGTGACAAGGTCACAAAAATCAAAGTTAGATGTACACAACTAGAAAAAATACATTATAAGACTTGTCCTATTTTTTTTTTGCTCACGATAGTACATATACTTACTTTTATAATTTTTAATCAATGCAGAATACAAAAAAATGTATACTGGCATACATTAGTTATCAATCACTATTCATCATGCACAAGTTGATTTGGGTTATTTGATATTTTCTGTTTACTAAACTTGACCAAATCACAAACCTGTTCTGTGCCCAAATTGATACCTAAAGCACAGTAGAGAAATATATTAATATTAAACTGTGACCCACAAAAGATAACTGTATATAAACTAACAGTTAATTAAATAATTTGCTCATTAAGTAATCTTTAAAAAAACAATATATTTTTTGAAAGATTGTATTGTAAAAGTTTACCAAATCGTTATTTGTAGCCATTGCAAAAATGATAAAATAATTTAAAAAAATGGGTAGATTAAAAGAGATGAAGAGAATAATTATTCTTGTACAGTAAATATGTTTTCATAACGTAAGAACATAACACAACACAAAAACATAACCAACCCACGTGTGATTTGTTTGTGTCAAGTGTCAATAAACCTTACCATCAAAGAAGATTAGATAGATTAGATGATTAGCGTACAAACTGTTAATGGCGCCATCTGTGAGGTCCAATGCTGAACTACTCATTCGGTTGAGCAAATTGCAAAGCAGTAGATGTATCGGTAAAACGATAGTCTGCACAATCCTGTATTCTGGTATTCCTAGTGTACGCGTGCGCACGCGGGTGTGTGTGTGTGTGCGTGCCTGGGTGTGAGTATAGGATTTATATGTGAATAGGATTGCTTTTGTATTCGACACGATAGATGTCGAAATCCTCTGAGTATGCAAATCCTCCACTCTGTTTAATCCTCTTTGATTGACAGTGACAGATATCATATGGCACTCTCCATTGTTGACTTAAATTTATTCGTCAGAGGGATGCTTGACTAAATATTCTTCGATTATAAAAAGAATCCAAATAAAGGCTCGCATATGAATTTGGGATTGTTCAATCGTATGAACTTAAAGGTTATTATCTAAATGTTTTTTAAACCGTACTCTGTAATAACTAATTACTGTTTTACAAAATGCATTAAGTAGTAAGATATCATGCCAGCTTTACCATTTCACTATATAAATAGCCAATTTATAATCTAGGAAAGCAGCGAAAGCAAAGGGATGTACTCAGAATGGACATCCCTAAGTTTAGTTGTACAACAAACCGGAGAAGAGGGTCAGAGTGTTTTGGAAAAATTTGGTTTACCAGTTAGTAAAGAAGTGACCTTAGGTCTAGTACGCCAGCTGGCTAGTAACCTTGGAATAACTCAACCTCCAGAACCGAGTCCACTCACAACAGATAGAGATGTAAGTATAATAAAATTTTTAAAACTGGCTATATAGACCATTTGTTGATATGTGATTTTTTTCTTATGTTCCGTCTGGGTATAATGTGTAATAAGTTTCTCTTTGTAACAGCCTGATGTATTGCTTTTAACTAGCCACTAAGTATCAAGATTTGTATCAAAACTAATATATATTATATATATTAAATAAAATTTGCTGTAAGTGACTATTGCCCACAGTATCTTACGTTCTGTAGTAAACACAAATACAATTCATTGTTAAGGCATATGAACGTTACATCCAGTGTCCACTGTTGTTTATGAAGTACATACATTCATGTTCAATAATTGTGATGATTATCATTCACACTAATGACCATAATAAAAATAGCTTCTTATTCAAATTAGCTTAAACATGTATGCATATCACAAAACTTCTAATATTATTAAAATAACTCTCTTCGTTTAATGCGTTTTCAGTTACAAATAATAATACTTTTTTACTATTGTAAATCGTTTGTGGGATGTGTGTATATTTGCATAATTTTTTTAGGTACAGTGGTGTATGGAGGTGTTGTGTTTTGGTCTTTCATTACCACTTACAGAACACGAAGCTATTAAAGATTGTGTAAATGTTTATTGTGAATGGCTTACGGCATTGCTGCCAATTTCTAAAGTTTGTGTTCCGCAGCCGATAATTGATGATCCTAATATATACTCAAGAAAAATTATTGCACATTTGCATTACTTATTTGTTCCACGCAAAGGAGAAGGTAGCTAATGATTTTATATAACTAAGATAATTATATTAGTACCTATATAGTTATTAACATTTGGAGTAGGGAAGACAGAAACCCTTGTGTTTTTCAAATTTTACTGTTTGTAAAATGTATAAAAAAAATTGATACGAAAAACCATGTTTTGCAAAAATGCCCTAATTTCCATAATCGCTAGTCTATTTGACGCCAAAATCAGTAGGTAATTTTTACAGGTTGCATTCATTGTTGTATTCGTTTTAAAGTTATGAGGGAGCAGTAGGAGATCAGTGCGTCTTTATGAGATGACGTTGTTTCTGCAGCGCCCTCTGGTGATCAGTATCATTATCGTATCAAAAAACTTGAGCTGAAGAATTGTTTAATGTCGACGGAAAAGTACTTCAGAATGGGTGCATTCGTTTTAAAGTTATAAAGTAAATAAATAACATCGCACCCTAAACACAGGTATTATACCGCTCCCTTCTAACAGAACTAAAAAGAATCACAACATACAAAGTTGATAATAGTTTGTAAAATTATTTGAAACATTGACAAGCGAAAATAACCATGTTTTACAATTTTTTTTACGATTTGTATTACTTGTACTTTTATATAAATTGTTATTATATTTCGATCTATTTTTTTACTCATGATTTTAATCTTCCTTACTCCCAGTGATTTTGTATGGTACAATAGTTATTCATCGAAATAGCATGAGTACCTACCATTAAATATAATTTTAATGTTGTACAATTCAGTATCAAATCTAATTGATTATAACAAATATTTCTTATAATTTGTATCTTTTTCAAGACTGGCCTTTTTTGTATCAGGATTTAGGTAGGATATGTTTTATTATTTTTGGCATTTTGGTAAATTACCATTTTGGAAAGTTACCGTTTCAGTAACTTACTGAAAAGTAAGTCAGGGATAAATTACCTAATTATAAGTTACCAAATCTAATAGGAAACATGTTTATACAGATCTACAGTTACATATAATCTCAAAATATTTATGCTCATGCTTAAAAGTCTAAAAGGGAAAGCAGATATTTTAATGTTGTATCTATCTTATAGCTCAAATCTTGTTTTTTGTTAAATTTTTGGTATTTTTGGAAAGTTTAGACCATAACTAATTGATTTAAGCTAATTTTGAAGCATTTTAAATACTTCGATATTTGTCGGTAACTTACAAAATATAAATTACTAGAAAAATGTCATTGCTAATTACATTTTATTATGGAAGGTGTAGTAAACTTAGAATAGCTAGAAGTTTTATTTAAGTAGTGAGGGGTTTCTTATATAGTGCGGGATCCCATCGACAAAAGTGGATCGGGCACCGCAGTTGACGCCGCTTGCTGGAGATGTTGTAGGCATCTGTAAGTACTATTTCCCCCCAAAGACAAACACAATTGAAAAAATTCAGGTACATTTTTTGGGCAAAAACAAGCAACTTTTGCCTCTTGGACATTTTCTCCAAAGTGCTTCCTTCTCCTGGACAAAAATTAAAAAAAAAATTAGTCATAGACCTTCATTAATTCGTTTAGGGTGAAGGAAGCGTTTTAGAGAAAAACTCCAAGAGCCAAAAGTTGCTTATTTTTGCCCAAAGAACATGTCTGTCAGGCGTGTTCTTTGTACAAAAATAGGCTCTTGGATTTTTCTCTAAAAAGCTTACACTTTTTCCTAAATTAATGAAGATCTACAAATTCATTTTTTTGTAATTTTTTTACGGGAAAAGGAAGCAAGTTGAAGAAAAGTTTAAGGGGCAAAAGTTGTTTATTTCTATCTAAAGAATATGCTTTTGGGAATTTTCTGAAGAAAAAAAAATAATCTAGGGGAAAAAAATGTAGGGAAATTCTTGACCGAAATTATTTTCGGCTAAAAAATTCTGAAAAAATTCATGTACATTTTTTGGGCAAAAATAAGCAACTTTTGGTTCTTGAAGTTTTTCTCTAAAACACTTCCTTCACCCTAAACGAACAAAACACTATCCAAGAGACAAAAGTTGCTTGTTTTTGCCCAAAAAATTTACCTGAATTTTCTCAGAATTTTTTGGCAATATTTAAGCGGCCCTATGTTTTTTGCCTCTCGAAGAAGAAGAAGTAGGGGTCACGTGACCTGTCGTTGGGGGGAAATAAACTGTAGAGCCTCGTTTCTCTTTACCTAACACAAAATCATTCTGGATTTTCAAGGAGTTACCTCGGTGACTTGAGAAGCGGTTAAGAAAACAAAATCGTACCTACAGATGCTTACCACATCTCCACCAAGCAGCGCCAACTGCGGTGCCCGCTCCAGTTTTGGTATCGATGTGATCCCGTACTAATAAAGATGAGGAATGTAAACCTCATTCATAATTTAGGAGCCAGGGTTTAATTACTTGACATTTGTATCAACTAGAGACATTATCAATCCTGTTCTTTAGAGCATGGTAGACAAAGAAAGTGATATGAGAAATTTTCTTACTGGTGGAACTTCACAGACATTCTAAACTTGCAGGCTATGTCACTGGGCATGGCAAAGATGTATCAAGACGATTTCTTCGTCTATTCACTACCACTTGTTAATTACAAAAATACAATCGGCATATATTCCAGTCAGTGGAGGTCCAGAAGTAGACATACATCCCGGTTAGTGGGGCTAGAGGTAGACATTTTGAACCTGCAGGTTGTCTACTTTTAAGCCATGATTAGTAAATGTCATGCAGAGATCGACCGATATGATTTTTTAGGCCGGTACCGATTATCGGCCTTAGATTGCTCTATCTCTTATTTCTAAAATCTGAAAATTTGCTATAAAATATTAAAGTATATTTTGCACAATATTATTTAGCAGTGATGATTTTCTATTGGCAAAAATTGCTAAATAATCTTCAAGCAATGATAATATCAATAACCAGAGTAATAATAATGATGTTGCTCATGACTTGTTTTGGCGCATTTATGAACAATTTACGGGCGTGGGAAATAAAATAAATAAATAAAGCTCAAGTAAAATTACAAAGAAAGATATATTAATTAAAATTGAATATGAAATTCAAATATATATAGAACTACCTCTGATTGCTATAACTGAAGATCCTTTAGCTTAGTGGGCTAACAAGAAAGAAATGTTTCCCTTCCTGTATCAATTAGCTGTAATGTATTTAGCATCTCCACCAAGTAGCGTTTACAGCGAATAATTATTTTCTTCAATTGGTAACGTTTATGAATCTGCAAGAAGCTGATTAAATCCAAATCGAACAGAGTGTCTAATTTTATTACATCATAATTTACCTAAACCTAACTTTAAATATTAAATAATTAAATAAATATTAATATTATTATGTTTTGACTTGTTTTTAACCTTAAATTAAAAAAAAAGTATGTTTTGACCAATACCGATACCGCACCGATACCGATATTGCACCGATATTGCAATACAACATGTATCGATACCAATAATCGCCCACAACACCGATATGGCCGATATACCGATATCAATATTGGCATCGATCGATCCTCAATATCAAGCAATTTTTTTTTAAACTAATTAATTTCGTTTACAAATTAAGTTTTCATCACTAACAAAAATCATTCTTCTTGTCTGCTGTGCTCTGAGACAAAGGATTAATTATGTCTCTAGCTGCTACAAGTGTGTGTAATTGCACGCTGAATCCTATACTGTCGGTCTTCTGTGATGTATAAAGATAAGTTGGATAAACCCTTTGCCATTATAGATTTTTATTTTTGAGCCTTAATATGGTCTCTTATTTCTAATGACTAGAGCCTTGTCCTTTGCTACCTTAGGTTTATAAAGTTTGCAGGGTCTCTTAGAGATTAGTGTAATTACATAAAAATTATGTTTTTTTTTAACCAATTGACCATTTTCGGTCACCTGATTTAGACACGGCCTGGAGGACAGACATACCTCATCCAATCACAAAAGAATACAAATGTAAACAATTAGAGATGAGTTGCTAGCAGGAGCAGTTTAAGCTTGTAATAAGCATATTAACATACGATATGTTTCATTACAATAGTATGTTGTTTTATTTTTCAAATAAAATTTTAGGTTCAAATTTCTGTTTGAGTTATACATCTATAAATTAATTTATCTTGCTTTTGTCGGTATAGGGCGAGTACAATGGGGCACGTACAAAATCTGACAGCTATCGAGAGTGGAGGGCATATAACCTCAATGTTCCAAATTAATTATTGTGAAATTCGCTGTTTTTGTTTGCTTTTTTAACTTTTTTGTGCTATCAGCTATTGAAATAAACATTTTTAAGTTTAGTTTTCATTATATATAGACAATTACGTGTTTTGTACGATAATATTTCCTTTGATTTGGTGAGATGTGCATTGTTTACCTATGTGTCTTTAGTAATTTTCTTCTTATTTAAACAACGTATGGGATTGATCTTATTGTTATATATAGAGCATATTTAGATTATTTAAAATTTAAATGCTGTTAATTATTCTGTTACCAGTTTACCACAAAAAGCCATCATATTGTATGGAATCTGGTTGTCAAAGTTTCACTGAATGCCAATTTAAGCTTTAAAAGGTATGTGATTGTTACTTAGCATTGGAATTTAATACTTATTATGTAACATATTTAATAAATACATAGTAGTATACCTACCGAATGCGCGAAAATAAAGTTATAGTTATTTCAGATTGCCATCGATTTACACCAAAGAAGGTAAGTTTGTGGTCGATTAAGAGTTCAAAGGGAAAAGTGGTTAAATGCTTTAAGGCTGCATAACCCATAAATTTATTTGTTAGTCAATCTAGATGAGTTACCTTACCTAGTTCAGCAGGTTTTCCTAAAAATTATAGAGTATAAAATTTAAATTGAATTATTATCCATAAAGATTATCCATTAAGATAATGTATAGAACTATGACCATATTTCATCTTTGACTCAGTAAGATCGGATCTCTCTAAGGCTCTTTTCGCGTTGCTCTTTTGATTGAACAAAACTTTTCATCTTTTGGTGTAAATCGATGGCAATCTAAAATAACTATAACTTTATTTTCGTGCATGCAGTAGGTATACTACTATGGATTTATTAAATATGTTATATAATAAGTATTAAATTCCAATGTTAAGTGATACTCACATACCTTTTAAAGCTTAAATTGGCATTCAGTGAAACTTTGACAACCAGATTCCATACAATATGATGGCTTTTTATGGTAAACTGGTAACAGAATAATTAATAGTATTTAAATCTTAAATAATCTAAATATGCTCCATATATAACAATAAGATCAATCCGATACATTGTTTAAATATGGAGAAAATAACTAAAAACACATAGGTAAACAATGCACATCTCGCCAAATTAAAGAAAATATTATGATAATTTAATATTATCGTACAAAACACGTAATTGTCTATACATAATGAAAACTAAACTTAAAAATATTTATTTCAAGAGCTAATGGCTTAAGAAAGTTAAAAAAGCAAACAAAAACAGCGAATTTCACCATAATTTATTTGGAACATTGAGGTTATATGCCCTCCACTCTCGTTAGCTGTCATATTTTGCACGCGCCCTATGAATGACTGACATAACCTCAAATATTACATTTTTGTAAGTTTATACTCATTTATAATGTTTTTATTCGCAGTTCTTTCTAGATTGGTACATGTGTAACATTAATGAACTCTCTCGGATAGTATGCATATAATTTTTTCATTCCATTGAATATTAAAAATAGACCGCTAATTATAGGTTGGGTTTTCCACCTGTAAATATCAGTATATTTTAAAAAATCAATGACTTAAAAAAATTATATGCATCCTATCTGAGAGAGTTAATGTTACACAGGTAGGTAAGTAGGTACCAATCTAGAGATGCGAATAAAAACTTTTTTTTTCCAATTCTTTGGCTTTGGGCTTAGCCCATTCAGCCACGATTAGAATAAAAACATTGGAAATGAGTACAAACTTACAAAAATGTAATATTTGAGGTTATGTTAGTCATACAATGTATGCGCCCTATTAAGGTATTTTAAAAACATTTCAAAATTTATTTGGTTTTATTGCATGCGTGCCTATTAGAAAATGTCTGGCCTGAAAATATATGAACCTGAAATAAAGTGGTTAAAATAAGGATTAGAGAATGAAAGGAACCCACATTAAACACGTGGGATTTTGGATTTCGGCGGATTTTGATGGAGTACAGATTATGACTTCCCAATCAAAGGTCCCTATGGATGGGAAGTCCATTATTCAATATTCTTAGAGCTACCAAGTATAGAAGTACTTAGCTAATTTTCAGTATTTAATAATAGAACTTCTATGCACCCTAGCTCCGAAAATATTGAATAACGGACTCCGTGCCCATGAGGGCTTTTAAATTGGGAAGTGTCGAATACCACTTGTTTAAAAATAGATGAAAGAAAAGCTTCTTAAAGTCCTATTATTGAAAACTGAAAATTAGCCGTTTTTATGATTCGTAGCTTTGAATATATTGAATAATGGACTAAGGCCCATAAGGACTCGTTCCATCAAAATCCATTTTATTTGGTGGGGAGTTCTTTTTTACATTTTGAAGAGGTATCACATTTCCGTTATATAAAAATATTTCTGTTTATGTGTGTCCATAGACATGTGATGCATTATATTCTGTTTGTATTATTTTGTTTGTTTATAGTCTATAAATTATATCTTTAACTTGTCAAAAAAAAGTATTAAGTTGAATATTTGGGGACCCGCATAGTTTGTCACAAAAAAAGACAACTCAAGAAAACTATTGCTCGTATCAGTCAATATATTGGGTCAAGTCATAACGGTTTTTCACGAATAAATTATCTCATAAATGTTGGAGAAAAAATGACAGGAAAAATAAAAATTGATATAAAACTTGAACGTGAATATAATGTAATAGTTTCTTCCTAAAACCAATGACAAAAAATGATATTATGAAAGCATTTTAAGAAATCTTCAAAAATTCAGCTTTTTTTTTGTGATGTGAAACTTTAAAGATCTTGAACCGTTGTCATTTGCAAATTCTATTTATTTGTTAGGTTTTGATACGATACATAGACAAGCTGTCTTATGCCATCGAGTTTTAAGAACATTACAACAAATTGCGCATGAATCTAAACAACTAGAGAGAGATACATGGGAAGCACTGCTCTTATTTCTTCTAGCGATAAATGACACATTACTTTCGCCTCCAACAGTAAAGGATGATGTGGCTGATCAGTTATGTGAAAGGGTTCTGAGCGTTCTATTTGAGGTAAATTATAATTGTTATAACTATTTTAACTTTGTATAACTAGTATTTCTATTCTTTAACTTATCTATAAAATGTAATATTTTCTGAGAATTAATTATTAATAATAATAATAATAATAATAATAATAAATGAATTTATTGAACCAAAAATGATTGAACAGGCTATTGACCGAGGTCCTTCTGCCTATTGTTACAATATTAATATAAATTTTTATTCTATTCTAGTGATTATATATATTTACATACAAAAAAAAAAAAAAAAATGCATATTATGTACCTATATACATATATATATAAAAAAAAATGCAGTGAATGATTTAACTATCTTTAATTTAAGTAGAGTGCAATATTCTTTTTTTATAAATTTTCAAGTTTTTCTAGAGTGGTTCGTTGGGGGTGTTTGTGCCTGGGTCTAATTCCTGGAGTTCTTCTTATACAATATTTCCCTATTATTTCTGTGTTCTGGGGGTTCTGGGCAAACCTTGTAGATAATTGAATGAGACGTTCTTCAATAGGCACTACGTTAGTCAGTTGGTAAAGAAGGGGATTGGGCGGGTTGTGAAGAGGATTGTTGGGATGTCGGATCTTTGTTATTTTTCTGATTGCCGATGTTTCAGCTATTTTTAGTTTTTTTAATGCTTGGTTTTTGCAATTTAAAAACAAGGTGTGACCATATTCAATCATGGGACGGCATATTAGCTTGTATATTTTGCTTGCAGTTGGTATGTTTATTCCATTCTTCCTGTATGTCAAGCTTTGAAAGTGTTTAGCTCTTGAAATCATATTCTTTTTTTTGAGTTCTGTATGTGCATTAAAGTTAATTTTATTATCAAAGAGTATGCCAAGATAGGTGGTAGAAGATTCAGGAGTAATGGTATGTTGATACATGTTGATAGTTGGAGAATCTGGTGTTATTAGATGGTTGAATATAATAAAGTGTGATTTTAAAGGATTGGGTTTAAGCCTCCAAGTATTAAACCAAGTGCATGTCGAGTTAATTAAGTTCTGTAGGTTTCGAATTGCCTTGTTTATGGTGACCTCATGTGAAATTAGGGCCGTGTCATCGGCAAATTGCAGTACATATCCCATGTGAGAGAAAAACTCATGATCTTCATGTTGATAATTATATATGTCCGCACAATATAGATTGTATAATAGCGGTGACAATGGAGAACCTTGTGGGAGTCCCTGTTCTGGAGTGAATTCGTATGAATTGGCATTTAAGATTTTAACTTTAATCTTTCTATCGCTTAGCATGTCTTTGAGGAGAAATAGAATATATTTAGGGCATCCCAGCTTATTAAGTTTAAATAATAGACCCTTGTGCCATACGCTATCGAAAGCTTTGCTAATGTCGAGGAATACGGCGGCAGAATACCTCATATTGAGTTTGCTAGTTTCTATATTGTTACAAAGTATTGTTAGTGGATGAAGTGTTGAATGTCCAGTTTTGAAACCAAATTGATATCCAGGAATTTTGTTTCCTATAGTTTGCTGCAGTCTGTTTTTAATAATCTTTTCAAAATTTTTTCCTAGGACTGATAGCATTGTAATCGGCCTGTAGTTCGTCGTTTTAGTGTGGTCTAAATTGGGTTTAGGGATGGTGACTATTGTCCCAGTTTTCCATTCGATTGGTATGAAGTGCGTTCTGAAACAGAATTCATATAACTTAATAATATATAGATGAATTCTGACGTCTAATTTTCTCAATATATTTTTTGTAATATAGTCATGTCCCGGACTTGTGCTTTTACCTTGTTTGAGTATCTCAAAATATTCTTCTTCTTCTATGTGATGTTGTTCATCTGGTAATATTTCTTCAAAAAATGTGTCGTACCATTGTATTACATGTTCATGATGATCTTCGTCAAAATTATTATCTCTGCTTTCTTTATAAGTTTTCTCATAATATTGGGCAAAAATATTTGCCTTTTCTGAAGCCGTTTCATATTTTAAGCCGTTTTCCTCGATAACTTTATTATTAACAAATTTATTTTTATATTTGGATAATTTTTTAATTTCTTGCCAGTAGGTTTTACCTTTTTTTTCATTTATGTTTTCACAGACCTGTATCCATTTGTGGGTTTTAAATTCCTGAATTAGCTGTTGAATGTTTTTGTTAAATTGATTGATATTGGATTTCATTGCAGGATCCTCCATAGCTCGATATTCCCGGTACATTTGCCTTTTCTTTTTAATCAGTCGAATGATAAATGGTGGTAGTTCATATGTACAATACTGATATTTGGTTTTGGGCGTATTTTCTAAAATTTGTGATGTTAATTCGGTATTAAAGTCGGATATGCATTGCCTATCGATTTCTTTAGATTCAACACTTTGCAAATATGCTAACATGTTTTCGCTTACTTTCGTTATGTTAGTTTTGTGGAAGTTATACCTTAGAATATCTTTATGTTGGGTGTCATTTTGTAAATCAATTGATATTTTGAATGCTAAGTGATCGGAACCTAAATCTGTGTATAAGATTATATCAGGAGTGGTGTCATTATTGTGTGGCATAATAAATGTTGGAGCAGTATCCCATTTTTTAAAATTACTATTATGTAAAAAGTTATTTAATTGTCTTTTTTTGCCTCTGTTGTTGATATTGAAATCTCCAATTATCAACGAATATTTATAAAGACTCGCCTTAGTGAATATATTCTCCTCAATTCTTGCATTCGGGTGGATATATACTACAAAAATGTGCAGTTTGTCATCTGTAAATGGGACCGTATAATGTATACATTCATTCAAATAGTGATTCAGAGAGGGAGGATTAGCTTTTCCAATTTTCAGATGGGGGTGTGCTTGTACAAGGGCGCCTCCCCTTGTCTTATTATGAATTTGGTTACCATTGTGTTGTATAACTGACCAGTCTCTATAGGAAGTGTTAGTGTTATTGTTTGTTTTAGATTCAACGAACATGGTACAGTCAATTTGATGTTTTTCTATAAAATCGTTTGTTATAAGTTTTCTCTGTGGGTAACTATTGATGTTACAGTATAAAAAATTAACTATTTGACGATTGAACATGCTGGATATTAATACTGTTGTTGATAGGTTCAGTTGGGGACACAGCGTCTTCATTATCAAGATCAAAGATAAGAATATACACCCGGCTACCAGAAAAAACTGCAGTCGTGTCGACTTTAAAATTATCTGCAAATCTTTTTCTTAGTTTTTCTAATAATTCAGCCCTGTTTACATTTTTAGGATTGTTGAGGCCATTAATGTAAGTGTTAATAATCAAATCGTGTATTGTCACAGGTTCATGTATTCTTGATTTTTTTCTCTCTGGTGATATGTCATGTGATTTTTTATTCAAAGACTTTATTTGAATATTTGGTATACCTGCAATTGGTCCCGTTGGTCTTTTGGGACACTTGAAGGACCATGCCTGATGATCTTCGGAGCCGCAACCTGTGCATTTCAGAGGTAGTGTGGAAGTACATTTATTTAATGGATGTGTGCCATAGCATTTTGGGCAGCTTGGCTGCGTATTACATGCTTCCGTTGGATGTGAGAAGGATAAACATTTGCTACAAGGTTTAGGGGTAGGGTTGGGTGGTTTGCTTGGATATACTGGGTAATGCCTATATTTATAGAATAAGCCTTCTTTAAGAAGAGTTTCAAATGTATGCAAGGAACCACTGATGATTCTAATAAGGGTTGTTGGTGATTGTGTTGCCTTAGATATAATTCTTTTACAGTAACGATGTTCAAGTTTACGGTATTGCAGATGCTCACTAATTAGTTTGTCCTCGATTTCCTGTTCAACCGAACCAATTATGACAGAGTAGCTTGCTGTGGGGGTAGATGGGGTAGGTTTATTATTTGTGGAAGTTTCTTTGAAATTTTGTATTCTTTTTACTTTAACCAGATTTTGAAGGGTATTCACAATGTCGTTTTTGTCTTGGTTGGTTTTGAGAAGTAGCCCAGTTTTTGTTTTTAAGATTTCATCATCTGTTCTTGGATAAAGTTTTTCCCAAAGGTCACAAAATGATATTCTAGAACATTGTAAATCTGTTGTTAGGTAAAACATGTGTTTATATTTTTTGTGTGTTATTTCATTCATGATTGAGGAATAGTTTTTATGTTGAATGTTTTTTGGTATTTGGGTTTTTGTAGATGAATTTATCTGGGTAGTTTTTGTTGGCTGTGTGTTAGTACTGGAAGTTGGTCCTAAAATAGCTTGCCTTATCTCTTCCGCAGTTAATTGTTTATTCTTTTTAGTTGTGCTTTTTTCTAGCCTATCCCTGGCTTTTCTTTTAAACTTAACTCTCCTCCATTCCCCTTGGTCATCCATCTCCATTTCACTATAAGATCCATCTGTGGACATTTTCAACTTTTCACACTAAGTAGTTATCAAAGCTAATTAATAGGTCTACACTCTATCACTGTTTAGCTAGAACTGTGTTAATTATTAATATTATTATATGTAGTAAAACTTTTGTCTTTTTTACTGATTAAAATGGATTAAATATTATTGAAAAGATTGAACTTGGTTTGAGTCTAAATCTCTTTTATGACACCAACATTTATTGTTGTTTCTTATATCAGATATGGTTGATAGCCTGCTCTCAATGCTTCCCGTCTCCACCATTATGGAAAACACTTAGAGAATCTTGTATGAACTGGAGGCATAGGGTAGCCTTGATAGAACAGTGGAATAGAGTAAATTTAGCTCTTACTTCTAAAGTTCTTGCTTTTATGTATGGCCCCTTATTTCCAGAGTTGAAAATAGGTGAGTATTGATTTTGGTTCTTAATCTACTCATTCTGAGAATATTTTTGTTCGTCAAATTAAATGAAGCCCAGACCTAAAAACTGTAATTCTATATTTGGGAGATTTGTGTGCATATAAGTCAGTAAAGATGAATTTACTGCTTGGTGCGACCGCAATAAACTGATATTAAATACGCCCAAAACAACCTACGTAAATTTTTATATTTCTTTCTAATTTCTTTGTTTGTAAGAGCATACATTTTGTTTTATTGACATTTAATTTAAGACTTTACACTCAACCATTCACTAACCAATTTCAATTCCTTGTTTAAAACGTGAATAATTTTCTTATAGTCTATGGTGGCACAAAACAATATAGTATCGTCGGCAAACTGTTGAATCTTATATTGTTTTACTACCTTAACAATGTCATTAATATAGAACACGAATAACAATGGGCCAATTACTGAACCTTGTGGAACACCGGATACTGTCTCAACTTCATTTGAAACACTTTCCTTCCATCTTGTTATTTGCGTTCTATCTTGCATGTAGTCATGCATCCACTGTAACAATTCATTCCTAAATCCAGATTTTTCCATTTTCATTAATAACAATTCCCGATTTATAATCTCAAATGCTCGTTGGAAGTCTAAAAATACTATTCCCACATAATTTCTTTCACTAAGTTTCTCTCCCCTCCACAATTACAATTTGTAATGCCATTTCACTTGAGTTTTTTTATCTAAAACCTGCCTGATATTTTTTGAGTATATTTTTACTATCCAAATATGCCATTTGTTCTTTCACGACTAATTCCAACACCTTCTCGTAAGATGATAGCATATTCACTGGTCTATGTTCATTGCATAAATTTGTATTTGTCACTATTTCTATTATATTATGTTTTCAAAAAAATATGTGAGATATTCTGATTTCCAAAATATTTATTTGGATTGTTGCTAAAACGGACAAATTTGTAGTACTGTTTTCTCTTTTTTACTTAAGGTGGTGGTTGTTAATTAAAAAAAAACACTGCCTAAGGAATCACTACTTCCACATCCAGATTTTTCTTCCAAGTCACTTTAACGGAAACATCTTGACTAGATTTGCACTCTAGTATGTGGAAATTATTGATAATAGAATTTTAATAATATTTGGGGGCAGATGTCATAGAAAAATGTGAGGCGTTGGTGTCTACCATGTGCGTTAAAAATGAATTTTCTAGTTTACACTACTTATTTTCCCCCATTCACAACCTACCACCGCTCACCCCTTCAATGGAATGATCTTAATCAGATATGGTACTAACTTTCAAGTGAATATCTTAATTTTATGTTAACAATCCCATTATTAATGGAGTGAAGGTCTTGGGGTTTGAAAAATATTAGAAAGAAATTTAGGGCCTCGGTATCTAGTATATACACCAAATCGCAAAATTCTGTACTCTTACCAGCTTGATTTACTTATTTTCCCCTGTTTACTCCTATTTAACCCCCAACCTTACAACGGAATCATCCCAAAATATAATCTAGTTCCGAATGTCGTTATAATACATATGTGTACTAAAGTTCAAGTGAATATCTCAATTTTATTTTATCAATCCCTTTAATAATGAAGTAGGTGGGGGTGTTGAAAAATATTATACAAGTTTTTGGGGCCTTGGCTTGTAGTAGTACCCTTATTTAACCCCCAACCCTTCACCGGATATATTCAAAAAACAATCCAGTTCCAGATCTCGTTATAATATATACTTGTACAAAATTTCAAGTCAATATCTTAAACCGTTCCGGAGAAAACGTGCGGACAAAAAAAAAGTTACAGACAGACCGACAGACAGACAGAATTTTTTTTTAGCTCAAATTTAAAATCTCAACTTTTCATGACATTCTAAACCTATTTCAAGATAAACAAATTTTGAACATTTTTTTGCGATTACTATACTTCCAATCCACTACGTGGATGTGGAAGTAAATATGGGTAATTTAAAATAATTCAATTATTACACATAATTTTAAGTAGTGTTATATTTTGCTGCTATAAATTGTAATGTACTTAATACACTTTTTAAATTTTTGACCGACATATGTGAAGAATGGTTAGAGGTGACAAAAACATCTGAGATTGGTGATCGGCACAGTATAATTTATTTAAAAAATCCTGTTTTAATTGCACCACATTAATTCCCAAAATAATTAAACTTTCCATTGATAATTACAGAATGTATACACTATACAGTTTTCATTTGTTCTCTATTTAGGTGAAGATGATTTAATTCCTCCAGGAATGTCTAATGACTGTATAGCTCAGAGTTGGTATAGATTTTTAAATACAGTTGGTAATCCTGTGAGTCTAACTAAACCAGAGGTAAGGAATTTTTTTGATAACTGATATAAAATAAAGAGAAACAGATACTCATACATATGTAAATACACAAAACATTCTAGTTTAGACCCTCAAGTTATTTCAAAACGTGCAGTACAAAATGATTTGATTGGACTAAATTTCAGTGGAAATATTATGGTGAATATTGTGCCATTTGTATATGCCTTATTGGCTATCTTCAGTAAAGTTTCTGTTTAAATAAAGGAAATAATTGATTTCGAAACTTGTAATGTGTGTAATTCTATGACCAATTCATTTACTTTTTCTAATCTGTGTTGAGGAATGAAAAGATTTCATTTGAATTTAGTATCATTTTCGTGATTATCACTATTTATTTTATATCCTCTGACATGTTTCTTACATGTAATAAATTCTGATAAATAATCATAGAGAAAAGGGTGGGTTATTTGAAAGAGAGTTGGCAGTTTTCATCTAATTTTAATTTTAACAGTTTCTAAATAATGAATATTGAATGTATTTTTCAAAAAAGTATAATAATAGTCATAAACCATCTGCATTAAGATAAATGCATATATTTACCTTGGTGATGTTGTTTAATGTATTTTCCAGTAATAAATTATTATTTAAAAAGCAACTAGCAGTAGTTATTTGGTATATCCCTTATTTCATAATAAAGATGTTCAAATCTCGGGGTCTAGACAAGAATATTCTGTATATTTAATATAAGCAACCTTCAAGAAGCTCGTCAATAATTGTGTATATTAACTAAAGTATACTCACGTATTCATGGAAATGTTTGCATTTTAGAGCTTATGTTCTTTTGATAGAAATGAATTATAATTATTGTTTTTTAAATTGTCTGTGTATGATGCAATGAATTAATTTACTGTTCAGGTTATCAGTCAAACTCAAAAATTCCTCCAGTTTGCAATAAGTACTGATGGTGTGGTTGATCCATGTCAACATCCATGTTTGCAAGCCTTACCCAATATTTTTCTGAAGGCTATAAAGGGAATTGCAGGCCAGGTCGATGCATTCTTGGGTTTGTATTCCCTCAATTAGCACAAACAGTGATTAACCATTGTTAAATGGTGTTTCAGGGAAATATTACGAACAATAAATGAGAATACTTTAGAAAATCTGGTTAAATTCACGTGTGTATCTTTTATATGGTAACGACTGAGATTATCCATATGAAAATTGTGCCAAATATTTCTTTAGAATGCAACCACAACTTCTCAGCGGGGTGCTGAGGAAGCTATGAAAGAGTAGCAACCGGTTAGCTCAGGGGTTGGTCGAAGGTCACTCTGTGGCGAGAAGAGTTATTTAATAAGTTATTGAATGTTACAAAACAAAAATAAACAAAGAAACTGGGCGCCAGCGTATTCTTACAACTGATATTCCTGCAACTGTTTAAGGAGGAAACAATCAAAAACAAAATTTAAACAAAATAACAATGTATTGAAAAAATTACAAAAAATTTTTACAAAATCTTTACAATTAAATATGCATTTAAAAAAAATTGACATAAGTTAAATTAAATAGCTAAAAAGAAAATCTCTACAAAAAAAAATTAATTGAAAAGATTAACTGGTTTAACAATTAATAAAGTTATCTTCTGACCAAAAAAAAAAAAAAAGGTGACAAAAGAGAAGAGACACGGTGAATGTAGCTTACGTAACTTTGGCGGTGGGAGTGGAGTTCAACGAGGTCGAACCCTGGAGATGGCCACAGGTACCTGGGAGAGAGGACTTATTGATCGTGTCCTGTTCAACGATGATGTTCCAGGGAGACGCTGCGTTGAGAAGATGTCGAGCCAGTTACAATTTTTATCCACCCAATAGCAAATCCACCGTGTACTTGGTCCAAGGTTGGTCGATCCAGATTATTACATGAAAAACAATGATAATTCAGGAACCAGTTGATACAAATTTAGTTAAATCACACAAAGAAGAAAACTATCGGTTAAAATTTAAAATGGCTAAATAAATTATTAATTAACTTTAAAACTTACTGAAAAGAATGATCTAGCAGAATACAAAATGGAATACCATTGGTTAAGCCAAGGTCACAAATTTTATAGAAGTTACAAAAAAATAGGTATTAGAATTTGTAAAATTTAAGCAATGAATCGAAAAAAAAACAAAAAAAACTAAACACCAATAAAAAAAACTCTACTACTAGATTATCACAAAATTTTGGCCCTGAGGCTGTGAATCAACAAAATTGTTCTAAATTATGATGAAATGGTTAAAGCAGCATAAAAGAAATCGATATTAAGATATGACATTAAGAAAAAATTAAATAGGAAAATTTAAAATTTTGGAGATAGTCTCCGTACTATTATAAAAATTAATTTAAACAAATTGACTTTACGTCTCGTACTTTAATAAATTCAATAATTAGTATACTAGTCGTGAAATGAGATTATCTAATAAAAAGTTTTAGAGCGACCCTAAATACCAAAAAATATATATATTTATATGTAAGTATATAATATAAACTACTGGCAAACAAAAATTATTGAAACTGTTAATACATAAACATCCAGCAGGAACTGTCCCAAAATGACAAATAAACTACTGCTGGGGCATCCACTAACAAGTGGTTTCTTATTAACCACCAAGGTTAACCTCAAATATATTAATAATTTAATTAAATGCCAGCTTAAAATTTAATATTAATTCAAAATAACTAGGTTATTATTTAAGGAATTATAATTATAAAAGTAAAAATTTCAACAAAGTATTGTAGGATGGCTCTAATAACTACAAATCTTTCAAGAAAAAAAATTAGAATAGTCTCACCTCAGCGACGTCAAGACGGAAAGTGCCGGTTTTCAATTCCTGTCAGTTCTATCACTCTAATATTCCGCCCGCACATGCTCAGTTGCTTCTAACTTGGTTTTTATTTGTTATTGTAGCACGGTCGCTAAACATGAGTTTTTGGCAACAAATTGAATTTATTCTTAGTACGGGTGCTGAATGGAAAATATTTGGCAACTAATTAAATAATTAACAAGTTGCGGAAAAAAACTTGTTACACCACGCGAACTTCCGAAAAAAAAATTTTTTTTTGGAAAACTAAAAGTTTGAAAAAAAAATTTTTTTTGTAAAAGGAAACACCCGGTAAATCACGGTATTATCGTATAGTTTAACTAATCGATGAGAGACGGAAAAGACTAACAGGGAGAGAGAGAGAGAGAGAGAGAATTAAAGACAAAAAAATTAAACTGGTATAATACCTAATTATACAAGATACCATACAACAATAAGTAATAAAAATGAATTTCTTGAGGTACCTTTCTTGAAAACAAAAAAAAATTGAAATATCCTACTACTTAGGATAGCGATAAATTTAATCTAATAAACTTTAAGCATAAAGAAAAGATATGAAAGAGCAAAACAATTATTTAGGCCTTAATTACCAATAATGATAATCAACAACAATACCAAACGACAATAATTACATTCATGATGACGAAAAGAAACTAGATGGGACATACAAATTTCTCAGAACACTATATGAACAAGGAAAAGATAATAAACAAGATAAAGATAAAGTATTTTCGCAATTTACCTAGCCGAAGAAACAATAAGTAGCAAAAACACAAAGTTACTGATTTTAAATTCAGCTATGACTCAACTAAATAAAAGCGAGAAAGGAAAACTACCTAAACCACTGCTAAGTACGTTGTACTATAGCACAGCGACAACCTGTTTAACAAACGGCACACGCCATACAGGAAAATATGTTCCCATGAACAAATTTCCTGCAAAGATACGTGGAACTAATCCACAAGATAAGCAAAATATGTGGACTTAACCCACAAACCAAAATACGTAGGACTTAACCCACAACTAAACAATATGTCTACCAGACCACAAATTCAAAAGGTACAACTGGTAAATGACATATTATAAACAAAATCAAAAATCAACAGGTAGTAGTTTATTTCCTTACAACAAAAGACGAAAGCCTTTCACAAAAATTCTAAACATTAGAGTTGAAGAATACTCTAGCAAAATTGTCAAAAAGCTACTTATAATCCAAACGACTAAAGCAGTCAACTAGGCAAAAGTAAAAATAAGAGATAGTGATTCTAGAGAAATATAGAAAATAGCGATAGAAAAGAGAGAGACAATCACAAAGAAGAAGAATGACGTTGTTATGTCATATTTTTGACATCAACCATGCGCAAGAAAATTCACCAAAAATGTCTACTAACTATAAGAGACGAACCTGTATTATGACAGCGAACTCCGATAAACCACAATAAACCCGATAACAAACGAGAGTGAGTCGTTTGTCTAATAACTACTTGAAAAATTATGAATACATATTACGACAGCAGATTCCCAACAAATTCAAAAATAAACCGATAAAGGATGATATTGGATCATTTGTCTAATATTTTACAAAAAAATTATTATTCGGTAGTCACAGGTATCATTTTCATTAAGACAAGAAAAGAAAAACTTGGTGAATTTTCAACCGCGTAGCTGAAATCAATTGCTTGATTATAGACACCCAAGACGTATGCAACCAACAAAACGTGGCTTGCAAACGTCTGAAGTGCATACAATCCGCAAAAAAGTGGCCCACCCTTCAACCCTTGAGTAACTGTTGTTACTCAGCCGGAACAACAGGTGTTACCCAGCCGGATAAGGAAAGATAACAAAAAAAAACAAAAGAAGATAAGAGACTTTAAGGTTTCGTAGGCCAGTTGGTTACTACTAATATGTCACGATCCCCGCTTTTCGAACAGGGGTATGTACCTAATAAATGTGCGGAAACAAGTTGAAACGGAAAATTTTTATTTTGGCATAAACCCTTTAAACCAACTCTAGGTAAATTTGGGCTTTTATCCGTTGCACAAACCTCACATTTTTTAACATAGAGGTACACATCTCTACGAATACCGGGCCAGTAATAAAGCTCTAAAATACGAGAAAGAGTTTTGAAAACTCCAAAGTGTCTCGCATTTTTGTCAATATGATATGATTTCAAAATCTCACTACGATTAGCGGTAGGCACAACAATTTTCCACTTTGATAAATTATTAATTTTAGATGGGTGAGAAAAAATACGTTTGTAAATAATATCGCTCTCAACACGAAAAGCACGGTAAGACTTAGGTTTTTCTTGAATTTTCTTAAGCATATCAATATACCAGTTGTCCCGTTTGAAACTTGAGACATCTAAAACTGAAATGTTTGGAACAACATGAACTGCATTATTAAAATTTTTAACCTCAAAATCGGAACATAAATCGTGAGCTTTACCCACAAAAACAGAGTCAATACTGTTTACTGACTTGCTAGAACGATAAAATTTTCCAACGTTGTTTACCCAACTGTCCCACTCTAACCGTGAAGTTTCAACCTTAATTTTGCTAAGTTTCTTCCTCTTTCTTTTACGTTGCCTATGCTCTTGCCTTTGACTTGGTTCGAGCCTATGTTGCGTAAAGTGAAGACAACATATACTGGACTTTAAGCCACTGTGACGAGGTCTAGTGTTTTGCCACCTGGTAACATGAGGTTTTGGATTACAACGAAAACATTTTGGCTTTATTACCTTTTTACGACCGCAACCATAACAAAAAATATTTTTTGGCTCTTTACAAGTATTAAAATGATGGCCAACCAGATTACAATTCCAACATCTGATTGTGGACATTGCAGCAATATTCGAAGAAAAATTTGTTCTAGAGGCATTAACATGACGAAAATTTTGAAATTTATGAGAAAAATTTTTACTTGTATTAAAACTACTAGAGACATCTTTATTTACATCAAAATTAAAAGAAGTATTATTGTTGACATTAAAATTACAAGATATGTTTTTATTTACCGTAGAACTAGAATCTGCAAAAGTATAATTTAACTCAGGTTCTAATAAATTATTTTCCTCAGAAGGAGGTGGCTTATATCTGTCTGATATGGTGCGTGCTTCCTCTAAACGTTTACATAATTCTAAAAGTTCTAAAACAGTCTGAGGTTGTTTTAAAGCTAGACTTTCGATAAAATAAGGCAATAAATTCCTACGAATTTTATTAACTTTTATAATTTCGGAAGGTTTTTCGGACAGTCTACTAAAAAGATTTTCCATTGAAGCAATGAAAATTGTGACTCGTTCGTCATAGCCTTGTGTTCTATTGTTTATTTCTAGCCACAAACTATCGTCATAAAAATATGGGAGAAAATCCTTTCTTAATTGTTCACTTAAAGTATCCCAATCGTCAAATTTGTGTCTATTGCTACAGAACCATGTCCACCCGTCATCTCTAAACAAATCACAAGCCGACAAAAATAATTCTGACTTACTTACACCTCTAGATTCACGTAGTATGTCTACTTTTTCCAAAAAAGAATTAACTGATTCTTGGCTCGAGCCACTAAATTGTAGGTTCCATTTATATGGAGCAACATATTTAACCGGAAACCTATCTGGTGCCATAGATACTGTAGCAGTAGCAGTGGGAATACTAGTTTTTACAGCAATGTCATCTTCTAAACCCAAAACTATAAGTTGCAAAGTCTTTTTAGTACCTTCTTCAGCTTCAGTATCAGCTTTTAAACGCTGTACTCTACCCGAAATGTGGGTTAACCTTGAGGAAATTACCTTATAATCCACATCAGCGGTGGTACCAGAAAAATTTTCAATAGCAGACTGCAAATCAGTTATTGTCTCATTAATTTCTTTGACATCTGACTTATGGTCAAAAGAATTTACAATTTTACCATCGTTAAAACTACGTTTGGCATTTTCCTGATGAAAAACCCCCCTTAAAATTTTTCTCTTTCTATCGGCATCACCTGAAGGTTCGATATTTCTGATCATTAATTCATAAGTAATTTCTTTAAGTCTTAAATAATTCGGCTCCATTTTGGGTTTATAAGTTGACAAAATTTAATAAAAGATATGATATGGTAAACTTTACGATAAATAAATTTAATGCAAAAAACTATATGGTATAATCATGATAACGCTACAAAAAAAATTGTTACTTTTAAATCACAAGTCAAAAAGCAACGTGAGGAGAAACTTCGCAAAATACGCAGCAAAATATTAGCAAAAGATATCCAAAACAGCAATAAATATCAATAAGATAGCAAAAAAATTCATATAGGCATAAATAATTTTCAATATCAAAAACAAATAGATAAATCAGATAACGAGAAATTTTCTATAATAAAATATTGTACACCGAATACGCAAGTGTGACAATATCAAAATACAAAATATTAGAAAAATATCGATAAATTTAGCAGAGTCTTTCTTTGGTCAGAATTTGATTGTTTGTTCCTTGAATTTGCAAGAATATCAGTATTTAGGAAAGAGTAATAAAATTCAAAAACACAATTATTTAAAACCAATTCAAAATCTCTAACTCGGGCCACACACGTTGGAGCGCCAATTTGCAACCACAACTTCTCAGCGGGGTGCTGAGGAAGCTATGAAAGAGTAGCAACCGGTTAGCTCAGGGGTTGGTCGAAGGTCACTCTGTGGCGAGAAGAGTTATTTAATAAGTTATTGAATGTTACAAAACAAAAATAAACAAAGAAACTGGGCGCCAGCGTATTCTTACAACTGATATTCCTGCAACTGTTTAAGGAGGAAACAATCAAAAACAAAATTTAAACAAAATAACAATGTATTGAAAAAATTACAAAAAATTTTTACAAAATCTTTACAATTAAATATGCATTTAAAAAAAATTGACATAAGTTAAATTAAATAGCTAAAAAGAAAATCTCTACAAAAAAAAATTAATTGAAAAGATTAACTGGTTTAACAATTAATAAAGTTATCTTCTGACCAAAAAAAAAAAAAAAGGTGACAAAAGAGAAGAGACACGGTGAATGTAGCTTACGTAACTTTGGCGGTGGGAGTGGAGTTCAACGAGGTCGAACCCTGGAGATGGCCACAGGTACCTGGGAGAGAGGACTTATTGATCGTGTCCTGTTCAACGATGATGTTCCAGGGAGACGCTGCGTTGAGAAGATGTCGAGCCAGTTACAATTTTTATCCACCCAATAGCAAATCCACCGTGTACTTGGTCCAAGGTTGGTCGATCCAGATTATTACATGAAAAACAATGATAATTCAGGAACCAGTTGATACAAATTTAGTTAAATCACACAAAGAAGAAAACTATCGGTTAAAATTTAAAATGGCTAAATAAATTATTAATTAACTTTAAAACTTACTGAAAAGAATGATCTAGCAGAATACAAAATGGAATACCATTGGTTAAGCCAAGGTCACAAATTTTATAGAAGTTACAAAAAAATAGGTATTAGAATTTGTAAAATTTAAGCAATGAATCGAAAAAAAAACAAAAAAAACTAAACACCAATAAAAAAAACTCTACTACTAGATTATCACAAAATTTTGGCCCTGAGGCTGTGAATCAACAAAATTGTTCTAAATTATGATGAAATGGTTAAAGCAGCATAAAAGAAATCGATATTAAGATATGACATTAAGAAAAAATTAAATAGGAAAATTTAAAATTTTGGAGATAGTCTCCGTACTATTATAAAAATTAATTTAAACAAATTGACTTTACGTCTCGTACTTTAATAAATTCAATAATTAGTATACTAGTCGTGAAATGAGATTATCTAATAAAAAGTTTTAGAGCGACCCTAAATACCAAAAAATATATATATTTATATGTAAGTATATAATATAAACTACTGGCAAACAAAAATTATTGAAACTGTTAATACATAAACATCCAGCAGGAACTGTCCCAAAATGACAAATAAACTACTGCTGGGGCATCCACTAACAAGTGGTTTCTTATTAACCACCAAGGTTAACCTCAAATATATTAATAATTTAATTAAATGCCAGCTTAAAATTTAATATTAATTCAAAATAACTAGGTTATTATTTAAGGAATTATAATTATAAAAGTAAAAATTTCAACAAAGTATTGTAGGATGGCTCTAATAACTACAAATCTTTCAAGAAAAAAAATTAGAATAGTCTCACCTCAGCGACGTCAAGACGGAAAGTGCCGGTTTTCAATTCCTGTCAGTTCTATCACTCTAATATTCCGCCCGCACATGCTCAGTTGCTTCTAACTTGGTTTTTATTTGTTATTGTAGCACGGTCGCTAAACATGAGTTTTTGGCAACAAATTGAATTTATTCTTAGTACGGGTGCTGAATGGAAAATATTTGGCAACTAATTAAATAATTAACAAGTTGCGGAAAAAAACTTGTTACAAGAAATTAAATAAATTGATGTAGTATGAGCTGAGCTACAATAATTTGTTGCTGTCGATAATGAAAAAAAAAACTTGCATTGTGATATACCTAACATATGTATAGTTAGGAATTGGTAATTTATAGAAAGTTTATCATACTTGTATCTTATCGGTAAGAGTGGAATGGACAAAGCCTTTTATCATCTTGCTTATGTAAGGTAACCATCTTATTAAGATACCTTAAAAGCACTTAAATTTTGTTTTTTGAATTTATTGATACAAATTAACTAACAATGTTTTATTTCTTTTGAATATTTTTTTGTACTTATAATAATAATTATTGTGTCATACAGTTTTCTGAATGTCCGTTATATTTGATATCATTCTATACTCTAGATTTTTGCCTTCCTTACATTTAAAAAGTGCTGTTATAACTTACCAATGTTCTTCTATCCATCAATGTTACCGATAAGGTAATTTTAATAATTCCGCATACATATTTTAAATAACAAAAGAATCGTTTTTTAACAGCATACATTGAGAAACTTTGGCAAAGCATTATTTGGCTCATTAACCAACTCACTTGTTTGATTATTACATAGTCATTTATTCATCTAAAAGGTTCTTTAGTGATATTTCCTTTAAAACCATTGTGCTTACATTGTCTTAAAATGTTCTCTTTAGTGTTGGGGATTTTGGTTACCTAAAGTTCTCGTGTGTTGGTTCAGGTATTGCACAGCCTATCTGGTGGGACACTGCGGTGACAGGTGGCAGCACTGATAAGAACAAGGAAACTCCACCCATTACTCATTCTCCTACACCTCCAACTCAACGCAGATTAGCCAAAAGTTTTAGTGTTGCACCATCCTCTGTTAATAAGGGTAGAGTTAGAAACCATTTTATATTTGCCAACTTTGTTTTTGTTTATTTTTGTGAAGTGAAAAATCTCATTTCAAATTTTTCTACATTACTAGTAGTATACATTTATATGCCCATTTCTGCATTGGAAATTTCTACTTCCGTTCCAATGAAATAGAAACGCTATTACACTTTATGGTTTGTACTGCAACTTTTTTTTTGTTACTCTTTGCATTTACTTCTTTTTATAGACACACCTTTTTGAATTGTGTTAGTGTTGATTAGAAATGATCTTGTTCCATAATACATAAGGGACCCCCACAAAATACACAGTAAAAGTTATACAGTCGTTTGAGCTAAAATCAGCTGAAATGTATTCGTTTGACCAGAAATTTGGATTAAATTCTTTCAATCGTGAATCTAGATGACTAGTTCACTAAGAAAATAGAATTAGTTGAATGTGAAGCAGTTAAATCCTGCAACAGTTTTTTCCATCTATTAAAATTCAGCCAGAGTTACCAATTAAGAACATCGTATTTAAGGATTAATAATATTTTACTGTGTTTGGTTTCAACATTGAAAATTCATCAAGTAAAATAATATATTGGTATATTTTTGAATGGTTATGTTATAAATTACATACAAATACTTCCAATTGCAGAAGGAGAACAGTATCATGTACAAGTCTTGTTAGATTATGTAATTTTGACTGTAAAACATTCTACTAGTGCTCACTTTTTTCAGAACAATATGCTCCACTATTCTCACTCAAAACATTATTGGTTCATAAAGTATATATGTATTATAATCATGAATGAAAAGTTCAGTTTTTTTAACTATTAAATCACATTCAGTGTATAATATTCAAGTAACTCATAAATACTTATGACTTTGTTCAATTAATTAAGGATACAGGAATCCCGTGAGATCATATAAGATTTTTAAAGATTTTGTTGTAGTTTATTCACTTTTCTTTCATACTATATTGGTTAGGGTGGAATGATCTGATTTTTTTTGCTTTATGGAAATGACTGCAGGGGTGCCAAAAGTTGCCTTTTGGCATAAAACTCACATAAAAAAAAATTAAGGCAAATATATTAATGGCATCATGTTGCATTTATACACAAGGGTACTTTTTGCCATGCCAGCTGATGGAAAATTAACAAAAAAAATATCAAAAAGTCTTAATTTTATCGATTTTACAAGTAAGTACAAACCAAAATATTTCAGATCATTTGTTTTAAATGTAATAATATCTTCATTATTATTTATGGATTATCAAAAACGTTCACAAATAATTCATTTTTGGAAAATAGGTTTGAGTTAACAGATGGAGGGGATTTCGTTATTTCATCTCCGCTTTTGGACTGACACGAATATAATTTAGCTGTTTGGGTGAATAATGTGATATTTTCATCCTTAGAAGGAGGATTTGGTATATTATAGGGTTGACCTCGATGTGCAGCTTTGATTGTCAGTGTCATGTAGTCTTTCTGCTAGTTGCACATTATCTGCCATTAAATTTTATTGTATTGATAGATGCTGTCATCCAAAGAAATTGAATTTTTGGACATCCTCAAAACATTTTGTTGACAATGATTTCTAATGATCGCCCTGCAATTCGATCGTTGGCATATAGACGGCTCTTAAAAACAAGATCAACCAAGAAAAATGAGATAAGATCCTTTGTTATTCCTGAATTCTGAAGCCTCTGGTCATATTGACCTCAATGCATAGCCAATGGTGGAGGTAACTGACACGCACTGACATTTGAAATAAAAGACATAAATCATCGTAAAGGAAGTACCACCGCTCCAAATCTTTTTTCGTTTTCCATGTCACACACATACGGTTGAACGGACAGTAAAATTAATTACAGGGGCAGCAGCTGCAGTGTGTGGAGAGGATTCCAGAAACGGTTATATTAACCCAACTCTTAAGTCTTGAGCGACGATGCCAACCTTTAATACAAAATTAGAGTATAGAACGTAATAAAAAAATGTTCTATCGATTAGTTAAGTTTTTATTCACAATAATGTATTTTATGTTTAAAAATTAAAATATTTTTCCAACAAAAGAAAAATTTTCTTCGTTGTTGTGCTGGGCTGGGGTGACAAAATTTGCTAAATAATGAGAAATTTCAAAAAAAAAAATTAACTAAAAATATAAATTACTTCACGTTGCACAAGTCACATTTTCGTTTTGAGTGGCTATGTGACGTGTGCAACATGACGCCATTTTTATTTGTAGTTAAAAAGATTTTTACTCATTTAGCAACTTTTGGTACCCCAGCCGATCCAAACAAAAATTTAAAAAAAATCCCATATAACATCGTTCCACCCTAATATTGGTACCATATGACTAGTGTGTTTAGCACCATTTTTCTGAGAAGTGAACCAACCAACTAAAAAGATCATCCATATTTTTCTCCACACATTGAAAACTGTTGAGTAAAACCAAATATAAAACTATGGAACGTTATCATTTCAAATCGCATTAGTGTGTAGGTGTATAGCTGGGAACACCAAAGATGTTTTCCTCTCAGATATTGCATGAATTTTTATTTAGTTTCAAAACTGCATGCATGGATAATTTCTTCATTTTGTTGTGAAATATCCACCAAATTTATTTTCTTCCCTCAAAAAAAAAAAAGTTATTTTAGGAGAAGCTAATTGACATCCTAGGGGAAATTCAGTAAATACGTTCACAAAAATGTGCTATTTTTCTTTCTGGTTGTGATTCTACAATTTCATGTTATACACTGTCTGGTAAGATGAGGTGTTCCATTTAACATTCAGTTTTTTTCAAAAACTGTTTGATGACGGGAAATATTGCAATATCTCAGATAGTTTATTAAAAAATTAAATTCAAAATTGGATGTCACATTTTACCAGACCCCTGTATAATTGTTTCGTATATTTAATCAATTTTATCTACAAAATATATTATTCTAAGCAGTACCAGAATAACCAATATGCCATTTTTGATTTTGAACTCTGACCGTAGACTTATTACAAACGAGCCTCATCATTAAAGTACTGTACCACTGTCCAGGGGTAAAGTCATTTCTCGCAATGTAAATAAATCTGTCTGTGTCAAGCTTTTATTGTTTGTGAATAACACTTATAGCGTCATATGTGTTTTTACATGATATTAATGAATGTGTCTTAATTAAGTATTTTATTATATCCACAAAAAGCTAACAGCAAAATGTTTGTTAGTGACGGTTGCATTATAAAAAAAAAACTTTTCACTCTTCTTTCCTTTCTTGTATATTAAAATAGGACATCTTAAAATTGAAACTAAACCAAAATTGATTTAAACTATAATTTTCTAATGTATGCATCCAGTTCAATTGCTTTAATTATAGGCAAGAGGGATTATTTTTAATTTTAGACTAGTTTTAGTGTACTTTCATCAACAAACTTTTTGCTGTTAATTTAGAATTGGTCTTTATTAAGAAGCTTATTTTACTATATTTTCTATTGCACTGGTTGTTAAACCTAGAAAACTACTTAAAGTTCAAACTAAATAACTGTTCAACTTGAGAATTTATAAGAAATAGATACTGCCTGATCTAAGAATAAATGTGAGAAACAAGACCCTCAATACCTGTGATAGATTGAAACAATTTGTAGATTTCTAAATTATTATATATTTTAAATTTATAAATCACTTATGAAAATTGATTTATCCACATACGATTCGTTTCAATTTATTTTAATGAAACGAAAGAAAAGACTAAGGAAAATTTTAAACTCTAGGTATTCCTAAATCATCTTTAATTGGGCTAACAACTAGCAGAAGTTCTGCGGTACCACCATCATCTGCGCCAAGTTCAGGTCCGTCGTCTGCTTCGAGTATATCCTGTAAGTACAATAATGATGCAATAATTTCACTAAATATTTATACATTGTTCACAAAACTACACGGTATTTCAAAATTCCTGCCTGCTTGTTTAGAAGCTGATTCTATGTGCCAAAGTAGTAAGGAAACTTCTTATAAACGTGTGCAGAAATGTCGCTGTGTAGAACCATTTTCTAAATAGATGAAATTTTGGAACGTTCTATATATTATGTACTTAATAACTTTTTTACAACTAATTTTTAGCCCTAACCTCTTTTGGTTCCGAACCAAGAACACCTTTAGCCCCTGGTAGAGCCAAGTGTAATACCATTTTACACCTCTTTGGAGAATGGCTATTCGAAGCTGCTTTCATTGGTTGCGAACTACCACAGAGTAAGTAATTGGAAGAGAGTTGTTATCCTAGAAAGATTTTGGGAAACACTGTTTTTGTTGTTTGTTTGCAAGCACTAATATTTCCACTTCCTGTTATCGGAACTAATCTTATTATTTACAATATTTTGGTAAAAATGATTCTTATTTTACTTGAAAACAGTATGAACAAACTTCTTTGTTTCAGTTTTCACCTCTCCGCTTTTTTGAATTTTACGTGTTAAAAAGTAATTTCCAAAAAAAGAATAATTGACCATTTTCGATCACCTCATTTTGACATTTTTGCCGTCTGGGGGGCACACAAAACCTCATAACTGTTATTTGTAAATAGTATTAACAGACTGTTATTTCTGTTCGAAAAATGTCCTATGTAGAAGGTGTGTGTTAAGATTAGGTAATTTACCATGTCAGTTATCCCAACACTAGCTAAGAAACCTAGATCCTTCAAAAAATCATCGGAACTAAGAGTATAAGGGTCGATACTGCTACTTTTTCGTAGTAACGACACTTAACATCAGCTTCTAACATTGAATAATACTCACTACGAGACATTATTGTCAAAATAAACACTTCTTTACTTGAAAAACTAAAGAAAACTCTGAACACACTCTGAAAACCTTTTGCACACAATTATAAACAAACAGTAATTGAGGATTTGTATACCCTTCAGAGACCTGCGTCAAAGTCCGTGACTGAAAAATTTGCAAACTCCAAACTACATGCTGCGGTATGCGAATGCCAGTACTTCTCAGTGATCTGTTATTTTTAAACTGTTATTTCAAAATAGCCGAAGCAGTTCAAAGCTGTTATTAAAAAAATAATAGCTTTTACCCATCGTTTAGAAAAAAAACAATGAGTTGTGTGCCCTCCGTGTCGACAGCGTGACGCCAACCGAAAATAAATAAGAAAATAATAAAACAGAGTAGTAGCACCATATAACTAACTTAACCTCAAACTGTACGTTTTAGTAAGTTTATTCTCATTTTTAATGTTTTTATTTGCATTTCTAGGGTCCAGTGTAACATTAATAAACTCTCAAACATTATGCAGAGTATTTATTAAAATTGTTGATTTTATGAAATGTAATCTATTATTTAAAGGTTGGGAATCCAACCTATAATTAACGGTCTGTCTTTAATATTCAACGAGATGAGAAAATTATATTTATTCTATATGAGAGAGTTTATAAATGTTACACTGGACCCAAACTAGAAATGCAAATAAAAACATTAAAAATGAAAATAAAGCGTGAAATTTGAGGTTATGCTAGTCATATGGTGCTACTGCTCTATTATTGTAAGTTTGACTCTATTTTTTTATGTTGCAAGCTCGGTAGCTTTACAAATTTTTTAGAATACTTTTCTACTGCCATAAACCTACTTTTATGCAAATTGCCATTATTTTTTCCTTTGAGGCTGGACTATTAGATTAAGTATTGATACATCAATACAATAATAGCTCATTTGAATTCTTAGGACAGTCGAATGAACAGAATAAACGTCCCAACTCAATTGTGATGGACGGTAAATCATCTCTTAACTATTCTCAGCCAGGATCTATGAATGACACAAGTGAATTACCACCTGGATTAACGATAGATAAATATGAAAGTGGCAGAGCAGAAGCTTTAGGTACTCTATGTCGAGTAATGTGTGCCAAGAAAACGGGCGAAGAAATTTTACCAGTGTATTTAGCAAGGTATAATTTTGAGAGACATTCGTGTTGTTTTATTAAAAAATATATGATTTTAGGTTTTATTTAGCCATTCTACAAGGCCTTAAAGTTCCTCCTAATAGAGAATGTGGAGAATGCATGGTGGCCATTTTAATGAACTCTGCTGATTTATTCCACTTGGACCTAGATGGCGTTAGGATACTTATACCGGCTTTTATATCAGCACTAGAAATAGTATTACCCGAAAAAGATTTAAAGTTAACTGGTAATATTAACAAGGTAGAACTTAGAAAATCATCCATACAGTTGCTGTTGTCCATGCTGGTGTTGCCTTTGCATTTTCAAAATATTGTTATTAAGGAACTTATCAATACAGGTAAGTAGTGATTTTGTAACATAAATACTTGTCATGTCAGAATTTTGGTAACAAGTTATATGTCCTTCATTTGAGAAGATAAAAAAACTGATAGAAATTGTGAATGACATCAATGAGTTCTGATTAAAGCTTTGTGTCTTATATCATCATGATAGCTTGACCCGGTTATAACTCTAATTGCTCATCGTTGAAGTTGACTTATGTGCTCTGCATAGGATGAAGCCTCCAGACTAATGTGTAAGATATATTAGAGTGAAATAGACTGTAGTAAGCTGTTAGTAAAACTTAACTGTTTTACAACAAGATACAGGCTTCTCTTTTACAGAGTATTTTTGATAGTTACTCTGTATGTGTTTCTCAAGAAACCATGGAGTCCAGGTGTATGCCAACAAATGTTGCTGACGGTGGATTGTCAAAATCACTATGCTTTAATATAAATATACTGTTATAATATAATGATTTTATTGTCGTTCAGTTGCTTATAAACCTAAATCACTATTTGAGAGGCAGTTAGTTATATTGTTTATATAGATGAGGAATAATAAGGGTCCCAGTATTGACCCTTGGGGCACTCCATATTTAATTAAACTTAAGTTGAAATGTATGTTATTGTTATGAACTAGTTGTCTGCTGGACTGATATGCTTGTCTAATTTTAGCCTTCAAAAAGCAAATTCAATAATAATTTTGTTTTAAAATTAGCATATCATGTGCTACACAATCAAAAGCCTTGCTATGGTCACAAAAATATCAAGAGCCAAATTTCAGCAGTTCTTATTTTTTCTGAGGTTAAAACATTTGGTATCTGGGTTGTTAGAGTTGTATTCTTTGTTATAGTTGATTTGTACTTTTCAGGTTCAAACGAAAGACCAACTACTTTCAGTCAACTTAAACCGAAGTTAATGAATTTGTTGATGAACGCTTTGCAGATCGAATCGGATCCGCAAAACACACATATGCTACTGGGTGGTTTATTTTTATGTGTTCAGGATTCTGCTATTTATGAAAAAGTGGAACAAGTTACACAGCCAAGTACCGAGACATCCTCTAATTTACTTAGTTCAGGTAGGAGGCGCAAGAACTTTTATATAAGTTTTAATATTTTAAATATATTTCCATATGGAATGAGTCATCAAGTTAACCTTGGAAATATCTTTTCATTTCAAAATTCGTTAAATAGTGTTTGTTCGTTTCCGATTTTTCTTAAACGCGGCAAATGGTTTTTTGACATGTTTACTATTATTAAAGTTCATCTCAGCTGTATCTATCAGTTTACATGTGGCATTTCTAATGTGCCGACTATGAGTTCTGTAAAGATCAAATTAACTTGATGTCTTTCAGTCAGTTGAAATGAATATTATTGTTACGGATTTCCACCTTTTAGGAAACACCCTGTATGAATCCGTGGGTTCTAAATAATTTCAACAAGAGATAAACACTACTAACACTTTATTTAATAATTTACTGACTGTACAATACTTGTTTACTTAATAGTTAACCACACTTTTACCGAACGTCACTTCTATAAACTGCCTTCTTAATAAACTTCTCTCCCGCGCTTGTAATCGCGCCTTATATACTCCGAAATTAGCTCTAGATCAATCCAGAATCTTCTTCAACCATAATCTAGAAAAGTCCTTGGCTCTTTCTAGAGCCTTTCCAGTCACCATCAGAGGCATAGGCGTGCCATCTCCTTTTCCAAGGGGGTGTAATTCATAACACTGCCCCCTCCTTAAGCCTAGATCGTCCCGATCAGGCAACTCAGAATCATCGATGTAGTTCGCCAGCCTGTCCAAATGCACGATCTTCATCTTGGACTTTTTGCTTCGTTGAATCCGATAGACGACATCATTAATTCGGGTAATAACAGTATACGGTCCATCCCAAGGCGGTTGAAGTTTCGGTGACCTTCCTTTCTTCCGCTGTGGGTTGTACAGCCAAACCAGGTCTCCTGCCTTGAATCCTTCTGAACTACCCTTCCGGTCGTATCGAGCCTTCATTCGGTCACTGGCTGATGATGGTTCCGCTATATCGTTAGCCAACCTCTTGAAAGGAGCTCCGGTGTTGAACTGCTTCTTTTCACCCTTACTTCCAGTCTGTGGTCCCTTACTGGCTGCACAAATCTTGCATTTGCGACACCAAGCCTCCACATCCTGACGACTTCTTATCCAATAAAATCGTTCTCGTATTTTCTTCAGGGTCTTGTTCACACCGAAGTGTCCATCGGATGCCCCATTGTGCACTTCCTGAAGCACCTTCGCTACTCGACACCTGGGAATCACTAGACGCATAACCACGTTTTTTCCATCCGGGCTTTCCCGTGCTCTCCGCAACAGCCCGTTCCTGACACTCAGTGAGTCCCACTGCGCCCATAGTGCCTTCAGTCCCACTCTTTTGTCCGAAACATCCTTCCATTTTGGACGAGTTCCCCTTTCTTTGGCTCTCAATATAGGCCCAATTTCCACATCGTTTAGTTGCTCTTGTCTGAGCGCTTCATCTGCCCTATCATCCGGCACTTCCACCTTGACAGTGTCGACTGCTCCCTTGACCTGCAGTTTCTCCTGGTGGTAGTACTTGCAACCTTCCTTGTACCTTCTTCCGGATGAAATGTTTGCATTTCTCTCAGGTTTCGTTTTATCGTCATATCCTTGTAGTGGTGGCCTTTCTGTAATGCTCCGAAGCTGGGAAATCTTCACTTCTCTAGGGGCACCACGTTCGTTATCTGTCACAGCCTCTCTGGTACCGGCTTCCTCTGGTTTTCCCCTTGGCTTCACAGCATCTCCGGCCTTCACTCTCTCCAAGCTCCTCTGTGGACATTCAAGCTGGATATGTCCTAGTTCCCTGCACCTGTAGCATTTCATACGCCATCCACTTGGCCTTCCACTACTTTGTTTATTCTGTGTCTCTGCCCTGTTTCCAACATTCACTTTCCTCGAATTCCGCTGTCGACAGTCTCGTTTGATATGTCCTATCTTGCCGCAGTTGTAGCATTTAATACCCCCGCTTGGCTTCTCTCTATTTAGTTGTGATTCCTGTCTTTTCGGAGGATTCCATTTAGCTAGTAACTGCTTGCACATTTTATACGTCTCCACCAACATAGGGTCCTGGTTCTTTTCTGGTTGCGATTCCTCGATACTCACAGCTTGTACTCTTGGACTCGGGGCATCCTGAAAGACAGCTTCCACCTCGAGTGCACGTACCAACGCTTCGCTGCTGTTCTGGTATCGAGATAACCTGAGGACTCGCCTGATCTCATCGTCCTGTATACCATCCAGAAAAGCCTCTACTGCCAGTTGATCTTGGAATTCCTTCGGTACATCCGGGTAAGCCAGGTGAGCCAGTCTCCACACGGCAGCTTCAAACTCTTGCAAACTTTCCCCAGCCCCTTGAACACGTGATTTCAGCTGGGTCTGGTACACTCGGGCAAGGTGTTGATCGCCATATCGTAGATCTAGGGCAGCTTCTAAAACTCTAAAATTCCGTTGTTGGTCTGCCGGAATTGTCTGGAGCAACTCCAATGCTTGGCCTCTTAAAGCCACGATTAATGCCTTTAGCCTTCTCTTCGTCATCCCAGTTGTTAGCACTCGCTGCTGCCTCAAACTGTGTCTTGTAAGTCATCCAGGAACTTTGACCATCAAAGGAGGGAATTTTTAATCACTGGCCTGATGACACCACTTGCTGGTTTCCTCTTTCCCTCAACTGTCGTTTAAGCTGGTCTATTTCCCCTTTGACATCTTCTTCGAACTTGTTTACTTTCACTTTGACTTCACCAACTTCTTCTTCGACCTTGCCTACTTTTTCTTTCACTTCGCCTACTTCCTCTTCAACCTTGTCCATTTTTATTTCGATCTTATTTTTGAGGTCTTCAGCGACTGTAAACAAGGCATTCTGTTGTGTCTCTATAGCTTTCCTTAAGTCGTCATTTTCCTTTTGACGGCGTTTCTCCGCTTCTTGTTTTTCCTCTTGACGTCGTTTCTCCTCTTCTTGTTTCTCCTCTTGACGTCGTTTCTCCTCTTCTTGTTTCTCCTCTTGACGTCTTCGTTCTTGATCCTCAAAAATTCTTCTTAATTGTTCTTGACGTTTTTGTTCTTGGTCTATCATCATATTTTGCATTTGTGCCATAAAGTCCTGAATTTGTTTTTCGGATGCCATACTTCTGGTTGTTACCGGCATATAATTATCAACAAAATTTAATAATTACGTCACTATCGGTAATGGGACTGTCCAGAAAAACCTCAAAACGGCACAAAAAAAAGTCTTATCTAGAGTCTTTGTCATTTAACCACTAATGTCCAACAAAATGTTCCAAAAATGTCTCAAAAATGCACTTAAACACTATTTTTCCTGTTCGAAAATAAACCTCGAACAATGTCCAGTAAATTAGTCCTTCCTGTGTTAGCACTAACTCCGAGAATACTGTCCCAGTCTTCTCAACACTCCCGAAAAATCCTCTTGTCAAAATTCCGCTTCCGACACCAAAATGTTACGGATTTCCACCTTTTAGGAAACACCCTGTATGAATCCGTGGGTTCTAAATAATTTCAACAAGAGATAAACACTACTAACACTTTATTTAATAATTTACTGACTGTACAATACTTGTTTACTTAATAGTTAACCTCACTTTTACCGAACGTCACTTCTATAAACTGCCTTCTTAATAAACTTCTCTCCCGCGCTTGTAATCGCGCCTTATATACTCCGAAATTAGCTCTAGATCAATCCAGAATCTTCTTCAACCATAATCTAGAAAAGTCCTTGGCTCTTTCTAGAGCCTTTCCAGTCACCATCACTGAACTCTACATAATAAATGGAAGACCAATACAGATATATGCGCGTGAACAAAATACGGCCTACATGCGATTGGAGGTCGGCGGCATATGCGTCGCCGCAGTGGAAATCTAATGTTAAAAGTATGTTGGTGCTTGAGTCAGAATGCTTCTTGAAGACATTATGCGCCGACGCCATTATTCTTTGACTTGTCTCCCATAGCGGGAGGTCTTGGATTAGTACAGAATTTCAGAGCCGTCGTCAAACAATTCTCTCGTTTTTATCGATTGTTTTATTTAGCAGGTATTTACAGTTCGTGATAAGTTAATCAAACAATATGGTCCGGAATGGTATTGTAGATACTGTTTTGCAAGAATCGGGCCAAAGGTTTGTTATATTTTAAGTAAGTACCTTGTTCTTGCCTATTCTATAAAATATATACTACTATCTAAATATCGGCGACAACTCCGAGTTTTTGGGATCTTTTCTTTTAACGTGGGTAATTTTGTTTGAAAATTGTTCGATAGGCTATACTTTCCGAGATATCTACTTAACTCTATATACATGATAAATTTATAGAATTAAGTGGAAATTTAGGATACAAAATTCTCTAACCTCACCTATTTTCCATAATTGCCGTTGCAAATTTTAAAGTTCATTGCTATTTGTGAATCTACCTAAATAATTTTAATCAATCCAACATTATTTGCATTACTGATATTGACTTGATCTATTCTAATTTCAATTTCAAAACAAAATAAGAGGTTATGTTTAATACATGCAATTATACCTATACTGTGTCCTTGTTGCTTTGTGTTTATACTTATGTGACCTTAACTCCCAGTAATTCTTATTGCATTATTAGTATTATTTTCATTACCTAATCTTATTTTTTGTAGGTACTTATGTGTATTTTGTATTTATATTATCATCATATATTAATAATTATTTTGTATAAGTATTAATATTATTTATGTTACAATTAATTACTTATTATTTCATAATAATAATTAGAAAAAACATTTATCATCATAATAGCTTTTTTGTAATCTTTTATTACATGCGGGTAGGATTGAAAATCAACTAAGCATGTTGAACCCTCATATCTTTTGTGTAACTTTGTAACACAATACATTTTTATTCTATTCTATTCTAAATTATATTTCGATCTCTGAGGTAGAAAATATGACTTCATTTTTTGGTGGACTCTATATTCATCTCTCATCAATATGATCGTGCATTATCAAGAACGTTTACTAGAAAGAATTAAATAATTATGTTTTGGGAATGGCAACTTTTTTTGTTCTTTAATAAAAATTAAGACAAAGGTTAACTACATAAGAAATGTGAATCTATATACGCGTATTTTTGATGATTTCTGAAAGAAAGACATATTAAAAACACTTGCAATAGAAATAGAGCCGGCCTTGGCGGGTTACACAATGCGATTGCGCCGAGACCTCCCGTCGCCATACTTGCACAAGATTCAATTTTACATACAAATAGGAATAGACATTGGCATTCCATTTATATAGTACAGTTCAGTGGTCACCATCAGAGGCATAGGCGTGCCATCTCCTTTTCCAAGGGGGTGTAATTCATAACATTATTATATTTGTTTATGTTTCAGTTTATTAATGTTATAATTTGATATTAACAATGTTTCCTGACAATGGTTGATAAACTGAAATGTAAGAAAATATAATAACTTTCATTTAAACTAATTGGAAACTCCCAGGATAAATATCAAGATAATTTGATATCAGTGGTCCAGAAAATAAAAATATCTATATTATTATGTAAGGATCATACATAGACACGCTAGAAACCCTGTATACACTGATGGAGTAATCATGAAACAAACTGTTCTCCGAAGACGCTTCTAATTAGTTTCTGTTTTCACTTAGGTCAGTTTAACTTCAGTAGTCAGTAAATTAAAAGTGTAAGTGAGAAATGCAAGTTATTATATAACCATGTTGTATTTTTGATCCCATAATGTATTTAAGAAGGTGTTAAAATACTTTGAATGAATCTGCTAATAATTTGGGCATTAAATGAATTCGAAAGCCAATACCGAATTGATTTTGATTTCAATTAATTTATCAAATATTTTAAAATGAAAATGGAAATGAAATTTCATTTGTTTTGTATTTATATAGTATGTTTTAGACTATAGAAACACTAATTATTGCCAAATTTGGTGACCTGGTGACATATTCCAAAATTTGATTTTTTAATTCTGTATTTTAAAAATATTGTATTTCCTACTGGCACATAAAATACGCATGGAATATTTTCAGTGTTCAAGAATCATAAGGGTGATCTTTATTACTTGTCATTTTCAGCGCCGTTAAATCATTTAAGGTAGTTCTGTCTCTACAATCCTGATGAAAAATTGTTTTAATCACTAATCTTAAAATATATGAAAAACTACTTTTGTGAAAAAAAAGAAAAAAAAAATAGAGTAGCTTGCTGCCAACTGATTGCTTTAAATATATTCTTGGCTACATAGAAGATCGTATTGAAACATTCTTTATAGGATTTTGCAAACAGCAGAAAAAATAACTATCTATAACTAAAAGAAAAACTTTGTGTAGAAATATTAATGAAATCTTTGCATTCTTTCGATAACCTGAATTCTGGTTATGCTAGCAAATTAAAATCCTAAAATGAATTTGTCTAATTTCTTATTTGACAATTCTCATTCTAACACTAGCATCCACACAGTCCCCTACGGCCATGCAGATTAAACTAGTATCCACATAACCCCCTACGATTATGAAGATTCAGTTAAAAATGAGAACAAAGACCTAAAATGAATCTTCATAATCGTAGGGGGTTATGTGGATACTAGTTTAATCTGCATGGCCGTAGGGGACTGTGTGGATGCTAGTGTTAGAATGAGAATTGTCAAATAAGAAATTAGACAAATTCATTTTAGGATTTTAATTTGCTAGCATAACCAGAATTCAGGTTATCGAAAGAATGCAAAGATTTCATTAATATTTCTACACAAAGTTTTTCTTTTAGTTATAGTTATTTTTTGTGCTGTTTGCAAAATCCTATAAAGAATGTTTCAATGCAATTATAAGCAAACAAATAATAATTCATTTTTAAACATACATAGAAGATCGTTGCAATGCCATTATGGTTTGTCATACAGCCAGCTAAAGTCAGCCATCAGCTGTTTTACGACAAAGTGAATTCTGTTAAATAAATGCCAATAAAAAATAAAACATGCCAAACCAAATATGGTTCAACGAAAAATGGATGAGAGGAAATGTTCTTTCAATAAGGGTCCATCCATTAATTACGTCACACTTTAAGGGGAGAGGAGGGGGCCCATAAAGTGTGACAGAGTGTGACAAGAGGGGAGGAGGGGGTCAAACTTTTGTGACATCACATTATTTACATCTACGTATACCATTGTTTTAATTGAATGGAATTAAAAAAAACAAAAATCAGAAAATTCTACCTCAAAATTTAAAATGTGAGATGTCACAATGGGGGGGGGGAGGTGTTGGCTCGAATGTGACAACCTGTGACATAGGGGAAGGGAGGGGTAGAAAAACCATGAAATTTGCTTGACGTAATTAATGGATGGCCCCTAAATGGTACGACAAAATTCGGATTAACTTTTCCAAATGGTAGTGAAGACCTATACATTGCCAGTCAAAGAGGAAGCGTATTTATTAAAAGAGACAACAGCTTAATTGGGACCCATACTCATCACATTACTAACATAACTTCAAAATTTAAGTTTCTTCCCATTTTTAATGCCTTTATTCCATTTTTAGATTGAAATCAGTACAACATTTTAAAAAAATGTCTCAAACAGTATACATATAATTTTTTAATATTGTTAATTATTAAAAACATACTGATAATTATTATTTTAAATTGGAAATTATTCTGAGATCCAGACTTGTTTGAATACAGAAATGGTGCAACTACAACAGGGTTGGTCATACTATGCAGTGTTTTTAAACAAACCTCTAACAATTACCATCTTCATCTTTGAACGAGCTACAATGCATAGAAAAATGAGCACAAGCTTGGTGGACCATGACGGTTATCTCATTTTCAAGTTGATCAGAAAATTTGTAAAAAATATTGTTGTGCATGAGACAATGAAAATACTAAGCACTAAAAATTTAAAAAATTCATAACAAAACAGTGAAGAGACAGAACCACCTTAATTTCATCTTGTTATACTTCTTGTTAAGTTATATGCACACTATTTCTTTAATGTAATGTTTTTGTGATGACAATCATAGACAATTACTGTAATATCTTTTATTTCTGCTTTATTAGACAAATTTGTAAGCTAACTTATGACATGCTCTAGATGAACATCACCCATTGAATTTGAAGCTGTACACAAAATTTGTTTTTATTCGTATAATGTGTGTTATGCCACTGAAAATAGAGCACCTGTAAATTGATTATTCTTATTTTTTTTTCATGTACCTTATTTATGTTATTTTTGCAATTGTTTTGTATTGCTTGCATCGTGGCTTATGTAGCTTCTGATACTGCAAGTATGGCCAGCATGGCTAGCAGCGATCGTTCTACAACACCTGACCAGTTTGGTTCCACAGATTATGACCCACTATTGTTGCCTTTAGGTATGTTTCACAAATGTATTTTTGTACCATTTATCTTACCCAAATATTGCTTATAATGCTTTAAAAACTGTTGATGTCTATATGGAGGTTTATTTGTCATTAGTTAAAATCAGATTTAATTATATTAATCATGTTCAATGTTAAGAATCAGTGTATGAGAAGTAAGTCTTTATAAGTATAAATTTTTTTTTTATAGATAAATTATAATTTTTGTACGATTTATGCAGAACAATGTTTAACAAAAAAAGTTATGCTCAGTTGCCTATGCATATGAAAATGAAGAGCTTAGATTTGTTTCTATTCAGCCGTCATACAATGCACCATATTATGTTATTATTTATTTACTTAATTACATGACATAAAATAATAAAATTTTGTTGAAAAATTAATTTTTATAAGATTTCTACAAAGGTTCTGAAAGGGTATACTACCTCGTGGCAGCCACTTGAGCCCCTTTTTATCCGAAATCAGTGCTTATAGATATCAAACACACATGAACAGATCCTTAAAAAAATTCAATTGAAATCAACATACTAGAGTCAGGTGTATTGTAACAAGTCTATACGAATAATCTTTTCAAATTACGAAATTTTAGCTATTGAGAAAAAATTTATGAAAACTGTTCTACTAACTATAATTAATATCAAAAGAGAGTTTTATTGATAACCAATTGACAAACATTGAAAGTAGAGGAAATATTCAACAATTACATCCTGAATTTAGGTGCCTATCAATAATTCTATATGTAGATGATTTGTTGGATAAATTGCGAAGAATCAGAAATAGGTTTTTTATACGAATGGTTTCTTAAATGGACACTAAAATGTGTTTTATCGAAAATTAAAATGGTAAATATTGTTCAAAATTCCAAAAATTGTATTTATAGTGGTCCTTGTGTAAGGTTAAATCTTACTTACTGAATGACAAAAAACTAAGATTTCACCAAGGCTAAGAGACATCATCTCAAATAGTAGGAATAATCTGACAGCTTATTGACAGAACCCTAAACGTAATTAATTCAAGCTTGTTACCAAACATTTATTTCATCTTAAAGTTCATTAAACCAAGTGAATTGATGCAGACAAACAAAAGAAAGCTAATAATTTGGCGCCACTATAGCTTTTTAATCTCCCAAAAAAACTAGAAAAACGGTTTGGAATAGATAAGATTAATTTAAATCAAAAGAAAAATATAAAACACATCTTTAGTAACAAAAACAATCTATTTATTACACACAAGGCTGTATCAATACGAAAAATATGGTGTACGAACGAAAAGAGACAATATACATGAATATAAACTTTTGGTAACAGGCAAAAATTAAAAAATCTAGCTTGATTCATACCCATAAAGAGAAACGCCAAAACATTTTGACATACAAGATTAAGTGTTTGTGTCCGCAAACGAGAGAAATACAAATGACATACTCATTAATATAAGCCACTACGGTACCTTCACTTAATCAAGGCACAGAAGTCAAAGACAAAATTAGTTACTATACTCCTTACAACTTATGACCTGTAGGTTAAGGCTAAACATAAATTTATTGGTCTATTAATTATTTATACAATTTGCCAGGATTAAAAACCGTTTTGAAGTAAATAATTGTATTTATCCAATTCATCAAATAGTAAACAATGATAGTTGGCAAGTGACAACAATGCGATAAAAGTTACCAGACTTTAGCACTCAACAATTTCTCCCTAGGTGATAGATTGCTTATGATATGATCAGTTAAAGGTGGCGGTTGTCTACCTGGGACAACAGAACATGCCAGAACGATGATATTTCACTCACAAAATTACAGGGCTTGTGTAATCCTTTACGAAGTACTATATTCACTTTCTACAAGTAGTGTACATAACTAAACATAATATTTCTTCATAGAAATATTTATTTTCACAGCAATTTGCTATCTTGATACATCCTTAACACGTGCTACTATTAAAGTCACGTTATCGTACTAATCGTACAGTTTCCTATTATTCTAGTACTATGACTGCACCTAAAACTTAACTTATAGTACATCAGACAGATTACAATATTGACTTTTTTATATTGCACAGTGCTATCGCTAGAGATGGGTGCAGGTCCGGAATATTTTAAATTTTAAAACTGACCAAATAACGTATATACAAAAATGGCTCGTTGCACTTGCGAGTGCAGTTAACATTATGTAGGTGAATTATCTCACCTTTTAACATAGAGTTTATGCCAGAAATCTGTGACAAATTTGTGAAGACACATGGGGTAACAATTATCTGATCCAATAGGACTCTAGGCGAAGATTTGGCAAAAGAAACAAATGAAGTTAAAAGGAAACTTAAGGAACCCGCTATTATTTTTTTAAATGAGGTTATACTTTAGATTTTTGTATCGGCTAGTTGCCTAGAGATGAAGCAAGTAAAAATAATTTAATGTCTCATGTAATTACGGAAGTACATAACTAACAAATTATCAGGCTTGACAGCGTCTTAGCTAGGGGCTGGCCAGGCAGGTGGCTGCCAGGGGCGCAACGCTCAGGGGAGCGCACTTTGCAGACTCTCAAAGTTATTGTGTTGTTTCTCCTCCTAGAAAATAAGTCTTGGGGGCGGGTGCATAATTCAAATCTTGCCAGGGGCGCTACGACGTTGAGGCTTGACATATTGAATAGCCTTTAAAGTTATGATAAAGGAAAATGAACATTTTTTTCGAAGTATTAACTAAAAGCCTTTAATGTTAATTTTTAATTATTATTGGACAACTTTATCTTAGCTTATATGTTCTTAGATATGAGATGTTTTGTAGTAATTAGAAATATTAAAAAAGTTTTGTAGAAGTGGCAAAATACTCAATAAGGAGTAAGAAAATACTACTAAAAAATTCTAAACAAGGTATCAGTATAGTAACAGGGACAAGAACAATTTAAACAACATAAATGTGAACCATTTTCATATGTGTGGGCTACTTGATGTGGATTTTCTTAAATGATCATTATGTTATGTATCATTTACACTTTTCTTTTTTCCTTGGATAACACCCTAATCCAATACCATTACCATCATGTCAAACATTTGCTTCTTAAAAGCTGAATGACATGAGATGCATTTCGATACATAACCATAAAGAGAATATGAAAAACCTATATAAGTTTACAACTTATGAACTATTCCAACATCTCATTGGCTCATCGATGTATTATTCGTAGTTATTATAGAAATATATCTCATGCTATTTTATTTTTCCATATCAAACATTTAATTTGAAAAATGTTATCAACTAAGTTTTTTCACATTTCAAAGCTTGCTTTATGTTCCAATGTTTTATATTACGCATTTTTCAACTAAATGTAATGTCCATCTTAATTATTTATTTTTATAATTTCTAGCTACTAAAATCACGTTTTAGAAAAAATGTTTCGTTTTTAATTTTTTCGCATTTTAAAAAATATACAGATATAAGATAGTTATAAAATGCACACTTTGTTTGCACTCTATCGCACCATAAACATTACCATATTTGACAAAAGTATAGGTCCACTTTATATCTTTCCATTCATCCATGCTTCTGTGAGCAGTTATTTAAATAAAATTCAAAAGTAAACTAGTACCTAACCTATGTTGATGATTCTTTCTTGTTAAACTTGATTTTAGACTCTGCTCATGCATTATTTGTTAGAGCAACATATTTGGTTTGTCACCGATTAATTTCGTCTTGGAAAACCGATTTAAATGTGTCCCTTGCCGCACTGGAACTTTTGTCTGGATTGGCCAGAATTCATATTAAAGGATCAGGTATGTGTTTTCAGCTATTTAAATGGTGGTATGAATTAAATACAGATTGTATATTCTCTTTAGTGGAAATAAATGAAACTCATTAATTCAGTAAGGATTTAAATTAACAGCTAAATTTTGTTGTGTAAAAAAATAACTTTTCTTTATTTTCTGTTCTCAAAAAGTATTCAAATCGACATGTGTAATTGTGTAACATTATAGACTGCAAATAATTACACTGATTTCTACACCAATGTAAAATTTTTACAATAATTGTGATAATGCTAGTCCCTGGATCAATGATTTGGTTGCATCACAGCATTAATTGATTTCGCCTTTATTTTAAAAAACTACATCGATATATCATTTGTTTAATGAGCACAAAATAAAAGTATATACTTAAAATATATTGTTTATTCTCGTCATAACATAACAGATTTTATATTTCTAAATTTTAAAACTATTGGACTATATGTATTAAAATATATTATTATATTATCGCATGCAGCTAGAAAATTAACAGGTTTGTTATTGTAATGTATATAAAAATTAAAAGAACTCCTCTTAGGTTTGTTCCAACATCCATTCAAAACCATAAATTAACAGTTCAGTGCAGTTTAATGCATGCGTTATACACATATTGCGTTCCAATTGAGAACGGTACCATGTACATTGTACATGATACCTTGTCCATTCCAACAGAAATATGGATAATTTCAGTTTCAGTTTCTAAACTATCATTTTGATTCATTATCCATGACAGGAGCTGTTTGTATTGACGTGCAGATTTTATTTGGATATTCTGTTACAATGTGTGGTTCTTAGATAGTAGAAGTTTACATAGTACACCAGTTTAAGAGTCGGCGTGTCAAATAAACATGATATAATTCCGAGTGCGAAGCATGTTTTGTTACGTTTTTTCACGATTTCATCAATATGCAGAAACCATTTGATATTGTTCTCTAAATTTATGCCTAACAATTTAGTGGAATTTAGGTTTGAAAATATCATATTATCAGTAAGCAACTCTGGTACTTTTAATAATGGACGATCCATTTCAAATACCACACAGCTTGATTTAGCTTCATTTAAAATAAGTTCATTGGTATAAAATCAATCTTTTACATTTTGCCACGATTGAGAGAAAGCATTCGTAACTTCCTCAAGTGTGTGACCCCTTATTAAAAGGTTTGCATCGTCTGCATAATTAATGATTGTTAATTTGATATTCGGTTCTACAACATTGATAAGATCATTTACAAAGATTACAAAAAGGAGTGGTCCTAGAACGCTTTGCTGAGGAACTCCATGATTAATATTTAAAATATCAGATTCACGCCTGACTCATTAATGGTTATTGACATTTTCTGCCTTCTATTTCGCAAGTATGAGCCGAACTACTGAAGACTGGTTCCTCGAACTACAAATTTCTTCAGTTTATGAAGCAAGTTATTATGATTTACCAGCACAAATAGTCTGGTACACAGACGTCTCTAAGACAGAACAGGGAGTCGTAGCTGGATTTACGAAGTAGCTGCAATACAGTGGTGTGCAAAGGAAATTATAATTAACGAACTGTTAACCAGTCGATAGCCAGTTTTTCTGATAGTCAGACTACGTTAAAAATAATTGGTCTCATCTCATGCAAGTGAACTTGTATGGCACTGCATAAATGCCCTTGTACACCTAGAAAGACAAAATAAAGTGATCGTGGCGTGGTTACCAAGACCCAAGAGAAATGAAAAGGCTGATGGGTTGGCCAGAAAAGGCACGTCAAAGGCCTTAATAGGCTTTTGTAGTGTGGCTAAGCCATGCACATGAGCAAACTGAATTTCTCGAATGGCGTTAAAAAATGATCGGCCAAACTTACGGAAGACCTATGCTGCCAAAATAGAAAGGCCATTAGAATAATAGTGGGTCTTCTAACCGGTCACCGCCATCTTAATAGACATTTGAGTTTATTCGATCTGGCAAATGATGCATTATGCAGATTTTGCCGAGAGGCAGAGGAAATCTCAGTCCATGTACTGTGCCATTGTGAAGGTCTCAAGGAAAAACCAATCTATCTATCTATCTGTCTATACTAAGGGGCCCTTATCAAAGCTAAGGAGCCTGATACAACGGAGAAAGCTGGATAAGGAGCTCGAAGTAAACAAACAATATCGTCACAATAGATCCATGGAGGTCGTGGTGGTTAAGGCCAATCAGCCAGCTCCTCCTTGCTAAATCTATCGGGCGAGCATGACATAATTTATGAACGGCTGCTTAAGCCATGACTAATAAATATCAAGCCAATTTTTTTTACTAATTAATTTAATTTATTAACTAAGTTTCCACTGATAATGAAAATTCTCATATCACTTTTGTTGTCTGCCAGCATGGCAAAAGGCAAAGAATTAATCATGTCTTTAGCTGATACAACAGAAAACAACAAATAAAAATAAATTCTATTGTATCAACAGAAACTATAATAGCAATTTTGGAGTTCTTCAAGGGAGTATTCTAGGTCCTCTCCTTGTCATCACATATTTTAATAATGTGAATTATCACACCGATTTTGACTTTATAAATTTATTTGGCGATGGATTCTCTTAGTACTACTAATAGCAAAAATTTAACAGTTGCTATTGAGGAAATGAACAGTGAATTAAACAATATTGAAAAATATCTTAATATTGGAAAACTTATAAGTACTCAATGTTACAAAAATTAAATTAATAATTTTATCAATTAGACATAAATACATATTAATTCAGACGATATTAACAAAACATAAATATATATGATATTAAAATTGAAATGGTATCTGAAATAAAATACCTTTAATTTATAATCGATTAAAAAATAACAACACAAGGGTGGTCACTAATTTTTCAATAAATACCAGAATCACAGTCTATCAAGTTAATTACACCAAATGTTTTAAAACTGCGATTCTTTATTGTAGTTGTTAGGCAAAAAAATAACAACATTTTTCTTCAAAAACTGTAAAATAGGGGAATGAGGATAATATTGCATTACAACCGATATACTCCAAATGATACTAAATTGTCTTGATTGGTTCTCTGTAGAGTTAAGAGCTAAATACTTAAACTATGATCTTTATAAAATAAAATAAAAACTCCTACCATCATCTATTATATATGTAAATATTACCCTTAATAATGAAATTCATGACTACTTTATTAGAAATAGAGATAATATGCATATCAGTAGAATCTATACTAGAAAATCAACGAATTGCCTATTCTTTAAAGGATTAATATATAACAATCTTTAAACTGAAATTAAAAGTTCAGATACACTAAAATCATTTAACAGTAATTTAAAAAATTCTTAATTTAACATTTTCAATGTATGTAAATTGTACATTTTTAATACACTTTGGATGCATTTATTTATATGTAATAATAATAATAATAATAATAATAGTTTATTGTGTAAAATATACATATTGGACACAAAAGGTTAGCAGTACAGTATGCACTGATGTAAAAACTACTAACCTAAAAAAAAACATAATATTATATAATATACAGTATGCACTGTTGTAAAAACTACTAACCTAAAAAAAAACATATTATATAAAAACCTAGTGTAAACACATACTTTAAAACATATTAAAATTTATATTCAAATCATTGCTCAAAATCAGAGTCTTAAGTTGTTTTTTTAATGTATTTTCAGACATAAAGTGGTACTGCTGGGGCAGATTATTGTAAACGTACATTGATATATATGTAAAAGATGAACGAAATATTTCATATTTAGGTCGTAGTGTATGTAAGTGGTCGTTAGTATATCTCAAATTCCGGTTGTGAACAGAATTTCTCATGAGAAGTGTATCAGATAGATAATCGGGTTTTTTCAATGTGATCACTTTGTATAGCATAGAGGTGAAGTGCACGAAATGCCGTTCATTTAATTTTAGTAAATTTAACTCTCTAATGTAAGGTGTAACATATTCATAAAACGAACTATTGGTAACAAATCTGACACAGATGTTTTGTATTTTTTGTAGTTTATATGCTTCTGTTATGTTTAATAAAGGTCCATAAACATAATCACAATAATTGATGTGCGATAAAACTAACGATTCACATAGCAGTAGTTTAGTATCTCTACCTAGGATGTTTCTCAGACCTGAAATCTGTCTAAAAGAGCAGAAGCATTTTCTGGATACTTCCAAAATATGAGAAATAAAGTTTAAGTCCTTATCGAGTGTCAATCCTAGGTTTTTAACCTTATCAGCTTGTTCAATGATTACATTGTCCACTGACAGTTGAAAGTTTGAGAGAACTTTTAATTTGTTTGAAGTGCCGAAAACAATATTTTTACTTTTGTTTGGATTTAGAACAAGTGAGTTTCGTACGGTCCAGTTTTTTTATTTCATTTAAGTCATAGTTGATGCATGTTTCTGCGTCTTTAGATCACAAAACATCAAACGAAAAATAGAGCTGAACATCGTCAGCATACATATGAATAGAACAGTACCTTGTGACGAGAGGTAGGTCTGCAGTATAGATATTAAATAGCAAGGGCCCCAGTATAGAACCCTGAGGCACTCCAGAAAGTAGCATGCGTTTATAGGAAATTTTTCCCCCACTTGCAGTGTTAATACAAGTGTACTGGTAGCGATTAAGTAGATACGAGCTAAGCCACATTAAAATACTGTCATTAATACCGTAATAATTTAGTTTTTTTATAAGCAGTTCAGTGTTTAGCGAATCAAAGGCTTTTGACATGTCTAACAAGGTCAAAGATGTTACTTTATCAGAATTGATTGAAGTCAATACATCGTCAAGCAAAGATATTAGGACAGTGGATGTGCCGTAATTTTTACGAAAACCTGATTGTGTCTTGGGTATCACATTATTGTTGAATAAGTAAGATGATAGTTGTTGGTGGATTACCCCCTCAGCTAATTTTGAGGGCACTGACAGTAAGCTAATGGGTCTAAGCTCAGATATGGTACTAATTTTATTGTTTTTTGGTATCGGCTTGACTAAAACTTCTTTCCAAATTAGTGGGACAGCTCCAGTTTCAAATGAAAAGTTTATAATATGTGTGAGAGGTTCCACGATTATTGGTAAACTAAGTTGGAGCATTTTTCCAGAGATGCCATCACATCCTATTGTGTGAGGTTTTTGTTTTAAAACTAGAGAATGAATTAGTTCTAAGGTGGCAAATTGAAATTCAAAACTGCTATTTGAGAATTTGCTATTCTCGAATTTCATTAGATAATCATCCGGTACTTTTTCGCTGGTATGGAATCAATGAAATAATCATTAATACGATTTGCATCACAAAGATGTTCTGGAAGAGATGAGGAGTTTTGGTTACATTTGACGATACCGTTAGACTTTAGGGTTGCCCATAGATTTTTGGTATTTTTAGAATTTAAGTCAATATAGAAGTTAAGAAAAGCTTTTCTTTCATTATGTAATGCAGTATTGTAAATATTTCTCATAACACAAAAGTATTTCCTATCTGTACGACTTCTACTCCTCTCGAACCTATTTCAAGCTTTAGTTTTCAGTTTTTTCATCATATGTAAAGTATCGGTAAACCACGGCTCATTTGTTTTTTTTCTATTAAAAGTTCTAGTTTTTAGCGGGGCATGGATATCAAAAAGTGCTATTAATTGAGCGTTAAAGTAAGAAACCTCATTAATATCGGTCATTGTATACATGCAATGCCAATCAATGTTATTTAAATCCAAAAGAAAATTATCTCTGTTAAATTTTGAGAAGGATCGAAAGGTTTTTGTTGTATTAACTTCTTCACAGTTTATATTCAAGCCACAGAATACGGTATTATGATCTGCAATGCTATGATCTAAAACACCGGAACTTAAGATATTCAAGTTTTCACTTACAATAATCAAATCGAGAAGTGACTCTGATTCTGAGCAAACCCTAGTCGGTGAGTTAATTATTTGAATACAAGAATGTTCATAGATAACACGTTTTAAAAATGTAGATGCTGAGTTAGTCTTTAACATATTTATATTTAAGTCACCTAAGAGAATGTACATGTATTCTCTTTATGCATATTTGGATTATTATTAGCTACTTTTTATATAAATACAAGTGCAATATTAATCTGTTTATAAATGAATTGTGAATTAGGTTGTCCCTGTTTAAAAATAAATCTATTATACAAATGTGTCAGGCAATTATGTGCTAGCTCATATTCTATAATTATAGTTTTAGTAATATCTATATTTTACTTTCTTTTACCAGATCAAATTTTTTAACTTAAATTCTGTTCAACATTCTCTCAAAGAAAACCTGAATATTCTAAATATCTAACAAATTAAATGTAAAGTTTGGTTTTTGATTGTAGTAAACAGTATCAAACAGTACAGGAGTAACGCCTGTGCCAGTGGCGTAGCTGAAAATCTCGGGGCCCTACAAAATATAATATCGCGAGACTCGGGGGCCCCCCAAGAGCTGGGGCCCACCGCACCGCGGGCCCTGCGGGTCCGTCCGCTACGCCACTGGCCTGTGCAGTAGTCAGGTTTGAACCGATTCAGGCGTGATGCACCATTAGTAAAAAAAATATCAAGTTGGAACAAACCTATTATGCACTTGTGCTCGTTATTTTTTGCTATTCAACTTAGATGCATGTTCACCTATGTAAGGTGTTTCATAATAAAGAAAATATACTGTTATGGTAGATAGAGTTAATTAGAAATTATTGGTAAAAGATGTGTTTTTTAAAACAAACTTGATAATTGGACTCAGTGGTTTAGTGGTTAAGCGTTAGGCTTGTAACCAGCGAGTGCTAGGTTCAAATCCTGGGTCAGGTATCGATGTTTAGTGGCTTTCTTGATGTACTACTGAGATGGTAGCAGTGAATCTCAACTGCGGCAGATGATAATGTCACAGGGAATGGTTGCTATTTATCTGTGTGTGAGTGTGTCTGGCCAAGTGGTGAAAAAATCTATGGCAAAACTCCTTCGGGATATTAAACTAAAGAAAACAAACTAACTAAAGAAAAATTTGTAAGTTCTGCTCAAAACTTCTTAAGGTTTTAACATATGGACCACTTGTTAGAATCGAATTGTTTTTTGGCCATTTAATACACTATTAATGGACCAATTTAGTGTGATGTGAACACGGTGGCTCAGCCGGCTAAGGCATGTTAGTGGCAGGTGCACTTAGTCAGACTGTCTATTGTATACTGGGTTCGATCTCTATCTCTGACACTGGCAAAATTGGTGGGTAATGGATGTTGTCTGAGTTCTTCAAATGTGCGACTCCTTCCAGACAGCCTAGGCTTTGGATTTGGAGGCTGTTTACTGTGTGTGGTTTGTTTATATTTATGTTTTTCATGTAAAAGCTCTCAAAAATAGGTAATCCGCAACACATAACGTAACATACCACACATAGTAGACAACCCCCAAATCAAAAGCCTCTCATAGGCTGTCCGGAGGGGGGGTTACACATTTGAAAAAGCGCGCTCTGCACTAAGATGCTTAGCTGACTGAGCTACATGCAAATCATAGTGCATTCTCAGAAAATTTGTCGTGTTTTTGTACATCTTATGTAGGTACATTATGCATAAGTTAAAATTAATTTAGGTACACGATCCTCACACATTTTGATTAAGTTCTTCATTTTATGAAATATTTTTACTCAGTAAAATGTTTTCTACATCTTTTCAGAATATTATCCTTAAATATGTTTTATATACATTTTCAGAAAACTCCACATCTTCTACTATGTCGGATAGTTATAAGGTTCAATTTGTTGAGAGCTTTCATTGCAGCTTATATTTTGGACTCGCTGTGTCGCTGGCATATATTTGGAGGCTATTGACTAGTTTTGATGCCATCACTAAAATGACCCATTGTCAATTTGTGTGCATAGTCATATACAGAAAATTGTAGAGATCAGTATTTTTTGTTTATAGGGCTCCTAAGAAAACTTTTGAAATTTGAAATTCTGATACTAGACATTACACACTAAAATGATAAAAAATTTGTATCTGTCAAATTTACACCAGATGATTATTTTCAGAGGAGCACTGTTAGTAAAAACTATTCAGCTTGGCTTCTCAATTCTCTATATTTGCTGTGTATGTAAATTTACTAGTATGAGTGTGTGTACTCAACGGTCAAAATATGATCTGGTCCGAGCAAGTGCTTTAAAAAATATGACCATAAGAGATTTACACTTATAAATAATTCATTAAAAACATCTGAGACATTTTTCGATAGCCTAATTCTTTTTAGTAAAATTTACCTACTGTAACAGCGTATTTCCCTTTGATCTGAATCACCTTATATAAAATATTTTACACGTTTTAAATGGAATGGTTTTAAGAGCACAAAATAGAGAAAAAATTGGTGGGCCAAAATTATTACACTAGTGAAAAATTTCAATGGCCCTAGCTCTGTTCTTATTGAGCTAGTGTCACCATCATACCTTTTGTTTTATAATAATAAGTTCATTTGGCAAGTTTCTTTTACGACGGATTCTGAAAGAGTATATTGTGTATCGTTAATGGATAAAAATTAAAATTTTCTAATGCCATTATCATATATAAAAAAAACTAGTGAAGTTGATGTATTGAGAAACAGAATTCAAAGACTTGTGGAAGCCAGTAAGTTAAAATTCATATTCTTATTTTAATGATATTAGGAAAATATAAAAAAAAAACGACAATGCCAATTTAACGATAATTGCAAAAATGAATGCTATTTGATACTGCATGATGTAGTTGGCATTAAGGGGAACCATTCTTCCATTCTAAGCGACTCTCCACCTCTTAAGTACTGGCACTTACACCGAGCACAGAGTCCACCCAATGTAGCCGTAATTTTGCAAAGGTTAAGATATCATAAAATATATGAAAAAATGTCTATAAGTAAGTATCACTTATGATAACTCTTGATATTCTTGGGCATTTGTTTCATGATTAAGTTATATTGAGAATTGGTGGGAGATCGGAGCAAGGCGCAGAGTCCTAGACGACTGCGACTGACCTGATTCACAAAAAAATTAATATTTTGATGAAATATAGATACCTCTTACACAGCCTTTATACAACAAAGCTTTCGTACAACCATTTATTACAGTTTTTATTAAGTATAGGGCACATTTAAAGTAAGGTTTGTTAATTTTGCTTTATATTGCACATACCTGCCAACTTTAATAAAAATATTTATTGTATCTGCTTGGCTAATTACGATTAATTTCACAAATTTTAGATGCAATGGAGTGTAAAAGAGCTGTCAAATGGCTATGCGATTATATAGTATACCAGTGTTCAAGACCGCCTCCAGCCCACTCCAAAGACTTGCACTCGACCATTGTTGCTGCATTTCAGTGTTGCTCTGTGTGGTTACTGGAGCATCCATATTTATTACGTGATAAGGACTGCCTTACTACGGTAAGACCAATATACTCAGAATAATACGGGCTATGGGTTATGCATGAAATTGAAATATAGAGGGTTTATGGTAATTCGATATATTCCTTTAAACATGTGATAGTAAAGGTAATTTACTATATTTTGAGCCCAAATATGCATTATCCAAAAGTCATTAGTTGCAGAGGTAATACAATTTTTGTGCCTATTCAAAAAATGCTACTCGCGATGGTATTATCGAGAATAAAGAAAATATCCATTTTTATTTCAGCTGTCTACTTTACAGAGCATTTACCATGATTAAATACTTTCTGAATACTGAATACTTCTGAACTATTTTGAATCTTTTTGTATTCACAGCAGAAGTTAGCTTAGAAATCGGAAAGCGTATAGAAGCGTCATATCAGCCTCCAGTTCCTAGGAGGCAAAAGCGTGTAACAGTATTGTCAAATTTTGTAAACAGACCGTTATGAATTTGTAAGTTGCTTGTTAATACTTGAGATATGCAAACTTTTTCATTCTGGTAATCATTTAATACTAATATTATTGTTGCTGTTTTAATTTTAAATGCTCTTTAAACTAAACAATTGAAACAAAAAAGTTCGGAAATAAAAGCAAATTTTTGTTTATTCTCGACAATAACATTATGGGGAGCATTTTTGAAGATACAAAAATTGTAATATCTCTGAAACTAATAACTTTTGAATGATGTATATTTGTATTCATAATATAGTAAATTGCCTCTATTATCATATGTTTAAAGGAACGTATTGAATTACTAGTAACCCTGTATAATCCTTACCTATTAACTTAGGTATTGGAAGTAGCAGAACTGGGTGTATCAGGGACAAAATCAGTTGGAAAACCTGGAGAACCAATCAAGATGAAGGAGGAAAAAGAACTAAAGCCTGCCTCTATGAGGGTACGAGATGCAGCAGAGAATTTGTTAACTTGTATCCTAGAGCAAGTTTCTTACTTCCCTAGCGAATGTGGTCCTGAGTCAATCTCATCTTTATTAGATGAGGTTTCTCTTCTCAAACATTGCAATTCTTGGCCTACAAATTGCAACGATCAATCAGCGGCTGTTGAGAGGTTTAGGTACTTTGTTACAGAAGGTTCTGTTATGTTGGCGCTACTGGAGGAACCGTTGGGAAATGATCAGGTATGATTTTTAGGAAAAATGAAATATCTATAATTACTCCTGAAATATTGAATTTTCAGGATCCTCAGCCCACAGTGACGTTGTTAATTAGAGGACCATTTGGCCGCCATGCATGGACAATGCAACTAAGGCACTTGCCAAGGCACAGATCTGGAACTAAATACCATGCACATAATGCTTGCCGTCCCGTTGTGATGCAAGATACCCCTGTTCGACCGCAGGTCAAGCAAAAATATTTTCCAGATAGTGTGGACAGAGTAAACCAGTGTAAAGTGTATGTACCTATTTCACATGTAGCACATTATGGGGGTGATTTTTTTTTATTAGACTTAAATGTTCCAGGATAAAGCTTTATGAGTGTGCAGAAAAATATTGGGATGTTAATTGTAAGGCTTATGTTAAAAAACAAAGGTTATTAGCTTGGAATGATTAAAGCCAGTGATTTATTTCATCTGACGGAAGTGAATGCATCATTTACCATTTATATCCCCTCGAATGGGAAATATACAAATTTCTGTATCTAGTGGGTAAACAAAGCTTATTTAAGGTAGCCAAGAAGTGGTTTAGTGTTGAATATTACACCTCTATCAGATTTTATAAGTCCCTTACTTCCATCATTCCGAGCGTATAAAATTATATACGCTTGCCAGGTATATACTAAACGGCCTTTAAAAAATCTTTTGCGAATGAAATAGACGGCGAAGTTGGCAAATCTTAACGGTATTCATTTAGTAAATTTCTGACAATAACTATAAAACAAAAAATGTTAACAAAATTGGAACTGTGCAGGAAATTTTAATGAAAATATTAACATTGAGTCTAATATTTATAATCCCTAAATTTATTTTTGTAGAGACCAATCCATTCCATCACTAGATTCAGTATTATTGAATGATGAAACTATTAGTAAAGAAACGAACCTGCTAGCCCAGTTAATGAGTCGCCAGACGGCAGTAGAATCGAATACTGCTCAAGTCCAGTCATCAACAGTTTTGCAGGAATGCACTCCACCTCCAGTTTGTCATGATTTTCAAACCGCCAGATTATTTCTATCACATTTTGGGCTATTATCGCTTGATGATTCAGAGGTTAATAAACTCAATAAGTTTTAGACTAAATACAAATGTTGGTTTTATATATATTTTGTAGGATGCCACAGAAAATGGATCTACTTTGTCAGCTTTGGATAGCAGCGCTACCGAATTTTGCAAAGATTTGACGCTTCTTGATAACATGAGTCCAAGAACTTGTGACACGGTTCATATATTTTATGTAAGATCTCAACAAACCCAAGCACAAGATATTGTAAGTAACATTCTGAATGAGAGCAGTATTTCACCGTATTTTTCAGAATTCATACATAGCTTGGGATGGCCCGTCGAAGTTAATAAGCATCCAGGTATGCACACTGGATCATATGAAATATCTTCTTGCACATTCTAATAGGGTGTGTGCAATATATAATAATTTATTTCAAATAAATATTTATAAACAAATCAACCCAAAATTCAAATATTTAACTAATTTTGAAAACGCAACCTTATTGGGTAATGATCCTGGTAACGTCGTCTCCAAAGAGGTTTTATTGTTTATTTAACTATGGTCGTCTCCTATATCACACATGTTTCTAACAGATTGTTTACCATATTTGTGAGTATAATTAGTCGTGTTTTTATAAATGTAGCTATAGTAGCCTAATATGATTATTAAATTTATGATTTAGTTTTTGTATTATTACACATTATATTATATCTAATAATTTGGTTTATTTGTGATTGTTTATGTTAACAGAGCAACCTTAAAAGAAAACAGAATTAATATTAGTCTGTCACTGTCCGTGAATAATTGGTTGTGCCACTATAGCACACAATAGAGATGTAAGGGCGATCACTGTCACTTCTAATTATGACTTTTTCTTTTAACTGAGCAATCGCCGACAGCGATTGGTGAGAAAAAAATCGAAGCTCTCCAAAGAGTGATAGATTCACTGCTTCAAAGAACAGTGACTGCTGAACGATCACTGTGATTAAAAAAATGCCGTTTGCACCATCTCTAATACACAATGCTGCTCTATTTATATAGAAAGTGATGTCATATGTCCTTTTTGGTGGCCAATATTTAATTTGAATCTAAATTTCTTTTAAAATTATTTAAAAACATTTATTTGACTTAAAAAATGCACACACCCTAATCAGCAATTATTCATAAGTTTTTTGTTTTTTTCTTTTGAAAGAATGGTGTATTTATGTGTAAAGTAAGCGTGCAAGTTATTAAAATACAGGTGGGAGTAACAAAACCTGATCCCAAAAATGTCCATGTATTTCAAAAACATGTATATTATCAATCTCTCTATCTATCTTCAATTGATATGACGAAAAAACAGCAGGGTGTGATTGAATTCAATGCTGGATAGCCATTTTGGGGGGGTATTTTTTGGAGAATCTAGTTGATGGCTTCTTAACCATCTATATCTTAAGCTCGATATTTCTTTATATGTACTGTTTCCTTTGAAAAAGCCCGCTTGCTCAAATATTTTCCAAATTAATAAATAAATCGTCGATGTTGAAGACTAAATTAAAGAATATATATAGCATTGTTTTACTTGTGAGGTTTTATTAATGCCAATAATGTTCTGTAATTGGTACAGGCATGTCATTCTTTTTTTTTATGTAGTGCTACGAAGATTGAAGTTCTCCAGGCATATCCTATTCAATTATTCCATTTTATAAATGGGTAACACCCTCTGTTACCGAGTTCACATTAATGTGGGGGTTGTCATTCTTATTGGTTATCTTCACGGAATTAATTTACCACTTTCATAATTAGTCAAATTTACTCCATGTAACACTACCAAGGAATGATCGTCCATCTACACGAGGTCTTCCTCAAAGACTATATTCATAGCCGCTCTGAATATTGTACCACGTATTGTCTGGATTAATTAATATCGTTTGTACGTGGATAATTCCGAGAGACCATTTGGTTACGCTCTGATATATTACAGTTTAAAAACTTACCCTTTTTCTTATCAGGCCTGCGGGTTCTCCACCTGGACAGATTGTCTCTTGCATTATCCAGGTCCCAGCTAGGCTCCGTCACCCGTGGTTCGCGGATGTGAACACTGGCCCGTCACATCGGGCCATCTTTTTACCCCTAACATTTATATCTCGACTCCACAAGTCGACAAATAAATAAAACACGAATTTTCAACCACACTTAAAACTGTATTTACACTAAAAGTATACGAACATAATCGGTTAGAAATAATAACAAAAGAAAATGGAACTTAACATTTAAATAGATAATAAAAATGGACCGTAGTCCTGAACTTAAGCAAAGCATGTTAATCTGTTAATGATAAATTTGTTTACAATAAAACTACCCCGAGGGTTAGAAAAAACATGGTGTACTTGACGAACATGAAGTTAATAATTCCAAAAATTAGTTAATAAAATGTCAGTTGCCAGCAATAATTGGAATGGACTAAAGTTTACTTTTCAAATTTAATGACGATAAGCTAAAGTTTAGAACAAAACCTTGAAACCACAAATGTACCCGGTTGTCAATAAACATTATAACGTTGAAAGTAAGACAATGTTACCACACTGAAGGTTAAACGAAGAGTGGCCTTTTTACCTGATGAAATCATCCTAGTTAATTTTTGAGTTGGTGGACGTTATTCACCAAAAGAAACCTAGACCGGTGAATGCAAATCTGCCCCTCTTTAGTGCACTTAAGTCACCTGGCAGTTGGCGTCATCTACAGTACAAATTGTGGGCCAAAATAGTAACTGCCCAGCAACTGACATCTTCTGCAGAACTGTATGGGCAAAACGGCTTCCCCAAAATATAAAATATTCTATTAATAACAACTTCAACTATTCTATATCTACAGCTAGCTAAATATTCCAGTCCGTTATAAAAAACACTTTTTTGTGTATAAATTTCTTCTGATATCGAATGGGAAAAACTAGACTGGTCGCCTGCCTATTGAACAGAGAGATTGGGAATCTTTGTAACCAATCATAGCATTTATGAGTCTATCGGTACCCTTACTAATTTAATCATTCATTCGAATGGTGTTGTTTTACCTCTTTCCTGTGTACTTAAACCCGCGTTTATGGCGTTTCTAAAGAACGCAATTTGACGCTGATCGTACCAAACTTTCTCAAACTTAAGTATTTAATGGATATAGGGTGTAGTTATTTGCTATTATATACAGAGTTATTCACGTTTCTTGGGATCTGTTCAGCTTAGAAAGTTGAAAATTGGGCTAAGGGGGTTTTTGGATATGGCGGGTCTAACGAAAATATTTTAATGCATGTGTTACTGCCTCTTATACAGGATGTAGCACCTGACTTTGTTATTTTAAATTGAACACTATTTTATTTCATATTTGGATTCTTCATAAAATTTTAGCTTGAGTTTATGTACCATAATATACTCTTAAACCTTCCAGTTTTCGTAATAATAATTAATATTTTTGGAGATTTTTGACAGTTCCTGCCTCTCTGAAAGAAAATCGATATCTTTATGTGGCCGATTTAGTGACTTTCTTTTCAAACTCGTACAACTACCCTATGTTTTTACTAAAAATTGTCTTATATTTTCACAATATCATACAGGGTATACTTTATTTTCACAGTTGAACATTGTTTTAGTTCAAACGTTCAAAATTCAATTATTTCAAATGGAACCCACTGTATATTTTCACAGAATTTATTAGAGTGTTGAATTGTGCATCGATTGATATTAGCATTCCTTATACCTATCTTTCTCGTTTTCTTTATTATGGACGAAGTTTTGTAAAATGTAGATATACAATCAGCACTGAATAGTGTATAATGTACATACAGCTACATACATAGTAGCAATGACAAATTTCAGAATGTTTTGTTTTATGAATATAAACATCGTATTAGTATTAATTGCTGAGTGGTAGCGATAGTACTGGAGCGTAGTATTTATTCACTTAGAACAGATTTCTGTAAGCATGTGATCGTACATCTTCAAGAGAATCATGATTTTTTTAAAAGGATTGTTTGAATTAACGAAGCTAAATTTTCCAAAGGAATTTTTAACAGACAAAATGTACACTACTGTGCACAACAAAATTCTTATGCGGTGCGAGAATCAATTTTCCAGGACAACTTTAGTTTTAACGTTTTCTGCTTATTAGTAGATAACAAGTATAAGTATCATATCTACAAGAAGAATTTAAATAGCAATAAATATGTGGAAATTTTGTAAAGAGTAGTTGCAGTCCACATAATACATGGGAAGTGTATAACGAATTAGTAGCATTGTTCGAATTTAGATGGTTTGGCAACCGAGGATCTTGGGGATGGCCAGCAAGGTTCACTGATTTGATCCCCTTGGACTTTTACCTTTAGGGTAATATAGAAAATATTGTATATGCCACCCCGGCTATTACCAAAGAAGTTCTGAAGAACGGAGTACGGGCTGCATTTCAGCAAATAAATTCATTGAGCCACTGCAAGTGCCGTAAATTCCAGAATATTCGCTTGTCAGCAGCAAAGTGGAGGGCATTTTGAACAGTTGTTGCCCGAAATATTTATATTCAATGTGTTCATTAATTTTGTAAATTTTGTTCCAAAGTATTTGTTAGGAAGGATAGGAACCTTAAAAAATCTCCAAACATATTAATTATATCGAAAACTGGTAGGTTTAAGAGCATAATATGGTACATAAACTCAAGCTAAAATTTTATGAGAAGTCCAAATATGAAATAAAATATAGGATGTTCCATTTAAAATAACAAAGTTAGGTGCTACATCCGGTGTAAGCGGAAGTAACGTGTATGAAAATATTTTTGTTAGATCCACCATTTTCAGAAACCCATCTAGACCAATTTTCCAAGTTCTAAACTGAACAGATCCCAAGAAATGTCTAATACCCGCTTCCCGTGAATAACCCTGTATAAATACGCCAATATATTTTCCCCATGCATTACGATAGCTTGCATACTTAAAACACCTAAATTACTGACTGACATTATAGTCTACGACTATAATGATAAAGCAGACCCGCTATTCACAGAGTAGGATCAATCTCAATTGTCGGATCACCCAGTCACATTTTGTAAACAGTACTCTGATAACAGTGCCACCAAGCTGTGACTGTGCTCTTACTACATCTATGGATGTCGAAAAAAGATCTGTTTCGGAGCCTCTTGAATTTTTTACAAGAAACAGTAAACTTCAAAGTCTGAATGCTTACAATTCTTGTTTATTAGCTCTTATTATTGCGCCACGACAAATGACAAGTTTTGGTGTTCTAAGTATTGTATTGTATCTATAAGTATTAGTATCATTACATTGACAAAGTAGCCCGATACTTTGTATTATGGTGATAGTGAGAGAGATAAACAAAAATTATGAAAATACATCTTCTGAATTTGGTATAAGCTCTAAAATATTGAAAATTCTACGAGAAATACAATTCAAAAATCTACCATAACATATTTATTGTATGTACTGATAAAAAGATTTTACGATTTATAATCTTAGCGAAAACAGCCTTAAATACTTTTTATAATATTTATATTCAATGTGTTCATTAATTTTGTAAATTTTGTTCCAAAGTATTTGTTAGGAAGGATAGGAACCTTAAAAAATCTCCAAACATATTAATTATATCGAAAACTGGTAGGTTTAAGAGCATAATATGGTACATAAACTCAAGCTAAAATTTTATGAGAAGTCCAAATATGAAATAAAATATAGGATGTTCCATTTAAAATAACAAAGTTAGGTGCTACATCCGGTGTAAGCGGAAGTAACGTGTATGAAAATATTTTTGTTAGATCCACCATTTTCAGAAACCCATCTAGACCAATTTTCCAAGTTCTAAACTGAACAGATCCCAAGAAATGTCTAATACCCGCTTCCCGTGAATAACCCTGTATAAATACGCCAATATATTTTCCCCATGCATTACGATAGCTTGCATACTTAAAACACCTAAATTACTGACTGACATTATAGTCTACGACTATAATGATAAAGCAGACCCGCTATTCACAGAGTAGGATCAATCTCAATTGTCGGATCACCCAGTCACATTTTGTAAACAGTACTCTGATAACAGTGCCACCAAGCTGTGACTGTGCTCTTACTACATCTATGGATGTCGAAAAAAGATCTGTTTCGGAGCCTCTTGAATTTTTTACAAGAAACAGTAAACTTCAAAGTCTGAATGCTTACAATTCTTGTTTATTAGCTCTTATTATTGCGCCACGACAAATGACAAGTTTTGGTGTTCTAAGTATTGTATTATATCTATAAGTATTAGTATCATTACATTGACAAAGTAGCCCGATACTTTGTATTATGGTGATAGTGAGAGAGATAAACAAAAATTATGAAAATACATCTTCTGAATTTGGTATAAGCTCTAAAATATTGAAAATTCTACGAGAAATACAATTCAAAAATCTACCATAACATATTTATTGTATGTACTGATAAAAAGATTTTACGATTTATAATCTTAGCGAAAACAGCCTTAAATACTTTTTATAATATTTATATTCAATGTGTTCATTAATTTTGTAAATTTTGTTCCAAAGTATTTGTTAGGAAGGATAGGAACCTTAAAAAATCTCCAAACATATTAATTATATCGAAAACTGGTAGGTTTAAGAGCATAATATGGTACATAAACTCAAGCTAAAATTTTATGAGAAGTCCAAATATGAAATAAAATATAGGATGTTCCATTTAAAATAACAAAGTTAGGTGCTACATCCGGTGTAAGCGGAAGTAACGTGTATGAAAATATTTTTGTTAGATCCACCATTTTCAGAAACCCATCTAGACCAATTTTCCAAGTTCTAAACTGAACAGATCCCAAGAAATGTCTAATACCCGCTTCCCGTGAATAACCCTGTATAAATACGCCAATATATTTTCCCCATGCATTACGATAGCTTGCATACTTAAAACACCTAAATTACTGACTGACATTATAGTCTACGACTATAATGATAAAGCAGACCCGCTATTCACAGAGTAGGATCAATCTCAATTGTCGGATCACCCAGTCACATTTTGTAAACAGTACTCTGATAACAGTGCCACCAAGCTGTGACTGTGCTCTTACTACATCTATGGATGTCGAAAAAAGATCTGTTTCGGAGCCTCTTGAATTTTTTACAAGAAACAGTAAACTTCAAAGTCTGAATGCTTACAATTCTTGTTTATTAGCTCTTATTATTGCGCCACGACAAATGACAAGTTTTGGTGTTCTAAGTATTGTATTGTATCTATAAGTATTAGTATCATTACATTGACAAAGTAGCCCGATACTTTGTATTATGGTGATAGTGAGAGAGATAAACAAAAATTATGAAAATACATCTTCTGAATTTGGTATAAGCTCTAAAATATTGAAAATTCTACGAGAAATACAATTCAAAAATCTACCATAACATATTTATTGTATGTACTGATAAAAAGATTTTACGATTTATAATCTTAGCGAAAACAGCCTTAAATACTTTTTATAATATTTATATTCAATGTGTTCATTAATTTTGTAAATTTTGTTCCAAAGTATTTGTTAGGAAGGATAGGAACCTTAAAAAATCTCCAAACATATTAATTATATCGAAAACTGGTAGGTTTAAGAGCATAATATGGTACATAAACTCAAGCTAAAATTTTATGAGAAGTCCAAATATGAAATAAAATATAGGATGTTCCATTTAAAATAACAAAGTTAGGTGCTACATCCGGTGTAAGCGGAAGTAACGTGTATGAAAATATTTTTGTTAGATCCACCATTTTCAGAAACCCATCTAGACCAATTTTCCAAGTTCTAAACTGAACAGATCCCAAGAAATGTCTAATACCCGCTTCCCGTGAATAACCCTGTATAAATACGCCAATATATTTTCCCCATGCATTACGATAGCTTGCATACTTAAAACACCTAAATTACTGACTGACATTATAGTCTACGACTATAATGATAAAGCAGACCCGCTATTCACAGAGTAGGATCAATCTCAATTGTCGGATCACCCAGTCACATTTTGTAAACAGTACTCTGATAACAGTGCCACCAAGCTGTTGAATATGCTAAATAAATGTTTAGGATGGACAGGTCACATCTCTACAAGTTGGAAGGTAGCCTCAAGTACAGAACATGGTGCAACACAACAACAAAAATTATATGATGGATCATCTCACGTACTTTATTGGGCTGATGCCTGTTCCGAAATTGCTTTTGTCATTCCGTCTCAGATCAAGGCTTCTGATTCTCAAGTGGATCAACCTAGCTTTAATACAAGCAGCCTGTCTTGTAAGTATGTCATAGAAATATGCTGTATAAATTTTGTGTAATATATCTTCACAGAATAGTTTGTGGCAACACGTGAGTTACTTTCGTTAAAAGTGTATTTTTAGATAAGAACAAAATGTACCTATGTGTATGTATAATTTAGGTTTTTTTTAGCTTGGAGTGATAAAAGTTGGGGAGATGGTAACAGAGATAAAAGAACTTTAAGTCTTGATTTAGATAAACAGCCTGTACCACCAAAAAGGTCTGGACATCGATCGATACTGCACCCGCACACTAATACAAAAATAATGGTGGTTTGGTTAGAAAGTTTTGAGGACCATCTTAATCTTCCAATAGGTATACTGTCCAAAGCACACTTTCTCTTTTCACATTAATATAAAAAAAATCTTTTGTAGGTGATCTGTTGCATTGTATGAATACAGGCCTAGAAAGAGGTGCGGTTCCAAAAACAAGTGAGGTTTTGGTAATTTATTTACATTTACTATCTACTGGACTTCTACGAATTCATTTACAAGGGCCGTCAGGTCGTGTGGGACTGGCATCTCCTTTGGTGGAAGGAATGGTAGTTAGTAGAAGAGCTTTAGGTCCTCTTGTGAGGCATACAGCACTTAATATGGCTCGAAGGAGACGACTAGATTCAGATAGGTATTATTCTTTTTATTAAATGTCATAATCAACCAGTTGTAACCATTGTAGTACCTCTTTGGAAATAAAAATCATTTTGAATAATAAATATTACACTTAAAGAAAATGTGTTGATATTTTCAGTTATCAGCCGCCACATGTCCGAAGAAGACTTAAAGTTCAGGAAATTGTCCAGAAATATAAAAGAGAGATGAGCAAACCAGAGTTGTTAACTTACTTGTTTAGTAGTACTTAAGAATACACATTAATCTTTCAAAAATTTTATTTATTTATTAATTTATTGTTAACATTTTTTATAGTCTTATGTTTTATATTTAAATATAATCATTAAAGAGAATTATTAATTTTCCTTTTTCTCATATTTTTTACCCAATCTTCTAATTGTTCATGGGGTTGTTTCGTAGCGGGTTGATAATAATGCTTGGGAGGTTTTCCTTCTTCTAATCTAACAAAATAGTGGCAGTGGAAGTATTCTACAATTCCAAATCTAGCTCGACCATGTCTACGCATACCTTTTATGACCTTGCCTTTTCCAACAAATGATTCAGCTAAAAGAAAAGTTTTATATTTAAATTGGTCACAAATCATCGATCCAAGTATTTTTGCATAATAAGTAAATATGATACGATGAAAAATTGTTCTTCAAGACTTCGTCAGATGTATTTAATTGATAGGTTTGTTCAAACAAAAATTAAAAATATATGTTGAAATAAGTGTCACTTATTTCTTGATTTTGGGCAGAAGAAACGCACAAATATTTCATTCTAAATTGTTGGCCTCCCTACAAGAGTTGTTAGAAACATTTAAATAAGATAAGATAATTTATTTATTGGTGCTATTATACAATAAAACATACAAGTTACTAATAGATAAAATTATTAAAATTCAAAACAGACATATGCACAATAAAACAGTAAAATAATTATGAAAATATAAATAAAACGGGCATGAACCATTCTCAATTTTAGGCTTATTTTTTTATATTTACACATGCATATATACACAATTATATTGCAGTTAACTGCTTAAAAGCATTGTTTATTAGATACTACTTGATCCTGTGTTTAAAACATGTCTGTGAGAGGTTTATCTGAAGAGGTAGAGCGTCATAGATTTAATGCCCCAAATTTTACCAACTTTTGTTTTAGATAATTTTAATATTTATTATCGAGATTACTACTAATTTTGTTTCTGAACCATTTTCATTTCCTAAAACTATACAGGGCCAAAAATTATTTTTCAATTAAGAACTTTTTAAATTGAATTATCTCAATTTTTTCAAATGGAATACCCTGTATATTCTTCAACGATGGGATGTAGAAATGAAAAACGAACATTTTTTTGTAAGTACTTCCCTATGGCTAATTGCAACCAATTTCGTCTTATTGAGCAATAATTACAAAATTCAAAAATAAACTTAAAAAAAGGGATTTCTTCAAATAACTCGGTAGAAAAAATTATATCAAATGTTCCACATGTTTCCCATTTTGATTGACACATATCTCTATGTGCTTTTGAAATCAGGTTCCTACTGTTCCTAAAACTGTCAGTGTGATAGATCTAAAGGCAGTTATTATTCTTTCCTTCATATTTTGTACTGTTGTTGGTGTGTCTCTATAAACAATTTCCTTCACGTATCCCCATAAAAAGAAATCCATTTTTGTAAGATCTGGGGATCTAGCAGGCCATTTAGTGGGTCCATTTCTTCCAATCCATTGATGAGGGTAGGTATTATTTAAGTGGTCTCTAACTGCATTTAAATAATGTGGTGAAGCACCATCTTGCTGAAACCACATTCTATTTCGAATTCTTTCAGGGAGATTTACCAATAATTGTGGCAGACAGTTTTCCAAAAAATGAAGATAAATAGCTCCAGTCAATGTACCATCAAAGAAATGTGGCCCTATTACATGTTCTCCAATAATTCCTCTCCAAACGTTTATAGACCATCTGTGTTGCTTTTCTTTCCACTGTTTGCAAAATCCTATAAAGAAAATGTTTCATTACTATAAGCAAACAAATAATAAATAATTAACTTTTAAACATCTGTGTTGGTTATCAACTTGCATAAAAAAGTAAGGATTTTCCGAAGCATAATACTGTTGTTGTTAAAGTTGCCTCATCAGTGAATATAACATTATTGAAGAAGTTGACATCATCGTGCATTTTACCTTTGGCCCAGTTACAAAATTGTAGACTCTTTTGAAAATCGTCATCAGATAATTCCTGGTGCATTTGAATATGATATGCATGCAACTTATTTGTTTTTAAGATTCGACCCACAGACCGTTTACTTATTCCTACCAATGAGCTCACTTCTATTTGACTAACATTGGGATTCTCAACCATTGCAAGCAACACAGAGAAAACTCATTTTATTCGTTCACCACACGTTTTATTCTTTCATTTTTTTTATATTCAACATCTCCTGTATCCAGAAATCTATCGCGAAGGTTTTGGAAGCTGCTAACATCAGGAAACCTTCTTTCAGGATAACGTTGGTGATAAATTCTATTGGCAAGTAAATAATTTCTGTCTGACTTGCGCAAAACAAAAGTCATGTCTACAAGTTCTGCTTTATTAAAATTCATATTGTAAAATTTCAAATATTTTAAATTCAATACAAATTGTAACTAACGACCCATAAGTGTGATAAATGCTCTGTTGTACACGACAATTTATACCAAACTGTGGTTTTATTGCTTGTCGAATAACGGAAACTGCAAAAAAATGTGCAAAAACACATTACAGTAAAGGACCTGTTAAATACTGTTTACTCATTTCAATGGATTGGAAGAAATGGTCCCACTAAATGGCCTCATTTGAAAAATTGCATAAAGACGTGTGTCAATCAAAATGGGCAACACGCTGTATACATTTTTCTAATGAATTATTTGAGGGAACCTCTTTTTTAAAGTTTATTCTTGAATTTGACACTTATTTATTTATAAAACGAAAATGATTGCAATTAGCAATAGGGAAGTACTTTTAAAAAATGTTCGTTTTTCATTTCCACATAACATCGTTGAAAAATATACAGGGTGCTCCATTTGAAAACATTGAGAAAATTCAATATAAAAAGTTCTTAGTTATAGACTCTTATCTATTTTACTTTAAATTTTTTTTTAAATTTCTAGCTATGCGGTAGAATTTGAGATATCGAGGTCCGACGCACTATTGCCCCACCCTGTATATTATCTCGAAATATAAGGTATGTCGTCAAGTTTCCCTTCTGTGTACCAAAAAAAATATCTAAGGTAATGCATTTCTGACAATTCTCTCAAGCTTTATGATTTTTTCAGATGTTTCTGAGCGATACTCTTCGAGATGCGGTGGGGGGATAACGATTTTTAAGCGTTCCTTTCGTGAGTTAAAAGAAATACAAAAAAAAAACAAATGATACACTTTCTAATTTGTGATTTAACAAGCTTTCATTTAACACACCATCTCACACGATGACCTTGAAACATTTCACTTCGAATTTTCCATTTTATCTCCAGAAACTAACTCCCAAAATCAAAATTCTACTCTATTATATCAATGCGATTTGCACCACAATGCCACAAATCTCTAATAAATGTTCAGAGTTAACATCAACAGAAGATCATTGTATGAGACTATCTAAGCAATGGAAACTAAAATTCTTTTGTCCAGAATGCGATAAAAGCACATTTATCTATGCAAAATGTATTAAAAATAATGAAAAACTGCCTCAAGAAACCAACAATTACTCAAATGATTTCCAGAAGTCCAAACTAAATCCAAAATAAGGATGGTGTGATAAAAAAGTTCCAGGCAGAAAAGAAGTAAAAGCGAAAATATATAACCTTAGAGAAAGTAAGAATACAGTAAGTCTGTCTCAGCTTTTATGGCATGTGCGTTACGAGACGCGTATGATCTAAGATGACTAGAAGTGAGAGACAAACAGTGTCGGATCAACCAGTCAAAACTCGTTGCACGGCTATGCTAATTGAGTGAGCACGAATGTTGGCACATTATCGGCTTTAACCACGTGGAAAAATGAAAGAGATGAACGTAAAATTGTAGAAGTCTTATGAATGGAAACTCATAGGTTTAGAATAGCTTACCGCTTGATATGTGTATGAGTGAGAATAAATCTTAAAGTAATGTGTAGCTCGAGCCATATACACACTCCATGAAGGCTGAGACAGTCTATACAGCTATTCTTTTTAAATTCCTTGAAGTGTTGTAACAGGACCTATTCATCTATTAGAGATATATGGGTCATTCTCTAGATTGGGGAAATATTGCGTCCCTGAATGATAACTTGAAAACCACATAATTTTTTTTATTTTTGATTTTATGCCTATTACCTCTAAAGCAGGCTCTACTAGGCCACATTTGTTTATTTTATTTTAACATAAACAATTGTGTTTAAACAATTACTTTATGGTCAAAATGTCATTAATATGGCATGACCTCGGCAGATTTTTAATAGGAAATTGTGTATTTTACACGTCTCCTTTTAATGGAATGAATTATCATGGATGTCCTTCTTGAAAATAATGTTTATGCATTATCATCTAATTTTACTGATTACCTAATTTTATTTATGTAGTATCTTACAAAGCGATAAACTTTGTCCTCCATTTTATTGTCATTAACATGGAAATAATTTACCTTTAAAATTCTAAATTTAACGAATTTTGTGAAAAATGGCAACAGTATTAATTCATGTGTGACTAGTGTGAGAAACAGTCTACAGAAGGTTTGGAGTTATTCAGTAGTGTTTAGACTCTTGAGAGAGAAGGTTTGCTGTACATTGATAAGGTTATGTTAATTGTGTGTCATTAACACGGTTACTAAGTTTAATGTTACAATCCCTTTCATTTTGAAAATTATGTGATTACTTAGTTTCCATCAAATACCTTAAGTACGCAAGCAAACATTTTAGTGAAAACATTTTTTATACTCAGTATTAACTTTAACCTCCATTTTGTCATTAACATGGACGGAATTACTTGTCATTAACATGGACCGATAATATCCATGCTAATGAGCGGGGTCCATGGTAATGACATTTTTTTAAAATTTGCAGGATATAATTAGAATATTGTGAAATGGGGCGAACTGAATTAACAGGCGAAGAAAGAAAGTAAAGAAAACGAGAATGTGAGTAGAAAAGACGTGAGAAAGTAAAAAACGATTCACAGGCACTAAGATTACAGAACATGGACAGGCCTGTCATTAACGTGGAATCATGTATTTTTTTATATAAAAAAAACTAATTTTTAAGTTCTGTTAAAGTTACCATAACAATATGCTAGTCATATCAACATCATTTAATTTTTTTCAGATTTTTTCATTGAGGTTTTTTTTTTATATATTCAATAATCAAGATTGCTCCAAATCAGAGAATGACCCATATAGTCAAACCACATGAACAGAACAAAGTAAACAATGAATGGATAGAAAATATCTTGAGCAATCAACAAAATAACGAAAAAATAAAACTACCAACAATACTTTTGATCTACACATTAAAACCAACATTAGAAATAAATCAAAACTTTCTGCATAATCTACTCAAAAAGCAACAAAAGTTGTATTAACAAGGGGCTTTCAAAAAGTGGCAAGAAAAATATCCAGAAGAAAAAGGAAGTTGGGACTGTAGAAACACAGATCTGGTAAATATATATATCAAGAAAATTCAATACTGAAGAAAATGACGTATCAGTAAAACAAAAGACAATAATTGTTTCTTAGTTGAAGTGGATATTAACCTTATAAATATTGTCTATGATGAGAAATTTTGACGCAGAGGATAGCTTTTAATCGATTCGATTTCTATAGAGAGCAACAACTTTTAGAGAATACACAAAATGAAAATCAGTCACTCAATGAGCCAGTGATCATTTTTATCCTTTATAAAATAAATCAAAATATAAAAACATGATTGAATTTTCTAAAAGTGAAGTAAACATCTTTCATCATTTTAACGTACTGTACCGTACAAATAAGTCATTAAGCATACAAGAGTCTCTGTCATGTATGAGTACAAAAGATATAGGTTCACACCTTATGCATTACAGAACATTAATATACATGAAGTAAAAACTTATAATTTCACCAACTTCTACTTAGTAAGTTATTTTTGTAGGAAAATATATATACCTGGAGGCATATCAATGTATAAAAAATTCACAGATCTTGCATCTTTCGCAAGTATCTTAAGCGTATTGAAAATACCAGATGCAACTATACTGCTCTAGGTCGAAGTCCTATAGGATCGTCCTATTGATATGCCTGCTAAATTACACCAAATTATTTTCTGTATTTCATTTCTTATAAATACTATTTTTATTAATCATACTACAAAAAACTGAATAATTAAATATTAAATGCCTTCGATAACATATCTCTATAATATAGGTACAACCATTGAGAGAAAGAATTAGAAAGAAAACGGTCTCAGAAGGCAATGATTAAACAGTTATCGGACGAAAATAGACTGTATGCGTGCTCAATAGCATAAGGAGAGTATAGCAGGGGCGTTCGGTAATTATGAACCTTCCTCGCATGTCTGTGGTCGGGTCGGCGAGATTCGACAACGGTCCACAAAAAAATTCCCACAAATCAAACGATAAATCCTATTATAAATTTGAAAAAACCAACTAAATCCTCGATAACACGTGTACAACGTTTACTTCCGGGGTATTTTTCGAAAAATGAACACGCTTCGAGTTATGATGAGTTAAAGGATTTGTGAATTGATACGTTTCAGGGCAAGCGTTAATTCATTAAGGCGCTCCATAAGAAAGCATAGCGCAGACAATATTGAGTAATTAGAAAAAATATTAAGTATTAAGATATGTACGTAATATTACGTGAAAACAAAGCTGACGTGCTGTAAATTTCAAATACACAACAAAATTTTTTTTTGACTTTTTCGGAAAATCACCTCCTGCAACCCCTTGTACAGGACGATTTTTCCATGACCAAGTCAAATCTTCTTCTCTTTTAATGGGGCATCGTTTAAAATAGGTCGTAGCTTTTAGCAACACATTGAAAACAGAATGACACAATAGAGGCAGCTTGTTATTGTACTACAAGGCCGGCGCAGCGGCTTAGACAGATCTGTCGCTCTTGATACATTTTTCATAAGATGGGTCCTATATTATGCGCCCAGTAGTATTTTCAATAATAAAAAATATCACAAGCCATGAAGTATCATCACTTCCCTATACAATGAGAAAACCTGCGAAATACTACAATATATATAAGAAAACTTAATACTGTATTTTAGTAGTATATCTATATTCAATAAATTAATCCACATTCACAAATGCTAAACATCCTTCAGCCTAGCGTCTAGTACTTAGATGAATTTGCAAATCTGAATATTGTTCTTACAAGAAATTATCACACCTTGGAACACAGTACGAACAGAAGTAAATTCTTAGACACACCAACACATTTGATCTACCCAAGACAAAATATTTGATTCTATTCATGAACAAATATACAAATTTATCTTGAACATCATAGTTACAAATGCCCATATATATACGATGCCTAAACATTAAATCTGCTCGTTTCAGATAAAAATTCAAATAAATATAAAAACATCCTTCGAGATGAGCAAAAACAACACCAAAAATAATACGAGAAGGAATAATCTCCAAGACTTTAAACATCATTTACAAAACGAATAATAGGTGGAAGTATACACAGTGAAGTCAGCTGAAGAAAAAAAAAAAAAGGGGGGGGATTTTTATATGATAGTATTTTAAATAAGTTTTCAAACATGTTGTTTACAATATTTTTTCTATGGCTGCAAGGAAAATAAACATTATTTATTTAGCAAAACACAAAAAATTAAAATTCAAGTCGGCTGCTATGAACCTGAAAAGGCTAGCCTACTTAAAAAAATACAAGTAAAAGGTGTCAGCGCTCTGTTTTCAACAGGACTGTGTCAAAAACATGACTACTGTTTTTTGCATTTTTACACACATCGTGGGAAAAAAGACAAGTTTCGAGTTATGGTTACTTTGTTAATTGTCGTTTTTGAGGGCAGTCATAGAAAAAATTATTTATTCTACTATGATTATGAATTGTTGTTTCCAACTATAAAAGTAAATGAAAGAAAGATTAAAGTTATATTGCACAAGAATTTATAGAGACGAAGGAAAAACTACTGTGATATAAATAGATAGGTGGCAATGTCTAACATGCACATAGTGCATCATTTGCAGCTCCATTGCAAATAGTGAACGAAGCATCAGTAAGAGAATATACTCTATATTAAACTTATAGCATTCCGAGCTATAAAAGTGTCCAGCCAAGCTACAAAATTCCGTCAACAAGTCAATCCCTTTCTTTTACACTACTGACATGCGGGCAATTACTACGACATCTGTCATTAATCTGTGTACCTCCTTTCGTTTCATTTTAATGAAGCCGTACGTCAAATGTTTGGCTTGCGCTTTTGGAAGAATTGTCTTTCCACCACAGTTTCTTCAGTGACTGTTCGGCACGATTAACTGTGCTTGTATGTGCCAATGTTTTTGCTACTGTTGACTTATTTATTTTCAAAGCTTCACTAGCCCGTTCACAAACTTATAACACAGACACTAAAGTAAACATTTTCTTTTTCTCTTATAAAATAATTATGTAAATTTAAGTTCGATATTTAGAGCTCTTCGGGGCATGTTGATAACATTAACTGCTGCCACACTACATTCACAATTCACAATCAGACCATCCCACGTCACAAGTGTTGCGTACAATTGCATAGAAAAAAAATGGCCTTGACATTATTGGAGTGACTTCTCCGAAAAATTGGACACCTGCACATTTGACTCAAAATGCTGTAAAAACTTAGAGTTACGAAGAAAATGGATGTAAACAATTTTATAAAAAATTTAATTTTCTATAAACAAGTCAGTGGTAGTATATGCCTATCTTAAATATTTTTGGCGAGAAGATGGTTGAAAGTCACACACGGGACAACTGTAAATTCTGTATTCAACTTTCAAGCCACTCTCACACCTAAAGTATTGAAAATAGACATATACCATCCCCGACTTTTTTATAGAAAATTTAATTCTCCATAAAATTGTCTATGTTTATTTTTTTCATAACTAACGGTATTGGCCGCGTTTCAGGTCAAAAGTTCCGACGTCCAATTTTACTTGTGTTTTTTTTGCACAGTAGCCGGCAATTTAGATAATATTATTAATAATCTTGGTTTGTCGAGCAGACGAACGTCATGTCTTTATTAGATCGAGTGCTTCTTTGTTTTATGACTTAGACTGCTATAAGTTTGGGATGGACTATATATTTGTTTGGTTGTTCTGACCCAACTTATACCACCTATTTACTTAACATTTTAAGTACATTAAAGAGTGCATGAATCTTTGTGAATTAATATAAAATCCTTTAGTTCAATGCCAGAAGTGTGCATTTTCTAAGTGGCTATTATATATTATCCAGGATATTGCTATTGAGTTCCACAGAGATTTATTTCTCTAGGTTGATTGATTTATATTTAAGAAGAGACGTAAAGCTTACCTTTACCATTAAAAACGCTAAAAAATCCGTTTACCTATAATTAAGAAAATAAAATCTGTTTTACTCACCAACCCACATGTTACTAGGGAATTCAACGTTATGTTCTTTCACTGCTAATACCTTTGCTTCTTCTATAGTTTCCCGAACATCTTTAGCTCCTTTCTTTAATATAAATTTTAGTTGTTTAATTGCTTCATCGACAGTCATTCCTCTTATAAAGGAAGCTATGTACCACATCTTCCATGGACTATATTTGATGTTTGTTCTTTGGTGGCAAACAAACTAAAATTAAAACGGGCATTAAACAAATTGGTTCTATTAATGTTCTAACTTACTGCAGGTCTTGGTTCTTCATCTGGAGATTGTGGGGGATAAATTTTGTTATTATATTCTAAAAAGTGTTTAGGTGCAGACCCATCTTTTTCCCAAGCAAAATTAGGAGTTGAACTATGTATGTTTTCAATTTTCACTGCTAAAAGCGGTTGGCATTTTTTAAAACTAGATCTTAATGCATTTTTAGCAATTACTAAAGCCATGCTTTGGGAAACTAAAACAAATTTTATTAGTGAATATATTCCTAATTTTAAATTGATCACAATGAAGGAAACATAACCTTATTTTGCTGCTCTTAACGACTCTTCTTCTTCCTGTTCTAAAGCACCTCGGCCATTTGGCCTTTAGTTCTGTAGTGTAGTAGTGTAGAATATATATGGCTATTTTCGGATGATTACACTAACAACATATTAAAAGGTACCTTACACGTTCAATAATAATGTCATTACTTGAAAATAATGACATTATTAATGAAACTGTAAAGTTATAAAAGTAGAATTATAACAAGTAATGAAGCGGTAATGAAGTGTATCTGGATATTTTGATATTCTAGCATCATTACCTCCGGGCGGATTGGGCGGAAAGTACAGTCATTAATAATGATCGTGTAAAGTGAGAGCATCATTATTTCGTCATTGCTTAGTTCAGTTTGCATTGTGGAAGCACGATATGGATGCTCTAGTGAAACTGAAAGTCAACACCTCGAAGACGACGGGGTCGACGTGTAGGCAAGCGAAGCCACTGCTGGACAAAGGAGATACATGATTCAACAAGCGAGGAAATTATCCGTAATTTCATAGAAATAACTTATTTCAAAACTTCTTTCAGCTAGTGACTAGACTTAAAGCCAGTCTTTCATTAACTGGTAATAAACTGCTCCGCATAACTGTGCTTTTCCGTATTAAAATTGGTTCAACCATTCGCAATAATTTATTAAAATTCTCTTCGTCCACACAAAAATAATTTTTGTATTCACTCCATCACTTCCTTCGTATCACTAATCTCCTTCAATGACACTAGATGTGAATAATTTTCGCGTTTGCTTTAACCATCTTTTATCCTAATGCAATAATTATATGCTTTTTTCTTAAAATCCGTTCTCTGATTAAATAAAATCGGTGTGCAGTATATAATGACAGGGATGAATGAGGGGGAAATTTTTAGTAATGATGTTTCAGTAATGATCTGCTGGAATGACATTATTACTGAACTTGTAAGGTGCCATTTTGGGGATTATCACATCAGTATTCTATTTTAATCATGATTGTGAAGTCGGCTGTCCCAAGTAGAAACACAGTAATTGTAGTCGGGCTAAATATCGGGAAAATTGATTTTTAATGAATTATGTTAGCCTCAAAACGTTTGAAGAGATATTGACATATATTTCCACAGAAGTTTCGTAAATGACTTGATTTGTCATTCTTCATTATCAGAGTAAAAATATATTTAAAAATGTTTGATTAGCAGCCTATACTTTGTTTTTAAGTAGCTTCGCAACCTCTACATAGGTACATAATTATTTATATGCAGAACACAGTAACCGCATTTACTGTATTTGTAACTGGTAAATATTAGATATAGGTACAGTAAGTGTTTTCCCAGATAGCACCAGGACATACCAAAAACGTCTTAGGGACGTCCATGCAGGACATTCGAGATGTCTTAAAGACGTCCATTTTAAGATGTAAGACGTACAGAAGACGTCCCGGGGACGTCCATTGTTACAAATCAGTATGTCTTTGGGACGTCTTATTCTGATCCATTCTAGACCCAAACCAGACCTAAGCCAGACCTTCATGGGACATTATTAGAATGACGAAAAAATTGGTCTATTAAACATTAGAAGGATTGATATCGCACAGTGGTTCAGTAGAGAGCGGATTTAGCTTATCGAAAGGTCTCTCGAGTCACATCGTCGGATGACATCATGGCCCTTTCTATGACGCCAGCCTATCGTACTCAATTACAAATTTTTCCTTTACAGTTGATATATAAGTAGAGTCCAACTATTTTTGTCTGTTAGTATTTTATGTGGCTAAAGGGAAATATAAGAACTTACGTTATGGATCCGACTCTTATTCACAGTAGGTACCATAATATTGTATATTTTTCATCATGTTCATTCTTTTATTTAGTTTGGCTCACATTGGATATTTAATTTTTAGTTTAAATCATGGTTTGTAATGTCAGAAATATCTTAGAACTAAATAAAATATAAGAAAAACGAATCAAAGTATTTTTAATCATAACGAGTAGTTTTGATAAGCTAAATCCGCTCTCTGAACCACTGTGCATCGTTTCCCCCTTCACCAACTTGTAGATACTAGATTCAACGTGCATTTCACTAACCGAGTTCACATCATCTGGGGATGATTGAAGCTGTAGTTTTAATCATATCCAAATATGCCAACTTGGTTGACGAAACAGAAGTAGAATCTAACGTCTTCAAGTTTTGGTGTCAGTGTTGCTAGTGATTCACTAAACGTTCCAACCCACTTCAGGATCTATTAGCAATGACCAAAGCTTGACCGCTATGGTGGACACAACTTCATGTTTAGTATTATTGTGATTCTTTAGTGCAAATAGATTAAGCCGAATAACAATTCAGTTGGTATTGGTAATTATCAGGAAACAAACAAAATTGTATTATTAACTTTTAATTAAAAAAAATTATAATTTTTTTATTTGAGATTTGCTTCTATCCGTGGCCCGCTTCAGCCATGGCTGGATGAATGATCCGGTTTCTTTTCGGTTTTTGGCTAATCGTGCCTTCTCTGCTGCACCTTAAAAATTAATATTTATTTTCTTTGTCAAACAAAGTTGACACGACTATAAATATCCACACAACTTCGTAGTGTTGCATATGTACTTGACTGATTGTTCTAGTGAAGTTATGTACTTCCTCTCAGCTCAATTGCTGAACTTAACATTTATAAGTTTCATGGTGGGGATACAAATTCCAGCTACATTACGAAGTTGTTACACTCGTTACGAGAAGTGAAAAAAGTTACAAATTCAAAGACAAATATATGAGTAATTGCAAGAATTATTAAAGCAAAGAAAAAATGAACTTCCAGTCAAAAAAATATATTATTATACCGTATTAAAGATTTTAATCTAGTCTAGAATCTGAAGAAAAACTTGTACCAGGGTAGGTACTTTATCACCATTCTGGCTAGGCCTATTTCCTTGAATGATTTTTTACCTGTCCTCTCCCATAAAAGATATATTCTATAGCTTCATCGTTTGAGAGAAGAGTCACCGAGGTTGTTTTTACAAAGTTATAATTATTTGACCCAACTAAGTTTACCTGAAACAATATTCATTATGAATTTATGAAATAAAACTCGCTCATATATTTGTTATGGTAATCAGATCTACTTCTCTTAGCACGCATATAATATTTTTGTAGGTTATTCGACATTACAGATAAAATTGAAATAACTTTACCTCACAGAATAGATATAACTATTCTTTTAGAACAATCCAGGCACAACACCACTGCTAACGGCATATTTCAAGAAGATTTCAAACTATCTCAAATAATAAAAATTAAAATAATGCCAACCACAACAAGCACTTACTTTTACTTTACATACAACGTGGAGGACGCGTAACGGCGGGTAAGGTACGCTACCCCATCGCTGCGCCACGTTCCATTCGGTGTTCTTTCGATAAGTTCAATGCGGTAACTTATATGTCGCTCTCTCTTTATCTCCCATATACAGCAATGAGAGAGAAATAGAAAGCGACAAATAGATCTCAGAATGAAAGAACACACGTGCCTTTGTAAATCAACCCGAAAAAATTACGACATCAAACGAACATAGTCGAGCCGGAGCATTTATGACTTTGACATTTCATTCGAAAAAGCGCGGAAAGTACAAAATTATTATGAATTTATTGGTGCGAACTTAATATTGCGGATATTTTATATAGTTTCATAATATACAGAACTTTATTTCAGTTGCTATAATAATAATTAATTTAAATCTTTTTCAACTCTGGAATTTAAGGCTTCAAATTTAAAACAACCTAGTCATTTTTATTCCAGGAAATTCTCATTTCAAGCAAAGAATATTCAATTTGAATATAAAATATATTATTTAAAAAATCCAGAGATTATGAAAATGACGGTCTAATATGGACGTACCAAAGACGTACATTCTTTGACTTCCCAAGGACGTACCGCTATGGACGTCTTGAAGTCGTCCATATTAGGTCTAAGACGTTCAGACCATATGAGGATCAAAACTGGACGTCTTTGGGACGTCGTGTGCTATGTGGGTTTGAGTGTAGGAAATTGACAATTGAGACACACGTAGGTATTTAAATAGAAATGAAGGTCTCTTAAATATTCAAATTTCAAAACAAAGTAACTACTCAGACCATGCAAAAACACAGTAATGTCAAAGTACTTACTGTGTTTTCCAATGGTATTTGGCTAATACTGTGTTTTGTTCCGGTACAGCTACTCATTCAGAGTCACTTACTGTGTTTTGTGCACAAAATAACTCTTAAATGTTCATTATTTAGTCAATTATAAGTGTTCCACAAGACGTGTTGGGACACGTATATATAATAGGTACTATAGTAGTATATATATATCCGTTCTCAGTAGGCCACGATCGATTTTTTTTAGCCAAAATAATAATCAATTTCGTTGATTGCATAACTGACAATAATTGGAAGTAGATATGAAAAAGACTGGGGGAAGATACGAGAATGTATAGGCGAGAGGTAAGACACACTGTTGTAGAAAATTATAAACGTAAAATACGTGGTTTTAAATGAACGTTATTTGGATTCCATTAAGTAAATAAAACAACTTATAATGTTCAATTTATTTTTATTTAGACGATTTTATAATACCTTTTATACATGGCACACATACACTTATAGTCCACGGAAATTATCACTTGACCTGGACAAAATTTGTAAAAATCTGAATTTTTGCACAGACGGTCTTTGAGGTGGTGCCTCAAACCCAAATATATAAAAATCACAAAAATCCCAAAATGACTATCCAAGATATTGAAGGTCAAAGTTTGCAAATATCTCGCGTCCTATGCATCGGATGCCCACCAGATGAGGTCAATGTGAAAGTTGTAGAGAATTAAATTATTTGCAAGTTGCCGCTTTTATTTTTCCCACACCCCCCGTTGACATATTCAAGGTCAAAGTTGCAAGAACATTGTTTTTCGCGAATATCTCGAGCCAAAAATCAGACGGCAATAAAGTTAACATGAAAGTTGTAGAGAATTCAATTCTCACCTCAAAGAACGTCTGTGCAAAAATTCAGATTTTTACTAATTTTGTCTGGGTTTCCTTCACCTTTTGGTTAATTTTCGTGGACTATTAACAGTATCGCTGAAGCAACATAGTCCAGTTAACGGAACGCTAAAATGACCAAAAAATCTCTAATTTGAATGATAATGAATGGATGATTTAATGAAAGCTTGTGCAATATGTTTGTAATGACGTTAATAAAAAAGTTGGAAAAAAATTGGAGTAGGAAATGATCGGAAGGGGTAGAAAACATCCCCTTTATCACGGGTTCCGTAACTTATTGTAGAGTTAGGTCAAAAATTAAAGATAACAATATGTTTACCTTTATTTGGTCCAAAATAAAATATTCTTATACTCATATGAATTTTTTCGAAAAAGGCATATTTTTTCGAGGTATGGCCACTCGTAAATTCCCAGAAGTGGGGGAGGGAAAATCTAAACGTTAAAAAGTAAATCTGAAAAAAATCAGATGAATGTGTCTTCTAAATATAAGACTTTATATTATTTGCAACTTCTCTGTAAAGTGCGTTTTCACCGAATTTTTCCGGAATAACGAAAAACTACCCCTTTCTTTGAAATTGTAGCGCTTTAAAAACATATAATTTAAAAATTTGACAAAATTCAGACGTCTGCATTGAGGCCTTCTAAACGTTTCTTTTCTCTTGGAATTTTTTTGTAACTTGCTAATTTTCCGAGTTACAGGCAATTCTTCACGATCCTTGGATGCACAAGATGAATCGTCAGATGAATAATCATTCTTCAAGAAAAAAATTACATGATAAATTTTTTTATAAATTCAACGATTTTTAATACTTACTTAAGATAATGAAATACGTACTACTGCATTCTATTCTTAAATGGCGTCCGAAAAGTTAAATCACGAATTTTATCTTCCTTATTGTTATGAAACAAATAGTGTTTTGAAAAAAGTTATTGATTAAAAAAGTCTTATTTCAACCCTTTGAATCAGTTCTTCCCCTTTTATCATTAACAAATATAAATTGTGAAGAAAAAATTCCTTCCGGAAAACTTCTTCACATTTTCAATTTAAAAATTACATTGAACTTTTAAAAATGGTATAACTACATAGGTTTCATATTTTATTATAATAATATACAGGGTGTTTCACTTAAAAGTCCCCAGGTCATTATCTCTAAAATTAATTTATTTATTTTTGTAAATGGCAGATGATTGAAACCAAAGAAAGGTTTAAATAACGGTGATTAGAATTTTTCCTCAACAGCACACAGAGATGGCGCTGCGATGCAAAACTATTTTTTGATGGCTGGAACCTTGAAACATAAGTCATGTGATTAAACAATAATTTGTGAATAATTTTGATGGTATAGAGAATTTACAAAAAACAAGCCGTTTTGGAGTTACATGAGTTTCTTTCATTAATGCCAGTACACGTGAATTTTGATAAATCCCTATAATTTATTTATTATTTATTATAGAATATTGGTTACCAAACACTTTTTTTCAAGATAAGGAAAGTGATATAATACACTATCATAAAATTATGTTTACCACTTCCGGCCAAACCCGAACTAACATGATGAACCAATATCCATATGTTCCTACATATTACATTTTTTTTTTCTAATAACGCTTCTAATAAAACGGCTCCCAAAACTTAAAGTAAGTAAGACAACAAAGAAAATACACACTAATTTAGAATGGGCTAAATTTATATTAACAATTCAGTAAAGAACGTAAACAAAAGTTTTATAAACAAACATTTAAAAACTATCGAAATATTATTAAAAATGAAATTAAACTAATTTCTTTCTTATTAGTAGGTACTTATTATATTAAATGTTCAAAATTTCTCCCTTCTTCATGAATACACATATTGTACCGTTTCAGTAACTCTTCATTGCAAACTTTTTGTAACACGTATGTCTATTTATAGCAGCAACACTTGCATATATTTTATTGTACAAATCGGCCATATCCTCAATGTACACTACACTTTTTAAATACCCCCAAAGGTAAAAATCTAATGGAGTCAAGTCAGGTGATCGTGCTGGCCATCTGACTACTCCATTAGTACCAATCCATCTCTGAGGGTACATTTCACTAAGACAATCTTTGACTAGTACTGAGTTATGGGGTGGTGCACCATCTTGGTGAAACCAAATATTCTCCTGGTTATGAGGGATAGTCTCTAATAATCCTGGCAATATATTTCTCAAAAATATCTCATATTTTCTTCCATTTAAAGTCCCATGGAATAGATATGGTCCAATAAAATATGAATTTAATATTCCGCACCACACGTTAACTCCAAAAGTTACCTGATTTCGGGTCATTCTCATCCATCTAGGATTATTTTGTGACCAGTATCGGCAGTTATGCTTACTCACAACTCCGTTGTTGTGGAAACGGCTTTCATCGCTCCAGAGCACATTTTTTAAAAAATTTGGGCATTCTTCAGAAATAACTGAAAATTCAGCTAGAAAATGTAATCTTCGTTCATAATCACCAGGCCTTAAATGATGGATCAATTTTAATTTGTATGGATGGTATTTATTTGATTTTAATATTCTATGGCACGAAGATATCGACAGATTAGTTTCCGATGCCAATTTCCGGAGAGAACATTGAGGATTGTTGACAACACTATTTAACACCAAGGCTGTATTTTCATCGTTTCTAACTGGCCTATTTCTGTTACGAATAGTTTTCTTAAAACTACCCCAGTTTCTTAAATTTTTAAACAGCATGATAAATGTTTTTTTATCGGGTGTAGGTCTATTTGGAAATCGTAAACAAAACAATCGTTTTGCTTGTCGGGAATTTCTTTTGCATTCACCGTATATTAAAATCATATTTAACTTATCTTCATTGGTGTATCTAACCATTTTTTAAATTTATTTTTTTTTATTGCCTTATTTGGATTAATTTGCTTTGAATTGTTTCTAAGTACAGTATTTCTGTTTGAAACTATATATGATTGAAATGCACCAACTACAAACTTTGTTTAATAACTGTCAAACTTAAAATTAAATCAAAGCCTACTAATATCTCTTAAGTAGATTTTTCATTACCATTCTAAATTAGTGTGTATTTTCTTTGTTGTCTTACTTACTTTAAGTTTTGGGAGCCGTTTTATTAGAAGCGTTATTAGAAAAAAAAAAGTAATATGTAGGAACATATGGATATTGGTTCATCATGTTAGTTCCGGTTTGGCCGGAAGTGGTAAACATAATTTTATGATAGTGTATTATATCACTTTCCTTATCTGGAAAAAAAGTGTTTGGTAACCAATATTCTATAATAAATAATAAATAAATTATAGGGATTTATCAAAATTCACGTGTACTGGCATTAATGAAAGAAACTCATGTAACTCCAAAACGGCTTGTTTTTTGTAAATTCTCTATACCGTCAAAATTATTCACAAATTATTGTTTAATCACATGACTTATGTTTCAAGGTTCCAGCCATCAAAAAATAGTTTTGCATCGCAGCGCCATCTTTGTGTGCTGTTGAGGAAAAATTCTAATCACCGTTATTTAAACCTTTCTTTGGTATCAATCATCTGCCATTTACAAAAATAAAATATCTTTATTAGTTTTAGAGATAATGGCCTGGGGACTTTTAAGTGAAACACCCTGTATATAAATCACGATCATTTTTTGAATTTTCATGTATTTTTTAATGTGTAAAAAAATGTAGTACATTATTTACCGCGAAAAACTGCCTGTAACTTGGAAAATTAGCATACAAGAGTAGTATAGCTATGACAGTAGAGGGCCAAAAACCCATGCTATTTCTTATGGAGATTCATATTGCACATTATTGTCTGATTTGACCAATTTTAGCCCACACCACTTAAACGTATACACCTGTTTAAAAACAGATATGTTTAAAAGCTGTACAGACCTGTCTGAACACTGTACAGACCCTGTATTAAAGCTGTACAGTTTTCAAACAGGTGTATACGTTTAAGTGGTGTGGACTAAAATTGGTCAAATGAGACAATAATGTGCAAAATGAACCTCCATAGAAATAACATGAGTTTTTGTCCCCGTACTGTCATAGCTATACTACTTACAAATTACAAAACAATTTCAAGAGACAAAAATGTTTAGAAGGCCTCAATACATACGTCTGAATTTTTAAAAAATTATTAAATTTTATATTTTCAAAGCCCAACAATTAAAAAAAGGGGTAGTTCTTCATGTATTTCCGGAAAAACTCGGTGAAAACGCACTTCACATAAAAGTTGCAAATAAAAATGTCTTGAATTTTGAATTCACCTGAAATTTTTCAGATTTTTTTTGAACTTTTACATTTCCCATCCCCCACTTTTAGGAAGTGGCCATATCGGGAGAAATATGCATTTCTCGAAAAAAATCACAAGAGTAAAAACATGTTTGACCTAATTCTACAAGCTACGGAACCCGTGATAAAAGGGGTGTTTTCTACCACTTCTCACTTCTTCAAATCTATTTTTCAACTATTTTGTTAAGCCACAAACACATTGCACAAAGTTTCATCAAAATCCATTCATTAGCACTCAAATTAGAGGTGAAACCCCGTTGACTGGACTAACAGTTCAAAACAATTTTTATCGGTTTTGTAAAAATTAATTTCAGATTTCATGAAAAATAAAAATTACTTCTAATTTATATGAACGATAAACTTCTTTTGTCTAAATTCAACGATATTTGAATTGATTTGTTTTTAACGAATCAATTCAAGTATCAAGTATTTTACAGCTAAATATTCCTTAAAAAATGACATTGTAAAATACTAATGATTTAAAGCATTTAATTTGGTGTCACCCCATTTAAAGTTTTCTTGAGTCATGAAGTACACCATCCAGTAAAAAAGATTGAAGAATCCAAATGAGGCCGGAAATAATACTCTTGCTGCTCTGTCTATTAGGGAAACGCTATTTACATGTCTCACGTGGCCATGTTGGGAACCTACAAAAATTAGACAAAAATAATTCTAACTTGCTTTAGAGAAAAACAAGTAAAAATTATGAGATTTATTTTAAACACCCGGTACATCATTTGTTAGTAACCGATATGATTTGTTACATTAGATTGTTTAACGCATTTTTTCGTTGAAACGAAACATGTTTCACTTTGGAATTGAAAAAGTCTTGGTAAGGTTCACCAAGGTTTCTTTGTAACTAGGGCCAGAAATTATGAATCGTGAAAAGAGCAAACGATGTCGGGGAAGAGTAACAAAAAGTCAGTTGGGATTTGAGTTTTGAGAGGGAAAGTTCTGGCGGGGTACTGCGTGGCCCAACTCTTCCCCTGGAGAGTGGCTCCCCAGGGATTAAAATGTAAGTACGACTTTTATTTATACTTGTGTTTTTGTTAATAAACTTGTACTTTGTTCTCTACTACTGTTTTACTTTTAAAATTAAATTAAACCCTCTCGTATGCCAAGCGAGTTAAAGTGACTTTAGTCATGGGTATCGCCGCTATTGCTCTGGGCCACAGAGTAATATGGGGAATAGCTGTGGACGTCGCACCTTTTTTTTCAACACGTGGGCCACACCACCCCAAAGGGTATTTGGCTCGTAACATTATTGCTTAAATGTTGCAGTCGGTTAAAAATACGTATGGTTTACTTTACATTTTTATTCCTATATCGACTTCAATATGAAAGTTAACACGCCGACTGAGTAAAATTTCATTGAATAATTTTTAGTGATTTTACTTTGCTGATTTAGAAAAAAAAATCGGTGAGGGTATTTACACAAAACTTCCCTCCTTATATATGCACACTCTAAAAAATTATAAATTAAGACACGACATATAGACGGAGAGCTGGCTACGGAAATTAAAAATGATAAGCTGCAGTGAAAATCTTTATGTAAAAACCCTCCTTACTAGCTGAAAAGTATATGGCTCTGTAGCCAGTCCATCCCGGGGAGGGACGCGTGGGCGTGGATAAAATCATTGAGTGCAGCTCTGATGTGTAGTTATAGTTTTTAATTGTAGAAATAAATAAATAAATGCGGTGTAATTTTAGGATAAGAAATATCAAATAGTTCAAAACAAATTTAAAAAGGTAACCAGTACAGGTCTGTACGATTTTAAACAGGATCTGCATACAGACCCTGTTTAAAAGCTGTACAAATCTGTTTAAAATCGTACAGACCTGTATACAGATTCTGTACGCCTCGATCATGTGCCCAGACACCTCGACCAATAGGATCTCCTCGACCGATAGGACCTTCCCCGAGGGCGGAGCCTAAAGTGGTGGGGTGAAAATTGGTCAAAAATGTGCAAAATGAACCTCCATAAGAAATAACATGGGATTTTGGCGCAGAATGCCTATAGCATAACTACTCAGGGAAGTAAAAATCTATCTTTTAGTAATAGAATTGGAGTAATAAAAATAACAATGTGTACTTGAATGTACTTTTTATTAAAAAATGCCGGAAATTCTAGTGATTTTCAAACCTGTTCTATAAACCCATTTATATAAAAAATGGAGAAGAATATGGTGAATATGGAGAAATGCGGGTTTAAAAATACTTAAAACCTTTATTCCTCTTTTCTGCCTATCTCCCAACTTTGTGTATTAAAAAAGAGTAATAACAATTTCAATATTAAACTCTGCATAAATATAAGCTTGTGGAGGTAAATGGATGGAGAACATTTTTTATGAAATTTCAGGGGCGACACACCCTCCATCCCTAAAAGATATTAGTAATACTTCGATTAAATCAGCTTAATACCAATTAAGGGTTGCAAAGTGTTTAAACCGAAGGGCGAAACTTTTAAGTCAGTTTTCAATTTTTTTTTTCGAGATTTGACCGCAGAATTAGGAATTGCATAAATCGTCATATTTTGATCTGGTTGCTACGTACATATATATAAGACCCTGTAGACAAATAATGTTACCTGAGTTACTAGCAGCTGCTGCTTCTCGTTGACGCTGTCTCCTAAATTTATCATCCCCTTTTAAACAGTATAAAAATTGCTTCCATTTTGGCAACCTATTCTCAGTTTGTGTGGTTCTTTCCATAGTCAAACGAATTGGTGGTGGTGGCGGAATTTGGACGTTAGATGTAAGTGAGGTTTTCCGGCTTTCATAATGTATCACACTATTCTAAAAATTGTAAATTAGTTAATACAGGATATTTTACTTCCCTCGCATACCGAAGGGAAGTATTGTATTCGAGAAAAAATCACCCTCCGAGATTTTTTCGGATTCTGACGTTTCAGAACACGTAGATTCCGAAAATATAGGTTTTTCAATTCCGTCAGTCTGTCTGTCTGTCGGTCTGTCTGTCTGTCTGTCTGTTGGTGCATTTACTAAAAAACTACTTGACGGAGAGCAGTCAAATTTGGTAGGTAGTTAACCCTACTGTCAGCGAAGAACTGGTAGAATTTTCACTGAAAAATATACAAGGTGGACCGTCTAAACGGAATAAATAGTGAAAAAATTTTTTTCTTGCTCAAATTTAAAATTTCCACGTTTCATGACGCGCTAAACGTGTTTCAGGAAAAAAAATTTTTGAAAATTTTTTTCAAACATTTTTGAAAAAATTTTTACCAAGATGAAAAAAATTTTTTTTTGCTCAAATTTAAAATTTCCACGTTTCATGACGCGCTAAACCTATTTCAGGAAAAAAAAAATTTGAAAATTTTTTTCAAACATTTTTGAAAAATTTTTTACCAAGATGAAAAAAATTTGTTTTTGCTCAAATTTAAAATTTCTACGTTTCATGACACGCTTAACCTATTTCAGGAAAAAAAAATTTGAAAATTTTTTTCACCAATATTTTTGAAAAAATTTTTACTTCTAAAATGAATTTTTTTTCTTTCTTCAAATTTAAAATTTTCACGTTTCATGGCATTCTAAGCCTGATTAAAAAAAAAGTTTTTTGAAATTTTATCACTAAGATAGAATTTTTCTTTCTTTGTTCAGATTTTAACTATCCACGTTTCCATGACATTCTAAAACTATTCAAACAAATTTAAAAATGTTTTTGAAGAATTTTTTAAAAAATTTGAAAACATTTTTAATCCATTTATGTATCACTACTATAGAACAGACGAAAAATTTTTTTTTGCTCAAATTTAAAATTTCCACGTAGGTATCATGATATTCCAAACCAATTTCGGAAAAAAAAATTTGCAACATTTTGTTACCAGTTTGGAAAAAAATTTAACACCAGAATGCTCAAATTTAAATGACATTCTAAATCTAGGTATTTCAGAAAAAAAATTTTGAAAATTTTTTTCACCAACATTTTTCAAAAAGTTTTTACCACTAAAATAGATCGAATTTTTTTTTATTTGCTCAAATTTAAAATTTTTACGTTTCATAGCATTCTAAACCTATTTTAAAAATACATCATTTTTAATTTTTAAACTTTTTTTAGCACTACTATAGAACAGAAGGAAACTTTCCTTTTTGCTCTAATTTAAAATTTCTACCTTTGACATTTTAAACCTATTTCAGAAGAAAAAAATTTGAAAATTATTTTACCATCTTTTGAAAAATTTAAAAAAAATTAAATTTTTTAACCACCACTATACTTCCACTCCATTACGTGAATGTTGGATTGAAAATGTGACAGATGGCAATAACATCTGGCATATGCACCTATTATACTTTTATTGAAAAATGTACAGGGTGGTCATCCCAAGAAATAATTCAGTCATGGTGGACATTTGTAAAGGTATTTGCGCAAGCCTGCCATATGTGGCACCTGCTATTTAGTATTGAACTTTTGCTGTTGGATGAGCAATCTGTATATTTTTTTGACCAAAACTTATCAAGTTTTCTTTGTAAAAATAGCAATAACTCTACTTCCATTATTATTCTCAATGTCATTTCGTAATTATTATTTTATTAGAGAGACTGCCATGAACGAGGGAAGTTCTGTGTAAATACCTTTACCGATTTTTTTAATATTAACACTGCGGGTCAACATTTCAAAAGTGATGAAAAACGATTTTCTTTCAAAAGTAATTTGGTTCTAATGTACTCATGAATCAATGAATCATATTATTCATTAAATATTTTCTTGAATATCAAAGGCCTTCAATGAAATTTTCACTACACACGGTGCGGTGTGGTGAATCCAGAGCTGGGAAGAATCCTCTGAAATGGATTCGAATCACGAATCCGAATCATCGAAAATGATTCGAATCCTTTTGGTACAAAAAATGATATGAATCCTTTTTTTCGGATCACGGATCCGAATCCTTCAGTTAATTTCTTCAGAATTATTGTTGCAGCTCCAGTAATTATTTTCAATTTTAATATTACGGTGATTATATAGATTAGTACGTTGTTTAATTATGCAATATATGCAAGTGATTGATTTACTATAGAAAACAAATTGAATAAATTCCACTTTATTATAGCATAAAATCTACACAATACAAGATGAAATAAATAAAAACGGTGCTAATAATAATCAAGTAAACATTTTTATTTTTTGTTGTGCTTTTGACAGGATCAAAATTTCAAAGCTTTCGTCAGACAAAGAGTTTCTTCGGGAGTAGTCTTTGATTGTGGCAAATGAAAGATGAGGGGAGACAGGTATTGAATTTTATGGAGAGCCTTTTCAGTTTATACAGTATTAATTGAGAGAGTATGAGTTTTCTTTTCATCTAAATATCACAGCAATTCAAGCTCAATTTTCGGAGTTTTAGTAGAGCTTGTGTCACTTATTGTATCAGTTTCATGACGTTCGAAGCCCATTTAAACAATAAAAGTGTAATAAATAGCAAAAAATAAATGTTCGGATCTGAGCTATCGCAATATCGTTGGCATTTATGTGACTAAAAATAAAAGTGAGGACGCTCAAAAACGTTAATCTGCAGGAAGAGTCTTGACTTGATTCTAACAATACTGAGATAGCTCAAACCCAGACATTCCCAATCCGCGTCCTCGAAAACTTCCTATCTCGATTTTGAGTCAAATCGGACCATCAATGACAAAATGTATTTTGGCCAATAATTTGTAATTAGAGTCTCTGAAAACCCCCAGATGCCGATTTTGAGTCGAATTAGATCATATACACGGCAACAGTGTTAAAGTCATGGGAACCACGAACGCATACCAAATTTCAAGTTGATCGGATATGTGGAACTGAGTGAAAACTGAAAATCGGGTGCTGCAATCACTTTATTAATATGTATTAATTCAAATTACTTGTGATTGCAATTCCCAAGAAAACAAAAAAGTTATAGTGAAGAAATGTCTTATTCCATATGCGTGTCAACATGTCACAACACGCAAAATCTTAATCCTTAACAACATAACGTTTACCGCCTGCTCAAAAAGTATCCGAACCACAAAAAAGGATTCGTCTCATCAACAAAAGGATACGAATACGAATTCGTGATTTGCGAATCCGAATCACAAATCCTTTTAAATGAAAGTATTCGAATACTGCTTTCGAATACTCTAAAAAGATTCGATCCTGGATTCGAATACCGAGTGATTCGAATCCTACCCAGCTTTGGATGAATCTGACCCTGCCTGTTACGTTCTTTGGATAAGTTAGTTACACAATGCATTATTTTCGTATTATCATCGTCTGTGAATGTGGCTGAAATAAATGTTTGCTCTAAATATAATTTGCCATCGAGGTTTTAGTACGCGAATAGCATTGCATAGAGGTACTAAAAGAACAAGGCTTTCCAAAAATATTAAAAATATACCTTAAATACTTCTTAATTCCTTGATCCTACATATAAAAATCTTGGGCTCAAATCTTCCGACACTTTTTTAGGGCCTAATGATTTCGAGCGAGCGCAGCCGATCATTCGTGAATCATGTTTTAGATTTTCAGTTTCACTCTACTGTTTCATCAGTAACTTACTGATACAGATTATACAAAATATCAGCCCATGTCAACATCATATACCGTGTGTTTAACTATAAATATTTAATGTTCCTGTCAAAAAACACTTTAGAAGGTGTTTCAAAATCTCATGAGCTTTGACCTTGGTATGCGCAGAGACATAATTTCGGCGATCGTCTCAATTACACAACTTCCTAAAAACATCAGATTTAGGATTTGCACTTAACCCGAGCTGTCATTGTTTACAAATCTCCATTCTTAAGATTAATTTAGAAACTAGTGAATTTTACGCGGGGTTATTCATCTAATCCTAACAATATGTAAGTAAATCATTGTATTAAATTTCTGTGACAGCCGAGTCAATGTTTTCAAAAGGTACTTATGCGGAATAAACTCCGCCTTTTGCGCATCTCGCGGTTCATAAGGTTCTGAAAGTACTCTAATATGTTTTATATCAGTAAAATAATTAGATTAACGCGATTTAAAAAAAATGGTTTTAAATAAGGTTAATAGTAATCAATCAACGAAAGTATTGCTAATGATACCTACCTATTATGATTTAAAAATATCAAAAAGATAGAAATAATAAAGCAGCAATTGGTCGTTATAAGCAAGTAGTCAGATTTGTATATTTCTGTTGACTCAATTTTTTTTATTTTCTATTGTCTGTGTAATGTTAGATCAGTTGTCAGAGACAGAAATTGATAAAATCCGGTCACTAAATGTTATATGGCTGAATTCTTCAGAATAAATATTTTTGTTGGTGTTTTTGAGCTAAATGTTCAAGATGTTTGTTTTTTTTTTAATTTTTAGGAAACAATAAAAAATTGGCCAAAATTCGGCTAATTTCAACACGCTGGTAAATTTGTAAATGTGAATATTTTTATTCTTAACTTTTTCTGTATTGAAGTACTACTACCTTGAACTAAAAGATAATGCATTTATAACCTATACTAGTCAGTTATTTTTTATGGGTCTGTGAATAGTTAAAAGCGCAAAAATCAGGAAGTAACTATATTATATTGTAATTTTTATATACTAATAGATATCAATAGCCATCAAAGATGGAAACACAAGAGAGTATTTTATATCCCCTTTAGAACCCATTTTCATTTTTCTTCCTAGCTTGTTTGGTTTTCGAGCAATTCAACATTTTCTATAGGCCGCGCGCAAATAATTTCAAATAAAGGAAAATTCGAACGCATAAAAAACACAAATGTTGAAATTTTCTTTGATATCAATTTTCTCGAAAATCATGGCATATACAAGAAAACTATGAGAGGACCTTTTTTAGGAAATTAGTCCAGCTTTTTTTTATGATCAGTAATTTTTTTTATATCTTCAACTGTTAACGAGTTATTAGTAAAATAAGGCTTTCTTCATCGAAAGGGTGGTTTTTGGGGGGGGGGGTTGCGCGGCACCACCACTGATTTTTGTGGTTTTGTGATGTATAATCACTCCACTAACAGCTACTGAAGGAAAATCTCAGACAACATTTTTTGTTACGGAAATCTTTATAATTATTGGACTAATAAGATGAAATTCTTGCCTGGAATGTACAAGACGCCAACAAAAAGCTGTGATTTTAGAATAAGGATAATAGTAATAATAATACTATTATTTGCCAACAGAATAATCCTATTACAGAACAACGTAAATGACAATAAATGACAAAACAGTTATAGAAAACACAAATACAAAAATAATAACTAAGTTATGAATGAGTATTGCCTATGCAGTAGCTGTTAAAATTGTTAAAAAGAACATCATGATACGATGAACATGAGAAACAATTGCACAGGTATTCAAATCCCTTAATTTATTGCTTGAATTTGAAAACACATTTGAAGTCGACGACGACTTAACGCCGGCGGTATACTAATCAGAAACGGTCGGTCTCCTATAGGCTTTCTTGCGAGTTGACAGACCAATTTTTATGTATAAAAGAGATCTCAAACTATAAGTAAAAACAAGAGAGGTGTTATGAAATGTACTTTTATTAAAATCATTAATTAATAAAACAGAATATTATAGGAATTAATTAACAAAAATTGTCAGTGTACTTTCAAAAAAAAAATTATGTATAACAAATTAAGCCTGACAAATTTATTAACAAAAATTGTCAGTCAATTTTTTTCAAAAATGGTTCATTATTTACCACAAATCGTGTAAATCTCAAGCAGGTGTTTTAAAAAGTAAAATCATTTTTTTAATCTAAGTTCAAAAATTCATAAAAAATAACAATTAACAAATTTTTACTTGTCTACCGGGCGTAACATGATTTATTTACATGTTTTGCAACCATTTTCACATTTTCATTTTTAGGTGTTCGATGGGGTACCATTTTTGCAGTGGAAGCTTGTTCTACGCCCTCTCAACAATTATTTCCATTTACCAATTGTGCTTTGGGTATACTGTGATTTTAATTATTTTCTGCAGTCGCCGCAGGACGGGCAAAAATTATTCCACGACGGGCGTAGCCCGTCCTGACCCACCACTAGCTACAGGCCTGTTCCCTATATCATGAAGTATAGTTTCCGAATCTGTATACTAGAAGCAAAGTTCTCAAATTTTTTCATTACAACTGCCACCCGCACTCCATTATTAAATTGGTTCACAAAATAGAATTGAGACATTCATTGAACATTTGGTACACGTACGTATTATATATATCGTCATCTGGAACTAGATTATATTTTGAGCTGATTCCGTTGATGGGTCGGGGGGTAAATATGAGAAAATAAGTTAAGGATGCTAGTAAGAGTCTAGAGGCTTGGCATTTGGTATATATACTGGAAGCCATGCCTCAGTTTTTCTTATAACATTTGCCATCGATAACAACCATCCACCTCACCACCTTCACTTTATTATTAAATAAAACGAAATCAAGATATTGACACTAGATTATATATTGAACTTTCAATTGAAAGGGTGAGGAGTAAATAAGTAAAGCAAGCTAGTAAGAGTCCTGAAACTTGGTAAATATACTAGATGCAAAGGTCTCTTTGTGACATCTGCCACCCCTACTACCACCTCCAACACTGGAGTGCAAATATAGTATCAAGATGTTTTCATTTAGAGTGTTTATTTAACATTGCAGGTAGGTATGGTATATCTATTATTATATTTATTTGAATATATCCTTCTCCAAAACTCATGAGGGAGCTTCTGCATCCGCTTAAAAGCCTTGCTTTTATCAGACTTAAAACATTCTACGGTATAGTTTTACAATTGTCTTCCATAATAACTCACCCTTCAATAAAAAATAACTTAATTACTCACATTGTAAATAGGACAAATAATAGAACTTCTTCGTCTTCGACCACTGTCACCATTACTATTAGCAACATCCAAATCAGCAGCCGTAGTGCCAATAAATTCTTCTTCAGTCTCATTGCAATCTTCCCAATCGTCTTCATCTACAGGTATCTCCCCGCTACCCACCTTCGTAAAATAATGAACACCAGCGAATTCCAAAAGGGTGGCGATACAGTAAAAGAAACTCATTAGCAGGAACCAGTCTAATGCAGTAGCATAGCGCACTTTTGGCAGGTCAGTGCGTGAATCGAGGCTTATTGTTGAGAGAGTCAACACGGTGGTTATGCCAAGACCAACGCGATCGCTGGTAGCTTCCCTATGGATCCAGAATGAAACCCAAGATAGAACTACTATCAAAATGCAAGGCACGTATACCTGTATTAGAAAGTAACCTGTGTGTCTCTGCAAGTTAAAGGAAACCTGCAGTACAGAAAATTCGCCTGAAATAATTTTCAAATATTGAAATTATAAAACAGTTAAATCGATACGATTTCGAAAATTATGCCGTATAGGACAAAATTCAATCTGGGGTTAGTAATGTAAGGCTCTAATTTGTTTCAACAGCTTGTTAAGGAAATATATAAATAAATATAATGTTTGTTTAATTCGAAAATTGATAAATCTTTAAATAATTAATATAATCGATAATTATTTTACTACAGACATTTAGGAAAACGTGATCTACAGTGTGGCCCATTTTGAATGGAAACACCTCTGTAAAAATGTGTCTATTATCTGATTTTAACGGGGCTTTTTTTAAAAGATAGGCAATCGAAAGCTCTACTTTATGACAAAAATTTAAAGATAAATTTCAATTTTCAAGACCTAACATGATTGTTTTTCATTGTCAAAAATGGACAAAGATTAGCGATTTTTGTTTTATAAAATCTAACTATACCACTGAATTCAGAAACATCTCAAATGGGTAAATGTAAAATTTCGTGAAAAAATATTAAATAATGACAGATTTATGATTAAATTAATATAGGTAATAATTTATAATAACTTTTACATGATTTTTTCTAAAAATCGAAGTAGCTCATGAAAAATAAACAACAGAAAGATAAATTAAGTAGGTAGGTTTAATAAATATTGCCTTTTTATTGAGTTATGACAGATAATAATATGGTGCCATGGAAAACAAGTTTTAAAGTCAGACGTTAAATCTTTAAAATACGCATATAGGTATTCAGAGTATATTGTTATTGAAATTATAAAGTTGATCAATATTATCAAGTATTAGTGGGAGAGGTAGGTATGTGAGATATTTAATAATAGGCACCCGAATAGGCCCAACATCACTAAAAGTAGGTACCGTTCCTAAAATAAACAAAATTTTTAATGAGTGTGGCGCTGTGACAAGGTATATTATAAGAACGGATAATGTACAAAGAAGGCCCAGGTACGAGCAGGCCGTTTTAAATTATTTTAACAACAATCCAAACGCCAGTGTAAGACTAGCTAGCTTAGACTTGAATTTTACCTAGATAAAATATTCACCGATGCCTTAAAAAGAATAAGTGAAACCATTCAAACCCAAGTTTTTACATACGTTGGAACCTGGTGATGATGAAACACGGATGGAATTTTACTTGTGGGGCTCAAGGTGAGTATCTTAATAAGAGAAATTTTTTGAAAACTACCTTATTCAGCGATGAGGCAACTTTTACCACACAAATGGATTGGTATCGTCACAAAATTGTAGGTTTTGGGCTACAGAAAACCCAGAGTGGGTCATTAATTGTAAAAGACAATATTCCCAAAAGTTCATGTTTGGTGTGGGCTACTCAATAAAACAATCATTGGTCCTTTCTTTTTTGAAGGTAATATGATAGATATCATGCATTTTTTACAGTTCCTAAGAAACGAATTTTGGAATATGGCACATGAACTTTCAATACAAGAAAGAGTAAATCTACACTTTCAATTAGATGACAGCCCTGTCCATAATGGCATAGTGGTTACCCAGATGGCTTAATGCCAACTTTCCTAATCGATGAATAGGTCGAGGTAGCCCGTTAATTGGATGGCCACCCCGATCCCCAGAACTTAACACCGATGGACTTCTTTTATGGGGTTTAATAAAATCTAAAGTTTACAGGTCATGCCCGAGTAATAGAGGAATATTTGTGTGCAAGAATAAGACAAGCTTGTGCAGAAGTTACCCGGCAACAATTACAGAATGTCGTAAAGAATATTAAAAAACGATTCGACAAGTGCATTGAAATAAACGGCGGCCTTGTAGAGGCTACAAAATTTAAGAAAAATTGTATTATCGTGTTTTAGTTTTAGTGTAATGTTATAATGTGTTGTTATTTTGTTTATTAAATACCTAATTATCATTACTTTCAATTGTTCATACATGTTTTTTAAGTCAAATATGATTAAGTTTGTTTAAAAGACAATATTTATTAAAACTCTCCACTTAATTTATCTTTCTATTGTTTATTTTTCATGGGCTACTTCGATTTTTAGAAAAAACTCATGTAAAAGTTATTATAAAATATTTCCTACATTAATCTTGTCATAAATCTGTCATTATTTAATATTTTTTCACGAAATTTTTGATTTTCCCCATTTGAGATGTTTCTGAATCCAGTGGTATAGTTAGATTTTATGAAAAAAAAATCAGATTTGTCCATTTTTGATACCTATTGAAATAAAATCATAGTAGGTCCTGAAAATTGACATTTATCTCTAAACTTGTGTCATAAAGTAGAGCTTTCGATGGTCTATATTAAAAAAAAAGCCCCATTAAAATCAGATAATAAACACATTTTTTACAGAGGTGTTTCCATTTAAAATGGGTCACACTGAATATAAAAACAAATATTAAGAGAAACAAAAATAAAAAAATTTAAAAAGAAGGTGAACTCTGGGTACAATATTTCTTGGATTTCATCCTCTTACTTTCAGATATAGCTAAATTTTATATGCAAGAAAACAATATCTATGAATTAAATTATAATCTTACCTTCTCGTCTTTTTAATGTGAAGTTTCTATAAGGAGAACTAATTAGATCAAACTGGGAAAGTGTCATTCCTGGTACAAAATTTACACTTGCTTCATTTTGCCACTGATAAATCAAATCTTGAGATGTATAAGCATCTAAAAAGAAGAAAAACAATTTAAAATTAGGGGGTCATTGGTAAGCTGCACACTAAAGAAATATGAAACAAAATTTGAGAAACATTAACAAAATATACAGGGTGATTTACCGAAACATGCGGACAATTTATAAGTAAGTTGTCCCCACCGAAAGGAGTTAAGAAAATGACAAATTAAAGAAATATAACAAAAAAATTTCCTCATTATTTTGTAGAAATGCCCTGCCTATGACTTTAACCAATCTGACGTGACGCGGTGCAACCATATCACTTCTCCTCCCCGTTTATTAGACTTGGGACTGACGATGAAGCTGGCGGGGTTAGAAGTGAGTTTTTGGATTTAATTACGCAACAAAAATAGCAAAAATTAAAATATTTTTTGTAGAACACGGTACACCAGAAAACTTAAAAGTAACAAAAAGTCAAAGAAAATGTTCGAATGTTGGACCATTGACACTCAATGCACTGTAGAACAGCGCAGGTAATATTTTCGTGTATGCGATCACATTTGTCTCTTTGATCATGAATTAGATTCGAGGCATTATCAATGGCTTGTTGTAACTGTTCTAGGGAGGTCTATTGACTTAGCGTACATCAAACTCTTCATGTAACCCCACAAAAAAAAATCCATAGGCGTGATATTTGGGCTCCTTGTTCTTTCATTTGACACACGCCTGCCGGGAAATTTTATTTCATATTTTCGTACAGCGGCTGCAAGATTTTCATTCACTGCACTATAAGTTAAAATCATATCGCAGTATTCATGCGATGTAAATATTGACCGGTATCGATTTACGAATACAATTTTCGAAATGTACAAATCCAAATGGAAGCGGAAAGATACGTAAACAACTTTTGACCGCTTGAAAAAGACTCGAAGCGGCGCACGCGTAAATACTCGTAAACAATTGAGGCATAAGGGTAGCCAAATTCCATGGTTCAGTAGTGTATCATTACAAGCTTGAATGCAAAAAAATGTACTACATTATTTCGGATCGCTCTAAAATTTTGCAGGGGGTTTCCCATATAGAATTCTAGTACTCCCTATTATTTTCCTCATGTTGTGGTAAATCACCCTGTATAGTGGTTCAAAAACCGATTTATATTTAATGTCATTTACCAAGTCTTATTGCTTACCGATCTTAATCTCAAAGGATTTCTGAAATATTAAATGTAAATCAGTTCTTGGCGGCTATTTTTGAAAGACCATAGTGCCCGTAGGAGCATTTGCGCATTGATTTTTATGGGATCATTTTGTCATATTCTTGCAATTCCCAAATTGTTTCCTCTGTTTTATACATATTGTTATGAATTAGACCCCCTTGGAACTGGAGATGATACGCCTATGCCTACTAATTGTGACTGGAAGCTGTCAGAATAAAATGGACTTTTCTGGAATGTTGTTGGAGAAGATTCTTGATTGTTTCTAGATGGATCTAGAGAGTCAAATTCGGAGTATATAAGGCGCGATTACCAGCGCGGAAGGGGAAGTTTTATTAAGAAGGCAGTTTATAAAAGTGAACAAGTAGAAAAGTGAAAAGTGAGGTTAGATATCAAGTAAATAAAGTGAATTTGAAGTATTGTATAGTCAGTAAATTGTTAAACAAAGTGTTAGTGTTTATCTCTTTTTGAAATTATTTAGAACCCACGGATTCGCACAGGGTGTTTCCTAAAAGGTGGAAAATTCGGAACAATATATACCCTATGGTCTATATAAAAATAACCATCACTGTATTGCAACCTCATAGAAGTCGCTGCATACCATAGCATTAACAAATTAGGATTCAATATGTAAGTATAGATATACTTACAACTACCTAATATGAGTGGACATGACTGTCTATCCATGGGGAAACTCCTCAATTCCATTGGGCATTTGGCTTTAATTGTTAGTCTAGAATTAAAACAATAGTTAAGTACAAACAGTAATCAAATCAAATTTTGTAAAATAAATGAGGGTAGTGATAGGACTATATTGACCGACGAGGACTCTACTCCATAGTAAAATTATGACACACGACTTGGTCAGAAAAGTAGAGAAGGCAACTTTCTAAGGGTTCACTTCTTCATAAACCCTCCTCGAATTTTTAATAGGCTGGGTGTGAGTATACGTGGAATACCCAAACACTTGTTTAGGTATTTTTAATAAAGTGCTAGGATAACTTTTTCGTCCAATCCGTGGATATAATTATACGTAGCAAATGATACAAATTAATATACAGATACAGCTGCTTAAAAAAGATCAGTGTTGTTGCAAAAAAGCTCGCAGAATGTGACATTTCTCAGAAAGCGAATAAATTCGCAATTTGTTCAAGTAGGTTCGGTTAAAACTGTTTTGTCTACCAAGTTATGACTATGGCCGTCTAATGCCTAGGAAATGTGGATTTATCTGAGAAAATAATATTTTGCGTTAGGTGGGGTTCAAACTCGCATTGATGAATACGTTCAGTGAGTTAGACATAATTAAAAGAGAGTACTTTAGATTAATACAACGAGGTTCTTCCGACATTTATGTCAGCAACTAGCCAGACATCCACCACCCGAAATGCCATGGCAATTGAAGTTCTTAACGGTACAGAGTCAGATCATACAAAAAATAATATTTTGTGATAATATCAAGGGATTATTTTGAATGAAGAGAATGGCAACATAGTAGTACAATGTAAAGGATAAAATTAAAATATGATGACTAGAAATCATGCCATGGCACTGATGATAAATTTTAGTAACTGTAGTAGAAGAAGGCGTTAAATGAACAACTTGGTGAGGATAATTCAGGAGGATACAAACAATTACTTCTGAAATGTTAGTGTTTTATGTGTGTGTTTATTTAAGCTCTTGATTCAGTCAATTTTAAGATTTGGAAAAATCATTGAGAAAAAGAAATAAAAGCATGTAATAGAATGGTAGCAAAATAAAAGAAAGGGAAACTGAAGCTGCAGTACTGACAAATCCGGTAATAAGGTCATAATTTTGGTAAAGAAGCTGTTGGAAAATGGCAATGCCTGGTGTGGTAGTTTATATTTAGTACACTGAACAGAACTTGTGGTGGGTATCTTGTGAAACACCTTGAAAATAAATGTTAATTATGAATTAAACACTGCTTTTAGATGAATCAATCAATATATTATAAATACTCTACATATGTTTCGGCTTATTAGGCCTTTATCAAGAGTATTACATAGTGAATACTAAAGTTTCCAACGTGCTTATTCTAATTTATACCTAAAATTATTTATGACCTAATCTATTTAAGACTTAATTTAACATCCTTAATTATGGGAATGTTTGGAGTGGACCTAAACTATTATATAAATCAATGGATAGTTCTTATCAATTTGTTTTTATAGGGGTATTCAAGAAATTTTGTTGGTTGTTTGTGGTATAAGGGTTGTATTTGAAAGATTTTTTGATTTTTAGTTGTTCTAGCAGATCTAAACGTTTACCTTTTATTTCTGAATGAAGTAAATTTATGTTATCAGTATCTATGATATGGTTGTTTTCAATACAGTGTTTTGACATCCCTGCATTTTTATTGTTATTTAAGATATGTTTCTTATGTTCCTTTACCCTGTTCACAACGCTTCTACCACTCTGACCGATATAGACAGCATTACAATCTTTACAAAATTAATAGTTTAAAACGGGAAAAAAGTAATAATATCGCAGTAGCTAGGAATTCTCCTCAAACTGAGGATAATTTCACATTTTTTGCCAGAGTAAGTAACTTAACCAATGTTAGTTTTTCGGACCAAGAATTAAACCTACTTGAAAAAGGTTTAAAATATTCCCCACATAATGTAAGTAAAAAAGATTTTGAACTTCTTGCCGTTAATACAGAGCTAGCTACATTCTCAGTGGAGGAAATCTCGGAATTGGAAAGACATAATCTAGCTAATATATTTAACTCAACAAAATGTAATACTAACAAAGGAGAAATAAACCTGTTAAAAAGCAACAAACAAAAACTGGTGAATCATGATTTGGTTATCTGTAAAGCGGATAAGGGAAACACTATAACAATTTTAACAGAATCAGAATATAGTGAAAAAATACAAACAATCTTAAATAGTGAAGACTTCGAAAAAATCAATAAAAACCCTACCAATAAATTTCAATTGTATCTAACTTAAAGAAATGTAATACTGTTATTCAAAGTAATGAGGTGTATAAATTGAAAATTATGAACCCTTCAGCCTCCATTTTTTATGGTCTTCCGAAAATTCACAAAGTAAATAACCCTATACGCCCCATAGTGTTTTACATCAATGCTCCATCTTATAAATTGTGTTACATTTTACCAACATTGATAAATTTTAAATCTAAATATTCCATAAAAAATTCTTTTGAATTAATTGAAAATACAAAATATTTAATAATACCAAATAACGCAAAATTAATCTCCTTTGACGTCAAAAGTCTGTTCACCTCAGTCCCACTCACAGAACTAAAATTAATTTTAAGTAATTTAATAGATCATTCACAAATCAGTGAAAATGAAAAAACAGAGTTAAAAAATCTTTCGAGTGTTTGTATTGAACAAAATTATTTTCAGTTTAATGGTGAATTCTTTAGACAAAAAGACGGGCTACCAATGGGTTCACCAATTTCTCCTTTGTTACCTGAAATATTTATGTCAAACTTAGAAAATTTAATTTTTAGAAGCAATAACAGTTCAAATACACATGTGTTTTATTGGACTCGATATGTAGACGATATTTTTTGTATATGGACCGGCACAGAAAGGAACCTAAGTAATTACCGTATTTTTTTAAATTCTTTTAATAGTAAAATTCAGTTCACAATGGAATCGGAGCAAAATAGTCAATTAAACTTTCTAGATATTAATATAAAAAAACATAACAATCAGTTGAAATTTAGCATTTACTGCAAACCTACTACTACAGATACAGTAATACATTATAATTCGCAGCAATCATGACAAATTAAAATTTCACCCTTTCATAGTCTAATACATACACTCACGAATTTTCCTTTAGATCAAAGTGATTTTGATAGAGAATTAAATATAATCAAACAAATTGCAAGAAATAACGGATACGAGTCACTAATAAACATGGTCAAAAACAAACAGCGCAAAATGCTTCAAAAAGAATTTTTCACTATGCCTAACAAACCTACAAAATATGGTTTTATTAATTATGTTCCGAAATATAGTAACAAAATTTCTAGAAAATTAAATAATTTAGGTATCTCTACAATAAGTGTGAACAAAACAAATATAGGAAACATTTTGGTTAATAAAAAAGAAAAACTAAATAAAATGGATAAATCTGGTGTATATAAAATTAATTGTAAAGATTGCAATGCGGTCCATATCGGTGAGAGTGGTAGAAGCGTTGTGAACAGGGTAAAAGAACATAATAAATAAGTATATCTTAAATAACAATAAAAATGCAGGAATGTCAACACACTGTGTTGAAAACAACCATTTCATAGATACTGATAACATAAATTTACTTCATTCAGAAAGAAAAAGTAAATGTTTAGATCTGCTAGAACAACTATAAATCAAAAAATCTTTCAAGTACAACCCTTGTACCAGAAACGACCATCTACTCCTATATTAAACAAATTGATAAGAACTATCCATTGATTTATATAATCAGTTTAGGTCCACTCCAAACATTCCCATAATTAAGGATGTTAAATTAAGTCTTAAATAGATTAGGTCATAAATAGATTAAGCCATAAGTAATTTTAGGTATAAATTAGAATAAGCACGTCGGAAACTTTAGTATTCACTATGTAATACTCTTGACAAAGGCCTAATAAGCCGAAACATATGTAGAGTATTTATAATATATTGATTTATTCATCCAAAAGCAGTGTTTAATTTATAATTAACAATTATGTTTTAATTTGAAATGGTGCATTATGTTTCCCTATTTGTGTTAAAATGTTTAGTAGTGGACTGTTATTCATCAGTTTTAAACTAGTAAAACATCCGGAAAGTTGAGCTGGGGCATAATTCGCTAGTGGTGTAACGTCATTGCAGCGTACGTTCTCTTAAGGTTGAAGAATTGGACAAATAAATATTGCATAAAGCTTTGGTCAAAATACGAAGACCGTAACTACATAATTATATAATAAAGTATATAATGGTCAAATATTACATACTTAAGTACGTCTTTTTATAATATATTTCCTTAATAATGCTTTAGATTCAACTAACTCTAAATAAGGCCATCATTTTTAGAGTCTGCAATTTTAACAAATTTTCCGCAGTAGCTGAATTTTATGCAATGGTAAATCCCAATAAAGTATCTGCTTTGAGAATTCTCAATACAAATTTAATGATAAAATAATTTAAGCCAAATACATCCCTGTAAACATGTTAAATTCTTGAATTCCGACTAAATAATTATAATCTGCGACCTGCAAAATCCCCATATTCCTATTTTCATATGAATCAGACCATAAAATATAACACTCGTCCGCCATTTTGACGCCGCTAAATTGAATTGTTAAATTTGGACCAGATAATTGTAATCTAAACCTCGATAACTTTTAGATACCGGTTTTTCAGTCGAATCAGACGATAAATTATAAGACTTATCCGCCATATTGACGCCGCCATTTTGAATTTTGGGCACATATTTGTAATTTGTGATCTCACAAATCCCCAGATATCAATCTTTAGTAGAATTGCATATTAAATGAAAATAGAGTGTCTGCCATCTTTGAACCACCATCTTGGATTTTTCTATAAAAAATGTCAGATTGTATTGGTTATGTGAGCCGTATACACGTGCCAAAGTTCAAGTCAATACGACATCTTAAAGTGGGTGAAAAGTGAGTTGTAAGATAGCTGATAGGTCAATCTAATAAAAACAATTTCATTAATATATGCCTATATAATATTACCTCATTGAGTAGAGAATATCACCATCTTGACTGATTCTTAACAACTTATTAGGGACGGTGATAGTATGAACATACGAGTTTTTTCCATTATAGAAATAAGTGTCAGGCCTCCAAATGCGTTCTAACATTTTGATTGATAAGGACAATGATTTAATCGGTCCCAAAAATGACAATCTTTGATCTCTCCAGTATTGTCTAAAATAGCAATCCATCGAGTACTCCTGAAATATAGAAAGTGGGACTGTAATCACTATACAGTGTGTCCCAAAGAATATCGATCAGACGAAGATGGTAGAAGGAAAACGACATTTGATTGACAAAAATCTATATTTCAGGGTCGGACTGGCTTTTTTTTTGGTGAGCCACACAGTATCTTCGTCATTTATTTAAATTGGGTCCTAGATCTTAAATTATTAGGTAAAGTTACGTAAAAGAATGTTTTGCAAAGTTAATTGCCATTTCTTGATTTGAGGTTATACAACACATTATTTCGATTAAATAAAAAGTTTATCAAAGTGCATGCTTTCGTGGCATTTCTCGTAATATCTCAGAAGTAAACCCTATAAGGATATTTTTTAGCAAAATTACATCGCAAGCCAAGCCAACATATCAAGTGCAAAAAATTCAATGACATCTCTCTTTTACTCTATGAGCAGTGAAAGTATGAGAGATATTCTATTTAAGTGATAAAGTTCAATTATGTTATCTTCTATTTGAAATATTTGTTGACGTTGATATTATATTAAAACAATAGGCACTAATTAACTCTGCAAAATGTTTTTTATGGTATTTGAACAAATAGTTTAAAAACTAAATTTGAAATAACAAGGAAAAAATTCAAAGACGCATAAGAAAAACTAAGCCATTCCGACCCTCTAATATGGATTGTCGATCAGATGTGATGTCTTTTTAGGTCAGTTACTAAAGGATTTGACCACAGAAGAAAACTAGAATGGATAATTTTTGGCACACAATATTCTTCAAGGTAAGTATACTATTTAAGGAATAAAAATGTTTACATCTCTATAGGGGTTGCTTCACTGAAACAATTGAATTTGAATTGGATTTTGGAAATTTTGTTTTTCTGAAATATGTCAGAAAATAATTATCGTTCAAAGGAAAAGTTAAATTGTTTTTGGAAGAGGATATTTAGAAAAAGTAGGATCAATAGTTTTCATGTAGAATGAAGTAAACGTGCACTCTGACATTACGAATTTACTTTTACTAACAAAAATCTGAAAGTACGTAGAAAGACGTAATAAATCGATTGGAGCAAATCAGAGGTTGGTGCGTGCCTTGATTATCGAGATATGGCCGCTTGAAGTCACCGGAACGTGAAAATCGAATATTTTTACAGCTTCCCGAGGCTATATCTCGAGATACAGAGCTGCGGTTTACGTTATTCGATTTTTCTTGCCTTCCTACATAGTCCTGAATTTTTTCAGAATTTTGTCAGCACTTTCACATTATTGCAAAATTTCTAAGGCAAAGCATCTAAAATTAAGAGGCATGTAGGAAGGTGAGAGAAATCGAATGGCGCCAACCGTAGCTCTGTATCTCATTTAGTTTTCGAGATATGTCCTCGGGAAGCCATAAAGAGATTTGATTTACACCAATCGATTTATTACGTCTTTCCTGATTTTTTTCAGATTTTTGCTAGCTTTCGTTTGGCAGAAATGGCCCTCGAAGCTGGCAGAAATGGCCCTCGTGTCGCTCGAGAAGCAAAATCCTCGCACCTCTCACTTTAGCGGCCGATATCTCACTTAAAAAGCGCCGAAAAAATAGCGTGCCCTACATCATCGGATTGGAAATTAAATTTGCAATCGATCTAGTGCAAGAAAGAGGGGGATCATTTTTGTCTCGAAAAACTTACAGCGATTTATGTGAGGAGATGTCGAAATCGCTTAAATCATGAGTTTTTTGAGGTTATGGCAAAATCCTGATGTGATGGAGTTAAATAGTCCACTGGTCAGGCCCCCAGATCAGAAAGAATTTTTTTATATGGCTGTGATTATTAAAGAGAATTTGGTAACGGTATAATTTTAGGACTTGTAACGTATGAATCTTGTTCATGATGCGTTCCATTCATAAAAATCCAGTTTGATACAAAGAGTTTAACACATAGAGGAGGCAAACTCCATAAGCGTAATGTATAAGCAGCGGTAGACTGTAGGCTTTTCATCCTTTTCACGCAGTTCGTTCTCTCTTTGTCGCACAGTACATGAGGGGAGGTGACGATTGCAATACATTGACAGTATGACAGATGACAATATATGTGTATAGAGGTGTTTTAAAACCTCATGAGCCGTGACCTTCATATGCGCAGAGACATAATCCGTCCTGTTGACTAAGTTACACTTCTTAAAAATATTATATTTATTGTTTACAATTTATCCCGAGCACTTGTTTATGTATAAAGCAAGGCAGCCTCCAGTGTCTTCAAAAACATACTTATAACTCAGATTAAACTTTGCCTTTTGCGCATTTCGCGGCTCATGAGATTTTGAAACACCTCTACCTACCTGGGACTTATGGGTGACTTAGTTTTTCTACAAACTTTACAAGTATAAACTATTGTCACAAAAATAATTAATTAATATACAAATTAAACGTGATAAATAGATTAAACGTTATAAACAGAAGAAAAATTTGAGAAAACACGTGTAATTGTAAATAAAGCGGACCGCTATTCAAAACAAAGATTAAAAATTGACGGTGAAAACAAAGCGCGCCGGGTAAGGCTGAGTTGCTTTGTAAAACAGAGTGGAGAGAGAGGGTACGAGGTCTGCGACAAGGACGAAAAGCCTACAACCAAATCGCGGCTCCCGGCAAATCCACGGCTTGTCTTCTCTAGTTATTAAACTCTTTGGTTTGATATGGCATTGTCAGAAAAAAGTCCAATGAGTCTAGGAACACGTAAAATTTTCTAAGAAACGGTGTCGTGAGTTACATATGCATTTGCTTGCTGCTGCATTGAATGTGGTGCCGCTGTTGATCAGCCGATCTTATTCACAGGGGCTCAATTCTCGAAATTATTCCTATGAGAAATGGATACTTTTTCCCACAGGAACGTGTAAATTGTATTCTTGACTGGTTCTATGAGACTACTTTCCGTTCAAAATCAGTGGATATACTTCATTTGATCATTTCTAACAGAATTATGGTTTCCCATAACAAAATAAAAACTTAACCTTCATGCTGTAAACTATTTTACTTGTTATTTATTATAACATGTGTCATTACTCATCATAGTTTCTTTTAATAACATGAAATAATTCAATCAAAATTGCAGCTTTAAAAAATTTGCGAAGGGCAGAAATATTGAGAGGTCACGTTAGGGACCTGCTGTCAATAGTTCTGTCGTAAGAAAGTACCCTTTCCAAATCTTGCACAATATAAACATGTTTGTGAAATTTTCAGATTGACTACACAATTTTATAATGAGTGTATTTCTCTCATATTTATTAATGTATATATATTTTTGATTTTTCGCTAAATGCCGCTTTTTGTTTTCTCTATACATTCCTTTACTTCCTCTTTCTTAAGAGTATATAATTGATATAAGAAATATATATGGCAATACTTATTGGCAATATGCACTGTTTATGTAAATTTTGGCTGGTATTGAGTAAAAGGTTATATTTATCCTACATCAGGATAACCAACTTATATAAAGAATCTATAGAGGCTATAGACAATTTTGCTTTGGAAGCAATTTGAACGTTAGTACATGATAAACTACAGGGCGGAAGATTTTTTCAGTATGATGCGAGTCTTCGAAATGTCGGCCCTTATGTGAAAAGTAAAGAAAAGTAACCTTAAATTGTGATTTAAAAAGCTACATTACAATATGTCCAGGTACATTTATTTTTGAAAATAACAATTTAAAAATAACTAACACCAGTAATCTACAATTCACATTTACTACAGTTTTACTCTTCCAACGTTAGTTTGGCAAATTCGTCAATTAAGGATGTGTAATCTACAGTGACAGTCAATTTGGATTCAATTGATTTCGATGATAAATCTTTAAGTTTTGTTTGGCTCGATGGATTTCTTAGATAATTTTTTACTTTAATTTAGAAACGCTTCTTTTCCCGCTGGGTATAGAGACATGGAGTGTTCATAAAATTCTCAGCGCTATAATTGTATTCGGATACAAAATAGTTAAGTCATTTTCGCACAAATAATTTAAAGCATCAAAAGTGTTCTAAGGTGACGGTAGCATTCAGGATACATCATGTAAATCCTCTTGAAGAGCAGTTACATTTAAATCTGAATCATTTTCGACAGAAAGTATTGACTGGAGATTTGTACTGTAATATTCTAACATTTTGTCATCTATATTTTTTAGTTTAGAAATTTCATATAAAAACTGAAATTTGTTGCTATGGGTTTCCAGAAGCGATAATCATTCATTCCGAGAATTAAGGGTAATGTCAAGAACATAATTAAAACAGTTTATTTTAAATTTATTCTCCTCTGTTAAGGGTTCATAACAGCTTCGTAATCAAATTGACGCTTTTCCCTTCTAGCTCTAACTTCCGGTTTGATCGGAAATTCTGTGCTGCTTTCAAGGCCCTCTGCAATCTCATTAGCAGCAATTATCATCTGTTCATATCCAAATTGTTTATATGTTTTCAGTTTTTGTATGGCTTCTGATAACATGCGCACAGTCTGACAAAATAGTCACAAATTGCATTAGCTTCGAGACTAGAAAACATCAACCTTATAGTTGCAAGAACTGTAATTCCCTGCTTGAAATATCGCCCCCCGATGGTGCCTCCCGATGTGATCGCCTCTCTAACTTTAAAATTGAATAATTTTCCATTGATTAGGAACATGTAGGACCAGATAGTTGATAACATTGACCGAAATTTGGAATATATTAGTAAACACATACGTTTAATTAAGTTCCAATGGGAATAACATTCCTAAAGCGCTCGAGAATACCAAATTCTTATTTTCATGGGAAATTATTAATGGAAAAGTATTTCTCATAGGAAAATTTGCCATGGAGCTCGAGAATTGAGCCCAAGATCTTTATTCACCTCCTGGCGTATGACCATTTGACTAAAAAACTCTTTTTCCTTTAAAAAATATCAGGAGGCCTTTTCTTTTTTAAACCTCCTCGTCTTAAAAAATTAACTTGATGTCTACCTGGGATTTTTCGGTCAGCATTAAATGAAAATTCTTATATTTTCTTACGTTTCGGTTTTATTAACCATCGTCAGAGGAAGAACTACAATATTTATATTAAAGTACGATTGTTTTATGTCATTTTACAAATTGAGTTTCATTACTTATAATTAAAAAAATTTTGTTTATATATTTTATCATTTTACGTCTATTTCTGTTAAAATTTTAATGCAACTAAATGCTGAACAAAAGTATTGCCTGCTTTCTGGTCTGTGTTATGCCACATTGATACAGTTTATTTAATTTATGGTAAAATTTTTGTTAAAAAAAAATACAGAAGGAACCAAATTATCATCGAAGGACAATACATGAAATGTTACAAATTAAAAGACATAACAACGCAATAAACAATCGCACTGATATAGAGAATTTAAGTGAAACATATGTTAACTTATTAAATTAACTAAAAAGGGGATATTATTACACAACATATACTTTTCCATCTTTCCATCAAGTCCGCAAGACAATTCTTAAAATATCATATTTCACACCACTAGCCATTAGAGAAAACTTCATATCTAACATCCATAAATTAAATAAACTGTATCAATAGTGACATAACACAGACCAGAAAGCAGGCAATACTTTTGTCCAGCATTTAGGTGCATTAAAACTTTTAACAGAAATAGACGTAAAATGGTAAAACAGTGTAAACAAAAATGTTTAAATTGTAAGTCATGAAATTCAATTTGTAACATGACATAAAATAATCGTACTTTCATATAAATATCGTAGTTTTTCCTCTGACGATGATTAATAAAGTCGAAACGTAAGAAAATATAAGAATTTTCATTTAAAGCTGACCGAAAAATCCCAGGTATACATCAAGTTAATTTGATATCAACGGTCAAGTAAATACAAATATTTATTTATAATTCTTAAAAAAAGGATTTAACTTTTTGGCCTGATAAACATTTCTGGAGGATAAACGCAATTTTCAAAACTTGACCTCAATTTTTTTCACTGAAGCGTTCCCTATAGAAATGTAAACATTTTTGTTCTTAAAGTCATATACGTGGAAAATAAGCATGTGCTGAATATCAGCTGTAACATCAATTCCTGCCCCTGAGTGGAATAGGAACGATGAAACTACCCGGTTCTCATTTATTTTGTGGAGGCTGGGTCGTGGTTCGAAAATTAATTAAAATTTAGAATTGTTAGGCGCCAATAGCCAATTGCTCGATACCTATGCCTTACTGGTTTTCAAAAATGTAATACTGTGGCTATTCAGTGGCCTTAATGTTTACACAGGTATCATGAGTTTTTAGAAAATTTAATATGAAAAACACAAAGTAAGAAAAATAAGTTGTATTTTAAAATTTTAAAGACAAAACTGGAAATGGTAAATATTTGATATAAATTTAGATATTTTATTAACAAAAAATTGAATTTAGAGGGTAGCTACCTTCCTTACATAAATTATATGTAGGAGTAAGAATGTTATAAGGCTGACGGCCGATGAAAAGTTAAAGATAAAAATTTACATTTGCTGAAGGCTAAAAATTATGTTAATTGAAAATTCCACAAGAAGTTGAGCGTGCTGATGTTCAAATGAGAATGACACTCTCACCACAGATCCTGTTCACGAGCTGCCAGAGCGCCTCGTCCCACTCAAATCTCTTCTTCCCCTTCCTCTGTTTGTTACGTTTACTGATAAACGTTGAGACTAGACTGATTAATATGTTGTCGCTATACAGGTTCCATATCCAGTGACATGTGTGGATGTGGGCAAACAATTTCCTCCTGGGCTAAATAAGGTTATCCTCACAGGACCATCACCATCAAGCTGGTCACTTTAATTGACACCTAAGGCTTATCTTTGGCTGGTCATTACCACCTCTTCAAACTGGCACCTAATACTTCATCAGGCTGCTACTTAATACCTCAGGCTGGTACTTATTACTGCATCAGGCTGGTACTTACTACTGCATCAGGCTGGTACTTATTACCTCACAAGCTGGTACTTACTACCTCACACCTAAAAGAGTCCATCGTGTTACTCTACCTTGCATTTACTTGTTTGAAAAGGCACTCTGGGTGCGTTAATACCCCCACGTAATGCTTTAAGACCTTAACGTTTCTTCTAACAATGCCCAAATATTCCCTACCAAATTCCAAGATATTTTCATAACCTTACTAAATTTAAAAAACCGCGTTCTACTATTGCCCAAACCTATATTTAAATCACGTTTAAAACTTTAAATTCACAATTAATTCCCCTTAACAATAAGCAACAGAATTAAATGTAATTCCTTATCCAACATAGATTTTAGCTACTGACGCTGTTTTTTATGGCACGCGTGCATCTTTACCCAAGCGCTTCAAAAATTAACCTATTAAATATCCCTTAACATCGGATTGAATGCTGGCGATTTTACAAATTAAATACATATACATTAATCAATAAATGTCAATGATTATAATTTAGTAGATATTGGTTTATTTAATTACCTATCTCCAGGAATTTGAGGCTTTAAATCTGCGGCAAGACAGCACAAACACGTCTTGTTCTTGGCTTCAAGAATCGGAAATGCCTAATTTATTGTCTCCTCTAAAATAGCTATCAATTGTTGCCAACCGCAAAATGATAAAAAGTGTTTACTTAAAATTCTGTTTTTATTATCAAATCTACTTAATTATTGCACTATTTAGATTTCTAACTAATAAGAGCCGGTGGTTTGCTGGTAGAATAACAGATGGCGCTCGGTGTATATTTTACAGTTAATTCTAGTCTACTCGTTAAGAATCGGTTGGGTTTGCTGGTAGAATAACAGATGGCGCTCGGTGTATATTTTTAAAGTTAATTTATATTTATACTGTAGCAAAAGGGCAGGTTGATAGATCTTCGAGTGGGAATGAAGACTTTGGCAGCTCTAGGTTTCTGTGAACAAAAAGTTAATAAATTTAAAGTATCTGCTATTATAGTGGTTTTAAGAACCCCATAATTAAATTATATATATTGTAGCGTCCTGGAACTTTAGGACGGTACACTTTCTCTCTCCCTCTACAAAAAAATATGTGTACTTCCATACATGTATTTTTTCCTATAAATTGAGACTTCAATTTCTACTTATCCGCTGATGGATATAACTAAAGCTAACTTAAAATAATTGAGATATGGTAACTTAACCATAAATAATTATAAACCGAATTGTGACTAAGCTAAGCTATAAGACAGGTACGGTTCCTAGACCTTAACTTTTTACTAACTAACTAAAAGTAAATATCTTACATAGTAGTGAATGCTGCTATAAGAGAGGATTTAGTACTCAATAGTAGCTTCGCGTACTACACGCCTAATATTTCAGGGACAAAATCAGTAACGACAAATTCAATAAGGACAAAATTGGGAAAGACACAATCGGTAAAGTCAATGTAGTACTAATCCAAGCCATATTAGCATATACACTATACATATTTCACTTACTACAGAGACCGAGAGGCTCCAAAACATAATCTATTCAATACCACATTCCACCAGATATAAAATATCCCCTGAATACTAATTATTCAGACACAAAATTGGAAGTAGAATTAAATCGATATAAAGCTTGTATAGCATTTCACATACAAGAAACCCTTTGTAGAGAGTTCGGAAACGAAACATAAAATGTTTTAGGAGAGGACCCAAACATCAGTCTCCACAGACACTGTGGTGTAGTGCCTGAGCAGCGTTGTAGCGGCTGCCAGTGCTGAAATTGGAGTTGACATAAGCACATCTAAACCACGATACAGGAACCAAGTTCTCTGCCTATCCTTAACAGTGGGATAAAATATCCAGACTGTTAATAAATCAAACAAATTTATTTTGGATGTAGCTCCAAAGGGCTGAAATTAGACGTACGTATCAACTAAAATACTTTGGATATAGCTCCAAGAGGCTGAACTAGAAATACGTGACGACTAAACAACAAAAAGGACCATTGTTCTGGAAAGCTCTTGCTTCAGGCGCGATGAACAGTGTTTCGATCGAGCGATTGGCCAAGGGCTGAGGTGAAGCGGGGAGGCTGAGATATGTCTCTCGAAGACCGTCAGACGACCTAGGTCACTCCTGACTGACAAGCTCCCTTACCCATGTTTACGCTCGACCCTCCTTAACCACCTGTCATTCAAGACAGCCCGGCCGAAACTAGTCCATCCCCATCCCGGAACAAGTTCCTTTAATGGCCGTTAAATATCCTACGAACTAGGATAATGATTACTTCTTACCTGTAAACATCTAGAAAATATAATACGAAAAGTAACTAAAGTTTAAACAAACAAAACTAGGACGAAGTTAGTCAGAACACTTAACCAAAATTAAGATACTAGAAGATTTCAAGTAGGATGTTCTCCAGAAACGTCAGAAATACAAAAGGAATATACAAGCAAAGCATAATCTTTTTGAGTCAGGTTTGGTAAAGACATTACTCTGAACTAACAAAAGGAAAACTAACTCACTGTTTATCAAGGGGCAAATTGACCATCCAGGAAAAATATTCCCTCCTAACAAATTTCCCTTGACTTTCAAACCACAACTGAACAATTATATTTATTTACCAGACCACGAGAATGCCTTAGCAAGACTGGCAAATAGAATACAATAAATATAATAAAAACTAACAGGTAGAAGGTTTCCCTAACGAAATTCAGTCTGCCCTAACCCTTCCTCAAACATAAACCTAAGTAGAGTAACACAAAAGAATTATAGAAGTGGAAAAATAGAAAGTATAGATGAAAATAAGGACAACACAAAGAAGAATGACGTTGTTATGTCATTTATTGATATTTTCCAAGCGCATGAAAATCACCAAAATGTCGTATAATCACAAAAGGCTTAACCGTTACTACATCGGATTCCATATCCTCGAGACAAATCTTGCTGAGTTTCACTTGCTTGGTTCACATCAACTGCGTGGCGTGCAGACGTTGAAGACGCTACACCCACTAAACGTGGCCCACCCTTCAACCCTTGGATAAAAGATATCCAGCCGGAAAAATATTTCCGAAGTTTACTGACAACAAACTACACTACTAGAAAACTACTATCAACGCAAGACAAAACCTTCCAGGTATCTTAATTAAAATTAGTGCGCCTAATCTAAATTTATGGGTAATTATCTTAATAGAAAATGCATTATAAAAATGTTTACCCGACTGAAACGTCAGAGTTTGATCCATAGTACGTTTTTAAATCAGAAACATGCCAATGACCTGCATCAGATCCGTCTGCATGGTTTAATGCATATACTAATTTAGAAATTTTCTGGCGAACTGTGCAAAGTACAAATTTGGGTGCTAACTTAGCTGAAAAATGTTTGGAAGCATCTGACAAAACCTTATTTTTCTTCCATACCTTATCACCTACTTCATATTTAACTTCCCGCCTACGCAAGTTATATGTTTTCTGATTTCTCTGGTAAGCATTATTTAACCGCTTTACTACATCTTTATATGTATCCGAAAGATTCGATATGTCATCACAATACCTATTCCTATCTCCCGGGGCTAGTTGAATGCCTGATGTTGACTCTACTTGCCCGTAAAAGTCTCCTGAAATGGGAACTTTACGGCCGAAATTCAAGAAAGCAGGAGGGAAACCAGTTACTTCGTGAGTAGCCGTTCTGATTGCGTGAGCAACTCTGAAAATTTCTACATCCCAATCCTGATGATTATCTTGGATATAACTGCGTATAGCTGTACCTATCGTAGCGTTTGATCGCTCGACTGGATTTACTTGTGGGTGATACAATGCATTAAACCAAATTTTTTGTACTTTGTACCGATCGGCCAGTTTCTTAAAAACTGATGAAGCAAACTGCTTCCCGTTGTCTACCATTATGAACTGTGGAACACCGTAAATCAAAAATACGTCATTCTCCATAAATTTAGATATAGTCTGAGCTGTGGCATTACGCATGGGATGTACGAGAACATATTTAGTAAACCAATCTAAAACTACCAAAAGATATGAAAAACCCCTTTTACTTCTTGTGACCGGACCAAAAATATCTACGCTTATGACTTGCCATGGAAATTCTACTTTCTTTTCTTTCCCCATTAAACCGTAACGTGAAAATGACACTTTTTGCGAACCGCAAGTCTTGCATGACTTGACATATCTCAGTATATCCTTACGCATTTTAGGCCAATAGTAGTCTTCACAAATTCTCTTAAGTGTTTTAAAATACCCCAAATGTGCTGCTGTACTTTCATTGTGACATTGTTTTAGAACATTATTTCGTTGTGAAAGTGGTACCAAAAGTTTCCATTCTGTTAAATTAGTTTTCACCGGTAATTTATTAGCAACATGTTTAAAGATTAAATTATTCTCTACCTTAAAAAATGGATACAAATTTGGATTTGCCAAAATTTTTGTACGTAATTTAATATACCAATCATCTAGATTCTCCTGATTAAGTGATAATGAACCTACTGTAAAATTTTGTTCTTCATTATCTGACGGTTCGTCCCGCTGCACTCTAGATAAAGCGTCAGGAACTACATTTAAATTACCTTTACGGTGCACTAAATTAAAGTCATATTGTTGCAACTTAACCATCCAGCGAGCTAATCTGCCGGTAGGTGACTTTAACTTATGCAACCAGCTAACCGCTAAATTATCCGTTATGACTGTAAACTTCTGACCTTCCACGAAGGGTCGAAATCTCTCTAAACTAAATAATAAGGCTAATACTTCTAACTCGTAAATACTGTAGTTTCTTTCTGCCTTATTTAGTGAGCGACTGGCAAAAGCAATTACCTTTTCTTCTCCTCCCTGTACTTGTGTCAAACAACTACCTAATCCTGTACTAGAAGCGTCGCACTGTATAACAAAATTATTTGACTTAAAATCAGGACTAGTTAGGATTGGAGTAGAGATAAGCGCTTGCTTAAGTGCCAAGAATGCTTGTTCTGCATTTTCATTCCACTTAATTGGTTGTCTTTTACCACGTTTCCCTTTTAGCAAATCATTTAACGGAGCAACTAAAGTCGAAAAATGAGGTAAAAATCTCCGGTACCACGAACACATGCCTATAAACCGTTTAATCTGAGTTGTATTTGTAGGACGAGGATAACTGATCATCGCTTCTACCTTCTCAGGGTTTGTACGTAATCCACCTTCAGTATCAATTACATAACCTAAATATTTTAGAGATTTTCTAAAAAACTGACATTTTTCATAATTTACTGTTAGGCGAGCATCCTTCAACCTATCAAACACTTCTTTTAAAATTGATACGTGTTCCTCAAAACTAGAAGCGGTGACAATTATATCGTCTAGATAAACAAAAACTTTATTTTCTAATTTTGGTGTTATAACAATGTCCATTAGCCGTTGCATAGCCTGTGCAGCATTTGCAAGACCAAATGGTAGTACTTTAAAACAAAATAAGCCCCTTCCCGGAACAGCAAATGCGGTTTTGGGTTTGGAAGTTTCAGAAAGTGGAATTTGCCAAAAAGCGCTTTTCAAATCTATGCTACTGATATATTTAGCGTCCCGTAACATACTCAATATACCGTCTACAAAAGGTAAAGGATATGAATCCTTAACAGTTACTGAATTTAAAGATCTACCATCAAAACAAAATCGATAATTTCCATTATCCTTTTTAACTAATAAAACTGGCGACCTCCATTCACTAAAAGTAGGTTCAACTACATCTTGTTCTAACATTTTGTCAAGTTCTTCATTTAAAATATTCATCATATGTGGTGATAAAAGATATTGGCGCTGCCTGATAGGTTCAGCATTTCCAGTGTCTATATGATATACCATCCTATCGGTAAGGCCTAACTTCCCACAACTAAGTCCCTTGAATAACTGCTTGACCTTTTCAACTTGCCGGAGCTGAACTCCAGTTATGTCAGCCAAACCGCCATCATTGGTCTCAACTGTGTTCACACGACACAGAGCTGAAACTCTTATGCTACCAACTTTATTTACCCAAGTATTTGATTCAAAATCTAAATGAATGCCAAATAACCTACAAAAATCTATACCAAAAATAAAAGAACTAGGCAAAGATGGAACTATATAAACCTTAAGTATTCGAACTATGTTGTTAATCTTGAGCGGTAAGTGAGCTATACCTGTGACAGTTTGAGGAGTACCGTCTGCTGTCGTTACATATCTTAGATCTGACGTTACAAATTTACATTTAAATTGTTCTAAAATTTTCACACCATTGCTTCCAACTACAGAACGATTACAACCAGTATCCACTAAAGCTAAAAATTTCTTATCGTATAAAAAAACTGAAATGTAAGGTCTATCGTCACCATTTTTAGACAACAATAGAGGTGTTACTCGTACTTCATCACTAACTATACGGTAAGTTTTGTAAAAATTTCTTACTTTACTTAACCAAAAATTCCAATCTGATTTGTTAGTCACTACATTTTTAAACTTACTATAACTACGGGGATTTGGACGTTGACTAACTTTACGTGGCCCCCTTGTTAGTTTTTTGAACATTTTTTACACTCTTTAAATGTGACATTTGACTCACCACATTTAAAGCAAAATTTATTTCTTTTAGCCCTACATTGTTTAAAAACATGATTTTCACCTTTACAATTAAAACAGATTACTGGTGTCTTGGTAGTTTTGATTTCATTAACATTTGTTTGCCCAGGTTGACTTCTACGATTAGGTTTAAAATTTGATTTTGGTGGTGATACAGACTTAACAGGCTTTCCATGAGATTCCCTAACATTATTCTTATCTAAAGAAGGCAACCCAACATACAAAAGATCCTTTTCCACTAAATTACTTCTCATAGGAGGCGGTATATATTTTTTGGTACTTTCCTCAGCGTATTCTACTTTTTTGCACTTTGAAATTAATTCCGAAATTGTATCTATAGTCAATAATGCTAAAGGAGTAGCAAAATATGGCAATAAATTCTTTCTAATTTGTTTAATGCGTTCTTCTAAACTTGGTTTTGTTTTTAGTCTATTATATAAAGCTTCCATGATTCTAATATAAATATGTACTGGCTCATCCACATGTTGTGTTCTCTTTTCAATGTAATCACTCATACTCTTATCAAAATCCTCATGTAAAAAATCATTTTTCAACTGTTCTACCAAATCTTCCCAAGTTCTAACCTCATTACTACCTCTGACAGATCGATACCACTGTAGAGCTGGTCCCGAAAAAAGATCTAACCCTGACTGGAATAATTCTCTTTTAGTGACGTTTCGAGCTATTGCTAACTCTTCAACTCGTTCAATAAATGAAATTACATTATTAGGCTGGCCATCAAACGTGACACCCCACTTATAGATAGGTACAAACTTAGTACTAGGACTAGTTGCTATATTTACACCAGTGCCTACTTGTAATGCTAAATCATCTACTACTTCTAAATTCAGTTTATCATAAAGATCTGCTTCTAGTAAGTAAATCGTAGCCCTCGACTCGTTTTGAAATGTTACCGTCTCCTCAGAATTTTGTTCTGGGATAGGCATTCTATTTATTCGTACCATAATATGTACTAACTGTGACTTAACCTGTTTTACTGGCAAATCATCTTCCGTAGGATTATCTAAATTGTTAATTATATTTCTGATGGAATCTAAAGTATTGTTGACTTGTACTTTCTCTGTATTAAAATTAAATAATGGATCTCTCAGAGATAAATCATTACATGGTTTGGCTATTAGAGCTCGTGTTAAAAGTCTACAGCATGTTTCTGTGTCTCTAACTGTAGTACAACCTCTTACGCGTAACTCATAATCAACCTGATCAGCTTGTAATAACGTAGGTATGAAAATTTCAGACATTTTGTTTACTTTTGATTAACTCGACTATTCAAATTTAACAAACTGCAAGGTATATCAAAATTCAATTCACTGGCTTACTAAGTATTTATAACCCCTGTGCCCCTGTATTATTTTTCTAGACTTTCTCAAAAATACTACGATAACTCGTATTTCACCCTACGATTATCTTATTCCTACTATAAGGACTCAAAAATTTTCCTGTAACTGTCTTACCGCAATGTTTAATCTTCTTTAATTTAACCCAAAAGTATTCACGACTTTGCAAAACTAATCTAATCAAATCTTGAGGTCTCAACCATAAACAATACACATAATATCAGTAATACACACAAATATATAAACAGTAAGAAAATTCAAAAAATAGGACAAAATTAAAAATGTGACAATTTGTCTCAACAGCTGTTTTATTTTTTTTTTTTTTTTTTTTTTTTTTGATAACACTCAACTTCTATACTCGCAAGCCCCACGTTGTGAATGCGTCACTTTGTAACATCAATTCCTGCCCCTGAGTGGAATAGGAACGATGAAACTACCCGGTTCTCATTTATTTTGTGGAGGCTGGGTCGTGGTTCGAAAATTAATTAAAATTTAGAATTGTTAGGCGCCAATAGCCAATTGCTCGATACCTATGCCTTACTGGTTTTCAAAAATGTAATACTGTGGCTATTCAGTGGCCTTAATGTTTACACAGGTATCATGAGTTTTTAGAAAATTTAATATGAAAAACACAAAGTAAGAAAAATAAGTTGTATTTTAAAATTTTAAAGACAAAACTGGAAATGGTAAATATTTGATATAAATTTAGATATTTTATTAACAAAAAATTGAATTTAGAGGGTAGCTACCTTCCTTACATAAATTATATGTAGGAGTAAGAATGTTATAAGGCTGACGGCCGATGAAAAGTTAAAGATAAAAATTTACATTTGCTGAAGGCTAAAAATTATGTTAATTGAAAATTCCACAAGAAGTTGAGCGTGTTGATGTTCAAATGAGAATGACACTCTCACCACAGATCCTGTTCACGAGCTGCCAGAGCGCCTCGTCCCACTCAAATCTCTTCTTCCCCTTCCTCTGTTTGTTACGTTTACTGATAAACGTTGAGACTAGACTGATTAATATGTTGTCGCTATACAGGTTCCATATCCAGTGACATGTGTGGATGTGGGCAAACAATTTCCTCCTGGGCTAAATAAGGTTATCCTCACAGGACCATCACCATCAAGCTGGTCACTTTAATTGACACCTAAGGCTTATCTTTGGCTGGTCATTACCACCTCTTCAAACTGGCACCTAATACTTCATCAGGCTGCTACTTAATACCTCAGGCTGGTACTTATTACTGCATCAGGCTGGTACTTACTACTGCATCAGGCTGGTACTTATTACCTCACAAGCTGGTACTTACTACCTCACACCTAAAAGAGTCCATCGTGTTACTCTACCTTGCATTTACTTGTTTGAAAAGGCACTCTGGGTGCGTTAATACCCCCACGTAATGCTTTAAGACCTTAACGTTTCTTCTAACAATGCCCAAATATTCCCTACCAAATTCCAAGATATTTTCATAACCTTACTAAATTTAAAAAACCGCGTTCTACTATTGCCCAAACCTATATTTAAATCACGTTTAAAACTTTAAATTCACAATTAATTCCCCTTAACAATAAGCAACAGAATTAAATGTAATTCCTTATCCAACATAGATTTTAGCTACTGACGCTGTTTTTTATGGCACGCGTGCATCTTTACCCAAGCGCTTCAAAAATTAACCTATTAAATATCCCTTAACATCGGATTGAATGCTGGCGATTTTACAAATTAAATACATATACATTAATCAATAAATGTCAATGATTATAATTTAGTAGATATTGGTTTATTTAATTACCTATCTCCAGGAATTTGAGGCTTTAAATCTGCGGCAAGACAGCACAAACACGTCTTGTTCTTGGCTTCAAGAATCGGAAATGCCTAATTTATTGTCTCCTCTAAAATAGCTATCAATTGTTGCCAACCGCAAAATGATAAAAAGTGTTTACTTAAAATTCTGTTTTTATTATCAAATCTACTTAATTATTGCACTATTTAGATTTCTAACTAATAAGAGCCGGTGGTTTGCTGGTAGAATAACAGATGGCGCTCGGTGTATATTTTACAGTTAATTCTAGTCTACTCGTTAAGAATCGGTTGGGTTTGCTGGTAGAATAACAGATGGCGCTCGGTGTATATTTTTAAAGTTAATTTATATTTATACTGTAGCAAAAGGGCAGGTTGATAGATCTTCGAGTGGGAATGAAGACTTTGGCAGCTCTAGGTTTCTGTGAACAAAAAGTTAATAAATTTAAAGTATCTGCTATTATAGTGGTTTTAAGAACCCCATAATTAAATTATATATATTGTAGCGTCCTGGAACTTTAGGACGGTACACAGCCATGCTAGTTTTTTTCCCGAGGGTCGAGCTCTTTTTCGTCTTTGGTAACAGGATTATTTCTATAATTTTCATCTGTTCATGAGTTTTTGTGGGTTACACTATATAATAAGATGTGATGACTTGTGCAGAGATGACTTCAGAGTTTCATTTTAGTTTTAAGTAATTAATTACCATATCTAATTCAGATACAGGTCCCATGCTGCGTATCAGTATATTCGTTTGCACTATTGTTGGTACATCTGAAAAAGAGTGAGTATTAAGGATTGGAAATAGTTCAAGAGCTGTTTTATTTTCTGTTAAATTTAATTTGTAATATCTACTCATAACGTTTAGACTGCATTTAGATACAAAGAAGTCAAAATAAGTCCTTATAGTAGAACCACATAGGGTCACAAAGGGAGGTTTCGTGGGAAATTACTAATTAAAGTATGGCAGTCATATCTTATTAGATGCATTTGTCAACTTCAAGACCTTTCTTCCAACCCTCAATTATTTACGCGATCATCAACCCTTAAAAGGTATTTTTTTATCTACTCATTACTACTACCATTAATTACTCAACTGCTTTTGAACATGTAATTAAGTAATTAAGTAATTAAGTACGTTCCGATACTATCGATATGTGACCAGTATCGATACTTTTCATTCGATACCAAGTACATTTGTATTCGATACTCTTCTTCCGATACGATTTCGGCTAACGATACTTTTTAGCCGGTATCGGTATCACTAAAACACAAAGGTGATTGCAAGATGAGTAAGAGTGCCATATCTGAAGAAGTATGGCTGTACTTCAAAAATCCGGTTTCCCCTTTGAAATCTCAAAGGCACTTCAAATCTGGGAAGACATGAAACAGGTCTTTCCAAACTTGTACAAAATAGTACTTATAACTTTATTGAAGAGTAGGCAAGCCTAATGTACATATAACAATTACATATTAAAAAGATCTTCATAACAGATTTGGTATGTCAAATCACTATTATAATAAAATACTAAATAAAAACATGAACTTTGAATTTGAAACATTTGATATTTTTATATGAACCTAATTTGCACTTAATGATTTTTTTAAAATTTATTTATTTTTTTTTAAAATAGGTACAACCTAATTCATATTACATTTACTTACATTAATAACGCACTTGTAATTATATAGAAAGTAGCTAATAATAATTAAAAACGTACATAAAGACAATACATGTATAAATAAAATATCTAATGTGCATACAGAAAAAAGAAACAAATACAATCTATATATATTTAAAAAATGTTAAAGTTAGATTTTTTTAAAATTACTTTTAAAAGATTTTAAGGACTTTGAGCTTTTAACTTCAGTTGGAAGACTGTTATATTCATTTAATCCTTTAAAGAACAGACAATTCATTGATTTCTTAGTACAGGTTCTACTGATATGCATATTATCCTTACTTCTGGTGAGGTAGTCATGAACTTCATTATTAAAGGTAATGTTTACATATAGGTATGATGGTAGGAGTTTATTTAAAATTTTATACACAAAGACCATAATTAGTTAAGTATTTAGCTCTTAACTCTACTGAGAACCATTCAAGGCATTTTAGCATCATATTAATGGGAGTATATAGGTTGCAATGAAGTATTATTCTCATTCCCCTATTTTGCAGCTTTTGGAGAAAGGCTTTACTATTTTTGTCCAATAAGTACAATAAAGAAGCGCAATAGTCAAAATGTGGTTGTATTATAGTTTGATATACTGTGATTCTGGTATTCATTGACAAATTAATGGCCACCCTTGAAAAAAAGAACAGTTTCTTTGATTTTTTTTTTGAGTATAATTAAAATAGCTTTTAAATGTTAACTTGTTATCGATAATAAATCCAAGGTATTTTATTTCAGGTACCATCTCAATTTTAGTATCATATATATTTATGTTAATCTCATCTATATTAATATGTGCACATTTCTGTCTAGTTGATAAAATCATGAATTTGGTCTTAGTAACATTGAGTTTGAGTTTTCCGATATTAAGGTACTTTTCAATATTTTTTAATTCACTGTTCATTTTTTCAATAGCAGCAGGTAATAGCTCGGCAACATTTCGTTTTTGTGGCATCAGCGCCAACAGATCGCCTGTTTTCAAAAGCAGGGATGATATTGCCAGGGACCGGAATTGGCTGTCAGGGAAGAGGATGACGAAAGTTTTATTTTTAGGGGGCTGCAGTGATGAAGACTGGTTTAATTAAATAGACAAATAAAAAATTTATGGAAAATAACAACATTCTTAAAACCACAAAATTTATCTAAGCGATCTGGGCATATACATAGACACATATATTTTTATTTGATATTTGAATTAAATAATATACTGTATTATGAAACAAATTTCTGCAGAAACGTTTTTTTCGACTATGCTTGATTTTATCTTAAAAGTATCGATACTTACTAACTGGTATCGATACTTTTTTTCTGATATGATACCAGTAATGTTACTTTTCATTTGATATGAGTATCAGTATCGATACTTTTGTGGTATCAGAACGTCCCTACTGATAGTATCCCTAAACAAATAACGTGAGTAATCATGACCCCTTTGTGATTTACTTTTACACCAATCACCTTTAACTTCATGCTTAGCCTATCCAATCGATATAACGCACAAAATAAAATAGAATGGCCCATTATTATTGAGGTGGGGAAGATGATTTAACATGTTTGAATAGATTGTACGTTGTCCGTTGTCGAACTGTTATATTAATATTTATGGTTCTAATCATAGGTAAATTCCAATATTCAAATTGCGGAAATAGTAATAATACATTTGATGATTTACAGCACTCGCCTGCGGCTCGCGCTGCAAACTTCATCTGCGTGTGTTATTACTTACGCTCGTTAAATAATACACTATTACAAATCTCTTGAACTGTTTTTTTCTTTTGTTTTGTTTTCTTAACCGCCTCCCAAGTCACCGAGGTAACTCCTTGAAACTCAAGAATGATTCTGTCTTAGGTAAAAAGAAACCAGGCCCTGTCAAAGACAAGAAATTTCTACAGATTGCCCAGTTTTTATTCTGGAACAAAAAAATGTCATTTAATTAGCACTTCTGTTGGTGTATTTTCAGGTGACTGATAAAACTTATTTTAACTGGTTAATTCTGTAAGAAATCCATTTTAATTATAGTTCTTTGAAAAGGCAAGCTTGTAGCCTAGAAAATGGTTCCATGTTTAGATTTGAGTTCTAAAATTCTACGTTTTTGTCAGTTCGTCTACCTACGACGACACTCTATAGGTCACAATTCTTAACGGATTCACTTGCATTTTTTTAAATTCCTTCGTCTACTATCAGAATATAATAGAACTCTGTTAAATTTTCTAATAATCCGACAAGTGGTATAATTATCACAAACAAGAATTTAAAACCATTTTCGCGAACCATTTCTCTCATTACATAAATAATAATTATTGTTAAAATTAAAATAAAACAATAATAATTTTTTTGTTTAAATCTTTTTAATTGAAAAGTGGAACAATTAATTGGTCTCAAGTTTTTGTTCTTACATATTGGCTGTCAAAATAGGGTAATAGGAACGTTAAATAGTATAGCAAATATTTTTCTAAGGCTCTGTCCATAGAATATGAGAATTTACAGGAGTAAATACAGCAAGCGCAAAACTTGTTTATGCTTCGAAATAGATACCAAGTGTATTAAGAAGAAGCAAAGACAAGGGATGCAGGCAATTTTTTTACTTGAAGTCCATTTTCTTCGAGAACAAATCAGATAAAAAAAATTAATCAATGAACTACCAACAATCCTATCAAATTTTTAGTGTCGAAGCTAAGCCTTAACTACAGTGGTTCTTTTACATTTAGTCAACGCTTTACATTGGATTATTTAAAGAAGGGAAATGTTTAATTTTTTTGTTAATAATTAATTAATGCTATACCGATCGGGCCAATCAAATACGAGCACGGATGCAATATGTCCAGTTGACTTTGTCCACTCCTGCATACTTAACTAGAAGTAGCATACTGCATAAAATCAAATATTTACCTATATTATGGAAAGAAAATTTCTATCTGTGGATATTAGATTTTATTACATTTTTCAATATATATTTTTTTCTTCTTGTGGCGCCCTTTATATTTGTTCTACTTGGAATGGGGATGGAAAATCTGGATGTGGAAGAAATGATTCCTTATGCAGCGGCTCTTTCATCTGTCACATGTATACAATATATATCTAGCGTGGCCAATAAACGTTTGTTATTGTTATTTATGTTCTACATATTTATTCTACAAATACGTTTTTTTAAATTCTAAATTTTCACCTAATAATAAATAGAAACCAAAAACGTTTTTCTAATTTAGTTATATACAAATCATATGTATGCTGTTTGTTCGATAATGTAAAATAAAGGGCTCACGGTTTGTGCCAAACATCGCTTGGAATTCGCATTTTAAGTTACTAAAGGACTTATGGTTTCCGATGTACCAGCTAAACTATGCGAATTACAAAGATCAAAGACTCCTACGGGGTGTTAGCCTTTTGTATAGGTGGAACAGAGGAACATATTAAAAACTGTTCTATGAACCTGATGCATCAGGTTTCACTCTTCAATAGTCCAAGTGGGATATATTAATTCTTTTGACGACTAAGAGCTTTAGGAAAATAAACGAATAAATCCTTCTTTAAAGGCTAAAATAGTGTCACACTAAGTACGAATGACAAAATATTATTTTTGAAAATGAATATTTTATATTCAATGGCAACTAGACTTATAAATTGTACTGAGTTTATGAATTTTAATTCGGTCGGGAAATCAGAGAAATTTTCTTGAACAAGGTGTAAAGAATCAGAAAATCGGGAATTGTTTCATTCCACCTCTTATTAGAAGCGTTCTGAGGGAAAAAGAAGTTGTTATTTTCCAAAATTAATGTTCTAATCCTAAAAGTTTCTAGAAAACGCCATTGCCTTTTCTACTATTTTTACTTTATTTACCGAAGTGAAGTAATTAAATCACGAAAAAATCCGTTCCTGAGATTTCTTCGGATTTTCCGTTTTAGAACTATACGAAATAGGAAGATTAGCATAATCTTTAAATTTAAATCTAACTATTTTGGAAACGACTGAAATTACTAAGTGAAAATAATAACTCATGTGAGGAAACAATAAATTATTATCGTTCTAGGAAATATAAAAATAATGCGAGTTTTGATTTTAAAACGACTTCAACTGAAATAGTAAATAAAGTACTTTTTAATCTAAAATCTAATGACTGTGCTTCTCACAAAATTTCCCTAGTAATGTTAAAATACAGTTTTCCAGTAATTGGTGACTATCTTACTCACATTATGAATTGTTGCCTGGAACAAGGTTATTTTCCTGAACAATGGAAAGAGGCACTAGCTAGTCCTTTGCCAAAGGTTAATAATCCTCAAAATATATCTGACTTGCGCCCAGTAAGCATTTTAACTGTTCTATCAAAAATTTTTGAGAAAATTGTACACCAGCAATTAAATGATTATGTCAAAGGACATAAAATTATTCCCTTATTACAGTCAAGTTTCCGAAAGGGTCATAGTGTAACATCTGCCTTAGTAAATGTGACCACAATATATTTAGAGCCCTAGATAGCAAGCAAGTTACACTTTTAGTTCTGCTTGATTTCACAAAAGCTTTCGATAAATTAAATCTTCAACTTCTATGTGTAAAGTTGCACTATTTTGGACATAACTGTAAATTTTATCAATTCTTATTTGACTGATCGTAGTCAGAGAGTATTTATTGAAAATAATTATTCTCGTAGACAGATAATATCATCCGGTGTGCCTCAAGGTTCTGTATTGAGACCTCCTCTTTATCTCGTCTACACAGCAGATATGTTTGTAAACATATGGCACTATTCTGTGCAAGCATATGCCGATGATACACAACTTTATTTCTCATTCGATCCTAGCAATCACCGCACAGCTACAAACTTAATAAATATTGACTTGAAAGAGATTTATAATTTTGCTACAAAACATGATTAAAAAATTAACGCAAATAAATCAACAATAATGATTTTTAGTCAAAATATGTATTACTAAATGCTGTGTGAAAAAACAAATATTTTATTAAATAATAGTAGACTCCCAACAGCAGAAAGTTAAAAAAAATTAGGTATCATCTTTGAATCAAAACTCAGATTGATAACACATATTAACAAACTGTTTAAAAAAACATACGTTCTGCTGAAACTTCTTTATGCCAATATACACATAATTAATTATAAACCAAGGTTAAAACTCTATGAACCTTTAGTTTTATCTATTCTTAATTATGGTATTATCGTGTATTTTTCATGTCTCGACAAAAGTACAATAAACAGGTTAGAAAAAATTTAAAATACCTGTATTCGTTATAATTTTGCATTAAAGAAATTTCAACATGTTCACAGAAACATTTGCAACTTGGATGGCTTAATCTTGAAAATACCTATAAATATCACCTGCTGATGTTTGATAATAGAGTTTTTACTACTTCAGTGCCGGAGTATCTTAAGCAAAAACTTATAAGTCGAAGAAGTATCCATAATGTAAATATAAGATCTACCGATATTTTGATCATGCCACAACATAGTACTGCCATTTTTCTGTGTTCTTTCTCGCACAACGCTATATCAAATTACAATCTGCTTGAAAATTATTTGAAACAGTTTTCCATAAATACATTTAGGTGTAAAATTAGAAAAATGTTATTTAACCAGCAGTGTACGTAATATGTGTAAAACTGTATAAAATATATATTTATTTTCAATTGCTTATTTGCACAATTTGTTTTGTGTATGTAATTGTACGACAATTAATTATTCTTAGTCATAGCTTATAATTATTATTTTGTTTTGTTATTTGAAAGAATTCTACTAGTTTTATATAAGTTTCTACTTAGTACAAGTATCTTGTTCTCATGTTTTTAAGGGTATACGTGGTGGAATAGCTGTTGAGCTAAACTTCGCCTTTTAGATTAAGAAATTGTATTTCGTTTTTCTAATAAAGACCATTTATTACTATTATTATTTAAATTCATAGTAATAGTGTTGTTATCACTCTACTTAGGTAGTCTTATAGTTTCTTTAAATATACGTACTAAGAAAAAAAATTATGGTAAAAAATGATAAATATTTTCCTATTAGATGTCTCTTTCTAGAAAATGGTCACCTTAAGTAGTATTTTTTGTGATACTAATTAGTAAACGGTAAACAGCAATAACAGAAGCTGCAAATGCTTCATTTTGAAAAAACTGTATGTACAATAAATCAGTAACGTCCGAGAGATAGTATAAACAGAAACCACGAATTGTAAAAAATTAACACTTTTCGATAGGTAATCGATTATTATCACACAGGGAGAGAGGAGTTTTCTTATTATTTAAAATATATGTCGATCACCACATAACTTCGACATGAGTGATGTAGTGAGGTAATTCGTTTATGAAGTACCGAGTTTATGTTGTACTTTGTCCTACAATGTATAATATAAGGTTATAGTTTCCAGATGCACAATATGCACATGTTATCTGATGACTACACCCTGGTATTATTTATTTTCGTCAATGTTTCAAAAAGAATTTAAGTAAAATGAGAGTTATGTGTAATTAAGTATCAGAAGATTAATTATTTTTAGCTCTAGTGGATTCTAATTAGACCGCAAAATATATTCTCAGTAAATGTATTAATCTGATATGTTACAAATGAAAAATAGCTCAAATTTTACCTATTATGATTATTTGCTCCTCTTGGTTTATTCAGGAAAAATAAATGTTTCAACTATATTTTGAATTCACAGGTTGTCTCGTAATAACGTGCAGAAAATTTAACTACCAATTTCTTATCGAAAATAAAGGTGGGGTCTTCATATAAAATTTTTCAAAATAAGACGCCCTTGTCCAAAAAATGTTTTTTAATTTCTATCTGAAAATAACGTAATAGGAAGAAAAATACGAAATTTGGCACATCTCGGTCACTAATGAAAATTCATCTATCTAGCGTGTATATAATGGGTAATATTAACTATCTTTCTTATAATTTTGTAAATATATTTCTGTTTGCTATGTTTTCTTTCAATTAAAAAGAATAACTAATCATTTAGAAACTTATTTACCTCTTAACAAAATTTCGTAAAATCGACTGTTAAAAAAAAAATTAAATTACGTCTGCCTAAGTGATCAATCAAAAGCGACGAGCGCTATAATATTAGTCAAAATACTAAGCAGGCTGGTATCAAATTATCATTTTACAGTATTATTTATTTATTTATTCAGTAAAATATCCAACGGGGATGTAACCCAATTACAGGATAAGTACAACACACAAGTAAATAGTAGTTTTGAAGATAATTGATTGAAATTTAGGATATACTACATACATAATAAACGACACTTTTTGACATACAATTCATTATTTTTCACTTCCGATTTCGCCGGAAGTGAGACTAACTTTCGATTTTTAAATATATTAATTGTATTAAATGTATTTCCAACAAGATGGCGCTCCTGCCCATAATTCAAGGATAGTAATTGATTACCTTCAACGCAGATTCGGAGAATGGCCCTGTGAGGTGGCCTCCAAGGTCATCTGATTTAACGCCCCTTGATTTCCTTGTTTGGGGTCATTTAAAAAATATTGTCTATGTAACCGCCGCGCCGTTGCAACCCGTGAAGACCTGGAGCTAAGAGTAAGACGAGCAATTAATAGCATAACGACCCAGCAAATGGTGAAGGTTCTTCGAGAAGCAGCTATGCGAGTTCAGGAGTGCATTAACGTTAACGGACAGCACTTTGAACAACTGTTGTAATGTTTTGTGTTAATTTTTTGTATTCCAAAACCACCTTATGTGTAACAAGGTAATTCGAACAAAATTGTATTTTCTTATTTTCTTTTAGCTGTAATTTTGTTTGTATTTATCGCACGTTTTAATACGACATATGAATACATTCCTTATTAATAGTACTAATAAATGGTACCACGGTATCGATATGGTTCCATTAAAAAAATGAGTTTTGCCCCAAAAACAATTTTGGTGAATTTTATTTGCTCATAAATCACGTAATTCAGTGTTTTTAATGGGATTTAGATTTTTGTAGCATTACACGGGTCGTTTAGAATAAATTGGAACCGTCATGGCACATTTGTGTGGAAAACTAAAAATTATTGTTACATTTATTCACCTTTTAGGAAACACCCTGTGTGAATCCGTGGGTTCTAAATAATTTCAACAAGAGATAAACACCACTAACACTTTATTTAACAATTTACTGACTATACAATACTTCAAACATTCAAAATGACTTTATTTACTTCTTATTTAACCTCACTTTTTACCGAACGTGTCACTTCTCAAATAATCTTCTTCATAAAACTTCCCCCTCCGCGCTGGTAATCGCGCCTTATATACTCCGAAATTGACTCTCTAGATTTAACCAGAATCTTCTCCAACCACAATCTAGAAAAGTCCTTGGTTCTTTCTAGAGTCTTTCCAGTCACTATCAGTAGGCATAGGCGTATCATCTCCAGTTCCAAGGGGTGTAATTCATAACATTATATTATTAAAAAACAATGATGTTTGAAATGTCACTTATTTGGCATCGTTGGATTCAGAAAATTATGCAGAATTCAAAAATGCAATAATATATAAGGTGTTCCATTTAAAAATCGAAACTTAGTGTCACTTCCGGCGAAACCTGAAGTGAAAAAAAATCAATTGTATATCAAAAAGTGCCGCTTATTATGTATGTAGTATATCCAAAATTTCAATCAATTACCTTCAAAACTAATGAAGAAAAGGGGGTATACCACGATCCTGTTACACCCGGTATATCGAGCACAAGCATGTACCTAAATATATAATATAAGAAAGAAAGAAAGAAAAACAGATATAAATGTATGTACCGCTATGACCATTTGGTGCTTGTAAATCAATTTCAGACAAAAATTAAAAACCGTTTTTTTGGGTAGAAATGTATGTACCGATATGACCATTTGGTGCTTATAAATCATTTTCAGATAAAAAAAATTTTGCACACCCCTTTAAGAGGTGTAGCTGGATAGGAAAGGCTTATTTTGAAAAATATTATATGAAAAACCCTCCTTCATTTCGGATAAGGAACTGATAGTTAAATTTTTTGAAATTTATTACGGGACACCCTGTATATCTCAGCGATTTCGATTAATTTTGTTACGAAAATATGCACCTTGGGGGATGTTCAAGGTCGGTGAATACGAATACAATATTTAAGTTTCAACCGATTTAGAGTGAAAAATCATTCAAAATTTATGGAAAAAGTATAAACATATATTTGACATTAATTTCTTGTCAATTATTTTCTAAATCCATAGGAAATGAATGGTTCATTCCTTCAAATCTTGAAAATACTTAATAAATAATTTGACAGATCATTAGCTTATTTGTTAAATGAAAATTTAAAATAAAAAAATCGGAAATATTTATAAATTTGTGACTTTGGCACTGATTTTCATTGGGAAATCCCATATATTTTAGTAAAAATATGTTTTGTGATGAAAATTATAAGAAAATAAAAAAAGCATCTTAAAATTTGTAACTTTAGCATCTAAAAGTTGATTTGGTGGAATACTACAGTTTTGTCCCACCGTGCGACGCCTTTAACATCGATAAAACTTTATGTAGCGGTTTATAGCGATATAACTATACGTTGGTGTCCTGTCAGTGCTGTTAAAAGCAAATAGCAATTTATTACTAATAATGATTAGTGCAATAGTGTCAAAAATGGGGTTTAATTGGCTGCAATGTTAAAGAGTGAAATACTCGAATGTATTATCACTAGTGCCTAGAATTTTATCGGTGATTTTTTTTTGAGAACGTGGTTGCCTAATAATATAAATAATGTAACACTTTTAACAAAGCGTCACCAGATAACTCTGATCAAATATAGTGTTTTAGCGTATTTAATATTTGATAATAAACTTTCAATTTAAATAAATTATAAAACTTTTGTTAACTTAGTTAAAAAAACATAGATACAATTTAAAAGCACGAGTGGTCTTTGGGGAAAATACACAAATAAATTAATTAAATACATGAAACATATCTTTATCATAAACTTTTGCCGATCTTTGTTTCCAGATGCTCTCTGAATATATGTTGGGATTTATTGATCTGTTATTTTCAATACCATTATTTGTGCCACAAAAATATACATTTCCAAAGTGACACATTTGGTGAAAAGCGATGTAGGTATAAATATTTAGTAAATGCAACTGCAGAAACTTAAAAACCCACAAAATTTTATCTTCGATGTATGTAGGACGGGTTCCTTGACAACGAAAAAACAGAATAGCACGCTGCCGATGTATAGTGGAGTCAAATAGTGAAAAAAAGGTCGGATTGGCAAATTTTTAAAGATGGAACGCGACACGGTGGAAAGTGTTTGTATTGGTAAGAATAATAAAATTCCGAAATTTCTCCTTCCGAGAAGGGGTGCAACCATGTTTATTTGGCCAAAAGGGGTATTTTGGACATTTTTATGGGTGAATTTAGAAAAAAAAAATGTTTATCACCAGTTCCCCAATGAGTTAAGGAACCAAAATGGTGTCCTTTTATTGTCAATGTTGAGGGAACTTCCATTTTAAATTTGGCGACGATCCGACCATCCCCTCTTCTGATATAGATGTATATTTATAAAAAAAATAGAAATAATTAAATTTCGGCTAGTTTGGTCGAAACTTGACCGAGTTGGCTGAAAAAGAAAGTAGTTGTTATCACACAAAAACTGCCCTCCAAATTTCAGCTAAGAATATTGAACAGTTTTGCTGAAATTTCAGTTTCAGTCAAATTTTTTGAACATTTCAAATCCAAATATCTTCTGTCCTATGAGTCAAGTCGAAACGTGCTTGGCGGCAAAAGATAGCTTATTTTATGTACTTTTATATGAAATTAGTCAAAATTATTTTTTTTTCAACGTTCGACAGTTTTTTAGTCATTTCCGGTATATACAGGGTGGCTACTTTTTATATTAAACAGTATTGCTATCTCGTAAACCACAGCAATTATAAAGTCGGTTAAATGGGAAAAAACTTTCGTATTTTGGGGGGTCAGTAAAATGGGCTATAAAAATTAAAAATATTCCTACTGGTTCCGGAGACATCACGATAAAACCCGAAATAGCTCATTTTCTGTTTTTTCTCTAGCGCTGTTAGTACGAAAAAAAATTAAAAAAATCATTTGAACGTTCTGTTATAAATTGACTTTGCTGCAAGTGGTCGTATTTAAATTTTTATTACAACGTTTCGTCTCTCCAGGGCCACCATCAACAATATTTTTTTAAATATGGACCTGTCTTTTTTATTTAAAATGTTTAAAGCATTTGAAATGCTAAATTCGTGGGTATGTCACACTTGACAATTTTACAACGTTTCGTCAGAAAAATTATCACCTTTCATTTTATTGGCATTGCCTTCACAAAACGGTTTTGCTTGTTAAGCAATATAAGGCGTGACTCATCATTTGAAACTTTAAAAGTTTATTTTATGAACAGTTCAATCTATTAACTAACTTTACTAGTCTAGTTCTGTTCAATATTATTGTGGAAAATGGGCACGAAATAAAACATCATTATCAACTTAACAATTGTATTTCTTTAAACAATAAATAAAATTTATGAAAACATGGTAACTTGGTGTGTGAAAAGATACACTCAATATTATCCACTTTTTTTCAGTGTGCCTTGAAATATAAAATAATTTCATTAAATGTCATTTTATTATAGTTTATCGTATTGGTGAAATCAATTTATAACAAAATATTCAAATGGTTCTTTCATTTTTTTTTGTAAAAACAGCGCTAGAGAAAAAACAGGAGAAAAGGGGATCGGATCGTCGCCAAATTTGAACTGGAAGTTCCCTCAACATTGACAATAATAAAAGGATACCATTTTGGTTCCTTAACTCAGTATGGAACTGGTGATAAACATTTATTTTTCTAAATTCACCCCTAAAAATGTTCAAAATACCCTTTATTGACCAAAAAAACATGGTTGCACTCCTTCGCGGAGGGAGAAATTTCGGAATTTTATCATTCTTACCAAAACAAACACTTTCCACCGTGTCGCGCTCCATCTTCAAAAATTTTCCACCTAAATCACTATTTGACTCCACTACTAGTTGTATTACTATTAATATTGACATTTGATTGATGCAATTATCTCAAGATGCGGTCTTTCATTAGCTATCATGTTAATAAGTGAAATAAGCTATAAATTTAATAAAAAAGGTTGTAGGTAAGTTTTTGATAGCATGATACATGTTATTTATGAATATTCATCGAATATGGACTTAGTCGATAAAATTTCATATTACGTCGACAGTAAACACACAAAATCAAAGGCAACTAGATGAGCGGTTGACTTGATATGGCCCAATTTTTAGGCACGATCCACTACTATTGCGTGAAATACGAAAAATGCTTGATACAATACGTTTTTTCGAAAACAGTGGAAGAATTTCGTAATAAAAAAAGGATCCTGGTAATAATAAAACAGGAACAGGAAGTTTCATAGCTTTTAGGCTTTAAGAAAGCTGTCTTGGTATTTTTTACTAACTGCAATATTTGCGAAAAAAAACAACTGCATTTTAAAATTTATTTTTTAAATAAACAAATGAAGCAATTTAATTAGGAAGAATAACATTTTCGAATAATTATTTCCTTCACTCTTAAGATTATCACCTCAAATTTTGCAAATATAGAATAGTAGTTTTCTATCTATTTTTAATGGCTGTCACCATTTATAATAAAAAAAACAGTGTACAATAGTGGCAGTTCAGATGAAATATTACGACAGAAGAGGAAATAGCAAGGTTAGTTAATAATCTGGAACATATAGGACCGAGATCATTAATCGAATGCGGGAGATATTAAGAATTGTGAATCCTCATGTCTACTGCCAATCAATTTTTCTTCCGGAGTTAGAATATGGAACAGCCTATTCTGTTCTAGAAAACATTCAAGTATATCTGTATTAACTAAAGATAAAACGACTCACAATATTAGTTACGTATTTGTATTAACAGCAATAATGCTGTGGAAACTTGAGATAGCATAGTTCACTAATTGAAGTTTCTTTCGTTGATTGCTTCGTTGTGTATCGAGAGATGTCTGAAAATTCAACATGTAATATAATACTAATAATATTGTAGAAGACAGTTAGAACTGGCATGAAAAATAATGATTTCCTGTTTTAAAACAGGCCGAAAGATATGATATTACACGTTGCTTTTATAATGTGGACCATTCTGATAAAATCATTAATAAAATAACAATTTTACACAAAGCGAAAGACAATTTCTATTCTGTAAACCATAAAATATAGTGGTTTGGATGAAAAATGAAACAACATGATCTGGTTGAGCAATTTTAATGAAATTTTCTCCCTGTATTGTACTAAAGTGATTGAAAGTCTGTTTACGTTTGTTGAAACATTTCCCTTAAACGGCGTAGCGATTTCGATGAAAATGACTTGTAAACTGCATAGTATTAGGCCAGTTAGTACAGACTTCTATAGTGAAAAGTTAGACAAAAATTGCGAAAGACTTTAATCTTTGAGGCAATATTGGAGGAGGCAAAAAATAATAATTCCAATTTTTGCACCCTTCTCTGCCCTCCCGGAACATTAACAAATTAACAAAAAAACGTAAATTTGAAACAACATTTCGAAAAAATTTAAGAAGTTTATGAAAGCTTTGGAGCTTTGGAACATTTTAATAATTATTAGACATCTTCTATTAAGTTTGCACCCTGCTGCGATGACCGTAACATTGCAAGTAGTTGTTGAAAAAAATTGAGAATGGTATGCAGATGATTGGTTATGCAACAGAAATAAATCACAAACCCGCTTGTAATTTTGCATAACTTCTACTTCGGAAGGTTTATTTCACAATTTTCTTATCTGGCATGGACACGATTTTAACGTATTAAATAGTAAGTGGGGTTCTAAATAATTGCGAAAGTCTTAAATTCTGGTTGCGAATGTTTGTTACACATAAATTGCATCGTCTGATTTAGCAACCTCGTAAATGTCCCGGAACTTATTTAAATTACCTATTATTTAAATAATGAAGTTAGTTACTAAAGCATAAAAAAATTAGAAAATAGGTGCAAATTTCATAATAATAATAATACTTTATTAACCATTCAAGATACAAATAGTACATATGGCAATTCAAAGTGTACATGAATGTATGTATAGATTACAATTCATGAAATTTATCAATAAAATTAGTAAACTAAAAACCAGAGTAAATGAAGTAGGTATATGTGACAAATCAACAAAAAACACATGAATCGACGGTAAAGAATACAGTTCATATAAAGTTATTTAACAAATTTTCTGAACTAAGAATACTAAGATGTAGTCAAAGCTTAGTCAGTTAATATATAAAACAAAATTAACAACAAATTTAAGACAAAGTACGTGTGCATACATAATATGTGATCTACTAAGTAGAACAGATAACATCATTTACCTTCAATAAAATCGGATATTGTGTATTAGCCCTTATTCGATAGATATTCTTTTAGTTTTATTTTAAATTTTAATTTGCTTGGAATATCACGAAGATTTTTTGGGAGAGCATTGTATAGGGTGATACAGTTATATATAGATGATCGTTTAAATAAGCTTTTATGGTGATTCGGTACACATAAGAGATCGCCATCTCTCGTTGGTTGGTTATTTTTTGTAAAGGTTAGACATTTTAGGATGTAGATGGAGGGTGTTGTAAGAATACGTTTTTCTATAAATATTTTTCTACGATTTTAACTATAACATTGCAAAAAATGCCTTATTCAATTTATTACATACATGCTCTATACGTCTACACCAAGAGAGCTTGGAATCAAGTAAGGTGCCGAGTGATTTGACCGAATCCGATAGCACAATATCATTGACCATGAAGTTTTCTGCGACGGTCTTTTGAATGTGAAAGTTTAGGCAAACTGTCTTTTTTTCATTTAAAATCAACTTGTTTCTTTGACACCACGCACTTAATGATTCTATAATATTGTTGACCTTAATGTGAAGCTCTTCGGGTGTAGCAGCTGACACGGTGATTGTTGTGTCATCCGCAAACATTGTTACATTCAAATAATATATTCAAATACCTCTGTGCAACTTCACAAATCATCTAGAATATATGTTACCTGTTTTCGCCTTCCTTTTGAGATATTTTGCAATTTCATTCTCCATAAGAAAATCCGGAAAGTGTTGCAAATTTCTTATTGTTTTAACTATGTCGATATATATAGCTTCAGATCAATTTGCAACCCATGTATTAATACCGAACATAACTTAAATAAATGAAATTGGCCAAGCCAGAGCTGTGATTGAGCGTGATTTCATTTATTTAAGTGATGTTCCGTTTTAATAAATGGGTTGCAAATTGATCTAAAGCTATATATATATCGATATAATTAAATCATAACAAATTTGTAACACTTTCCGGATTTTCTTATTGACAATAAAATTTTAACTTAATTGCAAAATGTTTCAGAAGGAAAGCGAAACAGGTAAAATATATTCCGGATGTTTTGTGAAGTTGCAAATTCATAGGAGTATTTGAATATGTTATTTTAATGTTATATGAAATTTGCACCCATTTTCTAATTTTTCTATGCTTGACTACCTAACTTAATTATTTAAATAATAGGTAGTTTAAATAAGTTCCGGGACATTTATGAGGTTTTAAATTCAGGTTTAAGACTTTCGCAATTACTTAGACCCCCACTGTTTAATACGTCAATATCGGGTCCATCCCAGATAAAAAAAAATTGTGAAAGAAACCTTCCGGGGTAAAAGAAGTTATGTGAAATTACACGCGGGTTTCTGACTCTATTCTGTTGCATAATCAATCATCTGCATACATTTTCCAATTTCTTTCAACAAAATATATTACAATAGAGTTAATAAACAATTATTTGCAATGTTACGGTCATTGCAGCAGGGTGCAAACTTAATAGAAGATGTCTAATAATGATTAAAATGTTCTCCAAGGTTTTCATAAATTTCGGAATCTTTTCAAAATATTATCGCAAATTTACGTTTTTTATTAATTTAACAATGTTTCGTGGCGCGGAGAAGGGTGCAAAAACGGATTTATTATTTCTTTACACCCTCGAATATTCCCTTAAAAATAAAAAATTTTCTCAATTTTTCGTATCTTTTTTACTATAATGACTGGCCTATATGGGTCGATGGTAGTTCCATATTAGCTTCAACAAATTATGTCCAGCTTAAAGTGAGCGAAAAACGCAACATGTATTCCTCTTATTCAAAACATTTTAGATTCTGGCGAAGTCGCCAGGGCATACATTTATTAAAATTAGTAATTATATATTTTCAGACAATTTCGAGAAAAGAATATTTGATACATAGTTGACAATATTGCCAAGGAGGAAATCTACTATAGTTTTATTGAAATTTATTCAGGAGGATCACTCTAAAAAAAACCGCTGCCTAAGGAATCACTACTTCCACATCCAGATTCTTCATCCAAATCACTTTAAAGGAAACATCTTGACTATATTTGCACTCTAGTATGTGGAAATTATTGGTCATAGAATTTTAATATTTGGGGCAGATGTCATAGAAAAGTTTGAGGAATTGGTTTCCATCATGTACGTTAAAAATGAAGTTTCTAGTTTACCGTACTTATTTTCCACTATTCACAACCTACCACCTCCCACCCCTTCAATGCAGTCATCTCAATCAGATGTCACTACAATACATACGTGTACTAACTTTCAAGTGAATATCTCAATTTGATGTTATCAATCCCATTAATAATGAAGCGGAGGTGGTGGAGTTTGAAAAATATTAGAAAGAAATCTGAGGCCTTGGTTTCTAGTATATACACCGAATCCCACATTTCTGTACTCTTACCAGCTTGATTTACTTATTGTTAACCCCAACCCTTCTACGGAATCATCCCAAAATATAATCTAGTTCCATATGTCGTTATAATACATACGTCTACCAAATTACAAGTGAATATCTCAATTTTATTTTATCAATCCCTCTAATAATGTAGTAAGGGTAGTGGAAGGGTTGAAAAATATTATTAAAAAATCTGAGGCCTTAGCTTCTAGGACATACACCGAATTTCAAGTTGCAGTACTCTTACCAGCTTGCTTTACTTATTTTTCCCTATTTACCTCTACTTACCCCCATTCCTTCAATGCAATCATGTCAAAATATAATCCAGTTTTAGATATAGTTATAATACATAAATGTACCAAATTTCAAGTGCAAATTTAAATTTAATTTTATCAACTCTTTTAATAAGGGAGATGGAAAATACTAATGTAATGTAATACTAATGTAAAAACTAATGTAAAAACCTGAGACCTTCGCTTCTAGTATATACACTAAATCCCAAATTTCTGTACTTTTACTAACTTGCTTTACTTATTTTCCCCTATTTAACCCCCAACCCTTCAACGGAATCATCTCAAAGTATAATCTGGTTCCAGATGTCGTTATAATACATACGTGTACCAAATTTCAAGTGAATATCTCAATTTTATTTTATCAACCCTTTTAATAAGGGAGTGGGTGTGGTGGGGGTTGAAAAATATTATAAAATAATCTGGCGCTTTGGCTTCTAGTACATAACCGAATTTCAAGTTTCTGTAGTATTACCAGCTTGCTTTACTTATTTTCCCCTATTTAACCCCCAACCCTTCAACGGAATCATCTCAAAATATAATCGTTTTCCAGATGTCGTTATAATACATATGCGTACTAAATTTAATGTGAATATCTCAATTTCATTTTATCAACCCATTGAATAATGGAGTAGGGGTGGTGGGGGGCTGAAATATATTATTAAAAAATCTGAGGCCTTGACTTCTAGTACATACACCGAATTTCAAGTTTCTGTACTCATACCAGCTTGTTTGACTAATTTCCCCCTATCTGTCACTAAATAACCCCCAACCCTTCAACGAAATCATCTCAAAGTATAATCTAGTTCCAGATGTCGTTATAATTCATACGTGTACCAAATTTCAAATGAATATCTCAATTTTTTTTATCAACCCTTTTGATAATGAAGTAAGGGTGGGGTGGGGTGTTGAAAAATATTATAAATATTCTGAGACCTGGGCTTCTAGTACATACACCGAATTTCAAGTTTCTGTAGTCTTACCAGCTTGCTTTACTTATTTTCCCCTATTTACCCCTATTTAACCCCCAACCCTTCAACGGAATCATCTCAAAATATAATCTAGTTCCAGATGTCGTTATAATACATACTTGTACCAAATTTTAAATGAATATCTCAATTTTATTTTATCAACCCTTTTAATATTGGAGTAGGGGTGGTGGGGGTTGAAAAATATTATAAAAAAATCTGACGCTTTGGCTTCTAGTACATACACCGAATTTCAAGTTTCTGTAGTATTACCAGCTTGCTTTACTTATTTTCCCCTATTTACCCCTATTTAACCCCTAACCCTTCAACGGAATCATCTCAAATTATATCTATAATGTCGTTATAGCACATACGTGTACCAAATTTCAAATGAATATCTCAACTTTAATTTATTAACCCCATTAATTGGGTTGGGGTGGTGGGGGGATGAAAAATATTATAGAAAAATATGAGTCCTTAACTTCTAGTACATACACCGAATTTCAAGTTTCTGTATTCTTACAAGCTTGCTTTACTTATTTTCCACTATTTACCCCTATTTAACCCCCAACCCTTCACCGGATATCCTCAAAAAACAATCCAGTTCCAGATCTCGTTATAATATATACGTGTACAAAATTTCAAGTCAATATCTTAAACCGTTCCGGAGAAAACGTGCGGACAAAAAAAAGTTACAGACAGACAGACAGACAGACAGACCGACAGACAGAAAATTTTTTTTCGCTCAAATTTAAAATCTCGACGTTTCATGACATTCTAAACCTATTTCACGAATAAAAATTTTTGAAATTTTTTTTGCGATTACTATACTTCCAATCCACTACGTGGATGTGGAAGTAATAACTGAGACACGTAGGAAGAAAATAACATTTTTGTGCAGCCGGACGCGAAGTGAGTATTTTGCATTTTTAAAACTGTCCGCGAAAGTCAATTTCTCGGCCGTCACTCTTAGTAACGGCCCCCAAACTAAAAGTCACTTTTATAATTATTGACATTTAATTAACTTCAAAATTGACATCTCCAAAATGCGATAACCAAAAATTGTTATTCTTTATTAAACAGAATTAGTCATTATTTCCAAATTCACAAGAAATGCATAAATTATTTAAGATCAATATTAACATTAATGGTACAGTTTTTGTTATTATTGACATTTACTCCTGAAGCTGAAGCTGAATTAATTATTCGTATTGCCCCTTACATTTTTCAGGTATTAAATCCGAGGGTACCGAATTAACGGTGCTTTTTATAGTCCGGACGGTAACCTACACGAATGGATCTCACCTTGCATTTTATGCTCAAGCGTTGAAAGGTACACTTGTTCGTTAGACCCTACCCTTTGATATAAGAAATGTTGCCACGGTCGGGGCTGTCGTGGGTGCCCTGTTATAGCATGGTTGCCTACCATCAGGGGTAAATCCGCATTTTCGCTTGTCTTGGAGCTAATAAGTGTCGTGTAGGGCTGAAATTTGTTACACATGCTGCATTTGGGATGTTTAAGGTCATAAGCAAGTGTGCCCATTTATTCAAAATGGCGGTGAGGAAAATGCATAAAGTGAGGACTCGTTTCTTATGTTTTTGGGATCACTGATTTCAAATAATCATCTTTTTAGTACACGAGGTTGAAAATAATGACACGGCGAATAAGTCTATTTGCCAGTATGTAATAAGGAGATTGAAAATGTTGAAAAAGCAATGGAAACTCTGGAAACATTTGTCGTTTTAACGTCTAGTGCGTAATTGAAATGTATCAACATTGAACCATTTTAAAAACTACATATTATAAATTACATCAAATGAAGAACTGTTTCATTTTTTCATAACCGTGTCTTGTGACACTGTGAACGAATGCCGAAGAGTGCTATTTACCAAACACGATCGTCAGCTGGAATCCATTTCACCAAGTGATGCTGTAGGATAGCATGCCAGGCGCACTTTCCTTCAAAGCCAAATACGAAGACCGTCGGACAATGGGAAAAATGTGCCCTTTTTTTGAACAAAAATTTGCCGACAATAGATATATCCATCAATTTAAATTAAAAAAAAATGGAAAATGTCCTTAAGACATTGGACTTTACAGTAATGCTGCGGCAAAATGGCCTTTGAGTTAACCCAACATAAAAATCGCGGATATTTCCTTTTATTCCGCGGTTACCTTTTTGGTCGAGAGTCGCAAACAAATGAAGTAGTGTTCATGTAGATTGGGTACCAAATTAATTTTTATGGGATCCTAAGTTAAATGCTTTAGTTTCTTGAATCGCTTTCAACGTATGAACCATAACCTTTTTAAGGGGTTAAAATATGAGTCCAAGGTTTAAGGTGGTGAAAATTCGAGATTCAAGTGAAAGAAAGTTTAAGTGATCAAACGTTGTTCTTCAGGGTTTTTTGATGCAGATCTCATCTTAATTTTACTCGAATCCTACCGATCCTTCAAAGAAATGAAAACAGGGGTTGATCTATGACCACCCTGTACATTTTTCAATAATAGTATAATAGGTGCATATGCCTAATATTATTGCCATCTGTCACATTTTCAATTCCACATACACGTAATGGAGTGGAAGTATAGTAGTGGTTAAAATTTTTTATTTTTTTTTCAATTTTTCAAAAATGTTTTTAAAAAAATTTTCAATTTTTTTTTTCTGAAATAGGTTTAGAATGCCATGATGACATGTGGAAATTTTAAATTTGAGCAAAAAGGAAAGTTTCCTTCTATTCTAGTGGTATTTTTTTTGAATTTTTTTTAGAATGCCATGAACCGTGAAAATTTTAAATCTGAGCAAAAAAAAAAATTTTCAATTTATTTTAGTGGTAAAAATTTTTTCAAAAATGTTGGTGAAAAAAAAAATTTTTTTCTCAAATAGGTTTAGAATGTCAGTCACGTCAAACGTGAAAATTTTAAATTTGAGGAAAAACAAAATTTCCATCTATTCCAGTGGTAAAATTTTTCCAAAACGGTAAAAAAAATGTTGTAAATTTTCTTTTCTGAAATAGGTTTGGAATGTCATGAAACGTGGAAATTTTAAATTTGAGCAAAAAAAAATTTTTTTCAGCTATTAATACCAAGTGATAAATAGATTAAATTTTTTTGCAAAAAAATGTTTAATCAAAATAGTTTTTAAATTTATTTGAATAGGTTTAGAATGCCATGAAAGCGTGAAAATTTTAAATTTGAACGAAGGAAAAAAAGTCAATCTGTATTAGTGGTAAAATTTTTTCAAAAATAGTTTAAAAAATTTAACATTTTTTTTGAAATAGGTTTAGAATGCCATGAAACGTGGAAATTTTAAATTTGAACAAAGACAAAAACATTTTTTCGTGGTAAAAAATTTTTCAAAAATGTTGGTGAAAAAATTGTTTTTTTCTGAAATAGGTTCAGCGTGTCATGAAACGTGGAAATTTTAAATTTGAGCAAAAAAAAATTTTTTTCATTATTTATTCCCTTTAGACGATCCACCCTGTATATTTTCCAGTGAAAGTTCTACCAGTTCTTCGCTGACAGTAGGGTCAACTACCTACCAAATTTGACTGCTCTCCGTCAAGTAGCTTTTTAGTAAATGCACCAACAGACAGACAGACAGACAGACAGACAGACAGACAGACTGACGGAATTGAAAAACCTATATTTTCGTAATCTCCGTGATCTGAAACATCAGAATTCGAAAAAATCTCGGAGGGTGATTTTTTCTCGAATACAATACTTCCCTTCGGTATGCGAGGGAAGTAAAATATACACAGAACTTTTTTCACCATTTTTGAAAAAATTTTACCACTAAAATAGATGGAATTTTTTTCCTTTGTTCAAATTTAAAATTTTTACGTTTCGTGACATTCCAAACTTATTTCGGAAAAAAAATTGCAAAATTTTATTACCATTTTGGAAAAAAAATTTACCACTAGAATAGATGGAAAAAAATTTGTTTTGCTCAAATTTAAAATTTTCACGTTTCATGACATTCTAAACCTATTTCAGAAAAAAAAATTTGGATCTATTTTTCACCAACATTTTTGAAAAAATTTTTACCACTAAAATAGATGTAAAAATTTTTTTTTGCTCAAATTTAAAATTTTCACGTTCCATGGCATTCTAAACCTACTATAGAATAGAAGGAAACTTTCCCTTTTGCTCCATGCACAAATAAAGAGGGAAGTTCTGTGTAAATACCTTTACCGATTTTTATTCACATGATTTCACTCCTATGCATTCAGACTAACCTAACTAACAGTTTTAAGCCTAATACTTACAAAATTTATGTGATAAAACTAAAAGTTCTAACACTAACATTATCTGCGAATAAAGGAGTCATGGTTGTTATTAGGAAGCATTTCCGAAATAATTGTTAACACTGAATCTGAATCTGGCCGCAGTTTTCCGCAACATTACTCTAAAATACAATGTCTTAAGGGTATTTTTTATTTTTCTTTATTTAAATTGATTGATATGTCAACTGTCGGAAGATTTTTGTCCAACAAAGAGGCACTTTCTTCCCACTGTGCGTCGCTTCAGCGGATACAGCACAGCACCCTTCAGGTCCATAAGATTTTGGATGAAAAAAATGTGGCAGTATTTGGGAACCCGTGCGGCGTACAATGCCTGTAGCCTCAGAAGCGTGCAAAGTCTTAGTTAAGTGTAGCTGTAAAGCGGGCTGCATTGCAAATCGTTGTAAGTGTCTCAAAAACAACCTGAAATGCTGTGATCTATGCAAATGTAGTTGTGTCACTCGGATTAATGCCCAATGCACAGGTACTATTTACTGGCATTGGTATGAAATGAAAGAGTTATCCCACCATTATTATAAGAAACCTGGCATATCAATTTATTCGCCCTGTCATTATTTTCGACCTCACATACCAAAAACATGATTTTTAGAAGTCAGTGACCCCAGTAACAGATAAAATGAGATCTCACTCGAAGAAATGCAGTAGAGTAAACTTTTCGGAAAATAACGTTATTTTAAGCATTTCCCCCACCGCAATTTTGAAAAATGGGCTGTGGGCCCAGGGACACTTGCTTGTGATCTTAAACAACCTAAATTCCGCAGGTGTACCAAATTTCAGCCCTCCACGGCACTTATTAGCTCCAATACAAGCGAAAATGCGGATTTACGTCTGAAGGTAGGCAACCATGCTATAACAGGGCCCCCGCGAAGGCCACCATCGTGGCAACATTTCTTATATCAAAGGGTAGGGTCTAACGAATAAGTGTACCAAATTTCAACGCTTGAGTATAAAATGCAAGGTGGATTCTCTTATCCTTTGGACTATTAGCTTCGAAGGAGTGCAAGAAATTGAAATATTATTATCGCTGTCAGACATATTTAAGATTTTTCAAGAACTGTCAAATTGTTTTGTACACATACAGAATATACCATTCCCATAGAAACGCTGTGATATTAAGACCATCGCTAAATATTGCATTAACGGTGGTATCATTTTCAGCATCTAACTATAATTTACGGTTGCACAAATAATAGTGTCGGCCGCGAATTTTTCTAGCGCACTCGGGATTATCTTACTTCGGCCGCAAGCCGCCTCGGCGATAATTTTTCTCTCGGTACGCAAAAAGAAATTACGCAGCCTTGGTATAAAAACAACTATTGAATGAAGGTGACACTACTTCTGGGATGAAACCAGATTTAGATTTTAGTTTAAAAAATATATAGGATGGTCATTCAATATAAATAGTTAATAAATAAAACAGGAAAATTTTGTGAAAATGCCTTTAAGGATTCTTTTATTAGGCATTTGATTTCAGCATCTTCTGAAATGGATTTCCATATTTTTTTCAAAATTGCCTATTAAACATTTTTATTAGGTTCTGATATTTAATTAAGTCGAATAGGTATAAAGCTAAGTATATCAGTGAAAAGTTTTTTTATCGTCAATAATATATTGTTGCCCTTACCATCAATAAACAAAATACTGAGAAAGTATTCGTGCCAACGAGGCACATTTTAGAGATCAAGGATTATTGGGCGCTGCAGCTATAAATAAAAGCATAGAGTTTTTGCGTGTCATCCGATCAAACAATGTGAAACTTAATATACGCATGAAGAAGTAAGTAACAGTATACTGTTTAAATTTGTGTCCATTTCATTAAAGCTTTGGAGTGGGAATTTATTTCCTAATGCTATTATACTAGGAAAAGAAAATCTGAAACAATAATTAGTGAAACTTCAAACTTCTTTATTACAAGAAGATTGTCAGATGTAGTTGAATTATTTAATTATGTGGTGTGTTGTTTTGAATATAAACGTATGCGTTAATATGTTTCACTTCGAAGATGACAGGATAACTATTAAAAACGATTTTGATCAATTAAGGCGAATTAGATGAAAATCGACCTAAACTGAAAAATGTAATGTATGCTTTCAACAATTTTTCACGAACAAAAGCACGTTTTTGATCGTGAAAAACTGTTTAAAACTCGGAAAATATGTACGTTAAAAAAAAAAAAATACGAGGGACCAAAATTATAAAGAGTGTCTTATTCCATACGTGTGAATTTTTAAATTTCATAGTTTACGAGATTTTCCATTCTCCGATGAGGGCCTACTTTTCATAGGAAGAACTTGGACAGAGTGCACTTAAGGAAACAGTCATAAAGGAAAATAGTCTTGTATTTTAATAACACATTCACCAGAATTTTTGTGGATTTTTTATCGTCACTTTATATTCCCCCTCCCCCCTTTTTGGAAAAATTCGAACCGAAATATCTTGGGAAAAACGCATTTATTCGAAAATTCTGCAAGAGTAAAAAGTTGCTATTTTTCGTCAAATTGTCTAAAAATTTTGTTTCTTAAAACCTCAATTTTGGTAGTTAACAAATCAGCAACAAAATCATTGTTCAAAAAAATTGTGGGTCAACAGCGGCAATATTTTTTCTGCGGAGTTGCCTATTAGGCACACAACCCCACTAAAGCTGATATTTGCCGTTGACGTTTAGAAGTGCGTCTTCTTCACTCTTATGCATTTTTTTCCTCCAAACTATCAACATATTATCCTCGCTTTGGTCGTCGATGTGGCAAAAATACGACTGCAAAGTCGGTTTTGGGGACAGAATCGAACAAAGCTGAGCTATTAGTGCGATGCCTATTTGCTTCCCGAACTATGTCTCAGAGGCTTAAAGAAATCAGTATTGTCCACAAGGGTTTACTGATTTTGGACCTCGCAGTCATTACCCTTAACGTGCCTGGGTGGTTATCATTCAATTGGACTAGTCATAATTTCCCCTGTATGGCTTTTGGAAGCTAGGCGCCTTTATGATGAGAGGTTTTATAATCGATATGACGTCCATCTAATGAAAAATATTTCTTTCCACTAGTATGTCGAAAAGTCCTATATTTCAGTACTAATTTAAGTTACGAAAATTCAATATTTTATAAAAAAGTGCCTAAATAATATTTCTGCATGTAAAAAGTTGTAAGTCAGTGTTATTAATACAAATTAGCCATATACCGTAGGTAAAATTTAGTACATATTATATATTATACTGGATTATAGGAAGTGGAAGAAGTTCTAGTTTTATGTTAATATTTTCTGTTTTGGTTGGTAACTGAGGTTTACAAGAGTAAAAAAAATACATATAAGGCGTTTATTATTATTACCATTACATATAAATAAGAAAGCCAGAAATTAAAAATGACTCAGTTTCAGCATATGTAAACAATAGTAGAAAAAACATGTGTGCAACACGTAGAAGAATTGTTTCTTCTGTTTGTCGTGTATTTTTTATCTCGATTTATTGTCTCGATCAGAAAGTACGGCTAATACGAAAACAAATAACTTTTCAGCATCTGTTGCAAAAATAGCTAGTTCAAGTGCATTGAAGTTTAATGGAAACATGAACTTAATAGAATGGACTGTGTGTCATCAAGTACTATAAGGACTGTAAGATTAGAGGATCGAATAATGACTAGTTTAACTTGTACATTTCTATTTATATTGTTCTTTCGATGCCCAATTATATAAATGAACAAATATATAAATAAAGAAAAAATGTTATTGAGAGGTAAACATACCTCGCAACCAAGTATTAAAGTCGGTATTCATTGTGCTAATATCTATAATCGCTCTAGCCATTCATGGAAAAAATATGGAACAGAATCCTGCTGAGAGTACATGGAACACACAAACCATGCAACAATTTGCCAAATTTGACAAAAATATATTCTATCCTTATTAACACGGACGATTCTTGTCACAACGACAATGTGGGAATAATCCTTTGTTTCTATCAGGCATTTTATTCATCAATGAAGCTTGTTTTACCAGAGAGTTTAATGTGAGTTTTCATAATAATCATATGTTGGTCTTTGAAAATGGCTTAGAATTTTTGAGAACATATGTGAGCATAAATTTAGCATGATCGCTTGAGTTAGAATTACTGATGATTATTTGATAGGTAAGGTAATTTTTGCTCTTTTGTTTCTTTACTATAAATTTTCAAGACGAACATTTTTGGAACAACTACTTTTATAATGGAAGATCATATTGGTAGACTAATATGAAACTTTTTGAATTAACAATATCGATAGAGAGGTTGACAGGATGACCTGCCTTCTCTCTCCCTAACTCGAACTAGATATATATTTATGTGTAAGGACATCTAAAATAGCTGATCAATACCGTAGATTATTTGAAATAGAATGGATGGCCACAATTTTGAAATACCGGGATTCTGTGACAAGACGTCTATAAGTGTGTATCGATGCAGAGGGAGGACATTTGGAATATCTACCGCAAATTTTAATACGTAAGATTTTCCTTGTTGTGCAATACATTTTTATTGATTATTAATTTTGATACACTTAGTGAAACCTTCCTTCGTATTTTATTAGATTCATCAAACAACAAACTGTGGTATATCACAAAGACAGAACCCTGTATGTCAAGAAGAGGGGCTCACTTGATTTTTATGTCTAGATATATTATGCTACCAGATAAATGTTAAAATTAATCCAATTTTTCACTTTCTTGGGTTTATTTGACACCTTCAGTTGTCCGGAATATCAATAGTTTTTGAGCTATTTGAGAATTTGTGATAATGAATCATTCTTAAACTGACCATTTACAGCTATGATACAGTAAGAGGATCAGATAATATTTCTATATATCGGCAGTTATTATTTGTAGGCATACTTATGTTCAATGCATCCTAAATAATTCATATTATACTATCAAAAAATAGTGGTCTTTCCTTCTATCAGAAATTTAGATCAAATTTAAACTGAATTTGATCTCATATTCAATATAAGAACTGCAGAAGAATGTCGAATCACGTCAGACTTATGTATCTTTAGTTTCCTGCATTTATTACTAAACTAAACATCATGTGAAGTATATGGATTTCTAAAATCAATGTATACGGTTCGTTTAAGAATAAAGGACTAAATAGTGGAAACTGGAAAGAATATATAAAATACTACTCGTAGTTTGATGCCACTCTATAGTATTTACAATTCTAGAGTGTTCGGAATCGCATTGTATTTTTATAGAAAATAGATTTCAGTCAGTTGGCAAATTGCATGTGCTGATTGGAGTGTAACAATTGAGTTTATTTATGTCCCTATATTTTGTAGTTGGATCTTATCGATATAAATAATATCGTTTTGATAACAGTTATGTTAAACAATATTAAATTAAGCATTTGTTTTAACCAGTTTTATTTATTAGTAATAGTTAGTAGATACCTGCGCTTTGTTGTAATATGTTCAAAATATGTTCGTCCGTCCATCCATCAGTCCGTCACGTTTTTAGTAAGCACAATAACTTAAGATTGATCGATTGATTGACTGATTTGCCAGCGTAAGGTGGGCATCGCTGCCGATTCCGGGAATGCAGCTTTGTTCCACCACGCAGCCCGATCGCCCGCCGAACGGCCAGCTGCAGTAGCCCAGTCGTCTATTACATATTCATGCCATGATTGGGCGACTCCACCCGACCGAACAACGGACGATCCAACCGTGTGCCGGAACAAATCCCCGATGCCTTTATATATCGCCGGATTGGCTGCATACGCTGGATTGGACATTGGACATAGTATAGGGTAGGAATATAGGATGGAGCGTGTAGGTGTTTGTGAGATGCTACTTCTTGGATTCCATCTGTCTTCATCGGATGGGAAGTGTGGGTGTTTGTGAGATGCTTCGTTTAGGTTTTTGTGCTTCCTTTAACTTTCAGGTTTTTGTGAGATGTTTCTTTTTACCTTCTGTCTGTGATCATCTATCTTCCCTCCTATTCTTCTTCTAAGTTTTCTGTTTCTTCTGTTTCTGAGTTTGGCAGGCTAGATATTACTTTATTGTATTCCGCCTTTTGTTGTGCCGTTCTTTCCCATTGTGTATAATCCTTTCCTAGCTTATTCATAATCCTTTCGAATGTTGTCATCTATGTGTAGCATGGCCTCCCTATTTTCAGTTTGTTGCTGTTCAGTCTTAGCGCTTTCTTTAGTAGGTGTGTCGTGTCTCGTCCTTAGACGTGTCCCCACTATTTCATTTCGTATGATTCTATTATTTTGATTATTGTTTTTCCCTCTAGTAATGTTGACGTTTTCTGTCATTTTTGGGGTTTTCCTGTTTTTGCTAGCAGTTGGATAATGTCCCTTTCATCCCATAGGCTTCTTCTGTTCACCTTTGTCGTTACTGCGTTTTTGACTCCATGTGTCATCGTAGACATTACGATGGTCGTACATATCTTTTTGGTTAGGCTCCATGCTGGTTTATTTTCCTCAATTAAGGGTAGTAGAGCTCTAGAGCGCTTGATTCTGTAGGCCGTTTTGATTCTTTCTCTTACTGTCTCTCTCCTTTTTAGTTGATTCGTTAGGTATGTTCCTAGGTATTTCATTCTATTCGTGGTTCTCAAGGTGTAGTCTCCTATTTTGTATTCTTCTTCACTTGTTGTACTCAATGAGTATCGGACCATTATTAGACCCTTCTTAAAGTTTATTTTCATTCCAGAGGAATCCAGATGTGGTGTAACGTTTTTTAGAAATTTAACGATGTCTTGTTCTTCCTCGGTGATGATGAGTATATCGTCGGCGTATGTAAGCACGATGGGGGGCTTTATCGTTCCATCGTTTCATTGAACTTCTGATTCTCCTTTATTGTGCTTTCTATCACTTGATCTAGCACTGTGGTAAATAGTCGGTGGGATAGCGGACATCCTTGTTTGACTCCCATATTCTTCATTTTTGATTCCGTCGTCTGTCCAAACCATTGTATTGCTGTGTTTTCGTAGGAAAAAATTCGATTGTAAGTTACTTCTAGCTAGAAAAAGAATTCTACTGTTTTTGAAAAAACAGATCAGTAAAAATATGAGATGAGTGAATTACGAAACTCATTAAGGGTAAATTATGAAGAGAAAAATATAGGTTTCTTCAATCAAGCCGGCATTATTAAGAGATGACTAAAATAACACGCATATAACTGATATAAAAAAAGTTTACTCAGTTTCAAAAACTGCCAAGAGTAAATATTATATATATTAGAGAATTTTGAAGAATTATACAGTCTGTCTCAAATAGAGGTAGTATATACGGCTCTCTCTGTTATATAAAAGACAGAGAGTCGATTAAATGGAGAAAGTTTTAAATAACCTTTCACACATTTCAATGGCGTTCTTAGATTTAATCTAACTTAGTAGTTTTTAAAATGATTGAGGAAAATCAGGATCGTGCGTTTCTGAAAACTCATCATGTTCCTTTAATGTAAATTGCTAAGTCATTTTAACCCATAAATTGTACAGGTACTCTTTAAGATATCTTCAGAAAGGATAAGAGAGAAAAAATATAATTTTCCACTTTTGAGATATAGCCTATACCTATTGCTTTTTATATAGATACCGTATTATAATTTATTGTGTATCCGACGGTACTTCTAATTCCTTCTTGAAAGATCTATTACACTATGGAAAAATTAGTTTCATAATTAGACAAAAAAGAATAACACCATATTTTATTAATAGGCTGTAGTGTTTATACCATAATGAAGGAACTATTTTTTAAAATGTTATTATTAAAATATTATATTCTACGTTTAATGGTAACAGTTTTATTTATAAAGGAAAATAATAAAGCATAAAATTAATATTTTATTGTTAGATCTTCAACATATAAGCATTGAGTTAACGCGAGTTATAGCGCATGTTATGTGTGTGAAGTAAGTAAACTTTATAAACAGATTGATTTATCCTCACAGGTCACAATGACATACCGATCTTGTTGCTAATAGAAATCAGTTTATCTGTTCCGTATTTAGGATCATAAGCGTAGTTATTTGAGATACATATTTCCTGGAAACTAATCGGTAATTGGCCAACAAAGTCTTTGGACTCAAGTCCCCTTTACTTTTTTCCATGCGGTCATACGAAAACGAAGTTTATACAGTATGTCTCACTTTTAATGATTCCCATACCACAGCCCTCATATTAACAATGCGATTTTTTTAAAATCTGGGTGGAAGGTACTTCCCCATCAGGAGATTGTGTCAAGGTAAAATATTTAAAAATTCACCGGTGGCGTCCGTCGTTATGAACAAAAATGTACCTAATTTGCCAAAACAAGATATTAGGCAAAATTTTAACTGTAAAACAGTTGTTATCAAAAACTCGCTGAAACCGAATTTTAATAAGGTAGTGTACTTAGTGTTCACGTAAAAGGAAACACTTCCCTTTTTAAAATACTGATTATTACAGTCATAACTTTATTTTCGAACGTAATTAGGAGTTAATTAAGCTGGAAGAAGAGAGGCTTTCCTTAGAATTATTCACGTAACGTCAGTCAGTTTACTTAACAGTCAAAACAACACAATAATTGACTTGGAGATTAAAAAAAGTTCAATTTTATTTTCTCATCTTATTGAAATTCGGTATTAGTGACTTTTTAATAACAACGAATAAGATTATGAGATTATTTTACAATTTAAACATTACGTAATATATTTTTCTGAAAAGTTAGGTACATTTCTCTTCATAACGACGGATGCAGCTGGTGGATTTTGAAATATTTCACCGTGACACAATCTCCTGATATCTTCCACCCAAATTTAAAAGAAATCGCTTTGTTAATAAAGGAGAAAGTGACACATTCTGTATATGGATATCAATATATTAAACCATAAAAACTAATAAATCATTAATTAAAAAACCAATTTCCCCGTGTTGTAATACATCGCTTAAATGAGAATTAAAAATAATCTCTCATACACAAAACATTCAATATGGCGTCCATATAAAAATATAAAAGTTGTAGTCATTATCTCAAAAACAAAAGACTATTTCTTTTCTATTAACCCAGTTGTAAAGTGCACGTTAAAATGATATAACAATTCAAATTAAGGATATACGATGGATTTTCAAAAATACGAGATTGTGATTTTTCCAATTATTTCGAAATCTAAAGATTAGATCTAAGACTAGTTAGTATTGATATGCCCAAATTCTCTAAAACTTCCTATATTAAACAGATCCTCAATTCTTTTATAACAACGGAAATAGTAATACATGTAACAATAACGTAGAAAGTAATACATGTAAACTCAGTTTGGGACATACTGCATGCACATTTTAATAAACGAAGCGAAGAGATAATGCTTGCATTTACCTTTTCTTTTAGTTACCGTAATTTTAGAACACCGCATGTAATTCAACTGCAGAGACACTACTGGATGAATAAGATAATGTACACTGTGCCAACAAATTGAATTCGGAACAGGGAAAAGTTTTTAGTTTTTGAGTTCACGGGGAAAAGTAATTGTTTATAAAACTGCTTTTTATGATAAGTTAGAAAATTATACTATTTTTCGACATTTGTATACAGAGTGCTAAATATTTGTAAAAATGTGAAAAGTAGAAAAACTGAACTGACTTCATTTGTGAATATGTTTAAAAATGATATGAAAAAAATATTACAGATTGAAAGTTATAGTTAATTATGAATTCTTGGCCTCCAATTGCCAAATTATTATTCTGTTATTTCACAATAGTCTTGGTCTAATTTTTTCTTTTAAACTGTCTAAATTGTTATTAAATAATTTTGCATAGATCTTTCGGCATTCCATAAGTAGAGATCCACAACATCGGGGCTACCAGGTGGCCAACGAACTGGGACATGGAATTTTTCTGACACCACTTTAGGGAATATCATCTCCCAAACCATATAATTTAACAATAATCATTTCTTTGGTTTCTTCCCATAATTTATAAATACATATTTTGTTGCATCAAATATAATGCCATGACAATGATATAACAATAAATATTGTTGATGCTTAATTTTGGTCAAAAACTGTTTGCGAAAACGTTAATGATTGCAAAGAAACAGAAAAATTAATTCATACTAGAAGAACAATATTTCATAATTAACCATAACTTTTAAACCATATTTTTTTAAATATAATTTCTCAATATTTTTACAACAACCGCTGCCTAAGGAATCGCTGCTTCCACATCCAGATTCTCCATCCAAGTCTCTTTAAAAGAAAATATTTTGACTCTATTTGCACTCTAGTATGTGGAAATAATTGGTCATAGTTCCAGATGTCGTTATAATACATACGCGTACTAAATATCAAGTAAATATGTCAATTATATTTTATCAACCGCTCTAACAATAGTGTGGGGGGTAGTGGAGGGGTTGAAAAATGTTATAAAAAAATTTGAGGCCTCGGCTTCCAGTATGTACTCAAGTCTCAAGTTTCTGTGCTCCAATCAGCTTGTTTTATTTATTTCCTATGTTTAGCCTTATTTAACCACCAACCTTTCAACGGAATCATATCAAAATATAATTCATTTCCAGGTGTCGTAATATTATATACGTGCACCAGATTTCACGTGAATATCTCTATTTATTGGAGTGGGGGTGGGGAGGAGAAAGAGTTGAAAAATATGATATAAAAATCAGAGGCCTTGACTTCTAGTATATACACCAAATTCCAAGTTTCTGTACTCTTACCAGCTTGCTTGCCTTTTCCCCCCTATTTACCTCTATTCAACTCCCAACCCTTCAATGGAATCATGTCATATTATAATCTAATTTTAGATGTCGTAATAATACAAACATGTACCAAATATTAAGTGAAAATCTCAATTTTATTTTATCAGTCCTTTTAATAATGGAGTGAGGGTGGTGGGAGTTATTGAAAATATTGTAAATAATTGGAGGCCTTGTATAGTGTATACACCAAATCTCAAGTTTTTATATTCTTACCAGCTTATTTTACTTATTTTGCCACATTCACCCCTATTTAACACCCAACTCTTCAACAGAATCATCTCAAAATATAATCAGATGTCGTTATAATACATACACGTTTACCAAATTTCAAGTGAATATCTCTATTTCATTTTACCAACCCCTTTAATAATGGAGTGGTGGGAGAGTTGAAAAATATTATAAAGAAATCTGAGGTACTGGCTTCTAGTATGTACACCAAATTCCAAGTTTCTGTGCTCTTACCAGCCTGCTTTACTTATTTTCCCCTATTTACTTCTATTTAATCCCAACCCTTCAACGGAGTCATCTCAAAATATAATCTAGTTCTAGATATCGTTATAATATATAAATTTCAAGTGAATATCTCAATTTTACTTTATCAACCCCTTTTATAATGGAGTGGGGATGGTGCGGGGGGATAGAAATATTATGAAAAAATCTGTGCCTTGGCTTCTGGTACATACACCAAATTTCAAATTTTTGTACCCCTACCAGCTTGCTTTACTTATTTTCTCCTATTTATCCCCAACCCTTCACGATAAGTTCAGAAAACAATCCAGTTCCAGATCTCGTTATAGTACACATGTGTATAAAATTTCAAGTCAATGTCATATACCCTTTCAGAGATATCGTTCGCACAAAAAGAAAGTTACAAACCGACCGACTGACAGACCGACAGACAAAATTTTTTTCACTCAAATTTAAAATCTCGACGTTTCGTGATATTCCAAAACTATAAAAAAAATTACGATTACTATACTTCCACTATGTGGATGTAGAAGTAATACAGATACTTCTCTCACATTTTGGCAAATATTTAACACCCTGTATATCCAATTTGGAATATAGCGTCATTTTATGAATTTTTCTAAAAAGCTGGCGTTTTTATAAACAATGACTTTCTCCTCATGAACAAATAAAAAAGCTTGCCACCTTCTGAATTCAATCCGTGGATATACCGTATACTGAAATTCAGTCACATTCTGAACTAATTTTAGTCCTTTAATAACTATTAACTTAAATTAAACAAAGAGAAATGCCTTCATTATTATTCTTTGACGATATTGTTTGTGAAGCATTTTAAGTAAATAAATGAAAGTTTAACGTACTTTTTTGCATATTACCTTTTCCATGCGTAGGCAATTGTGAACTTTCATAGTTCTTTAGTAAGTTTTCCAGTACTAGAGTAATATTCTTACTAACTACGTCATTCACTGGAGACCTGGGTATTCGTGTATTATTCCTAAAGGCTTCCTTAATGCTTGGGGAAAAACCAACCACAACAGATTTCAGCGATATATTCTGCCCCAGTAAGTTTTGATCTAAGCTCACCCCATGTCTTGTCGCTATTTTCAGCAAACATAAAACCGCAGACCTGGAAACAAGAAGTAAATTAGTAAATTATTTGGTTGTATTAATTTCTTTGACTATACGTTTAAATTAAACTACTTCACTATTTCCGTTTGAAAATTATATTATTGTCTATATAGGCATGGTTTAATGGTTAGTAGTTAATTAATGAGTTTAAATTCTCTCACAATTACTCGGCTCTACGGATTGTGGAACATGCTTTTCCCTCAAATCTCAGATTAAATTAAAACGAACATCTATAAGTGCGAAGGAAGAAGTAAATATAAGTTAAAGGACTGTACACACTGAAAGAAATAAATGGTTCGTATAAGAACGTATCCTACGTGAATAATCATTTGAAAGCCTTTTTGCATAAAATTAAATATTTCTTTATACCCAAAACATGGCAAGCCGCATTGAAAGATGTTTAACGCAATGTGCTTTGGGCACTTTCAAAGCGGATTTTTCTGTTCGAATCCTGCACGGGGCACTTTTTAAACTCTTCAACTTCTTTGCTGACATCTCTCATTCCAAAATTGCCTCGCAATTATTTCTACGCGATTTAACGTTTATATGTTAAATTCCTCATCCCGTCATCTTATCAGGTAGTATATTGAGCCGAGGTTTCTTAGACTATGGTCAATTAAGACTCCATCTTCTTTTATTGAGGGTTGGCGAATAACGCGAACTTTTTTAAATTTATTTATGTATTTATTTTTTTAATCGTCTTATTTCTATTAACGTCCTGGCAGATTTTTGCTATTCCTATTCCTTCAGTCAATATATTCCATCACATGTACGCATAGACATAAACATGACAACCATTCTCTTTGATATTGCCATTTACCGCAGCTCAGACTGGAACTACAGCGACTAGACATGTAGTACCATTCAACAGCGGTCTAGTTCTCTGCCACCGTCTCGGTAATAGACTAAGCGTCCATTCCCTAGCCAGGATTCGAACCCAGGACTACGTGGTCGCAAGCTAAATACCTTAGCATTGCGCCACTGAGCCGACAATTTATTGTTTTACTTCCCTCGCATACCGAAGGGAAGTAAATCACCTTCTGGGATTTTTTCGGATTTTCACGTTTCAGATCGTGTAGATTACGAAAATACAGGTTTTTCAATTTCGTCAGTCTATCTATCTGTTGTTTGGTACATTAACTGAGAAACTATGTGACGGAGAACAGTTAAATTCGGTAGGCAGTTGACGCTACTGGCAGCGAATAAATGGTTAAACTTTCACTGGGAAATATACAGAGTGGACCGTCTAAAGGGAATAGAAAATGAACAAAATTATCTGTCGCATACACTTAAAATTTCCACGTTTCGTGACATTTTTCGAAAATGTCTACCACTATAGAATATATGATAAACAGTTTTCGACAATTAAAGGATCGAACATTAACAGATTGATAATTATAACTGATTAAATCTGAAATAGACAAAAAGTAAGCAAAATTGAACATATTATAGAATTGTTAAAGTTTCAGAGTGTACACACATGATTGTAATTAAAATACAGATGGAACAAGCACGAGTAAAATTTTGTTTAAGTTTTATAAATATGTATTTATATATGACTTTATCACACACATTACAAACTATAAATTAAGTGACTGCAAAAAATGCCCAAAGACAGCCCTTAAATTTGGAGTTGAATTTGGTACTCTCCTGTATTTTGGGTATCCGAAGCTCCATCATATTAGGAATTTTTCCTAATCTCATTTCATGAACTACACAAAAAATTAAATTATTTTGAACACAAATCTTTCTCTAAACTGTTTGAGATGGCAATGTGCGATCGTCTTGTGAACTTCATGATATAATGTGGATTATTAAGCAGCAATCAACATGGGTACATTAAAGGACGATCTATAGAAACAGCAATTTTTCAGTTTACTGAAAATATTTTAAAAGCGTTTGAAGCAAGTCATCTGTTATTAGGAATATTTCTTGGCTTGTTAAAAGCATATGATTGCTTAAATCATAAATACCTTCTTGAAACATAGGAAAATATGGAATACGGGGAACGGCATTAAAATGGTTCAAATCTTACTTATCAAATCGGACACAAAAGACAGTCATTATTATCACTGGAAAAGAAATAAAATCTGACATTAAAGAAATAAATATAGGCAGTCCACATGGAAGTATCACAGGACCGATTTTGTTTATTATTTACATGAATGATCTAGGTAATATCATATTTAATGAAAAAATAGTTCCATTACAAATTACGCGAATGATACGAATTTATTAGTTACACGAGAAAATTATCCTGAGATAATAAACTTAAGTAACACCTTAATGCTGAAAGCAAAAGAATGGTTCACAAAAAATGGATTTTTATTAAATTTTGAAAAAACGAACATTATCCTATTCAGAACACTACAAACAAAAACAGAAACACCTAAAACTGTAAATATTTTAAATGACAAATTAAGCATTCAAGAAAACGCAAAATTTTTAGGAGTATATTAATGAACATTTACACTGGTCATAACACATAAAACATACATAAAATATTTAGGCAAAAAACTGAATGCAATTTGTTACAGCATTTCAATTATCAGTAAATATTTAGGAATTATATACTTCCCGAATTTTGAATCTAGTGCGAGATTTAGAATCATCTTGTGGGGAAATAATAATATCTAAGAAATATTCATAATACAAAAGAGACCTGTAAGATTATTACACAACTTGGCCTCTAATGAGACCCGTAGGGGGTTAAAAAAAAACAGAATTTTTAACTATTATTGGAGTATATGTGTATGAATGTTTAATGTTTGTTTTTAAAAATAAAGATAAGTTCACAATTCATAATATTTCTCATGCCTATGAAACACGGTGTACTGATAAAACATTGGTTAACAATAACGGAAAAGAATCCACATTATATGTGTATAAGGCTATTTAACAAACTACCAGAGAAATGGAAAAAAATTGAAAGAATATATAAATTTAAAAAAGAAATTAAAAATATTTTGATAGATATAGAGTCCTATGATTTGGAAGATTTTATTGAAAGCTAAGTTATGGTTAGCGAACTTTTTTTTACGATATTTCATTTTTGATATGTACCTTTGATTGTAAAGTGTAATATCATCTCTGAAATAAATAATAATAATAATAATAATAATTATTCAAAACAAGAGATTTATTCAAGGAAAGCAACAGAAAAATTACAATATTTGTTCTATGTTGGAACCGTCATTTTTTACACACAAGTATATTCTTTTAATAAAATTTCTGGGCACATTTTCCAAAATATTGCTTGTGTTGATATGATCAATTGCTTCAATGATTCTTTCCTTCAACTCATCGATATTACTAGGGTCTTGTTTTGTAAAATTTATTTTTCATAAAGCCCCCTAAAAAAATCAAGCGGCGTGAGGGGCCACGTTATAGGCTCATGTCATTGATCATTGCTCATCATTATTACTAATTTTATGCTTTCCACACAAATCATTCCAAGGTTATGGCAAATAGCGACAAATATCTCAGACAAAAGTTGAAGGAGTGTTAGAGGGCAACCTAATTGTAACCTTGATCTTACATTGACGAGGTCATTCCAAGGTCATTTAAGGGATGGTTCAGCTTTTCCAGTAGAAACCGCTAAAATACTAAATTTCAAATCCAACTCGAGCGCCGCGAAACGATTTTTGCGGTTATTTTTTGTCGTATTATATGTATATATATATATATATATTGTGTAATCACTTAAAAAGTTATTACAAACCCTAAAATAACTAAGCAGTGACACATAATGTACAGGATTATTAAAAATATAGATTCTCTTGAATACGAAGAGAAAGTCAAATCGCAAAGAATGATTTTAACCTTGCAACTGGCCAAGAGCAGAATAAAAGTGTTTAATTTGTGGGAGCAAAATGACTCAAAGTTACTTTTCTATCCTTCAAGATAATAAATCTTGGTGTGTACTCTATGAAGCTGCGATTGTAAGTTTTGACATCATTCTGAATTGTACAAAAACTGGTGATGTCTTGCACTGAAATTACCTTGAGTAGAGTTTCACACAAATTACAAATCACTTACAGTCAGTTGTTAGACTTTTCCTAGAGGACTTCTTAGAAATTTGCAGCAATACCAGATCTCACAGTACCAACACATGGATGGTCCAATAATGAAAATGGTGGTCTGAATGTTGAGGGGCTACAGTATCTAAGTGGTTCTTACATTTTTAAGTTGTTCTAATTGTTTCCGTCTGTACAAGTATCTCGAATGATTTAAGGCGCACCTCGGTATTATCAGGCTTATCAAAATATTGCTTCTGATGTTACAAATGAAGATACTGATTGGAAATTATAAAAATTATGTCAATAATACATATGTATATTTTGATTCTAGTTCAGGTTATGATAAAATATTCTAAAAATATTTACAAAAATTAATGAAAGGGACCTCAATGTGTTCATCGCCAAACAAGTTGACTTTATCAGGAGACTATTGAAACTTCTTGAATTTCAGTCATATACCGCTGATGAGAGCTTGATTTACGAAATGTTTGTCCAGTTGAATGTTCTGTGTATGATCGTTTGTATAGTGTACCTCACACTTAGTCTCGCATCAATATTATCAACTACCTCGGAGCAAATATGAACACCAAATATTAGAATACATCATTATAAATAAATGAAATGTTGCTTTATTACTATATTCACAGAAGACAGGAACTATACAGAAGCGAAAGCTCGCCTTTGCGGAGAGACCAAATTTGTTCATAGTCACCATGACGATAAATTACCTATATATTTGTCAAAGGCCATATGGATAATTCTTGACGTTGTGCGATTGACAGTCTTTCAACGCTTACACGGTGGTTGGTGATTTTGGTGGCTTTTCGTTCCATTTTGGACAATTTTCTATTCTGCCTTTATTTATTTATTTCATGAGGTAGGCACAATTTTATATTAGTGAAACAACTAGAGAGTACTGTTAGCTATACTACATAATTAGCAGTTGAAAAAAGGTAATATGGAAGGAAACATCTTTTTATCAGTTGTAGCTACCAACTTTTGGTAAACTCGAAATACGATTTAAAAGTAACATTTTGATAAAAAAGATGTTGATTTTTGACATCTTAGGAAAGTTTAAATATTATAAAGGAACATAGTTATTTAACGTGAATTTAGTATTTTCAGGGCTGAAACTTAGTTGGAGGCATGTTTATGGCATGATCTACTTGATATAAACGTGAATAAGCTTAATTTAAATTATGACTTATGTAAGAAACACTTCGGAAATAAATATGTTTGTATAGGAACACGTAAACGTTTAATACACTGAACTATATTCACTATGTAATACTCTTGATAAAGGCCTAATAAGCCGAAACATATGTATTTATTGTTTGATTCATCTAAAAGCAGCGTTTAATTTATAATTAACACGTAAACGTTTGATTGATGAAGCCGTTCCACCAATTTTTATAAATGTACTGAAACAAGACGCAGCTGACAAAAGTGCCATTGAGAAGCCAAGCACAGAAATTAGTATTTTATATGAAAAAGTCCTACAGTTATTCCTGTTCAGAGTATTCCCAGTACAGCAGGTATTAGCCATGTACCTATCTAGTAATTATTAAACAAGACAGTTTTCTCAGTGTACAGTGTATTGGACGAAATATTGATATATTTTTTGTATACATGATTTCTATGAGTGTAGTAAGACTTACTGTCACTTCGAGATCACAGATATCAGACCCCTGATATCAAAAGTATCGCGGCAAGCTTTCGCTTCTGTATAGTTCCTATCTTCTGTGCTATATTAATTAGTAACATTTCAAATCGTTTATTCTTTGTCAAGTATCTACATCAACAATCTTATTTCTTGATACTTTTAATTGAATAATGAGTTCTTCATATTAGTATTTTTATTGTTTTGATTTAGCTTTTATTGTATTGTTAACATTACTATGGCACAGACGTTTTTTTTGGTTATAATACCTTTTATTACTTTTTTACTTCAAAGATGACAGATAAAGCTGAAGTAGATGATTTTTCTTCGAATGAAAAAGTTATAGGCAATTCCGCTTTCTATGGTCCACCCTATAGGCCTTTTCTAATATTTCAAACATCTGTAGATTGCATATTTAGTAAAAGGCCATTGTTTGTAATAGGCTAATAAATATTTAAAATATATATTTTATTCTAATGTCTATACTGACAATAAACATCCTAGAAATATATCTCTCGTTCCTTAAGAAACTCAATCCTTTTGCTATTTTCTATCTCCATTTTAGCATCAATCCATTTTGACAACTTAGTAAAATAATACATTCTATTATATACTACACACATTGTTAACAAAACACATACAATCAAAATTCAATTTGTAACTCCTGTTAGTCCACAAACCGAATAATTTATTGTTGTAAAATCAGAACATGACGTTTAATTTATTCAATAATTCAACTGGTTGTTCAAACGTTCATAATGTTCAAATATCTAAATGGAATATACAGAAATCATTATCTACTGACTTTACCAAGTTTCGTATTGGTAGAACTCTACAAAATCTTTGAAACCATATTTTAAAAAAAATTTAACAAATAGCAATTCATTGAGGATCTTGATACTAAATATTGTCACAAAGAAATTATGAAAATTAAAAATGAAAAATAGTTATTTCCTGTATCTTAGGTTTAATAAGGACTTTAAAATTAGGTTGTGTCCGTTCACAACATTTTTAAAGCCACATACATACTATAATTTTAAAATATTGATTCATTTTTCACCGTAGAAATTGTTTTTGCACGGACTGCTTAACATTCAATAGTAATGTAAAAAATAATGCATGCTAGAAAAAGCAGAAAAAAAGATTACAGGAAAAAATTAGTATTAGTATAGGATTACCAAGCAATCGGAGTAAAAAATATATTAATTTTTATATCTTTCTAAATAATGACATTACAGAACATAACGTTGTTGCGACTACACTGGGTAAAAAATAACATTATTGAATAATGAAATATAATAATGAATTTCATCAAACACCTACTTTTATAAAATATTGTATTCTGCTTCTGGACATGGATCTTTCCCTAATGTTCTATTGAACATTATTCGGTAAGGATGATGGGCCTTATTTGCCCTCATACTTTTTTTATAGACATTATTTTGTGGAGGCCCTCGTCATGCTATTTATTGGTAGCGCCTAAATCAATCGGAAATAAATAAATTTGTAAAAGAATAACTTCGACGACATACTTCATCGCATATTATTGAAAATTATCTTGAAAATTATTGCCTAGCTAGCTTTAAAATTCCTAACAAAATTTATTTAAAGTGCAAAGAATTCCACAGAAAAATATAGTAATTTTTACCGAATCATAGCGGACAGTTAGAAACAAACGGTCGTTTACTTCCGTCGTAATATGCCCCTCACCTCAGTAACAACCGTGTGCCTCCTTTACTGCAGTTATTCCTCTGTCCTCGTCTAGCATGCGGTAATACGCTCTCTCTCCTTCTCGCTTCCATTGAATGGCTATTGAATAAGTTGTTTATAATATCTGGCTCGCCGAATATTTCAAGCGACAGCATATAATATGGACAATCGTCTATCGATAAATATCAGAGTATAACAAAAAATAAACAACTGAATAAGCAATCCATTCATTTAATCATTATGTTTTGTTTACTTAACAAAACATTTTGTTAATTCAACATTACAACATTCATTAAGTTCGATGTAAACCTTAATTCACCACAGTTGTTTGATTAACGAACCGATAGTTATCTATTTTTTAATTTAAGCCTTACTAATTTCAGGCAATTCCTCCCTTCGGTAAATGATTTTACGGTGAGCTAGATTTAGTAAATACTTTTGCCAAAGCAAAGGAAAAGGAATAATTCCTATGATTTTCTTTTATTATATAGTACTACTACTCAGTGATCTTGTCTAGGTGTAGCTTAATGCCTACCCAACTTTTCACAATATCACCTTGAAGACAGTTGCAATTATTTTTAGAATACATATTTAAAAACATATCACTGAATTATAAAATTTATTATATTATTATATACTGAGTTTAGAAAAATATTGATTTATACAGTCACCAACTTTTTTCAATAAAATAAAGTTATTGTTACTGATACTTAGTATAAGAATTCTATAATTATAGGAGACAAGCTGCATAAGCGTAATGTATAAGCAGCAAACAGCGCGGGTGTTCTCATCGTTCTCACACAGTTCCTTCTCTCTTTGTCGCACAGTACATGTCGGCTGTGTTGCTTTGTAAAACAGAGTAGAGGGGGTACGAGGTGTGCGACAAGCACGAAGACACCCGCGTTGTGCGGCGAATCAATGGCTTGTCTCCTCTAGTCATAGAACTCTTTGATGGAATATCTACTGCAGATGATACCATGGCTACTGAAACAGGTAAGGTAAGGACACGTAAATATATTTAGTCACAGAAGAGGGGAACAATAGTTTCTATCTTCTGTAATTTAGTATTAATCATTGTAATTGTTTGGGGTTATACTAGTATTGGAGTTGATTGATCAGAGCATTCACAATACAGTCTTTTTAAAAAAATTGCATGCAAGCTTTTTTAAAATGTATGTCTATCTATAATCGTCAATATTGAGCTTATTTGTGATAACCATTTTTTATACATAGTTATTGAAAATGTAAATGTGAGGTAAAATATCTTGATTGATTGTAATCTATAAAAGTGTTAAGCTACGGTGGATTTATCTCAAGTTGTTGAAGAAAGTCATAAAGCACTTGTGATACATTGTTTTCTAGATGTGGGAAAAGCACTGAACATTAATTTGAATACTTTATGTTTAAATATATTTCAGAAAATGCATACCTATTTTAAGGGATTCCTACATAGCTATTCTATCTAATTAATACATTATTGCATACGTTATACACCTACAAATCAGGAAACTGAGTGGTATATAAATTATACATAAAATTATTTGGATTAGGGGATTTATATTTCTTGGGTATTTAAAATCACCAATATTAAATCTGCAGAATTATGCAAAAATATAAATAATCAATTACTGCTTTAATATTTGATATTAAAAAAATTAAAATAGTTAAACATTGTCGGTACTCATGTCTAATAATAAAAATATTATAAAATCAACACTACCTTAGTAATTTATTATTTACTGCCCAGCAGGATGTTACAATATAAGTAAGTGGAATTTCTTTAGTACAAGAGCATTGTATTCTCATTCAGTATATTCCATATTTTGATTTTGATTTACTATACTAAATATTTGTTAATTACAATGCTTTTCTTAAGGACTAAAATGTAATATTATTTGTAGAATTTATATTAAATATTGGCATAGAGTCGGAGTGCTCTTAGTCATATTAGCATAATGAAATAGACTGCTGTGCCGCCGGAGTTTAATTTCAAGGGTATTTGTTAACAACATTTACACTGCATGGTAGTAAATAGAGTACTCGAATTTTGAACATATACACTGTTATAACTAGTTTAAAATGAATAAAGAAATATATTTAAAAAATTATGTTTTTATTTTTTAATTTTCGAAAAGAGAAATGTATGTTCCATATGTTATTGCAAAATAATATAATAATGTGGAGGCAAATGGGCGAAAATTTTCATTAAAAAGGAATTGTTTAGAAACAGCGAGAATTCTAATCGTACTTCTAAAATTTCACTAATTACTTTTATATTGTGTGAAAAATTTGATTTTTTACAGAGGGAGACGAATCATCGTCTATTTGTATGTTTCATATGTCATTGCAAAATAATGTAATAATTTTTTGCAGAGGGAGACGAATCATCGTCTTCCTTGCATGTAATAGTAAATGGAGTACTCGAATTTTGAACATATACTGTTATAACTAGTTTAAAATGATTAAAGAAATATATTTAAAAAATTGTGTTTTTATTTTTCAATTTTCGAGCAGAGAAATGTATGTTTCATATGTCATTCCAAAATAATATATTAATGTGGAGGCAAATGGGCGAAAATTTTCATTAAAAAGGAATTGTTTAGAAACAGCGAGAATTCTAATCGTACTTCTAAAATTTCACTAATTACTTTTACGTTGTGTGAAAAAATTATTAGTAAATAGAGTACTCGAATTTTGATAGAGATATGATCTCACAATGCAAAATGTGGTGTAGGTCCATCCTGCCGGTATCAATTGATACTCTCGAACTAAGAAATTTTGCAAGAAATTCAAGTAACGCGCGCCAGTTAATGTGCTATCAACGAAATATGGTCCGATAATTTGAGAATTTATAATTCCAGCCGAAATGTTCACCTTCTCAGGATATTGGCCTCCATCATCCAATGTGGATTTTCTGTACTCCAGTATCTACAGTTCTATTTGCTGACTGTTCTATTTAAAGCGAATATTGCCTGAACAGAAAAAAGAATGTTATTTATAAATAACGGATCATTTTTGCATCTATTTGCCATGATTTTGCAAAATTCCAATCAGCGATCAGGGTCATCATCGTTAAGTTCTTGAACCAAATTAATTTCATGTGGGCGGTATTTTTAATTTTTTAGAAGACACAGTATGTATATAATAACGTCTTACTAACATCATTATAGGCGGCAACTTGTCTTGTGGGTTTATGTAGATTATCTTGAATATCTAACAATATATCGTATTCCTTTTCATCGACTGAAATGCGTTTCCTACCAGATTTAGGAATATCTGTAGCACTTCCAAATTCACGAAATTTGTTTTCTACTCTACTAACCGTAGACTGAAATGTGACTGGCAGGATACTTAGTATTAAAAATTTCGCATACCTGCTTCTGCGTCACCAGTAATAATATCAAAACTTCAATTCTTACTTCTTTCTTTTTATGGGGTATTTTGCCACCTGCGTACATTTAAATTGAATGTTATGACATGACCCAAAATTAATTAGAAAAGTCAGATTTAATAGTTATTTGCGAGGATATTTGGTACATAGATGTAAATAGCAGAGCTGGGTACAGATACTAGAATGCAAATACCCTATCAATAAATGTATTCTAAATACATGTATTGGAATACATTTTTAAGATAACGGATAGAGATACTTCTATCTGCATCTTAGAGGTAAAGACGTGTATCTCCATTTTAGTGCTAAATGGAGATAACGCTTTTTTCAAAATGCATCAATTACCTTAAATTTCTTAGTGGTCAGGCATATTTTAGAATGATTGCCTGTGTATAAACCTTTTTCTGAACAACGTGGTTCAAACAAAATGTATTAAAATTTCTAAAAATAGGACGTTATGTATTATTAACGAAATATTTCTACAAACATGAATCACACATTCGATACCTCAACGTACACATCACACTCTGAGCTAATGTATGCAAAACAAAATAATACTCTACCAATTCATAAAAACACAGCTCCCATCTTTATTTGGCAACCTCAAAAATCTTTAATAGTAAATTGTAACAATAATTTACTTTTGCCGCCATATTGGATACGCCACTTTAAATTTAAAAAAATAACCATAAATTAGTTATCATCTACCTCAAAACCTCCATATCCAAAGTATATTTTGGCGCCATATTGAATTTTGACTAGTTTACAGCTCTTAAAATATCGTTTAATTTGCCCCACGAGTTAAACTTAATTTTTAACACATTTTTTTTAGTTCTGACCCCTTCCGACCCTCCTGTTAAATCCCCTTTGTTCTACTTGAAATAGGAACACCTACAGCACACCTACCCTCAACTTTCATCAAAATCGGACAAATGCTTTTTGATATCTTGGTGCTTGTTACAAACAGCCAGACCGAAAACGAAACCAGAAATGTTTAAATTTTATTGGAATGCAAATATATGTATATATAAAAAAAAATAAATTTGAAAACTATCAATTGCACAAGAATAAATAGCAAGTGCTCAACTCCATGCGTGTTTTTAATGCGTCCCTCACTGTTAGAGGGAGGAATAAAAGTATCCGAGAAAACAAGGAAGTATTCGAATACGGATACATTCCAGATTACCTTTTAATACGGATAACATACATTTTCTTTAAGTATTCGAATACAGGCTTCGGATGCACCAAAAGTTTTTCAATACTGCATCCGAATACTGGCATACTGCCAGCTCTGATAAATAGTTTAGGATACATTTCAAACATATTTTAAAATTTTCAAATTTAACTTTCTTGATGAAGAATACAAAATTCTAAAGACCTTGTATTGTTGGAGAGAAAATTAAAAACCCTTCCATATGAGCTATCACACGCACCCTCTTTCCATTAAAAAAGTTGATAGATGAGGGATAGATGACACTCCAAGGGGGTTGAAGGCTAAATAAATGCCATTTTAGAATAGAAAATTGATGTGTTTAAGGATTTTACTCATAAATTGAGAATTACGTAGATAATGAATTTATCCGTTACTTATTGAGCTCACTGTATATGTATATACTTATATAGATACCGAAAGAATTTTACATGACAGTGACGCTTGCACGCACAAAAAGTTGAATATCTCCAGTTATGTTAAAACTGTTAGCTTTCAGGCTGCGTATTGTTTTATGTGATTTTTAGATTTTAGATATCAATAATTGCTATTATTTCGTGCAAAAAATAATACTTATAGCAAAAATTAAAAAAAATTGATGAACAACAAAAAAAAAAGAAATATGTTTTTAGGACGATGAAAATTTCTTATCTTATTTCATCTTAAATTGCTTATGGTCCAGGAGGCGACTGCAAATATGTGTGGGGAACGAGTGGACGGGATTTAGCAGTTTAGAATACTGCAATAGTATGCCCTAAACTCATAACCGCTGGTCGGCCGATCACGGTCCCTGGCGGTAATGAGTAATTACGGTAATTGTTTATTGGGCAATGGGGCGATTGTGGTGACAAAGTGGACGTTTTTTTTAAAACTAATTTGTTAATTATGATCCAAAGAATGTAAAATGCTCGGTCGGCCGACCCCCACCCCTGGCGATAGCCTTGGCCGACCATTAACAACAATGCAATTTTTAATGCCTAGCCTCCCCCAAGGAGTGACCAGGTCGGCCTTGGTCTATTCGAAAGAACAAAATTTTTCCTTTCATAAAACCCCGGTCGGCCAATCTCGGTCCCTGGCTTTAATGAGTAATTACACTAATTGTCGTGGGGGGTACAGGGGGGATTGTGGTGACAGAGTGGACGATTTTTTGTTTAAACCTTTTTTATTGTAATCTCGAGTCTAAAATGCTCGGTCGGCCGACCCCACCCCTGGTGATGTCCTTGGCCGACCATTTGCAATATTGTAAATGCCTTTTCTCACGCACGAATTTAGCAAATCGGTCTTGGAATATTCGAAAGGGTGAATTATCAAAAGAATTGTTATTACCTGGGGTGATAAATGCTGTAGCAACTGCACTCAGAGAAAAAAATGTACTATAGTTTTAAGTAAATTTCTATAGTTTTAAGAAAACGTTCTAATTTAAATATGAACCTATGAAATGTTTCTTTGTTTTAAGTAAATCATTTACTTAATTGTATAAAATTTTACTTAATTCAAGTAAATTATTTATTTCATTTTATGATTTTTTAAATTGTTTCTAAGATATTAAATTACGTAATATCAAATAAATCAATTTTCTTGAAGTAAATAAAAAATTGTTTGTTTTAAAGGGAAAAAAAACTTTGATTCAATAAAATCTGATTCAAATAAATGGATTTACTTAAAACTAGTAAATTTTTTCTGACTGTATGATCGGAATTCATCGCGTGTTTATGATGGCATTTTGCTTTTATAAAATTACATTTGAAAAAAAATATTTACGATGTTAATTAAAAAAATGCATATACCGTTTATTGAAATAAATATACGTGTTTAATTTTGAAGTTACACTTGGAATAACTTTAAATTTGGATCGAAGAAAAAAATTGTCCTAATGAAAGTTGTTTGTTTTGGAAGGGCACATATGATGACATTTATCAAGGGCCTATTAAGGCCACCCTATGTAAAATATGGCCACCAACTTTGTTTTTTTTAAGAAACCCCTTTAGTGACTTTTACGATTCTCACCGAGGAAAAACTTGTCCTAATAATTTTTTTTGTTTATAAAAGGACATGTAATGGCACTAACCAGGGGCCTGTCAAGGCCACATTTGGTAAAATCTGAACACCAACAACACACCGAAGGAAAACGTGCTTCCTTATTATAATCTCATAAACGTAGATATTATTCGTTTCGAAATTCTGTAGAAAACAAATTATACATATTTTGAGTAAAAAAAAATTAAAACCCCTGTTTTATTCTGTTGGAATAATACCCTCTAAGGTGGCCCTAGAAAGAGACATCCGATAGGAAAATATTTACTATTTTTTGCCATAACTTTTTTCTGTTAGTACGTATATTTAAAAAAATTATAAGACTACCTAAGTAGAACCTTAACAAGAATATTACTATTAATTTTCACTCAATAATTTCAGTGGATTGCAAAATAGTTGGATTTAAATTTAAAAATTATGCCAATTTTCCTAGTTCGTACTTTTAAATTAAACTGTTTGCAACCAAGGACATCACCAGGGGTGGGGTCGGCCGACCGAGCATTTTAGACTCGGGATTACAATAAAAAAAAAGTTTAAACAAAAAATCGTCCACTCTGTCATCATAATCCCTCCTGTGACCCCCACGACAATTAGTGTAATTACTCATTAAAGCCAGGGACCGGGATCGGCCGACCGGGGTTTTATGGAAGGAAAAATTTTGTTCTTTCGAATAGACCAAGGCCGACCTGGTCACTCCTTGGGGGAGGCTAGGCATTAAAAATTGCATTGTTGTTAATGGTCGGCCAAGGCTATCGCCAGAGATGGGAGTCGGCTGGCCGAGCATTTTACATTCTTTGGATCATAATTAACAAATTAATTTGAAAAAAAACCGTCCACTTTGTCACCACAATCGCCCCATTGCCCCAATAAACAATTACCGTAATTACTCATTACCGCCAGGGACCGTGATCGGCCCATCAGCGGTTATGAGTTTAGGGCATACTATTGCAGTATTCTAAACTGCTAAATCCCGTCCACTCGTTTAGCACACAAATTTGCAGTCGCCTCCTGGACAATTAAAAATATCAATAATTTGCTGCAAGGTTCATTGCTTTATGATGCATTGCCCTAAAATAATCGATTAATAAAATCTTTGATTTAAGAGCATTTTTTAGTCATTAAAAGAAAAATTTAAATTAGGACACTTATTTAAGATCAGATTTTTTAGAAATTCTATTCAAATATATGCACTACGAGCTAAATATTGGAAGTTGTACTCGAACAGTTCAAAACTAACCTTACATAGGGATTCTTGCAAATCTACTTTTATTTGGCAAAAAATATTGACCTTACCGTGTATGTACATATTCGAAATCTTAAAATTTGTTAGGCAAAATTATTCACAATTTAATTTTCAAAATGCTTATCACCAATATCAAACCCGCCGATATAATTTACACGACATTATACATGCTTCGGCTATATGAATCAAATCCATATTACGTAGGAACCATCCTCTACAACAGACTTAGTAATAACACAAAAAGCATAGCCAGTCAAAAGAAATTTCTCTCCACTGTGAAATATGTATTGGTTGTGAATGCATTTTACTCTGTAGATGAATTTCTGAATTCGCAGCCAATATTGATAAACATTTTAAATATTTTTTTAATGTTTTTTCATATTTTGTATATTTCTGTATCTCTCATTTTTATAAATAATATTACAACTTCGTGTTCTTTTTGTATTTTAGAATGTATGTAAAAAAAATTGTCTAAATTAATCTGACTTGTCCTGTGTCATGTATTTGATCCATGGGAATTAATAAATGATTATTATTATTATTATTTAAAAAAAATCAGAATGCCTGGGCCGTGGTTTTAATTTTTAGAGCGTATATTAAGTTGAATTTGAAACCTATACGGTTTTAGAACATGAGATATTCGAAAATTGCAAAGCAGACAAAAGAAACAAAAGCGCCTTTTATTATATTACTATAAGTAAGTAATCATTTTATTTCTGAAAACAAACGCAATCGTCCGAAGTATGACTAAATTTTCCATGTTATCTCAATTGAAGAACAATATTCCATAACATTTTCTGTGTTACAAACTCATAACTACATATCAGAATATGCAACAACTTTCAATATAATAGGAATTTCTCACTATTCATAGTAAGCTAAGACCATCTACAAATGCATCTTTATAACCAATATCTGAAGCGAATAGATATTTATATGTTATCTTCTTCATCATAAACTATTTAGGTTATTCATAAAATGTGTATTGTGTAATGATAAAGTTGTGTAGTAAAGCGAAATATGAATTTTTATTGATCTCAAGGACTTAAAATCATTGTACTTGAGTTTTGTCGATGCCTTTTAAAGTCTGAAGCTGAACAAAACAAAAGCAAAATCAGCGATTTTACCACTTCATTGTTAACTCGTGTGGAAAATGAAAAATTAGAATGGCAAACAGTCTCGACTCAATAAAATATTTAAATGGCTTCATTTTGTTTTTCGTTTTGCATAAATATTTAAGATTTCAGTTTCGTATTTAAGAAAGCACTATTGTAGCGCATTCATTGCAAACTGTTATTACAATTAATTTCGTATTTTATACTAAATCAGTATTTTATTATCGCAGCTGTACAGGGTACAATGCAGATGTTTTAGTATATTTGCAATAATTAATAATGACATTCTTATAATAATCGTTAAAAATCAACGTCGAGTAACCTATGGAAATCAAGAGATTGGGCTTAGACTCATTTCATATTTTAGAGTTTATAAAAGTAAAAAAAATAAATAATAACAATTTGTTGAATTTGCTACTATTTTACGTTTACTGTCCAAAATATTACGTATTCAAACATCTACTCGCTTTCAAAAAGTAATATTAATTCACGAATATCATCTTTCGCAACAATCATACAGTTCTTATTCTTCTCCCACTGGAATTGTATGGTAAATCTATACCAATATATGCAGTGATTTGTGCGGATCGTTATTTTCCTTCATGTGACATCAATTCACATATGCCACTATTTTCGTCAAGATATGTTGTGTGGACACATATCCATTATATATGTCTGATCCCTTGTCACGTGTCTGTGAAAAATTTGTGTATGAAGTAAATTTTAAATAGAACTGAGGAATATTCATCTCCCCTATTGTTATCCCACTCAGTTTCATGTTCTATATGGTGTTAACACTATCAATTATTTATGTAATATGCTCATATATGAAATATAGATTCTATGTTAAAATTGAAAATAATAAATTAAGTATGTGTTTTATAATTTTATATATAATATTATTCAGAAATTGTCTTAACCCTACAGAGTCGTCTTATCTTTTTAATTCAAATTATTTGGCAAAAATCCCCCCAAAAAAATAATGAAAACGAGAAGTACTTATACAACATTATTATTAACGTATTACACAATGAAATAAAATATCCGAATATGTTTATTCAAATTCTATCAATTAGCACCAACTAATCCAAGTTTGTGATCAAATACTATTACACACGGTAGGAAGCAATGCTTGGGTAATATGTACAAAATGACGTTTAGTTCAGGCAATGAACGTAAAATTTTGTAAAAACCTCGCAATAATTAAAAAAGGGATCATCTCCTGGATTTAAGTAGGTAATAACCTGTAGAATGGAACGATGCATTCTTTGCACTTCAAAGTTCCGGGAAAATTCAAAAAAATTTGGAAAAACTTTTTGATTTTCGGTTTTTTGCTCTAGCGGCTAAAATATAATGAAAATACAGAAACAAGTTTTCAAACAAAATTTGTAGCTCGTCACTTTCTCTACAAAAAAGGTCTTTACAAATTTTTGTCTTACTTAAGCCGTTTATGAGATAAATCTAGTTTTCCACTTATAGTTTTGAGCCGCTTCGAAATGCGCGGAAAATGAGAATTCTCTGGGAGTTTCGTACGACCGGACATGGCCGCTAAAAAAATGAAAATAACATAAAATGTAGGGAAAAATCTCAACTTTAATGTGAAACTAATCGCAAAATTCATACCAATTTTTATCATAGAGAAAAAAGTGTTAGAAGATGGCTTAGTAAACTTTATACAGTTGATTTATTCATATCTTTGAGATTTATGTATCCTGCCTATTTCTCCCGTAACAATGGGTGCTTTTTCATTGCATGGATTCGATTCCACACACTTTAATCTATATTTCGTGAAAATTTCATTGAAGAATGTTAAGAAACAAATAAGTTGTATATGTTTACTGTATAATTGTGCATTTTCTGAACGTGTATGAATAATGTAGACAAATTCAAAAAGTACTGTATGCATTTAAAAAACTTTAAAGTCACTCGAAATAATATGTTCTATTGTACTTATAATTCAAAAATTAAGACTTTGCTACTATTATTAATTAAGATATAGCGAATTGAACTCCAAAATTTGAAGGTGATTGATCGATGAGAAATATATCCTCTACTTTGATTGCAAGGCACAATTTTCCAACAAAAGTAATTGCAATAAAATGTGAATTTGATTAATATATCATTATATAAGAATATATAAGCAAAATGAATTATTATTCTAACGACTCCCGGCAAAGATATGAATAAATCGGTGTATCAACTGTACAAAGTTTACTAAGCCATATTCTGACACCTTTTCTCTATGATACATTTTTTTATGAATTTCGTGATTAGTTCTACATTAAAGCCGAGACTTTACTCTAAATTTTATGTTATTTTCATTTTTTTAGGGGCTCTGAATAGTAAGAATTATCGACCGAAGAGCCCGGTAGTACGAAACTCCCGGAAAATTCTCATTTTTCGCGCATTTCGAATCAGCTTAAAACTATAAGTGGGAAACTCGACTTATCTTTTAAATGGCTTAAGTAAGACAAACATTTGTAAAGACCTTTTTTGTAGAGAAAGAGACGAGCGACTTGCTGGGAACTTTTTCTCTATTTTCATTATTTTTTCTGTTAGAGCGGAAAAACCGAAAATCAAAAAATCTTTCCAAATTTTTTTGAATTTTCCCGGAACTTGGAAGTGCAGATAATGCATAATCTCATTCTCCAGGTTATTACATACTTAAATCCCAGAGATGATCCTAACTTTTGTTACCCTAAATGGCTAATTTGCCTGTACTAGTTGTTCATTATCGGGTTGTAAACGAAATAATTCTCAGCACACTAGTATATTAATAAAGCTGATCAATAACATCACTCTGAAAATACAAGAGTACCATTGTCTGCAAAAGACGTGTCGAGAGAGTTCTCCTACGAAAGACACTATAATCTCATAAATATGGTAGTATCTCTAGTCGCATCTAAAGGATACTTCATTATGTAGTAACGCCCATAATAAATGAAACATTTCTTATATTTCAAAGTTAAGAACTATTAAAAAGTGACAATAAAAAGAATATAAAATCCAACGCAGCACTTCTTATTAAAAAAGCTTCTTCGTATCAAGGAATGTCAGGCTGTCGAAAAGTTGTACAAGTTTTCTCATTCTTATCTGAGACAGTTAGAATGCCACATACATTTTTCTAAATAAAATTACTGCTGCATAATAATCTGAATCTGATTGCTTACGAAACGTCGACATTGAAATATTTAACCTATTTGACTAATGCGTAAAGCCTCTAGTTCCATCCAGTACTTGAAAAGGATATCTTTCATAATTATTTAAAAATATTATTTTGGTTATTTTTCAGATAACCTTGATACACTCAACATCTAATGTTTAATATGAAAATACAGCAATAAATTACCTATTCATCATATATTACAAAGTAATATCAATATATGAGATCATATAGCACTACCCGCAGGCTTGCCGTCACCTACAGTTTCAGATAACATGAAACGGTCCTTATAGGGTCAGCCGCACATTATCAGTTTGTTTGAAATTAAGCAGATTTTGAATCAGCAAGACATTTACTAGGTATTCTTTATTTTAGGATTCGAGAAAGGGAGTATATTGGGACAATATTTTTCCAACGACCATTAAAAGTTTCTGTGTTAATATTTTTTCAGTTTAATTAATTCATTACATTGGAAATATAAAATGTAATTTAAACAAGTAATAAAAGTTGATGAAATATTGCTTAAAGGGATAAAAAAAAGGTTGTCCTGGTATACATCCAAGTTCCACTATGCACCAGACCATGGTTTCATAGTGGGACGAAGGCATGTGTATACTGGGACATGCTTTAAATAAGTAATTTAACAAAGTAATATTTAGGATGAAACAAAATTATAAGAAGTATTATTTCTCATAATAACTTTCTTATTCGTCTACCGAAATATTTTAAAGTAACAGACATAGGCATATAAATGTAAAATTATTAATTGAATTTATTTAATAAACAAGGTCCACAAAAATTAACGAGATATTCAACACCTTCAATTTTTACTACTTGTCCAACATAATATTTTGTTGTTTTAAGGAGTATCGAACAACACAAAATCATTTGGAACTATTTCTTCTTCTGTTTCGAACTCACTATGCACCACATGGTTTTGTCCCACTATGCACTGGTATACACATGTTAACTTATAACCTAATATTTTTAACAAACATATACTTAAGTACAATAACTTTATAGATTTACCTGCAAGATAATCTAGGAAACTAGTAAATAAATAATCACAATTTAATTTTAGTAAATAACACTTCTATGTCGATCAATATCATCCAGTAAACAAAAACTTTGATACTCTATACTAACATATGACTCAAATGTATTGACCCCTCACTTTAATCGCGAATATTTCAGAAACGGAGGAGCGGAAAAAATTGAAAAAATTATATGTTCATTATGTATCTATTCTAAATCATTCACTGCAATTTCAATAATCTACATTGGACCGTTTTGAAGTTCTGCTAAGTCATATTTAAAACTGTCCTACTTTTTAAGGAAATTTTGACCGTGCCAGTTTTATATCCAGTATATCTTGGAAAATATACTTACTATCTAAATAATATTTTAGATGACGATAAAGCACGACATTTTTTGTACGAGGAAATTATTTCAAAACTTTTAATTCTAGAATCTTGCAGTTACTCTCAAAAACGTTACCTCACGTTTATTCGGTTATTTTTCAATGTATTTAAAAATTTTTGATAAAATAGGTAATTATACAAAATTTAAGAATTTTCAGAAAAAAGAATTGATATATATCAAATATTAATTCAGTTATCAAGCGCAATAGATAATATTATAGCAAGATTCCTAGGAGGAGAGCATTTATATCATAGCTTTATGTATGTATGTGACGAAAGCATATATCATGCTGGACTTTCTAGCCTAGACTATGCATCCTGGAGAGGTAAAAGTTGTCTTTACTACAATTATTCCTATGAATAGATATATTATATCATTTTCATGCAATTATTATTATTTAGGTTAAATATACCAATATACTGTACTATATACAAATGTTTGTAACAGAAAAAGTTTAATACTGCTGGCACCGTAAGAAGGATAAAGGAAAAAGGGAAATTTGATGACCATACAATTCTAAGCTTGATTCTAAGTAGATTCAATAAATTGGAATCCCTAGCCATCTCTAAAAAGAGGAACAGGCGATTTAGAATAAGTGAGAGTAGAATTTGCTTCTCAGACTAGAATTAAATTTTACCTCTTAAAGTCAGCTTACTAATGGCATTAAATATAATTAAATATTGTCTCATTACACTAACGAAAATTGTTATGGAGCTCACGTAAAGAATCAATTAGCTAGTTGCATTGGGTGGGCAAAAGAAACGCAGTTTTATAATATTGTTATTTCTTAGGAATTTAGGCTGATTTTAGAGTTTTTATATAATGAAGTTTATACGGGGGGTTTGGTGCATAGTGTTCCAAATTGAAATGGCCGACAGAAAGGGTTATCTGCCATCCTTTCAGGCCCCTTAACACTTCCCATGCCCTGCGGTATTTTTCATATCGACTTTTTATCTTTTTTATGAGAAAAATCCCAAATTCTACATTTAAATTCAAATTATAAAAAAAGTATTAGGCGTAGACGTGGCCAACGAGTTAGGTCTGAGGAACGTGGTGGCCATTGAATAGGGCCATCCCGCCCAATCCACGCATACGCCTATAGTTTTTAAAAAGGACGGCTGTCCCGCGCACTGGCGAATGATTGTAAGAGAATATCTAGACAAGGTGTTCCCAAATGCGTGGATTGGGCGGGATGGCCCTATTCAATGGCCTCCACATTCCCCAGACCTAACTCCGTTGGATTTTTATGTCTGAGGACGTGCCAAAGAGCTCGTGTACGCGACGGAGGTTGCGACTAGGGAGGAACTTGTCCAACGCATAGAAACGGCTTTTGGTACAATTAGGGAGGAAATACGACTTCACACAATGACTGTCGAAATATGAAGCAGGTGTCTGGCCTGCATTCGCAACAGAGGCCAACACTTTGAGCAAGATTTCTAAAATTTTTTAATAAATGATAAAAATGTAATTGTTTCTTCATTTCAAGTAAAACCCATGAACAGAAAGAGACTAAAGATATATTCTACTTCGCAAGAGTGAGATCACAGATTTTACCTGTTTCTCATGCATAATTTAAGCAAAAATAATTTTTTATTCAGAATTTTGAATATTAGCCATATGTGACCCGATTCACTAATTTAGCAAATTCACGAAGTTATTAAAAGATTTTTATGACATGTGGCACATCATTAGCAAGAGGATAGACTAGAGAATTTTTGAGGGAGTTGGAAGATCCCGGTTGCTTAGAGTTTTTTTTATAGCCATGTAAAGTCTAAGGTTAAATTTCAATTTTACCTATTCCGAAACTTTGCGAGTGAATAAAAAAACAACTAGATGGCTGATGCCAGTAATTTTGGATTTAAAAGAACCCTTCAACAATACACATCAAAATAAAAATGAAATTCGCAGTCTACGCCTAATACTTTTTTTATAATTTGAATTTATATGTAGAATTTGGTATTTTTCTCATAAAAAAGATAAAAAGTCGAAATGAAAAATCCCGCAGGGCATGGGAAGTGTTAAAGGGCCTGAAAGGATAGCAGATAACCCTTTCTGTCCGCCATTTCAATTTGGCACACGATGCACCAAACACCCTGTATAATGAAGTTTAGGATATTTTGTTCTTGGAACAACGCTGTGTCATCCGTATTCTGGTTCTGGAGGACGGTAAGTGCTTACTTCATGCTATTTTCACTGAATATATACAAATGAGAAATGTCATCTGTCATCTTTAAATTCGTATAAGAATCGCTGGATAATTCGGATGGAGTAATGTTTTTATCACAGAGGTTGAATATATTCCTTACAGTTACTTTAAAGTTGTATAATTCTGTATAATACTTTGGTTTGTGGTATTTTCCTACCTATTATAATATTTCTATTATCAACTTAAAAATTCAGTCCAAAGCGTTGCTACCAGGATAAATTACAAAGCCTGATGTGGTAGAATAACAGCCGAGACTGTGCTGAAATATTGCAAATGATATCCGTATATGAATATAGTTAACCAGACATGTTATGTGCTTACCTCAAATGAAAGTAGTCGATTGTTTACCTGACTCACCATTACAAGTCCTTTAAAAGCTCTTGATTCATGCTTAATATTGCCGGTAGCATAGCCGTAGGTTAAATGATATTTATTTACTTTTATAGAATTATTTATGGAGTTGTCTATGTCACTAAACTAACATTATTTATTATAAATAAATAATGTATTATAAACAAATAATTTATATCATGCCTATCAATTAATACAAAGTAGTAAAACAATATTTAAAACAATTAAAAAGTGATTGTAAAAATTGTCAGTCGACGTTCATGACGACGCTCGTATTATCAACTATGCCTTTGTCAGTCTTTTTTTGTGATTTTCAAACGGAATTTAGATAAACTATACTTTCTTGGATTACAAAGGGAGGCATTATGATCGTGAAAAAAGTCATCCCTCATCTCAGATTAAGAAAATCATGGTCTATCAGTTTCATTAGTTTGTTTGTGGCGTGTCTGGTGGAGGTACGTCTAAAAGCCTGGACAGAAATATTATTTGAAATATAGTTGATATTACAGACTTTTTATTGAATATTGCACATAGCCCCTACGGCCATGAAGAGTAGGTGGCTATGTAGATACTAGTGTAACACTGAGAATTGTCAAATAAGGAGCAGATAAATTTATTTTGGAATTTTTTAATTGCTAGCATACCCAGAACGCAGGTTATGGAAACAATGCAGATATTGGAAATTAATATATTCTTTTATTGGTACCCTATTTTGCTTATTTAAAGTACGAGTGTCTAAATCCAAGTTTTAAAAACGCGCGTGTTTTAAAGTTACCATTGCAACAACTACAACCCGAGTCAAAACGTCAACTTTTTAATTATTGATCTGACAGGAATTTTTGCGGTATTAACCGCGAATCTGCTTTTCTATTTAAGTAATCAATGTTAGAACTCATTTTAAAGCAATATACAATCAGTAACAACTGTAGTGACAATAATTAATCCCATCTGACAGATTGCAAATGGGCTTGTTCCATGATATTCTTTTTATATGGTTTTTATACTTTTTCATATAGTACTCGATATTCTCATTATACACTTAAAATTTCGTATTATTAACTTTTTCCGTTCTCGAGATATAAGGAGTTGAAATTAGTAATAGTTGCAAAAACCGAGCGCTCATTTGTGACGTCACTATACGCAAGTGACGTAAAAAACTGGCTTTCTGGGACCTTTCAAATTTAACCTGAAAAGTCGAAAAACATGGAATTTTTAAACGCTGGTAACTAAATAAATACGTCGAATGAAAGTTCGTTCTATGTGTCTACGGAAAGGAGAAGGTCGGCGATGAATTCTAATCGTAAATTGCAGGGTCGATATCGATAATTCGTTCCGGCAGGAGCGAGAGAAAATTGTAATTTTTTGACATTTCACCAAATTGTACTCCCCTACTGTCAAGTAGTAAGCAAAACAAACAATACTTCGAAAACACTTATAATTATAACCAATAAGGAGCATCAAGCCTATTGAGTTCGCCGAGTTTATGCGTATAGTGACGTAGCGCCTGGCCACGCCCCATTTTCGCGAGATGGAAATTTGTAATCGTTTTTAAGATACTAAACGTGCGAATAAGATTCTGATTTTTTGCAGATCCATTAATTTATACTTGCACTTTCGATTTATGAAATAAAAAAAAATGCCGAACAAGCCCATTAATTTTTGTACTCTTCATTTGACGCTGACAGGTATCCTGATGTCACATCACGAATTCAACCATTTTACATTCTTATTTCCATTTTTACTTCCCTCGCATACCGAAGGGAAGTATTGTATTCGAGAAAAAATCACCCTCCGAGTTTTTTTCGGATTCTGACGTTTCAGATCACGGAGATTACGAAAATATAGGTTTTTAAATTCCGTCAGTTTGTCTGTCTGTCTGTCTGTTGGTGCATTTACTAAAAAACTACTTGACGGAGAGCAGGCAAATTTGGTAGGTAGTTGACTCTACTGTCAGCGAGGAACTGGTAGAACTTTCACTGGAAAATATACAGGGTGGATCGTCTAAAGGGAATAAATAATAAAAAAAAAAAATTGTTTTGCTCAAATTTAAATTTTCCACGTTTCATGACACGCTAAACCTATTTCAGAAAAATAAATTTGAAAATTTTTTTCACCAACATTTTTGAAAACATTTTTACCACGAAAAAATTTTTTCGTCTTTGTTCAAATTTAAAATTTCCACGTTTCATGGCATTCTAAACCTATTAAATTTTTTTTTTTGAAATTTAAAATTTCCACGTTTCATAGCGTTCTAAACCTATTAAAAAAATTTTTTTTTTAACTATTTTTGAAAAAATTTTACCACTAATACAGACTGATTTTTTTTTTCTTTGTTCAAATTTAAAATTTTCACGTTTTCATGGCATTCTAAACCGATTCAAATACTTTTAAAAATTATTTTGATTAAAAATTTTTTGCAAGAAATTTTAATCTATTTATCACTGGGTATTAATAGCTGAAAAAAATTTTTTTTGCTCAAATTTAAAATTTCCACGTTTCATGACCCATTGCGGAAAAGAAAATTTGCAACAATTTCTTTACAATTTTGGAAAAATTTTACCACTAGAATAGACGGAAATTTTGTTTTTCCTCAAATTTAAAATTTTCACGTTTGACGTGACTGACATTCTAAACCTATTTGAGAAAAAAAAAATTTGAAAATTTTTTTCACCAACATTTTTGAAAATATTTTTACCACTAAAATACATGGACATTTTTTTTTCTTTGCTCAAATTTAAAATTTTCACGGTTCATGGCATTCTAAACCAATTAAAAAAAAATACCACTGTAGAATAGAAGGAACTTTCCTTTTTGCTCAAATTTAAATTTTCCATCATGGCATTCTAAACCTATTTCAGAAAAAAAAAATTGAAAATTTAAAAAAAATCATTTTTGAAAAATTGAAAAAAAAAATGAAAGTTTTTAACCACCACTATACTTCCACTCCAATACGTGTATGTGGAATTGAAAATGTGACAGATGGCAATAATATTAGGCATATGCACCTATTATACTATTATTGAAAAATGTACAGGGTGGTCATCCCAAGAAATAATTCAGTCATGGTGTATTTGCCCAAGCCTTCCATATTTGCCACATGTTGTTTAGTATTGAACTTTTGCTGTTGGATGAGCACTCTGTATATTTTTTTGACCAAAACTTATCAGGTGTTCTTTGTAATAATAGTGATAACTATATTCCGATTATTTTCAATGTCACTTCGTAATTATTAATTTTTTAGAGTTACCGCCATGCACAAATAAAGAGGGAAGTTCTGTGTAAATACCTTTACCGATTTTTTTGTAGTAATAATACCAGTATTTATGATTTCAAAGTGTACCAATAAAAAAATAGCGTATAGTTTTCTTTAATAACCACTTATACTTTAATATACTATTTATACCTAGTTCTTTTTGTTAAACAGCTGAAGAACTGCCGTTTGTCACACCCTTTAAATAGTGTGTTTTATTACTAACAATATTTCATCGAAAGGTATATTTAAAGATTTTTTCGCCCAATACAAATGAGTATTTTGGCAATATAATTAATTTACGACGTATTTTGAAAATAAATATACAGGCTGTCCATTTTATCAGGGCCATCGAGAATATCTCGCCTAATACCGGTCATGCAAAAATGAATGTTCCTACGAAAATTGTTCCGGTTTTCATAAGCTACAAAATGGTTTAAAGACATTTGAAATCCATGGCCTACTTTAAGAGTTATGACGGAAAACATCGAAAATGCGGAATATAACTAAGTATTTCTTACTTTTTATTGGGTATTTTGCCACTGAAAAATGTTTAAAAATTTTAATGAAAAAACCTCTGCGCGAAACGGATCAGACAGAGGTTGGTTCTTGAGTACTTGACTGTTTTAAAAAGTCTCACACCTAAAAATATATAAACTAGAACAATGTTATACTTAACCTGAAAACTGAAAATCAAAGCTATAGGTAGTTAACGTTTCGGAAGAGAATCTACTTCCGTTCTCAAAACTTTTTTGGCCGTCAACCATGACAGTTCTTTGTTTATGTATTTCCATAGTCACGTGAGACATTAAATTATGTTTATCTTATTTTTACTTACTTCGTCTCTAAGGATGGGCAACCAACTAGTACAAAAATCTATTGAATAATTAGAAACGCATCTATCCTCGTTTAATAAAAATAATCGCGGATTCTTTAAGTTTTCTTTTAGTTCCGTTGCTCTCTTTTTCCAAAATCTTCGCCGAGTCCCATTTAATTCTATGATTATTATCCCACGCGTGTTCACAAATTTTAGATTTTTCAAATTCTCCCCTTCTAGCGTAATTTCTATGTTCACCAAGCCTTACGTTGAAAGGTCTAGATGATTCACCTACGTAATGTTTTCCGCACTCACACGGAACACTATAAATACAATTTTTTGAATTTTGAACAATATTTGGAGGTTTGGTTCTTGATAAAACCGATCTTAGCGTGGAGCCCGTTTGAAAAACCGTTCGTACGGAAAACCTATTCAAATGCAAATGCAAATTCCCTACAATGTAAGAGTAATCTAAAATAAAATTGAAAACCTATTCCCAATTTTTCGTAATTTATCCGATAAACCATGTAAGTATATATGGAATTCCTGCCATTGACCTAAATACCTCAGGTTGTGATACTATATTCTCTCTACTACCAATGTTCAATAACTGACTATCAACAAAACTCTCAGGATATTGATTATTTAATAAGACAGTTTTTATAAATTGTTTTTCGTTCCTTAATATTACATCATTTGAAGAAATAATTTTGGCCCTGTCATACAAACACTTAACAACACCTTTCTTAACAGTGATATGCTGATTTGAATTGAAATTTAAGTATCTGTTTGTGTGTGTTTATTTTCTATACACACTGGTTTGGTATGTGTTATCTAATGTTTTATTAAAATATCTAAGAAAGGTAATTCATTATTATTCTCTATTTCTATTGTAAATTTAATTGAAGTTTCTTTTTCGTTAATCTCGGCGAAGATTTTGGAAAAAGAGAGCAACGGAACTAAAAGAAAACTTAAAGAATCCGCGATTATTTTATTAAACGAGGATAGATGCGTTTCTAATTATTCAATAGATTTTTGTACTAGTTGGTTGCCCATTCTTAGAGACGAAGTAAGTAAAAATAAGATAAATATAATTTAATGTCTCACGTGACTATGGAAGTACATAAACAAAGAACTGTCATGGTTGACGGCCAAAAAAGTTTTGAGAACTGAAGTAGATTCTCTTCCGAAACGTTAACTACCTATAGCTTTGATTTTCAGTTTTTAGTTTACAACATTGTTCTAGTTTATATATTTTTAGGTGTGAGACTTTTTGAAACAGTCAAGTACTCAAGAACCAACCTCTGTCTGATCCGTTTGGCGCAGAGGTTTTTTCATTAAAATTTTTAAATATTTTTCAGTGGCAAAATACCCAATAAAAAGTAAGAAAATCTGAATATGCCACAAATAAACAATTACAGACAATATAACTAAGTAAAATATCTCCATTATTTGAAGGGATACGACGAAAATTCTAGGGTAAAAATTATATATATATATATAAATATAAATATTTAAATTAGCGTGAATACTGAAAACTTTGCTTCTTACATATCACAGAATTAAAATCAGCAGGTCAAACGGTTAGGAGTTCATAGATTTCTGGCTAGGAATGTCCTCTGTACTAAATATTGGAATTTGAACCTTAGTTTTTGAAAAGCAAGATTTGCGTACAAACAGATAAAAAAATGTGTTAATTTAATTTTATAAGTTTGTGTATTACAAAAATGTCCAAGTGTTTTTAGATTAACAAAATTATGAGTTAATTTACTACATGTACTCTGTACCATTGAATTATCATTTATATTTCATATGGAGAAGAAATAACTCATCAAATGTTGGTTAGAAAATAACAAGGAACAAAACTTTTCGGAATATATAATAGCAGCAATAAGTCTAACTTCCTTTTACAAGTACCAATGTCCCCTATTTGTGCCGAATATTTTTTACCCCACAGAAGTAGTAGTAAATAATAAAAAAAACTTACTTTCTTGTTGAGTAATAAACTGTTATATGGCTAATTTAAAATAAGAAATAAAACTCTCTTTAGGACATTCTCCTTCCGCATTGTCCATGATCATAAATTCTCATTTGTCTCCGTACTTAATAAATACCACTTTACCTCTTATTTACTGTCGCCTCCCCTTCTTTCTTATCTGCCTGATTAATTTAACCATTCCAAGGAAGTATAGGAAAAGTAAAACTTTATTATGTATTACTTTATATATTGTATACATTAAAAGTTTAATCTCAATTTTGTGTATTATTGTCTCCTATATACAAAAGAAATAAAACTTTAACAAATTACATGGTGCTTGATTTTATTATGAAGTTTGAGGAAAAATAAAGAATGAAAAAAGAACTGCGGATTGCCTTCTAGCGTTTAAATTCGTGTATAAGATTTATAGCTCGATTTAAGGCTACTCTTAAATTTCAGATTAAAAAGTAAGTCTAATTCTTTTTAAAAAGCATATTGAGGCAAAGAGCGACATTCTTAAAGGACGTAAGTAAAAAAACTGAATAATAACGAATAATAGGGTACTTTCATAAAGGACCCCGCACCAAATATATGAGATTTTGGGTTTCGGCCCGTTTTGATGAAACAAGTGGCATTCGACAGATTATGGTTTCCTTATGGGCGTGAAATCAGTAATTCAATATATTCGGAGCTATGAAACGTAGTAGTCGCTAATTTTCAGTGCCTATTTAATAATAGGACTTTAAGAAGAATATATTTACAGCTTACAAATCAAGAGTCTTTATGGGCGCCATGTCCGTTATTTAGTATTTTAGGAGTTAGGGAGAATAGAAGTGACTAATTTTCAGTGTTCAATAATAGGACTTCTAGGCTCCGTAGCTCTGAAAATACTAATTAATGGCCTTTTTGCGTCCATAAGGACTTTTGATCAGGACGCCATATTCTATAGAATTATACTTGTTCCAATATACATGAAAAAGTGCTTCTTACAAGCCTATTATTGAATTATGAAAATTGGTCACGTCCACACTCCATAGCTCCGAATGTATTAAATAGTTGTCTTCGCGCCCATCAATCCATATTCTGTCGAATGTCACTTGTTCTATCAAAATCCACCGAAACCCATAATCTGGTGATACTTAAGAAAATAAAATTCTGATATGCCGAAAAACTAATTTTAATTAACGCTGTGTAACGTTTTTCAGGTCGTACCTGGTACGACAAACACCTGAAAAACGTTACACAGCATTAATTCCTTATGCATGCCAATTATCTGAAAAGTTGCGCTGTATCTATGATAGATTTGATATTAGGACGGTATTTCAAATAAACAACACGTTAAGATCTATTCTAAAAACGACGAAACCGAAGAACCACGAGCAAAATTAAAAAAACTGCATCTATAGTATTCCATGTGAGTGCAACAAACATTACGTGGGTGAGTCATCCAGACCGCTTAGTGTAAGATTGGGTGAACACAAAAATTGTATCAGAAAAAATGAAATTCAGAGGTCCAAGATCTGCGAACACACTTGGGAGAACGGACATAGAATAAACTGGGACTTGGCAAAAATTTTAACAAAAGAGGCGGATAGCAAAAAAAGATAAATTAAAGAATCAGCGATAATGTTATTGAATGAGGATAGATGCCTGTCGAATTGTTCCATAGATGTCTGTACAACCTGGTTGCCAATATTAAAAGAAGAACTTCACAATCTTAGCATTGTATAAAATTAAAAAACTGTTAACTATATCAACAGTTCTATGTAAATAGTAGGTATCTATGGATATTGAATATAACAAACATTCTTAGAGCTGTGTATTTATCATACACAGCAAAAGAAAAAAGCCTTGAAGATGTAAACATATTAGATTTCCGAAACGTCGCGGGTTGGCGAAATATCTAATTTCAATTTCTTTTACTTATTTGTGTTGTCAAAAAAGCAACTTCTAACTGATCCTTTGACGTAAAAGTCACAGGCGTAGAGGTTATTTCCCAGTAACATACTGGTTGATTGTGATGTTTTGTAGGTTCCCCGAGCACCGATTAAAGAGAAGAAAAAATACATGTGGCAGGAAGTCACAAAGAATTAGAAAGAAAAAAAATTAAGATAATGCCCCATATAACATTTAGACAATATTTATAAAAAATATGTGATGATAAAAAATCAATATACTGGAAAAGGAAGTACCCTAATAGTCCCGCCAACAGGGGGGGCACCTCTAACTTAAGTGCCAATGAATGGATGTTAATGAAACCTTGTGCAATGTGTTTGTAATGACGTTAAGAAAAAAGTTGAAAAAAGATTAGAGTAAAAAATGATCTGAAGGGGTAGAAAACACACGGGTTCGGTAACTTGTAGAACTAGGTCAAAAATGAAAAATAAACAATGTATTTACTTTTTTAACCCAAAATAAAATGTTACTACTCTTGTGAATTTTTTCGAAAAATACATATATTTTGAGATATGGCCACTCGAAAAGTTGAAAAAATATCTGAAAAAGTTCAGGTGAATCTATCATCGAAATACAAGACTTTTTTTATTCGCGACTTTTATTTAAAATCCGTTTTCACCGAGAAACATGAAAAACTAACCCTTTGAAATTGTGATGCTTTAAAAATACGTAATTTAATAATTAAACAAAAATTAGACGTATGTATTGAGGCCCTTTAAACATTTTTTCACGCTTGGAATTTTTTTTGTAACTTGCTAATTTTCCGAGTTACAGGCAGTTTTTTGCGATAAATAATGCACTATATTTTTTGCATATTTTCAATTTAAAAAAAAAATTATATTGAACCTTCAAAAATGCTATAACTATAAATTTTTCATATTTTTTTATAATAATATATATAAATTACACTCACTTTTCGAATTTTCATGTATTTTGTAATGTGAAAAAAATATAGTACATTATTCGTTAAAAACTGCCAAACTGTATAGGGCCCCCCCGTTAGGACTGCCAGTGGACATTAACATATTTATTTAAATAGATTAATGGTATACCTTTAACATTATAGTTTTGAAGAAATATAATCATTTACAAATATTTAGAACAATACTCTTTTTATAAAACATATTATTCATTTTGCAGGTTATAAAAGAACCCTCGATATGCGTTTCGGTTTAATTTTAAAAAATGAAAATTGCCCGTATTATAACAAAAGACATCTAATTATCAGCATAATTATCGTATTAACTGTAACACGATATTGTTTGAAATGTGTATTACTGAAATATGTTTCAATTTTATTTTCTTTTAAAATATATTAATACATACTCAGATATACATACTGTATAATTATCTAAATAATAATGATTGCAGATTAAATGTAGTTTTGAATTTTAATTTATGCAGTTCCTCCGATAAGGATTTAATATACAAATTCTCTATATTCTTATATTCCAAAATCATGTGTTGTATTTTTCTTGCGACTCATAATTACAGCTTGTGATTCTGTCAAATTAATTATATGAAAATACTTGAGAAAATGTGTATGATTATTTCTTAGTTGACATATTTTTATAAAATGTTTATTCGGGTCCTTCATCTTTACGTATCAAGATGAGCTGTTCGGATTACTTATTAATTAATTATTTTCCTTATAATATGCACCTTGAAATAATGATTCCACCACTATTTCAATATGTCATTTTTTAAATATATGTACATGTACACCTCCTAAGATAAAATTGGATTTTTCAAATAATATCATTAGATGTAGCCGCATTTGCTATTTGATTTTACAGTAACTTTTTATCCTCGAAAGGGTAATATATATATACTGTGGAATGCAATTATGGCTTAAACATAATTTAATAAAATATGGTTGATTGTGGGGCTTAAACATTCGATATTTTCTTACTGCACTTTTACTATGAACTAATGTTATAAAATGCTTGATAAACTGCATTTATATGGTTTAGTGCATATAAAATGGCTCCAAACTCCAAGAGGGCTTGGCAATAGCTGTTCCCTCTCACTACAGACGAAATACGCTCCCGGTAGCTGACATGGCAGCGAAAGAAGAAGTCCAAGACAGAATAGCATCAGAAGAAACGGCCCAGCTGGCAAGGTCCAACAACCAGGACCAGGGGAGGTCTGTTAACATCACCTACATCGTCCGAATTTGCGGGTGGTGTAGGCGAAAAAACAGGCCCACCCCTTACTGGGCAGGTCCAGGTCTATAGCGATGATTGGGGCAAAGAGCTCAAGCTCGACCACTAATCATTCGAGACCGTCATCTTTTGTCAAGAATATTGGCGGTTGTTATTTTGTATTATGAATCAATTTAGTAATGAAGAATATGCTGATATCCATTTGATATATGGAGAAATGAAGCATAATCCTCAAGCCTCTGAGCGGATATACAGGCAAAAGTAGCCAAATTGAAGAGCACCATGTAAATTTAAAATATAACGGAAATTATTGGAAGAAAACGTTTTTTTCTGCCTCTTTAAGAGGATGTAGTTCCTCAGGGTTGAATTTTTGGACTAAGGCAAGTTGAGTTATATGGGCCCAATATGAACTCAGGAATCACAGGCTCCCGTCTTGGAACTTAATTTTGGGACATCCTGTATAATATATTCTGCTCTCATGTATGTTTGAAAACTGGAAAACTAATTAAACTTCCTGTGGGAATTAGTTCAAGTTTAAGATAATCTTTATCATGTTCCTACTACACAATTTAAAAAAAATAAATTTTACAAAATATATACTTAGCAAATAAAAATAAAAAAAATAAATGGTGGAATTCATGAAATTCATTATAATGTTAAATTTCTATTATAAAATAGATATTTTAAAAATAAATTAATGCTCGAATTTCAGCGCCTCATGTACAAGAGCCGAATCGAATCCTCATCAGTTCCTGAAAATGCAAGTTGCATCTTTAGAAGTGAACTAAACATAAACAGTAAAGGAATTCAAAGGTAGGTAGATCCTTAAAAATAATAGCCACTATCCGTAATTGTTTTGATTGTGGTTGCCACATACTTGCAGCTGTAGTTTACCTCCTATAACAAGAAATTGGATTCTTAAAGAAATTGTGTTTTGTGCTATTTGGTAGTCACGAATATTTATTTCCTTAATGAAAGTTGCACAGCTGTTAACTCAACCATCGTAATTTTAGAAAGGAAATTATGATTAAGAAATGGATCACACAAGATTCATTCTTAAGAATGAGTAAATTATTTACCCGATTTCTAAAATTTCTAACATTGCTTAAAAATTACAGCCATGGTCCAGTTAAACACTGCATAAATAAGAAATAACAAAACTGATTTAATTGTATACTTTTAATGTTTTTAACGATAGCATGTACCCATTGCACTGTAGTGCAGCGAGCTATGGTCCAGGAGCCGACTGCAAATTTGTGTGGGGAACGAGTGGACGAGATTTAGCAGTTTAGAATACTGCAATAGTATGCCCTAAACTCATAACCGCTAGTCGGGCGATCACGGTCTCTGGCGGTAATGAGTAATTACGGTAATTGTTTATTGGGGCAATGGGGCGATTGTGGTGACAAAGTGGACGGTTTTTAAAAACTAATTTGTTAACTATGATCCAAAGAATGTAAAATGCTCGGTCGGCCGACCCCCACCCCTGGCGATAGCCTTGGCCGACCATTAACTAGAATGCAATTTTTAATGCCTAGCCTCCCCCAAGGAGTGACCAGGTCGGCCTTGGTCTATTCGAAAGAACAAAATTTTTCCTTTCATAAAACCCCGGTAGGCCAATCTCGGTCCCTGGCTTTAATGAGTAATTACACTAATTGTCGTGGGGGGCACAGGGGGGATTGTGGTGACTGAGTGGACGATATTTTGTTTAAACCTTTTTTTATTGTAATCTCGAGTCTAAAATGCTCGGTCGGCCGACCCCCACCCCTTTTCTCACGCATGAATTTAGCAGATCGGTCTTGTAATATTCGAAAGGGTGAATTATCAAAAGAATTGTTATTACCTCACTGTTTTCACTTTTATAACTTCTTTCCCCCCTTAAGGGGGGGGGGGATAAATGTTGTAGCAACTGCACTCAGAGAAAAAGTGTAGTATAGTTTTAGGTAAATTTCTATAGTTTTAAGAAAACGTTCTAATTTAAATATGAACCTGTGAAATGTTTCTTTGTTTTAAGTAAATCATTTATTTAATTGTATAAAATTTTACTTAATTCAAGTAAATTATTTATTTCATTTTATGATTTTTTAAATTGTTTCTAAGATATTAAATTACGTAATATCAAATAAATCAATTTTCTTGAAGTAAATAAAGAATTTTTTGTTTTAAAAGAAAAAAAAACGTTGATTCAATAAAATCTGATTCAAATAAATGTATTTACTCAAAAATTAGTAAATTTTTTCTGACTGTATGATCGGAATTCATGGCGTGTTTATGATGGCATTTTGCTTTTATAAAATTACATTTGAAAAAAAATATTTACGATGTTAATTAAAAAAATGCATATACCGTTTATTGAATAAATATACGTGTTTCATTTTGAAGTTACACTTGGAATTACTTTAAGTTTGGATCGAAGAAAAAAATTGTCCGAATGAAAGTTGTTTGTTTTGGAAGGGCACATATGATGACATTTATCAAGGGCCTATTAAGGCCACCCTATGTAAGATATGGCCACCAACTTTGGTTTTTTAAGAAACCCCTTTAGTGACTTTTACGATTCTCACCGAGGAAAAACTTGTCCTATTAATTTCTTTTTGTTTATAAAAGGACATGTAATGGCACTAACCAGGGGCCTGTCAAGGCCACATTTGGTAAAATCTGGACACCAACAATACACCGAAGGAAAACGTGCTTCCTTATTATAATCTCATAAACGTAGATATTATTCGTTTCGAAATTCTGTAGAAAACAAATTATACATATTTTGAGTAAAAATTTTTTAAAATCCCTGTTTTATTCTGTTGTTGGAATAATACCCCCATTCCCTAGAAAGAGACATCCGATAGGGAAATATTTACTATTTTTTGCCACAACTTTTTTCTCTTAGTACGAATATTTAAAGAAATTATAAGACTACCTAAGTAGAACCTTAACAAGAATATTACTATTAATTTTCACTCAATAATTTCAGTGGATTGCAAAATAGTTGGATTTAAATTTAAAAATTATGCCAATTTTCCTAGTTCGTACTATTAAATTAAACTGTTTTGCAACCAAGGACATCACCAGGGGTGGGGTCGGCCGACCGAGCATTTTAGACTCGAGATTACAATAAAAAAAAAGTTTAAACAAAAAATCGTCCACTCTGTCACCACAATCCCCACTGTGACCCCCACGACAATTAGTGTAATTACTCATTAAAGCCAGGGACCGGGATCGGCCGACCGGGGTTTTATGGAAGGAAAAATTTTGTTTTTTCGAATAGACCAAGGCCGACCTGGTCACTCCTTGGGGGAGGCTAGGCATTAAAAATTGCATTGTTGTTAATGGTCGGCCAAGGCTATCGCCAGGGGTGGGGGTCGGCCGACCGAGCATTTTTCATTCTTTGGATCATAATTAACAAATTAGTTTAAAAAAAAACGCCCACCGTAATTACTCATTACCGCCAGGGACCGTGATCGGCCGACCAGCGGTTATGAGTTTAGGGCGTATTATTGCAGTATTCTAAACTGCTAAATCCCGTCCACTCGTTCCCTACACAAATTTGCAGTCGCCTCCTTGACCACTAAGGCGTGTTAATGGCAAGCGCACTTGACCATAATGTCTATCGTTTACTGGGCTCGAGACCAATTCCGACACTGGCAATGTCGGGGGTTATTGGTTGTTGCCTGCGTTTTTCCAAATATACAGCCACCTTCCGGACAGCCTAGGCTTCGAATTTGGAGATTGCCTACTATGTGTGGTGCGCTTATCAGTATGCTTTTCTAAACTCTGTTTATCGGTAGGCGCCTGCCGATGCGGCTTTAATCATAGCCAATATGCTGGTCACTTATTAGTGAATATACTATAACAGATGAATAAATCTACCTAAATCTCCTCATTGTATAAAGTAATCACTTCACTGGGCATCTGTCTGTTCAAAAAGCTATAATTAATATCGATTCCTTGCAGAATTGACTAAGTAAAATTGACTATTATTAGCGAAACTGAGCGCTGGCACGCTAAGCAAGAATATAGCACACACCCAGCAGGGTGTGCAATTAAGTACCCTCTGTTTGCACATTCGCTTGAATTAACCTCGAGAACCACTGGACGGATTTTGAAAAACTTTTACTATCTGTCGAGGAAAGTTTATGATATAAAATATTACACATTTGTCGAGTCACCAATTTTACTCCAGTCAGCGAAGCCCAAAAAAGGCCAAATAGGGGAAATAATTCGTGTAGAGGCCATTTTCTGTATAGCTGTCGGGGGGGAGTGCTCTCAACAACTGAACAACATACTAAAAGTCCTGGCTAGTGGATGGTAAGTGGAGGTAGTTTAAGGGTCCCTATTTCACATCTTTCTTGAATAACTTGAAAACTATGCCCTCAGCGAAAAAGTCTCTATATACAATACTAAACTACATGAAACTCCTACAAACAAGTTCCTATTCATCTTTTTTTAAAGCAAACGTTCTCAAAAAAGTCGGTGAAGGTATTTACGCAGAACCTCTTTATTTATACGGGGCGGTCACTCTAAAAAACTAGAATAATAATGGAATGTAGTTATCACTATAATTACAAAGAAATCCTGACAACTTTTGGTCACGAAAAATACAGAGAGTGGCCATCTGACGGCAAAAATTCAATATTAAATAAATAGTGCCAAATATGGAAGGTTTGAGTAAATACCTTTACAAATTTGCACCAAAAAATTGTTTCCACTGTTTGACCGTTCTCCGCCAAGTACTTTCTTAGTTAATGCACCAACAGACAGACAGACAGACAGACAAACAAACAGACAGACAGACAGGGTGACTGATGGAATTGAAATACCTATATTTTCATAATCTACATGATCTGAAACGTGAAAATTCGAAAAATCTCGGAGGGTGATTTCTTCTCGAATTCAATACTTCCCTTCGGTATGGCGATTGATCCACCCTCTGTGTCTCGTAAAGTATTGACTCCAGAAAAAAAAAATGAATAGAAACTTATTTGTAGGAAACTTCATGTAGTTTAATACTGTATATAAGCACAACTACAGGGCGTAGTTTTCGAGAAGAGAAACATGAAAAGGGAACCTTTAAAATACTCCCCACCCCCGCTCACCATCCTCTGGTCTGGACTTTTAGTATGTTATTCGGGGCATTCCCCCCCTCCCTCTCCGACTAATTTACAGAAATTGGCCACTAAACTAATTATTTCCCCTATTTTTCCTTCGTTGACTGGACTATATGAGTTTAATAATTCCGTCAACAGCGTTTTACTTAGCAAGGCAACGTTTTGTATACACAAGAACTGATCAGTACTCTCCTTGGACATCTAGGATCATTTAAGCCAATATTTAGAAAGTGATGACTCAATAGGAACCCTACGAAAATAAGATTAAAATAAGGACGTATATAATATAATACAAGATAAGTTTTGTAATATGTTTGCTTTCACACAATATTGCTAAGTTAGTTTACGAGACATTTATTCTTGAACAAAGTCTCCCTTTTTGAATTTTTATTGAAATATCTCCAGAACAATTGCAAAATGGTCAAAGAAAATTAGGTACTTATGTCATTTATTTCTTGCCTTACTTACACGTTGATATAGTTATTAATAGGGCTTCCTATCGGGGGCAATTTATCCATGCTTATTCGGCTATACGGAATTTTCTTTATTAATTAGAAATACTACTACATTAGTTTTGAGTCGGTTTTCGACAAACAGTACTTGACTAGAACATGAATAGGAAATCACTGACCACATTTTTATAACTTCATAATAAATTAACTTGTCAAATGCTTCCGAGGTTAATTAATCTAGCATTTAAGATTACGCAGTGGAATGTTATAAAGTAATATCCTACTGCAAAAATTGTAACTTTTCGAAAAAAAAATAAAGCAAGTCGCTTTAAAGTTGCAGTTGGAGTTACCTTTGATAAACATCTGAGCATTAAGGGGCATGTTAATTTCATCATAGCATCAGTGTTAAAAAGCCTAGTTTTGTAATAGTATTAATTTACTCTATTCCCACCCTATAATTGGTTACTTATTGGCTGGTTCATCTAAATAATTAAATAAAATGTTATACCTAACACACCAATAGAGAAATAAAAACTTTTCGAATAATAGCAGTTCATTGAATTTAAATAATCAAAAAATTAGTATTTAATATTTTACCAAGTAACTAATATCCAAGAATTAATATAGCTCTACAAAATACGGCGAGTTCGATGTATGCTGCATATAAGATAGCAAAACTATTTGAGGTATTTACGGCAAAGATTCTCTCGAGACTTCGACGGCCGTCACCCAGAGGGGCAATCATAAAATTTTGAACTTAACGAGACATGTGACGTACGTTTACGGAGTGTAAACTTTATGAAGTAGTGAGCGATTTTTTGCTATTCTAATCATAAAAATAACAGCCTAGATCGAACTTCTTTACAGTACATATTTGAGAGATCAAGATGGCTCTCTTACTATCAAGCGCGGATAAAATAAAATTTCTCTTATTCCGGAAAGATATTCCCCTTTTCTCGTCTTACTCCGACGCTAGCGCACCACGTTCGGTCCACTTGTTTAAATCCATGAATTGATCTGGGTGTGCCAAAAAAGGTAGATACATATAATTCAGTCAGTAGGAACAATAATAGGCCTTTGCCTTGTAAAAGGTGGGGTTGAAATTATTTTGAAACATCTTGCTTAAGTCTGAAATCTGATGGAAAATCCAAATCTTCGATCTTGAAGAACGGATGCGCGAGTCGCCATCTTAAATGAAATGTGCAAAAATAAGCTTTTTAAAAATAACTCAGCAGCAGTTTATACAACGATAAAAATGACTAAGGTGAAGAAAAAAAAATCATTACCTTTTTTGTATCTACACTTCCTTGTAAGTTTAATAATCGTCAAACACCCAATTTTAGTTATTTTTTAAATTACTTCTGGCTATTCATTACATAAATACATAAACTCAGGAGGTACAGTAAAAGGAACGTTTTTTTATTGTGGTATCTCCAGTAGGCCTAATCCACAAATGTTCGAGTTTCGCGATCTTACAGCTCGAAATGGCGCTTGAGCCTCCAGGAAGGCGTTATATCCGGACCCTAGACCTAGAGTGCTGCTCAGTGTTCGAGATTATATTGTTATTTTTATCTCCTTTTGACAGTCTGGATCGGTTGATGTTGACATCTTCATTATAGCCTTCGTTCATATTGGCGTCTCGCTCTCGATGTGAACCTTTATTACACTTTAGCACGATTGACCGTTACAGCATCCACACATTCTTTTTTGCAATAGCATGAAATGTATTTCAATAAGATTTGGGGTTCTTGTTTCTCTGTCTTTATTACTGGAGCGGGTCCATTGGTGACAAGTTTCCAGCCTCAGTCTTCTGGATTTCTTGGGACTTCATCTTATTCTTGGAATGGCATGCTACCGTGCAGCGCCCTTCGTTGATGGACGAAGATAAAGAACATTAAACATAATGTAGTATCGCTTGTTCTTACAATATCCTTCAACAAAAATGGCGTTTGATGATTGTTTTGGAGAAATGTTCCACTATCAGTGTTTTTGTATATTGTACCTACAAAAAAGAATGTTGCCACAATAAATGTAAGGAATTTTATCTTCTTTTTGTCGTAGGATCAACCGTTGAATATTTATTTTGGAAAATACAATCTCTAGCATCTTTCATCTAAGGCGGCGAGCAACTCCCACTTCCCAAGCCGAAAACTTGTATTTCTCATTGACATGTATCAAAATCGTTTATGCCCTACCTTTTGCATGGAGAAAGTTTCTATTGACTGTATTATTACAGGAATTGAGAAATTGTAGAGGTAGAAGATAAATAGTAAAATATAACTTCTTATTACCTCTAATACTTAATTCTCCAAATACTTTATTACCGAGCCTGTATTACAAACATATCTCAAATAAGATAAGAAAGATGATTTTAAATTTGTATTCATCGGATAAAGATAAAAGTATAAAATTATGATTAAAGTATTAGGAATTTAGTGAAATTCTGACTTTCTAATATTTATTTTACCGTATTGTCAATAAACCCAAATTGAGTGACATTCCCGATGCATAAAGATTAAGTTGACTAAAATAATATACAGGGTGTTTCAGTTAAAAGTCCCCAGGCCATTGTCTCTAAAATTAATAAAGATATTTTATTTTTGTAAATGGCAGATGATTGATACCAAAGAAAGGTTTAAATAACGGTGATTAGAAATTTTCCTCAACAGCACACAGAGATGGCGCTGCGATGCAAAACTATTTTTTGATGGCTGGAACCTTGAAACATAAGTCATGTGATTAAACAATAATTTGTGAATAATTTTGATGGTATAGAGAATTTACAAAAAACAAGCCGTTTTGGAGTTACATGAGTTTCTTTCATTAATGCCAGTACACGTGAATTTTGATAAATCCCTATAATTTATTTATTATTTATTATAGAATATTGGTTACCAAACACTTTTTTTCAAGATAAGGAAAGTGATATAATACACTATCATAAAATTATGTTTACCACTTGCGGCCAAACCGGAACTAACATGATGAACCAGTATCCAAATGTTCTTACATATTACATTTTTTTTTCTAATAACGCTTCTAATAAAACGGCTCCCAAAACTTAAAGTAAGTAAGACAACAAAGAAAATACACACTAATTTAGAATGGTAATGAAAAATCTACTTAAGAGATATTAGTAGGCTTTGATTTAATTTTAAGTTTGACAGTTATTAAACAAAGTTTGTAGTTGGTGCATTTCAATCATAGTTTCAAACAGAAATAGTGTACTTAGAAACAATTCAAAGCAAATTAATCCAAATAAGGCAATAAAAAAAAATTAATTTAAAAAATGGTTGGATACACCAATGAAGATAAGTTAAATATGACTTTAATATACGGTGAATGCAAAAGAAATTCTCGACAAGCAAAACGATTGTTTTGTTTACGATTTCCAAATAGACCTACACCCGATAAAAAAACATTTATCATGCTGTTTAAAAATTTAAGAAACTGGGGTAGTTTCAAGAAAACTATTCGTAACAGAAATAGGCCAGTTAGAAACGATGAAAATACAGCCTTGGTGTTAAATAGTGTTGTCAACAATCCTCAATGTTCTCTCCGGAAATTGGCATCGGAAACTAATCTGTCGATATCTTCGTGCCATAGAATATTAAAATGAAATAAATACCATCCATACAAATTAAAATTGATCCATCATTTAAGGCCTGGTGATTATGAACGAAGATTACATTTTCTAGCTGAATTTTCAGTTCTTTCTGAAGAATGCCCAAATTTTTTAAAGAATGTGCTCTGGAGCGATGAAAGCCGTTTTCACAACAACGGAGTTGTGAGTAAGCATAACTGCCGATACTGGTCATAAAATAATCCTAGATGGATGAGAATGACCCGAAATCAGGTAACTTTTGGAGTTAACGTGTGGTGTGGAATATTAAATTCATATATTATTGGACCATATCTATTCCATGGGACTTTAAATGGAAGAAAATATGAGATATTTTTGAGAAATGTATTGCCAGGATTATTAGAGACTATCCCTCATAACCAGGAGAATATTTGGTTTCACCAAGATGGTGCACCACCCCATAACTCAGTACTAGTCAAAGATTGTCTTAATGAAATGTACCCTCAGAGATGGATTGGTACTAATGGAGTAGTCAGATGGCCAGCACGATCACCTGACTTGGCTCCATTAGATTTTTACCTTTGGGGGTATTTAAAAAGTGTAGTGTACATTGAACCCATTGAGGATATGGCCGATTTGTATAATAAAATATATGCAAGTGTTGCTGCTATAAATAGACATAGGTACGTTAAAAAAGTTTGCAATGAAGAGTTACTGAAACGATACAATATGTGTATTCATGAAGAAGGGAGAAATTTTGAACATTTAATATAAATAAGTACCTACTAATAAGAAAGAAATTAGTTTAATTTCATTTTTAATAATATTTCGATAGTTTTTAAATGTTTGTTTATAAAACTTTCGTTTACGTTCTTTACTGAATTGTTAATATAAATTTAGCCCATTCTAAATTAGTGTGTATTTTCTTTGTTGTCTTACTTACTTTAAGTTTTGGGAGCCGTTTTATTAGAAGCGTTATTAGAAAAAAAAAGTAATATGTAGGAACATATGGATATTGGTTCATCATGTTAGTTCCGGTTTGGCCGGAAGAGGTAAACATAATTTTATGATAGTGTATTATATCACTTTCCTTATCTTGAAAAAAAGTGTTTGGTAACCAATATTCTATAATAAATAATAAATAAATTATAGGGATTTATCAAAATTCACGTGTACTGGAATTAATGAAAGAAACTCATGTAACTCCAAAACGGCTTGTTTTTGTAAATTCTCTATACCATCAAAATTATTCACAAATTATTGTTTAATCACATGACTTATGTTCCAAGGTTCCAGCCATCAAAAAATAGTTTTCCATCGCAGCGCCATCTCTGTGTGCTGTTGAGGAAAAATTCTAATCACCGTTATTTAAACCTTTCTTTGGTATCAATCATCTGCCATTTACAAAAATAAAATATCTTTATTGGTTTTAGAGATAATGGCCTGGGGACTTTTAAGTGAAACACCCTGTATATTCACGCTAAGCAAGTTATTATTAGGGGATTATGAAACATAATTATTATACATTAGGTGCATTTTGCGATATAAATGTCGGTGCTATAAACGACATAACAATTGACGTATAATTTTATGCATAAACTAAGCACATAATCAGATTTTAATGGTATATCACTGTTTAAAGAGTTCTTCTTTTATTCGGCACATTCTGCTTAATTTGTACATCATTTTTACAAAAGAGATGTCAATCGATGTAAAACTTTATGTAGAATCTAAATATGTATTAAGATTTGAATGACCCATCTTAGTTTAAGAGTTACAAAATAATTTCCAATAGATAGTTATCACCGGCCCCTCCGCCATAATTTTAATATTATTAGTGGGCTCTAATGCAACACTCATAGTAGTTATATTATACTCATAAAAACAACTTTATTTTTATCTCACTCTGTGTTAACATTTTCATACACATATTGAACAGGCTTGAATAATAGGCTATGAATATGGTTTAAGTGTAAGTTGGAACAAAACGAAAATTATGATTTTAAACGGAGCAATTGATAATAATCCAGACACGAGATAGGTGACTGTGAGGTAGTAAAGACGATGGTATACCCTGGAGCCCTTGTGGTACGATACTGACAACTGTAGTTATGAAATTTGGCAAAGAATACGAACGCACAGTGGTTGAAAATCCGGATCTAGAGGGACAAATTATACATCTTTATAAAACAAATAAAGATACAAAGTGATTTTAATACAATAATTATTCTAAAGCTTATGAATACGAATAATCGTTATCCGAGTAGCTAGAGTAGGTATTTTTCTTCATCAGAAGTCCCTTCCTGATCCTCTACATTCTCTCTTTAAACCTCTGATTGTGCCTCACGATTTCGAATTATGAATTTTGATAAGACTTCATGGGGTACACTTTTAATGCGTTTATTAGTTGGCAATACACTCCTATATTCAATGATTATAGTGTCAAAAAATTCAAAGGGCTCTCTTCGTGAAATTATATCTATCAACAACAGTACGTAATATAATATATGTATGGATACCCTCACAGACAAAACATTGTTCCTTTAATCTTAAGATTGCAATCAAAACAACAAAATGCTATATATGTTATTAATAATCACCTAACATTATCAATTGCGCACAGACAAGTACATGCCTTCATTTAATGGATCGATTAAGGACAGTTTACAAAATAAGTACGGAAATTCCAGCACATGTCCGCAAAGTGGAGCACAAAATGAACTACCCAAACGAAAGCCAAATAGTGATGTAACCGAATAAATTAATTTAATAATTAATTTCTCGCTATAATTTCCACAAATGTGAAGAGAAATAGTAGTACGCCCATGGTTAATTTCTCTCTCTCCGTCTCTTATTATTTCCTGTCATTTCCAAACAGATTATAGTACTAATATTGAAAATATAATTTTGTGGAAATGAGGCATAATAGAATGTATTGACAACAAAATCTTAGATAAATAAACTTAACAATATTCTCGTCACCTTGACATTGAATAACGCGAAAGTCATGTTTCGAGTTGATTAAAATTCGATAGTGTCTCTAGTAGATATTGACCTGTTCACCTAGAATGAACCGAAGATAAGTCATTTAAGATAAACGAGATTCGCCACGCTTACGTATAATAAGAGCATGTAGAGTTTCAATGTAAGGACAGATGCTCAACGTACATAGTCGAATAATGATATTTCATAGACGTATTTCAGAAACAGTCTTCATCATTTGCAAGAGGATAAAATCACAATAGTTTACTATAGGAAAAAGCATTATATTGAATTCATTTATACCTCAAAATGTGTAGAAATATTTAACATAATTTTAAGGAATATTGTTGATTTTACAATCAATATCACGAACTAAAATAATAAAGTCATTCTCTCATTGCGTTTAATTGTTCTTACGAAATCATGCGCAGCAATTTAATAACAAGCATACTAACATTTTAGCTTGTAAACAAAATAGGTGCAAGCTTAACAATAAGAAATTTTTAGCACTCTTAATTCCAAAATATGCATCAACGAGGAAGCGTAGGGTGAACATACAAATTAGTTTGTGGTAAAATAGAGCCCCTTTGCAATTTTCCCTAAAAGCTCAGAAATTAAATTGTAATATAAAAAAACGTATACGTTATGAACGACACATAAACCAGAAAAGCGTCGCTGATCTTATTTAGAATATATCAGGATTTTAAGATCAACAACGCGAGATGTAACCTCAGAAATAGCGACATTAAAATTTAGATAGAAAGATTTGAAATTTTAAGATGTATATGCTTTTATAAATTACTAGGTGTGCATCTCTAAATTCATTAAAATTACATTTGCTATACAGGGTGTCTCACCGGGAACTGAATCGATCGATAGAGAGAAAAGTACGCATCGGAAATTTTTGAAAATTTAAAAAGTTACTGTCCATGTGGCCAATCCAACTAAAATAATTAGAAGCATGGGGTACTTCCGGTTATACTGGAAGTCGATACCAACTTGCTTATTTTAAATGGAACACCCTATATATTTTCTACCTTTCGAGATGACAATAAAATTCTCTGTTCAGGCATGTAGCATACACTGTATCTAAATCCAGTAGTTTCGAAGATATTTGACATTTTATAAAAAAATTGACAGGTGCAACGGTTTGCAAGAACCGTTATAACTTTTCTGTGTAGGACATCCTCATTTATTTTCTGGCACGGAGAAAGAACACCAGGAGAACTACGTTCAACAACTGAAATAAATTCAATAACATCATACCAAGTGTTCCGTTTTTCGCGTTACATTTTGTCAACTTCAAACCGCAAAAACTTGTTTAGGTCAAATGGAACACCCTGTATTTTTTACGTCAAGTTGTGTAAAATTGAATTCCCTTTTTTCTGATATTTGCATTGAGGGGTTAAAGTTTTCAACTTTTTGAAGTATTTGCGATTTTATTAGAAATTCATGAATTGTTGTAATCATTTCATCAAAAATGATATCCACACAAACGGAAAATAACATTAACACTGTAACATGCGCATTAATCGAATTGAAGTTATGGCATGAACTAAAATAGCAGAGATAAGATGAATTTAGAACATGATTCCATTTTAATTTAATAATTGCTCAAAATTCCGCCCTCGAACCTCGACACATTTTTCGCACCTTCGGATTAGTTCCTCATGGGTAGCTCTTCTAATTGAATCCTGTGATATGTTTTGAAATGCATTTATTACTCTCTTCATACAATCTTTAATGGTTGTTAATGGGCCCTCATAAACTTTATTTTTAATAGTCCCCCAAATAAAATAATTCAGAACTGATAAGTCGGGCGAGCGAGGAGGCCATAAGAAAGGTCCATTATTGGCAATCGTTAAAAAATTATCAACAAACTCATGCGTTTTATTCTATAAACGATTCTATAAAAACAATGTAATTTTCTTCTATAGATGACGTTTTATTCTTCTGAATTTTTTTTTATGTTTGTATGTTGTAAAGTGTTTTTTTTTATTTTACTTTGGTAGGTACTTATAATACATATTCCTTTTAACATATTTTTTTAGGAATTTTAAATCATCGAGTTTATGTAACTTTTACCCAACAACAAAACAATATTTTTTTATAAATAAATTCTTGATGCCATATATAATTAGTGCAAATCATATTTTTTTAATTATTGACTGATTTTATATTAAATATGGATAAATAATAATGCTTCTGCAGCTATCTGCCTATTTCTTAATAGTAATTTTTAATTGTAATTTTGCTTAATTCTCACTGCAACTAAGCAATTTATAATGTAAATGACGATGCCCATACTGTTGTTTCAGTCTAGTTGGAAAATAAAGAGTATTCTATTCTATTCTTCAGTATATTTGTGATAAAATAAGCTTATTGAATTGAAACTACAACATCCAAAAGAACTAATACCTTCACCTTGTAATTAATATTTCGAATAAGATAATACGACAAATAAATAATTCAATAAAAGAACATCTGTCCTGAATCAACATGAATTTCTGGAACACTATGTATGTATCAGTTATGTGTATTATTAATTTGAACACTCTTACTGAAAATAATTGTTATGTGTTGAAAAATATTCACTCATAATGAGAAAAATGATGCGTTATTGACAAATGGCGAAGGTCGTAAGAATCTAGTATAACAAAACAACTTTCATATATGAATTATGGCGAAGTCGCCAGTAACAAAACCATTGATGAAATATTTTGCAAATATATTTTGATTTGGCCTAACTTCTGTTATTAGTATAGTAACGTTCAGTGTATTTGTGAGAAAATAAGCTTATTGAGTTGAAACTACAATATTAGGAAGAACTGATACTTTCACTTATATAATAAACGTTTAGAATTAGAAGACAAAAAATTGAAAATTATTCAATATAAAAATACTTACCGTGTATTATCAAAAATTTGAATTTTCACAGTAGCAGGTGTGAGTAAGCGTGTGCCTAGGTTTTAAAATATAAATATACATTGTGAATTGAAAAGTTATGCTAATTTAAATTAAATATTATCACTTTTATGAATAAATTATAATATTTAGTTCTTCAGAATGTAAAATCGAATTTTGAACTTTCCGAATGTAGAATAACTTTCCAAGTACTCTATTAATTGAACCATGAGCTATACACTTAAGTGCAGTAGTATGCGACTAAGCGATCTTTTATTTGGTCGCGATGAAAGTAAAATGCGGACAATCGGGAATATACAGGGTGAGTCAGTAATGTGTGGACAGTCGATATCTCCTCAACCGTATTGACATGAAAAAACGCCTTGGATAAAAGCTACGGTATGCCAATAGAAGCATATTCTAAACTTATTTTAAAGTATATTGGATGTTTCACGCCGTGGTGGCAAGGTAATAACAGACTTCTTTATATGTAACACCCAGTCTTTTTTATATGTATTTGTATTGGTATCCTAATTCTTCATCAAGGTATACAGTGTGTCCTCAGATTGAGTTCGCTATAGGTTCGAATTTTTTTTTCATATTTGGGGGTTCACCCCTTCTTATCTAAAAGGTTATTTCGTATGCACGTTTTTTTTTAATCACGTAGGCCATAATAGTTACGCCAAAACGAATTTCTTGTTAGGTAAAGTACCTTTTCTGTAAAAGATACAGCAAAATGTCATTAAGGAAAGTTATTTAGATTAAACAGTTATAGTTCTGTGCAAGATTTCAAAAATATACACCTACTTTGATGATTTTTATTTTTTTCAATACATTTGCATTTTACGAAAAAAAAAAAATTATGTCGATTTACTAAAGTTTTACTCGCTTACTTAATCGGAAGGAAATGATTCAGTTATTTACGTATATTTTTATCCTACGTTTTATGATTTATTTATGATAAAGTTGATTCCTCCAGAAACCGAAAAAAGTAGCCACTATAGCAAATCAGCATGTAGGAAATTGATTGCTAAAGCATTTTAAATAAAAATATACAGTGTTTCATTTAAAGTTTGAAAATGTAGAAATATGAATCACCGTGGAGAACATCCTGTAAAATTGCGTTTAACTTCGAGAGATCAGGAAATTAGTATAAGGTCTTGCCTAACACTCAAAGTAAAGTGACGGTCAAATTTATGAAAACATGGTTCTAACAGATTTCATTCATTCCGCTGCAAATGCATATTATTTTTTTTTTTTCGGAAAAAGTTGTATAACGTGGCAACTTCGCAGTACAAGGTCAAAAGTAATATTGAATTCAATAGGTGACAAGCAAAAATATACAAAATAATACTGGCATTTAAAAAATTCTATCATTAGCTTGCAGCTACTATATGATACATGTGGATTTTAAAATAAATTTAGAATATGCCTGTCTTGACCTCCCACAACTTTTATCTGCAACATATTTTCAAATTTCAAACAGTTGAAGAAATAGTGACCATCCACACATTCGTGACTCTCCCTGTATATGATTGTTTCTCCAAAAGATACTCTGGAGACGCAGATTTCACAAATATCAAGGCTCTTGAAGTTGCGTTCAAGATGATGAGATTCCATATCTCACTATTCTAAAAGAATTGTTTTTAAATAAGAGTCCAACGCTCGACATCCACTATACTATATTACGTCAGACCAAGGCACTGCTTAACATAGAATACGTTGTCTTAAAAATGGCATCATGATCGTCGCTTAATATAGATGTGGGAAGATTCCATTTAATTTGGATATTAGGCATTAGATTTTATTATTTCCTGGAAATTTTTGTAACTTACGTTACTTAAAATAATGAAAATCTACTGATCAAATTAAGTAATAAGGTGGACTTATTTCCGATTCATAGTTACAAATAATAGTTTTCTAGTGCACATCGTAAAAGTTTGTTTGAGTTTCCTAGATATATTATTATATATTCTATTGATTTGCTTCAGCAAAATAAAATTGTTAATGAATACATTCTATAAGAGAATAGTTAAAGTTTCCTTCCCCTACGCCTCTATTGTGTTGACCAGCGATAGAATCAATACAATAGATTGATACATATTTTATGTTATGAGTTAATTTTCTTTTGTTATCTTTGCTGGCTACTTAACTAACGTCTTAACCGCTTTTAATTATCGTATGGCGAAAGCGCCGATTATATGGTTCTTTCATATGTAATACAGAACATATGTATGCCTTGAAAAGATTATTTTTGATGAATATTGAAGTAGGGCTTCAAAACGTGAATACAATTTCACGTTCAAAGATTCCTACGTTGCAGCCTCACATGTATCGCATTCCATTAACTTCCAGTAATCCATTTCAGAACGAGGCCAACGTGAAATATTCCAAAACTGTTGAACTGCTTTATTGACAAATATTTTTTACAAACGAGCCAAACTCTTGCAACTAAAACATTAAAGCTTAAGTATACTGAAATTTGAGCAGCACGTATAGTAGGTGTAAGATCAGGGTAAATGGAACGAAATTCATTTCTACATCTAAAAGACATTTAGAAAAGTAATTGTGGATGTTTGCTTGTTTTCTTTGAAATTTAATTTAAAGTTAGTAATAGTTTATACACGTGTATAAGGTTTGTCCTTCACACTTTACCACCAACAGCGTAGTACACGTGCAGGAACAAAATGAAAAATCCCAGTAAACATGTATAGTAAAAATAAAATTCCTGTTATTAATTCGAACAAAGTGTTAACGTGAATCTAAATATTTCCGAAATACACCATGATGACTGCATAACATTTTTAGTAATAACTGTTAATTATAAATCAAACACTGCTTTTAGATGAATCGATATATTATAAATACTCTACATATGTTTCGGCTTATTAGGCCTTTATCAAGAGTATTACATAGTGAATACTAAAGTTTCCGACGTGCTTATTCTAATTTATACCTAAAAGTGTTTATGCCTTAATCTATTTATGGCCTAATCTATTTAAGACTTAATTTAACATCCTTAATTATGGGAATGTTTGGAGTGGATCTAAAAGATTTTTTGATTTCTAGTTGTTCTAGCAGATTTAAACGTTTACCTTTTCTTTCTGAATGAAGTAAATTTATGTTATCTATATCTATGAAATGGTTGTTTTCAATACAGTGTGTTTACATTGCTGTATTTTTATTGTTATTTAAGATCGACTTTTTATGTTCTTTTACCCTGTTCACGACGTTTCTACCACTCTGACTGATATAGACTACATTGCAATTTTTACAATTGATTTTACATACACCAGATTTATCCATTTAATTTAGTTTTTCTTTGTTATTAACCAAAATGTTTCCTATATTTGTTTTGTTCACACTTATTGTAGAGACACCAAAAATTATTTAATTTTCTAGACATTTTGTTACTATATTTGGGAACATAATCAATAAAACTAAAATTAGGTAGGTTTGCTAGGCACAGTGAAAAATTCTTTTTGAAGCATTTTGCGTTGTTTTTTTTTACCATGTTATCTATTAGTGACTCGCTGTATCCATTATTTCTTGCAATTTGTTTGATTATTTTTAATTCTCTATCGAAACCACCTTGATCCAAAGGAAAATTTGTGAGTTTATGTATTAGACTATGGAAGGGTGAAATCTTATTTTGCCATGATTGTTGCGAATTAAAATGTATTACTGTATCGGAAGTAGTAGGTTTGCGGTAGATGCTAAATTTTAACTGATTGTTATGTTTTTTTATGTTAATACTAGAAAGTACAATTGACAATTTTGCTTCGATTCCATTGTGAACTGAATTTTGCTATTAAAAGAATATAAGAAATTAAGGTAATTACTTAGGTTCCTTTCTGTACCGGTCCATATACAAAAAATAACGTTTACATATCGAGTCCAATAAAACATACGTGTATTTAAACTGTTATTGCTATTAAAAATTAAGTTTTCTAAGTTTGACATAAATATTTCAGCTAACAGAGGAGAAAAGAAAGAAATTCACCATTAAACTGAAAATAGTTTTGTTAAATACAAACTCTCGAAAGATTTTTTAATTTTGTTTTATGGTTTTCCCTGATTTTGGAATTATCTATTAAATTATTTAAAATTAATTTTAGTTCTGTGAACGGGACTGAGGTGAACAGACTTTTAATGTCAAAGGAGATTAATTTTGCGTTATTTGGTATTATTAAATTTTTTGTATTCTCAATAAATTCAAAAGAATTCTTTATGGAATATTTAGATTTAAAATTTATTAATTTTGGTAAAATGCTATTTAATTTTTTACACAATTTATAAGACGGAGCATTGATGTAAGACACTATGGGGCGTATAGGGTTATTTACTTTGTAAAATTTTGGAAGACCATAGAGAATGGGGCTGAAGGGTTCATAATTTTCAATTTATACGCATCATTACTTTGAATAACAGTATTACATTTCTTTAAGTTACAATTTCAGATTGAAATTTATTGGTAGGTTTTTATTGATTTTTTCAAAGTCTTATTCTATTTAAGATTTGTATTTTTTTCTGATTTTGTTAATATTGTTATGGTGTTACCATTATCCGCTTTGCAGTGAACCAAATCATAATCTACCAGTTCTTGTTTAATGCTTTTTTTCCTTTGTTGGTGTTACGTTTTGTCGAGTTAAATATATTATCTGGACTATGTCTTTCCAATTCCGAGATTTCCTCCACTGAGAATGTAGCTAGCTCTGTATTAACGGCAAGAAGTTCAAAATATTTTTTACTTACATTGTGTGGGGAATATTTTAAACCTTTTTGAAGGAGGTTTAATTCTTGCTCCAAAAAACTAACAACTTTAGTAGACACCTTTCGTAACACACCACTAATTTTGCGTTTTTTTAAATTTAAATAGGTAATTCTCTATCCAAGAGATCAGTGGCGAGGAAAATTAATTATATAAAACATACTCATTTTGACATTTAAAAAAAATGCCTTTTTTAATCAGCAGCAAACATTTTAAACGTATTTTAGAGAGCTGCGAAACTGTGAATTGAGAAGCTGAAAAAATATAACTGGGAAAAGATTTTTGAAAGTAAGTAATCTGGGTCAGAAGACGGCTGGCGACGAACCTAAGAGCGAAAACCTGCATCCCTGAAATCAAATGAAAGCAACCATTCAATATATAAAAACTCACAAAACATTTGAGGTCGCTTATATTACGGCAAAGGCGAAAGTTAGTTCGTGAGTACAGGGTAGCAATCTTTTACAAAATATGGCAAAAAATATGGGAGATAGAAGTTTGACCCAGTGTCTGATAAAGTAAATCTTCATACTAAAAATGAAAGATATTTCTGATAAGTATACCATGCTGAAACTGAGATTATGCCTCAGTAAATAACGTTGCATATTTTGTAATCCACGTTTCTGATATCTTTGCAAATACTTTCTCAATAGATACAATTTGTTAAAGAACGTAGTATAATATATGATACAACCCTAAAACGACTTTATAGTATAGTAGTTTGGCATATTTTATAATTTTCTAGCCACATCAACTGGAGTAAGAAAAATAGAAAATTATTAATAGTTCAACGAAAACCAAGTGGTAAGAGGAACTCTATGGTGTTGGGCTGATATTATCAGAAAAATGATGGGGCGGAGCTTTGTTGAGGCCGAATAAACACATTATTTCTAACAACACTATTTTCACCACTTATTACATTAGACTGAGAGGCAAAAGAAAACTTAATTAATGCAAAATAAAATATCTTAATCATAAAAATACACGTATTATAATTTATTTCCTTAGAACTAAAGAATGCAAAGATGTTAATTGGATAAAATACGGTTTAAAAAGTGTCTCTTAGATACCAAGGAATGAAAATAAGAAAACTGTATAGTCTTAGGAATTAGGTGGATACAATTTTAGTTCAGCTACAGCAAAGTAGTAGAGGAATTTCTGGATCGGCATGTAACAGAGGTTCAAACATAAGTTGGGAGTGGCCAAACATTGGTAGCGTCATGTCATTCCTTGTCTAAGATGAATAAAATGTTCAAGATATGCGTTTATTTGCAATGCTAATGTAGCTCTGGTAGACGATTTTGTGAACAATTGATTGTTCCATTCATATTATTTATATTTATTTAGCATCTAATTGATAACATTTAATTTGTAGAGAAATAGTTTTAAGATATATATCGTTTAGTTACAATACGCTACAGTAAGAATCGATCACGGGGTGGTAAAAATAGAGGAACTGGATTTATACAAATTAGTATGCAGAGAGTTAAATATAAACGTGTAAATATACATACAGGGAATAAAAGTGTATAATACTCTGAACTGAACTTGTAGTAGGTACCTTGTGAAACATCTTGAAAATAATTGTTAATTATAAATTAAAAACTGCTTTTAGATGAATCAAACAATATATTATAAATACTCTACATATGTTTCAGCTTATTAGGCCTTTATCAAGAGTATTACATAGTGAACATTAAAGTTTCCGACATGCTTATTCTAATTTATACCTAAAAGTGTTTATTTATGACCTAATCTATTTAAGACTTAAATTAATATCCTTAATTATGGAAATGTTTGGAGTGGATCTAAACTGATTATCTAAATCAATAGATAGTTCTTAGCAATTTGTTTATTATAGAGGTATTTTGTTGGTTATTCGTTGTACAAGAGTTGTTACTTGAAAGATTTTTTGATTTCTAGTTGTTCTAGCAGATCTACACGTTTACCTTTTCTATCTGAATGAAGTAAATTTATGTTATCTGTATCTATGGAATGGTTGTTTTCAATACAGTGTGTTGACATTTATGTATTTTTATTGTTGTTTAAGATTGATCTTTTATGTTATTTTACCCTGTTCACAACGCTTCTACCACTCTGGCCGATATAGACAGCATTGCAATCTTTACAATTGATTTTATATACATCAGATTTATCAATTTTATTTAGTTTTTCTTTGTTATTAACTAGGAAACATTTTTAGGATTGCAAGGCTGTCTATATCGGTCAGAGTGGTAGAAGCGTTGTGAACAGGGTAAAAGAACAGAAAGAATCAATCTTAAATAACAATAAAAATACAGGAATGTCAACACAATGTATTGAGAACAACCATTTCATAGGTAGAGAAAACATAAATCTACTTCATTCAGAAAGAAAATGTAAACGTTTAGATCTGCTAGAACAACTAGAAATTAAAAAATCTTTCAAGTATAACCCTTGCATCACGAACGACAACAAAATTTATTGAATACCCCTATAATATACAAATTGCTAGAACTATCCATTGATTTATATAATCAGTTTAGGTCCACTCGAAACATTCCCATAATTAAAGATGTTAAATTAAGTTTTAAATAGATTAGATCATAAATAAATTAAGGCGTAAACACCTTTAGGTATAAATTAGAATAAGCAGGTCGGAAGCTATAGTATTCACTATGTAATACTCCCGATAAAGCCCTAATAAGCCGAAACATATGTAAAGTATTTATAATATATTGTTTGATTCATCTAAAAGCAGTGTTTAATTTATAATTAACAAAAATTATAATATGAGTTTATAGTTGATGACATTTTCCAAAAAATCATTTAAATTTTGTATTGTTGCATTAGGATTTTCTTCGTCAGTAAAAAGTATTTTGCTTTAAAAAATTAGAGCATTTTGCGTTCGTTCAAGCAACAATTCACAAAAATCAACTCTTATGGGCATATCCTCAGGTAATAATTCTTCAGTTTTTTGGTTATGGAATGGGTGCATTTATTCATGTAGTTCTCTTAAAGCGCTTTTGTGAGATATATCCATTTTTAAGCCTAGTCTTCTAGTACTTATCGTAGGATCTTCCATTACAACATCTAATATTTTTTCTTCAACGACAACAGTTATTGCGTTTCTTGGACGATCAGCGTCTCTATTTTTCACTTGAAGACTTCCTGTTTCTCTAAGTCAACGCTCTGTACTTAAAAGTTTTGGCATCAGGAATATTTCTGTTCGGGAATATATTATATTCATAATATTCTACAGCTGCAGCAGCATTACCAAAATAGTCTCCCAAATTCAAAATTACGTCTGTTAATTCAGAGAACGTGTATCACCCATGTTTAAATAATATTAACAATTAAACTGGAATTATTTCAAAGAAAAGAATCAGTCTAATAAATAATAGAAATGTCAAAGTAATATTTCAAAGGATTCTTTATGCGCAAAAGAATTTGTTAATAAAATATTGTAAATTCACGTTGTTTTTAAACACAAATTACGCGAGAACTGTTTAGTTTATCAAAATGCAATAAGAATACCTTTTTTACTTCCAACGATGTGGAATATAGTTTTTTACAATAACTATTAGAAATTTGAGAAAAATTAAAAGTTATGAGGAAAATAGTGAGAGTTACTCCCTAAAACTACACCTTAAACAGAAGAGAGGGTTTAGATACTATGTAAACTAGTGTCTAGATGGCCTATGACTAAGTTTAAAACATGAATTTGACAAGAAGATATTCAGAAAAACTGAAATTTATTATCTCCCTTTTAAGGGGTATATCTCCCTTATTATTCATTCTTGGAAATAAGTTTATAATAATGACTACCATTACTTTTTGCATGTACTCTCAGCCGTAGAAATATCGGGATACAATTTTACAACCTTACATATTGACGGGAACAATGTTTTAGTGCGCATGCATACTTCTCACAGCTAAAGTATCCTAGTACCTCTAAACGCAAGTAGTTACGTCTACCGCCAATGTTTTAAAAATGGGGTCCTGAGGCGATTGTATTTCGTCATTTATTCGAAGTAAAGTTATGATTTTACGGGTTAATTTTCTCAGGATTCTAATTACATTTTAAATGGTCGATAAACATAATAAGATTACCGGTAAGAAACTATGACACAACTAGTGCCGGTTTTTGAACTTGTGCGCCCCAAGGCACTGGGGCGCAGGCTAATACGTCGGAGGTAAAATTTTTTGACTGGTAAACAAAATGAGCCGCAAGTGAAAATTATTTGCCGCACCACTTTGATTATTTTGCCAAAGAATAATTTTTTTGGGATTGTCATTCTCTATAATTTCAATTTTGTCGACGAACCTGAACAATCCTTCATTTGCTTAAAAGCAAGTACATGATGAGAAACGCATTTTCGTTATATTCTATTGAAAAATATATAGGACATAAAAAACAGCAAACCAAAAAAGATTTGAAAAAAAAACGGTTCAACAGAAACTAACAAAAAAGCCGACAAACAATAAAGATATAATTAAATATGAACAAATCTAGGTTCTGGAAATATATCATGAAATAAAATGAAACCCACAAAACAAAACAAATTGTCCATGCTGACTTAAAAAATCTCTTTTCTTGCTTTTTCAGATGCAAATTGATCTATTATGCTGTTGGAGTCTATAACATCTAATAGGTCACTACTTCATTAATTTAGTCTTTCGTTTTGTAGCGAATTTCTTAAATAATTTTGTACATATTTTAATGTTGAAAAAGACCCCCCTCCCCATATAGTAACTGCGAAACTTAGAAATATTCGTAAAGCGACGTCTATGTTAGGAAATGTAGAGGCAAGACCTCTAGATCTAATAAATTTTAACATTTCTTCAGGTGACACTGGTCATTTCCATGGCGTCAACAAAACTTTTAAACTGAACACATTCTTCAGAAAATTCGTTCTCAATATCGCTAATGTACATTTTATGCATTTTTTTTGCTTGCAGACGAATCTCAGATAAATTTGTAACCTTATTAAAGATACCAAAAAGTTTTCGAATTCCGGGTAGGCAGTTTGCTTTTTAGTTAGCTCTTGAAGCAACTTGTCTAATATTTGGTAATATGTGTTTACCCATATGTCCAACTTTCCATCGAAATGAATGTCACTGGAAGCTTCCCCTAGATGATGTTTAATAGTTTTTCGTCTTGTCAGATCAACTTTGTAATCAATACAATTTGTCAGTACTTTTCCTTTTTCTTCATAATAGTTAAAATTATTTCGAAAGCCTTTTACAATTCTATAAAAAATATGTGGATTTTGCAATGCTTTACTGGTATTATTAAAGGTTTGAAGAATGTCATTCCATATAATGATTTTTATCAAAAACTATTGTTATTGAGGCGCCCCTCAGAGCGTCGAAGCCCCTAGACACGTGCCTAGAGTGCCTAGTGGGTAATCTGGCACTAAACACAAGTACTTTGGATCTCCATTTTTGAGACTTTAAAGTTAGTACAAACTTAACTATCACCCAGTTCTTTCTTATAACTATTATTTAGAATAATTTTACGCTCTACCAGAAAGGTAAGTATTGTCTATGGCAAAACACTATCCATGAAACATGAAATAATCACATCATTTGTGTATAATGAGGTAGTGGCATGAAGAATATGAAACTGATGAAAATATTGTAAAGGCAATTTTTGTACGACCAGTACACACACCTTTCGTTGTACATAAACTAAGAAGTCTTACAGACTACTGCACTATTATGCTTAGATTATAAAGCTCTGTCCAGAAAAGTTAACCATCAACTTTGTCAATTGACCATAGCGAACCAATAATTTGGTACACGGTAACCAACGATGAGTCATAAACTTATTTATGCAGATTCACCATACACATCAGATTACTTACCTGACCTATCCATATAACTGATTTTGTTAAGCACAGAGAAATTCAGTTGTAATACTTCAAGGGTTATAAGGATTTGGAAGCAAAAGATATAAAAGAGAAAGTATATATTGTATTGTATATATTGCGAAGTATTTCAGAAATAAACACTTCAACCGTGCTAAGTAAGTAAAGGGAATCAGGTGATATAGTTCAGGTCTACACTCATGGAGTTAGATGGAATACTCTAGCGGATTGCCCTGAAAATTGTACATCTGAGTAGAAGGACAAGACTTTGAGGGCCCTTGCATCAACAAAAGTGGCCTATAAGCTGGTTCTGAACTGTAAGAACATTTTGACAGAGCTGTGTGAACACAATTCGGTCAAATTCACATGGGTGCCCGGACACAGTGGTCTGGCAGCCTTTTCCCTGGCGTCGAGCCAGCCTTCGATCTGCCAAGAGGTCTGGTTCAATTAGAACTGCATGACTGGGCCATAGCACAGTTTAACAGCTATTGGGCACAAGTCCCCGGAATGAGGCCGCAGAGGCTTCTTGTAAAGGGGCCGTCGGCTGAATCAAGCGTGAAGTGGTTGCTTGGGCTCGATAGAGAAATAATGATGATAACATGACACTGTCCTCTGAATAAGTATCTTCATACAATTTGCTTAAGGAACGAACCTATTTGTCGGATGTGTGGAGTGGAGAATGGAGCCATATTCCATGCAATTGAGCATCACTAGGTATGTCAAGGTATAGGTATAGCCAAAAGCAATTTTAACAGCCCGTGGAGCTATGAGATGTACCCTGAAATGGACTGCTATCCTTCGTGGAGAGCACTGGTCTTTTCTAGATCTTACACACGTCGCGAATGTAGAGTGGATCGACAGATGTAAATCTAAAAATCTACTCGCGTTCTTAATAAAATAAAAATAAAGGACGAGATATTAATAAATTGCGACGAACGCACAAATATATTGTGTAGTCTACGATAAAGTGTGTAGTACTGGTTTAAAAAGCAATGTCGAGAATTCTTTAGGGAATTTATTTATTTATTAGTTTTTTGATCTCAGGGACGAATGCTAAGTTTTTATTTAAGCGAAAAGTAAAAAAAAAAGAAATGAAATGAAAAAACATTCATTGTTAATAACTTTTAAAACAGGAAAAAAGAAAGAGTACATACTTCGAAATAAGTATAGTATTTTAAAATAACTCCATTTGTTTACGGCGATCTGTGATCACCAATGCTACAAGAAAATATTTTATATGCTTGCCCTACATTTCGAGGTACACAATAGGTCTATTACAGACAACTCTCATTCCGGTTTCATATAGAGGCACCAAGATTGACGGTCGCCAGTCCTTAGGCCAGATTCCCGTTTTCCATATTTATTTTGCATATTGTGTGAAGATTTTCACTACATCTTCACCAAATAAAATAAGCATCTTAACTGTGATATTGTCGAATTCAACTGCTCTGACAGTTTTTTAATATGCATGTGGCTGTCTCCATTTCCGATTTAAGTATTGCAGATTCACGTTTGTTGTTCAGCTGTCATTTTCTGACTCCGTAACGAGACTTCCCTAATATTGGCGCAAAACTTTAATTTTTTTACAGAAACGCACACGGTTTAAATTTTATCGTTTGTAGAATTTTAATTGCGGAAATTTTGCAAGGTGTGTAATTTAAGACCAAAATTGAATTTGCCTCAGAGATAATTACTAATTTCACAGTTAAGCTACGCTCGATACAGAGAAAAACTATTTACAAATGCAGCTTATATAAACTAATATCATACTATTAAGAAAATAAACATAACGTGAAACTCATGACAAACCTGTACTTTTCAATATCATTCATAACTTCGTTTTATTTGCAGCTTAAAAATTTACATGACTTTGCAAACTTTACAAATTTCAACTCATTGAACAGAACGAAACCCTGAATTTTTTATAAGTTTGTATGTACATTTTATTTGCACGAAAAGTTTATTGCCAGAAAACACTGCTAAAGATAAATAGGCAGAACAGGAGTTACTGCAAATTCTTTAAAAGTCAACCAGCTTAACAACCGTTAATGCGAATATATTTTATAGCAATACTAGCAAGATACATTCAGAAGACGCTCTTCGTATACTTTCGAAGTAACGAAAGCTAAGTTTCTATTTAAGGAAAAGTAAAAAAAATAAGTGAAATGAAATGAAAAAAATATTCATTGTTAATAACTTTTAAAACAGGAAAAAAAAGAGTATATTCTTCGATATAAGTATGGTATTCTGAAATAATTTAATTTTTTTACGGCGGTCTCAGACATCTCTTATTCCGGTTTCATATAGAGGCACCAAGATTGACGGTCTCCAGTCATCGGGTCAGATTCCCGTTTTCCATATTTATTTTGCATATTGTGTTAAGACTTTCACTCCATCTTCACCAAATAAAATAAACGTCTAAACTGTGATATTGTCGAATTCAACTGCTCTGATAGGTTCTTAATATGCATGTGGCTGTCTCCACTTCCTATTTAGGTATTGCAGATTCACGTTCGTAGTTCAGCCGCCATTTTCTGAGTCCAAAAAGAGACTTCGCTAATATTGGCGCAAAACTTTAATTTTTTATAGAGACGCACACACGGTTAAAATTTTAACGTTTGTAGAATTTTAATTGAGGAAATTTGGCAAGGTGTGTAATTTAAGCCCAAAATTGAATTTGACTTAGAGATAATTACTAATTTCACAGTTAAGCTGCGCTCGGTAGAGAAAAAAACTGTGTACAAATGCAGCTTATATAAAATAATATCATACTACTAAGAAAATAAACATAACGTGAAACTCATATCAAACCTGTATTTTTCAATATCATTCATAACTTCGTCTTGTTTACAGCTTAAAAATTTACATGATTTTGCAAACTTTACAAATTTTAACTCATTCAACAGAACGAGGCTCTCAATTTTTTATAAGTTTTTACATTTTATTTGCACGAAAAGTTTATTGCCAGAAAAAACTGCTACATGTAAACAAGCAGAACCAGAGTTACTGCAAATCCTTTAAAAGTCAACCAGCTTAACAACTGTTAATGCGAAATATATTTATAGCAATAATGTCAAGATACATTCAGAAGACGGTCTGTATACTTTCGAAGTAGGTTGACAATATTATGTAGTCCTTATTCGTACTGAATATTTACTACCGAATTCAATAAATGTATCTTACAACTATGTGAAGTCAAGTAAATATATTACAAACGATAAAAACTTGTATTGAGGGTCTGCACTGTTATCCATTTCGGGACATTCTGAATTCAATTATCGAAAAGAAGATTAATTGCGTGTGAATGTTTGTTGACAATTCCTTGTAAGCACGATAACTATTGTTAGATTAAAACTTTTGACTTAAAATGTAGTAGATGTGAATAATGTCAATGAAGAACTGTAGCTATCAATATTGAAGCATATGCATAATAAAGTGTGTCCCCAAAGCTAGGAAAACTTTAACGATTTAGATAAACTAACTATAAAGTAAATTTTGCCTCGGTTTATAGTCAGCGTACAAAGATACCGCAACATACACAATTATATTTATTAATAACATATGTTGAGATCCCTAGGTGTTAGGACATTACTTAATGCATTTCTTCTGATTTCTTAATATATTAGAGCTCCAGAACATTAGATTGCAATTATTGACAAGTTAGAGTTAAAATTGGTATTATACAGGGTGTCCTAGATTTAAACGAACCTACTCTAGTGGAAGGTAGAGTCCACTCAGCTGAGTTCAAGACACCCCTATACTTACCGTTGAATGTGGACCGTTTTTGAGATACGGGGTGTTTTATGGTTTTTGACCAGACCTTCACTACGCCATATTTTTGAAATGCTTGCACATATTTAGATAAAATTTGGTATACATATTATACTCTTTTAGGTTAATGAATAACTTACGAGATTTTGGAAAAATTCCGGGACCGACTTCCATTTTTTTAATATGGCTCTTAGGGTCGTTAACATCACACTGAATATTATTTTTTGGTAAATGTTAGTAAAGATTTAAAAAGCCTAAGGACCAGTTTATAAAATAATGTCATAATATTTGATGGCACGTTTATAGTTATTCAATAAATTCTCAAATGCATTGAACGACCAAATTTGACATTCTACAATTAACACAATCCAGTTGCTAACATCATTATTTTATTAACATTAGCTAAATACCCCGGAGAAGAGGTTGTTTGTTTTTGTGCATTTGCTGTTTTCTCACGAAGTCAGGTTTGGAATTATTTAATAGGTACTGTTTGGATTTTAAGACGTTTGAGTATGACAACTAGTAGCAAGGGACCCATTGTATCGAGAACATCTACGTATTTCGCTTGTTGGTCAAATGTCGAATTAACTGTACCACACAAAGTTTCCATTCCTTGAAAAGTCTGTCAATTACATGTTTTTTAATCCAGTACGAATGTTAGAATTTTTCCAAATCAGAAGCACATCACTAGCAGCATAGTGAACTGAGTCTACTTTATTTAAGTTCAATTAGTTTCTGTAATGAGAGAAAGCGCTAAGAACTTTTTTAGATGGCAACTTTGTGTGGTTCAGTGATGTCGACAAGGGACCAACAAGCGAAATATACGTAGATGTTCTCGTTACAATGGGTCTCTTGCTACTAGTTGCTATACTCAAACGTCTTAAAGTCCAAACAGTATTAATTAATTTTAAACCTGCCTACTTGAGAAAACAGGAAATGCACTCTTGTCTACCGCCTCTCTTGGCCTAATAATTAATCGTTCGGTTCACTTTAGTGCACTAAATAAAGTTTGAGGTAATCAAATAAGCCACTTTAACAAATTATTGTAAGCTGCAATAATATGTTATTGCAGACAGTTATGATTTCAGTTAGAATAATTTAGAAAATATAATGGTTTTAAGAAACACAGCTGCACAAGCAGTCCTCATAATAAAGTAGCTGACAGGAAACAGCTCTCAAGTCAGGCTCTGCATAGCACTGCCAAACGCGCATCTGAACATGAAACAATGTTGTCTTAACACGAACGCTGGGTGTGGCTGTCTCTATTCAGTGAGTTATGATTGGTTGAGATGAAAGTGGGGACAATGTACTGTCCTATTTTATTAATTTAATTGATGATCAATGTCATTTTGATGTTTACCGCTTTGATTTATTTTGAAATTTTCTTTAAAACTTTGAAATTTTTATGGAAGTCTTTCATTATTATATCATAGAACAAAATAAGAGGGAGTCCCGGATAAATTTTAAAAGTTAGTGTTTAAGGACCACCCTAACCCGTAGTTGTCTCTCAACTACAGCACAAACATTTTTTTTTCAAAATTTCACACAACAAAAGAAATTTGTTTTTGGGACTGCATTCGATATATGTATATCTCGACGAGCTGAATACGAATCTGGTGTCCGTTTAGTTCCATTACACACCAATCGCAAAATTATCTTTAAAAATCTGAAATTTTTAAAGTCTTTATCGCGATTTACTAAATATTGGTGGCGATGGAGCTAAACGGAGACCGGATTCGTGTTCAGCCCATCGAAATAAATATTGATTACATAATGTAGTCTCAGAAGCAGACCACTTTTTTTGGGTGCCGTGTAATTATTTTTGCTTGATAGAACAAGGGCACTATTGAAAATATAACGTGGTATGCATTATATTAACTCCTACGATGCATCATAGTTTGAAACTTATCCGAGGCCACGTTTCTTAAAAAAAAGGTGTTTTTGAAAAATATAAATTTAATTTTTTTCACGAACTGCAAAATTTTAGACAGTAATAAATGAATACGAGAACATTTACAGAAAGAGCAGCATTCACAAAAAAAAAACAGCGAAATCCAAACTGAGGCCGATTTTATACCGTTTACGCAGCTATAGCCTTTGATTGAAACAAATTTTTACGAAATCAATGAAATATTATTGCATATATCGGGTGAACCAGGATTATGGTATACCCACCTTTTCCCCTTTAGTTTTGAAGATAATTGATTGAAGTTTAGGATATACTACATACATAATAAGCGGTACTTTTTGACATACAATTGACTTTTTGTTCACTTGGTTTAGCCGGAAGTGACACTAACTTTCGATTTTTAAATAGAGCACCTTATATATTATTGAATTTTTGAATTCTGCATAATATTCTGAATCCAACGATGCCAAATAAGTGACATTCCAAACATCTTTTTTTTTGTAATATAATTTTTAGTTTTCCATTTTTCATTTAAGTGTGCCATGACGGTTCCGGTTACGTTTTCTCCTAATCTCCGTTGAAGGTAATCAATTACTATCCTTGAATTATGGGGAGGAGCGCCATCTTTTTGGAAATACATTCCCTGTCCTAAATCTAAAAGTAACTCATCCAAAATGTCCTCAACCTCATTTTCCGGGAATCTCAAGTATCTGGCACCAGTCAGAGGTCCTTCAAATATTATTGGACCAATGATTCTACTACCGATTATTCCAAGCCAAACATTGAAACCGAACCGCACTTGAAAGTTACCCTCCGTATTAAATTTTGATTTTCTTGTGACCAATATTTTTTATTTTGTCGGTTAAATAATCCCAAATTTGTAAACCTTGACTAGATCGAAAATAAAATTAGTCCCAAAAAATCATTGTTTGGCTGCACGTTATTATACAAAATCCGATTACAATATTTCATCCTACGTTCGTAATCACTTTCGTACAAATGCTGGTGCAACTGGTATTTAAAAGGTTTATAGTGGTGCTTGTGCAAAATTCGGCTTACTGTTTGGTGACTGATGTTCAATCCGAACCCAACTTGCCTTAAGGAAACAGTCTTATCAACTTCTATTCGAGCCAAAACATTAATTTCCGCTCCTTCGTCAATAATGAAGTTTTCTTAGGGATCATTGTTGGGCTTTCTTTAGAATTGATTTTCAACACGTTTAAAGTAATTTTTGGCTGCACATTGTCTATCAGGATATCGTCGGCCATAGAGGTCCATAGCTGCGATTGCACTTTTTTTACTTTCCCCATAAATAATTAACATGTCCACTTTTATTTTTAATCCTATAAAGAATATGATATTCTTTATAGGATTTTGCAAACAGCAGAAAAATAACTATCTATAACTAACAGTGTGGATGCTAGTGTTAGAATGGGAATTGTCAAATAAGATATTAGACAAATTCATTTTAGGATTTTAATTTGCGAGCATAACCAGAATTCAGGTTATCGAAAGAATGCAAAGATTTCATTAATATTTTTACAGAAAGTCTTTCATTTAGTTATAGATAGTTATTTTTTCTGCTGTTTGCAAAATTCTGTAAAGAATATGTTTCAATACAATTATAAGCAAACAAATAATAATCCATTTTTAAAAATGTCCTTGCCCATCTTGTATAAATTTGCGGCATTTTGAATACAAATAAGAAGAATTTTAAACAATCTCTAAAGACACAATAAAAACACCGTTAAACCAAGAAATGTTTGACAAGCTAAATATTTCATTGTTTTCAAAGCCACCTTAGTTACTTCTTAACATTTAATTAGAATTGTACTTTCTTATTTTCTTTTAGCTGTAATTTTGTTTGTATTTATCATACATTTTAATACGACATATGAATAAATTCCTTATTAATAGTACTAATAAATGATACCACGGTACCGATATGGTTCCATCTGGAAAAAATGCCCCAAAAACAATTTTGGTGAATTTTATTTGCTCATAAATTACGTAATTTAGTGTTTCTAACGGGATTTCGATTTTTGTAGCATTACATGGGTCATTTACAATAAATCGGAACCATCATGGCACACATAAATGGAAAACTAAAAATTATATTATAAAAAAAATGATGTTTGAAATGTCACTTATTTGGCATCGTTGGATTTCGAAATTTATGCAAAATTCGAAGATGCAATAACATAGAGGGTGTTATATTTAAAAATCGAAAGTTAATGTAACTTCCGACGAAACAGGAAGTGAACAGAAAATCAGTTGTATGTCAAAAAGTGCCGCTTATTATATATGTAGCATATTCTAACCTATGACATGTTTCAAATTAAAAAAATCATTTAAAATATTAACAGAATTTATAAGAAATGCACATTTAAGGTGAAAATAATACATGTTATTAATATTATACATATAGTACCAGACCACTTATTTGGGTTGGATCAGAAATTTTAATTACATTGATGCGCAATCCCAAAGAAATTGAAATTTTCATTTTCTCCTTTTACAATTATTTAATAATAGTTATTTTGTGTTAAAATAATTATATTCCGCTTTCTAGACCTACTTTATTATAAATGTACCAAATTATCCCTGTCAATTTAATGCATAGAATATAAAAGAATCCTTTTAAAAATATTCTGTACGTGTTTTCTCGAATAATTAAGTATCGTTGGTAGAGACAGTAATTATAATTTGAGATTTAGTTACTGCCTTTTGAATTATTTTAACAATTCAATACAAGCTTATTGAAAATAAGTATCCGTAAACAACCGTCAAAAATAACGACAATATATTTTACTGGTGAAAATTGTAACCAAAACTAAATTCGCTCGTCAAATATATTCAAAAGTATGTACTTACATGTGTCTCGACAAGTACAGCAAAAAACAAAACAATTTCAAACTCATATTTTATCGTGCAGTTGCTTTCTTATTTTCACTATAGAACCTGTAGAGCTGGTGATTAATAAAGACAAATACTTCTATATAAATTAGATGTGTAACACGAGTTATCTGTTAGGAGTGTTGAAAGCTTACGGTATTATACTGCGCGCGCGGATTTCACGCAAAACTTTTCAAAGTGTTCTCCGAGAGAAGGAACATGCGCCACAAATTTCGCTTTATTTTTATAACTACAAAATGAAATACATACATTCCTTTACTTTTGTGAATTTAACCTTTTCGCTTGTATACATTGCCTTTTGTACTTATTCGTTCGAATTACATTTTACTTTCATTACAAAGCATATAGGACAGATCTCGGAAGAGTTTTGCGTAATATAAATCACTAAATCACTAAAGGACTAAATGAACCAGCAAAACTATGTTAATTATTATACATGAATTAGGTATAATATGGAAAGATCTTCAAATTACGCATATCATCAAATCAATAAGTTTGTAGTTGCCAGTTCATAAATAAAGAAAAGGCAAACAGTCCATTTTTTACGTTCATAAATTATTTTGATGTTTTGACTTGTAATTGTTGTGCCTGGAATAACTACCACCAGCTCAAGAAAATACAAAGTTTATTTTAAAAAACAACTTTTCTTATACAGGGTGATTTAAATAAGGTGGACCTTGAATTTCACTATTGAAATAAAACACATATTTTAACATCAATTAATGAATTAAATAATTTGTATCTGACGGAAAAACGAAATCAGACTTCAAATATAGGAGAGATGATGAGAAAACTTTTTTCCACAATTATTACACAATGCATATTGTGTTAATACAACGTTTATTTTAAAAAACAACTTTTCTTATACAGGGTGATTTAAATAAGGTGGACCTTGAATTTCACTATTGAAATAAAACACATATTTTAACATCAATTAATGAATTAGATAATTTGTATCTGACGGAAAAACGAAATCAGACTTCAAATATAGGAGAGATGATGAGAAAACTTTTTTCCACAATTATTACACAATGCATATTATTGTGGAAATATTTATAAATAATCTTTATGGTTTTCTTTTCGTTACATATACACTGATCTTAATATAGTTGTCAGTTTTCAAGATGTAGATTATCAAATCAATTCTTTATTTTCGTTAGACTTACAAAGTAAGTTATAAGTTAAGTTATTATTGTTATTTTAGAAGTATAACTTTTCAAAAGTGACATATTTTTCTGTTTGCTTATATTTGCAATGAAACTTGTTCTTTATAGGATTTTGCAAACAACAGAAAAAACTATTTATGAGAACTAAAATAAAAACTATTTGTAAAATTGTTGATGTGCAATCTTTGCATTCTTTCGATAACCTGAATTCTGGTTATGCTAGCAATTAAAATCCTAAAATGAATTTATCTTTCTTATTGGACAATTCTCATTCTAACACTAGTTTCCACGCAGTCCCCTACGGCTATGCAGAGTAAACCAGTATCCACATAACCCCCTACTAGGCTATGAAGATTCAGTTGAAATGAGAACAAAGGCCTAAAATGAATTAACTTACATACCTTGTCCTTTGGAAAATTTTTCATTCAAATGGATTACATTTTCATGAAATCTATCATTCTCTTTCTTGGAAATGCTTAGCCCTTGAAACGTTTGAGTGGCTTTGTGCCTTTCTGATGAGCTACAGAACAAGGGCGAAAAATGTTTCATTTCCAAGAAAGAGAATGAAAGATTTCATGAAAATGTAATCCATTTGAATGAAAGATTCAATTTTTTTTTCTTGAAATAGGTTTAGAATGGTATGAAACGTCGTGATTTTAAATTGGTGCGGAAAAAAATTCTGTCTATCGGTGTGTCTGTCGGTCTGTCTGTAACTTTATTTGTCCGCACGTTTTCTCCGGAACGATTTAAGAATTTGACTTGAAATTTTGTACACGTGTATATTATAACGATCTTGAACTGGATTGTTTTATTGAACATATCCGGTGAAGGGTTGAGGGGTAAATAGAAGGAAATAATTAAAGAAAGCTGGCAAAAGTACAGAAACTTGAAATTTGGCGTAGGTACTAGCAACCAAGGCCTCAACATTTTTTATAATATTTTCCATCTCCCCCCCACTCCATTATTAAACGGGTTGATAAAATAAAATTGAGATATTCACTTGACATTTGGTATACGTATATATTATAATGACATCAGGAAGTAGATTATATCTTGGGATTATACCGTTAGAGGGTTGGGGGTTAAATAGGGGTAGATATGGGAAAATAAGTAGAGCAAGCTGTAATAGTACATAAACTTGGGATTTGGTGTATATACTAGAATTCAAGGCCTCAGATTTTTATGATACTTTTCAACTGCCTCCACCGATCCCACTCCATTATTAAAGGAGATTTTAAAATAAAATTAAGATACTCTCTTGAAATTTGGTACACGTTTGTTTTATAATGACATCTGGAACTAGATTATATTTTGAGATGATTCCGTTTAAGGGATGGAGGTTAATTAGGGATAAATATAGGAAAACAAGTAAAGAAAGCTAGTTAGAGTACAGAAACTTGGGATTTGATGTATATACTAAAAGCCAAGGCCTCAGATTTTTTAATATAATATTTAAACCCCACCCCACCACTCCCACTCCATTATTAAAAGGATTTATAAATTAAAATTGAGATATTCACTTGAAATTTGGTACTCGTATGTATTATAACGACATCTGGAATTAGATTATATTTTGAGATGATTCCATTTAAGGGTTGGGTATTAAATAGGGGTAAATAGGGGAAAATAAATAAACAAGTTGGTAAGAGACTTGAGACTTTGAGATTTGTAAATACTAGAAGCTAAAGCTTCACATCGTTACTTCCATATCCACGTAGTGGATTGGAAGTATACTGAGTAATCGTAAATTTTTTTTTGAAATAGGTTCAGAATGTCATTGAAAGTAGAAATTTTAAATTTGAGCGGAAAAAAATTCTGTCTGTCTGTATGTCGGTCTGACTGTCTGTAACTTTCCTTTTGTCCGCACGTTTTCTCCGGAACGGTTTAAGATATTGATTTGAAATTTTGTATGCATATATATTATCACGAGATCTGGAACTGGATTGTTTTTTGAATATATCCGGTCAAGGGTTGGAGTAAATAGGGGTAAATAGGGAGAAATAAGTAAAGCAAGCTGGTAATACTACAGACACTTGAAATTTGGTGTGTGTACTAGAAGTCAAGGCCTCAAATTTTTTTATAATATTTTCCATCCCACCATTGCCCCCCCCCCACTCCATTATTTAAGGGGTAGATAAAATAAAATCATCGCTGTAGACCTGGACCGGCCTCGTAAGGGGTTGGCTTGCTTTTTCGCCTACTCCCTCGCATATGCTGACGGTGTAGGCGATGTTAGCAGACCTCCCCTGGTCGTGGCTGCTGGACCCTGCCGGCTGGGTCGTTTCTTCTGGCGCTCTTCTGTCTTGGTCTTCGTTCTTTGCCGGCATGCCGGCTCCCGAGAGTGTATTTCGTCTGTAATGGGAGAGAACGGCTGTTGCCGAGCCCTCTCGGAGTTTGGCGGGGTTTGAGGGGTGTTGACATTAGGGTGCAATTAACATCAGTTGCTCCTATTTCGTCGGAAGTAAGTGAGAACTGTGAGAACTAGCTCAAGGATCGTGTTCGGCGCTTATTTTAGCGTCAGAAGCCGGCACAGGCTAGGGTAAGGATAACTAGCTGGTTGGAAATACAGCTCGAATGCGATACGGTGCCTGACTTCCCCCGCCTGCAACTCCAAGAATATTAATACTACGTAAAAATGTGTCTGAACCACGTCGATACAGAACTTTGATAACCATCTTTCTTTTCGTAGGACCGGTTAGAACCGAGATATTGGCAAAAAATGATTGATTATTTAATTTGTTTCAATAATTTCTGTATATACGCTTCGATGGTCTTCCTGATGAATATGACTCGAGTTCAGAAGAGAGTTTTCTACATGCTATTTTGCATGTCTTCAAATTTTAAACAAAGTTTAACACGTGTTCACATTCGGCAATGTCCGATTGCAACATTTATTTGCTTCGTCATGGTATATTATTGTTTCGATAGCTTGTACGTCTTCGTATCTTTGTGTGCTTAATAAAAAACCGTAGCAACAATTTGTTCTACAATAATAATAACACATAGTTTGTATAAAATATGATGGTTTGCCAGCCTCTAGACATCGCCCTAAATGAAGAATATACTCCACTTTCAATTAGAGTATTCAACGTTCTATTTTACATATGTTCAATATTTGAAATAAGAATTTCAAGTGGAACAAGAGGTATCGTGTTTACAAGAAATGGTCTACATACTATATGTACATACATACAAACGGACATATTTCATTTGAAATTTGCGTTGAGATTTTTATTAAACAGATTTGTGTGTCTTTTTACGATGATTATTAAAAATGTCCCCCCTTATAATATACCTATGTGATTAAATCTGATGTACAATGGCTGGAAAAATAATTTTTATATAATATTGACATTCTGCAGTTATCAATTACATTAGTATTTCATATATTTAATAGTTGTGAGTTACACACGGTGTACAGATTCGATTACAAATTCAACTAATGACATCAGATTGTTAGTTCTATAAAAAATGCTGTATATTTTACAGACTTTAATACATGTTTTAATTCTCCTTTGAGAAATATTTAACAATATCCAATTGTCTCTATTAGTTTTCAAGATATAAGTTAAGAAGTTATTCTGTCGGTATAGATGCAAGATGCAAGCTAAGCGTAATTTGAGTTGAAGGACTTATTGTAAGAAAATGACAAGCCACACGTTACAAGGACAACACTTTTCATTTCAATGACGTACATCAATAAAATAACAAGCCACTTTTATAAATGATTTCATGACATACATATACCTAAATTGTAGTATTACAAATGTCAGTTCTGTAGAATATATTCTATAAAATGCAATAATATTTAGTAAATTTATCGCTCCAAGCATTTCCAAAATGACACAAAGGTAGTTCCTGTACAAAAAAAACATGATGCAGAGGATATTACTAATTATAAACTTATACCAGTGCTTTATGGTTTTCCGAAATTTTTATTTATATTAATTGTATGTGAAATTTCCGGGAAAAATAAGTCATTTTCAGTGAGTTAATATACATTTCGGGCCTTTAATTCAACGGACACTGCGATGTATTCTTTATATAGAAAAGTTATTGATGACGTTGAAGCAGGTGAACGTCTTGCTGTGATAGTTCGATTTTGTGAGTCATAATAATCTTATCGATAAATTATTAAGCTACGGTATTACGGGCGTTGTTCTTCAATGAACAAATTCGTTTCTGAACGATGGGAGCTAATATATTTTTCTGACATTCCACAATGAAAACACACGAGGTACGTTAATTGAGAATATGGTCAAGTTAACACCGGAGTTCCATAGAGTTAAATTTTAGACCCGGTGCTATTTTCATTCTATATCAATGACCTTGATATTTCAACCCCAGATACATCTTCTATTATATACGTAGATAATATATCACTTATATTGTCAAATAAATCTGATGTAAAATTTGAATTTTATTAATCGTAATATATTAAAATCGTTAAGAAGTTGACATTAGATATAAACATTGAACAAATTTCGTACGTTCCAAAATAGACAGAAACTATATACCACTTTAAAGGACCCCACACAAAATACAGCAATACAAATGAAAATAGCAGGAATACCACCTTTAAAACTGAGAAGGGAGCAGCTACTATTAAACTACGTTGGAAAAATAAAAGCTTTACCACAACACCCTGTTCATTCTTGTCTCTTTCGAAATGAATTAGAGGAAGTATACCAGTCTCGAACAACTATAACTCGACCAGTAGGAATTAGATTCAAAGAAATTGCAGACAGATTGGAACTAGTACTACCTGATGGATATCCTTTAAGCGTATGCGAGAAACAACCATGGACATTAACACCACCTGAAATTAGATATGATCTAACGTGTTATCTGAAAGACGAGGTAAACAGAACTTTAATCAAAAATGAATTTAATGAAATCGTAAGTGCTTATCAAGGTGCATTACAAATTTATACAGATGGCTCCAAGACAAACATAGGGGTAGGTTGCGCTTTTGTTACAATGGGTCAAGCGCATACGTGGACACTTCCACCTGTGAGTAGTATTTATACTGCAGAGCAGTATGGTATTTGGCAAGCACTAAGATTTGCTGAACATTCAGATCATCGTACAATACTTATTATAAGTGATTCTCTTAGCTCACTTCAAGCCATATGCAACAACTTTTCAAAAGATCCTTTGATACAAATGATTCTTTCATTGTTATTTTGGCTTGCGCAAATTAATAAAACAATTAGTTTCATCTGGGCACCTAGTCACGTTGGAATAAATGGGAACGAATTAGCGAACAGAGCTGCCCGTCAAGCAGCAGACAGGGATGATATAGATAATATACCCATTCGACATTTTGACCTGAGACCAACATTTGAAGATGCAATACAAAACACTTGGCAAATGGAGTGGCAGAGTACGGAATCAAAATTAAAGGCTGTCAAACCACACGTTAAAAAATGGAACTCTTGCAGACTCACCAGAAGAGAAAATGTGACCCTTACTAGATTAAGAATCGGCCATACTCACCTCACTTCATTCTACTTACTCAGGGGGGATCAGCGTCCAGTGTGTGACACCTGCAATGCTGCTCTTGCTGTGGAACATATCGTGTTAGATTGTAGGCAATACACTCATTATAGACAGCTTTTAAACCTTCCAAATAATTTAAAAGACCGTTTAGGTAATACTAAAGATCAGACTATGAGAATCTTGGCATTTATAAAGCAATGCGGGCTGTTAAATAAGCTATGAGAGAGAACAAATAATAGCTCTATTGATATCCGTGTATACCTAATACCTGTACATATAAAAATGCCAAAATGAAATGGAAGAAAACTGTGCCTAGCTGGGTAAATGCATATATGTACATCAATGATTTTGTATAGGGTTAATGACCATTGCAGTCGATGCCCTTTTCTTTTCAAATAAAAAAAAAAACAAATGAAAATAAAGTTATACAGTCGTTTAACCTAAAACCAGCTGAAATGTTGAACCTTTTTAAATGAGTTCTTATGTGAAGTAGATTCAAAAAGTTCATAGATTTCAAGTTACGGTCACTTGAAGGTCAAAGGTTTTTAACTTTCCAAGTGTTATAGTAACTCACTGTTGACGTTTCAGAGGAATTGACCAGAATAAAAGTTGTAGGAATATGAGTAAGCTAACTTTTATCTGGGTAATCCTTTACTATATCAAAATTTCCAAGCAAGTTTGCAACAATAACTCTTCTGACTTTCAGCTGACCTTCATAGGTAAATATCCTCCCCTTCTATATAACTTGTTCTTAAAAGATTCATATCTGAAAGTTAGATTACGAGTTTTTCTGAATCCAAGGTACAAAATATGGGAAAAAAGTTTACGATCAAATGATTTTGAAAATATTACTAGAAGTCAAAGTCAAGGTCATCAGAAGATAGATTACTTATATTCCTACACCTTTTATTCTGGTCAGTTCCTCTGAAACGTCAACAATGAGTTACTATAGCATTTGGAAAGTTAAATACATTTGAATTTCAAGTGACCGTAACGTGAAATCAATGGACTTCTTGAATCTATTTCACATAGGGGCTCGTTTGGAAAGGTCCAACGAATACGTTTCAGCTGGTTTTGGCTCAAACGACTCTATATCTTTTACCGTGTATTTTGTGCTGAGTCCTTTGAAAATTAACAAGACACGTTTCGAAAATATTAATAGTGTACATATCTTGGTTAACGATTTAGATTATTGTCTAAATTACAAGGAATATTGTAATTGTAACTACGTGAATATTGCCACTCCCAGATTCATGTATAGGTACAGATGAATTATGTGTATAGAGTTTGTTAACAGAAATAATTTCAATATTATTGAAAAGGTTTACTCTAGTGACCTAAGAAGAAAAAGATTTTTAAGTAATGTTCTGAAAGTATAAAAAATCCTTAGATTATCCTCACTAGACTGACTGTAAAGTGTCTAATTGTTTACAGACTACTCAAAGTAGGTTGAACATTTACCTTCTTTTAAATTAGAACTTCTTGTAAATAAAAGTATTCTATTAGTGAATATATGATAAATTAGATTTAAACAAGTTGTAACTTTTCAATTTGTATTATCTTAATAGAATATAAATACATTACTATGTTTAACGAGAAATTTTTACTAGTCCCTGGCGTTACTTCTGTATCAAGGAATGCAGCTTTGTTGGAGTCCATTCTAGATTAATGAGCCCTTTGGTGACGTTGATGATCTCTCCTCCAACAACTGACAGTGCAGATCTCGACAATAGATCACAGGGACTCCTACTAGTGCAGGCAATGAAGGCAACACTTTGCAAGAACCTCGCAAAAATGAATAAAAGAATCATCTCTGGGATTTAAGTAGGTAAAAACCTGTAGAACGGAATGATGAATTCTTCGCATTAAGTTCCGGGAAAATTAAAAAAATTTGGAAAAACTTTTTCGGTTTCTTTGCTCTAGCGGCTTAAATAATGAAAATACAGAAAAAAGTTTTCAACAAAATTTGTAGCTTGTCTCTTTCTCTACAAAAAAGGTCTTTACAAATTCTTGTCTTACTTAAGCCGTTTAGGAGATAAATTCAGTTTTCCACTTATAGTTTTGAGCCGCACCGAAATGCGCAGAAAATGAGAATTCTCTGGGAGTCTCGTACGACCGAACACATCAATCGATAATTCTTACTATTCAGGGTCGCTAAAAAAATGAAAACAACATAAAATGTAGAGAGAAGTCTCAGCTTTAATGTGAAAGTAATCACAAAATTCATACCAATTTTTGTCATAGAGAAAAGACTGTTAGAAGATGGCTTAGTAAACTATATACAGTTGATTTATTCATGTCTTAAGTTTTATGCATTCTGTCTATTTATTGCGTAACAAAGGGTGCTCTTTCACTACATGGATTCGAATCCACGCACTTTTATCTATATTTCGCGAATTTCGCGATTTTATTGAAGAATATTAAGAAACAAATAAGTTGTATATGTTTTACTATATAATTGTGCATTTTCTGAAAGTGTATGAATAATGTAGACAAATTCAAAAAGTACTGCACGAATTTAAAAAACTCTAAAGTCATTCGAAAGAATATGTTTTATTGTACTTATAATCCAAATAATAAGACTGTGCTATTATTATTAATTAAGATATAGCGAATTGGACTCCAAAATTTGGAGGTGATTGATCGATGAGAAATATACCCTTTATTTTGATCGCAAGGCACATTTTTCCAACAAAAGTAATTGCAATAAAATGTTAATTGAATTAATATATCATTATATAAGAATACATAAGCAAAATGAATTATCATTCTAACCATTCCCGGCAAAGATATGAATAAATCTGTGGACCAACTGTACAAAGTTTACTAAGCCATCTTCTGACACTTTTTCTCTATGATAAATTTTTTAATGAATTTTGTGATTAGTTCTACATTAAAGCTGAGACATTTTATGTTATTTTCATTTTTTTAGGGCCTGTGAATAGTAAGAATTAACGATCGATGAGCCCGGTCGTACGAAACTCCTGGAGAATTCTCATTTTTCGCGCATTTCGAAGCGGCTTAAAACTATAAGTGGAAAACTCGATTTATCTTCTAAACGGCTTAAGTGAGGCAAACATTTGTAAAAACCTTTTTTGTAGAGAAAGAGACGAGCTACAAATTTTGTTGGAAACTTTTTTCTCTATTGTCATTTCTTTGGCCGCTAGAGCAAAAACACCGAAAACAGAAAGTTTCTCCCAATTTTTTAAAACTTGGAAGTGCAAAGAATGCACCATCTCATTCTCCAGGTTACTGGCTACTTAAATCCCAGAGATGATCCTTTTATTAATTTGTGTTACCCTAAATGGCTAATTAGCCTGTACTATACTTCAAGAATTTAACATCTTCACTTCTGAACTTCTTGCGCATTTGGTTGACCAGAAATTTGTTGTAGACTCCTACCATGACCGATTGCTTATTATTAGTATTATCATAGCTCAGAAATATAATGGTGCTCTTTAATTTCGCCACAAGCTCCTACCTATTATTTCAAGAAATAAAAATACAACATTTCTGAGGGAATTGTTACATGTTTTGTAAAGCATCGAGGAATATACTAGAAGACCACTGCATGATTAGAAATCCCTATGAAACACAATTGGAAATAAATCAGCTCAATAGCGAAATCAAAATAAAAAAATAATAAAATTTGTTCACAATATGTAAGGAATATTTGCGGTCTTTGAACCAGCAGAAAATCATGGTGCGAATATTTGGAAATTTATCATTTAGGCTATTGACTATGTGAGTTAGTAAGGAACAATTGCGTCAAAGGGTTTTAATTGCTTCATCTCTTAGTTGGTCACCTAGCAACAATAGGAAAGTACTGTTTTTACTTTCTGTTTTTTTGATATAACTCAAGAACTAAGCGGAATTCGACAAAATTAAAAGAGCATCTTCTTGTAGAAAATGTTTGAATGATATGTAGGCATAAACAAATCTGGAAAAATGAAAATTTCTTTTTTAAATTATTGGTTATAACTTTCTTCTGAGCAGAGATAGTTGGCTATTTCTTGTCGGTTGTTTTCCCTTTTGTAGTGAATTTTCAAAAACAAACTTTATTTTTGTTAGGCATAACGCTATTTTCAACCCCCGACGCAAAGCGAGGGGTGATATAAGTTTCAAGCTCTCTATATCTGTGTGTTGACGGCATGTCTATGACATCGTAGCTCCAAGACGGCTAAACCGATTTAAAAGCGGTTTCTTATTTCAAAAGTTGGTATTTGTGAGATGGTATTTAGCCGTGTCTGATGGAAATCGAGTATGCCGTTTCCAATATCATCAGTTTTCATTGTGTCGGGGTTTCTAAAATTTTTGATTTCAGGTGTTGAGTAGAAGACAATCATTCGCATTTTTTATATATAGAGTAATCTAATGATTTATAATGTTATTGAGTGATAAGTGACATGTTTCATTTTAATTTGTGAAATGTAAGGAATAATTTTTTGAGTTTTTTATGCGTCAAAGTTAATCTAATGTCTTATCAACAAAATTGCAATTGTCGATTTGAAAATCAATTTCCTTATCGTTGTTTGTATCGGTCTCCTCTTTAGACATCTGTGCAGTTCTTGCAAAAAATGGATCACTTAATATCCAACTTCCTACAACCACAGTTGCCACGGCAACATTTCAAGCATCCACAAGCTATCCGCCCGAGCAAAGTCTGTCGGGTGCAGGAGGCTGCGTTGTGAGGATTGACATCCATCCATATTTTGTTTCTTTCCAACCCCATTGTAGGGGATTCAAAATGTTTCCTTGCCATGTGCTGCATTTGTTAATATACTCGCTGCCTAAGTAATTTTGTAGCGTCAGCTGTTGGACTTAATTGCACCAAATTAAATTTTGCATTTCTTGACAGTCTTTTGAATGACACGCGGTGGCCTTACAAACTCATTTTAGGTAGAAAATCAGCAAGATAACGTAGAAAACATCTGTAACACAAACTGTGCAAAGTTGAAACAATATCAGTAACTAAAAGAAATGGTCAATAGTTGGGTGTTATTTACTATTTATTTTACAACAAATCAATTTTACAACTTAAAAAACATATTCTCGAGTAAAAAAATATATTCCGTGCTCAGCGGTGTACCAAGTATTGTTATCTTTGGCTTATTGCAGCGCCCCTACGAGATTTTTGGAAATGGTACTACCAGTGCTTTAAAGAGCACTTTACTTTAGATATACCGTGAAAAATTCAGAGCGGTACACATTGTAGTTTTCGAGTAAGAAAATATATTCCGTGCAGAGCGGTGTGCCCAGTATTGTTATCTTTGGCTTATTGCATCGCTCCTACGAGTTTTTGAGAAATGGAACTACCAGTGCTATAAAGATCATTTTATTTTAGATATACTGTGAAAAATTCAGAGTGGTACACTTTGTAGTATTCGAGTAAAAAAACATAATCTGAGTGCAGCCGTGTACCAAGTGAACAGTTGGATCCATAAATGCCTGTTGAGCCAGTGCAACTGCATCATCTGGATTCAACCGCAGTACTACTAGTTTGACGTTTTCAAAATGGCAAAAATAGTATGATACCGCCTCTAGCCAAGTTTCCCATCGTGTTATAATGGGCGCTGGAGGTAATGGTGTATTTGGAAGTATTTCTTTAAATAACCGTATACGATGTGATGCTTTCAGGAAAACTTTCTTTACACTAGATATTAAGTTATCAACATTAGCGTAGTACCCTTTAACAGTTTCAGCAATTCTATGGAGCCCATGTCCAAGAGATGTTACATGCAGCATATTGCGATATGTTTCCATCATAATTCGTCCTGCAGCATTCATATAATTCAGTCCATCAGTAAGAAATAATAAGACCTTGCCCTTATTTTCTACATATTTGTCACCCCATAACTTTTGTAGACTTCAATTGACTGCCTTCACTATAATGCGATAATTTGTCGTTTTTACAACTGTAGAGGCGATCAAGTGTCCACACACTGAACAATTTACCTCCAATGCATCCAGTAAAACATTTGCTACCTTCTCACCACAAGCATTGGTGGTTTTGTCCACACTAACCCAGATGTATTTCCCAGTAAGCCCAGAAGACATTTTTTGGCTAACATTATCACACTCCGTTGATAAATAATTTCTTCTGAGTGTCGCTTCCGATGGCACCTGAACGTTGTTATATTTGCAACTAATACAGTTTTCGAAAAATTGTTTTGACCACTGTATGTTACATCCCACCATCACTTCCATTAAATCTAAATTAAAACTGCATTAATTGACTGTCACTATCAGTAAAGCCACTAGCACTAATATGCTTTTGTGAGGAAATATGTCTATTAACAATTGTTTTAGATGTCAAAGAAATTGTTTTGTTGCAACTACTACGATAAAGTTTGTAGATACATACTTACGAACATATGGCTAGATTTATACTAGGTTTGCAAAACTACGATCTGGGATGGTCTACCATTTCCCTTTATTAAATGTTGACGTAAATGCTAATAATTGTCATAGTGTAGGTAAAAAGCGATTTTGAAATGTTTCACAATTTCGGCTGCGTCGTATAATTAAAGGAGATAAAGCCATAAAAAACATAAATGTACCTCCGTAAACTGTAAGTTATTGTTGACGCTCGGTCGGGATCGAATGCCTTTAACACTGAAAATATAAAAAATCAACTATGTTTTTAGGTAATTGTCAGCAAGTTTCACAAAATTAGTAGATTTCCAATAAAAGTAGGAGGTTATACGTATTAACATAAAATGAAATAAACACGCCACACATTAAACAGAACAGGAAAGTGTGTAATTCAAAATTGTCTTTACTTGATAGATATGTTTACTTGTTTTTATAAGAACTATTACCGTTTTTAAGTTGAATTTATTACCAAAAATACAATGTAGCTGGCAATAATAAATATTTCACCACTTCGTCGTTTTTCTAATTGTTTCAGTAAATGTTTATAATGTAATATTACGGAAATATGAGAGCCGCCTCTGGCATCGAGATAAACTTCCCTATATCTGGTTATATAAAAAAACAAAAAACCACCCCTTTCACCTCGTTCTTAAAAATGCATCCCTAGATTTAATAGCATTTTGTTATTTTATCAATAAGTATCAGGTGACAATGAGACAATAAAAACCCTTTAACGCAATTGTTCTTTTCTTCCTTTTTTTGTGTACATAGTAAATAGCTTAATTCTCTGTTGAAGCGAAATATATCGATATTTCACACGATTTTATTGTTTTTTATCGACACTTCAAATGTTACGTGAAAAAAATCTATTAGGTCGACGAACGACTATGGAGGCTTAAGTTGAACAACCATCCACAAGTTAAAGCGTACTAGCTGTTTTTGCTTCAAAAGGGAAGGATGTCATGCTGCAAAGACGTAAAACTTGGAAAGAGTTTCTACTTGCTTTAACTTACATTTTATGATAAATTGGCTTCGTTGCACTACCCAAGAAGTATCATATGAGAGACAGAAAAGATAAAATTTAAAGATGCAATATGGAATATTCTTTTTATTACAGGGCCACACTTCTGAACATAATAATATTGGGCAATAACGTAGGGTAAATTCCTATATACATTTATAAATTAGAAAGCACACCACCTTTTCATCTTTAATGCGCTACGATATCGTCGTTATCATTTTATTTTTAATTTCGTTAAAATTACGCAGGATGTTGTTTGGGTCAGGGCACGTATTGCAACTACGTACAGATCATATATGATATGATATAACATATATAACCTCTATACTAAGTTTCATTCCTGAGATTTCTTAGAAGCCAATCAACCAATTTCAGGAAACTTTTATGAAAATTGGTGGTTTTGGAGAAAACACTAAGTACTCGAATACTAACACTCGACGCGAATTTTGGCAACCATGTTAACATAACACATGTTAAATTTCGACGTCTTATGACATTCTAAATATATTTCAACAAAAAAAGGATTTTTATTACGATTACCATATTTGAAGTATAGTAATCCTAAAGAAATCATCATCATCAAAATCCCTACGTGGATGTAAATTATCATATTACTGTTCTTCTCTGCATGCTCTAAGACAAAATGTTACAAATGCATCCGGTAATTGCACCCTAGTGCCTATACCATAATTGTCTCGGAATTTTTTTCTTCAAATACAAAAAATACGTTTCCACAGATCCTGTACATGTTGATAATCGGAAGTAATATATAATATTGCAGTCAGAGGTTTTGCCAACTGAACGGTAAAAGTGTAATATTGAACGAGTGACACTGGTTAAACCAAACAGCCGTTTGTCTTTTAACGAAAGGCCACAATTTTTTTGTATTTGAAAACAATTTTTTTTTTCATATTTATTTTTAAATAGATGCTGGACTTGGCTATTTTAATTAATTTCAAATATTCCTGAAGATATCACATTTTATCATTTTATGCTTTTGTAAAGGGAAAAGATATTATTTTAGACAGAGTGTACTTAGCGCTATTTTTCTACAGAGAATCTGTTCTTGTGGGCATTTAAATACCTTTTTTTATATATTATTCCTGTAAAGATACATGAGTGCTCGCTTATTATTTTTGTGAGCGTGGAGGATGTTAGAGTGAACTTGGCGCGAGACACTACCGTGTCTCTTGATTATATGTCACAATTTAACAAGTAAATAAAGCTATACCAGAGAAAGCTTTGTTACACGTTTAGAATCACTCAGAATTTCATCAACCATTTTTCAAGTGACACGCTTACGACATGATGTAAGCATCAACCTACGAATTTTGAGGTCCACGGTTCGATCCCTGAACGTTCCTAGCTTTTTTTCAACAAATATAAACTTAACATCGGTAACAACATTTCTTTCGGTACTCCAATATGATGTTGAAGATTGGAATCACAGTACTGGATGGTTATAGATATAGGCCCCACAGATGAAGATGTCAAGTTCTACAGCCGTCACCTTAGAATAAAAAAGTTCTATCTGAACATACAGCTGTTTTGAGAAAATGGCCGCCAAAGTTTGTGATACTTATATTTAATTTAGCTCTAATGAAACCACATTGCTATAATATTTTTGTATAGCAATCTGTTATAATAAATATGACCCAATTCAAATTTAATTCATATCTATAATCACTTTACAGCATTATGTATTGTACAAATGTAGTTAGAACTATGTTAGACCATCTTTTACAGAAATCGTAATAATAAAGAGTTCTATCTGCCACTTACATCTATGTTTCATTACGATGGTGCATACAGTTTTTAAAAACAAAATAAAACAAAGTTGTATCTGCATTTCAATTTTATTTAATAAAGTTATAAATGTTATAATGTAATATAAATGCTATGCATTTTTAAGCTACAAATTTAGAAGGGACCTATAGAACTGCTTGTCCACTTCTGGCATACACGGCATCATTTTTTTTATGGCATTAATTTTTTCTTTTGAGACTTCTTTACACTTTGGCAGCACTGTCGGAATTAATGTTGAAATCAAAGTTGGTGGTGATGTTTTTTTCTTATTTGATTTTTTCCCTTGACGTGTTAACCGTGGTACCATATCAAGTATTGAAACCTTAATAAATCCTTTTTCTGTGTGGCTTATCTTATATGCCACTTCATTTAAATCACTATTTTTAAATGCCATCGACGTTACTTTGGTAAAGGGAACTTTATTGTATGTCAATTTTGAAGAACACTCTTCATAATTTTTGAAGTCCTCATCTTTCATTTGCAAGATCACAAAAGGATTCTTTTTATTAACTTGCTTAAGTTCTCTTATAAAACTTAAAGGCGAATAAAAATCTTTCAACGACATATGTTTTTCTATTTGGCTGTGTATATTGTCGACTTCCTGTACAGCACCGTGCCCCGGTATGGAATATTTCATCGTAATACTATCCAATTCTTCATGGTGTCGGAGGATATCTAAGACACAAAATGAAATATAAGAATTCCGATTTTGGGGCACACAACTGTCACTCCAAGTTATCAAATTCTCAATGTGATTATCTTGCAAAACTCGATCAATTATTTTTCTAATAGCACTTGCTAGGCAGTTCCCACTTCTACCTTGGGAAGTCTCAATCCAAAGAGCACAATATGCAGTGTTAGTGGTCGATAAATGACCTGTCAGATTATACATGGTCAATTTCTGTAAGTAAAAGTGGTTTCCTACGGATGATCTAGGGCACGTAATAACATTTTCGAGGTCAAAACATAAAATAGGTATTCCACTTTTCTTATCGTCTTCTTTTTCCTTTCTCATTGATTTTTTTTCTTCTTCATGCTTTTTCATCTCTTCTTCATCATTTTTTGTTAACAGACATTCTTTCTTTCTGAGATAATAATGGTAACATTTCTCGCACAAATCTTTTTTTGGCTTGTGAAACCCATAATTAAAATTAGTATTAAAAATTCTTCTGTACATTGAAACTTTAACTGGATTCGGAATGTTATTTTCAGTGCAATTGATTAGATACAGGTTATACATTTTTTGAAGAGTCAAAGTAGATTCTAGGTATTTTCTTTTACTATTTGCTCTGCAGTAATGGGACTCTACTACATTAAATTGGTTGATGTGATCTATTACTGCTTGCTTAGTTTCATCTGTAATTTTTCTACTACCTGTTCTTCCTCGTAAACTCTTTTTAGGACTCCCAGGATTAGTTGCATGAGCAGTATAAATCGGTTTTTGTGAAATGTTTAATGTACCTAAAAAAAATTGTTTGCATACTCGTACTCGAATCTCACGGACCTTGAAGAAAAATTTGTATGAATAGTTTCGACGGGAAGGTTCTTCCACTGTTTTTCTTGCTTTTGTATATTTTTCAGTATTGTCTTTCAGAAAAATATATTTCTCATTCTGACTCAGTGCATAATAAAATTTGAAAATAAGTTCTCTATCACTTTCACCAATGTTACTGGAACATTTGAATTTGCACTCTTTTCTACAATCTTTCTTATTTATAATTTTTTTTGCAGCTACTTTCTTCCCTCGTACATTTACATACTCCTGTCCTGACTGATGAAGTTTCTGTCTTATGTTAATTTTCCACGTATCGGGCTTACATACTCTTTTTCTAACATTTAGTCTTTTTGTCCCCTTTGTTTGATTTTCTTCCATACTACTTTCTTCATTTTGTAAAGTCTCCATATTTTCTTCGTCCTCTTGTTCTATGTATTCTACAGCTATATTATCTTCATTCTTATCCGTAACAATTTGTAAATATCTAAAAATATACATTAAAAGAATTAGCATTACTGCTGGGTATTTTACAATTTTACTTACTTGACCTGTTCAGGTTCCTTTTCAGGGGTATCAATTACAATAGTGTCAAGAGACAAGTTATTATTAACGTTAGTTAATTCTAAAGCTTGCTGAATGACAATTTCAGCGTTCTCAACCATCTTTAAAAACGACTCATCATCTTTTACACATCTAAAAGCAATATTATATACTTAGTAATAATTGTTATAAAATTTTTGAGCTAAAATCTTACTCTGTCTCCTCAACTATATTGTTTTCAATATTTTCAGTTTCTGAGATACTGTTACTGCCATTGATATCCATATTTACATCGGGTTGAACTAAACAATAAAAAATAGTCCTAATTAGATTATTATTTAACCTTTAACAATTCATCTTACCCATTTTCAACATTTTAATCGTCCTGGAATTCATATTTCTTAATATTCAAATAACAAAATAATGACATATAGTTAAATCCCAACACAACTACAATTTATAGGTTAGGGTTAGGTAGGTCGCATTTAGAAAATCCGAGTTCTAACTACACGTTTGGAATAACGAAGTTGTATCTGATTGCAGATAGAACCTTGTCATACCAATCGTGTGCAGTTAGAACTGTGTTTGTTCAAATTCTTAAAGGTAATCTGCAGATAGAACTAAAAACTATTGTAGTTTGGCCGTTATACAATAGATGGCTGTGAAATATCAATTTGAACTAATTAAGAATAGTAGATAGAACATAAATATTCTCAAAACGCATTTTTCGTATAAAATGCAGATAGAACCTTCTTATTCTGAGGTGACGGGCTGCCCCATTGTGAGAGAAATGGGGCCTAGCAAAGCCCTATGGAGGCCACAGCGAAGTCCTACGGGGGCCACGGGGTCCATCATGTGTGCGAAATTGCTTCTAGCGAAGTCCTACCAGAGCCACGACGCAACTGTGCCCTATGGGGCACCATTATGGGGGCGAAGCGGGATCTAGCGAAGCCTTTTGAGAGCCACGGCGGAACCCTACGGGGCCCTATTCTGGGGGGCTGAAGCCTGTCCAAAGTGCCGCAATACCTTCGGTGCATCTTTTGGATCCAAACACCGCCGCTGTATTTTGAGATTTGCTCTTCAGGCTGTTAAGAATTTTTTTTGAAACGGGCTAGAAGTAGCGGCATTAAATATCGCTCTCCCTTTTCAACGATATATCACATGTCATATTTATTCATTGGAATTAAGCACGTATACAGGATTTTGCAAACAGCGGAAAGAAAAACTATCTATGAAAATTAAAAGAAAAACTATATGTAAGAATATTAATGAAATCTTTGCATTCTTTCGATAACCTGATTTCTGGTTATGCTAGCAAGTCAAAAGTCTGAAACAAATTTTTCTACGCAACTGAGCCCTATGGGGCCCCATTATGGGTGCGAAGCGGGATCCAGCGAAGCCCTTTGAGAGCTACGACGGAACCCTACGGGGCCCTATTCTGGGGGGCGGAAGCCTCTTCAAAGTGCCGCAATACCTTCGGTGCATCTTTTGGATCCAAACACCGCCGCTGTATTTTGAGATTTACTCTTCAGGCTGTTGAGAATTTTTTTTGAAACGGGCTAGAAGTAGCGGCATTAAATATCACTCTCTCTTTTCAACGATATATCATATGTCATATTTATTCATTGAAATTAAGCACGTATATAGGATTTTGCAAACAGCGGAAAGAAAAACTATCTATGAAAATTAAAAGAAAAACTATATGTAAGAATATTAATGAAATCTTTGCATTCTTTCGATAACCTGACTTCTGGTTATGCTAGCAAGTTAAAAGTCTGAAATAAATTTTTCTAATTTCTTATTTGACATTCTCATTATAACACTAGCATCCAACAAAGTCAGTCCCCTACGGCTAAGCAGATTAAACTAGTATCTACATGAGAACAAAGGCTTGAAATTCATTTATTTACCTAACTTGTCTTAAAAAAATTTTTCATTCTAATGGATTACATTTTCATAAAATCTCTCACTCAGTTTCTTGGAAATGCTTAGCCTTTGAAAAGTTTTTTGCCCTTATTCTGAGCTCATCAGAAAAGCACAAAGCCACTCATAACGTTGTGTTGTGTTCCATTCAAAACCAAAGCAATATTCATGAATAAGTATGAGATATTTATATTTGACATTGACTGATCTTCACCTACCTATTAGCTAACTAGCATTGAAGCCTATATACTCTAAGCATGTTTAAAAGTGAATTATTTATTATTTGTTTGCTTATAGCAATGAAACATATTCTTTATAGAATTTTGCAAACAGAGGAAAGAAAAACTATCCATGAGAACTAAATGAAAAACTATATGTAGAATTATTAATGATATCTTTGTATTCTTTCGATAACCTGACTTCTGGTTATGCTAGCAAGTTAAAATTCTGAAATAAATTTGTCCAATTTCTTATTTGACATTCTCATTATAACACTAGCTTCCAACATAGTCCCCTACGACTAAACAGAATAAACGAGTATCTACATGACCCTCCCGGTATGTAAATTCAGTTAAAAATGAGAACAAATGCCTGAAATTAATTTAAATAAATACCATCCCTTTAAACATTTTTTTCATTCTAATGGATTACATTTTCACAAAATCTCTCATTCGGTTTCTTGGAAATACTTAGTCTTTGAAATGTTTTTCGCCCTTATTCTGAGCTTATCAGAAAAGCACAAAGTCACTCATCGATGTTTCGATAATTTCGGTAGAAATACTTGAAGTTTCTGATAAAAAGTCTTAACGGGCACAGCTTGTGAAAATGTATCCTACCTCCAGTATCCACCCAGTCAACATTTGTGACTATAAGCTAGCGAGAAAGATAGTACATTATTTTTTACTAAATCTCTTTAATTGTATACCTTTTTTTAATATAACGATGACCATAACCATCCAAAATACTCTTCAATCATATCTTATTTAAGTATAAGTTTAGTAATGTCCCATTTTGGGTCAGGTCCTAACTATGGCCATGTAACAGGAATACACACATGTATTAAAATATTTGCCTTGTTAAATAAATAACTATTTTGTTGTAAAATCAATTCAAACTAGCACAACATATTTCTCTCAGTTGGGAATTCGTTTTACAGATAAAATTGATTTTTTGTTGAAAAATATGTTTTTTTGTTCAAACACCTTTGAACCCGCTACAGCCCAATCTTGCGAAAACGGGGTGTTAAAGGTGCTGGTTAAGAATTTCTTACTAGTTTTTTTCTAATAAAATTGCCAATACCTTTTTTGAAAATCGACCCCCTTTCCCCTTCATATATCTGGTGATTTTGACTAAAATCAAATGTGGTTACGTCTAAAGACTCACTTTATAATCCTAAATAATTTCAATGCAATATAATACACAGAATTAATTGACTGGGCTGAAGTAGAAACCAATTCTATATGAAGTAACTGATCTAAATCATCAGGACATCAACACCAGTGTCTCCTAGCGTTTTCTGCCACATACAAGTGGTTGAAGGGCCTGTTAGACTTATTTCAGAGGCTTCAGAGTTCAGTGAAGAAAAATTTTTCCTTCACTTGAACACAAATGTGAACATGAAGTTGGTCATAGAAAAAAGTAACTTTCAAGTAAACAAATTTTTTGAAATTACTAAACTTTAAGGGTCAATAGAGGGCAAAAGACGTAAAATAAATTCAATTTCTTTGCAGACTTATTACTTAGTATTAAATGATTCCTTTTCCGCCCGTTACGTTGCGTTTCTGAATACGAAAAATAAAAATTACTCTTATTTAAGAATAGCCCATAACATACTACGTATAGATATACTGTATTTTACCACATCGATATTGATACAATATTAGAAATTGTAGTAACATATTTTTATATTTATATTTAATGCTACATGAGCATTGCTAAACGAACTGCCGAAAAAAGCAATCATATCATATCTAGGTTTAAAAATCTTTCTCCTTCGTTGGAAGTAACGTATTACAGACCCTAACATTTTTGCCATTGTTGGAAAACATCTTTACAGATATCTGATCATCCTTACGTATAGGAAATTAAACGCAAGAGGACATTTTCCTTTTCGGTCATAAAAATATGTCACATGGGCAACGCATAACATGGTCAGTATATTATTTGTGGTGGATAGTTATCATTCATACAGAGTGTTCTAAAATAATGTTTTGCAATGTTTTTAAATCATCTGACAGATTGCTACTTGAGGATCAACACCATCATGTATTAATTACTGATATCACCTTTAACAAAAAAATTATATAAAAATATTCTACAGAATTGTAAAAAGGTATTGTCTAAATGTTATTTGTGGCATTATCTTAATATTTTTTCCTTCCTCAATTCTTTGAGACTTCCTGCCACATGTATGTTTTCTTTTTAAGCGGTGCTCGGGGAATCTACAAAATATCACAATTAGCCAGTATGTTACTGGTAAATAACCTCTACGCCTGTGACTTTTACGTCAAAGGATCAGTTAAAGGTTGCTTTCTTTAAATAAACAACACAAACAAGTATAAAAACATGAAATTAAATATTTCATCGACGTTTCGGAAATCTATTCTGTTTCCTTTTTCAAGGCTTTTTTTGAAAAATCTTTTTTGCTGTGTATGAAAAATACACAGCTCTAAGAATGTTTGTTATATTCAATATCCATAGATACTTACTATTTACATAGAACTGTTGATATAGTTAACAGTTTTTTTAGTTTTTATACAATGTTAAGTTTGTGAAGTTCTTCTTTTAACATTGGCAACCAATTGTAAAAAGGTGTTAATTTAAAAAATGCAAATTTTCCAATACAATATCAAGAGTTAACTATTGTTGACCGGACGTCTCTTAAACAACTTAGTAATGTCAACGAAGCAGTAGACAAATGGAGGTATATATAGTACTCCTTAGTGAAAAATCTTTGACGAAGATTCAAAATTTCATCAATCATTTCCTTCGTCGAAAGGAGGATGTTAAATATACAGAGTGTCCCAAATTTCATAGGCCAAACTTCACTAAGTAATACAAATTTTCAAAATAAGAAAAAGTTCCTATAGACATGGGTCGGGAAGTGATTCGTTTCCGAGATACAGGGTGTTCAAGTTATTCTCCTGAAAATGTTTTTTATGAATGTTTTCGAAACGCCTGAAGATAAACAAATGAGAATTTACACAGACATTTACCTATTTATACTTTTTAAGAAAAAAAATGACAACTATGTACGAAAATCATTCAGGAGCGGGTGAAACTGGGGGGGGGGGGGGGCTAGGTAAAATTTAGCCCCAACTTTATTGTGTGACACTTTTAAATTAATTTATGAGCAGAACTTAAAAATTTGAAGTTTTATACACAAAAAAGTCTTTTGTGTTTTTTCTCTAAAATTATCAGTTTTTGAGTAAATCTTATCTGAACTTTATTCGTGAATAGTTTTTATGAACAATTTTAGCAAAACAGAAAAAATAATGACAGTATAGTGTTTACGAAGTCAATCGAAAATGGTCAGTGTTAAAGCACAGGGCCGTGCGCACTTAACTTGATATTTTGTCCTATGTATTTAACAGTGCTATCGAGAATCGAATAGTAGTTGAAACTGTGCAGGCGAGTACGAGATTGGCAATGTGCAGTGCAGAAATACCTATTATAATATCAAGTGTGGTTCAGTTTATACTTATTGTCCATATTTACAAATATTTATTACTATATAAAAGGTAAGATATTCAATTATTTACTAATTTACCATGGCTTTCTGGAGGTTATTTGAAAATAACGCCCGAAAATCCCGAAATAGTTAAACCGGTTATTGTCGAAGAAGCCGAAATAAATTTAGAGTTTCAAAATCAAGATTTACACGTACAAAGTCAACGCAATATTTTAAATATATATGAACGTTTAAAGAGCAAAAATCGTGAACAATGTGACAAAGAAATAATAGAACGTATTAACGAATTAACCATAATATCAAAATTAACAATTTATCGCGTAATTAAAAAAGGAGATGTTATAGATCACGGTGCAAATAGGAAACGGAAAAATACGAAATTAAAAAATATTGATTATGCTACCAAAAATGTAATACGGTGTATAATTTATAATATGTATGAAGAAAATATAGTTCCTACGTTAACATATTTCAATATAGTATGGGATAACTTTAAAACTAAATCCAATAAATTTAAATATTTAGACTTTATATCTAAAACTGATATAATACTTCAAAAATATGTTATTGGCGAAATGAACAAAAATAGCCTATCTAATAAACAAAAAATAATAAAAATTAATACAATTTTCAAAAAATTATAACATTTTCTTATGACAAGCATTTCTATTTACCTCCGCCCATCCACGTACTCCACATTACTAACTATGACCATTTTTACTTTTCAGTAGAACACTTTTTCCAAAAGGAAATAATAAAACTACAGACTAATGAACTACAGAAAACCAAAAAACAAGAATGTCATTATTGTCATTCTGGCATTGCATGCTAGATTATTTTTCATTTGTTACAAACATTACAATCACGGCACATTCCTGCATACGAGGAATGCTGGTAATAATGGTTACTAATTAATAAATTTCAGATAAGATTTACTCAAAAACTGATAATTTTAGAGAAAAAATACAAGAGACTTTTCTTGTGTAGAAAACTTCAAAATTTTCAGTTCTGCTCATAAATTAATTTAAAAGTGTCACACAATAAAGTTGGGGCTAAATTATACCTTGCCCCCCCCCCCCCAGTTTCACCCGCTCCTGAATGGTTTTCGTACACAGTTGTCATTTTTTCTTAAAAAGCATACAAAGTTAAATTCATGTGTAAATTATCATTTGTTCATCTTTAGACGTTTCGAAAATATTCATATAAAAACATTTTCAGGAGAATTAGTTGAACACCCTGTATCTCGGAAACTAATCACTTCCCGACACATGTTTATAGGAACTTTTCTCTTATTTTGAAAAGTTGTATTACTTAGTGAAGTTTGGCCTATGCAATTCGGGACACCCTGTAGTTAGATTTCTGCACCCGACTGTAAAGTGAATGAATGTTTAAAACTTCATCTTCTGGTCCTAAAATAACAAGAAAAAACATTTTTATGGCCTAGAAATGGTGGAAATATTGCTATATAGGCCTAAATAGGATTAACAAATTATTCCATGCAAGAGTTGCAAAAATCTCAAGCGTAATGCGAATGCAGTACAAGACATCTTGCCCTGCTTTCGAAGGCGAGGAACACTAAGGAGACTACATTTCTTTTCCTACTCTTCTCGAACTACTCCTAAGTCAAGAAACCACCTTTTTTCAATTTTTCCGTGCTAGGCTTTCAAGAGCTTGCCGGATTGGATTTTTCACTCAGGGAATATGGATAAATCAACTCCCGAGGATTGAAACAACCATCTCCTTCATACATTATTAAGTGTTTAGTATATTAATAGTTTCATAATTATGAACATTAAGTATATGATGCGAAATTGTCCTTGATTGTTGCTTACATATCATTTAATGTTGGCGACTTAGGACTTTGGCTAGAATAAATATTTGATAGGATTACTTCGGCATATGAAAGTGATACATATTTTTTGTAGTTGGGCAACGTAACTGTTGTTCTCTTAAAAATATATATAGATGCATTTAAAGTAAAACTTAATTAGTTGGAGTATACTGTAAATAACGTTAAAAACTCAGTGAAGTATTGAGGGAGCTTGAAATTTGATCAAAGCTGAATTTTAAGCTGTTCCATTTTTCGTTACATATTAAGTATCTGAAATAAACGAATATTGAATTATAATCGATATGTGGAGTACTCTTCAAAAATTACATTAAAAATGGCTCTATCTGAAAAATTGCATGATATAAGAGCACTTTAATACAGTGGCTCTATAATCTCAATACAAACTTCGTTCACAGAATAATGTTTATATTTCTTATTTCTAGGATGCATACGTTCCGCGAGAATTATTAATAGTTATTAATGTGGCTTACTTCTTCAGTAGTACTTAAACTAACACTAGCGTAAATATTTTTATACCACAGTTTGGTGGATGAACCTCTCGTCAAATATCTTTAGTGCTTTGGAGTTTGTAAGAATTATTTCAGTGCAGTTCACGTAAAAGCCAAGTTTCCAAATTATACTCAAATTATTTAAAAAAATCCCCTCTAGAAAAACAGTACGTCGAAAAGCGTCATTTTGATCAATTATTTCAGCACCCTCATTCACATATTATAATAAAGTATTTATTGCACAACATAACCATTAAGTTACAGGACAATTTTATAAAATAGATATAAATTACATGCATGCAATATAAAACATAAAAAGTATTAAATAATTATTTAAATTGGAATAGCCTAATATTACGGTTATGTACTTAAAGGATTGTTACAATCTATTTTGGATACAGAGTTTTATGGTCTTGAAGTAGTTATTTAAAGAAATACTAAACATGTCACATGGTCACCAACAGAGTTATATATTTCATCATGAAATAAATTGATTTTTTTTTTAGTAAGAATCTTGAATATTTCTAATTTTTTTCTTTCAGTTTTCATTGTTTTCACTGAATAACTATTGCTTGTACAAAGTATGATTTATAGGAAGCTTATTGTTTTTTACTATTCACTTATGAATTTTACTACATATGTATTATTGAATTGAACATCTAATGAAACATATTCTTGAAAGGATTTTGCAAACAGCTGAAAGAATGACTATCTATGAGAATCGAAATGAAAATCCTATAAAGAATATCTTTCATTACTATAAGCAAACAAATAATAAATAATTCACTTTTGAACATTTAATATTTTACCGGATGCCTGAATTAAAAAGGATGTTTATTCGTTTAGATGGTAGTGCAAATGTAAAGGTTCATCTCGCGCCTAAACGTGGAATTCTAAAATTCATTTGGGAAAGGAGTTATGCAGAGTCTATTGTATTATGGATAACCTTGTCAACAAATATTAAATTTGAGATAATTCTTCTGTTTTCTAATGAATCCAAGCAAAACCGTATTAACATTAAATAATCTGGATATCCCTGTTCGGAGTATTGGTGATCTATTTGAAAAGATAAACATCTGAAAAAATTCCATTGAAGAGATTTTAACGATTGTGCATGTTTCTCATTAATATAATTTCATATTGCCGAACCATGCTCTAATTTGGAATGCAAAGAACACAAATGTAATGTTTTGAATGCTTCTGCATTAGTAAACATTTCTTATAATCATATCGAGTGTTCTTTATGCAGACTTAGTTATTGAATTAATGTGTCGTGTGAATTCCAATCTGGAGCCGAACGGGATGTCGTTAAAACTGAGTGAATATTCAATCGGATTTACCTTCCGTAAATAAGTTGTAACTTTACAGTTTGTTCATTGATAACTTATTCACTAGGCACAAATTTTCAATGACATTTATTTGTTCTTGTAATCTTGCACAATTGTCTATGGTAGTAATTTCACTAAATAATTTCAGATCAAACGAAAAGGGAAGTTTGTTGTAGTTCAACGCATCACCAAAATCATTAATAATTAATGAGAATAATAGTGGATCTAGGTTTGAACCGTGAGGTATACCAGAGGTTGCGATATATATATATATTCGATTTAAAATCATTGTACTGAATACACTGTAGTCGGCTTTGTAAGTAGGACACAACTAATTTAACTAGTGTATCATTAAAACCAAAGTTGTTAAGCTAATAGTCTATGGTGGATGCGATCAAAAGCCTTCGAGAAGTCAGTGTACACCACGCCCACCTAGCATATTAGAAATACATTGGGTTAGGCTAAGTTTGATACTGTAGAGCGTTTCCCATAAAGCCACGTTGAAATATAAAAATAAAATGTTTACAACAGGATATATTACTTTTTTTCCTTCTTCAATTCTTTGGACCTGCCACATGTATGTTTTCTGTTTAAGCGGTGCTCGGGGAATCTATTACGTTGCATATCAAAAACCTTTGCAAAATTGGATACAATAGAAAATCTCTGTAGATAAGCATATCACTTTTGTCATAATTTTTATGTATGGGACACACCCTTGCCAGTTTTTAGCATTCAGGAGATGTTGATGTTTTACGATAGATCATTTTAGTTTTAAATTTTTTAATAACTTCCGATGTATCAGATATTGACAGTCGTATAAGATTGTGGCATGAATAATTAGATATATTACTTGGAGGTAATAATTCGGTTGGCGATCTTATGTATACGCTATTAAAACAGCTAATAAATCCACCAACAGTATTCAGAGGTTTGTCATAAACTATGCCGTCACAATGTACTTAATCACCTTTCTTATTATGTACATAGGATCAAAATTGTTTGGTATCAGCTGTTAAGTTAACTTCTACTTTAGATATATACGACTTATATGCTTCTGAAATTTGAGTTTTGACCATTGCTTTAATGCGCCTAATATCTTAAAAATCATAATCTCTATGAAATATATTGTACTTTTTGCGACATTTGTTTTTCAGCTATATATTTTTTATTATATCTGATGTATAGTACCCGGGATACTCGCGTTTCTTGTTTAAGCGCAGGACATAAGCATTGGACATTATTTACGATTTAAGTTGTCAGAATGCCAAAAAGGCACAATACATTTTTCACTGGTACTACCAATTGGCTATATTTATTTTGCATTATAAAAAACAAGGAAATATCCTAAACTTGAACAAAAATTGCTCATTTTTCAAGATATCTTTATGATTTTTGTACACAGCAAAGGGCAATAGTCCATTTTTATTGTGTTGTTGCAACGACAACGGGGTTACATTCTATTACAGTGTGCATTATAGTATATATCTGTTTATTTAAATATCAGTTTTGCAAAAAATGTAATTAATGCATTTATATAAATAATAAATGTTTTCTTAAGTTGTTTTTTGTTTGTTTCTTTATAATAAAAATTAACAAACACTATTTTTTTTTGGTAAATTTTCTTTTTTAGTGGGACAAGAAATATCGTACTTACTTGTAATTAAATAACTCCGAAACTGTTGATTATTTCAATAAATAATATATTTTTCAATAAGTAACTTAAATAAGACAAGTCGAAAAACATAAAGAAATCTGAGGCCTTGGTTTCTAGTATATACATCAAATCCCAAGTTTCCGCACTCTTACTGCTTGCTTTACTTATCTTTCCCTATTTACCTCTAGTTATCCCCCACTCCTTCAACGGAATAATGTCAAAATATAATCTAGTTTCAGATGTCGTTATAACATATACATGTAACAAATTTTAAGTGAAATCTCAATTTAATTTTATCAACTCCTTTAATAAGGAGTGATGGGGGGATGGAAAATATAATTAAAAAACTTGAGGCCTTAGCTTCTAGTATATACACCAAATCCCAAATTTCTGTACTCTTACCACCTAGATTTACTAATTTTCCTCTATTTACCCCTATTTAACCCCTCAACGGAATTATCTCAAAATACAATCTAGTTCCAGATGTCGTTATAATACATACTGTACCAAATTTTAAGTGAATATCTCAATTTCATTTTATCAGCCACTCTAATAGTGGAAAATATTATAAAACAATCTGAGGCCTTGGCCTTCTAGTACATATAGGGAATTTCAAGTTTCTCTAAACTCTTTGTCAGATTGCTTTAATTATTTCCCCCTATTAACCTCACAACCCTTCACCGGATGTGTTCAAAAAACAATCCAGTTCCAAATCTCCTTATGCTTATATACGTGTACAAAATTTTAAGTCAATATCTTAAACCATTCCGGAAAAAACGCGAGGTCAAAAGAAAAGTTATAGACAGACAGACAGACAGACAGACAGAAAATTTGTTTCGCTCAAATTTAAATATCGAGAATGTCATGAATTCTAAACCTATTTCAAGAAAAAAATTTTTTGAAAATTAATAATTTTTGATAAATTGAGTGACAAACAAATTTTTTTATTGCAATTAGATAATTAGATATGTCCGAGCATAAACAGGCAACTTTTATTTAAAGAAAAAAGAATCACACTAAAGGTATTTTGATAACCAACAAAAATGGTAATGCTATACAATACAGAGAGTATTCTTCGGGTTATTTTCAAGTAGGTAACTACATTTTTTCTGTAATATAAAGCTAAAAGCATCATACGTGTATTCAATTAATTGTATCTCGGTCCATATTTAACGTAGAGAAACAAAAATCTAAAAACTAACGGACATATTATGGTGTGTGCGCTTTTGCTGTACCAATGATTGTTGTATCAGATATTAAATTCACAACATAGCGGAAAACAAAGTTGCATTCGTATCGTAATAGTCGCATTAAAAACACTTTAACATTTTAAAGTAAAATTGACATATTTATTAATGCACGTATATTATTGTCGAACGTAAAAGACACATCCAGTTTCAACATGTCGTACATCCTTGATTTTTGTTTTGTTTCATCAAAAATCTTAGTAATAGTAGGAGAGCTGACGGACACTATGGTGAACGATAATGATTAAAATATGCACTTGTGGGAATCAATTCTTTGGTCTTTGGATATGTCAAAACTGATCGTCTGCCGTCACAAAATGGTAGCATTAAGTTGAGGGGTGTATTAGAAATGGTGAACCATAGTGATCAAGAAAAATAATGCAAGGGTGAGTAAATACAACTAGTTTAGATGGCTTTTCCACCTAGGCAGACGATTTTTCGGTAGTTTTGTATATGGCAGACGCCGCTGAAAATGGCAAAAATCACGTTTCGGTGAACGACATTAATAGAAAATAATTTTGGCGCCAAAAGATTCGTTTATTTATGCTGAAACAAAAAACACGTCTGCAGACGAAAAAATCGATAGCAATTTCCGAGCAGACGCTGTCAAGGTTGCAGGTTGAGTTTTGATGAACGACATTTATCAAAGAAAATAATCTCATATATTATATTACAAACAACTATTTTACATGACATTTTGACATGTTTGCCCAGATAAACAATTGCGGCAACTTTCGAGTAGTAGTTGTCAAAGATCTAGTGGTTAATAAAATAAAAATCGGATTTTTAACAGATTTATTGCTTCTTAAGAAAAAAATCAGCCAAAAAAACAAAGAACAGAAACATATTATTTTCAACACATAACATAAAAGTAAACTAATATGTGTAAATATAGCCAAGAAACAGTCATGTGGCTATAGTGCACGGAACATAACTTTTTTTATAGCAATTTCGTCAGGAAATGAACTTAACAGTTGTTTTTGTAGGAACAGCACATTTTTAGTATCAAGGGTGTTTTTTGAGATATCGTTATAGGGTCTTACATAAAAATCGCGAAGATTTTTAAAATATGTAACTTTTCTGTTTTCTATTATTTCATATGAGACATAATTTGGAAACTTTTTTATGGGCTTCTCTGTTTTGTTGCCATATTGTTATTTTTTAATCCTGTTTTTATTAAACTTCCCCCTTACTTTATTGTGGTATGTGGTGCGACGTATTTGATGATATTTAATTTCTTTTGCTAGAAAATCTATGTTACCTACTTTTGTGCGCATTTTTTGATCATTTAAAACATTAACATAAGAATTAATGCTGTCTTGAATTTTGCATGTAGTCCGTATCTTTTTTTATCGTAAATGCAAAAAATACAAAGATTTTTGCATAATTAACCCCTGTCGAGCTTCTCCTCTGTATTTTTCTTTGGAGTTCTCTGTGTTTTGATTAGTTAATGCAGATACCTCTTAGGGAAGAGGCTCAGAAGCAGGATCAGGAAGGTTTCTATATTTCTCAATATTACTTATTTTAACAGCCGTGTACATTCTGTAACAGGAGGAATTATATCCATGATCTTTGTCTGGATTGTCTGGTATATGGACAAATCCATATTTGAGGGATAATTTTTTACGTACAGAAGAAAGTAAGTTGCACTTATTAAGGGTTTGTTACGTAAATAATTAATAGTTTTGCTTTCATTCTTTGATATTTTTTCATTTATATGTATCACACATTGCTTTTCGAAATGGATTCGAGTTAATTTTCACCCAACACGGAAAGATCTTCTTCAAAAGGAATCACGAATTGATTTTCGTCAAAAAAATAAATCTTTGATGGTCCAGCTGCTTGATCAATCTACGGTAAAAATATTGTATTTAAAATGTTTTCGATTGATTCTAATTAGCATTTCTTTAATTAGATCATATTGTAATTGGAGCCTCAATTGAAAACTTTTCCTCTAATTTGACGATAACGAAATGCGAAAATTATAAAATATTGCGTGCATCAACAAAAATTTTCAAAATACCAAATTTTCTTTTGTATCTTGTTGGGAAACGTCAAATGATATCAACTAGATAAGTAGATATAAACATTACTATTCGCAATTCCTTTAAAAAATATACTAATTTTTAAAAATTTTAATCATCCCCCGATGACGTCAGCTTTGATGGTGAAATACTTGTCTGTCTGCAATGCAGTAATTCGGTAGTTACAGAATGCTATAAAAAGTAAAAACTCTGCAGGCCCATTTTTATAATTAAAATACTTAGAAACGTATTTATTTATTGATCGATATTCTTCAAAGACAATGAGGTTCTTTCTAATACTAACTTACTTTCCAAATGTAAATACAATTGGGCTTTCCGTTCTTAAGTTATTTTGAGAAAATGTCGTAATAATTGTCACATTGTTTTTATTGTAACTAAACTACATAATACATTTCTGAAACTTATCATTTCGGCTAGTACATACGTAGCTAATTTCATAATACGGTTCCTAAATGCATATTTAAAAATTGATATGGGCTGTAGAATTCATTTAAATTGTTATCTGATTATTTATATAAAACAAGGAAGAAATGTATTGTTCAAATTTGTGTTGCCTGCCACTATAACAGCGTCTGCTCGAAAGTTGCTACCGATTTTTTTGTCTGATTACGTGTTTTTTGTTTTAGCATAAATAACCGAATCGATTGGCGCCAAAATTATTTTCAGTCAATGTCGTTCACCGAAACGTGATTTTTATCATTTTCAGCGGCGTCTGTCATGTACAAAGCTACCAAAAAAATCGTCTGCCTAGGTGGAAAAGCTATCTGAACTAGTTGTATTTAGTCACCCTTGCATTATTTTTCTTGATTACTATGGTTCACCAAAACCTAAAACTACCCCTCCTCTAATACACCCCATCACTTAATGCTACCATTTTGACACGGCAGACGATCAGTTTTGACATACCCAAAGACAAAAAAATTCATTCCCACGAGTGAATATTTTGATCATTATCGTTCACCATAATGTCCGTCAGCTCTCCTACTATAACATTTGACTGAAAATTATAATATATCACGATTTACATAACATGATAGTTAACATGTCTCTGGTGAACACTCCATTTGATAAATATAAACCAATTCCGGTGAGAAATATACTACTATACTATTTTACATAGGCACAAAATGTTAAGCAGAAGTTTTAATTACCTATTTCAGAAATCGTCTTATTCACAGGAAACGCCCCACACATATACATACACATACAGACTTATATACATGTCTGCCATATTTGAATGGATATCTCAGTTCAGCCTGACTGAGTTTTGTGCAGGTTTTTTCTACGATGATTATTAAAAAACGTTGTCGGGTTATAATATACCTTTATTAATTCAAATGGGTATAATAAAGATACAGTATTAAGAGTTCTTATTAAATTATATAATAGGGTGAGGTTTTATAGCCAGGAATTAAGAACTAAATCGTAAAGTTTAAATAGAAATAAATATTGAATAACCGCTGTATAATTCTAGTAATCACTTCAATATTGGCTCGGTTTAAAACATCTAACAGCAGTGTTGTCTTAAATTTAAATGATAATGTTTGATTAAACGTTTAGAATAAAACAACTTTCAATATGAAACATTAATTGTATTCTGCACAATAACAGATTATAAATTAAGTTCACAACAATTAATCCATCACTAATACATGATAGATTGAGAAAGCCAGTGTTAAATTTTCCTCTATTTAATTAATAGCAGCAAAAATTCAATTGGGCCACAAATTCAATTTCCTACTAAGCACCTACTTACACGTATTTACATCTAATCGATAGTGCAAATAGTTGATATATAATACTACCAGTGATGCTGTTTCGTGATTTCCTTTTAATTGATTTAATCTCCGTAAACACAGAGTTGTCAGGATCTGTCTTGATAATACTTCTTAAAGTTGGTGGCCATTAAGTAGTTTCATTAAAAGTCTAGAAGAATATTTCAGAATGAAAAGATTGAGGGGCTGGAATTTATAATAGTTACGTAACACGAGTATTTCATAAGCAGGCAAAGGGTTTGTTGAGAAGAATATACATTTTTCATTTTCTTTCGTTATTTAAAATTATATTAATAGCCCTAGGGTAGCTCATAAGCCTGTAAGTGCAGCAATTTGTTTTGTTGGTTAAGTTAAGAAAGTCTTTTTAAAATTAGATAGACATGGTATATTATTCTACCAGCAATAATTTATATTGAGAATGGTGACTTTACAAATTAACAAACTCTATATGTGTGTTCTTTATAGCGTTCCTGAAAGGGCAAAGGATAAGCCTTCAAGGGCGTTAGACTAATGTTACCAAGAAGTTGTTGGGCAGTAAATTTAACGGACAACTGCGACAGATATCATGATGCTATCAAACGTACCATACAGAAAAAGGAGACCACTGAAATGACACAGGGTTCAAACCGTCTATTAAGACGTCCTATTTAGTAGGCATACAGGGCATTTCTAGCCTGTATACACACACAGTGTGTTTAGTATGGCGATGCTGATTCTGAAGAGAGAAGTATGGCAGGTTACTTGGCATCTGTATAACTAAACATACCTGTATAAAATATGCCATTTACTTATTTATTATTATACACTACCCAACAGGACAATGCCCCAATTACAGGGTAAGAAAAAATACACAGTAGGAAAATACTCAATATAGCAGTAATACACAATATAGCAAGATTATAAATGAGATAATTAATGCGCATATGATGAATGATACAGTTATTATACAAACAACAAACAGTGACTCCACTTTTGGTCCCCGCCAACATTCTTGACTAAAGATGATGGTTTCGGATGATTAGGGGTCGAGCTTGAGCTCTTTGCCCCAATCATCACTGTAGACCTGGACCGGCCTCGTAAGGGGTGGGCCTACTTTTTCGCCTATGCGGACGGTATTGGCGATGTTAGCAAACCTCCCATGGACCTGGCTGTTGAACCCTGTCAGCTGGATCGTTTCCTCTGGCGCTCCTCTGTCTTGATCTTCTTTCTTCGCTGGCATGTATAGACTCCCGGGAGCGTCTTTCATCTGTCGTAAGAGGAAACGGCTGTTACCGAGCCCTCTCGGAGTTTGAAAGGGATTTGGGAGTGTTGCATAGTCGGAAGGTCAGTCGGAATTGGCATCCTGCGCTCCGATTTCGTCGGAGGGAAGTATGAACTGTGTAGCTCAGGATTGTGTTCGGCCAGAGACGCATTCTTAGTGTCAGAGACCGGCATTGGGTAAGGGAACCGAGCTGGTTGGTTGCTTGGTACCCCCAGAATCGGGTAATAGGATGTTTTTGGTCATTGTCTCCTTGCGGTGTGGCTTGCAGATCGGACTGAAACAGAAGGGTTAGTTATACTTACCCATTATCCAAGGTCTGGAACTTCGACCTCTTGTGCCTCGGAGCGTCGTTGGGGTCATAGTCCATGCTCTGCTGCACGGGCGTATAGGTTATTCGCTCTGTCCTGGATGACTTCAGTTACTGGGGTGTATTCCAGGTCTCTGAAGATGTCGGCGTTTCTGACAAACCATGGTGCATCCACGGCGCACCGAAGTGCGATGTTTTCCACGGCTTGTATCCTCTTCAGATGGGTGGCTGCATGGTATCCATAGGCAACGGAGGCATTGGTCAGAATAGGTGCAATGAGAGTCCTGATAAGCGTGAGCTTGTTCTTCAGGTTGAGTTGGCTCTGTCTACCTATTATAGGGTAAAGTAGAGTCCTCCTCGTCCCCGTCTTCTGTATTATCGCTTTCGTGTTCTGTCTCCACGTCAGGCCTCGATCCATGATAACAACAAGGTACTTGATGGTATACTGCCATTGAATGTTCTCGTCGTTCAAGGAGACGTATCCCGTGGGGAGTTTGCTTTCTGACTCTCTTGAAGAGGTTTGCTTTGCTCTTTTCTGCGTTAATTTTGACTTTTAACTAGTTGCACCACTCTTCCAGAAGGGATGCTGCTTCCTGGAGGTTGCGGGTGGCAAGTCTTGCAGTCCATGATCTTGCGATTATGGCCGCGTCGTCTGCGTAGAGTGCCAAAGAGGTCCTTGCGGTTCTTGGCATGTCGGAAGTGCAGATGGTGAACAGGTGGGGAGAGAGTACCGATCCCTGCGGCACACCTGATTCCATGGGCCCGTAGTTTGACAGCTTGTCGTCAATCTTCACATGGAGTTGCCTCTGATGAAAGTAGGATCTCACAAGCTTGACTATGCCGACAGGTAACCCATCGACAACATCTTCGCCAGGAGTCCTTCATGCCAAACCCTGTCAAAGGCCTTGGCTACATCTAAGAAGATCGTTATTGTTTGGCCCCGGGCATCGGCAGTGCTAAATATCTTGTACGGCATACTACAACAGTATTCAGACAAATAACAATTATAGAACCAATGTTAGATTCTAAAAAATAACAATAATTTCTTTATTAACCATAATTTACAATGTACATGCATAGTTGTCATTTTAGAAAAAATAAATCAAAATATTTAGTCCTGCCAGGACAGAGGCCAAAAATGAGTCATATCTACCCAGCTTTTTAATACAGTTATTTATAAATTACTTGATATAGATGTAATTCCTCCACATCAAGTTTTGTCGAGTGTACAAATGTGGCGGCCATATGTAATGGAAGATAAATGAACATGAAGGAAGGATTATTTTTTTAACCTAAACATCATTTACACGCAATTCTGCAATAAAATAACGAATTTTTTTTAAAACCCACCCGATGATAATTTCTTTAAGACCAAAATCGAAATACCACGATTAACACCTACACACGAAAATCAAGCAATGGCCAATGTTAAAAGAGGAAACCAAAAAACAATAGGAAATAAACGAAAACACCTGTTACGCGCTTGAGGAAACGAGGAAAGCGGAATGAACTTTTAGAAAAAAAATTATCTCAGCTCCAGAATACCTAAAAAATTAGCGACTATTGATTGTCGCTGGTCCGGTTTCGATAAATGTTAAATTTAAAAAATACAACGGAAAAACTTAACCTCAAAATCGGCATCGTTTTTGGGTGCCATTTTTAACATAGAAAATTTAAAAAATCAACTTTCATTTAATTGCACATGGTAGTACAAGTCTTAAATAAGACTTGGAGCTTTGACCTACCATAATTCCCCTAACACATAGCATCATTTTTAGAAAAACGTTTTTCTTTAACAAAAACTTAAAATTCAAGAAAAATATGCAAAATTTCGCCAAAAGAATAAAAATTGATTTTTTAGCTAGCAAGAACCTACATTTTTATTACATAATATGTAAGTTGCGTTGAAAAAGTAATTAACAAATTTAAAATACTTGATTTTTAACGGTTTCATCCATTTATCTCTATGGTTTTTGCACTAACCTATAACTTATTATACATCAATCGAAAGATAATTTAAATACATACAACTTTTCCATTAAACTTTTTTTTATTCGAGCTCATTTTTTCCTTTATTGGCGAAAACCCGTTTTTTTTTTACTCTTACGAATTTCTTAGGTGAAGTTCGCCATTAAAAATTTGGAGAAATAAAACGCTATCTTCTTTAGATTTTCATTTTCTACAAGACCATATTCTTTTATACTATTAACAATTTTTGCAAGGGCTTGTGTAGATTGATTGGACTACAACAATAAAAGTGTTTTCAGGAGAATTATGTTGAATAGCTATTTAGTCAATGTGTTGTCACCGGCGACTCCGGCATTTCATAGACTTCCAGACAGAGATTTATTTTAATTCTTATATGACTTATAGTCTGCCAGAACCAGACACACAAGCTGAATAGTGGAGGTCAGGAGTCGCAAGAACATGCAAATATCTGCAACTGGGCTAATCTAGTTTCCCATCCCCCGTTTTCGAGGGAGCTGAAACCGATTCCGGGATTTAAAGAAGTTTTTGACACCGACAACCCCCCCCCAAAATCGCCCCAAAACCACCCTTAAAGTCTCTTTCCCGGCGCAGACATCAATCCAAACCTTCATTTTGGTAAATTGGCCCTCCCCATAATTTACAGTGGCAATTTTAGAGAGGAATGAACCCAATCATCCCTACTCCTCGATTCAACTCCCCAGGGGGTGAATTTTTTTGTAAAAAATATTTACAATTTTTAAAAATAGGCTTTGTTGGAGAGAAGATGAAGGTGGCCAGAGCTATAAGTAGGTGTGGTTACAACCCCTCCAGGGGGAGGATTTTTTTTATGTAAAAAATATTCAGCATTTTTAGAAAGGGGGTTTGAAGGAGGGAAGGTGAAAGGCTGCTCGCCTTTCATCTTCATACTTCATACTTGAAAATTTAATAGGAATCCATAGGTTTGATCAAATTATTACAATTATCTTTTGTTTCCATGGCATACTTGAAAAACCAAGCAATACCTCGGCATGTCTTAATTTTTATTGGATAACTCGGTAGAGGTTGAAGTTATGTATAGTGAATGCTTAAGTAACCCTAAAATTCAATTTTCTTTCGAATGCCGTCCAAAAAAGCATGAGGTGCCATTTGAAAAAATTTATTTTTTGGCAAGTTTTCATTGCGACATTTGAAAATCTCGTCTCTGTAAATTAGGTTCATTAATTTTGAACGGTTTGAGATATACAAATTTGTTCGTAAACTACTACAAGGGTCAGTATTTTCAAAAAAATTAACATGTGTTGAAAACTTGAACAAATAAGTTAACACAACTTGGGTTGCCTAAGCTCAGAATTAGAAGGCCAATCGAACCATGTAAAAAAGTGTAGGTTCCTATTTAAAACAAGAAAGTTGATACCGACTTTTAATACACCCAGTATAACTGGAGGACTGAAAATAGAACAGAACGGGAATGATCGGTTATGGCTGCGCACCAAGTTTCTAATCCAACTAAAAAACTTCTAACACACGGCCTATATAAATCCCGTATTTATCCAAAAATTTCCCTTTTCTAAAAATGTTAAATATTTTTTACATTAAAATAATCCACCTCCTGAAGGGGTTGTAACCACCCTTGGTTATAACCCTGGCCACCTTCATCTTCCCTTCAACAAATTTCCCTTTTAAAAATTGTAAATATTTTTACAAAAAGAAAAAAATTCCACCCCCTAGGGGCGGGGTTGAAACGAGGGGAAGGGATGATTAGGTAAATTATGGGGAAGGCCAATTCACCAATATACAGGGTTAGATTAATGTCTGCGCCGGGAAAGAGATTTTATGGGTAGTTTTAGGGCGATTTCGAGGGGTTGCTGGGGTCAAAAACTTTTTTGGACTTTAGAATCAATTTCAGCACCCTCGAAAATGACGGGAAATTAGATTAGTCCAGTAGTAGATATTTGCTGTTTTCGACCATAATCCCGACTCCATACCTCCACTATGAAGTAAATTGATTATTGAGAAATCGAATTAAAAAAAGTGTTTGCAAGAAAATGGGTATTATGGTCAATAACATTTTTTTTCTTTATATCCCTGTAAATGAACGAAATACGGAAAATAGTTGGAGAACAAAATTACACAGGGTGAAACTCTAAAAAGGCCTTTAATGTTTTTATCACTTAGAAATGGTTCTTGCGTAAAACGCAATCTAATGCTAAAACTTTTCCAATATGCATGGTATAGAGCTAGAGGTGCGCAATTCCAAAATCAAGGTACGTAGGTGAATGCTCATCGTGCAACTCTTTTAGTTTAAATCGTATAAAAATTTTAAAAACAACAGACGAGGATTTTGCCTGTTAAATGCATATATTTTTAATTAATTTCGTATAATTTAAGTATTAGCTTACCACTACTATGTGGAACATCCTGTAGATTTAAAATATGCCACATCTGAACTCTCACATTTTTTATCTGAGACATTTTTTCCAATTTCAAACAGTTGAGGTGATGTTGACCGTCCACACACTATCGACTCACCATGTATGTTTGAAGAAATCGATGTGTACAGCATTTATTTAAAAAAATAAAATAAATATATTAATGGATTCATTTTGGTTGTAAGGTATTTTTGTAATGAAAAGATTATAAGTCAAATTCAACCCAAACTTAATATGTACAGATTACCCGGCAAATTTTGTTTGTCCTTGTCATACAAGTGGTAACTTTAAATATTCCATAAAATATGATAGAGCATGAAGCGTATGCAAAATCATCACGTTTTCAGACATGAGGGTATTAAAACCGAATATTTTTGAAAGATGTTTTGGTTTGAGTTCAACAGAGTTTAATTAAAATTTAGGGAAAGCGCCTTAGTCATAAAATGAATATGATTTTGAATTGGAGATTAGTTAACTCGGAACATAGATACGAATTAATATACCTCATACATCACAACCTACATTATTAACTCACATCTTTACAATTTTTAATAAAGTGCTCAGTAAAAGTTTGGGAATGAAGTATGAAATTGAATATGAACGTTGCCATCGTGTGGCATATGGGGTGATTTAAAATGTATCAAAACTTTTTAAAAACCAGATGCACGTTTAGAATTAGGTTTGATGCCAATAGAAAAGAAAACTAGTAAAGGTGTTCACACAGAACTTTCCTCTTTATTTATACAGGTCACTCTAAAAAATAATTAATTAAGAAACGACATATTATGAGAATAATAATCGGAATGAAGTTATTACTATTATTACAAAGAAAACCTGATAACGTTTGGTTAAAAGAATATACAGAGTGGTCATCCGACAGCAAAAAATGAATATTAAATAAAAGGTGCCAAATATTATTTTTATTTTATTTATTTTATTTTATTTATTTTATTCATACACCATCTAACAGTACAAGATCATTTACAAGATAGGAAACAACACATACATCATACAAAAATTACTTAAATTTACTAGCGTACATTTCAGTAAAGATATACAACAAAAGAAAATATAAATAATAGAGAGAATAAGGAGTTGAATTTATTTACAATAAAAAGAGAGAACAAAAAATACATATATGATTTAGACAGAATCTCCTATTTATTAAAGATGTCGATATCACGCTGGCTGTGGTTATAGCTAGCACTTGCTGTAGATTGGTGAAAACTTTAAAGTATTAGTCCGGGCTATAGTAAGGTAGAAAGCTTGGTTTTGTCTTGAATTCTTTCGCGAAATACGGAAATTAAGTCTCTGGAGTATCTCACTACAGTCAATATCATAATGAATTACCTTTTTAAAGAAATTTATGGCAATGTCGTTGCGATGGGCTACATATTGAAAACATTTGGAGTAAATCGCTTTGTGGAAAACCAATTGGTGGATATATACCATGAGATTTTAGATGTAGAAATTTAAGAAAGTGGCGTTGCACGTTTTCTAATTTAAGACTATGAGTGTCATAGCAGGACTGCCAAACAAGAGACCCATACGCTAGTTTAGATCGCAAAAAAGAAAAATATAATAGTTTTAACGTTGAGATATTTGAGAAATCACGCCCATTGCGTATAATAAAATCAAGTGTTCTATTTGCGTCGCAAATTAACGTGTCTATATGATTGAGAAAGCTGAGTTTTTTGTCAAAAATTACTCCTTCTTTAAAACGTCAATACGTTACATTTTTGCACATTTAATGTGAGACTGTTCTCGACACACCAAGCGCTGACTTTTGATATACTATTTTCTAATTTACTGCAGTCATTTATGTTAGAGATTCTATGTAGTGGCTTGCGGTCATCTGCTTACATAAAAAAATTAACATCTAGTTCATATGCTATATCATTGATGAATATATTAAACAAGAGTGGCTCAAGAACAGATCCCTGAGGTACACCAGAACAAGATAAATAATTAGTAGACCTGAATCCATTAAACGCGACGTACTGTTTTCTATCTGACAAGTATGATTTTAAAAAGTGTGTAAGAGTCGGTGATATACCAATGTTGGACAGTTTTTTAATAAGAATGTTATGATTAATCCTGTCGAATGCTTTTGTGAAATCAAAATATATTACATCTGCTTGAAATTGCATCTCAATGGACTCAGATATATATTGAGTAGCACATATTAAACTGTTGGCTGTAAATGGACCTTTCATAAATCCATGCTGTTGAGAGGATATACTGTTTCTGAGATGCGGATATATGCAATTATGTAGCAAAATTTCAAAAGATTTGCCAAAGTTACAAATGATATTGATTGGTCGGAAATTTGTCATTTTTGTTGCCCTTTTTATAAACTGGACATATTTTAGAATACCTCCAGATATCAGGAAAAGAACGTAATTTTATAGCCAAATTAAATACAATTTTTAGTGGATTTGCGAATATATTAGCATAATCTTTCAGTAAAAATGCAGGAATGCCATCCGGCCCGGTTTCATTTTTTTAAATGCTTTTAGGACGTCTTCTTCAGAAAAGAAAACCAAACTGATGCTATTGTTATTTAAGCTATTATCAACTGAATTTATGTTGTCCGGTGCATTTGGTAAAAACGATTTTTCAAAACATTTAGCATAAGCATTAACAATATCCTCTGGGTTGTCAAGGTGTTCGTCATCTTTAGAGATATTTGTCATTCCTTTCTTATTGTTGATGTACGACCAGAATTTATTAGGATCCTGATTAATATTCTTTTCAGCTAACTCTGTATAGCTTTTATAGGCAATTTTGATATCCTGTTTAATTTTTGATCTAAGTCCTGTAAATTCATTTAGCGCGTTGACGTCTGCCGATCGTTATTATGAAAGGTGTGCGTAATTACATTTACAAATTTCCAACATAGTTGAATTATTTCTTGTACCTTGTACATTGTTTCATCAGGCTAATGCCAACAGTTAAGATGAATAACGTCACTATTAACGTTAGCATGAACAATACCCCATCAGAAAATGCTATAAAGTTTTGGAAATGTTGATTTACATCAAAACTCGCCATTTTTCACAAAACTGCAAAGTTGTCCTCAGTTAACTTTGCTCCAAATGAACTTTAGACAGATGATAATTACGTCTTCTGAAATTTTTGAGAAACGATGTGTGAGAAACATCATGCTGTTGCGCTATTTTTGGTATCGATCTTTGGGGATTTTTAATTACTGATTGCAGATCATTGTTGCAGTCCTAGGTCTTCTCAGCCGCTGCCGACCTTTCACCATTCCAGTTTATTCAATACGTGCTACTGTATTCTGAACTGAGGCCTTACAAATATCTGCATGATCGGGAAATGTAACATTGAGGAAACTAGAGACATCGCTGCTCCTGGATAGGAGGTAGGTAAAATGGAAAATGTAAGTACAAACCGATAAATTCACTATTTTTTAAATTTCGCTTAAAATAACAATTGTATCACTATTACATTAATTTAAAATGCATTCTCATGAACCTAAGCTTATGATTAAAGTGATCGAATTTGACAGTTTTCTAGAAAAAAAATTAGCAGTTTTCTAGTATTATTACATATTACACTGTAGATTGTTAACTTTATCTTAAGTCACATTAGGTTTTTTAAAGCCAACGTTAGCGCTTGGTATAATAAACCATTACCTTGACCAACCTAAAAAAGTACCTCAAGCGGATCTTTTGGATAACGTTGAATATCTCCGTAATGAAATTATTCAGGGACTTAATGTTATATTTAGAATTTGATGATCTTTCAGATACCTGAATACAATTTGCACAATTTCGATAAACGAACACGAGATGACCTTCAAATGTTCTTGAAACTAATCACCTAATGAAAATTTGACATCGTCGTCTAGTAGCTTTCCAAAAATTGCAAAATATTATTTTACTCTATGCTGAGATCAGGATGCCATAAGTGGCATACGGAACTCTTTGTTTTCTAGAACAGCCAGATATACAGACTGTCTATTTTACGAGGGCCACACCAAATATCTCGCTTAATATCTATTGTAGAAGAATAAAGTTTTAGAAACAGTTATCCCATTTTTTGTGAGCTATATTTCAGTAAAAAGAAATTTGAAATCCATAGCCTACTTTATGAGATATATTACAAAAACCTGAAAAATAGGAAAACCACAAACGGTTATAGCTTCCTTATTTGAGGAGATACGAAAAAAGTTAAAGGAATGAAAGTTGACGGCAAAGACAATAAGAATAATAACGTGTAACAAAAAAATCGAAAAATGCAGTTGGCTTTGACATACGCTATTGTGCAAAAATGAAAAATACATATCTCAAAGTAGGCCATGACGCCATTAATTCCGTTATTTTTTTCTCATTCCAACGATATAAAACATGTCACAGAAATTTTAACCGATAGTGTCAATATTTAATATTTTACGAATACCACAATTCATATAATTGAATCGTAACAATCAGCTCTGCCATAATTAGTGAAAAACAATGTATACAGTTATTAATAAATTTGACAGATTGTCACTGTTGTATGTTGTATGTTGCGTTGTCGAGTTCTAAGACAAATTTTATATCAGTAATTATGGTGTACACCAATAATAACAAATTCCATATGATTAGCATTTATTGTCAGTGCAATTTTGACGCTGAGATGGCAGTCACGGTTTACGGAGATAGATTTCCAGATGCTCCGCAGCCAAATCGAACTATGTTTAGGAAGTTAGTTCAAAATCTAAAAACGCACGGTTCATTTTCAAAAAAAGTAGTAAGGCGAGCGCATGTTGCGGATAATGTAAGAAAAGTGAATAGAGTAATGAATTATGTTAACCAAAATGAGGAAACCTCTTTGAGACAAATTCAGAGAAACTGTCGCATAAAAAAAGACAGTGCAAGAAAAATATTGAAAAAAAAACGGATTTCGATGCTACAAAATGAGGAAAGTTCAACATTTAAATGAGGGAGATAAGCCAAGGAGAGTAAGATTTTGTAGATGGTTATTAAATAAGAAAAGGAATGACGCGCTGATATGTAGCAAAATTCTTTCGTCGGACGAATCAAATTTTTCTAATAATGGATTTTTCAATAGAAATATGCATTATAAGTGGACACGAGAAAATACACATTGGTACAGAGAGACTGCTTTCCAAGAAAGATTTTCTACGAATGTTTGGTTGGGTCTTTTAGGGACTAAAGTAATTGAACCTTATTTTTATGATGGCAAATTAACCGCTCGTAGATACCTTAATTTCCTGCAAAACGAATTTCAAGATTTTCTTTATGAATTAACAGTGGCAGAAAGATTAAATTATTTATATTTTCAACAAGATGGGGCTCCACCTCACACTGCTGTAATATGTACAAATTATTTAAATCAAGTTATGCCAAATAGCTGGATAGGCACCTATGGACCCATTCTATGGCCAGCTCGATCACCAGATATTACTCCCTTGGATTTTTTCGTCTGGGGTTACATTAAAGACAAGGTATTTCAAACTGCCCCTGAAAATATTGAGGACATCAAAACCCGAATTCGAAACGCATGTGAGGCAATTACTCCTGAAATGCTCCAAAATGTAATGCGTGACGTGTCTCGTAGAGCACGTTTATGTGTCAGAATGCATGGTGCACAATTTGAGCATTTGTAGTTAGAAAAATAAATACACACAATTTCTTTTCAATATAGTAGTAGGTATGTTTAAAAATGAATTATTATTTGTTTGCTTATAATTGTATTGAAACATTTTTTATAGGATTTTGCAAACAGCAGAAAAAATAACTATCTATAACTAAAAGAAAAAATTTTGTGTAGAAATATTAATGAAATCTTTGCATTCTTTCGATAACCTGAATTCTGGTTATGCTAGCAAATTAAAATCCTAAAATGAATTTGTCTAATTTCTTATTTGACAATTCTCATTCTAACACTAGCATCCACACAGTCCCCTACGGCCATGCAGATTAAACTAGTATCTACATAACCCCCTACGATTATGAAGATTCAGTTAAAAATGAGAACAAAGACCTAATATGAATTTATTTATCTACCTTGTCTTAAAAAATTGTTCATTCCAATGGATTACATTTTCATGAAATCTATCATTCTGTTTCCTGGAAATGCTTAGCCTTTGAAACGTTTTTCGCCCTTATTCTGGAGCTCATCAGAAAGACATAAAGCCATTCATAAAGATGTTTCATGCAAAACCAAGACAATTTTTATGAATAAGTGTGAAATGATTATATTTGACATTGACTGATAAAAACAAACATAGGTGAACGCAAACGTTCTTTCTCATAACTATCCCTTTTAATACATATCATAAATACCTGTTTCTCAATTGTTATGGCATCTTAAATAATAGACATTAATAGTTATAGACAGAATAAAACATCATTAGAACATTAGGCTCAAGGTAAAAGTTTCTCAAATCAAATTAATTATTTGAATAGACATTCTAAATATCTGCTCAAATACATCAATAGACAATATTCGTTGAAAAGCCAAAAGTGTCCAACATTGGGTTGTTCATTAGTCAGTTGGTTTCACATGTGATAAACGGTGTTAAATAATAATTTATAATAATTGATGAATCATTATGGATTTCAATAGGGTTATATTCTGATAGATGAGGAAATGGTTTAAAAAATGAAGTTTAGGGATTACAGCCTCTAGACTCTTTAGAATGTTTCTGTACGTATAGGCCAACCAACCAATACGTGTAACAATTTTCACTTGGAGTTTTAGAACTAAGTAAAAGTTCAGACCATCTATATAATTACCATTACCATGTACCATTTTTAAGAGGAGAATGTTTCCCTTTCAGTAATCTATAAAATTATAGTAGATTTCTTGCGGAGTTATTTAAAAATTTTCCATTATGCGAGAATGGATCCGGCGGTTTGCGATTCTTTCGAAAATTGCTAATCCTAGAAAAAAAAGTTTCAAATGAAGAAGCTGCCTCCATCATTTACTCTTATTTCTTCTTGACGTATTTGGCATTTATGTCTAAAGATAGAAATTTTCTTGTATGTCATGTTATGCAAATTGTCACATTTTATGGAGAAAGCTTGAATCATCCGTTTTTTAGTTAGAGAAAGATAAACGATAAAGCAATCGTTCTTATTTAGTGCTTAATTAATATTATTATTGTTAATCCAATAAACGCCGAAAACGGGAGAAATCGTCCACAAGAATGGTACTATATAACACAGGCACATACAAAAAAGGTTGTGTACATTTGAGAAGAGCATGACAAATTGATTTTGAACCGCTGAATCCAACGCCGCCACCAGAATTGCTCCGTCACGTCAAGATTTTCCCTTAAGCTCAAAAAATATCTAAAAATCAGAGCGAATCTTAATTAGGGGAAGATTATGAATAATCCTGACGCGAAGGAGCAATTTTGACAGCAGCGTCATATTCAGTGGCTCAAAATACAGGCTCTGCTCAAATGTACACGACCTTTTTTCTTTTCTGTGTGCCTTTGTAATTCTTTATGGTAATAAAACTACTTAAAGGTTGATCAAATTCAATAGACTTCTACTTGGATAGTAGCAGAGCATTGAAAAAGCGGATCTGTTAAGGATTACAACCTGTAAAATGTTTTTGTATGTAGAAATTAAATAACGAAGGCGTACAGCACTTCTCCATAGAAATTTTGGGACTTATAAAAGTTCAAATGAATCTAAAAATGGTACCATTTTTTAGAGTAGAATCTTTTATCTATTTTTAAAAGGCTGTAATTAAAATTGATTTCTTGGAGAATTGACCATTCAAAAATGACTTTAATCATCAACATTGATAGCTGATGTAGAGTAGAACACAATACAGTGGACTGAAAATGATGTTATGAATCAAGAATCCCATTATTTTATACACACGCAAACAAATAAACTTCATATAAAACAAATACTTTTTTTCTGTGACTGGAAAAAAGTTTGATATTTTATCTCTCTTGACAGGTAACAAAATGTCACTTTTTATTAAATTACTTTTTCCCCGGGAGAAAAATGAGTACTTCGTTCTCGGATATGTATACATAAGGACACGGAGATATTTAATTTTAGAATATTTTATTATAAAAAAAACTTACACTTCCCTAATGTCAAAAGTACAGTTGTCAAATGTGCATTACATTCCACTTTTTTTGATAATAGTCATTTTTTTATTAGTAATTAATTTTTGAGATGCTGTTCTAAAATTTTCCAAAATTGTTTTATATTCTGTACAAATATTATTAAAAAATTAAACAATTTAAAAAAAGTTAATATTTATGATGATTATAATTTTAAAATTGTCGGCACTAAACAGCATTTGAAAAACAATTTAAATCAAATAAACCGCCATAAGTCAAACATGAGCTATAATAATTTTTCCCAGTAGGGCGCGCGACTCGTAAGATTTTTCTCTGTCTGTTATCTTTAGATTTGTAGCTTAAGTGGTCTCGTGGTATTGCTTATTATTGACTTGCAATAAATTAATATTGTCATTCAATTAAGCTGATAAATTAAAATTATAAATTATTATGTTTATTCATTTAGTATTTAAAAATAACGTAAATGTATAAACGAGTTTTATCAAAAAAAGTGAAACATCGAAAAAATTGACAAAGAAAACAAAAAATTGATGTTTTCACTTTTTTTCAAGTTTAAAAATGTTTTCTTATTCACCATCATGAAGTGCGTAAAAAAACCTACAATTAAAGAAAGAATCTCATACGATACGATGCACAAAAGTTATTGGCCATTCAATTTTCAAATTTGAAGTCAATTTTTGAGACTTGTGTTAGATATTTTTACTTCAAATACTAACCAGTTATTGTTCACATTATAAAGTCTAATTTCATCAAATTTCACTTAAAACATCCGAAGCTGTAACCAAAAAACCAATATTTTGCAGTTTCCTCAGTTTTTATTTTTTTTGAGGTTATGTGTGCAGATAAAAATTTCATATTGTAATCACTGATAGCATATATCATAGCGAACAGCCTCAATTTTTTTAGATTTTTTTTGGACCTACACATACCGAGATATACTCATCTATATATAGAAGGAACGACCAAAACGGTCGTTTTTTCATAAAATGGCCGAAACTTGCGTAGCGGCGATTGCTAGAGATAAAAATGTCCATTTCGTATAGTATTCAATGTAACTAACATGTTAACAAAAAAATTTATGAGACTGGAAACAATTCCTTTTTCACTAAAATTTGATGCTTGTTTGACTCCACTATAATAGCAGTTTCCTTGTGTACGTTAGAACTTAAAAATACATTTTCCAATTTAATTCAATAGATAACTGAGAGTTTGCTTTAATAAATGTTCAAGAAAATAATTAATACCACAAATACATAGCGCTAATACTGTCGCAGAAAATTGATTAAAATACATTAAAATGTAATAACTCAATGGCACACAGCCAAAACTCATTATGCAAAATGAACAAACAAATTAAATTTTAGTTGGCTATCAGTTATCAGAACCTAAAAATTTAATTTAAAAATGTAAAACCGCATTGGTCAGGTGTAAAACTGCGATTGGAGAGATGTATCGACTTCAGAACTTCACAGCATCCAGCGAACAACGAAGAGGAGGAATACAGGAGCACATGCGCCCTAAAGGTAAATTACATTTGATAAACTCAGAAATGTAGAACGGTTTACATCTCCTTAATAATTCCTTATATTTACAATAACAAACAGTGGAAGACTTTATAAAAATTGTTAATAACACAGTAAAATGAAATTTATTCCCAGCCTCTATAAATTTAAATAAAATATTCAAGATTGTAATAATTAACCTAATATTGTGGTTTTTAAAAAAAGTGGTTCGTGATTAGGAAATTTACAACAAAATGTTAAATTTGATATTACTCTTAAGGACCGTATATTTAAATATAAATATACATGTTCCTAACGATTGGATTAATTACTAAAGAGTTTGGTTAATTTATTAAATAATTTCATTAAAATTTCACAGTACCCTTTACCAATTTAAAATGATTCTGGTGATGTGACAGAAGGTGAGAAGGAAAATTCACGATGATAATAGATCTACTTACTATTGGCTTCCTACATATTTATTTCATTAACGGTGGATCCGCCGGGTAATGTATACAGTTTTTATCTATTTATTCCGTTGCTTTGTTTTGATGTTTGACAATTGCTTCTACAAGAATTAAGTCATAGTTTATGATTATGTGCCTTTAGTTGGCAATTAAAAACATTAAGGATGTATATTATGTTAGTATTAAATAATAATAATAACATAATTAAATTAATGTTGCCCTTTATTTTGTAAAACAATGAAGGAAATTTATTATTCTATTATTACTGTATTTACTGTTCATTGTAATAATACAATGCTTGTAAAATTAGAGGGTTAGCGTTTGTCAACATTTTTTTCATCTCAACTTTAAATACAGAATGATTCTTACACATTACTATTATCTCATTTGTGTTTCCACAGTGTGTTCCGTTTTAACGGAAACCACTTGAATATTTCGAATTATATTAACCGAATCCATCGAGGTCTTTTCTACTTATAGAACTCTAAAATTGATATATGTGTTGATACCTCACAACTTTAATATGACACAATCCACTATGACCTAAAAGGCAAATATTGTGCAATACTATTAAGTAAGTTTCTCAAACATCTTACTAAATATTGCTTAGAAAAGTTTAAATGTGAAAAAGTTATTTGACGGACCACAGAACATACTTTTGTCCCGTGGTGCTCTAATATATTATTATTAAGAAAAATAAGGATCTTTATATAAATTACATCGAATTCCTATAACTTTAATTAAATTGAAATTGTAGGATACAAAATTTTACATAGGATTTAAATGACATTTTCTCAACCAAGTCTCTATAAAAAACAATGCATTTTTCGATTGCTATATGATTATTTTAAAAAACTTTTCTCAGCACTTCAAGGGTTGTCTTATTTTCTATCAGCGTTTCGTACGTTCATTAAAAAATTATTATTGTTAATAACATTTGTCAATGGGAGTAATACACTTTGTTCATTCGGGTTTTGTGACCGTCTCCTAATTTCTTGTTGCACTTCCTAATATACCGTAAAAGTATATCGACAATAGAATTTCTTAACGAGTATCTGTCAAATTTGTCATCCGTCCATCTGCCACCACCCGCTAACTCTCAAACTATAAACGCAATATGCATGTTGCGATAATTATATAAAATAATGACTTGAATAGATTTGATCATGTATCTTCAAACTAAAAATTCTAAATATGCCAACATTGTAGAGAAAAATGTTTGAAATAAAGCTGCGCTTTACTTTCAAAGTACACAGCTCTAAAATTTAGAAAAAAGTATAATAAATCTTTTTGAACTAACCAACGAATAATAAGTTTAACTTTACATCTCAGACAATTTACGACATGTCACATTTTTTATGTTATACTAATTTTTTCACTACTATATGTAAAGTCTTACTTTACACATACTGTGTAGTACGTAAAGTTTCACTTTACTTACCAGTGCATAAAGTAAAAAGTAAGAACTTTTCAAATAACAAGTATAGTATGTCTAGGCGGAATGCAGCATTATTTAACAGCTACCTTGCATGTTATTACTTAACTCTACGCAATAGTGCGTAAAGAGAATACTTTAGCGCACTATTACGTATAGCAGATTGTTTATATTTTTAGTTATACATATATTCTTGATAATAATTTCGCCAGTATAAAAAATATTGTAAGCAACTCATGTATCAAATTTGTCAAGAAGTGTTACACGTACTACTCGGAACTTTGGAATAAAAATTTTGGGGAAACAATGTATTTTTATCCTAGTTTATTATAGCCAATCTTTAAACACTCAAAATGTTATGTTTCTATTGTGAAATAAAGCTTCTCAACTACAGCGTCTTGTATAGCCATTTGAATCTGGTAAAGATTCTGAAAAAGCCGCTGCCTAGGAATCACTACTTCCACATCCAGATTTTTCACCCAAGTCAGTTTAAAGGAAACATCTTGACTATATTTGCACTCTAGTATGTGGAAATTATTAATCATAGAATTTTAGTTAGTAATATTTGGGGCAGAGGTCATAGAAAAGTTTGAGGCGTTGGTTTCTACCATATATAATAAAGTTTCTAGTTTACCCTACTTAATTTCCGTATTCACAACCTACCACCTCCCACCCCTTCAATGGAATCATCTCAATCAGATCTCATTACAATACATACCTGTACTAACTTTCAAGTGAATATCTCAATTTTATGTTATCAATCCCATTAATAATGGAGCGGAGGTGGTGGGGTTAGATGTCGTTATAATACATACCAAATTTCAATTTTATTTTGTCAACCCCTTTAATAATGGAGTGGGGGGAATTTTGTGGCCTTGGCTTGTGGTACATACATCAAATTTCAAGTTTTTGTACTCTTACCTTCTTGTTTTACATATTATCTCCTATTTACCCCTATTTAGCCGTCAACCCTTCACCGGATATCTTCAAAAGACAATCCAGTTCCAGATCTCGTTATGATATATACGTGTACGAAATTTCAAGTCAATATCTTAAACCGTTCCGGAGAAACCGTGCGGACAAAAAAAAAAGTTGCAGAGAGACAGACAGACCGACAGACAGATAGACAGACAACACCTTTTTTCTCTTAAATTTAAAATCTCGACGTTTCATGACATTCTGAACCTTTTTCAAGAAAAAAAATATTTTTTTTTACGATTACTATACTTCCAACCCACTACGTGGATGTGGAAGTAAAAGAAACAAAATTCTACAACTGCTATAAAAAAAAAATTGGCCTTACAGAAAAGTCAATGTACTGTCTTTAAGTACACAATTACAGCTAAGCGGCCACGGAGGATCGTAAAAAATATTTCTTGTTGAAATAGCTTTAGAACGTTTAAAAGTGAATTATTATTTGTTTGCTTATAATTGTATTTAAACATATCTTTCAAGCTTTAGCATGTCATGAAATGTCGAGATTTTAAATTTGAGTGAAAAAAATGTCTCTCAGTCTGTATGTCTATATCATTTTTTGTGCGTACGTTTTCTCTGGAACGGTTTAAGATATTGTCATGAAGTTTTGTACAAGTAGCCATTATAATGAGATTTGGAACTGTATTGTTTGTTGAACTTATTCTGTGAAGGGTTGGGGATAAATAGGGGAAAATAAGTAAAGCAAGCTGGTAAGAATATAAAAATTTGGGATTTGGTATATATACTAGAAGCCAAGTTCTCAGATTTTTTGTATTTTTTTAGGGAAGATTGGTCATTAAGCATTAAATAAATTATCCGGAATATGCTCTTCGGTGCGTTTCGGTAATTACAGCTACTTAAAATTGGACAGAAAAGGCGTTTTTTTAAATTTAAATAGCCTACATTTTACTCTTAATGAATATAATTTTCATCCCAGATAACGAAAATATCACTGGAGCTGTGTGGTACAACATTTGTCTTAAAACTGCTTTTTATTCTTTTGTAAAAAATGACTCATTTCTGAAAATTATCAATGTAATTTGAAAAATACTAAGGTCACTTTTATATGCGATAAACCGTAAATGAAGTTAAACACACAAATGCAGCAGATCCGATTTACTTGAAAACGGAGGGGTCTGTGTAACAAACAACTGTTGCAAAACTTAGCATATTTAATTGTTATTTTTTTCTGTTCAAAGTATGGAATTGAATTTTTCCTTCGCATTGAATATTACAAAAACTGGTCTTAAAGACCATCTTACATATAATATTTGTATTCCTTAACGTTACTTCAGTTGTTAAAAGTGTTAAAAACGCCCATCCTATAACATTTGAATAAGATTTAAAATATTTACTAATACTGCATGACTGATATTAAATTTGAACATTTTGGATTTGCCGTCTTGTATTTTTATTTTCTAATATCACTTTCATTGTTCGAAGTACTAAAAAATATATGCTATAGTATTTAAAATTTGATAAGAAATGTTTATGAGTACTTACAGAATATTATATGATTTTGATCTTAAATTTTACATTTTGGATTTGCCATCTTTTATTTTTCTTTCCTAATTTTACCTGTTAAAAATTTTAAAAGCACCAAGGCTATAATATTTTATCTCTGATATAAAATATTTATTATTACTTATAGAAACACAATTTTAGTCTTAAATTTTGGAACCATCATTTTATTTTTTAATTTTAAATACGAGATTCGTAATCAGTGACCTCGAAAATTTAGGTGAATACTTTCAAGTCAAAACAACCGAAATTTATATCTTCAAACTAATTTCTCATGACAAAACGGGTTTTGTGAGGTTCTAAAAAAATAGGCAGTAAAACTGGTAGAAACCTTCATTTGTGATCATGGAAAGTAATTTAAATTTAGGCAAATCCATTCAGATCCAATCGATTTGTTAATAAGAAGAATAAAGCATAACACATGCTGGCGTTTTTAATTAAATTGTTATTTGTAGGGCAGAGAGGAATATGGTTTCTGACAGATTAGAAAACGTAACCCAAACAATTTCTAGATTATTAGAAGGCTACGATATTCGCTTAAGACCAAATTTTGGAGGTAAGTAGTCATTAAAATACATATTGCTTTTTATATACGTTCGAACATCATGTCCCTTTCTTATCCTCAATATCCAGCAATAACGGATGCAATTAACTCGCTTATATGTACATTTTCTCCCAGGCAATCTTTGATTTATGTGATCTTAACATGAGCAAAAGGTCTCTTTCATTATCCGGGGAATGGGTTAATTCTAAAACACTCACTTGACGAAATATTTCTTGTGATATATAATTATTAAAATTCTAGGTTTGTTTAATATATGAAAAAATTATAATCAAGCTACTTAAAATAAACTAAAGTAGTATTGACATATAGTTATGAGAAACAAACAAATTATTATTTAGTATAAAGACTGAAAAAACGAGCAAGAAACGAGCAGCATTTTTATCAAAGGAAATAGCAGAATCATTTCACTGAAGCTATACTGTTGTTGGCAATGTTGTGATATGAAAATCATTAAACATTGGATAATATTGTCGTCTAGTATAGGAGAGAAGACGTACTACTTGGTTTTCAATTATTTTTTGCTTGGTGTAGAGGAAACCGACACAGGCCATAGAATTTAATTGCCGTTCCGCCAGTACGCGTTGTCCTACAGTGACGTTGCTCTGAATACTTATGTATATCATTCACTCAATTTTTAATTACTTATTAAAGGTGAAATGTTGCCAAATTTAAGTAAGCAAGATATAGCGGGTGAAACACTTAACAGTCATAGATCACAAATTGCGGAAAATAAATAAGTAACAAAACCAAATTATGGAATTTGCAAAACGAGTACAACCACACGCCCCTGGATCCACATATATATATCTATAGTACAGGATAAATAAGTTTCAATTACATAAATATACATGCTCGCTAAAATTTTGCAATAGTATAGGCAACAACATACAATTTACGAAAAAAAAAAGTTTAATTAAAAGAATGAACTGTCGGACACAGGGCATGGCAAAAATACGGATGACAATGTGTTTTAGCACACTTTTTAGTAACATTATTTTTTGAAAATAATATAAGTAGTGCTTTTTTGTAGATACAAAGTCATCTTTGACCTGACCTCTTATTGCTCCTCCATGAAAAAAATTAACCGAGATTCAGTTATTTGAAAAGGCGCATGTTGTTTTTAACTTTATTATATTAGAAAAAACGTATTTGAAAATTACTCGAAAGACGCTTTATTTGTAATAAAATAACCCCCTTTATTTTTTGTTGTATATCAAAATAACACGAATTTGATATTTGTTTTTTTTTTAACAGAAACTGTCTGTGTTAGGGCAAGAAATAACTAATAATATCGCACTAACTGGCAAACAAAATGGTAAAAAGATGGGTTAATTAGGGGGTGAGAGGAGTCATTTGTAGGATCTAATAAACTATAACTGGTTATTATACTCTTCGCAAATACAAAACGAAGAGTATATTGCGTTCGATCGGCACATTTCTAAAATCGATAATATTGCTCGTAGAGAAAGTTTTCATATCACTGTGTTGGTGATCGAATTCTGAACTTTCAAAATGTCCTTCCGTCCATCTGTCCGTCCATCTGTCCGTCCATCTGTCCGTCCGTCCGTCCGTCCGTCCGTCACGTTTCGTGTAAGCACAATAACTTAAGAATAAAAAGTCCGATTGTATTGAAATTTGGACAGTAAGTTAGTGTTAGCTAGTGGAAGAACCTATTATTTTTGAGCAAAATCGATCGATAAACAAAAAAGTTATAAACATTTTTTCTACATAATTTTTTTTATGTTTTGCAATTAAACTAAAAATGTCTAAAACTAATATTATTTACAAAAAGAACTGCGAAGAGTATCCTATCGAATGTGCAACAATTATATAAAAAGTGCAGTAAATCGGCGAAGAGTATAACGGTTAGCTTGTTTAAAACATGAGTTTAGTTGTGTATATGACTTATTAGTAAATTGTTTGCAATTAAAAAATATTTTGTTGCAATCCTTGCCATTTTGCAACAATATGTTTAAATACCGTTGTTTGAATAATTTTTTTCTGTATCAAATATTAAAGCCGCATATCTTAACTACAAATTGATGGTAGATGGATCATAACCACAGAAAGTTTGAACATGTTAGATATGGCACTGGGCATGACAAACAAGAATCAAGCGGATTATTTTGTCATCGATTAATTACCACTTAGTAAATAAAAAAAATACGATTGCCTTACATCTCGGTTAGTGGAAGTCCAGAGGCAGATATCTTGGACCTGTAAGCTGGTGTTTCTTTATTAATCAATTTAATTTGTTAATCAAGTTTCCACTAACGTGAAAAATTCTAACACCGCCTTTATTGTCTGCCATCTGGTTGATACAAATGTGTCAGGTAATGACAGGCTAGCTCCTATACTAATAAGTTTTAAAAATAAAACATTTCTTAGCTGCAAAATATATAACCATCGAGCGGACACATAATTTCGTATTATATTATAATTCAATAGTGAAACTATCAATTCAGTTGGGTAGGATATACATTTTTTATATTTGCTTTGACACTTTTTATCAACATTGACAGTTGTCAACTGTCAAACTATCAATTGTATATTACAAATAAAACACTAAACATTATTAAATAATAGTATATTATTTACGAGCGATAATGTAAGTAATAACTTACTCAGATGAAGTTTGCAGGTGAATGCTGTAATTCATTAAGTGAGTTATTTCCATTATCGCAAGTTGAATGCTTATCTACGATTATAGCAATAAATATTAACGTAATCTTTTATCTTCCCTAACCGAATTGATCATTTTTGGCACAATTATTACTTAACTAGATTTGACAACGTTCAAACTACCTATTCAAACATATCAAATCACCTTCTTCCCCTGAATAATAATGGACTATTCTACTTTATTTGGCACGTTACATGGATTGAAAAGGCCAGGCATGAAGTTAAAGGTAATTGGCTGTACTCAGCGATTTATAATAAATCACTTGTGAGTTATTATAAATTACGCTATTTGTTTACGAATACACTATTACTTGTTCGAAAGCAATTGATTAATTCATATATGAGAAGATAAAAGAAATAATATTTCGTTTGAAAGTATAAAAAAATAGATTTTCTTGTATACGATGTACTATTTAAACTACCTCACGCCGTATAATAGCTATATGTTCAATTTTACAAGAACGAAAAACAAATTAAAGATAATTTCATAAATTTCGAAAAACTGCAAGCAACGTTTGAAATTATCATTACTTTAACTATCGATTTATATTCTTCAGTTAAAAACGAATATTTAAAAAAAATTATCTTTGTCAATTTTATGATGCAAAAACAAACAAAAAAATAATTTGGGATAATTTTGTCATTTACGGAGAAGTATCTTTTACATTTTCTGCGAAGATTAATATTTAAAAAGATATTTAACTAACTTTTTCTGTTGCAAAACATAGGTATAGGTAACATGAATGCAAAGTTTTAGCCAGTGATGTATTAATATGTTATTACATGAAAATAACTTCATTTCTTTTATTTATATAACAATGTTGGTAGACTTTTTTTAAACATTACATAAAATGTTTAAAATGTTTTCTTAAATAAATATAATAAATATAATATAATATTATCAGTACGACTAAAACATAACATAATAAAACATAAAATGTTTAAAATGTTTTCTTAAATAAATATAATAAATATAATATAATATTATCAGTACGACTAAAATATCGTTCTTTAGACTTCCTAGTACTTCGTTTTTTTTTGCTGAACTGTAACATATTTTACATGAAGCGATATTTCATTTTTTGGCTCTAATATTTGTACATTATTCGCTTTCATAAGCAGTTCATCCAGCTGTTACGTGCAGTGTTAGCTAAATAAAACACCCTACACGTTCTGCCAAACTTCCTGAATTTTACTGGCAATGTAAATTTTTTCTATAAATTTCGATTCCTCATGTTGACATAATATTAGTAGTTAATATACTGGATGCCCACGAGACCTAGTACACGTCCACTATTTTCATTTATTTTTTAAAATCAAAATTTGACACTAGGGCACAGAATATTTGCACAAAGATACATTGTTTAATATAACCAGAGCCAAAAAAATATTTTAGATTTAAGCGGAAGTGCTAGTAGCATTTTAATATACAGAGCTTTGTGTACGATATCTAATCTTATACCGGATGTTAGAAAAGTATGGGAACGGTGAAGAATCTCGAACAGTTTGCATCAAATCGAAAAATAAAAAAATGCGCGTCAAAAAGTTTTCAAAAAACTATCTACTGATACCAAAAATGACCTCCCCACCCACCCCCAGTGGGTGGGGCGAGGGGCAACTTTAAAATTTCAAATGGAAACCCCAAAAATACGTGAATTTTATATCGGACATTTTTTTCGATTCTTGCAAGGGACTAATCCATTCTAATTTTTAATCCTTTATTTTTCCCTATGCACTATCCTAAAACAGAACTATATAACAATGTATATGCGTACCACAGATACGCGTAAATGCACACATACATACACCTAAGCGTACAAATCTATCCACCACCGGGATATACACAGGGCCTTGCTAAAACTTCATTGTGTCATTATCAACTTCAAACTGTAGTTTGACGTCCATCTTTGGACCGACATTAAACTTTAAAATTGTATTGGAAAGCTAATTTGAACCTCTACCGAAATCATGTAAAACTCTACAGTGTGTCATGTTAGAAAAGTGAGTTTTGAGCTATACACTTCCAATAAAATACTTATTTAAAAAAAATGAAATAAATTAATAAAATTGCCAAAATGATCATTTACTTTGGAAAAGATGTACAAAAATACTTTCCGGTTAAATATTGTGGGCATTCACTATACAGGGTGTCTGGTACATCGATAGAAACTCTTCACAGGGTGATAGTTGGGGTCGTCTGGAACCATATTTACCTTTATGCGAAGACTCACCTTTTTTAATATTTTTGCGTAATAGTTGAGTTGTTACTAAAACATGTTATTTTTAATGGTACTAAATACTTTCAGCTTTCTTAAATATGTTTCTAGATATTCTTAATATGCACTTTGTCGAAGCAGCATGATAAGAAATTCCGAAGTATTAGTATAAAAATTGTGTAGGATAATTTATGTGTTAAAATACATTGGTTCGAATTTTCTTTCTAGTTTAAGCAAAATTTTCTAAAAGTGGTACTACTTCAGGAGATTCAAATAGTTTTAAACACTTCTTTTTTATATACCTACTCCATCCAATGGTATACCACGTTATGTCAAAATTACGGTGCAATAGACATGTTGTAGATTTTAATTAGGAAAGCAAATGAAATAATAATAACAATTAATCATTTTATTAGTTTTATTTCCAGTTCTAACTGAAACAATTGAAACTAAAATTAATAATTATTTCGTTTCATTTTCAAAATGAAAACTCCATTCCTAACGCATTTACGTATTTTCGTACTTGGTTAGTGGTGACGCCTAACTTAATTTCTTTCCTTACTCTGGCACCTGCTTCGTTAATTTTACTTACAAGGTGGTGTGGACGGTTATTTCAATCTCATAAATTAGTTCTTTCATTCGACCCCAGACGTGAAAATCAAGGGGCGTCAAGTCTGGGGATCTCGCTGGCCACAATATTGACCCATTTCTTCCAATCCAACGATTAAGAAGTGTTTTGTCTAAAAATCCCCTCACAGTAATTCGGTAATGGGCAGGATATCCGTCGTTTTGAAATATCAGGCTGTCTATTACATTTAGGGGTATGTTGTCTAAGATATCTAGTAAATTATTCTGCAAACTCTGTAAATTACTTTCTCCACTTAAATTGCATTGAAGGTAGGATGCACTAATGAAAAGTCCGACAACTACCTCTACCCATACATTCACACTGAACTTGTATTAAAGAGAAGTTTGTTTTCTCGTGTGTGGATTTGCTTCAGCACCAGTTCAGTAATGAAAACTGTGAAAATGTGTTATTTCTTCTCAAGATACAAAATGTATATTAAGAACATCTAAAAAATATATTTAAGAAAGCTGAAAGTATTTAGTACCATAGAAAACAACATGTATTAGTAACAACTCAACTATTTCGCAAAAATATCTAAAAGGGCCGATATCCCAAACACGATCAGACCTTCCATAAGGAATATGGTCATATAGGTTCCAAATGACCCCAACTATCACCCAGTAAAAACATTATATCGAAGTACTAAACACCCTGTATATTATAATAATTTCCATTAATGATTTCGTTTTGATTTTGAAAAAAAAAACGTTGTAGAGATAATTCAAGCCTTTATTAAAGACGATTAATTAACACACAGGGTGCTATTTAAACTAAAATAGTAAGTAGCAAGTTTAGTTAAGCCAGAAGTGTATTTTTGGGATTGTCATTGTTATGGTCTGTATGGCTATTCTACCATAACTTAAAATTTTTATCTTGAAAAATAAATTAAAAAGTGGGAGTGCACCTAGTCTCGTGGGCACATGGTATATTAAACTCTAAATATTTCAGAATATTTATGAATAACGTCAAGAATAAAACAAGCAAATGATAAACCCATTCGATCTATAAGGTGAGGTTTTAAGCTTTGAAAACGTCCTTCCACTCGAAAAATCCTTTTAACAATATGTCAATAAATATCTTATATCTTATTGAAGGCTTAAGGTCTGGGATATTTTAAAAAACCGCTGCGTAAGGAATCACTACTTCCACATCCAGATTTTTCATCACAATCATTTTAAAGAAAACATTTCGACTATATTTGCAATCTAGTATGTGAAAATTACTGGTCATAGAATTTTAATAATATTTGGGGCAGATGTCATAGGAAAATATTAGAAAGAAATCTTAGAACTTAGTTTCTAGTAGCTTTACCTCTTTCTCCCCATTTACCTCTACTTACCCCCCACTCCTTCAACGGAATCGTGTCAAAATATAATCTAGTTTCAGATGTCGTTATAATACATATGTGCACCAAATTTCAAGTGAAAATCTCAATTTAATTTTATAATCTCTTTTAATAAGGGAGTGGGGATGGTGGGGGCATGGAAAATATTATTAAAAAAACCTGAGGCCTTCGCTTCTAGTATGTACACCAAATCTCAAATTTCTGTACTCTTACCAACTTGCTTTACTTATTTTCCCTTATTTACCCTTATTTAGCTATCAACCCTTCAACGGAATCGTCTCAAAATATAATCTAGTTCCAGATGTCGTTATAATACAAACGTATACCAAATTTCAAGAGAATATCTCAATTTCATTTTATCCCCGTTTAATAATGAAGTAAGGGTGATGGGGGGGTTGAAAAATATTATAAAAATGTGAGGCCTTGTCTTCTAGTACATATACCAAATTTCAAGTTTCTGTACAGTTACCAGCTTGCTTTACTTATTTTCCCCTATTTAACCCCCAGCCTTCAGCGGAATAATCCCAAAATATAATATAGTTCCTAATGTCATTATAATATAGGTATACGTATTACCATATTTCAAGTGAGTATCTCAATTATATTTTATCAACCCCTTTAATAATGGTGATGAGGGGGTTGAAAAATATTACACAAAAATCTGAGGCCTTAACTTCCAGTACATACACCGAATTTCAAGTTTCCGTAGTCTTACCAACTTACGTTACATATTTCCCTTATTTACCCTTGTTTGCCCCCCAACCCTTCAACGGAATAATACCAAAATATAATCTAGTTCCTGATGTCATTATAATATATACGTATACCAAATTTCAAGTGAATATATCTATTTTATTTTATCAACCCCTTTAATAATGGAGTGGTGGGGGGGGGGATGGAAAATATAAAAAAATTTGAGGCCTTGACTTCTAGTACGTACACCAAATTTCAAGTTTCTGCACTCTTACCTGCTTGCTTTACTTATTTCCCCCTATTTACTCCCCAATGTTTCACCGGATATGTTTAAAAACCAATCCAATTCCAAATCTCATTATAATGTATACATGTACAAAATTTCAAGCCAGTATCTTAAACCGTTCCGGAGAAAACGTGCGGACAAAAAGAAGTTACGGACAGACCGGCAGACAGACAGAAATGTTTTTTTTTTTCTCAAATTTACAATCTCGAATTTTCATGACATTCTAAACCTATTCCAAGAAAGAAAAAATTTGAAAATTCTTTTGCGATTACTATACTTCCAATACACTACGTGGATGTGGAAGTAATTAATTCACCCTCATCTTATAGGCGAGCGGTTCACCCCCATAAAAACAGCATGGACCGACTAAATTTTTTTAATAAGAGACTTCTACTTGAAACTTTTTCAGCATTGTAGAGCATATTTTTCTGACAATTTACGTATTTTTTGCATAATTTTTTAGGCGGTCCTTCAATATTTATAAACAAAAATGTTGTAAAAAAAAGAAAACTTAATAAATCGCCCTTTCTATAATAAAAACTGACCAAAATAAACACGTTTTATCTCTTAGCTTTTTCTCGAAAAATGCACGGTTTCCGAGATATGGCCAATTTTTAAACAAAAAAACGCGAAAATAGGCGACCTTTCGGATTTTTTTTCTCAATAATTTCTGAATGGACAGTAATTCTGCACACGCCAAAATAAACGGCAGTTCATCTACTACAGGTGTGATTTTTTGCGTGTGGAATTATGCTCATTAAGAATAATTAAAATTGAATTTAGAAAAGTACCATTGAAAATCAAAACAATAACAAAGCAAATAACATGGCGGCCGTGGGTTAGGGAAGCAGAAGCCGCGCGTCTGCGCAGATGACGCGCACGCGACCTACTCAAATTAAACACGAATCGAACAAGTTTACACACGACGACTTTAGTACTTCCAGTAAGAGTAAACATTAAAAACTATTTAAAAATTATGTAGCATGCAAAAATACATAAACTACCTCTGAGTCTTTTAAATGTTTATTAGTTTATAAACATTATAAAATTATTTTAATCCAACCAGTAAAAAATAAACGAGTTCGTTCAATTGTTTGTTACTGTGCAGTTGCAAATGTAAGTTGGGTAAGTTGTTCTGAAATTTGATCTGAATAGTTTATAAATATAAATAAAGTAATTTATGTCTCACATAGCTGGCTAATTATGGACATCGACAAAATTGTTTTTGTAAAAAGAAAAACAAGCTTTGACCACGAAGAAAGAACGCTCAGACACTAAAAAATCATTGCGATCCATCAAAAGTTCGTTTGATTGGCAAAGTTTGTGCTTTATTTGTGGACTAAAAAAAAAGCGAGGTAACAAAAAATTAACATTGGTAGATATTAATAGCAACGTGAAAAAAAATGTTCTTGAATCTGCTGATGTCAAAAATGATGCCACTATAAAAAAAGACTTTCTTTACCACATGATTTATCAGAAATAGGTGCACGATACCACAAAACTCCTTTTAGCTATATCGCTAAATTCAATTTTAATTAATCTTAATGAGCATAATTCCACACACAAAAAATCACACTTGTAGTAGATGAAATGCCGTTTATTTTGGCGTGTGAAGAATTACTGTGCATTCAGAAATTATTGAGAAAAAAAATCCGAAAGGTCGCCTATTTTCGCGTTTTTTTGTTGAAAAATTGGCCATATCTCGGAAACCGTGCATTTTTCGAGAAAAAGCCAAGAGACAAAATGTGTTTATTTTGGTCGGTTCTTATTATCGAAAATGTTTTTAAGAGTGATTTATTAAGTTTTCTTTTTTTTACAACATTTTTGTTTATAACTATTGAAGGACCGCCTAAAAAATTATGCAAAAAATACGTAAATTGTCAGAAAAATATGCTCTACAATGCTGAAAAAGTTTCAAGTAGAAGTCTTTTATTTAAAAAAATTAGTCGGTAACTCGCATTTCTAAGCGTCTTTTTAGGGGTGAACTGCTCGCCTATTAGTGCCTCCTAATAACTCAGCAGTATATTTAGATGTAGCCTTAAGAAATTCAGAAAAGATAAATTGCTGTTAGTGTTGTTAGTTGAATTGAAATTTGATAAATTTGAATTTATGTAAACAGATCAATCTTTTCGTTGCTACCCTCATATTAGTGTCAATTTTTAGTTTTACAAAGCAGATTTAAGTCCTACTATCGCAAGGGGACCTATTTTTTAGAAAAGATATCCAGTTACCACTCTATTTATTTATTTTTTATATGTATCTGTATTCTTGAACACGAGTATTATAGTATCATAGAACCGACATTTAAATTTATAGATTTATTTATGATTTATGATTCACTACTCTGAATTAATTTTGCAACAAAATAAATGTAAAAAAAATAATGATAAATAAATTGACACTTGCAATAACTTTTGTTTTCATAGCTTACTTAGGTCTTTATTGAAGATTATTTGTTAGAAAAATTATAGGTATGTACTAATTAGAATTTCTGCCTCATTAAATACATAATTATTTTGTTGTAAAATCAATTCAAGTTTGTACAATATATTATTCTGAACAAAAAATGAATACGATTTTTTCATTTGAGAATACATTTTGCTGATAAAAATAATTTTTAGTTGAAGAAAATGTTTTTCTGGTGGCTTCTATCTCAAACACCTTTGAACCCACAATGATGTAATGTTCTACAAAAGGGTTTCTAAAGGTGCTGGTTAATATCTTACTAGTTTTTTTCTCAAACAATCGCTAGTATATATTTGTTTTGGAAAATCGATCTACTTTTTCAATCCTAGAATTGGAACGCCTCTGGCTAAAATCAAATGAGGTTATGTCCAAAAACTCATTTTGAAGGTTAATATTCACCACCAAAATTTCAAAATATTCGGATATCAGATGAGCGAGATATGAGAGTGTCTTCACCTTAAGTGAGTGACACTGTAGATGGCAGGATTCGATTTTGATGATTTCTTAAACATGTTTGTTTTGTTCAATTATTGAAAATCAAAATCTTGAATGACGGAGCCGATGGTTTTCTTAATTACAAGTTAAAAATTTTTGAAAACATTTTGTGAAACTTAAGGGTTATATTGTCCGGTTTTCGAAGAAAAAATATGACTGGGGGTATTCCGGGTTCCTGATTGCGACTACATGGCCAAAAGAAGATTTTGCTCGAATTTTCTCGGAACTTTCGGAATTATTGTGAATTATACACGTGTCTTTACAGATCTTGTATATTTATCGAAAATTTTGATATAAGTGCCCTCGGAAATGCTTTTTGGGTTATGTTATCACAAATAGTACGTGCTTAGGTTGTGTGGTGGAATAGCTACAGTTGTATATAAATATGAATACAGAGAAAATGTCCATAACGTTTCCAAAATTATTCCAAATATTTTTCGAAATTTTTACTGACATTTTCGACGAATTTTATATGAGAATTGAGATTTTATTGATAGTAATCAATAAAATCTCAATTCTGATATGAAATTCGTCGAAAATCTACATCTGGTATTCTCGTAGAAGACTTTGTTACGATCTAAAAGTGAAGATCGCACACACTTTAAAGATTAAAAGGTCCTAGGTCTTACAAATCCTATTTTGGTGAGTGTGAGAGGATAAATAAGTAGAAAAAGAATGCTGTAAGGTAAAAATATTTATTACAACGATTAATTTTTCATGGACAAATTTGAGAACTATTAAGTATTAACAAAAAAATATGTACAATAGCACACTAGTAAGAAAAATATTTATAATAGAGAAAAAAAATTAAACTGTACAATAGATTTTAACGACTGGGGTGAACTATGCCCCGGGCGGGTGCATTCACCAGTCCCTACAAACAAAAAAATAGCTCTAGGCCACAAATGTAATCTACACCCTACAGTATCTCTCTGAAGGAGTCACTATATCAAAATAAAGGAACGATAAGCAAAATGTTAACTACTAAATGATTAAATATAAAATATAAAAAGATTACTGAAAACTACAGGATGAGCACACTAATTTAAAATTGTACAAAAATAACTTATCTTTTTCTTAACCCACGTGAAGAATCGTAGATATCAGGTGCTCGGGATCTGGGGTCTGGTGTTATGCCAGAACATCCTCCAGGAAAACACAGCTCGGTATACTTCGCTTCAGAAAAACTTGTACCAGAGTTAAAATTATGTGGGGTTGCCCACGTGGCTATCAAACCATACCAAAAATCTAGGGAACTACTACTTTTGTTGCCCAAAAATAAATCCTCTCCAAAACCGTCTACGATAAAAAACATGTAAATTAGTGTAAAGCTAACCTCAAAATGTACACATGGTTGTGAACTAAAAAGAAGTGAAAATACAACTTACCCAGATTATCTGGACGTTAAATACTTGTTGAAATATCTCCGATTTAAGAATCGATAAATTGAGAATGTAAAATTATCAAATAACTGGTGACATTATAGTCTTAAAATCCGATACCAAGATCGATTTGCCTCAACGTGGCCTTTGACTTAATTACACTGAAAACAAGTGTCTAATGAATTTTCGGAATAGAAAAAGGAAGATTCACTCCGTCCTGTGTTATTTATAACTTCGGTTAATATGAAAAAAAACTAATTCATGTGCGCACTTTACACTAATTCAACATTTTTGGTAGGTGGTTTGATTCACGTTGTCAACCCTTAAGTTTTCTTACTGAGATCTTTATTATCGGCATTCGGACTTTGCGAAAACTGACATATGGAGTAAACATTTGTACTTTTCGGATTAATGCTGAAATCAATGCATTTTAATGTGTTTAGCACTATAAAAGAGAATCACTCATTTATTACAATGATTAACATGAAATTCTATTTTATGTTACCAGGTTCGCCATCTATTGCCTGATATGTTAACCACAAGCTGATTAGTACCGACTTGTTTAACCCATGGTCGCTCTTGTCGATTTTATCACGAATAATGACGGATGTTTTTTTTTTTTAATCACATATACCGGGTGTCCCCGTAAATTAACTCCCGCTTACCCCAGATGTTAATGCCAAATAGGGCGTGACAACTTTATCAATTCCACATTTCTCCAATTATTTCTTCTGTCTGAAAATCAGGGGCTTTTTAGAGTCAGAGATTGTAATCTCTCTGTACATCTAAGTGAAATGTGTATGGAGTAAATAAATCTTCACTGAATTCGAGCATAATAATACAGAAAATATTTCTTTTGTCATAGATATTTTTTACGTACAGATATACTTTAAGAATGATTAGGAATAGAAAACAAAATGGTCCAATTTTCATTAAAATTTGTAAGTTGAGAGTCCTCATTGTCGTTTATTAGTGAGTGGTTTTTGCAGTCGTTTCCACTTCAAAAATACATGCAGGTGAGCAATAAAGATCACTCTTTCTACAGCCACATGCCTGATCCAATCCAGTTCTGCAAAAGCAGAAAATTGTTTACAAGATTTCGTCTGGTGCTGCGGACTGCGTCATGTTAATTGACATTAAGAAATCTTTCTTCCAGCCCCATTGCTCGGGGGCTATTGACGAATCACTTTACTGATTGTACAACTACCTTCTGCTTGACTACACTCGAAATTATTTTCAACAAGCTTCTTGTAAAGGAGATTATTATTATTTATCCCAAATTTTCGGATATAGTCCATTCTACTTAAAATTCCACCGCAAAAAAAATATTTATTACATTTTTTTCATTGCTTAAATAACTTAAATATTTGAAGCCCCAGCTAGAATGTTTCTGATTTTGAATGATTTAATAAAAGAAACAAAATCGGGGCTCTATTTTTGAGGGATTAAAAGCGAAAACATTCATTGAGTAGGCTATCTACTGCGTATTTGAGAACTACAAAAAAACATCATTCCTTGTTTCTCCATAATGTATCCAAATATGAGAACTTCTCTTTACTGGGACTCTGGTGTATTTCCAATGTTTCTGCAAATTTTCAAAACTTTATAAATTTATGGTGATATTTGGCTTCATTTTGTTGGATTATTTGCCCTAAATATGGATTCATTTGTCTACACAATATATATTACAAATCAGGATAATATGTAAACTAAAAGATAATTTAAATATACTAATCATATAGGCACTAAATTCCAGTTAAACCGTTTACACTATACATTAATACTAAATGATGTGTGAAAATAACAAAAAAGATCGATCAAAACAATACTTGCAAGCAGACTTAGCAAGCAATTTATTCTTAAATAACCCATTATGTACCCTGCACACAGAATTCGCCAAACTCAATTTGTGAATCTGAGAATGGAATATGTCAAACGCATTCCCACGTTTAATGAAAGAAACAAATTGGACTGATGCTGTTTAAAGAAGCAAATTACTTTTCTGATGCAAGTCGGTTTGAAAAAATAGTTAAAGTACCATAAATAATATATATACAAACATTCTAGGAAGTTGCTTAGAAGCAGAAATATTTCTTGTGCGTTTTATTAATGTCATAGGTATAGATATCATATTTTCTGATTTAATTATCCTTCTTTATTCTAGGTGAACCACTATTCGTTGGGATGGACTTAACGATAGCTAGTTTTGACGCCATATCAGAAGTCAATATGGTAAGCGATTTGTTGATTTTGTAAACGATAAGACGATATCTACTCAAAATAATGTTGGTTGAAATTTAAAATAAAATACGTATTACTCAAAAAGAGAATTTACTTTCTATTAACTATGAAAAAAATGATACTTTCTTGAACAATTAGTTTGCTAATTACACCTACAAAATTCATAGTAAGCGTATTTTACTTATCAACTGTTTAAAAAGTTCCTTAATCAAGAGTTGCCTAAACACGAAAACTACCACTTGGGTTGTGTGGCAGAATAAAAAATACAATTACATGTCCTCAGTTGATAATCTTCGCACTATATATAGGCCCATGAAGGGTGCAGAACGGTTCGCCGTGCACGAGGAAAGAAACAGTTATTAAATTTGGTGTGGATTAGAGTTAGTAGATGACTTACTTAAGGAGATATAATATGGGGTGCATAGTCTCTCTAGAGTTCCTATAGAGGAACATGGATGCACAGGATCATCGCTTTGCGTTACAGTATCTCTTGATAATCAAATTTTTTACAGCATCACTCTAGATTCCAAATTGTTGTCATAGTCAGAATATTGTTACAAGACGCTACGATTAACGCTCTCTTTAGCCTGCAAGATGCTTTACTTTAAGCTGAGGTTCAGATATAGTCCGAGAGCTGGCAGTAAAAACAACTTCCTCATAAGTTACCAAAGGTTTGAACTGACACGTCGGTTCTACTTTAGAATGTAATTTTAAAACCACCCGTCTGCCGGGCGAAAGTGGCCGCATTATTAGATTTAAAATTAAAAAAAAAAAGTAGCTCATAACTACCCAATTATTACCAACATAGATGTTTTATGAAAATGGCCTAAGATCTTAACTAAATTGATATCGTAAGTGTCTGCCGTTGGGAATGATCGCTACTTCGGAGCAGACGCTGTCAAATGTTTCAAAAAAAAAACGCCATCAACTTCTTCACAGGTTATCACCGTTATTTTTGTATCAAAATATTACTAAATATGTTACTAACGAAAGTTAAAAAAGAGATTTTTGGCAGACGGTCGCATTCAAACCGCAGACGGCATTTTAAGTTGAAAATTAAAAATAAATTGTTTCGACTCGAACAGCTAATTTTAGCCTATAAAAGATATTTATTTGAATTAAAGAATATTTTTTATTGTGTAAGTAATGAAGACGTATAAAGAACACTTCGGCAGACGGTCACATTTAAAGGACAGACAGACGGGACTGAATTGCTATCAATATATTAAAGTATGCATAATATAATATTATATAAACGATCTCGGGAGTATAGAGTCCCTTAAGCAAAAATTTTATGTAAAAAAGAAGCTAGTGATATAATACTTATTAAATACTTATTTAATTTTAAACATACAATAAAAACAGAAGAAATAGAAACAGGAATAAAAAAATTGAAGCAAGAATAATAAAACACAAACAAAATCTATGTAGCAAGCGATAGAAATAAATAAATAATATTATGAATATGAAAATAAAAATGCAAATTTAATGTAGGTACCTACTATTCATCTTCATCACTACTTGCATTATACAATACGTCATCTTCATCAATGTCCGGAGCTGGGATTTTGCAAATTTCTTCGAGTGTAGAAGGGGTTTGTGGTCCAATAAACCATACCAGTTGGTATCTTCCATTGACTAAAAGCCAGGCCTGTTCTTCAGGATTAAAAAAAAATTGAATTGGCCTCTGTTGCATAATTCCTGATGGCGCAAACTTGATTAGCTCTTTTTATTTTATTTATTAGTACCATTCGACAAGGAGGCATCAAGCTCCCATCAAAATTTTTAACTTTATCTAATGGATTCTTCCTTGGGACACAATACCACCGTGGTTTCTAAGAAACAAATCTAGCCTTGCTTCATTCACACTATTAGCATTATGCCTACCATACATGCGGCATACGAATTTCTCAATGCCTTCAATTTGCTCGTCCGGTATATTTTGGGAATGGCCAAAAGAAGTTAAAATTTTGGAAATATTTGAATCTTTCTCAATAATGTTAAGAGGCTTTATTTTACCTTTTCGAGTAAATGATGCGGTATAATAACTGCCTGTTAAAGCGTGATTGATAGGTAAAGCTTGAGAAAGGACGTCTCCTAAACTTGTGTATATATCGTTAACAGAAACGTATCTCAAAGTATTCTGTGACTGAAGTCCAGTTTCTATCCAAATATGCACTTTATTTGTTAGTTTGTGCATATTTTCCACTGCTATTATTAATATATCAGTATCGCAGGCACGTATAACAACATTTATACTTTCTGGTAGTTTAGATGTATGAAATAAATTCTATTATCAGCTTCATGATGACTACAATATGAATTCTCATCAATTTCACAATTCACAAGTCCATCAATCTCATAAAACATGAAACAAATATCTTCACAATTTACTCTAAGAATTTTGTCTCACAAAATACCCGGAGAAATACTTGTTTTCCAGTATTTCACTAAGAACTTCACGAATTCGGTTTTAAGAGTCACTTCTCAATGTTTTAAAAAATCGTTAAGCCGCTTCTGCGCTTCTCCAACAATATTATACACATTATCCCTTCCTGATACCCCTGCTCTTCTGTCTCTTTCGATGTCTTTTAATGATGGCACTACACACTTGTCAAAAATTAGGTCTATTCTTTTGCTTGATGTTCTGCATAATTTCTTAATAATGTATATAGCCAATCTACCATAAGTAAGAGGATCACATAAGAGATGCAAAAAGAAGAATCCGTCAATAATCGTACAAATCTATTTGACTTTGACTTGAAGAAGTTGATACACGATTTTCTAATAACTTGTATAATTTCGATTTAGCAGTTTTATTCACACTTCCGTCGAGATGACTCAATGACAACGGAACGGTTGTCAAAGGATACGAAAACACATTTAATAAATCAGTGTTATGTTCCAACGATAATACTAAAAGTCGTCCCAGTAGGTTTCTTTCGACTTTCACTTCGGCTATTTTTCATTAATCAAGTTTGCGCCATCAGAAATTATGCAACAGAGGCCAATCCAAATTTTTTTAATCCTGAAGAACATGGCTGGTTTTTGGTCGATGGAAGATACCAACTGGTATGGTTTATTGGACCACAAACCCCTTCTACACTCGAAGAAATTTGCAAAATCCCAGCTCCGGACATTGATGAAGATGACGTATTTTACAATGCAAGTAGTGATGAAGATGAATAGTACCTACATTAAATTTGCATTTTTTTTTTCGTATTCATAATATTATTTATTTTTTTCTATCGCTTGCTACATAGATTTTGTTTGTGTTTTATTATTCTTGCTTCAATTTCCCTGTTTCTATTTCTTCTGTTTTTGTTGTGTGTTTAAAATTAAATAAATATTCAATAAGTATTATATCACTAGCTTCTTTTTTACATAAAATTTTTGCTTAAGAGACTCTATACTCCCGAGGTCGTTTATATAATATTATATTATGCATACTTTAATATATTGATAGCAATTCAGTCCCGTCTGTCTGTCCTTTAAATGTGGCCGTCTGCCGAAGTGTTCTTTAAACGTATTCATTACTTACACAATAAAAAATATTCTTTAATTCAAATAAATATCCTTTATAAGCTAAAACTAGCTGTTCGAGTCGAAACAATTTATTTTTACTTTTCAACTTGAAATCCCGTCTGCGGTTTGAATGCGACCGTCTGCCAAAAATTTCTTTTTTAACTTTGGTTAGTAACATATTTAGTAATATTTTGACACGAAAATAAAGGTTATAACCTGTGAGGAAGTTGATGGCGTTTTTTTGAAATATTTGACAGCGTCTGCTCTGAAGTAGCGATCATTCCCAATGGCAGACACTTACGATTTCAATTTAGTTAAAGTCTTAGGCCATTTTCATAAAACATTTATGTTGGTAATAATTGGGTAGTTATGAGCTACTTTTATTTATTTTTTTTTTTATTTTAAATCTAATAAAGCGACCACTTACGCCCGGCAGACGGGCGGTTTTAAAATTACAATCTAAAGTAGAACCGACGTGTCAGTTCAAACCTTTGGTAACTTATGAGGAAGTTGTTTTTACTGCCAGCTCTCGGACTAATATATTAGTAGAGAAATAGCTTAAGATATCGGTCGATATTTTAAGTAATTTCATATTGTGCCTCGCAATGTTGGAAAGTGTACAAGAATGAGTGAAGCGCTAACTAATAATTAGGTAGATGTGGTTGTTTAATCACTGTGCAAATTTAATTATTATTTAATTTACGTTGTATTGCATGAGTTACTATTTCTTTTAAACTCAGATGTTCAGTTATTAGTCATTTTAGAAGATACTGGGTACAATTGTATTAATTTGTTGAAAATTAGTTAATTTCATACGAGATGTTAAAATTGTTAAGTAAAGATGACACTTTAACATTTACAAGTTTTTTTAATTATGATAGTAATCAGGATGCACTTTTCATTTGGTGATAAATGAAACAGAGTTCTTGTAAAAATCATTTTGAATTAAATTAAACACATACATACTTTAATACCTAATGGTTCAATATTATTTACTATAGTAAATTTAGTATTCATTTTATCTCATTCATGCATTATTTTAGTTAGTCTTCCATTGCGATTTGGTAACTCAGCCAGGTTTCAGGCTATCTGCTGTGGCTCACCATTAGGCGAATGGAATTGAATAAAACTTGTTTCTATCAATTCTTGGTAGGCTCAGTCCACTTTACAAGACAATCTGTTCGCTCCTTACCATCTAGTTTTTTCTGGTCAAGCAATGTTAGGAATGCAAGTTATTAGTTTGATAGGCTGTGCAAAAATTCATTGCGTCTCCAGATGCACATGTCAGAAGAATTAATACACTTTCTGTCTATCTCACAACCAACCCATGCCAAAGGCATAAAGAGACATGGAGAAAACAATACTCTAATTACGGAACAAATGTGTAATAAAAATGAGTGATTGGGGTACGATTAGAGGAATCGAGTCTTATTGCTAGCTGAAAATCATAATTCATTGACAATTTGGCCACAATTAGTTCCATACAATCACACAAGACAGATGAGACGGAGTGCAGAATTGATATAAATCCACGATGATATGTACTATAATTTTTCAGAATACAGTTTGTCAGCAAATCTGATACTTGTTAGATCTGTGATATTCCTATCACATCGAATTTTGCTGAACTGACAAGTTGCCGATCTTGCAAAAACTCATATTTCTTTTATCAGAAAAAAAGAAACACTTATATTTACAGTCATCGGTATTATCAACAAAGATTTATAAGGTGTATATATCATCTTGTTCACTACCACACACTCACCTACCCTTAATATGTTTGCATGGTTTTCGCTTGCTCTATTTCGAGGTTGCATATAAAATTTTGATAATATGGCCAAACTTAAATATTTTGAAAATTGCAAGAAAGTAATTAAAAAATATATTTAGTTTTGGGTTCTTTGAGGGTGGTTATTATGAATTTCACACTATAAATTCGAAATTCAACTTATATTACATTGGGGTTATTGTGGTTGGTGAGTACATATATCAACAAATGAAAATATTACAACGTTAATTACATTGACTTGTTCTCTGTAATGAATTCTCGGTATTACTATCTCCAATAACAATAGCAATTTAGGCATCTATGATCGTTGCAATCAGAACAAGTTGGTGAGCAATATTACTTGGTTCTCCTTCAGCAGCAAGCTATTCCACATTTTGTTTTAATTATCTACAAAAAATCATCTTCAATTTTGCTGCCATGATATTTGGTAGATATTTCGAGATTTCCAGCCCCAGAATTTCAATGACCCTCAATTGTCCATCCTGATATGAAGCTGAAAGCACACTCTTCAATTGTTTCATGACTGCATGCTCTGTAGGGGAGAAAGATGCTAACTTTACTTGGTTATAGACGGAGAGCTGGCTACGGAGGTTGTCATGTGACTCAGTGTAGTTGAAATTTTACCCAGAACAGGTTCGAATCTTACCGACATAGTGAGAGGCCGGCCGCCGGAAGGCAGTCTGGAAGGATAACGGGTGGGTGGATGTCCAAAGATGGAAATTTTTCAAGTAAAAAAATTGATAAGGTGTGGTAAAGAAAGTTTGCAGAATGATTGAAGACAGTATAAATAGGTAGGAAAAAAATTTCCAGAAGGGTGAGTGGAAGGTAAAGGGCCGCCAGAAGGCGCCAAAGTTGCAAAAATTTCGCAATTTTTATGTGATCAAGTGCACTTCTGACAATTTGCGTACTTAGAACTGTTTTAAAAATTAAACTAACTCCGAAAGAAATAACATTAAAAATGTAATTTTACATAAAAAATTAAAAAATAAATCCAAAAAATACATCATCGTATTTAAAGGATCACCATATGAAAGAAAAGTTTACATTAATAGCTGGCTACGTAAATTAAAAATGATAAGGTGCAGTGAAAATTTTTAAGTAAAGACCCTCCTTACTAGCTGAAAAGTACACAGCTCTATAGCAAGAAGTCGATCTCGGGGTGGGAAGCGGTTAAACGCGTTAATTTTTAATGAAAATAAAATCTTTGATTGCAGCTTTGAAATGTTGTGTACTTACAGTTTATAACTGTGGAAATTGCGTAAAATTATTGCCAGAAGTCGAGGACGGGGATTAAACGTTGCCTGAAGTCGGTAAAGTTTTACAAAAATTTATTTAAATTTTAATGTCAAGGTGCAGCTCACGCGATTTTGTTTTAATATTTATTTTTCACCTGCATATTATTTGTTTCTTATACCTTGGATGCGGTTACCATAAACACGCTCATTATGACCACGGGCATAATGAGCGGACGCTATGAGCCATAGTGCCCTGTTATTTGAGAAGCAAAGAAATAGTAAATGTTTCATATTTCTTATCGTATAATGGTTTGGACTTGACCGGCATTACATTTTCTGTGGCTTCTCATGCATTGTTTTGGATATTTTGTGGTATTTCCATATTAATTTTCCTTTTGCCTATAACATCAACAAACGTCAAAATATCAACAACTGTCAGATACAGTTAATAAACGTCAAGTACCAGCAAATGTCATAGACTACTAAAAGTATTTGAAGAATGAAAAGTCAATTTTTCATTAGAAAAATACATTTTTCGTGAAAAATAAAACATTACATGCACCACGAGCGTTATTAGATTATAACGCCCATCAGGCAACATACATCCCTCGGGCTGCATCATGTTACCTTCCGGGCGTTATAATCTATACAACACACTTGGTGCATAAAATACTATTAAAATCTCCCTCTTCTTTCGGGTTTTCCGATTATTAATGTACCAGTGACGTTACGTGACAAATTGAATTCGCGAAATGTCAAAAAATGCTATTTTTCGTTAATTTCTGTCTGCCCAAATTTTCGATTTCACCCATGCAAATAACGATGCCGTAAAAATGCAAATTTCGATCTTCCGATATCGACATTAGGGAGCATTTCTGCTGATGATTGCGTTTAGTTATGAAGATTTAAAAATTGCATGTTTTTATTTTTCCGACGAGACTAATTGAAATTTCAGCGGATTTCTAGGTTCGAATCCTGTACGGGTGTACTTTTTTTAATTTGTTTTGAACGTTTTGGCTGATATTTCTTATTCGAAAATTACATTTTAAGTCTTACGCAATTTCTAGAGTTAAAAACAACAACTACACAATATTTCAGAGCTGCACTCAAGGATTTTATTTTGAATAAAATCAACGCGTTTGACTGCCCGCTCACGCTTCCCACCCCGAAGAGTTTCTTGAACATCTCCAAATTATGTCGACAAATCGTCAGGAGTACACTTGATGATGTAAATTGTGAAAATACAGACAAAAGTGGTCGATCGAATAAGGCGCTGACGCTCTTATCGGAATTTTTTCTCTTCTTCTTCCACTTAGCCCTCTGGCGCTTTGCACATAAGTTCATTTTGAAACAAAAAATAAGTATGCTAATTGTCAGAAGTGCACTTGATCACATAAATATTGCGAAATTTTTGCAAATTTGGCGCTTTCTGGCGGCCCTTTACCTTCGACTCACCCTTCTGGCGACTTTTCCCTACTTATTTATAATGTCTTCAATCTTTTTGCAAATTTTCATTGCCACATCTTATAAAATTTTTTTCCTTGAAAAAATTCCATCTTTGACCACCCACCCACGTGTTATCCTCCCAGACTGCCTTCTGGCGGCCAGCCTCTCACTATGTCGATAAGAATCGAACCGGTACTGGGTAAAATTTCGACTATACTGAGTCACATGCCAACCTCCGTAGCCAACTCTTAGACTATTAGTCTACCCTACAGTTTTCGCAAAATATTTTTATTTGTTTAAATATTAATCACAATTAGGCGTGCCAAGATGCCACGACAAATGGTGTGAGGCTCTCAGACGTGCTCTACAGCACAGAGAGAAAGACTAGAAGGTCATATCAATCATAAAAGACTATTAAAGCACTATGAATAAGAACAAGGACAGTAAGGAAATCAAGATTATAAGCACATTAATATCTCCCGATTCTACTACAGCACTTTTGCAAGACACTTTAATCAAAGTTTCTATGATCGATAAATTAGCATTGCCAGCAGTTTGTTGGGCAATATTTGTATTATTATTATATCTTGGCAGATGATAAAAATATTTTAGCACACTTGATGTCGAGGATTCAACTTGGGGCAATGTCGCTCAGAAAATAGCGATGTCGCGTTATACTCCAATTAATAGTCACAAATATGGGCTTAGAGAAGAGAGATTTTCAGCTGCAATATGCCGGTATTAAAACAAGTTATATTTTCTTGAAAGTTGAAAGATTGATATATTTAAAGCGTGCAATTTTTGTGTTCAGGCTTTTCCTTAAATTTCATGAAAACACACAACATTCAAGCTTTAATATTGGTCCCATAAAATATTTATATTTCCTTTATTAACAATATTAACTCCAAATATTTCATATCGTGTAACTTTATCTATCAGTAGCTAATAATTTAGAAATTATAAATGCATCTTGAAACACATATAGAAATAATATACATTATATTATCTAATTAAATAAACGGAAATGATTTGCTTGAGTAATTCTTTAACAATATAAGCCTTTCAGAAATAATTCTCTCATTATTCTCATTTAATCATTCGTCATTTCATCTAGAATTACAATAATGTTATGATGGAAATTGTAACGTCTAGTTCCAGAAACTAATTTTCAGTTATAACGTATTAAATTGAATAACGAAGGCGCGATAATAAAATAAAAACCAGGAAATGAAAATATTGATTTTTATTACAGAACGTGCTTTGAGATCATGTTTCTTCCTTTAATGAATAAATATTGCTCCTACGCACTAACTTCAACCCCAAAAATGTCTACCCTGAATTTTAATTGGCTGTACAAGTATATAAAGCTTAGGCAAGTTTCGCTGGCAACTAAGTGGCTGAGGAAAATCTATAAACCTATAACGGATTGCTCTTGATTAGATCAAGTCATTAGACTGCGATGCTAGCCGCTAAAGATGCTTTCTCGATGAATTAAGGACAAGCTCCAAAATGGATTTCATAGACATATATAGAGAACTCTGCCATACGTTGCTCAAGTAATTATGCCATTTTTTGTAATTTGCTGGTTTCTGTGGAAATTTTAGTTTATATAAATATTTCATTTTTGCTTTCAAAGATACTAACATTGGAAATATTTAATGAATCGGTAGCATAACGCTAGATATTAGGAAAATATGTATAATTTAATAAGGGGACCGTAGAAGCTATTTGTGGTGTGCTATATGAATCCTGTGTATAGGGGAGTATAAACGTTTAAAATGGGAAATATATTCGGTCGCGACCATTTGCTGCAGGGGTGGTTCGATCGGAGAGTTTTTTGTATAGTATAGGATGCACCTTTCTGCGTCGTATAAAAGTGGTTCGGAGGTTCCTCGGTTACGAGGGTGGCAATTAAGGAGGAAAATGTGGGATCCTTACATTTTGGCTGTTTCAATAAGACTCTGTCGATATTTAAGCGCACTATAATTGAACTTAGCGTGAAAAATAAGTTTTCAGAGACACTTAGGGTAAGGGATAATGTCGTGTGCAGAAGTGGCAAGTCAATATATGGTTTTCAGGGGCAAGAAAAAGGAAAATATATAAAAATGACTTTGTAGATGATAGCGAATGTCATTACACGTAAATAAGTAATACGGTTTCTGATTTTAAGAGTTGTGGGGTAATTTGGGGATAGGGGTGAAAATATGTAAATATGAATTTTCTTGATGATAACTACGTACATTTTCAATGTGTTAGTAGTGCTTGGTGGCAAATTCGGTAAATTTTTTGTACTTACAATCAGTCGATTCGACGTTTTAGTTTCATTAAGGTTTATAAAAGTTTGTCAGTGAACAATGCAATGCCATCTCTTGTTTCAATATTGACTCTGTGAAATGACTGTTTAATGGGCTATATTAAATAATAATGAACCATTACGTACTAAGCTGTGCAATTATTATGATTGAATTAAATTTATATTGATTTTTATCAGAATCTGTTTACTCTATTAAGAAAGAAATTGGTTTCTCTGTTTGTTATCATAACTGAAGAAAATTATGTAAGTATCGAACTGCTATCCTCTCATAATTTTCACATTTTAGATGTCATGAGACAATTAGTAGAATTCAATTAATGTATAGATGAAAACTTAAATTCGAATTCAATACGTATAGTGCAGTAATATTAAGAGTTTCGTCTAAAAAGAAATTATCATACTACAGCATTTTTTCTGGTACTTATTGTAAACATCACAAGTATAGAAAACAGTTTTGGATTAGAGTGTAATCCCTGTAAATGGGGTATATCATTGTATCAAATTTAGAAACGAAATGTTTACAGCAACGCCACAAAAATAATAGTTATTTGTTTGCAATATAGTTATATGTTTGTAAAATCCTATAAAGAATATGTTTCAATACAATTAAGGACAGGATCGAAATGTCAAAAACTCGTAAGCTAGTACTTATGTTAATCCTAGATGGCACAGTGTGTATCTTATCTTATTTTATTGGCAAGTTTCAATATTTGTCGGAATGTTGTCCGCATTGCCACATGTACAAAAATTTCTTTAGTATAAGATACAATTAATGTTACAAATTATAATTATAAATATTACTCAATTACATAAATAGTCGTAAAATAGCTAGTATGTGGTTAGGTAAATTCTAAAATGTAGTTTTGCATAATTTATGCCATGTACATCTAATATCATATAGGGATATTGTTTAAATTTTAAAACGAAATAGTTAACCACATTATTCATTGCGAATTAAACAGCAAGAACCTTTTATCCAAATTATAGGAACACATCAGTTTTAATTATTGAAAATGGCAAAGACAATATGTATTTAAATTTGGCAACTGTTCATCACCTAATTTTTATCCTACCTAACAGTTGTAAATATGTCCTTGAACGTAGTGTGTGTGACAAGCGTTTAGGTACCAGTTAGGTACACGAAGCTTCGACCTTGCGCAAAACGGGATATCATTTATCTGACTCTTTAATATTTATTCCTTGTTCTAGTGTTCACCGTCAGCCGAGTGGCTAGCGCGTAGATAAAACATGGATCGAAGGTCCCGGGTTCAAACTCCTACGTCCGCTGAATTTTTTTTTTCTTTAATTTTGTAATGATTAATATATTTTTTCACTAATTCTTTTCTATGATTTTTTTACGTTAGGTTAGAGGTTTTTATTCTGCTTAAAATAATTTCATTCTTCGTGTAATTTCTTTAGGTTGGATTAGTAGGTTTTTATTCTGATATCTAATTGTTATAATAATAATTATTAGCGCCGCAGGCAGTATAATCGTCGCGGATAAAGAGATGGGGGTGCGGGGGCGTCCCCCCGCTTTTTTTTCACAAAATAACACGAAATGCTTTAATTTCTCGACTTGCAGAATTTATTACACATTTACAAGGTAATGCGCATGCTTGAAGCTCCGAACTTTCGGCAAAGATTAGAGAATTAACAAGATAGGACAGCCAGCGGTAAACCTTGTATCTTTTAGCAATGGCGCCATTGACCTCGACATTTAAATTTGAGTTTTCGCGCAGTTGCCACAATGTGACAATCAGACGGAGAAGGTAACATTAGAAAGAGAGGCCAATAGTGAAAATTGGACAACACTGTCTCCTCATAGAACGACCGAACTCAGCTGACTGTCAGTACTAAAACTAAAAAACAGGTTGCTTAGTAATATATGTCACACGAAGTATTTCTGTTTATATGTAAGGTATCTATTTGGTTAGGATAGAATTGTACATTGTAAGAATAATTTTGAAACTTTTTTCTATAAAATGAGGAAAAAACAGCCACACGCACCTGTCATCGAGGTCTATACGTGACGTAGCACTGGTCGATTTTGATGAGCCAACCTATCTTTTAGTAAGCTTGGTCAAATTATTTTAATGCGTAACCGACAAATCCCGAAACCGTTTCCGCTGGATGTGGTGTCCCTTTAAATTGGAGTACACCACTGTCTTCGTCTATTTCGTCTTCTCCGTCTGACTGTCCTATCTTGTTAGGTCTCTAATCTTTTCCTGACCTCTAGATATAGTGTTTCATTATCCTATTTTCCAAAAAAATTAACATACTTTTGCATATATCTAAGAAAAGAACATAACCAATATCTGAGTAAGTATACTGGGTTAATCATTCTTACACAATAAAAATTTACCAAAACTGGATGATTGAACCCGTAACTTCAGGGTTTAGGTTACACGTTGTTTCCTTTCGTTGAAGCAGTCACACATTGAAATATAAGATACTCCTTTCTGCGGAAGCATAAACGAGATAAAGTTATGGACAGTTGATTAAAACACCAATGCCATGAACCATGTTCAGGGTTCGAACCTAATTTATATATTTACATTAATTGAAAATTCACCCAATTTTTAACAAAAATGAACAGAATTTATTGTACCTATATATTATACTATTGTATATACTTGTATATACTTGGGATATAGTGCCATTTTAGTGCTTGAATACAGTTGCAAACTATTGACCATTTAATAATACTTTCATTGTTTAGTTTATTTAACAAATTTAAATGTGTCACTTTTCATTTCATTCATAAATCAAAATCATTACCCCCTTTCATTCATACGGCTATTGGCGCCATCTTCTAGTTACATGCTGAACTTATTCTAAATATTCTTTACAATTATTCTGATGACTCATCGATTTGTGTTAAAAATTGATTTCATACATCACAATTTACAAAAGCAATTTTATGCAAATTTTTACACAGATAAAAGATAATGACTGTAATACGCATCAATACGACCTAATTAAATGTACTTAAATAACTCTGATTATCTAATATAGCTACAAATGTATCGTCTGATAATTAGGCAATTTTAAAAATTTATTCCGAATTCATCGTGCACTTAAAAAAGAATCAAACAGGTCAGTCGTATTTGGCCGACTTCTGTTATAATACTGCCCACTTTAAAACTCCGTTTGAATTACTTGTAAAAAAGTTATTTATGAAATACCAAGTGTCGATTTGATGGAATTTTAATGATTATTAGGCAACCACATATACACTTTTTGACATTTCGATCCCGACCTTAAAGCAAACAAATTATAATTCACTTTTAAAAAATAATAGTAATATTGAAAATTGAATCATATATTGTTTAAGCGCATCGTACCACAACATTTTATTCTAAGATGTATTTCATGGCATAGTGATAGGCCCAATTATATTTCTATATACCGGGTGTAACAGGATCATGGTATACCCCCCTTTCTCCATTAGTTTTGAAGATAATTGATTGAAATTTAGGATATACTACATATATAGTAAGCGGCACTTCTTGACATACAATTGATTTTTTTGCACTTCCGGTTTCGCAGGAAGTGATACTAACTTTCGATTTTTAAATGGAACATCCTGTATATTATTACATTTTTGAATTCTGCATATGTTTCTGAATCCAACGATGCCAAATAACTGACATTTCAAACATCAATTTTTTCATAATATAATTTTTAGTTTTCGATTTAAGTGTACCGTACCATGACGGTTCCGATTTATTCTAAATGATCCGTGTAATGCTACAAAAATCGAAATCCCGTTAAAAACACTAAATTACGTGATATATGAGCAAATAAAATTCACCCAAAATTGTTTTTGGGGCAAAACTCAATGTTTTCAAATGGAACCATATCGGTACCTACCGTGGTACCATTTATTATTACTATTAATAAGGAATTTATTCATATGTCGTATTAAAATGTGCGATAAATACAAACAAAGTTACAGCTAAAAGAAAATAAGAAAATTCAATTTTATTCTAATTACCTTGTTACACATAAGGTGGTCTTGGAATACAAAACGTTAACGCAAAACGTTACAACAGTTGTTCAAAATTCGCCAATTGCTGGGCCGTTATGCTATTAATTGCTCGTCTTACTCGTAGCTCCAGGTCTTCACGGGTTGTAACGGAGGTTGCATATACAATATTTTTTAAATGACCCCAAACAAGGAAATCAAGGGGCGCTAAATGAGGTGACCTTGGAGGCCACCTCACAGGACCATTCGTAGAAATTACATTTTCTCCGAATCTCCGTTGAAGGTAATCAATTACTATCCTTGAATTATGGGGAGGAGCGCCATCTTGTTGAAAATACATTCCCTGTCCTAAATCTAAAGGCAACTCATCTAAAATGTCCTCAATCTCATTTTCCAGGAATATCAGGCATCTGGTACCAGTCACAGGTCCTTCAAACAATATTGGACCTACTACTACCGATTATTCCAAGCCAAACATTGAAACCGAACCGCACTTGAAAGTTACCCTCCCGTAATAAATTTTGATTTTCTTGTAACCAATATTTTGTTCTCTGTCGGTTAAATAATCCCAAATTTGTAAACCTTGACTAGGCCGAAAATAAAATCAGCCCCAAAAAATCACTGTTTGGCTGCATGTTATTATACAAACTCTAATTGCAATATTCCATCCTACGTTCGTAATCACTTTCGTACAAATGCTGGTGCAATTGGTATTTAAAAGATTTATGGTGGTATTTATGCAAAATTCGGCTTTCTATTTGGCGACTGATGTTCAATTCAAACCCAACTTGCCTTAAAGAAACAGTCTTATCAACTTCTATTCGAGCCAAAACATTAATTTCCGTTCCTTCGTCAATAATGAAGTTTTCTTCGGGATCATTGTTGGGCTCTCTTCGGAATTGGTTTTCAACACGTTTAAAATATTTTTTCGCTGGACATTGTCTATCAGGATATCGTCGGCCACAAAGGTCAATAGCTGCAATTGCATTTTTTACTTTCCTCATAAATAATTAACATGTCCACTTTTTCATCTCTTGCATAAATTTGCGGTATTTTGAACAAATGTAATAAGAATTTTAAACAATTTTACAGTAAAAACATCGTTAAACCAACAGATGTTTAACAAGCTAAATATTTCATTGTTTTCAAAGCCACCTTAGTTACTTCTTAACATTTAATTAGAACAAAATTGTATGTTCTTATTTTCTTTTAGCTGTAATTTTATTTGTATTTATCGCACATTTTAATACGACATATGAATAAATTTCTTATTAATAGTACTAATAAATGGTATCAAGGTGCCGATATGGTTCCATTTGAAAAAAAATGAGTTTTGCCCCAAAAACAATTTTGGTGAATTATATTTGCTCATAAATGATTCCGCTTTTTTTAGCATTACACGGGTCATTTAGAATAAATCGGAACCCTCATGGCACACTTAAATGGAAAACTAAAAATTATATTATAAAAAAAAAGATGTTTGAAATGTCACTTATTTGACATCGTTGGATTAAAAAAATTATGCAGAATTCAAAAATGCAATAATACATAAGGTGTTCCATTTAAAAATCGAACGTTAGTGTCTCTTCCGGCAAAATCGGAAGTGAAAGAAACTAATTTATGTCAAAAAGTGCCGCTTATTGTGTATGTAGTATAGTATGTAGTAATTTCAATCAATTATCTTCAAAACTAAAGGAGAAAAGGGGGTATACCATGACCCTGTTACACCCGGTATATTTATTTGGGTATCAAGTGTTTACACGTGTTATAGTAATTGTAGTAAAGTGACACTTAAATATGTATAAATTCATGCATAAACCAGATATACAAAAAAAAACAAATTTGAACATTAGTATGGAGTGAATATTCAATATAAATTGTATGTATTTTCAATTTCTGGTTTGTGGCCAGCACAGGAAATGAATTTTAACAAAAAAAACTATATTTCAGGATTACACAATCACGTTATATCTAAACCAATATTGGAAGGATGAGCGACTGGCCTTTAGTACTGATGAGGAGATACTAACACTATCCGGGGACTTTGCCGAGAAAATCTGGGTTCCAGATACGTTCTTTGCCAACGATAAAAACAGGTAAGGTTTAACTCTAAATAAAGAGATAATGAAATATATTTTTAAAACAATTCGCTACGTTCTATTTGCTTTTTCAATTTGATGGTGTCTATATATCAAATTGTATACTTTCGGGGATTGATTCTTGGTAAAACATAAGTATATTTCACTAAGGTTTATTTTGTTAAGGTATAAACATAATGAAGGAAGGTAAATACCTCGGTTTTTGTTTCACAAAATTTAATCTAGATCAATCTGACATACGTTTCGGTCTCTAGACAAATAAAAACAATTTAGCCTGGTTATTAGTCAACAACAGGGAAAAACAATACATACACAAAGATCTGCAGTGTAAAGTATTGGTAAACAAATATGAAATAAAGTGTAACGATTGCGATGCACTATATCTAGGGCAGAGTGGGAGGAGCATAGATGTAGATTAAAAGAACACAGAAGAGACAACGGGTTCTGTTGAACATTGTATTCATCAGAATAATTTTTTTAGTAATAAGAGCATCAAAACTTCTACATTATCTACATAACGCTAATAACGGAAAAAACCTTAGATTTATTAGAAACTCTTGAAATTCAGGAAGCTGCTAAAAATTGGAAGCAGGTAAGAAATACTATAATTGAATTTGATATTACCTTCATTATAGACAACTTTATTAACAGAAATCCAGGCATCATAATATAAATATAATTAACATAATTTGCACAATATTGTCGTAAAATTGGCTATAATACTATATTTCCGTTGTCTGTACAATCTTTCACATATTTACTCGCATTCTTCATGGCTTAGTAGTATGCTGAACTTATTACTGGGACCTCTATAGAAAAGTACCAATAGATATGAGAAAAATTGTATAGACAACGGGAAAATCGTATTACAACCGTTACCTGCGCACTTTATGATCTTATTAGATTTATCGCGAAATCCATTTTTATGATTTAAATATATTTAAAACATTTTATGACAATATATATTGTTGTTATTAGTGTTGGTTAGATTAGTTTTCAAAACTCTTCGATAATGATCGACAGACGGAAACATGTTTGATAAATTTGTATAAGGTTTTGTGAAACAAAAAGTGTTTACCTTTCTTATTTTTCATTTTAAATTCATATATCTGGGTAACTTTAAAGACATTAAAACAAACAATATTTTTGTTTACAATTAAGTTTTTTTAATCGTATTGCTGATAGTCATGCTCAAGAATAAGACCGTACTATGATTATAATTCCAAAAAGTATTTCAATAATACCTAAAGTTTTAAATTAATCAACAATTTATCTCTTTTCATATTCACGAATCTTAATATATTTAGCAATTGTTGTTATTGGAAATATTAATCAGGGAGTTAGTGATTTGAATCTTGCATATTGTAATTAAGGCAGGAGAGGCCTTTCATATAACAGCTATTAAAATTCGACAGGGCTGTATTTTGGCACCAATATTTGATTTGATAAATATGCATTTCATATATCATTTTGTAAGGAGTATTTCATGTTTCAGTGTTTTATTGATGATTGCTTTATGGTGAGATATGAGCGAAAATAAGATCAGAGAGGTTTATTTCAGATCTTAACAGGAATTAACGCTGTGTAACGTTTTTCAGGTTTTTGTCGTACCTGATTGTTATTTTCAATATTTATGAAGGTATTATCGACAAAACCCCCAATACTAAATACTAAACAATGAGAAGCGGTTTATAAAATAAGTTCTTATAAATAACCAATACCCTGGGGGTTTTGTCGATAAAACCTTCATAAATATTGAAAATAACAATCAGGTACGACAAAAACCTGTATCCAAAAAGTTGCGCCGTATCGGTGATAGATTTGATATTAGGACGGTATTTCAAAAAAACACTGTAAGATCTATTCTGGCAAAGACGAAACCGAAGAACCACGAGCAAAATTCAAAAAACTGCATTTATAGTATTCCGTGTGAGTGCAACAAACATTACGTGGGTGAGTCATCCAGACCATTTAGTGTAAGATTGGGCGAACATCGAAATTATATCAGAAAAAATGAAATTCAGAGGTCCAAGATATGCGAACACGCTTTTGAGAACGGACATAGAATAAACTGGGACTCGGCAAAAATTTTAACAAAAGATTATTGATTATTAAATGAGGATAGATGTCGGTACAACTTGGTTACTAATGTTAAAAGAAGAACTTCACAAACTTAACATTGTATAAAAATTAAAAAAAAAACTGTTAACTATATCAACAGTTCTATATAAATAGTAAGTATCTATGGATATTGAATATAACAAACATTCTCAGAGCTGTGTATTTATCATATACAGCAAAAAAGATTTTTCAAAAAAAGCCTTAAAAAGGGAAACAGATTAAATTTCCGAAACGTCGGCGAAATATTTCATTTCAAGCTTTTATACCTATTTGTGTTATTTATTTTAAAAAAGGACTGATTCTTTGACGTAAAAGTCACAGGTGTAGAGGTTATTTACCAGTGACGTACTGGTTAATTGTGATATTTTGTAAATTCCCCGAGCACTGCTTAAAAGAAAAAATACACGTGACAAGAAGTCCCAAAGAATTGGAAAAAAATTAAGATAATGCCACAAATAACATTTAGACAATATTTAGATATAGGCCTATTTTGAATCAACTCAGACAACATTTGTACCGATGGGTTTAAGAAGACCTAGTTTCCGGACTGTATATGGTCCTTACGATTTTATAAAACACTTTAAAAAATTTATTGCTTCCATTCCACAGTCACAGATGTTTCGGTGTTGTTGGGAATAGACTATTTTCAAGGAGGACATCACTATGATACATAGTACAAGCTGTCCAAGTTATTTTACCTCCATTTGAATAAAGACGGCATATCTGCTATTGTAATTATAATTCCCTACATTTATGTAACGATTCATCAGATCTTAGAACTATTTGGAAGATTGGCGGAATTTCATTAACTTGCCGCACCTAGCTATGGGAATAGTCCAGTATTAGCGGTCGCATATTGCAACATTATCTCCTTAGTAATAGAGCTAGGCATCTTTGGTTTTCGCTAAGCTGATGAATGTTACAAGGAGGGATTGAAGCGATTAGAGCTCTAACGGCCATATGCCAATACGACTTAATTATCTAGTGCTGAACGGCTAGGTAGTTTGTGAACTATGTATCAAAACAGTTACGATCTCATCAACTTATACAGGTGGATATGAGAGTACATTTCTTAATTATTGTCGAAGAATTCTGTTATTTCCTTATTCGATTGCAAATTTTGGTTATTAATTTTACTTCCACATCTACGTCATGGAGTGAAAATAATCGTATACAAATTTTGAATTTCATCATATTTCATATTGCTAGAGTGAACATTCTATTATATTTCATATGACTGGGGTAAATGAAAAGAAAAAACGAATTATCGTTTTTTCATTTATTACTTTTATATCTTTTATATTATTTTAATGTATTTTAATTACTAATACAAAATATGGTAATGGTGAAACTGAAAATATTTGTTCAATGATGTAGTCTCAAAAATATATTCACATTGTTAGTTATTTAATGGTCCAGTTAAATGATATTGCACATAACATCTCTAATAAACAACAATGTAAAATCACAAATGTTGACCCGTAAACAAATAATAAAATATTTAAGCTTGGAATATTAAATAATTTATGTCTTCAAGATAAGAAGATATCACCACGAATAAATGTTTCTATTTTCAAATATTTGATTATTTAATAGCATTGGATAACATATTGTTAGAAATAATTTATAGAATATTATGGTTTCAACAAAACTGTTGTGTGAATTTTGTAAAATTTTATGTTACCAGTTGCACGCAGTGAGTTAAAACTCATAGTACACTTCCGGAACTGTAGCATTAACCACTGGTGTCCCTCAGGGATCTCTTTCAGTCTCTATACTATACAAAACTGATATACTAAATACAATCAATACATAAAATCACGTTTATGCCAATGACACAGACTTATCAGGGTTTTGCTGTTGACATGAACTTGCAATTTTCACGAAATTCATATTGTTATGACAGAGGAAGACAGGGACAAGGATTAAGTGTAAAGCATATTATAATACGGAATATTGTTAATATGATACTTATTTTATGAAGGTAGTTATATCGCAATTCACGTTATCCAAGAAAGTCATGAAACTTGCTGCAAATTTACTGTACACAAACATTCTGATAAAATTTGTACTCCATTTACCGTTCCGTTTCCGAGATTCATTCGCTCAAAGTTCACAGTTTTTATCGACATTTAACATTGCGCTTATGGACGCCGTGCGAAATAAATGGATGTCGTGACATTATTTTCCCTCTTACGACTGATCCTTATTCGAGAATGATCTCAAAAACGAGGCAAATCGAAATTAATTTGCTCAAAGTTCGCAGTTTCTATCGACATTTAATATTGCGCTTATGGATGCCATGCGAAATTAATTCATGTCGTGACACTATTTTCTCTCTTACGACTGATCTTTATTTAAGAATGATCTCTGAAACGAGGCAAATTTAAACTAATTCCTGACGAAGCACGTGTATAAATATCGAGATGATTCAACGTAAAATAAAGTCATGGCAGCTACCGGAGAATTATTGAAATTATTGAATGGAGGACATGAGTAGTAGGCGTGGCAACGTCGCACTATTTCTAATACTTGGCGCGGATATTTTAAAATACTTGGCGTTTATTTTAAATGCAGTATCATATAAGAAAGTAGAAGATTTCCAAATTTTCATTCTGATTTTATTTATTGTATATATAATAATATATTTTTCCATCAATTTATTAAAAGAAGTAAAAATATATTGACATTAATGACGAGTCGATCAGCTGGCGTCAGAAATTATATGTGACGTTGCCAAATCTTTCACAACTTTCTCTCTCTCTCTCTCTCTCTCTATCTGTCTCTCGCGTCTCAAGTTTGTCGATTCGCTAACAGATGTCGCATCTTTCGCGATATAACTGCCTTAAGTAATAAGCTAAAAATTAAGTTTACATATTAGGGACCAAAATGAATTTAATATTTTTTTTAACTATTAAGTAATCTTTCTACCTTATTCGAAAACATATGTTGTTAAAATATTCTTAAGCCATCAAATCGGTTTAATAAATTTTGAGAAAATCGAATTCTCAATTCTTCAATTTTTTAAAAAAACTTTTTTTAAAACTTTTGTAAAAAAATTGCACCTACAGTAAATTAGTTTGATAATGAAGCAAATCGGGGGCAAACCAACCATACTTTTTCGGTCACTGCCTTTAAATATTTCAGTTCCACGTTATCCACATTTCAGCAACATCTACACGTTTTTATTTTTTTTCTTATTTCCTACTACATTTTCAAAGAACTGACAAAATAATAGAATTAAGTTGATGCATCTAGCAGAAACTCCCAAAATGGAGAATTAATGCAACACTACAAACAATAATATTTAGACTAACAATATATTTAAATTTTGTGTATTTTCATTATTTTACGGTTTTTCTATTCCTTATTTAATATGCTTAAATATTTCAACATTCAGTAATGATTTAGTTACTATAAAATAAATTATAAAATATGTATTGAATTGCGAACATGCGACTTTATTATTGATATATTACGTTTTATCTATGAAAATATTTAGGACTCTAGCTATGCTAAATTTTGAACTAGTATATTCTTATTCAAATAAATACATGTGTTTAACTTATCTATATTCACAATAAAAGATACAATTATAGTCTACACTATAAAACATTCGTTTATCCACTCATCAAAACATAAGATGATTGAAGTATAAATGAACATGGAGCTTATTCTAATCCCTCTTATAGATTAATTAGCATCCACTAATCACACCGATAAATGAACAGTTGGCAGCGATTTGCTATCTTACTGAATCGCGTTAGTCGAACAGACTTTATATGCATATAAAGAACAAATTAACAAACTGTGAGAATAAACTGAATGGTGTAAACAACAATCTAAGTAAAGTGAACTTCAATAATTAAGGATGAAAGAGTTACAGGAAGACTGCTCTATTAATCATTTTGGTTGACTAAACTTGGATAAATTTCCAATGAAGAAGGCAATTATTTAGTGAAAACAGTATTCCCTTATCTCTGCCAGCTACTTTGTCCTTGTTATGAGGATTATAATTCTCGTCAGTTAATTTTGTTAATGAACGTGATAATGCTTGTACAATGTCTTCCTGCACTGTTTACCTACCAATACCGAAATCTTATAATTGACCAAGCCTCTGGGCGTGTCATGTTTAATTGGTTCATTCTGCAAGGAATTGATTTTAATGACAGATTTAAAGAAAGCAGGAATCTACTCTAAAGAATGGTGCAATTTCTGGGCTGATTTTGACCTTTCAATATATTTACAGTTTTTATCAAAAGTAGTAACTGGATATACATTTTTATAAGGCACCTACTGAAGGTCATTATGTATAAGAAATATAAATGTATGCAAGAATATAATAATAATGTTAAATGAATTTATTGAACCAAAATTGATTCAACAGGCTAGGATATTGACAGATGTCCTTCTGTCCAGCAAAAGTATTTCTTTAAATTAACTCATAACTTTTTGTATGTTTGTCTTATATGTTATCTGCATGCTGATACTTGTATATTACAATTTAGAAAAGTAATTTATATATTAGGTCCTATTCAATAAACTACTTATTTCATAACTTTATAACTACAGCAGAAAATGTTTACTTTGTGACGGTAAGTTTATATTGCATTTTAGCGTAATTAGTTCCGACATTTTGAGCTCCCTTGATAAAGACAAATTTAATACTGTATGCAAATATTGCAGTACCCTAAATTACCGAAATTTGAGATAAGCAATATAGTTTTAGCAATACCTATATTTGTATGTTAATATTGTATTTAATTAATACTAGTTAGTGAAGCGAGAGTAATATGCAAACTGGAACTAGTTAATTACTTCTAGATAAGAAGATAGGTTATTATATCTAGATAGTAAAAGATTACAATTTTAGTATTAGTAGAACATTTTCTTAAAATTAAAACTGCTGCCTAAGGAATAATTACTTCACATCCAGGTTTTCCTTCCAAGTCTCTTTAAGGGTAAACTTCTTGACTATATTTGCACATTAGTATGCGAAAATAATTGGTAAAAGTATTTTAATATTATTAGGGGCAGATGTTATAAAGAAATTTGCAGAAGTTGCAATTTAACAAGCTTCGTTAAGACATCGAACATGAAGTTGGCTAACTTTCAAGCCTGACATAATATTTACAGAATCTGCAAAATGTACAGGGGATAGAAATAAAGAAAAGTTTAATATTACATTAACATTAATATTCCATAAAAAATGGGTTTCGTAAAAATGCGAGAATATTAATCTAGGTATTAAAATTTATCAAACACACAAGTTTTACAAAAACGATGCTAGGCATCGGTCGGCGTCGAGACGTAAAAATGCAAAAAATGCAAGAAAATTAATCAAATATAAGTTTTACAGAAACGACCCAAGGCGTCGGTCGTCGTCGAGACGTGAAGATACAAGAATATGAGTCTAGGTATTAAAATTTATCAAATTCAGAAGTTTTACAAAAACGACGCTAGGCGTCGGTCGGCGTCGAGACGAAACAATGGAAGAATATGAATCTAGGTACCAAAATTTAATAAATTCAGAAGTTTTACAACAACAACGCTAGGCGTCGGTCGAGACGTAAAAATGCAAGAACATAGATTTAGATATAAAAATTTATCAAATACACAAGTTTTACAAAAACGACGCTTGGCATCTGTCAGCGTAGAGACGTAAAAATGCAAGGATATGAATCTAGGAATCGAAATTTATCAAATATACGAGTTTTACAAATTGAAAAATTGAAAAATATTATAAAGAAATCTGAGGGCTTGGCTTCTAGTATAGGTACGCACCAAATCTAAATTATTTGTACTCTACACAGCTTGCTTTACTCATTCACCCCTATTTACCTATACTTACATCACCACCCCTTCAACGGAATCATCTCAAAATAAAATCTAGTTCCAGATGTTATAATACATACGTGTACTAAATTTACAAGCGAATATCTCAATTTTATTTTATCAACCTCTTTAATAATGGAGTAACGGGTGGGGGGTGAAACATATTATAAAAAACTCTGAGGCATTGGCTTCAAGTACAGACACCGAATTTCAAGTTTCTGTACTCTCATCAGCTTACTTTACTTATTTTCTCCTATTTTATTCCTATTTAAGCCCCAACCTTTCAATGCAATAATACAAGAATATATGATGTCATTATAATAATAATATATATCAGATGTCATTATAATATATACGTATACCAAATTTCAAGTGAATATCTCAAATTTATTTTATCAACCCCTTTAATAATGGAGTGGGGTGGTGGTGCAGAGATGGAAAATATTATAAAAAATTTTGAGGCTTTGCCAAGTCTCGAGTTTTTGTACTCTCACCAGCTTGCCTTACTTCTTTTCTCCTATTTACCCCTCGTTAACCCCCAACCCTTCAACGGAATCGTCTCCAAATATAATCTAGTTCGTCGTTATAATACATACGTGTACCAAACTTCAAGTGAATATCCTAATTTTATTTTATCGGCCCCTTTAATAATAGAGCAGGGGTGGTAGGGGGGTTGAAAAATATTAAAAAATCTTAGGCCTCGGCTTCTAGTACATACACCGAGTTTCAAGTGTCTGTACTCTTACCAGCTTGCTTTATTTACTTTCCCCTATTTACCCCTATTTAACCTTCAACCCTTCACCGGATATGTTCAAAAACCAATCCAGTTGTAGATCTCGTTATAATATACAGGGTGTTGCATCATGAGAGGGACATAGCTTAATAGGAGGTAGAGAACATCAGTGGTAACCGGAACCTCCCATAGAAATGTCTCATTGGGCCTTCACTACGAAATTACAGGGTGTTAAATAATTTTTGGCCAAACCTGTATTTTGTCATAACTTTGACAGGAAATGAAATAACGGATTCATATTTGGTACGGCTAATGTACAAACGAGCCCCAAGAGGTACATGTATAAAAAAAAATATATCCAGGTCCGGACTCACTATAATTTATGTTTCTTCTTTGCATCAATAAAACATCACCCTGTATATATTTTTTTGAAATTTCGATACGATATTCGAAAAGAGCAAGAAAAAACAAACAAAATGGCCTATTTCATTTTTTTGTTACACCTTCGTGGTTATTTAAATACGTTGTTAAATGTGCAAGAAAATGGATTACAGAACCCTATTAAATGAGAGGCACGTGAAATAAATAGTTTTATAACTAAAATTTGCAAAAATTCTATTGAGCCTAGGTGGTCTGGGTGAATCCCAATTCCGGCACGTTTTAAAGGTCCATTTTGGTAAAAAACTGTGGTCCTAATAAGTAATCGGGTATGAAATAACAAAATTTTTAATCAATCACAGTAGGCTTGTTCAAAGTGACAGATAATAAAAAGAAATCTCCTAAACAGTTGAATAATTGTTTGTTAGTAATTTAATGTGTCAATAATCCGCATTTAGTTAGTGAAAACTTGTGAAAATATTTTAACTATGCCAGTAAAATTTACAAACGAGGAATATGCTGACATAATATTCATCTATGGTTTCTGTAATGGAAATGGTAGGTCGGCGGAAAGAGAATATCGGCTGCGTTTTCCTGGTCGTCGATGCCCTAATCATAAAACCTTTAGTACGGTGTTCCAGTATGCAAGAAAACACGAAAAGTTTCCTACTTCTGCAGTTGTGGAGCGTGTTTTACAACAAGGTGTGCAGGAACAAAACAATATTATAAACGTAGTTCAAGAAAACCCAAATATGAGCACTAGACGAATCAGTTTGGCAACTGGTATTCCTCATTGGCGAGTATGGAGAACCCTAAAAAGAGAACGTTACCATCCATATCATATCCAGCAGGTACAGCGTCTTCAACAAGGCGACGATATCCCCCGCCTGGCATTTTGTCGTTGGTTGTCTAATCATCGCCCAGTCATTTACAGAACCTTAATTACGGATGAGGCACAATTTACAAAGGATGGAGTAAACAATTCACGAAATAATCATAAATGGGCACAGGAAAACCCACATGCGGTACGCCAACGCCGTTCGCAACACAGGTTTTCTGTAAATGTTTGGGTCGGACTTGTGAATAGACATTTGATAGGGCCACATTTTTTTGAAGAAAGATTGAATGGTGAAATTTACTTTGATTTTCTTCAAAACATTTTACCGAATATGTTAGAAAATATCGGTATAAGAGGCATGTTGTTTCAGCATGATGGGGCCCCACCACATTTTAACCTTCAAGTAAGAGAACACTTAAACAATGTGTATCCTAATAGATGGATTGGACGCGGGGGTCCACATGAATGGCCACCAAGATCTCCTGATTGTAACCCTTGTGATTACTTTTTATGAGGCCACTTAAAAAACGAGGTTTATAGCATTGAAATTGAAAGTAGACAACATTTAATCCAGCGCATCGTTACAACCTGCGACGAAATACGGAATAATCCAGAAATGATACGTCGAGCAATTGGTGACCTTTCTAAACGCGAAAATTTACTTTAGTGTCAATTACGTTTTATTTTTAAACACATTTAGTTATTGTTTTGTTATTTATTGTTAATTGAATGGAAAATATTTTATTTATTTAGATTTTAGTTTGTTCTCTTCCAATTTTTATTAAGTATAAAATGTTGATGATTTTCTTGATCAAAGTAACTGGTTGCTTAGGCCTAACTGGTTTAAATTATCTGTCACTTTTATTCTTTGAACAAGCCTACTGTGATTGATTACAAATTTTGTTATTTCATACCCGATTACTTATTAGGACCACAGTTTTTTTACCAAAATGGACCTTTAAAACGTGCCGGAATTAGGATTCACCCAGACCACCTAGGCTCAATAGAATTTTTGCAAATTTTAGTTATAAAACTATTTATTTCACGTGCCTCTCATTTAATAGGGTTCTGTAATCCATTTTTTTGCACATTTAACAACGTATTTAAATAACCACGAAGGTGTAACAAAAAAATGAAATAGGCCATTTTGTTTGTTTTTTCTTGCTCTTTTCGAATATCGTATCGAAATTTCAAAAAAATATATACAGGGTGATGTTTTATTGATGCAAAGACGAAACATAAATTATAGTGAGTCCGGACCTGGATATATTTTTTTTATACATGTACCTCTTGGGGCTCGTTTGTACATTAGCCGTACCAAATATGAATCCGTTATTTTATTTCCTGTCAAAGTTATGACAAAAAACAGGTTTGGCCAAAAATTATTTAACACCCTGTAATTTCGTAGTGAAGGCCCAATGAGACATTTCTTGGGAGGTTCCGGTTACCACTGATGTTCTCTACCTCCTATTAAGCTATGTCCCTCTCATGATGCAACACCCTGTATACGTGTACAAAATTTCAAGTCAATATCTTAAACCGTTCCGGAGAAAGCGTGAAGACAAAAAAAAAGTTACAGACAAACAGACCGACAGACAGAATTTCCTTTTTCGCTCAAATTTAAAATCTCGACGTTTAATGACATGCTAAACCTATTTCCAAAGGAAAACATTTTTTTTTTATGATTACTATACTTCCAATCCACTACGTGGATGTGGAAGTAATATATTTTTAAAAACCGATATAACTTTAAATCTTGAAAGGTACAGTGCATCATGCTAAATTCTGTTTACTTTTCTCAATTTTATTAATTTAGAAGTTTTGAAAGCGCGAAAATTACCACTTTCTAGATGCGACAAAAAAGAAATAAAATATGCTTATTAAGTAATTTTTATTTATTATTGAATGTTGGTAGAAGTTCTTTTTATAAATTTACTGGATGCATACGATATGCTCCATTCATTTTTTTTGTTATAAAAATAACAAAAAAAATGAATGGAGCATATGGTGGAACTAAAAATAGTTCCACCTTATTTTTACAATGTACCCACTCTGCAGCAAAGAAGACAACAGGTAAAATTCTTGATTATTTAGAAAAATGAGCACAAGTCGCTCATTTTTCAATATGTCGGATACCACGGGGGCACGTTTGGGGTTAGACCGCTTGGACATGTTAGCAAGTACGACACTGGTATTTCACTTAATACAAAATTTAACAACAAAGTCTAATTGTCCACACGAATAATACAAGTAATCAAAACAGTCTCAACGCTATCGGATAAATCTAGTAAAACAAAGGAACTAACGATCCGCTACCCGCTAGCCCGCGAAAATCAAATCTTACCTCTTGCACAGGTAATCATATAATGCTTTTTTGTTCCCCGGGCTAGCTGATTCGTTTCGTTCGCTTAAAATCCCCTAAGCGTGTTCCCATGCCCATATAAGGAAATGCATCGAATCTCAAACTGTTATTGGTTGGGGTAGGTAAGTCAACTACAATGTTTATATTAACAAAAATAATAAACAATCACAAGTACTAGTGCTGGGTTCCTAAGAATCATAGGCGTACAGAAATTATTTTCGGTGGGGCCGACAAATATATTTTCATACCCAGCGAAGGGTAGTAGCATTTCTGTATAATGTTATATTACTGTATTAGAATGTAAAATATGCTACTGAGTTTTGCCCATAATTGAGTCATCCTTTTTTAGAAAGTGTACCCCTTTCCTTTATTTGATATAAATGATATAAAAATAGTTTCGAAAGCGCTAACTTGCAGACTGGATGGAACACGGTAGAATTTTTCTTTAGTACGTAGATTAAGTTCTCCTGTTATTAACAAAAGCTTGAAATATATCAAGGAATTACCATACACTATTTCTTATATTTAAAATCTTCATTGATTCTTCGTAACTCATTCATAATGTGTTGCATTTGTTCAACTATACAGAATTTTTCCCAGCGGAGGTTGAAGCCTACGTGGTAGTAGTTTCTCTAAAACCTTAAAAAGAAGGGCGACTGAACGGTAAGAAGATGGTTCAGAAAGTTATTTACTATATTTTTGGATTAAAGTTATTTGGGTAAAATCTACATTTGCAAGTAATCCAGAAAATAGCGTTAAGATAGTAGTGAGGATATGCATACTTCTCATGGGAGTTCCAGATACTTTTCTGGAATATAGCTTGTTCTATTCTATTGAAAATGTATTTATAGCCCTACGAACCATATTCGTGAACATATTTTTTTTAATGGATTAAAATTTTAACGAAATACAAGGAAATATATCCGGCACAAGTACCCCGAGACTGCATTGTCGCATGTATGATTTATGCCTAGAACGTTCTAAATGGCAAATTTATGCTTGTAAATTTTGTGAGGGGGTTAAAGGTTAAATTAATTTAAAGTACAAGACGGTCAAAATGCACTCATAGGAAAAACTATATTGAGACTAAATTTTAAAAATTTGAAAATATAAAGCATACAAAAATAAAAAATTAAAATGTGTCTATCATTTTTTGAAATATGACATTAAGGTTTTCATGTAGAATTGCTCCCGGTCTGGCATCCACTTATATGCTAATTACACGTGATCAATTTTTATATTAAAGAAGATGACATAGACACTACCAGGGAGAGTCAGATAACTCTGCAGTTCCTCGATATATAGACGAGAATTTTTAATGAATACTCAATAAGATGGACTCATTTCTAGAGTAAAATTTGTATTCGTTATGAGAAATTTAATTTTGCAGCATTGGTTATTTGTGACATGTTTTCGTTCCGATGTCTGTAATCCGTAACTTTTATACGAAACGACTCAGAGAAAAGCCTAATGTGCATGATATCTCTAAGCTTTAGCGAGATATGTGTATTACTTATGGTTATTCGACACCACTGATGAATATGCCATGAATTCGGGACTTCATTTTTTATAACTAGTTTCCGGGGAATAATATCTGCTCCAATTATGAGAGATTAAATTAGCTAGTATCGATTATTCTCGATGTACCTCTATCTCTATCCTTGCAACTTTCATACGAAGTACTCCAAACCCAAAAAAGAAAGCCTTGTCCGTGAAAAATCGACTGGGAAATTCAATGGTGCATATTGTAGCTTAGTATCTTTACGTAATATCGTGATATATTATTCTCTTTAAGACACAAGTAAAAAATAACCGTTACAATCCAACTGTTTCACACGTAAACAGTACTTAGAACAGTATACTTTTTTATCGCAACTCTCCGTTAAAACCATATAACGCTTTAGTTTGTAGTGTCATGTTGGAGAATTAGATGGTACAGAAGTTTCTATGATTCTCCATGTGTGTGAAAAATGCCTAGGAGGTTGCAGAAATATTCGGTGTAACTCTAACTCTGAACAAGTTTACATACATCAAAATACTTGGACATTGTGTGGAAACATCTTCAGGAAAAGCTATTTTGAAAATAGTCTCTTTGCAATTCTCTATTTCTCAGCTCGCGTAATATAATAACCGGTTTTGGCGAAACTCTTGTACCTTTCTTCATATACATTTTAAGAATTGTATTATAAATATGAACTTTTGTGAAGAGCGAAAAACAGTAAAATCTGGTTTTATTAACTATTAAAAGCGAAGATTTTTTAGTAAAATTAAAAAAATAATCCTATAGTAGTCCTTTTGTTGAACTGTTGGACTGCATATACTTTTTATCTTCGTTTTGTTTTGTGTAAGGTATAATATTTTCCATATCATTTGATTTATGTGATAGGTCAGTTCTAAGGCCAAGAATGTAGGTGTAGAAATATTGGCACAATATAAACGTCACACTTAATACTGCTCCATGCAAATCTAAGTCTATAAGTTTAAAACCTGTAAAATAATTAACTACGGGAATAAAGTGACAATAAATGAAACTGTTAACATTTAAATCTAAAACATAAAGCGACGTCTAAAAAAGATTCGTACAGCTTTTTGACTAAATAGGAATTTGCTAGCAATAAAGTTTAATCTAGATGAACATTAAATACCCTTTAACAAATTAAATTTTCCCAAATATTTCAGTTTCCTGCACGATGTAACGGAGAGGAATAAATTAGTAAGACTAAATGGAGATGGTTCAATTACATACGGAATGCGTTTTACGACAACATTGGCTTGCATGATGGATCTTCATTATTACCCTCTGGATTCACAGAATTGCACCGTGGAAATTGAAAGTTGTAAGTAGACAAAGTCATATTCCATGTACAATAATTACAAATATTAAATATAATACTTGCAATATATGTACTAGGTTGTTAAAAAAATTTGTTTTCTTCAAACACTCCAATGGAATATAAAAATAAACATTACAAATATTGTTTATTTAAAATTAGTTTTCGGGGTCTCTGTATGCGGTTTTTGAGGGGCCCGGATTTTTTCTGAATTTTTGAAATTCTGAAAAGTTGATGATGCATATGTAAATTTTGATTGCATTTGCATTGGTTAAAGCAAGAGAGGCATACTTGCAAATAATAAGAGGCAATATATATAGACTTTTTATGTAGAAAATCGTAATTTTTATTTCTGCAATGATGACGATCAAGTTAATTTCTATCGAGATTAATATTCTATCTTAAAGAATATCACCCCCCGCTCGTCGAAACGTCGAAATTTTAACCGAGATGAAAATGCTGTAAGGAATACCAACCCCCTGGTCTTCGAACTTTCAACCGAGATAAATATTGTATAGTAAGAAGATGCCACCCCTCGCTTTTCGAAATTATGCCTAGGAGCGCGGGGTCCGTATGCACTACCCCCGGGCCCCGATTTTCTCTCGACGGCCCTGCTTGGAGCAGTTAGGAGGTAAACATACTAAAAGTCTCCGAGCCTACTAGGTAAGCGGAGTGCAAGGTGGCACATATAATCTCTCTTTTTTGTCTTTCGTTTATATGTCGAAAACAATACATCGTAGCGAAAAGTTTATTCTATACAAAAAGAAAGCTGACAACTTCTATAATATTATCTCTATATATTTTTTTGCTTTTCTAATAGCTTTCGAGCTGTCCAGCAGTGAAAAGTGCAAATTTTCGAAAATCGCTTTTTACCTCACGCTTTTTGACAAACTTTGCCTTCTAGCGCGTCAGCCAGCCCTTAGGTTTATAGCAATGTCAAAATTTGCCTAAAAACATCAAATTGCTATAACATTTGATCATTTGAAGATAAAATAATAAATAATAACTCGTCATTATAAACACACTTTAATACTTCGCAACTTTTACTGTGAGGGCATTGCTGTAAAACTAAGGGCGGGGAGAGAAAAGCCTTTTAAAAAAAAATGCACATATCGCTAGCGGGTATCTTGAAAATTATTGGGAATAGAAAAAAGTTAATAACGACAATATTGCAGAAAATCTTATTAGCTATAATAATCTTCTCAATGCGGTACACTGATTTCGAGATATAAGTGAAAAACCAAAAAAAGTGATCTACTTGTCCCTCAACACCATGCTTCCTCATAGATCCGGAGACTCTTAGTATGTTTACCACCAATCCCATCTCTGAAGTCAAAAATTCTCTTCCCGATCATGTCTTCTACACTCACTGCACTGATTAGACCATATACATCGTACCACTTTTTTGTACAACTCATCTGTGCAACTACCTGGTTTTGATAGCAAACACCAGCTAAGAATTTAAGTGTCAGCTAAAGAAAATTCGACCAAAGCAGGTCGAAATTACGTAATGTTTAAGTTCACTTGGTGGAAGTCGCTATGGTACCTATCAGATACAGGCCATCAATTATTGGTAAAAATAAAGCTCTAATAAGTTATGTAAATTATTTTTGTTACTATTTTTACCTAATAATAGATAGTGTACATTAAAACACAGTAATTAAGTGGTAGGGCCTTAATAACCTAATAGGGTAAATAGGTAGAAAGTGACCTATTCAGAAAAAAATGGTAAACTTAATAAGGAGACTTTTGTCACCTAATAAGTAATATGATTGATAAATAACTTATTTAGCAATGTTGGTTAAGTTATCATTAGACTCTAATAGAAGGTATAGGTGAAATATATTGAAATGACTAAATATGTAATCATATTTCTTAAACAAGACTTCTTGGGTATCTAATAAGGATCCTAGAAGTCCTTAAATTTCCATCAAAAGGTCGAAATGGCATCATGTTACTTATTAAGTAATATAGGCAGAGAGCAACCATATTTATTTAAAAATGGAATGGCGAAAACTCGCCATGAAAATGTAAACTTTGTTTGTGAAAATATTTTAATTCATAGGTAATCGTTAAACATATTGATAATTATTAAATTTTAAATTATAACAAAATGGGTTACGAAAAATATACAAAAATGAAAACTGAAAAATTAAATTGTCACAATTTATATTAATATATTATATATATTTATAATAATTGTGTTTTTAAGGAGGGGTTTTGTAACATTTCAAGGTACCATATATAATATTAACAGAAAAAAAAAATTCCCACGTAAATTCACGCGAGTCGTGCATAAGAAACGCGCCGCAAACAACACAACTTGTCATATAAAATTATGTATCTTGTAATATGAACCATTTTGTCATGTTTATGTTATATTTTTGACCAAACAGAATTTTGAAGGCAAATAAAAGGTGTGCATGGTGTGAAATAAGTAATCTACGACGTTGATTTATCATATTCTCGACATCTCGACCTAATCTAATAGGTCAAATATACCTGTTTAACTTATTTGGCACGTTAATACGACATGTCAAAAAACACCATTTAGGTTGTATCGAAATAGAATTTATCGGTTATTTTTCATAAAATACTTATTAAAGAATAACGCTACGAATTAATTAAATTGCCAGAATAATCATTTGTTTTGAATGAAAAATAGTATGTAAAAATATTTTTCGATTAAATACTGTGGGATAAATTAAATATGATTTTCTTGCCCAATTACTTATAATTGTATTTTTTAAGGTTATTTATGATTCGATTTTAATTTTGAAAAATCCATTGTAAAGGCAATTCATATCTTTATTATATAAAATTAAAAGTATACAGGGTGCCATTTGAAATAACAAAGTAAGTAGTACTTCTGGTTAAACCGGGAGTATATCTTTCGATTCTATTGAGTCACAAAATGTATTTTTATGCCAAGTACCCTAGTTTCTAATTTCTATTTAGAAAAATAAAGAAAAAGTGGGGATATACACAATCTTGTGGGCACCCGGTATATTGTACATACTAATACAAAATAATATTTATCAACGCCAAGAGTTTTAGAAAACCACGGCTTACAGTGGAGAGATGTAGTTCTAGTCAATAGTCTGTTACCTTAATATTATCAAATAAAACCAGAAATTATATTATCCTTGATTAAGTTAATTTTTAGATTACAATTAAAAAATATACAAAATTCGCTACCATGCAAACTTAGAAATGAATGTAGTTATAATGAAGAAAATTCACATATACATATCTCCTCCCCCTACCGCCAGATTACCAAACAACTCTGAAAACCGCACACCCCTCGTCCCCACATGTCTATATTACTCGCTATCATCTACAAAGTCATCTTTGTATATTTTTGTTTTTTGTCACCTTTGAAAACCATATACTCACTTGCCAACCCTACACACAAAATTATCTTTTACCCGAAGTATCTCGGAAAACTTAATTTTCGCGCTGCGTCCAACGGTTGGGATCTAACATTTGTTACACTTAAAACGTTTATACCTCCCTATACACACATGGCATGTACTGCGTGTAGCTTCTACGGTTCCCCTATCGGATTATACATATTTTCCTAACAACTAGCGTCACACTACCGATTTCTAAAGCATTTCCAATGTTAAAATTGATTACATAATAAAAATCTTATTTTCCACCTAAATATTTTTGTGTCTAGACTATCTTACATCTTCATATTTTATCTGTTAATAGATGGCTACACTGTGATGGATGTGGTAATGTACTGGAAAGCTACACCGGTGCGTGGAGTGGAAGAAGCGGAATTGCCCCAATTCACTATTATTGGTTACGAGACGAATGATAGAAAGGAACGTCTCGCTACAGGAATCTACCAAAGATTATCGCTATCTTTTAAGCTTCAGAGGAACATAGGATATTTCGTTTTTCAGACTTATTTACCGAGTATACTTATCGTTATGTTGTCGTGGGTTTCTTTTTGGATAAATCACGAGGCGACGAGCGCCAGGGTAGCATTAGGTAATGTATCTTTTATACACCAAGAGATAAAAATTAGTTAGAATATTGTCTCACAATTTAATAAAAAATCTCCAAAATTTAACATGACATTAACGAAATTTTTTGACAAAACAAACCAAGAAAATGAATTTACAATGATTAACTGCTGCTACTTTATTTGACCAGATACTGAAATAATTAAAAAATAGTGATATAATAATATGGCATGCAGCAAAATTAGTCTATAAATAAATAGAATTATATAAAACTAGTAGAGAACCGAGCCGTCTGAAAAACGCTTGCAAAAAGAGGATCACTCGAGGACATAAAGAAAATGAAAATGGCTTCCCATAGAAAATGACCTGCCACATTCGAATTTTGAGTTCGCGTTAAGATTCAGAATTACGAACACCCCCTAAAAGTCAATTTTACCCCAAAATCGAAAAATCGAAAATATTCATTTTTTAATACTTCTCAAGTCGTATCTTCGTTATTAAAAAAGTTATCGAGCTAATTTTTATTGCTAATGATTGTATTCCATTGTCTTTCGTTCTGAAGGAAATTACGTTTATAAATCGTTGTCGGTTTTGTGTAGTGATATTTTCAGTCATCGAGGAACGATTGTTATTTGTTGTAAAAAGAAGTCAGCGACAAAATTTCTCCAAGAATACCATAATGGTTTTTAATGAAGAAACTGTGTCTCCATCTTCAGGGTAAAAAAAGTTATAGTAAGTTAAACCCAAACGTCTTTTGCGCGCTCTCTGTTTTTCTTGGCGCCGTATTAAACGCTTGGCATTGCACGTTACTATATTTTAATAAAATTGATCAATAAACAAAACAGTTATTAATTATTTAAATTTAAAAATATATGTTTTGCAAGTAAACAAAAAATGTATAAAACTAATATTATTTGCAAATAACTGCGAAGACTATTCTATAGAATGTGCAACAATTATAAAAAGTGCAATAAATCGGCGAAGAGTATAATGTTTAGCTTGTTTATATTACAATGAAATCTGCGGAACACACGTAGTTTGATAATTTCGTACCAACTCGCGAAATAATAAGTACTTTATCGTGAAACTGTTTAATTTTATGTGCAATATCGTCACCACTAGAATATTTAGCACTCTATATAACACCATGTACATTTGCTTCAGTATGAAAAAGTGTTCTAATTTCGTTTTTGGCAAATAAAGCTTCTTCGAGATGCGGTAGAACATTTTCTTACTTTTTATTGGGTATTTTGCCACTGAAAAATATTTAAAAATTTTAATGAAAAAACCTCTGCGCCAAACGGATCAGACAGAGGTTGGTTCTTGAGTACTTGACTATTTCAAAAAGTCTCACACCTAAAAATATATAAACTAGAACAATGTTATGAACTAAAAACTGAAAATCAAAGCTATAGGTAGTTAACGTTTCGGAAGAGAATCTACTTCCGTTCTCAAAACTTTTTTTTCCGTCAACCATGACAGTTCTTTGTTTATGTATTTCCATAGTCACGTGAGACATTAAATTATATTTATCTTATTTTTACTTACTTCGTCTCTAAGGATGGGCAACCAACTAGTACAAAAATCTATTGAATAATTAGAAACGCATCTATCCTCGTTTAATAAAATAATCGCGGATTCTTTAAGTTTTCTTTTAGTTCCGTTGCTCTCTTTTTCCAAAATCTTCGCCGAGTCCCATTTAATTCTATGATTATTATCCCACGCGTGTTCACAAATTTTGGATTTTTCAAATTCTCCCCTTCTAGCGTAATTTCTATGTTCACCGAGCCTTACTTTGAAAGGTCTAGATGATTCACCTACGTAATGTTTTCCGCACTCACACGGAACACTATAAATACAATTTTTTGAACTTTGAACAATATTTGGAGGTTTGGTTCTTGATAAAACCGATCTTAGCGTGGAGCCCGTTTGAAAAACAAGAACCAAACCTCCAAATATTGTTCAAAGTTCAAAAAATTGTATTTATAGTGTTCCGTGTGAGTGCGGAAAACATTACGTAGGTGAATCATCTAGACCTTTCAAAGTAAGGCTCGGTGAACATAGAAATTACGCTAGAAGGGGAGAATTTGAAAAATCCAAAATTTGTGAACACGCGTGGGATAATAATCATAGAATTAAATGGGACTCGGCGAAGATTTTGGAAAAAGAGAGCAACGGAAAAATTTTGTTATGCACAAAGTGTGGTACTTAAAGTCTTTGCTATCATGTTCACACAACTACTGCCTCCAAAACCTTGAATTCTGTGTAATATTTCACTATTATTAATTTCTTTGCATTTTCCAAATTTAACTGTCTATTAAATGAAACCAAGTTTGTAAGTTTTCTCTTGCCTTTCTGAATAAGTTTTTGGGCAGCAGATAAAACAATTTGTTGTTAAAATTGCCGTTGTCTCTGATCTTCTTATTTTTGGAATTTGACCGTCTTCGGGGCGCGAACTTTTGTTATAGTAGAAATCTTGAATAAAATTTTCTACTATACAAAGCCCACAATCGAGACTTGTAGGAAATGTAATTAAAAGATACATTTTTTTTTTAAATAGCAATAAAAAGTAATAACCTACCAAATTGTTCCATTTCGTTTATAATTTTCTATGAGCAAACCAAGCTAAATTAACTAATACAAATAAATTTCGTAAAAACGAATTGTTAAATAAATAAGTTAACCATTATTATATACTCTTCGCCCATTTACTGCACTTTTTATATGTTGCACATTCTATAGGATCCTATTCGCAGTGTTTCTTGCAAATAATATTAGTTTTATATAGTTCTTGTGCAATTGCAAAACTTAAAAACGATTTTTTTAAACTTAAATAATTAATAACTTTTTCATTTATTCTTCGATTTTGTTCAAAATAATTAGGGTTCTTCCTCTAGCTAACACTAACTTATTTTCCAAATTTCTATACAATCGGACTTTCCGTTCTCGAGTTGTCGTTCGTACAAAAACGTACACACAGACGAACATTTTGAAAGTTGTTCAGAAATCGATCACCAACACAGTGATATGAAAATTTTGTCTCTACGAGCGATATTATACCTGTTTTGGAAATGTGCCGATCAAATGCGTGTGCGCAGATAACACATTCTCTTTAACGACGAAGTTCTCGAAAACTAAACAGAATTTGAAACACGTGTTTTAGTAAAAAAACTTCTTTGATTCATTGGTTACAATTTTGTCGTTATAGTACCTAGTTATCTTTAATAATAATAAAGTTAACGAGCGACTACATATTATGCTGCAAATTACAGAAAGCTATGGTATTTCTTTTTTCCTTTATTAATAGGGTATTAACTACCTTAAATGTTTAAACTTTGGTCATTTCAACGTGATTAGAAGTATGTGAGTATTACCCGTTTAAATTTAAGATTAATAAACGTACTGATAAAAAAATATGACAAGTTAAAATACTTCCCTTCGGTATGCGAGGGAAGTAAAAATAGTACCAAAAAATTTCAAATTAAAAATAAAGACAAAAACTCCACATATCACTGATTTCACAATTAAAAACTAATTCGCGACTAAAAAATTCGCATGCAGCAGGTCACTTTACATAAGTTCCAATCTTCAGTATCTTTATGTCCTCGATACAAGGTACGAAATTCGGATGCCTCGGTTCCCTACTAAATAGTACACATTCTTTAAAAGGGTACGTTATGTATTTAATTCTTATTTTTAAATTATCACTTCCTCCTTCATTCGATTAAAACATTTTATGAATCTCACTGCCAAGTAATTCATTAAGTATTGCAAAAAAGTGTCTTTTTTCGACGCATCTGAGGATTTCTATGTTTTTTGGTTCGCAGAAACCGAATATGATCTTAGTTTTGCCTCATAGAGCCACCATTCCTCCCTTGAAATTACATTTTTTTGTGAAAAACTGGGCGGTTTTCAAACGATTTAGAAACAAGGTTGACTTAGGAATATTTATGCCTACTAATACTGTTATTATCTTGAACGAGGTGGGAAGTACAAACATAATTGAGTAAATCTTCATGAATTCCTTTATTCAAACTGTATAGATGAAAAGAGATATAAAAAAACACATTGCAAGGAATCAATGGCAGACGAAGTGCCCACAACATATTCTTTTACTCTTGTTATTCAAACGATTTGAAGTAAGACAATATTATTAAAGGAAGATAATTCGTTATGAAATTCTACTGCTTCATATCGGTCATATCGGTCACAGAGAAAACTTGCAATCTGTGAAAATTGCGTTCGAATCACATTCACTTGCGTCATAATCTGCAAGAACAAAGTAAGGTGCAAATTATAGCCCATAATGCCAGAACTTAGAACTGACAAGTTTGCCAGAAGTATAATGTCACAAAGAATTTGACAGGCCAAATTTTTAATTTGATAATTGCGCACTCGCTTACGTTATATTCTGCTGCAAGAAAATGTTAAGCCAATACAAAGAAGTTAGTAGTAGTTCCAAGTCCTCAAGATCACAGGACCCTTAACAAGCTACCTTTAAACTGTCACCTTCTAGAATAAGAAATATTGAGTTAAATATTGAGTTTGTACTCAGTAAAGTTTATTAAAAACAAAACATTAAATTATTATAACTGGTTAATCCTTCTCATCTCCAGAGGATGGTGAAGAATAATAATTTCTTTCTTTGCTCATTTCATCACAGTTATTAAAGAAATTCAAGCGGTACCTACTAAACAGCTGTAACTATTTGACTTATAAAATACTTCAACTAATATCAAACGGCATATGATCACCATCGAACCATTCTGGATGGCACTTATTTCGTATCAATTTCCAGTCTCTCTCCTGAGGAGTTCTACTGATCAGAATTACAAAATAAGAGAAAATAATTTTAGGACTCGGTTGTTTATCCACATTGAGCTGAAGTAGTTTGTTCAACTGATTCTATTTCTCTTGCAGATCTGTAAGGCAATAGTTTGCCGCCACAGAAATTAGTCATTTTAGCCAAAAATAATTCTTTGTCCTTATTTGGCCGCTATACTTCATTAAATACAATAAGATTGGCCTTATTCACATTATCACAACCTTTATTTTCATACATTTGAATTACAGATGTTCCAATTTATGTTTGTGTTCACTTAATAAACATCATTCGTCAAGAATAGAATAGAATCCTAGGAAATGAATATTTTTTGCTAAGAGTTTAAAAAGTTTTGTTTTGCTTTAACAGAACAATACAGTGTAGAAATCGCATCTAGTAATCGCGTGAAAACCAGGAAATCTAGAATAATTATTCTCTTAAAACATTTTCTAATTGGGAACCGTTTTTACATCGTATAGGTAATTTATTAGGTAATCTGTTTTTACTGAAATCCAAGGTGAAGTATTAAAAGTAACAACATTTACTTGAAATGTTGCACCACATTCGATATGCAAAGGAGTTGTTCGTTTCATCACATTGATATCATAAGCAGTTGTCTTCAGAAATTGTTAGATTTTTGGTGGTTTTATTAGATAATATACACATATTGTTACAGGTTGAATTTCGCTCAGAATTATGTTATATAAATATTAAATTATGCAGGATTCAACTGTTTCAATACTGAATATTTATCTCTTGGTCGTACACTACTAGTCACAATATGTTACCTCGAGCAACTGGTTGCCTACTGTAATAGTTATAAACTGATCGACTTACAATTCAATTGATATACGATATGATACACACAAACAAGGAAACCACTACGCCGCTAAAAAGTAGTCCCGAGATAAAATATAAATTAGTTTATATCCTATATATACTTAACATATATTTGGGATCGGCTAGTCCCTAGATTTCTTGTAATAGTTGTATCAAGGGGATATGATAATATTTTGCTAGTCATTTTCTTTCGCTTATTTTTTTTTGTGGGTTAACCACTATATCTTTTACTAATTTCTCGAGTTCACTTTTATTTGAGGTGTTGAATGAATTAGATTAGGCTTTTTGAACTGTGGTAAATAATTATGGGGAATATTTTTTTGTGTTGGTGATTTTCTCGCAGTTGCCGTTTACTGGATTAAACTTGGCTTATACCAAATAAGCCAAGATAAATTTGGATGTTCAAAGAAGCCTTCTACAAGGGGTAGAAGTAATTAACTTTGTATTTTGTTCACTTAAGGTAATTTGGGTGTTATTTTCTTTCAGGGTTTTCATTTATATATATATTTTTTTGGTCTTAAGTATTATTTCCTCCATTTTGAATGTCTGTGTCCATCCGTTTCTTGGCACAATTTTATGGTTTGGTTTGCTTAGTATTATTGGGAGTAGTAGTTGTACCAAGCACAGCCTCTGGATTCTTTTTCACTGAGAGGAAGACCTTTACTACCAGCCGTGAAACTTGCTTGCTGACGATGCGATGCCCTAACCTTCTAGAGACCAACCTAGAGGAGATGCTTTTGGAAAACACGGGAACACAGCTAAGTGCTACAATAATTTAATGTTATTTTTATTTATTCTTACGAATTATACGAGAGACATTACAGAAAAATCTTATACGTATAATGTCCAATATTTTCACAAAATCAGATCAAACGTTATAAGAATATTTAATTTAGTTTTAAGTCATAGCATTTGTCGCCTATTGGAATAAGTTTATACTTTTTATTTAAAATTAAGAATTTCATTATAATTGATATACCTATTACTTGAAAACGGACGAATGTGATCACGTTCGGTCGGTAAAATTGTTTAAACAAACTTTGTTTATTATATCGTCTCTGTAGAACAATAAAATACAAATTCATGTTCAATTTGGAATATTTCTGTTTACATAAGTGATCTGATTGTAATATAATTTGGTATATCTATATGAATTAGTAAAACGTTTGCTTTTCAATATGTTTTTTTTGGTGTATCAACTAACATCCACCCAAGACGACCACTACGAAGGACAATTACTTTTCTTACCTGCTCCCCCGCCGACTGGCTGGCTGGAGTGCGTAGCTTCCATCGCCGCTCACTATAAACTATTTTTTTTTGTTACTGGCAGGCAATTGTGTGTGATGAATTTTTAATATAATATTCTTTTATTATCATTATTAGCAGTTGCACCTGCACATAACATTTATTGTTACTTCATCATTTTGTCGAGGCCTAGCTCCGGTTACACATTTACGAATAGATGCATATGTGTAGTGCGTATTAGCTAATAAAACTATCGAAAATCTACCAATTTCTGACGACAATAATACAGTTAGAATTTTTATTACTTTATTATTCGTATCTATAATAGGTGTGATTATAGAACTTGGTTACCTTTGTTTATGGGCAAGGCACTGCTGTGAGGTTTTAGGAATAAATAGGCAGTGTTCATGTTGGTGGGTTTTGTGTTGTTGTCTTAATGTAGAAAAATAACTGTTTTGTACGAATTGTTTTTACCTATTATTGATATATCGTGAAGTTATTTTCTTATTATTATACTTCAACATGATGCTCATACATTGCTCAATATAAATTACGAATATATGTACTTCTTCTAAGGATTACTCAGTTAACAAAAATCTAATATAAAGTTTCATCATGTCAGAGAGCAACACTTAACTAAGTAAGCAAACCGTAATAAAACTTTTTGAGCTTGAGTCTAATATATCACTAAGGTAACTTCTCTGTCCTCTAGGCAGATCTATATGAGAGCTTGAGTTTATTTGTGAAGAACAACTTCTTCGTAAAGTCTTACTATGTACCATATGTTGTTAAATATCAAGTTAATTAGGGAAATCGAGGAAAGAAGAGAAAAACAAATAAATGTGTAAGAATATCCGCGAAATTTTCACATTATTATAAATTTGCTTATTTGCAAATAAAATAAACAATATCAGAGAATAAAAAAAAAGATAAAGAAATAGACATACACACAAAAAAAACAGAAAATAAATAGACATATGAAAACAAAAAGATTTACAAAAGGACAATAGTTGGAAAAAACAAAAAAATAAATATTTCTTGACAGTTAAGTAATTAGTTAAAAAATGTAATAATAACTAATAAATTCTAGAGACAAACATCTATTTTTGTAGTCACTTCTCCCCAGTCAACTATAAAAGTCGGTATTCACTGTGTTAATAGCTATAATCGTTTAAAAGTTATTAATTATTTATTATTGTGCAACGTTTTTGATAATTCAGAAATAATAATGTAGATATTATTACACTTAAAACAAATGATCAGAAACAATTTCGTACTTACTTGTAAAAACCGATAAAACTATTACTTTTTTTTGTTAATTTTCCATCGCTTGGCATGGCAAACGGTGCCTTTGTGTCTAAATTAGGTGAGGTACGGTACCGGCTTCAGTGGCGAGATCTCGATCGGCGAAGTTAAAACACGCGAAGCGAATTCGTCACTTAGATGGGTCTTATTTCGTCATCCTGGTGACGTAGTAGAGTAGCATTAGCTAAACTTCAGCAGAATATTAAAATAAATGTAACGTAAAAAAAAACTTACGACTTCATGTTGCACAATGGCATCATGTTGCACAAGACCGATGACGCCACACTTTAAAATAGCCAATTTTAAACTGTGCCGTTTGATATGTTTGCCTAGCATTTATTTTACGTGAGTTTTATCCCAAAAGGCAACTTTTGGCATCCCAGCCGATTCCATAAAGAAAGAAAAGTCAGATCGTTCCACCCTACTGCACACCACGGAAAAGTAATTAAAAAACAAGCCATAAGTTCTCTCTGCTTTACTAGACGGCGTAACAATTTAATAGTCCTTCTATAGTAGAGACATTTTACACCAATAATTTTCAGGTATAACGACGGTACTTACCATGACTACCATCAGCACAGGAGTGAGGAGTTCCTTACCCAGAATCAGTTACGTGAAAGCAATTGACATTTACTTGGTTATGTGTTTCGTTTTTGTGTTTGCCGCCCTCTTAGAATACGCTGCAGTAAACTATACTTATTGGGGTGCACGAGCTAAGAAAAAGAGCAAGAAAACTAAAGAATCAGATGAAAGTAAACATGGTAAGGATGTTTTTCAAAATGTAATTTATGAGTTAAAATGTCCTATATTCATCGCATAATTCAGTTCCAAAATTTCGAGAAGATTCAAGGTAAAAATTATTTTTAGGATTTTACAAACAGTAGAAAAGGTAATCTATGAAAAATTAGAATGGAAAATCTGTCTATGAAAATATTAATTACCAATCTTTGCATTGATCAAATGGTCACCTACATTCTGGTTATATTAGATATAAAAAATTCTACAATTAATTTATTGAAATATTCTTCCTCCTCGTTATGGTTTCTTCAAGGGAACATAAAGCTACCCTCAAGACAATTCAATCATGAATATAGAAAAAAGCTTAAAAAAATTTCATAAAAAATAAAGTTGCAATTTGTTGTTAAAAATTTGACAGTTAAAAATAAATAGAAATAGTTCTTTGTATATTAAGTTAGGAAAAGCGAGATTTTTCAATTCTAGGTATGTGTTTATTGAGGTGCATCAAAAGCGTACTGTGAATGGAAAAATCTAATTTTCCTAACGAATTACACACACATTTTTTTTCCTAAGCTAAGGATCCATGCATATACAAAAGTGTCTAGATCATTTTTAAAAGTGAATTATTAGTTATTAGTAGAAACATATTCTTTATAGGATTTTGCAAACAGCGGAAAAAAACTATTCTATGAGAACTAAAAGAAAAACTATATGTAAAATATATTAATGAAATCTATACATTCTTTCGATAATCTAACTTTTGGTAATGCTAGCAAATCAAAATCCTAAAATAAATTTGTCCAGTTTCTTATTTGACATTCTCATTATAACACTAGCATCCAACATAGGCTAAGCAGATTAAACTAAAATCTACATGATCCCCTACGGTATGAGGATTCAGTTGAAAATGAGAACAAAGTTCTAAAATGAATTTATTTACCTACCTTGTCTAAAAAAAAATGTTTCATTCTAATGGATTACTTTTTCATTAAATCTCTCATTCAGTTTTTTGGAACGTTTTTCGCCCTTATTCTGAACGCATCAGAAAGGAACAAGCCACTCATAACGATGTCTCATGCAAAACGAAGCCAATATTCATGAATAAGCATGAAATACTTATATTTGACATTGACTGATAAAAAATAACAGATCTTCACCTAATAAGAAATTGGACAAATTTATTTTAGGATTTTGATTTGCTAGCATAACCAGAAGTCAGGTTATCGAAAGAATGCAGAGATTTTATTAATATTTTTTGCATATAGTTTTTCTTTTAGTTCTCATAGATAGTTTTTTCAGATGATTGCAAAATCCTGTAAAGAATATGTTTCATGTCTAGATCATATCTCTAGATCTAATATCCTAGATCGAATATTCGGTGTCATGGCACCGTTCTCGCAATTTGGTAGACCATTGTCTGAACATATTAATTTCAACGTGTTTAGACACGATCTAGGTGTACCGGCAAACTGGAAATTTATTGCTAGAGTGACCAGCGAGAAGTACAGTTATTTAGATTCAGCGCTGTATATTTAAGGCTTATTGTTAATTTACTGTAGGTGTTAAATACCGGCTGAAATTGCAGCACGCATTACTGTATTTTGTCAATCTGTTTTTGGTTTAACTTTTTCGACAAGAAATTATAAATCTGAGTTAGACATTCGAAGAAAATTTTTATAGTATTCTGGGTCTTAGAAGTCCGGGATTTTCTTCATTTGTTTTCTTTTCACAATAAAATGAATAATCACTGCAGCCTGAACTGAAACGACGTCTTCTTCTTGATGCGATCGAAAACTATTTAGCTAAGATACACGGAGACACAAAGGGGTTGAGAGTTGCGTCTAGAACTCTTTAGATTTCACTACAGCGTGTTAACTTTTTCTCTTTTCAATTCTTTGGGACTTCTTGCCATATGCATTTTTTTCTTTTTAAGCGGTGCTCGAGGAATCTACAAAATATCACAATTAACCAGTATAGTAGAGTGCTCGCGTTGACAAAAGTCGCTTAGTTTTCGATCCCGTTGGCACTTTTAGAGTAAAATGTATGACCTTGTCAGATATGTTACTTATGCCCTGTGGATTACGAATCCACTTGTCGTCAAAGAATCGTCATGAATATAAGGGCGCAAATCAAAATTTTCTAATTAACTACACCACGCGATAGAGTCAATCCTGAAGCGTATTTTATCCAAAAATCATTAAATTCTCTGTAGAATTTCTATTTTTAAAATAAATAAGAAAACGAACTTTTGCATAGGCTTATATGGCAGTAAAAATCAAAAATCCTCATTTTCTCTGTTCGACTACGGCTGAAAATTAATTATTTTTCGTCTACTTTTCCATTCCCACGACGATATCTCCCAAACTATTATATTTATCAAAAAAATATATTCTTTATAAAATATTTGCCATATATTCCAGATTACAATGGTTTTTAAATCAGATTTTTTGAGAATTTAATAAGAAAAATATTTAATAATGTGTAGCGTGATATCAATTTTCGAAGCTTATCAGCGGCATGCGTTCGTTGCAAATTCTCGCTCTCCCACTCTTTAAAACTGTTTCAACACACCCCACTTCGCACCCGCTCTGGCCTACCGTTGGATAGATTGGCACATAGTAGCTCTCGTGGTTCATAATATTTTGAAATTTATATCTTGAAAATGATTATTACTACGAAATAAATGTAAGTAGTATATTTGTAGAATATTAATTCAGTGTTACATGGACTTAAATAAAAATTATGTCCTGCCTAAAATTATTGTGTAATAGATTAACACATTATAAAAAACTCCCTATATTTCACTGTTTGCAAGATACTTTCAGCTGGTATGTATTTTAAATTTTCTACCATATAGCTAACTGATGTATATGCTTTTTAGAAGAAATTAAAATGAAAAGTACTACTGATAGCACAAGTTCTGAAAGTGAGATTGAGAAAAATATAATTGAATGTAAACCAGATTCGTAACATATTAGCTTAATTTGTATGAAACCGGGCCCTGTAATCAAAGGTTTTGAGAAATCGTTTGCAACATTTACTGATTGTTTAGAAATCTATGAAAAAATAAGTAACCAAGAAGAAGATGATCTATATCCCAGCATTACGTCATTCAAAAAACAAACAATTTTGACTGGTTTGGCACCGAAATTGCTACACATAAGAACATATTTAAGAACATAAATAGAGAAAGAAATTGAAAAGAGTTCAGATGGATCCAATGCCTGTCCATCAACTTTTTCCTATGTGTATTTTCGTAAAATAATTTTTTTAAATAGAGAAATGTGCTTTTGTCAGAAGTACAACAATAAAGTTTTCTCAAATAATGACCACGGAACCAGAAAGAAAAGTAAGACTACTAGCCCACCAGAATCCCATAATTTTCGAAAAAAATTGTGCTAACGATTTAATACCTATAGAAATTGAATGTCATATTTCATGTTTCTAAAGTCGCTATATAAAATGCAGCGGTCTATCTAAGAAATAAAAATAAAAGTGGAAAACGGACAGACAACGAACGGAGGGAGTTCTACTAAAATATGTAAAATTCTTGAGAAACGGTTTTTAAAGCAAAAAGGGTATGGTATGTCGTCAATTTATGATGAGAAGTATCTAGAATGGATAGATATAGGTCTAAAAGAGAGATCAGTAGACTACTTATAAATACATTTACCGGCAAAGGATTCAAAATTGTTAAATCTACAAAGAGAAACGAAAAATATGTTAATTCAGAAAACGAGGCATGAAACTTTGCATTTTCTATTGTGACTTTGGAAATATTAAACATGATATTTAGTTTCTATAGCATTTAAATCGTTAGCACAAATTCTTTAGAAAATTATGGGATTTTGGTGGGCTAATAGTCTTATTTTTCTTTCTGTGTTCCTGGTCATTACTTGAGAAAGCTATTTTATTGAAAAAAAAATCATTTTACGCAAGGACACGCCTGAAGAAGATATTGGACATGCACTCCATCCACCTGAACTGTTTTTATTTTTTTTTCTCTTTCTCCATTTTTCTCCTTCAATGTTCCATATTTCTTTTGCCAGTAAAACTAGAACAGCAATTTCGGTGCCAAACCAAGCAGCCAAAATGATTTGTTTTTCGAAATCGCATAGTTCTAGAATATACATCATCTTCTCTTTGGTTAGGTACTTATTTTTTCACGGAGTTTTAAACAATCAATAAATATTGCAAACGATTTATCAAAACCTTTGTTTACAGGGCCCGGTTTCATACAATTTAAGCATAATATTTTACGAATCTATTTTTCTTTGAATTTTATTTTTGTCTCAATCTCACTTTCCGAACTTGCGCTATCAGTAGTACTTTCCATTTTCATTTCTTCTTCAGTTACCTATATGGTAGAAAATTTAAAATACATACCAGCTGAAAGTATCTTGCAAACAGTGAACTATAGGGAGTTTTTTATAATGTGTTAATCTATTACACAATAATTTTAGGTAGGCCATAATTTTTATGTAAGTCCATGTAACACTGAATTAATATTCGACAAATATACTGACATTTATTTCGTAGTAATAATCATTTTCAAGATATAAATTTCAAAATATTATGAACCACGAGAGCTAATATGCGCCAATCTACCTAACGGTAGGCCAGAGCGGGTGCGAAGTGGGGTGTGTTGAAACAGTTTTAAAGAGTGGGAGAGCGAGAATCTTTAACGAACGCATGCCGCTGATAAGATTCGAAAATTGATATCACGCTACACATTATTAAATATCATGGTTATTAAATTCTCAAAAAATCTGATTTAAAAACCATTGTAATCTGGAATATAAGGCAAATATTTTATAAAGAATGTATTTTTTTGATAAATATAATAGTTTGGGAGATATCGTCGTGGGAATGGAAAAGTAGACGAAAATTAATTAATTTTCAGCCGTAGTCGAACAGAGAAAATGAGGATTTTTGATTTTTACTGCCATATAAGCCTATGTAAAAGTTCGTTTCTTTATTTATTTTAAAAATAGAAATTCTACAGAGAATATAATGATTTTTGGATAAAATACGCTTCATGATTGACTCTATCGCGTGGTGTGGTTAGTTAGAAAATTTTGATTTGTGCCCTTATATTCGTTACGATTTTTTGACGACAAGTGGATTCATAATCTACAGGACATAAGTAACATATCTGGTAAGGTCATATATTTTACTCTAAAAGTGCCAACGGGGGGAAAGATAGAAATTAATTTGCACTCTACTAGTATGTTACTGCTAAATGACCTCTATGCCTGTGACTTTGACTTCAAAGGATCAGTTAGAGGTTGCTTTTGTTTAATAAACAACACAAGTAAGTATAAAAACTTGAAATTAAATATTTCGCGGACGTTTTGGAAATGTAATATGTTTCCTTTTTCAAGGCTTCTTTTGAAAAAACTTTTTTGCTGTGTATGATAAATACACAGCTCTAAGAATGTTTATTATATTCAATATCCATTGATCTTACTATTTACATAGAACTGTTGATATAGTTAACAGTTTTTAAAATTTTTATACAATGTTGAGTTTGTGAAATTCTTCTGTACAGACATCCACGGAACAATTCGACACACATCTATTCTCATTTAATAATATTCTCGCGGATTCTTTAATTTCTCTTATTTTGCTATCTGCCTCTTTTGTTAAAATGTTTGCCGAGCACTGTACAACACTTGGAACACAATGTGAACACGCTGTAGAGTAATCTAGACACAACTCTAGACACCTTTGTGTCTCCGTGAATCTTTACCTTTTGATGTACGTATGTGTCTATACTGCAAAATAAATATCGTGTGGATACAACAGTAGAACAACACATAACAATTTGTAGAACAGTAGAGAAGTCTAGCAACTCTAGTCTACTGAGATGCTCTAGACCTTTCTCTATGCGCAAATTAGGCTCACAATGTGAACACACTGAAGAGTAATCTATAAACAACTCTCGACATTTTAGTGTCTACGGGTATCCGTACATTCATAACGAATCGAAAACTGTTAAGGTAAGCTAAGGACACAAGTAGACACGTGTGTCTAAATTACTCTACAATATGTTTACATTGTGACATTAATTTTTGAATAGAGATATGTGTTCTCAACTCAATAAAGTGAAGTTACTAGACTTCTCTATCATTGTATTCACGTGAAATCTATCTAGAAATGTATTTCAAATATTTGCATCACACAGATTTTATCTATTTCAACTTCTAGCATTTCTACAAATTGTTATGTGTTTTCTAATAAACCATGCCATTCTTTATCATGACCGTGGTAATTTCTTTTATATTGTGACACTTAATAAAGTAATTCAAGAAAATTTTCTTGAAAAAAAAAGCGATCTCTAAATATAATGAAATAAAATTTCAATCCTTCGCGTAATTGAATCTTATTAAGTACCTAACGTCGATTTTGGGATTGGTTAAAAATAGTATAGAGAAGTCTAGCAACTTAAAATCTCTCTATTCAAAAATTAGTGTCACAATGAGATCACACTAGACACAGGTGTCAGCATTTTAGTGTCTACGTGTATCCTTAGCTGTACTGTCAAAATTCTGAAAATCGAGTGGTATTTTGTCTATCCGGAAGTCATAATTAACAATATTAGACAGATTGGAATACCTGCTCGTAATTATGTAGCAAATGTTTATTATAAATAAATGTACTGATGATATTCATTTTCTTTACTTTTCAGCACCTGTTAAGAAAAACAGTACTTTTCCTAACTAAAATGGATTAGGAAACATTGTAGCTTTCAGTATCTATTTAGACAATTTTTTATACTATTTTTTTAATAGTAAAACATTATTTAAGAAAAAACAAAAAGGAAAATATGTATATGAGAATATTAATTTATAACCTTTACATCTCTTTGATAACCTACATTCTGGATCTACCATTAAAAAAATGTAAAATCATACTTACATCATCACTACTTATATTATATTTCTATATACCTAGGTTGCTAAATAAATAAGGAAAGAAAGTGCCTATATCAAAATTATTCTCCAATAAAAAAACAATCTTTATTTAGGGACCAAACCATCAAGCGAGCCATCATGTCTTAATAATGAAGATATAATTGAACTACAAGATGTCAGGATGAGCCCAATAGCGTCGATAAGAAATAGACACAACTCCAAAAATAATACTTGCGACTTAGACCCATCCAAATTCCCTCCAAGTTTTCGCATATCAAGGACTTCAGGGTATACTTATAATTATAGACCAACTCCTGGACTCAGATTCAGAGGAAATAAAGGTATATATCTAATATAGAATATTACTTTATTGAAAATCTATAGTTATCTATCATTACGCATATGAAAGAACTCAATCCTTTCCATATGAAGTGTACTTTTTGTATTGGTATTTGGGGGGTTGATCGTTTAAACCTGCAGAGCCTAAGATATCTTGAATTAGTAATAACATTGTTATATCTGCACGATTTGTCAATACCATATCTCTGTATTTATAATAACTGACATTAGATTGCATCTGAACATCTTAAATTTTGGAACTTTTAATAAACTTACCTTTATCACAACACATAACATGTATTTTATCCAACACAGACATAGAATACGGCTATGATGATTTTACATATGTAATGTGATGTATTACAAACTAGTGGGAGAATATTCAAAAGGTCACTAATGAAAGAATATAAAAAATTAATTATAAAGCAAAACACTCATTCTAAAAGTAACACTAATAATTTATGCTAATAATTAAGGATTGACACCCAAAAAGTGGAAAATATATTTAATTAGGAACATTGAAAAATAATAATAAAGTAGAAAATATATTTGATTCGAAACTTTGGAAATTAGGCTAGCTACCTTTTTGAAAAAAGAAAATTAGCTACAGGCAAGGACCAGCCGGAAAATTTAGTTAAGTTTAGTTATGATTAGGAGAAAACACAAAAATTAAACAGATAATGTGAAATTGTGGAATAGGGGTGCTGTTTAAGGGTTGAAAGTGGTTTCTTCTTTCATGCAAGTTATTTTTCAACCCAATCTCAGATTTTCCGAGAAAATAGCGGAAAACCGATTTTTCGGTTTTTTATTTTTCTTTTCTGGTAAAATAATTCAATTTACATGAAATTTTGTGAAAGTGTACTTTTTTGCATTGAAAAATCATGATTTTTTTTGGAATCTGGGAATCAAGTCGTTTCCGAGGTATTTACATTCTTTGAAAAAAAAAAAACACAAAATTTTCCACGAAAAACTTTATTCGTGTATTTTTCGATTTAGATATTCAATCAGGGTTCATTTTGGCCGTTGAAATGTCTACTTTAAAATGGTATAATGTTGATGGTTTATTTTTCACGAAACCGCTTAAAATTGGAAAAAAAAAACCAAAAAAATGACTTTTCAGATCACTAATTTTTCAATATTATGTATTATTTTTAGTTTTTTATTATTTATGTAAATAATGGATTAAATTTCAATTACAAAATTTCCTTCAATATAATATTACTAAAGCTGAATGAATTTAATTGAAGAAAGTGGGGAAAAACATTCTGAAACTTAAGTTTTTCATGGCAATGCACCGTACCATCCTGAAAGTCGTAAACTAGAGTTAAGATTCGCCGGCCTACTGTGCATTTTTATTAACGTATATTTTACTATTTTTTCGCTAAATGAATAGTATAACGATGAGTAATTTGTTTTAGGCATATTTGAATGAAATAATTTGAATATATAATTATTAAGCAGAACAATTCATTTATTGATATTTTTTTACAAATTTTGACTCGCTTCGTCTTCAGAAAAACATTGTTTTGCCATTTTTTTTAAATAAAAATTTACGAAAAATAATTAAATTCTAATGAATTTTAGATATTTTACATTGTGGTTGTGCTTCTTTTTTTATCAATAATACTTTTAAATTCCGAAGGATCTTCGAGATTGTTGACGTCTTCGAGCTCGTTAATTTCAATATCAAGAATATTTGCTGGCTCTTCATTAATAATCTCTTCCCAATCACTTACGTCTTCAAATATTTCTTTATCTCTATTTGAGCAGTTTTCATGACAATCACTGCATAAATTGCCGTGTTTTCGGCAGCCACATCTTTGTGTATTACAACCACTTTCACAGCTGCAGCTAATACTTTTACTCCAGCTCCATTGCTTAGCTTTCTTGCTATCGAGCTCGTTGTTCGAATAACCAATCCAAGTTTGCAATTGGTAATAAAATCTATAGGTGTGTGCAGCTGCTCCTTCAGTTGGTGGAAGTTTTTCCAATTTGAAAGTAGATTTGTTAGTTGCCAGTTGATAATGCTTAAATATTAATTAATTTAATGACACATCCATTTCTTTACTTTTGTAAATACCGGCTATAAGTTGAGATCCATTTTTTGCAATGGTTATTTGGTCTGCATCTTTAAAAAAAATGCTATGATTGATAAATTTTTGTTGCTCAATAATGATTTTACTATTATGTTTTTCCCTTTCCAGCAAAACCGGAAGTTCGCAACCCGAAAAGGAGTGCAGAAATGCTATTATATTTGTGTACGGTTCGTGTTTGAAACAATTAAATGTATAAAATGAATCCTTTTCGTTGCCTGATTCTGGTTTGTGGAAAATAATACTAAATAATAATACGAGATCATTTGAATTTAGATGATGCAGAAGTACAGTAAATCAGTATATTGACCCATGACGACGACAGTTTTATCATCCTGTTTTGCTAGTTCAGTTGCAGTATTTATAATTAATGCATCGGCGTCTACAATTTAGAATGCTACAAAGGGATACTAACTTAATATAATTAATTTAACTTGCTATTTTATGACGACAGCTGATTCTTGTTAATAAGCAGTTTTTCTGTTATATTTTTTTAATTAAAATACTCAATCACCACTCAACTAGATGACTCAATAGGTGCTAATGCAAAACGAGTTCGGCTGCTCTCTTGGCCCGGTTCCGCTTATCCCTCTCCCTGCGGCCACTTTAGGGGGGCCTTAACCTTTTATAAGTAATTATTCCAAGTGCTTCATATTGGAATATATGAATTTCCGAATTCACAATTTTGTAAATTTTTGTACCACGTTTATATGTATAACTTAAACGATTCTTTTTATTAATTTGTTATTTATTTGCAAGCTTCATGATAATTTCCGCAACTTTCTTCAATGAAATCCATCCAACTTTAGAAATATCACATTGAAGTAAATTCCGCCATTGAAATTTAATCCATTATTTATTAAATTGAAAATAATGTATAATATTGAAAAATTCGTGACCCGAAAGGTAATGTTTTTGGTTTTTGTTAATTTTAAGTGATTTTGTGAAAATTAAACCATCAATATTAGACAATTTTAAAGTAGACATTTCAATCGTTAAAATGAGCCCTGATAAAATATTTAAATCGAAGAAAACACCAATAATGTTTTCCGTGGCAGATTTCGTTTTTCTCTCCCAAAAACCGTAAATATCTCGGAAACTACTTGTTTACCAGATTTCAAAAACAGCATGCTTATTCAATGCAAAAAGGATACTTTCTCAAAATTCCATGTAAGTTGAGTTATTTCTACGAGAGAAAAAAATAAAAAACCAAAACATCTGTTTTCCACCATTTTCTCGGAAAATTTGAGGTTAGGTTGAAAAATACCTTATATAAAAGTTTTATATTTTTTTATTACCTACAATTTTTGTGGAAGATATTCCCTGCTAGGAGGTCACATCTCGCCGAAAATCGCAAAAAAACACTTTAAACCCCTAAACAGCACCCCCATTCCACAATTTCACATTATCTCATGTTAAATTTTTGTGTTTTCACTTCATTATAACCTTAACTAAATTTTTCGGCTGGTCCTTGCTAGTTGCTAATTTTTTTTTAGCATTCAAAATCCGCTTTGGCACCAGCCTAAATATGAAAACTTCACTTGCCTCTTTTCTAATTTCTTCCGGGACATACAAATTTTCATCCAGTTTTCACAACTAATGATTATTTTTTACCTTTATTTGTTGTTTATGTGTATAAACCAGTAAACAGTAAACAGCAATTAACACCATTGGAACCATTCTATATACAATGATTTTTACAAATATAATTTATTTGTTAAATGAATAGTCAAATTAAAAAAATGTTATTGAAATAAAATTTCATTAAAAGAAAGTGATGGATAAAATTTCTGTCTGTCTAATTGTACACTGATCACTTAAGAAAATGTGCCACTCAACCTAACGGGTTCGTGGTTAACTTTTTCTTGCCTGACTAGTACAATAAATAACTGTTATAGTCTAAGATCCGAATTAGAAACGACCTTCACCCATCTGTTTAATGGATGAAAAGTATTTTTTATCAAATTTAGTATGTTAAAAAATATGTCGCGAGTGGGTTGGCTAAAAAATTCCTGACCAGGTTATGATTAATTAAAAATTGAAAAATGACTTTTTATTTAACATTGCACTCATGAGTTTAACGAATAAATTTAATACTAATCGAAAGTATGAAGCCTATAGAATATGCAAACGTTGGGTTGTCTATTTTTTTTTCTGGCGTAACTATTGGGTTGGCAGGTATAAACAGGTATGTTGATACTTGTTATTTTCACCCATTTGTTTAATTAATAAATCTTATATCAAAATAAGCGCAATTTCATTGCGAACACGATGATATAAGGTTGTCTGCAAAAAGTCTGTTTTGAATGATGGTTGTCGAATTTTGAAAAGTGAAATTTTAATGCGAATGGAAACTTGCGATAAAAAGGTTCGAGCTAAGTATCTCGTGCGATAGAAGAGCACGCACTGGGTGAAAGAGAGGGCGCATGCTATTTGTTCATGCAATAGAGAAGGAGAGCGATACACCAGTAAATACTGAGCATTATTATTTTTGAGTAGTTAGTAACCTAAAATATCAACATTGAGAACATGTGACACTACGTACAGTTGTGATAAAAATTGTTAAAAAGTGATTTCTGTGTAACTCGGATGATTCCTTAATTGATTTTAACGATGAAACTTTTAAAAATTGTTCATTAGTTAACTCCACTGAACACATTATAAGCCACTTGTGCTGCCAATTTTGTGTTGCTATTGCTAGTTATGTAAGTCAATACAGAACATTAACTTGTTTAAACCGTTGTTAGCATTTTCTGATGGTATTTGCCAATAATTAGGACTCATTTTATGTCACTAAAACTAATATATTATGATAAACGATAAATCAAAAGTAAATAGTTTAATATTATTTTTTATGTGGTATGTACCAATAACTTTTCTCCTGTTTCAGCGAATCCTGTTCATAGACCCAAAGTTTTACATGCCATTAGGAAAGGGGCTCTAGTTTTAAAAGCTTCGATGCCTAAGATTAAGGACGTTAATGTTATCGATAAGTATTCGAGAATAGTGTTTCCAGTAACTTTTTTATTGTTCAACGTTGGATACTGGCTGTTCTACTTTTTTGAGTGATAGATGATAAGATTATTATGGATGTTATAGTGATAATATACTAAAATGAGCTTAAATGGATTATATTTATGTATAAAACAAATTGTGAAAAGAGTGAATCTAAATATTATTTAAATTCTAAATATCACCGTTATATAAGCAGGTACATTGGACTTAAAGAATGTGATGTAATTTAAGGGCATAAACTTAAAAAATTGGGATAGATTAATTATAAATTATCATCAATACTTATGTCTCGAATATTCTTACGGAAATAATATACAAGGGACTTATAAATACCTAAAGATACAATCAAATATGTTATGTTACTAAGATTGACAGTATTCGGTTTCGTATTTGAAATAAAAGTATTAGAGTAAATTTTTTTTAAAAACTTCATATTAAAGTATAAAAAACATTGTAGGTGAAAGTATTAATACATTAAGAGCTGACGCATTTTTTCTATCATATCTGATAATCTTCTTGCTTTTAGTGAAGATGAAAATTTATTTCAAGTAGAGTTGCGGATGGGCGGGTGATATGAGAAGAATAGAGACAAACTGGATGAACGCAGCACGTGATCGCAGACGACGGAATAGACTTCGGGAGGCCTATGTTCAGCAGTTGACGCAATTGGGCTGATTGATGATGATAATGATGATGATGATGAGAGTTGTGCTATACGTATACAAGGAGTCTTTATGGCAGCGGTAGGAGTTAAAAGTCGGAAATACAGAAATAACAAAAACGTATCTGATAAGTCATTAAAAATCATTTGTTATATTCAATATCCATAGATACATACTATTTATATAGAACTGTTGATATAGTTAGTAGTTTTTTTAGTTTTTATACTATGTTAAGTTTGTGAAGTTCTTCTTTTAACATTGGCAACCAAGTTGTACAGACATCGACGGAACAATTCGATACGCATCTATCCTCATTCAATAATATTATCGCGGATTCTTTAATTTTTCTTTTTTTTGCTATCTGCCTCTTTTATTAAAATTTTTTGCCGAGTCCCAGTTTATTGTATGTCCGTTCTCCCAATCGTGTTCGCAGATCTTGGACCTTTGAATTTCATATTTTCTGATATAAATTTGATGTTCTACCAATCTTACACTAAAATGTCTGGATGAGTCACCCACGTATTGTTTGATGCACTCACACGGAATACTATAAATGAAGTTTTTTGAATGTTGCTCGTGGTTCTTTGGTTTCGTCTTTGTCAGAATAGATCTTAAAGTGTTGTTTGTTGGAAATACTATCCTAATATCAAATCTATCACCGATGCGGCGCAACTTTTCGGATAATCCGCATACATAAGGAATTAACGCTGTGTAACGTTTCTCAGGTTTTTGTCGTACCTGATTGTTATTTTCAATATTTATCAAGGTTTTATCGACAAAACCCCCGGGGTATTGGTTATTTATAAGAACTTCCTTTATAAACAGCTTCTCATTGTTTAGTATTTCATCATTAGAAGAAATGATTTTGGCCCTATCATACAAATATTTTACAACACCCCTCTTAACGTGCATCGTCTGATTTGAGTTGAAATTTAAATATCTGTTGGTATGTGTTGGTTTCAATTGTACCATTTATTCTTTTAATTAAAACATTTAAACATGGTAATTCATTTCTAGTTTCCTTTTCTAAAGTGAATTTAATAGAAGGTTCTTTATTATTTAGATGTTCCAAAAAAGTATCTAGTAACTCAATGCCCCAATAGGCCAGATTGTAAAGATATAATCTACGTATCTCCACCAGATAACCGGTTTGTATGCACAATTTTGGACATTTCAGTCTGAAGATCCTCCATAAACATATTGCTTAATATCGGTGAAAATGGAGAACCCAATGCCATACCGAAATCCTGCTGATAGAAATCATTTACCAATTGAAAATAAGTTGTTTTTATACACATAGTTAAAAGTTCCATTATGGTATTTAGACTCAATTTAGTTCTAGCTTCGAAATTATTTTCATTTAACAATTTGTCTTTGATTATTTTTGAAGTTTTGTCTACTGGAACGTTAGTGAACAGACTAACTACGTCAAAACTAACCATCAGAAGTGTATTATGAATATTGTTTTCATAAACTTTTTCGATAAAATGTTTACTATTTTTTATATACGAGTCTCTCTCTCTTGGGCGAACGGACATAGAATAAACTGAAACTCGGCAAAAATTTTAATAAAAGAGGCAGATAGCAAAAAAAGAAAAATTAAAGAATCCGCAATAATATTATTGAATGAGGATAGATGCGTGTCGAATTGTTCCGTAGGTATCTGTACAACTTGGTTGCCAATGTTAAAAGAAGAACTTCACAAACTTAATATTGTATAAAAACTAAAAAACCGCTAACTATATCAACAGTTCTATGTTAATAGTAAGTATTTATGGACATTGAATATAACAAACATTCTTAGAGCTGTGTATTTATCATACACAGCAAAAAAGATTAAAAAAAGCCTTGAAAAAGGAAAGAGATTAGATTTTCGAAACGTCAGCGAAATATTTAATTTCATGTTTTTATACTTATTTGTGTTGTATTAAAAAAAAAGCAATCTCTCACTGATCCTTTGACGTAAAAGTCACAGGCGTAGAGGTTATTTACCAGTAACATACTGGTTAATTGTCATATTTTGTAGATTCCGCGAGCACCGCTTAAAAAGAGAAAATACATTTGGCAGGAAATCCCAAAGAATTGCAGAAGAAAAAAACATTAAGATAATGCCACAAATAACATTTAGACAATATATAGTTATTAGACCATTGAAAACTTAATCTCAATCGCTAGATATTTTCGCTCAGCAAAAAACTATCTACGGCCTCTTGAAGGGTAAAAATACCTCTAATAATATAGAAATGTAATGGTATTTCTCTTATATAAAATTGGCTTCTCTCCTATTAATTTCATTAATTTCCGTTAATTTTGTACCTCGGAACTCACGTACCATGAATGCATTTTGACGAAACTTTTCGATTGTATCTTTTATAAGCTATATTAAAAAGTTTATCAATTAAAAGCTGTCGCTATTTACTTGGGAGTGGTGCCTACCCCTTATGGATGGGTGGAGAAAGAGTAAAATAATAACCCACTGAACCAAAAATACTGCCAAATTGTAGGCGAAACAGGTAATGTATTGTTTTTCATGAAAATTTATAGTTTCCAAGTTATAACGACTCGAAGATTGATTAAAAAATTGCACATCAAGACTGTTTCACGTAAGTAACTACAAAAGTCTCTCACGTACTTAAAAAGTGATATAGTACAAAAACTAGATTATAAAGTGGCAAATATTTTGTCTTTATTTTATTTCTGTACAATGAATACTTCTAAAAATATTAAAATGGCGCTCGAGCGTTTATCAGTTGAGATATAACATTTAAATCTAAATTATGTCAGAAATAAGCAATATGGTGAAAAACTACATATAGCAGAAATTAAAGGTCTCGAAACTCCTTTTACATGGATTTCTTTTATATCTCTAAAAAATAACGAAGTTATGCACGAAACAATGAGTATTTTGTATTTTTATTCAAGAACAATTTAGGTTTTTCCTACTGCTGTTAGCCATAGAATAGAAATTTAAAGTCCCGCACGGCTTATATTAGGATATAATCTTCATATATGCTCTAATTTTAAGAGCTTTAACTTATCAGTTTTAGCCATATTTCCGAAACTATTACTTCTACAAACATATAAAAACAGCAAATGAAATCGGCTGTCCCAAGCAAAAACACAGTAATTGACAAATTTATAAAAATTGAGTTTTCTAAAGTATTGGACTTACTGTGTCCCAACACGTCTTGTGGAACACTTATAATTGATTAAATAGTGACCATTTAAGAGTTATTATGTGCACAAAACACAGTAAGTGACACTAAATGAGTAGCTGTACCGGAACAAAACACAGTATTAGCCAAATACCATTGGAAAACAGAGTAAGTACTTTGACATTACTGTGTTTTTGCATGGTCTGAGTAGTTACTTTGTTTTGAAAATGGTGGTTAGACCATCCCTTCCATAATTACTACCACTTACTGTGTCAAGTGCAATGATGGGCGGCATCCGATTCAGTTGTTTAAGAGACCTTCATTTCTATTTAAATACCTACGCGTGTCTCAATTGTCCATTTCCTACACCCAAACACACTTACTGTATATCTAATGTTTACTTTCTGAGTATCTACCAGTTAAAAATACACTAAATGCAGTTACTGTGTTTTGCATATAAATAAGTATGTATGTACAGATTGCGAAGCTACTTAAAAACAAACTACATGCTGCTAATCAAACATTTTTAAATATATTTTTACTCTGATAATGGAGAATGACAAATCAAGTCATTTACGAAACTTCTGTGAAAATATATGACAATATCTCTTCAAATGTTGTGAGGCTAACATAATTCATTAAAAATCAATTTTCCGAGTATTTAGCTCGACTACAATTACTGTGTTTCTACTTGGGACAGCCGAAATATCGCTTCATGGGCTATAATTTTGTGTATTGTCACATTTTTGCTTAATGACATGGTTTAGGAGTAATTTACAAAAAAAAGAAAACATTCCACTAAAATTACAAAATGTTTCTTTAATTTAAAGCATATTTTTAAAAATGAGTGCTTTAAAATACCAAAAACTCATAGTACCGCATATTAGTAAAAACCTATACAGATTTATTAACATTTTCAATCTATGGTCAATCACAACAGGAAAATCCTAAAGAGTGATCATAAAATTAATCTGTTTTTGCTTACGCCATAACTTCGCACCGAAAAAAGATAATTGAACCCTAAATGTCTTAAATTAAAGCTAATCTAAAATGTAGATGATGGCATTGTTTTATTTTTCAATATGGGGGTGGATTCCTACCCCTCTGACTGGGGGTTAAATTAAGTACAAATATTTTTCGCTGATTCTTTTTTTATGGAGGTTTTTAATACAATTATCACAAAGTTATTTTTCAGAGTAACTAAATTAAAATACTAAATAGTATTCTGCTGCATACCTAGAATTGAAGCATTACATTTCCTAATACTTCTGCACAAACACTACCCCTAACATGGTACAAAACTACCCTTTTATAGAAACCCAAAAATTGCAATAAAATACGAAAAAAAAACAATTTCTTCTGTCTTGAGAAAAAAACAACAAATTAGTGGAAAATATTTATACCCATAATAACCCTTTTAACCGCCTTTATGGGGCAGTAACCCCTATATTGAAAAACGAAAAGATCCCGTCATATATATTTTTGATAAGTTTTAATTTAAGATCTTTGGCTTTCAATTATTTTATTTCTGCTCAAAGTTATGACGTACGCTCTTTGTGTTTAAAAACTTACAAAGCATTCACTCATATCGCACATAACTTCGTTATTATTCAAGCAGTAGAAACAGAAAAAAATCATTTTAAAGTTATACTGACTGTTTCTGACATATCTGAGATTTAAACATATAATTTATTCTATCATATTTTTAGAACTCTTCGTGGCACAAAAATACACAAGAAAATAAGATATTTGTCATCTTGTTTTTTGTACTATTTCACTTTGTAGGTAAATGTAAGACTTTTCCAGTTATTTACGAGAAAGAGTCTCGAGGTACAAATTATTTAATGCTAAAATCACAACTTTCAAATGGTTATAACTTGAAAGATACAAATTTTCATGAAAAACTGTAAACCACCTTTTTCTCTTAGAATTCGATTCTACATGAGGTCTGATGGTTACCTTTGTTTCCACCCCTCCAGCAGGGGTGGGAACCGTCTCCAAGTAAAATGCGGCAATTTTGAATTGGTACACTTTTAAATATACCTAGATTTTATCAAAATTCATTCATGGTATGTGAATTCCGAGATTCTTATGCTTCATGCGCTACAGGCACATATTAGACATATAATACACTGGTCTGAAATATTTTTAAATTAATTTTATTATTTCTATTCTGTAATCCTCATAATTAGGTGCTGAAAGTGTTCTAGATTACTTGTAACGTTTAGTTGTATAGCTGCACATCTTCCACGCGTACTATTGGGGGTGAAGGGTGCATTATAATTTATGAACACGAGAAAATTCATCTTTTTCAACAGAAAATTCCTTTCATACGATTACTTTTAGTATATTTAAAGGGGTTTTTACCTTTTCTAGGGGTGTCGCAGAAGTCAGTTAAATATTTATAGAGGGTAACTGATGTTTGAAATTAATCTTTTAGCCCAAAAATTAAATTACAGCTTTAAATAGCCTAGGACACTCTCACCACGAATTATGATGATAAGGGGTTGTACTGATCTTTGATAGAATCACAAGTATGTCATAGTGCAAGTAAGATGTCCGACAGAATCGAAAAAATGCCCAAGCTCTTCTTATGTATCACTTCATATTCCTTTACTTACAGTCAGAGATTACACGAAGTGATATCTACGTAGACAAATTACGACAAGAAATAGATGATCTGCAGCTTCACTTCTACATCCAAATAGTGGAGTGGAAGTAATCGTAAACAATCGTTTTGATTTATGCAAAATTATTGTTTTGGTAAACAGTTAATACTAGGTGTATTGTTGTTATTTTGATTTAATCATGGTAAATGCTCTATAAACTATACGAGAGGAACAAAAAAGTTCGGAAATAAAACCGATGCGAGGAGCATTTTTCTCAAAAGACACAAAAATTGTAATATCTCTGAAACTTTAGGATCATGCATACTTGTGTTTATAATATAGTACATTACCTCTACTACGCGTGTTTAGAGGAATGTATTGAATTACCAATAACCCTGCATACATAACATTATTGAACTATAAATCTAATATAATAGAACACTTTTATTTATTCGTTCAATAAATCACATAATGATATAGGGCAGACGAAATACACCACTTACATATAAATATGAAAGAAAATATTATAAAGCACTACCACAAAACAAAAGTGTGTTCAAGTGTGAAGTATAAATTAATACATGGAAAATATTTTCAACTAGCAATATCTTCAAAAACTGAAATGAGTTTATTATAGAGTACAAGGTACATAAAGTTAAGGAGCTGGTGGAATAAACTTTTAAATCATCTCTTCACGTGCCAGACGTTATTAATTGTTCTAACCATAAGAACAGTCACGATGACCTCTGCCATCATGACATTAATTTAACAACTTACTAAACTTATTTAAAAAAGGCTTCTTTATTTTATGTACTCACGTCTGCCTCTAGGTCCAATAATTCTGTTACCTACATAAACCAAAAATATACTCTTCATTTTGTATTTGCAAATAGTATAATAGCTAAGGCGGACGTCCTCAGCAAGTATTTTTTAAAGGAAGATCATTTAAAATATTTTACGGATACAACTATCATACCAATAGGGTATTTTCATTAATCTGAGATGAAAGTGGAAATGCTTATATTTGAAAAATGCATATTCTTTAAATATTTTTGGCACAGAAAAAAATATGTTATATAAAACTATAAAATTATAATTTTAATTAGAAGTTTCAATTTTTCATAATGACGTCACTAAGCGAAAACTAGGTAAATCACCAAAAAACTATTGGCAACACTGACACCACACTGTTAATCTGGTGACAGTGGTGTGACTCATTAATTTTCAATATTTTGTTTGTTTAGCTATTTGCTATGTTTTTTTTTAATTTTTACTTACTTATAATGGTTTTTGTCCACGACTATTAAATAATGTACTCATTATGTATGTGTTTTCTCAAGGATAATGCTATCAATTATTCCCTTCAGTGAATAATGATTTCATAATTCACTGATTGCAGTGAATAATGAGGACAGTCAGTTGTTTATAAGAAATGACATTAGTGACTTTTTACTAAAAATTTAAAATGTCAAAATTGCAGCAATCAAAAAAGAAGTGTTGTCTTTCTAAATTTTCTAGGAAGCACTCAAATGGTACATGCAGAAGAGGTATTTTAATGAACAGTCAAAAGCTACATTAGTAAGTTTTTTTCAAAGCATCATCTATCTATTAGCAACACGCGGCAATCCCCATTGTTTTTGAAACCATTTAGCTATGTGTCTACAAACTGTATTATTTTATTAGTAAGCCATGCCAATGTGTCATTGTGTATTCTGTAATTAATTTGAAACGTCAAAATTTGTGCAATTTCAACGCCAACGTTATTTACAATAAGTTTACATATTAGGGACTCAAGGAGAGTAACATAATTAAATAAATTGATACTGACAGTGAAAACGAGATTTCTTTGACACCGTCAGAGATAACGGAAGCTGCAAAAATCGCCTCATTAAACTTGTTACCCGAAAAATCGAAAAATTATATATGGTGACTGATGAATCTTTCTTAAATAGGAGAAATTAAATGAAGATTAATTACATACATATTAAATACTTATTTATTAGTCGTGGACAAAGTATAGTATTCTACTCGCATATAATGGCTATTATTCACTCGGGTGATTTACGACACTCGCCTGCGGCTCGTGTCTTAAACTTCACCATCGTCAATAATAGCCATCATTATATGCTCGTTGAATAATATACTATTTAACCAAACTTACACACTAACAATTAGATATTTAAAAAACCAAACTAAACGTCGTTTTTAATGAAATTTTATAATCATTCACAGGTCGATATTAGGTGTTACACAAAACTGAACATCTGTTTATGAAACAGACAAAAAATAAGGTTATGGTTACATGAAATGTCAAATCACAAATCACCAACTTGAAACTCCCTAGAAATAAGTACATTTGGCGCTCTATTTGAATTATCGCTTAATGACGTAATGAAAGTTTAACTAATTTTTTTCCGGCTTAAATAAAAAAGTAAAAAAGAAAGAAAAACACGTATTCCTTATTTTTATTTCTAGTTTTCAATTTTCAAATTAAAAAAATTTGGGAAAATACCCCATTTGCATTTGCATTAATATGCATTTTTAATGTATATTAATATCTAATAATGATATCTCCCCATAATCATAAATAATTAAATACAGCCTAACATGTTCTTTAAATATTCATGAATATTCTTGTACAGTCAGGAAGGTATGCGTCTGTTTTTCATATTAGGAAGATCACAATAAATTATATTAATGAAAGTACAACAAGATCACGTAATCTCATAGAGTCTAGACTGTATTATTGTTCTCACTTAAATACAGAGATCTGGTCGTTTGCCTACTGTATTAAAAACAACTATATCATCTCTTTAACCTGATAAACGAGTGGACAGATATAAGCACATAACTTATGATAATTTTTTTTGTAGTTCTGAAATTCTTATCACGAAAAATCAGCATACAAGCACTAGTTACGGATGCTTCGATTCGCATAAACATCATTACACATTCTTAAGGGCAATGTGTAGGTTATTTGTTCAGCCACCACCTCTCTAGCTACTACAAGATGGATTAGATTTATAAAATAGAACCAATGCATATCAGTAAAGTAGAGTTTTAAAATATTTAATTCTTTATGAGCTATATGTATCTACTTATATAACAACAGTCGCATTTTTCCTTGGGACCTAGGTATTTATTGTGGTAAAATAAATACTTTTATTCCAGAAAGAGGATTAAAAATAATGTATCTAAATAAATTTTAAAGATTTTGATAGTTCCTGTTAAAAATCTGAATAATGTAAATAAACATAGTTTTATTCAATGTAGTATATCAATACTGTTAAATTATTTGAAATTTTAAAACAACGTACTATATTATGTAGGTTATCATTATTATTATTATTATTGTTACAATATTTTAAATTTTAGATAGTGTATGAATTTTAGTTTCCATTGAAAATGTTGATTCTGTTGTACTAAAAATGGAAGTGTCAGTCATGAAATACCCAACTTATTAGAATATTTAAACAAGAACGCCAAAATATTTGTTCAGGAAGAGACAATAAACAAAAAAGTTTCTTTAAGCATATAGCATTTCTCAACATTCAGAAGTTTGTCACTAGTAGAACAACTTCAAACTAACAAACGAGATGGTAATTGAGGGAAACGTTTATTTTCCAATTAAATAAAAGGAAGAGTTTCAAAATATTATTTGCAAAATTATCACATCGAATTTGCATTTGTCACTCCACTATTTAAAAATTTTACGTGATACACTGGAAAGATTATTTCCAGAATAGTACACTTGGCCTATATAAGGATATATTTCTCTTCTTACTTAAAACGTTTTAGCAGACATCTTGTTACACCATGGTTGCATGGAATGATGCAGTTATTCTAGTATATCCCACTTGTTGTATTGCACGTCTAAGAACAACACATCATCTGTCATGATTGACTGTTAAGCGTTCAGCTTGAACTAAATTCCTCAATAGTTCCTTGGTAACATCAGTCCAACGTTATAGAAGAAGTTTTCTTCGCATCACACTTTCTGGTTTCTTGTGTCCTTTTCCTTCAGTTGACAAAGCCAAGAAATTATACGATGCGGGAGAATTCGATAATAGACATTCACTTTGTGGGGCTTATTTCTTAAAGACTTGAACTGTTGGCGCGATGGGCTGTTCAAGATATTTGTAGTAAACAACTTCAGTTTCAGATTTCGAAAGCCTCCATGCGTCGTCTCTCTGCCCTCATGTCTCGCATAAAAAAAGGGGGCTAAAATTGCGGCATCTGCAAGCCTGGTCTTTGTACGTTTCGTGATATTTCTATCAGCTTGTATTTTGCTCAGCTGTGATCACCCATCGTTAACCTGTCTAGGTGGCTTTCATTTGCTCATTCTACAATTATAATTTAAAGTTTCCTCCATATATTCGGCGAATAATGAAAGATATTTAGTTACTTAGAGAACTTTTCACATCACGGTCAAAGTGGGAACGGACGGCACTTTTTCTCATCTCAGAGGATCTTATTCCGCTGTATACCTAAAGATTTATCTTTCAAGTTATTTTTCAAACGATGTTAGTAAAACTGCATCCTTTGCCCTTCGACTCAAAAATCTTGTTCCCCTAATATATAAAGCATTAAACACAATCACCAGATCCTGAACTAATACTTCTAATGAACGATGGTAGAAAATTTGGTCCGTTCATAAAGTTACTTTATTATTTTCGACAATGTTTCGTTTCTTAGACGTAAATCTGAGGGTTTAGAAAAGTGGAAGGAGGTATTTTCAATTGTCATTAATGATGCCATCTTTCCAGTTTTTCTGAGCTCTGACGAAGTTTACACCTTGCAAACGAAGCAAATTTCTAATTGATTTCTAATGGACATTATTTTATTAGGACTATATTCATCAATACGATGATAGTCAGTTCCATTATACTACCGATAAATAAAAATCCGATCAGTATGTTCCCTCCATATCAATTTTTAAAGTTGTTGCAAAAATGTGAAAAATATAAGTTTCCTTTAAGGGTATATAATAGGTTGCATAAATAGCTAAATAAGACACAGTACTATGTTTTCTACCACTATGTATTTATAAAAATTGCGACTGCAATTTTGACTTACATTGTCAAGCAGTGAAACAAAAATGACTAATTTACAAGTGTAAGACAATGTACAATGCATATACTCTACAATAATATACACTTGTAACTTAGTCATTTTTGATTCACTGCTTGGCAATGACTTTGTTAGTCGAAACTGCAGTCGCAATTTTTATAAATACATAGTGGTAGAAATCATAGTAATGTGCTCTATTTAGTTATTTGAGCAAGACGATTAGCTATCACAGAGTAACGGTTTCTTCAATCAACTTTTTGTATATAATAGTATTTATGTTTACAGGGACTTCTTTGTTTATATTGACCTCTTAAACACTGTATTAGATTATTTTCTTTGCAGACTATTAGGAACATACTAATTGCGGGAAGAACTCTTCCTCCCAACTGTTCAAACAACTAGGTATTCTAGTATTGATTATTTTTGTATATGATGAAATATAATTATTGAGGCTAATTTAGATTAATCATTTTAAAAAACTACTACGTTTTTAGACCTTCCATGGAAATAAGATTTAACATAGGTTGAACTACAATAGAATGTGTACATACTATGCTCTGTAAATGTTTAATAATAAAGCCTAACCTAAGTTGTCAACTTAATTTCCTTAAACATATTAGTACATACGACAATAAGCCTGCTGTAGCCTAATAACACTTGACATTATAATTTGTACTCTCCATCGAATTTCACATTCGCAGTTGCTAATATTGTCTATCTCCATCTCCAAGTTACTATCTTATGTACTGTCATGAGCAAAAAACATAGGACGATTATTTTTTTCTAACGTAAATCTGTCTCTATTTGAAAATGTAATGAGTAGCCGAAATAAAACAGCACTTTTATTATGTTTTTATTGTCATGCTGTAGTTATTGCTAAAGCAGAGGATGGATTGTCAATGAGACATATTGCACTGCGTTGTAACATTAACAAAAATTCTGTGCTTAACATTTAAAAAAGGTGGAAAATAAACGGTAACATTAGTAGAAATCCTGGATCAGGGCAACACAGGATATCCAACTTAACAAGAAACTAACTATTAATATCTTGTTATTGCACCATTTCTATTTATAACTTCTATAAGTCTGTTTGGCATAGAATTAAATAAAATTATACAAAAATCATTAATAATAATATTTTACCGTCCATTATTTACTACTTCCAGTAAAACTGTTGGGCATTCCGTGGTCTCACATTTCGTTTTTGGATACTTCCTACGAGTAGTCCCTATACGTCTTCCACGGGATTAAGATGGACTGTGACTGGGCCAGTTAAGAACATTAATGTAGTTACCTTGAAACCAGTTAGTCACGGTATGAGCAGTTTGAACTGAACAATTATCTTGTTGAAATATGAATTTATTATTAGGAAATAATTGTGACGCAGAAGGGAGCATAATATTGTCTAAAATCCTAATATACGTTTCACTATTAAATTGTTCCTCAATATGCCACAAAACACCAGGACGATGTGCCGATAGCCAAGCCCACATGTTAACGAACAATCTACCACTTCTGTAACTGTTAGATATATAATTCTCATAGAATCGAGTATTCGGAGGTCGGTACACATGAATACCATCGCTGTATCATCAACACGATGATAGTCATTTCCATTATACTACCGATAAAGAAAAATCCGATCGGTATGTTCTCCCCACATCAATTTTAAAGTTATTGCAAACATGTGAAAAATATAAGTTTCCTTTAAGGGTATATAACAGGTTGCATAAATGGCTAAATAAGACACACTGGTATGTTTTCTATCACATGTATTTATAAACACTTGTGAATTAGTCATTTTTTATTCATTGCTTGGTAATGACTCTGTTAGTCGAAACTGCAGTCGCAATTTTTATAAATACATAGTGGTAGAAATCATAATAGTGTGTTTTATTTAGTTATTTGAGCAAGATGATTAGCTACGACATACGACAGCGTAACTGTTCCTTCAATCAACTTTTTGTATATGATAGTATTTATGTTTACAGGGATTTCTTTATTTATTTTGACCTCTTAAACACTGTATTAGATTATTTTCTCTACAGACTGTTAGGAACATATTAATTTGCAGGAAGAATGCTTCCTCCCAACTGTTGAAACAACTAGGTATTCTAGTATTGATTGTTTCTGTGTATGATGCAATATAATTATTGAGGTTAATTTAGATTAATCATTTTAATAACCTACTACGTTTCTAGACTTCCCATAGAAATAAGATTTAACATAACTACAATAGAATATGTACATACGATGCTCTGTAAATGTTTAATAATAAAGCCTAACCTAAGTTGTCAAGTTAATTTCCTTAAACATATTAGTAGATACGACAATAAGCCTGCTGTAGCCTAATAAAGTGATGAAATCCAATTTTACTTATAATATACCTAAGTTAATGTACATATAATACCTAGATAAGTGTCATGTCCAAAAATTTTGTTCATAACTATGTAGCTAATCAGAAAAGATACAGAAGTCCAACAGGAATTTCGCCAAAGAAAGCAAATCCTACATATTTAAATAATCACTATGTACACATGCACAAAGAAAACCTATAGTTTAGTGCACCAATAACTTTTATTGTAAACCTGACGCCTTCGCTTCTAGTATATACACCAAATCCCATACTTCTGTACTACTACCAGCATGCTTTACTTATTTTCCCCTAGCTACCCCTATTTAACCTTCAACCCATCAACGGAATCATATCAAAATATAATCAAGTTCCAGATGTCGTTATAATACATAAGTGTACCAAATTTCAAGTGAATATCTCAATTTTATTTTATCAACCTCTTTAATAATGGAGTAGGGGATGGTGGGGGTTGAAAAATATTATAAATAATTTGAGATCTTGACTTCTAGTACATACAACGAATTTCAGGTTTCGGTACTCTTACCAACTTGCTTTACTTATTTTGCCCTATTTACCCCTATTTAACCTCCAACCCTTCAACGGAATCATCTCAAAATATAATCTGGTTCCAGATGTCGATATAATACATACGTGTACCAAATTGCAAGTGAATATCTCAATTTTATTTTATAGACCCCTTTAATAATTGAGTAGGGGTGGTGGGGGGTTGAAAAATTTTATTAAAAAAATCTGAAGCCTTGGCTTTTAGCACATACACCGAATTTCATGTTTCTGTACTCTTACCAGCTTTCATTACTTATTTTCCCCTAGTTACCTCTATTTAACCCCCAACCCTTCATCAAAATAATCCCAAAATATACTCTACTTGCTGATGGCATTATTATATGTATACGTGTACCAAATTTCAAGTGAATATCTCAATTTTATTTTATCAACCTCTTTAATAATTAATTGGGGGGGGGGGGGGTCAAAAATATTATAAAAAATTTTGAGGCCCTGGCTTTTAGTACATACAACAAATTTCAAATTTCTGTGGTCTTACCAACTTGCTTTACATATTTCTCTTTGCTCTGCCGGTCAAAACTACTAGCATATCGATGTCTTCCGCAATAACTTTTTGTAAATTCGTGTTATCTTTAACAGCAATGTCAACAAGTAACTCATCAGCATCTCCTTTCCCTTGGTAGCATATAAGAGAATTTTTTTGTAATTCTTGCATGAAGTACTCTATAAAACGACTCTTGTTTTTGTAATTCGATAAAAAAATTTCTTGACTTAGAGATAATTCCGAATCTTTTGTAAAATTATATTCCTTGGAGGCTAAGTTCATTGTGTATTCACCAATATATGTGTTCTGATATCTGCAAAAATATGTGATTGGTTTTTTACCCGTAACTCGCTTAGTTTTTAAGCTATCAAGTCCTTCGAAAAATCATTTTGTAGGTTTCTTTAAGAGCTATAAGCTCATATAAATTTCTTTCAGCCCTTATTTTTGGAAGGGTTTGAGCTTAAAGGGCTTGAACAAGTTACCATTTACGAACATATGCAAACTTTAAACGGCCATATCTTACTCAAGTTTTATCCTACAGAAGAAAAAGAAACGAACATTTTTAGAAAAGCAAAACCTTCAATTTTGTACTCTACAAAATTTTGCGTATCATTAATAGTTTTTGAGTTACTTTGAAGAAAGGGCAATTTTTTGCAAAATTACAAAAATGTTCTTTTCACTTTAAGCTCAATTTTTTTCAAAACTGTGCACTTTAAACCGATCATACTTCTAGAGCATGTTACAAGTACATAAATAAAGCGAATTGTAAAGTGGTAAGTGGGGTGGTAATTAGGGCGTGATTTTCACATTTTTTTGACGCCGAAAGAATAGGGACCAACATTATTTTCGTCAAAACTCGCTTAGTTTTGATGCTAGGGACTTTTATAGAAAATAAAAATAAAGGTTTTTTTCAAGCAGTTCAAAAAATGTTCCATGAATTTCCCCCGAAAAATGGATTGTTTTTTGGTAACTTCACGTTGAAACTTTCAATTTTGGCGTTTGACGAATAAGAACGAACCTTCAACAAGCTATTACTCCGTTTGTATTGGGTCTACAGACACCATTCTTTTTGTTTTTTTATAAGCTATATTTTTACTAAGCGTAATTTTTCGATAAAATACTTACCTTTTGAGTTATTCGCGAAAAACCGTCTGAAAATATGGGTTTATTGGTTGAAAAATTGACACTTCCACTCGCGAATAAGTCGAAAAGTATTGACTTTGAGAAAAACTTTACAGAACAAAAGTTGCTTCGAATTAGTCAGTCTATCTATTTCCGACTTCTTTTCAATGAAACATTTTTCACCCCCGAGAAGGGGTGGCATCCACCCCCAGGGTAACGGCAACCCTCGGTACAGGGTTAAATTTGAAAGTAGAGGGTAAGTAGAACCTAAATCTAAATTTTTATGAAAATCGGTGCCGTTTGGCAAAATTATACGGGTTATGAAGGTCATTGACTGGGCAATAAGGGCGAAGAACCTTTTATATTTTCAGACTGGTATTAAAATTTTCCAATTTGGAGGGCATGAACAACAAAATACCATAAGACATAATTCTCGATAAATCATAATAGAGATATGCTCTCAATAAGTGTGCTTTCCTTGAGGGTTCCTGAGATCGCAGGGGCAAATTAATTTTACTAACACAACCAAATTACATTAATTATTAAATAAATCTCCAAAATATGGTTAAACTTAAATTTGTAGTCTAAAAGTTGATTAAAAAGACATGTTCAGTGCATAACTTTAAGTGGGCGCTACGCAGTTACGGAGGGTTATGGAAAAAAAATGTACTGGTATTATTTTAATTCCATTCACACGCTCCTGATTGGTTCTTAAGACCTATTGGAATCCACTGTGTATACGGTATAGACTAAACACAGACGTTGGTTTCTTAAAATTAGCGTCCCCTCTTGCACTTTCTTCAAAATAGCAATCATTCTTATTTATAAAAATATTTAATATACCAGAAATCTAAACTTAACAAAAAACCTCAAATATTCTCTGCTATAACCCAGACCTCGCAGCACTCGTGGTGCCAACTTCTCTAGTATTTAAATTTTGTTATACAATTCTTTAAAATTGAATTACAGAAAGAAAACTAATGGAATTTATTCTTCGATATATGAACACTATTGAATTTTCACTCCGTTGAATAAGAAAGTTGAATAACTTGACCGTTTCTTTACGAAAATCCATATAACATCGGAACGGAATAACTTTTCACAATTTTCTCGATTTACTTATAATAGTAATAATAATATTTAGAACAAGACTTATCTCTTCCAACTACGATCAATCTACTAAATTGTAAAATCACATGCATAGTAAAATATAATATTTATTATTATATAATTGATATGTGCACTAAAATCATTAAGTGGATAAGATATTAAAAGCTAAGACAATAATATGTTCTAAAATAACTAAAATAAAATAAGAATAATAATCAAGATTTATAATAGAAGGGTAAATGTTGCACTTGAGAGCCATTATATCTAAATCTCATAATTCGCAACTTGCGTGTATTAATTTTTTATGCATTTTCTTAAAATAAATATAGAATGTATGGCTGCAACTTCATGTATTATATAATTTGGATTGAAAAGTAATATTTCTTTTAACCCACTTCAAAGAATTTTAAAAAGGAGGAGGTCTTAATTCGACTCGTATGTAGCGATATCTAACAAATCTGTTGCAAGCATGGTGTGGCGGTGATTCTGTTGCAGTTTAATCTGTTTAATGTAAGACGAGAAAAAATTGGAAACGACTTTTTAGATTACAAGCTTATTTGCAAATATGGCGAATGCGCCAGGTAAACTGAGCTTCATGTTATTATACTTTTCGCTAACACAAAACGAAGAGTATATTGCATTCGATCGGCACATTTCTAAAACCGGTAATATTTCTCGTAAAAAAAAAACTTTAAAAAAATTCGTCCGTCTGTCCGTCCGTCCATCACGTTTCTTGTAAGCACGATAACTTAAGAACGAAAAGTCAGATTATATTGTGGAAAGTAAGTTGGTGTTAACTAGAAGATGATTAAGATGAACCCTATTGATCTTTGAACAAAATAGATCAATAAATAAAAAAGTTATTAATTATTTTAGTTAAGAAAAATATATTGTTTTGCAATTAAATAAAAAATATCTAAAACTAATATTATTTACAAAAAAAAAACGACGAAGATTATCCCATAGAATGTGCAACAATTATAAAATTAGTTCTTGAGTGACTTCTCAACCTTTCATTGACACTGTTAGAAATATGTGCATAGGTGCGTAAATGTACTGTAGTGTCCCTTGAGCATGTATACAGGGTGGGGCAGTAGTGTGTCGGACCTCGATATCTCGAGTTCTACGATAGCTAGAAATTTTTAAAAAAATTGCAAGTAAACTAGATAAAAAAGTCTATAACTGGAAATTATTTTCGAACATCCGGGGCGAACCAAGACGAAATTACAATACCAAGTGCCTTTTTTAAATGGAATGCTATGTATAACAGTACATTTTTTGAAGCCTCTTTCTAGGCTCTATTCTTTCCCAGATTAGCATTGAATATCTCCCAACTACTTGGATGTAATGAATTTTTTTGTTGAAATAATGCAATCTGCAGATGGATATTAAAAAAATCGCCACAGTCACAATTATGGGTTTTAAGAAAAACTTATATAAATATCAGTTACAAGACATCTAATTAATGTTTTTGAATTATTTTTATTTGGTAGAACTGTACAGGGTGGCCTAAAATTATTTTCCAATTGAGAAATTTTTAAATTGAATTTTCTCAATTTTCTCAAATGGAACAACCTGTATATTTTCAACGATGTGATGTAGAAATGAAAAACAAACATTTTTTGTAAGCACTTCATTATGACTAATTGCAACCATTGTCGTTTTATAAACAAATAAGTGTCAAATTCAAGAATAATCTTAAAAAAAGAGGTTCCCTCAAATAATTCATTAGAAATAATAGGTGTTCGACGTGTTGCCCATTTTAATTGACACACGTCTTTATGCAATATTAAAATGAGGCCATTTAGTGGGATTATTTCTTCCAATCCATTGAAATGAGTAAATAATATTTAACAGGTCCTTTACTATAATGTTTTTTTCGTAATTTTTTTGCCGTTTTCGTTATTCGACAAGCAATAAAACCTCAGTTTGGTATAAATTGTCTTCTACAACGGAGCATTTATCACACTTTACGGTCGTTAGTTACAATTTGTATTGAATTTAAAGTATTTGGAATTGCACAATATGAATTTGAATAAAGCGGAACTTGCAGACATGACTTTTGCTTTGGGCGAGTTAGACAGATATTGTTTACTTGCCTATAGAATTTATCACCGAAGCTTAAAAAAGTTTCACGATAGATTTCTGGAAACTAGAAATGTCCAACATAAAAAAGTGAAAGAATAAAACGTGTTGTGAACGAAGAAAATGAGTTTTCTGTGGTACCCGCAACGGTTTAGAATTCCCATGTTAGTCAAAGAGAAGTGAGCTGATTAGTAGAAATAAGTAGACGGTCTGTGGGTCGAATCTTAAAAACAAATAAGTTTCATGAATATCATATTCAAATGCACCAGGAATTATTTGATGACGATTTTCAAAAGCGTCTACAATTTTGTAATTGGGCCAGAGGTAAAATGCAAGATGATGTCAACTGTCAACTTCTTCAATAATGTTTTATTTACTGATGAGGCAACATTTATACCAATGAATTTGTTAATAGGCACAATTTTCATTATTATGCTTCGGAAAATTCTCACCTTTTTCTGCAAGTTGATAATCGACACAGATTGTCTATAAACATTTGGGGAGGAACTATTGGAGAACATGTAATAGGGCCACATTTCTTGATGGTACATTGACTGGAGCTATTTATCTTCATTTTTTGGAAAAATATCGGCCACAATTATTGGTAAATCTCCCTGGAAGAATTCGAAATAGGATGTGGTTTCAGCAAGATGGTGCTCCACATTATTTAAATGCAGTTAGAGATCACTTAAATAATACCTACCCTCATCAACATTGGAAGAAATGGACCCACTAAATGGCCTGCTAGATCCCCATATCTTACAAAAATGGATTTCTTTTTATGGGTATACATGGAGGAAATTGTTTATAAAGATACACCAACAACAGTACAAGATATGAAGGAAAGAATAATAACTGCCTTTAGATCTATCACACCGGCAGTTTTAGGAACAGTGGGAACCTCATTTCAAAAGCGCATAGAGATGTGTGTCAATCAAAGTGGACAACATGTGGAACATTTAGTACAATATTTTCTACTGAGTTATTTGAAGAAACTTCTTTTTCTTAAAACCCATAATTGTGACTGTGGTGATTTTTTAAATATCCATCTGCAGATTGCATTATTTCAACAAAAAATTCATTACATCCAAGTGGTTGGGAGATATTCAATGCTAATATAGGAATGAATAGAGCCTAGAAAGAGGCTTCAAAAAATGTACTGATATACATAGCATTCCATTTAAAAAAAGGCACTTATTCCTGTAATTTCGTCTTGGCTCGTCCTGTATATTCGAAAATATTTTCCAGTTATACACTTTTTAATCTAGTTTACTTACAATTTTTTTAAAAATTTCTAGCTATCGTAGAACTCGAGATATCGAGGTCCGACGACCTACCCTGTATTGTCAACAATCGTATAAAAGAGGACGGACATAAGACTTTCGACCTCTATGTAGCAATTTGTAACAAATCTGTTGTAAGTAAGGTATGGCGGTGGTTCTGTTGAAGTTTCATCAAGTTATGTTTAATGTAAGACGAGCAAACAAAGTTTTCAGTACTTCCTTTTTGAGTGAATTCTCAACCTTTCCTTGATATTGTTAGAAGTATACAGGGTGTCTCAAAGGGAACTGAATCTATCGATATTGGGAAAGTATATAACAAATAAATTAGAACATTTTGGAAGTTACTAAAGTCAGTGTGGCCAGTCCAACTAAAATAATTAAGCACGTGTGGTACTTCCGGTTATACTGAAAATCAATACCAACTTGCTTATTTTAAATGGAATACCCTATATTTTTTTGACTTTTCGAAATGACCATGAAATTCTGAGTACAAAAATATAGCACACCCTATATCTAAACCCAACGGGTTTGGAGATATCTGATATTTTATAAAAAAAACTTGGCAGGTGCAATGGCTTGCAAGAACCGTTATAATTATATTCGTGTACGAGATCCTTATTTGCTCTTTGGTACATAGGAAGAACACAAGGTGAGTTGCACTCTACATTGAAAACACATTCCGTGATAGTATATTCTATTTTTCACGTTACATTTTGTCAAATTAAAACCTCAAAAACTTTCTTGCTTCAAATGGAACACCCTGTATTTTTTTCATCGTGTCGTGGAAAATTAAATTCTCTTTTCTCTAGTATAAGCATGGTATGGGTTAAAGTTACAACTTTTTGAGGTATTCGCGGTTTTCTTAAATGTTCTAGAATTTTTAGTAAGAATTATCAACTTAGCCACGATTAGAAACAATCATCAATGTCAGTCATTATATTATGTCAAGAAGTGCCAGCACGTTTAAATTACACCCACGGAGACTTTTTAAATTTGTTTGTTATTCATAGGAATGTGATAAGGTAATATCAAAAACATGTAACGCGTTTGTCTCTCAATACCCACAAAAAGAGAAACAATCACCAAACACTGAAAGGCGCCTATTGGATAATTTCAGAATATGTGGCACTGTCAAGGCAGAAATTCAAAAGCCTATTATTGATGACGAAAACATAGAAATGGCAATTCTTGGATATTTTCGGACATTTCCAATGATTTCATTAAGGCAAGCTGCTCTGGAATCAGTATTTCCAAGAATTCAATTCATAGAATCTTGTTAAAACGTAAGTTTAATCTATCCTCGTTCCATATGGTTCAAAAATTGAAAGAAACCGATTTTCCAAAGAGAGAAAATATTTGTGAATTTATTTTAATAAGGCACGAAAGTGACAATTGTTTTTTGGGAAATATTTCATAGTCAAATGAAGCTAAATTTGCCAAAAATGGACTTTTTAATCGACACAATTCCCACTCCTGAACTGACTCGAATCCTCATGCATTCAGAGAGCGAAATTTTCAGTAACATTGGCAGTTTAGTGTTTATTGTGCCGTAAGAAACAATAGAGTCGTAGCATTACACTTCTATGAGGAAAATTTAAATAGTAAATTAAAATGATTTCTCTAGATAATGTGTAATTACAATTCTTTGTGTTCGTAGGTGAAAGACGTAAATATCCTAGAAAATTTGAAAAATAACTATCTAGGCAATTTGTCTCTCACCGAACATTGGCAATTTTTTTGTCAGCAAGATGATGGTGCCCCTCCACATAACTCGTATTTGATCAATCATTTTTTACAAGAAGTTTCTTATGATCAGTGGAAACTTATGACCGGATTTAGCTAGAAGAGCTACCCATGAAGAACTAGTCCGAAGGTGCGAAAAATGTCTGGAGATTCGAGGCCTAAATTTTGAACATTTATTGAATTAAAATGAAAGCATATTTTTAATTTATTTAATCATTTCTATTTTAGCTTATGTAATTTGGAGTTTGGATATATTTTATTTACATTAATAATTTGTTTTTTGTCAATAATAGGCTCCTTCCATTGTATTCCTGCCTTAATAGAGCCAAGCATTCTAAAATTATCCAATATGAGTTTTACAGTGTTTGGTGATGGTTTCTGTTTTTGTGGGTATCGTAAAGTAAATGTGTTACATGTTTTTGATATTACTTTATCACATTCTTATTAATAATAAACAAATTTGAAACGTTTTTTGACATAATAGAATGACTGACATTGACGATTGTTTCTAATCATGGCTATTTTTTGCTAAATTTTTGCTAAAAATTTTTGCTAAAAATTCTAGAACAAATCGCGAAAATCTCAAAAGGTTGTAACTTTAACCCCTACAATGCTTATACTGGAGAAAGAAGAGTTCAATTTTACATAACATGGCGAAAAAAATACAGGGTGTTCCATTTGAAATAAAAAAGTTTTTGAGGTTTGAATTCGCGAAAAAGTAACGTGGTATACTCTAATGGAAGTTATTTTCAATGCAGAGTGTAGCTCGTCTCGTGTTCTTTCTATGTACCAAAGAGCCAATGATGATCTCTTACACGAAGAAAATTATAACGGTTCTTGCAAACCGTTGAATCTGTCAATTTTTTTATAAAATGTCAAATATGTCCGAATCTGCTGGGTTTAGAGGGTATGCTTGGACTCAGAGTTTTATGGCCATCTCGAAAAGTCGAAAATATATAGATCTTCCATTTAAAATAAGCAGGCACCACATGCTGGTACTTATTTTCGTTCGACTGACCATACTGACTTTAATAATTCCCAAAATGAAATTGTTATGTATGTAATGATACGCTGGTTTTTCAAATTGATTTATTTAGTTAGAAATCTTTATAATAAATTCTGACATATGCTATCAAATTATATGAACTATTACAACTCCTGAATGTCACCATTAAGCTGACTTGATCAGTCAAAAACGCCACTTAGTGGTAAATCAGGGCTAGACAACACAATTTTCATTATGTTTAAATTAGTCTCAAACATGCCGGCCCCCTTAAAACAACGTTTTAATATTATCCATCCTTAGGCAAAAGACACAGTTTTGTGATAGGTCGTTTCAGTAATCCTGAAGAAGATCGGACGGTAGCCACTCTCACTAAGTTGTCACGTCCTCGAAGAACTTCCACAATTCGTGCTATTTTCCATTGTAGAGGCGTAATATTGTCTTCTTTGATAATAACCATATCTCCGATACATAAATTTGGTGTTTGTTGTGGCCACTTGAAGCGTTGTTGTAAATTATGTAAATATTCCCTCGACCATTTCTTCCAAAAATGCTGGCTCATTTTTTGGACAACTTGCCAACGTGACAATCGATTGGTAGGAATTTCCATCACATTTTGATCTGGTGATTGGGTTAATGGTGACCCAATTAAAAAATGTGCAGGAGTAAGTGGAGAGAAGTCTGTAGGATCATCGTGGATTGGGGTTAAAGGTCTGGAATTAACGCAAGCCTCGATTTGTACTAATAGTGTATACATTTCTTCAAATGTAAGTCTAGTCTCTCCAATGACACGCTTTATATGGAATTTTACAGATTTTATTCCTGCCTCCCACAGGCCTCCAAAATTAGGAGAATTAGGTGGAATGAAGTGCCATTGGATCCCATCTGTGGCAGCAGAGTTACATATTTCCTGTATGCTTTGATCGTCTCTTAATAATTTCTGTAATTCACGCATCTCACGGTATGCACCTTTAAAATTGGTGCCATTGTCACTGTAGATGTTGGCGCATTTACCTCTTCGTGAAGTAAAACGCCTGAATGCACTTAGAAAATCTGCTGTAGATAAACTGGATACCAATTCTAGATGAATTGCCTTCGTCGCCATGCATATAAATAAAGCGATATAGGCCTTTGTTATGGGTGATTTCCTATGAGTACCTTGTTTGACATATATGGGACCGCCATAGTTTACTCCACTGTTTAAAAAAGGCCTTGTTACTTGGATTCGACACTTAGGTAGGTTACCCATGAGCTGGGTTTGCTCTGTTTGAGCCATACGGAACCTGAAGCATTTATGACAACTGTGAATAATTGCCCTGATTATATTTCTCCCATTAATTGGCCAATATTTTTGCCGTATACTGTTTAAAACTGCCTGAGTTCCTAAATGACAAAGTTTGATGTGTTCATTTCTTACGAGAAGTTTTGTAAATACATGTTTTGATGGTAGTATTATCTGATGTTTTTGTTCATACAATACATCTAAATTTTCTAATCTTCCTCCCACTCGAAGTATACCATCCTCTGCAAGAAATGGATACAATGATCTCAGCTGACTTCCGGGCATGACTTTATTATGTTTTTGAAGATTTTGTATATCGGAAGTAAAACATTCTTGTTGAGATTTCTTGATCAAATAATAAAATGAGGACTGTAATTCGATAACAGTCAAAGGGCCCACCTTCCTTAACTCACGATTGGATTTTATATTGTTAATAAATCGTAAACAGTATGCAGTAACTCGCTGAAGTTTGTTGAAACTGGAGAACATTGGGAATAAATCACAAGCTTCCTCTACTGCCACATGACTAGAGTTACTTAAAAGTTTAAGTTCACTTAGTTCATCTGGAAATTCTAGTTTATTAAATTCTTGTGTGGGCCAGAAATGTTCATCACTGGTTATCCATGTAGGACCATTCCACCATAGCTCTAAATGAATTAGCTGCTCTGCAAGACAACCACGAGAAAGAATATCTGCTGGATTATCACTTGAGCTTATATGTCTCCAATCGTTCATATCTGTTAGATTCTGTATCTCGGTTACTCTATTAGCAATGAATGTCTTTAACTTGTGTACCGGTGTGTTAATCCAATACAATGTTATTGTAGAATCTGACCACAAAAACATTTCGTTAAACTTTAGGTTAAATGCGTTAACTGAAGTATGATACAGATTTGCGAGAAGAAGTGCAGCACACAATTCTAGTCTTGGAATACTAAGTTTCTTCAAAGGTGCTACTCTTGACTTGGAGCAAACGAGCTGCATTTTATGATTATTGTAGATATCACTGGAACGAATATAAATTGCTGCACCATAACTGACCTCTGAAGCATCACAGAACCCATGAATTTGTAGATTCACCGGCATGTTAATCAGTACTCTTCTAGGTATTTTCAAATTTAATAGAGAATTTAGCTGAAAATTATACTCTCTCCATTTTTTAGATATATGTTCGGGAACTTGTTCATCCCAACTTGTTTTAATTTGCCATAACTCTTGCATTAAAATTTTCGCCTTACAAATAACCGGTCCTAGCAGTCCCAATGGATCAAATAATTTGGCGATTTGGGATAATAGGTAACGTTTTGTTAAGGTAATATTTTCTGTGTTTGAATTTGTAGTATATAAAATGACATCGAGCTCGGCATTCCAATGTAGTCCAAGAGTTTTGATAGTTTGTGATATATCCAAGTGGAGCAATGGATCCTCTGATTTCTCAGACATTTCACTCAATAATTGGGGTTCGTTGGATAACCATTTTCTTAGCCTAAATCCTCCTCGTTGTAATAAATTTGCCAAGTCTGTTTTCAGTTGTAATATTTCCTTGAAGTCATCTTCTCCAGTTAGAAGATCATCGACATAAAAATCTCGTTTTAATATAGCACTTGCTTGCGGAAAATGTGGTGCTTCCATTTCAGCCAATTGATGTAGACATCTGACAGCTAAAAATGGTGCTGGAGCAGTTCCATAAGTGACAGTGCCTAAACAATAAGTTTTAATTTGGTGATCTGGATGTTTTCTCCATAGAATCTTTTGATAAATTTGGTCTTCTTCGTTTAATCTAACCTGGCGGTACATTTTTTCGATGTCCGCAGTTAGGACAAAGGCGTGCATTCGGAATCTTGTCAAAATGGAGAACAAACTGTCTTGAATAGTAGGCCCAACTAAAAGTTTGTCATTTAGTGAAACTCCGGTTGAACTTAATGCTGAGGCATCGAACACAACTCTAGTTTTAGTTGTCAAACTGCTTTCTTTGAAAACTGCATGGTGGGGTAGATAATAGCCAATTTGTTTGTCATCTATATTTAATTCTCGCATGTGTCCTAATTGAATGTACTCGTCAATAAATTGAATATAGTGATCTTTCAATGCTGAATTGACTGTGAATTTCTTCTCTAAATGATTAAATCGTTTAAGTGCAGTATTGTATGATTCTCCTAAAATCTTCTCATTAGATTTAAAGGGCAACTTGACGATGAACCTACCAGTCTCATCTCTAGTAGTGTTGGCTTCGAAGTGTGCTTCACAAGCGATTTCTTCAGGTGAAAGGATTTTATCATTCTGCATTTCTTCAATCTCCCAGAACTTGCGCAACTGTGAATCAAGGGGCTCGATTGTCAGGTAACATGATCTTGATACGTCATTACCTTGATTACTAAAGGTTTTCCCAGAGACTACCCAGCCGAATTCAGTATTTTGCATGATTGGCATATTTTTACCTAGCCTCAGTTGCTCGTTGCACAGTATGTCGAAAAATATTTCAGCTCCTAGAAGCATTTCAATCTTCCCTGGTGTGTTAAATTGTGGATCGGCTAATGAAATGCCTCGAGGTAATTTCCAATTTGTATAATTGATTAATCTTGTAGGTAACTCATTGGTAATGTTTTCTAAAATTAAAAATTCTAGCCTCCTTTGATATGAACTCACTCGTGACGTTAATCGTAACTCAATTGATTTATGTATTCTAGTTTGTATTTGATTAATACCGCTTAATGGAAGATTTTTTGATTTGGGTCTGAAGCCTAAACTCTCAAAAAATGTCTTTGAAATAAGATTTGTTTGACTTCCGCTATCTAGCAATGTTCGACATAGATGCCACTCATCTGAAGAATCTTGAATTTTAATTACTGCCGTGGCTAGCAATATTTCTCTCGGCTGACTCATATTATGCAACGCAACATTGGATTGTGCCTCGGCATTTAAATTTTGGGCAACATTTTCCTCACCTATATTTCTTGTAGACACATTTTCTATATGAATCAACGTATGATGTCTTCTTTTACATGTTCTACAAGTAAACGTTGATTAACATTGATTAGCAGAATGATTAGCTTTAAGACAATTAAAACACAATCCCAATTTCTTGACGCTCTCGATCCTCTCATTTACATTTTGATTTAAAAATGTATCACACTGTGATAAAGTATGCTGAGATTTACATAGCATGCAAGCATTTTGTTGATATTGTTCCGAAGCCATATGAGTCATCTGTCTCCTTGATTTGTCTTGAAAATGTTGCTCAGGATAATGTGATACGCCATGTATTGCTTCAAGGGCAAAGCATCTTTGCTCTAAAAATTTTAGAAGTTCATCTAAAATCGGCAAACCTCTTGCAGCTCCAGAATTTTTGCTTAACTCCCACTCTCTTCTACTTGAGTTGTCTAATTTTCGTTTTAGCAGAAAAATGATTATAGCATCCCAGTGTTTGACAGGCAAACCTTGAGCTTCTAAAGATCGCACATTTTGTTTAGTCTGTGTAATTAGATTCCTTAGTGAAGTCACTGATTCTTTCATAATTTGTGGTTGGTCAAAAATAGCTTCCAAATGCGAATTTATAATAAATTCCTCATTGTTATAACGCTCGTTAAGCAAGTTCCATGCGAGAGAATAACTTTCTGCAGAAGAATTAAATGAACTTACTATTTGTAAAGCCTCTCCATTTAACGATGTTTTTAGATAATGCAACTTGTCCACCTCAGACAATCTTTTACTTTGATGAATTAACGATATAAACAAATCTCGAAACCCTAGCCAATGTATGTAATTTCCAGAAAATTTTGGTATATCAAGTAGTGGTAACTTAACCCGACTCTCATTGTCACTCCAAGCAACTAGTTGTTTGTCATCACATGGTTGATTTTGCCTTTCACGTTGCTTGTTTATTTTCTCTATCGTTGCCTTTATGAAATAGCAAATTTCCTCGACTTCTGCCCTGTCACCGCAATGTTTATCAAAATCTATTTCCTCTAAAGACTTTTGACAGGTATCATATTTCTCCATTAACTCATTTAAAGTTGTATAACGGATAGCTAACTGCTCTATATCACCATCCTCAAATTGTTTCACAAAGGTTTCGATTCTTGCTACACTTGCCTTTAAAGATTTACGATTTATTTCTAATTTATTTTCCTTCTTCTCGGCCATTTTGCTAGTGTTTTGATAGAAGGTTGCTCAGTGACTTGTAATATTACTGAAAAATGTGTCTGACTTACTGCTTGTAGGAAATTCTCAATCCTCGTCTCAAATAATTGTTTGTAATAGATATATATTCGCAGGTAGAATGTTGAAATATTAGCTGTCAACTCGTTAAGTCATAGACTTGTTCTGTAGAAATGCTTATAGTAGATGCCTCCTCTTGTTCTTGATGTTTCACACTACTCCTCAATAAGAATGTACTCACACTACACTGATTGTTTTCTCACTAAATCTCACTGAATAAAAAGTTCATCCGGCTCGAAGGACCAATGTTATGTATGTAATGATATGCTGGTTTTTCAAATTGATTTATTTAGTTAGAAATCTTTGTAATACATTCTGACATATGCTATCAAATTATATGAACTATTACAACTCCTGAATGTCACCATTAAGCTGACTTGATCAGTCAAAAACGCCACTTAGTGGTAAATCAGGGCTAGACAACACAATTTTCATTATGTTTAAATTAGTCTCAAACAGAAATGTTTACTCGTTCTCCATATACTTCTAATAATCCATCCACTATGAATCACCCTGTATATTTCCAACTTTTTGAAATGACCATGAAATTCTAAGTTGAAACTACTGTGGCACATCCTATATCTAAACCTAGCAGTTTCAGAGATATTTGACATTTTATAAGAATTCTGATAGGTTTGCAATAACCATTATAACTTTCTTTATTTAGGAGATCCCCATTTGCTCTTTGGCACGTAGAAAGAACATAAGACGATCTAGTCTCTACAATAAAAATAAATTTCATAATAGTATACCAAGTGCTCTATTTTTCATGTTACATTTTGCCAAATTCAAACATCAAAAACTTTTCTATATCGAATGGAATACCTGTATTCATTAGATAAAATCATGTAAAACTAAATTTCCTTTTTCTAGTATAGGCACGGTAGAGGTTATAATAATAATAATAATAATAATAATAATAAGTTTATTAACCACAAATTAACATAACATAAGTTACAAAGGCAAGTCATAAAATAACGGTACAAAAAAATTTACAGGAAAAGAATATATGTATATAAACAGCAATAAATAATACAGTTACATTAAAACAATCAGTAATAAAAATCAGTTATATTATAAAATAAAATATGCTACAAGTGATGAAACATATAAACCCAAGCTGCAGGCCTTAATTCCCTACTGGAAACAAGAATTCTTTAACGGAGTAGAAAGCGTTTACTTCCAAAAAAGATTTAACACCTTTTTTGAAAGTAGTATAGTTCCCTAATAATTTAATGTCATCAGGTAATGCATTATAGAGGATGATACAGTTGTAGCGTGGAGATTTACGAAACATAGTTGTTTTGTAAGTAGGTAATCGCAGGTTTATATTTCTTGTGTTGTAGCTGTGGATATCGGGTTGGTGTACAAAGTCCATTAGGTGTCTCTTGGTAAACAAAAAGTTACAACTTTAGTATTGGCCACTTTCCTAAACGTTCAAGAATTTTTAATCAAAATTGCCACGAACTGAGCCATGATTAGAAACAATCATTAATGTCAAGCATTCTTTTATGTCAATAATTGCCAACACGTTTAAATTACAACCAGGAAGATTTTTTAGATTTGTTTATTATATATGGAGAATGTGATAAAGTAATACAAAATGTAACGTGAAAAATACAATACTTAGTATATTATTATGGAATTTTTTCTCATTGTAGAGACTAGCTCATCTTGTGTTCTTTCCATGTGCCAAAGAACAAATGAATCTCCTACACGAAGGAAGTTATAACGGTTATTGCAAACCGCTACACCTGTCAAACTGCTGGGTTTATACCTAAACTATATGGGTCTGCTACATGTTTCGGCTCAGAATTTCGAAAAGTCGAAAATAACAGTGTGTTCCATTTAAAATAAGGAAGTTAGTATCGACTTTCGGTATAACCAGAAGTACCACATGTTTGAAATTATTTTGGTTGGTTTGGCTACACTGACTTTAGTTACATACTGTTCTCAATATAAATCGATTTAGTTCCCAGTTAGACACTCTGTATACAGGGTTATCAGACGTTTCTTGGGATCTGTTTAGTTTAGAAACTTGAAAATTGGACTAAGGGGGTCTTTGAATATGGCGGATCTAACGAATATATTTCCGCTTACACGGGATGTAGCACCTAATCGTCTAACTAAAAATTGTTTATATTTTCACAATAGCATACAGGGTACTTTATTTTCACATTGCTTTGGTTCAAACGTCCAAATGTCAATTTTTTCAAATGGAATCCCCTATATATTTTCACAGAATTTAATAGTGTTGATGCATCGATTGATATTAACAGTCCCTATACCTATCTCCCTCGGTTTTTTTATTATGGACGAAGTTTTATAAAATGTAGATATGCAATCAGTACTGTATAATGTACATACAACTATATACATAGTAGGTAATGAAAAATTTCAGAATGTTTTGTTTTATCAACATAAACACCATGTTAGTGTTGCCAAGTGGTGGCGATAGTACAGAAACGTAGTATTTGTTCACTTAGAACATATTTCCGTAAGCATGTGATCGTACGTCTTCAAGAGAATCATAATTTTTTAAAGAGAATTATTTGAACTGACGAAGGCATATTTTCCAACGAAGGAATTTTTAATAGACGAAATATACACCCTTAAACACAACAAAATTCTCATGCGGTGCGAGAATCAAATTTCCTGGACAAATTTAGTTTTAACGTTTTCTGCTTATTAGTAGATAACAAGTATCATATCTACTAGGAGAATTTAAATAGCAATAAATACATGGAAATTTTGTGGACAGTAGTTGTTACTTTTATTGATAATATGCCTCTAAATATTAATAATGCTATGTATTATCAAATGAATGGTTACGGTCCACATAATACATGGGAAGTGTATGAAGAATTATTAGCATCACTCGAATTTAGGTGGTTTGGCTACTGACGATCTTGGAGGTGGCCAGCAAGGTTCCCTGACTCGATTCCATTAGACTTTTACCTCGGGGAAATATCAAAAATATTGCATATGCCACCCCGGCTATTACCAACGAAGTTCTGATGAACAGAGTACCTACTGCATTTCAGCAAATCAATTCACTGAGCCACTGTAAGCGCTGTACATTCCAGGATATTGGATTGTCAACAGCAGAGTGGAGGAAATTTTGAACAGTTGTTGCATTAAATATTTATATTCAATGTGTTCATCAGTTTTGTAAATTTTGTTCCAAATCTAAAATAAAATAATCTCTTCTTTTTTTATATCTTAATAATAAACAAATAATTATCAATTATCTACATGATTATTCTCGTTTGTGATAAAATAAAAACACGTTAGGTAACTGGTACTGACTGTATATACATTTTACAAAAATTCATCCATAATAAAAAAACAAAGAGAACGCAGATGCAGAATTTAATACTCTATTATTTTATGTGAAAATATGTAGTTGGTTCTATTAGAAAAAATTGACTTCTGGACCTATGAACTGAAACAATGTTCGACTGTGAAAATAAAATATCCCTGTATGATATTGTGAAAATGTAAGGAAACTTTTAGTTAAATCATAGCGTACTTGTATAAGTTTGAAAAGAAAGTCTCTAAGTCGGCCACATGATAGAAGATATCGATTTTTTTTCGGGAGGGTAGGAGCCGTCAAAAATAACAAAAAATATTAATTATCTTGAAAACTCTTAGGTTTAAGAGCATATTATGGTACCTAAACTAAAATTATATGGGGAATTCAAATACGAAATAAAATAACAAAATTAGGTGCTAAATCTGGTGTAAGCGGAAGTAACATGCATGAAAATATTTTCATTAGATCCACCATAACCAAATCCCCTTAACCCAATTTTCAAATTTCTAAACTGAACGAATTCCAAGAAAAATCTAATACCCGCTTTCCGTGAATAACCATGTATGCCTGAATGTACTATTGTGCCCCAAAGTCAACTTTTATATAACAAAAATAAAACCAGGGAGCGGATCAACAAAGCGCAAGCGACGCTTCCTCTCCCAAATACGTGCATATTTCTAACAAATATGTTGCAGATATGGTGTGGCGGTGGTTTTGCTGTAGTTTAAGTTTCATCAAGTTATGTTTAATGTAAGATGATCATAAATAGGAAACGAATTTGAATATTGCCAAAATAATTGCAAATATGGCGAATGCGCCGGGGAAACGTACTATGAAACTCCTTGAGCATGAATATTGCCAGCAATCGTACAAAAGAGGAAAGTACATTTTTGATCCGCGTGTAGCGATTTCTAACAAATACGTTGCAAGTATGATGTGACGGTTGCTTTGTTGTAGTTTCATCAAGTATTGTTTAATGTAAGATGAGCAAAAATCGAAACGAATTTTAATTTTACCAGATTATTTGTAAATATGGCGGGGGCGCCGGGGAAAGTAAGTTTTTATTATTTCTTTTTAAAGTAAATTCTCAACATTTCCTCGATCCTGTTAGAAGTATGTATGTAGGCACATGAACGTACTGTAGTGCCCCATTAGCACGAATATTGCTCGCGAACGTGAAAAAGAGGAAAGAACATTTTCCTTTCGAAATACACACAATATTTTTTCTACAACTGCAATGAAATCGGAAAAGATAGTGATTCTTGCTGTATTATAATTAAAACTTACATTATTCATAAAACTATAGCAACTCATTTTTGAGGTTAGCCGTGATACATTGTTTCTCAGGAAAAATTCTTTGGAGAGCGAGCGAGCGGAAAGTACAAACTTACTCGCACACGCACAGTGTGAGATTCATGTCTCTCGCTTTGCTCCACATGTCTTTCACTGCTCAGATCACAGATGGAAAAATATATTTTCAATGACAGCCGATGAAAAAATATTGTTAAAAATAAGCGGCTTTAAAAAAAACAAAATTATGAAATGAAATTTCATTCGCCCTGTTAATTGAACCTTATTACCTAACAGATATTGAGCATGATGTACAAATGAACCAATAATGAAACCAAATATATTTTTAATCAACTTCAATATTGATATTAGAAAACAAGGTCCCATAAACCAAGCGACTGGTTTAAATTTTATTTTGTAATTTTAGTTACCTTTTTTCTGGTGGTTAAATTTATAATTTTTTTTATCAGTAAAAGCGGAACGTAACCGATTTTGACATAAATCTTGTAACATAAGTACACGGTGCGCGGTCCATACGTATGGAATAAACTCATTTTAAGCGTAATTATGAACTTTTAGGAAAAATTATGAAACAGGTCAAATTTTAATTTAAAATGTCCTTTTCTTACCATGAGAATGGTACCTCTTGCGTTAAACCCCTCTGAATGATGAATACCCACAAAAAATTTTAAATTAGGTAAGTCGTGTTGCACCTCGCTTGAAAGGGATTTCTCATCCTCTATTCACCAGAATAAAGCTTTTTAAAATTTTGTGCATTAATACAAACAGAAAATAACGTTGAAAATGTTAAATGTTGTTAATGCCTTGTACATTCAGCTGAGGTATTTCTTGCTAAATTATTTGTTTTGAAGAAAAGTTGAAACTGATATACCGTTGCATTTAATGTTTCTAATACAAGATTGTAGGAACCTCAACCTCTTACATACAAAAGCGCTGAGTCACAGGTATATTAGAAATGTATTTCCAATTTATTTAAATATATTTCCAATTTATTTTATCTTATTGTCGTAATATATTCGAATTTCTTGAATATTATCTAAAATATTGGAATTATTATTAAGAATATGTAATGCATTGAAATAACTAGATCGCATAGTGTACAGGCGGCGGATGTAACATTAGATTTCCGTTGCCTGTGCAATCCATCACATATCTATTGGCGTTTTTCTACAAGGCATTGCACTAGCAATGAACTGCACATTGCTGAGTCAGGAAGAACGCGGATAGATATTGATGGAAAAATGCGGAGAAGAAATCAATCGTGTAAAAACCTCCGCAAGGAGAGGTCTGGTGGGCCCCGCTTCGCAAGGAGCGGGCCAGAGTTGTATTACCCGGAATGGTAATTTAATTAATTCAATTGTTGTCAAGCCTCCGGAAGGAGATAAATCGTCGGTTAGGCTCCGCAAGGAGAAGTTGCGACAAAAGTTGAGTTGTTGCCCGAAAGGGTTGTTTTGAGAAAAGCAGAAAAGAAGAGAAAAGTCCCGAAAGGGTGAAATCAGAAAATAGTTGCCTCTTTTCGGCCGGCGCACGGAATTCAGCCATCATCCAGGGATGAGGAAAATATTGATGTAAGTACCCTTTGTTTCTTACTTGTCAATATATATATACATTTTTCACGGCTAAATTGGGTATTATTTTCTGTGTGTGTGTGTGTGTAACCCTACCACCCTCTTTACGACGTTAAGAGGACCGACCCGGCCTCTTGCAAATTTAAGTCGAGCACCAAGCGAGTACCCCGATAAGAAGGGGCGCGCACCCTGGGCTCGACATTATAATTAAATCAAATGCCAAAATGACTTCCAGTCACCTCCTGATAATAAGCACGGCGATACTTGAATTTTCTGTTGGCATTTTGTATGACATTAGGGCGTATTTTGTGAATTTCATGGGTTATTCTATTTTTAAAATCTACGATATTGTCTGGTCGATTAACATCATCCTTTGATTTTAAACAGCCCATGAAAATTAATCAGCAGTTACTCGTCCTTCAATCCACCTTTTAGGGAAAGTTTCATTTAAATAACTTCTCACTGTACGTGAATAATGCGGTGGATCTCCATCTTGTTGGTGCCAAATACAACAGTCTATTTAATTTGGAAAAAACCGCTGCCTAAGGAATCACTACTTCCACATCCAGATTATTCGTCCAAGTCACTTTAAAGGAAACATCTTGACTATATTTGCACTCTAGTATGTGGAAATTATTGGTCATAGAATTTTAATAATATTTGGGGTAGATGTCATAGAAAAGTTTGAGGAGTTGGTTTCTACCATATACGTTAAAAATGAAGTTTCTTGTTTACCGTACTCATTTTCCACAATTTACAACCTACCACCTCAATGGAGTCATCTCAATCAGATGTCACTACAACACATACGTGTACTAACTTTCAAGTGAATATCTCAATTTGATGTTATCAATCCCATTAATAATGAAGCGGAGGTGGTAGAGTTTGAAAAATATTAGAAAGAAATCTGAGGCCTTGGTTTCTAGTATATACACCGAATCCCAAATTTCTGTAGTCTTACCAGCTTGCTTCACTTACTTTCCCCTATTTGCCCTATTTAACCCCCAACCCTTCAACGGCATCATCTCAAATTATGATCTAGTTTCAGACGTCGTTATAATACATACGTGTACCAAATTTCAAATGAATATCTCAATTTTATTTTATCAACCCTTTTCATATTGGAGTAGGGGTGGTTGGGTTGAAAAATATTATAAGAAAATCTGACGCTGTGGCTTCTAGTACATACACCGAATTTCAAGTTTCTGTAGTCTTACCAACGTTTTACTTATATTCCTCTATTTACCCCAAATTAACCCCCAACCCTTCAACGGAATCATCTCAAAATATTAACTAATTCCAGACGTCGTTATAATACATACGTGTACGAAATTTCAAATGAATATCTCAACTTTATTTTGTCAACCCCATTAATGGGGTAGGGGTGGTGGGGGGGGGTTGAAAAATATTATAAAAAAATCTGAGGCCTTAACTTCTAGTACATACACCGAATTTCAAGTTTCTGTACTCTTACAAGCTTGCTTTACTTATTTCCCCCTATTTACCCCTATTTAACCCCCAGCCCTCCACCGGATTTCCTCAAAAAACAATCCAGTTCCAGATCTCGTTATAATATATACGTGTACAATATTTCAGGTCAATATCTTAAACCGTTCCGGAGAAAGCGTGCGGACAAAAAAAGTTACAGACAGACCGACAGACAGACAGACAGAAAATTTTTTTTCGCTCAAATTTAAAATCTCGACGTTTCATGACATTCTAAACCTATTTCACGAATAAAAATTTTTGAAAATTTTTTTGCGATTACTATACTTCCAATCCACTACGTGGATGTGGAAGTAATTAGCATCAGAAAAAAATAGAACAATAGATCAGTTTCAACGCTAATATTCAAAACCAACAATTTCACAAAAAATACCTCAACTGAGTTTACAAGACATTAACAAAATTTAAAAAACTTTTTACTGGTAAATAGAGAATCCAAATTATTTTCGAACGAGGTATAGATGTGCTACACGACCCCTTTCTAATTAAAATTTTCTGAAGGGTAGTCACAATTCAGAGGAGGGTGAACGAGAGATCATAAACAGCTGCACTTTTGCGCTTTTATGTAGCACCCGAACCTCCTTGAATATTAATAAGGCATTTTGGCCACCTCTCTCACCGACTACCTTCAAACTTATCTTTCCCAATTTCATTGCGTTATCACTCCTACAGAGTTCGGTGAAAAATGTATGTTGTAGCTTATTGTATCGTGTATAATTAATGAAATAAAGGTGGGCGTTTCTAACGTGTAAGTAAAAAAAAATCTTTAAGATTCAAAAAGCATCAAATTTTATTTTCTTTTTCATGAAAGGATCACTAATAAATAGTCTCCATATATGTGAAATAAATATAAATTGGTTCACTTGATTAAGAAAGAAATGTTTCTTAAATATTATGTAGTCTCTGAGTGAAAACTTAGTAGTATGTTATTCAAAGATACATCACTGGACGGAACCACACGCAAAGAGATAGCAAATACACGGACATTTATCTTAACCTGCCATGGCCCTTGTCCATTCACACCAATGACAAGGTGTCTTTGAAGCAGTTTCCGCAAATACCAAAATACTTTATCCAACACTAAACCTGAATACTCTCACTTGACGCGCGTTTTGGGAACCATCTTCAGTGTTTACAATAGGATTCAGCAAAAAAAAATTTATTGAGATTTTCTTACAGATTTTTCTTTGATTTTACTATAAAGCCACTCACTACAGTAGGTACACAGTATACAAAGAGTGAAAAGTAGAGCAATAATAAATGAGCGGCATATTTATCAAAAGTAGGAGCTTCATTTTACTGAAGCTGTTCTGTTGTTGACAATATATACCACAGAAATACATTAAACTTTAAATCGTTTTGCCGCCTAGTGAAGAAGAGAAAATGTATGTTTTTGAATTATTCCATGCTTGGTGTAAAAAGGCCACAAAATTTAATTGGCATTCCCCCCGTACGACATGCTTTACGATGGCGTCCCTAAGGAGAGTTTTGTATACTATGTATATGGTTTTTAATTACTCATTAAAAACGTAAAAACGGAATGAAAGATGAAATGTTGCCAAATATATTACGGATAAAATACTTACCGGTTGTAGATCGCATATTGCAGATAATAAATGAATCAGTCAAAACTAAAACAAATTATGTAATTTGCGAAAACCCTACAGTCGCCTTTGGATCTAATTTTCACTCTTTTTGAATTAGAATTTGGTTTGAGTTTCTTCTTGAGTAAGTTGAGTTCTATGGAAAAAGCTCATCCCTTTCTAACGATTTTTTGCTGCTATTGATGATAAGTACCTCCTGCTGCATGCCTATTTTAATCAACATTTAAACTTTTACTACTAATTTAATCTTAGGTAAAACTAATTTTCACCAAAAAACAAAAACAAATCAAAGATATTTCCAAACGCTTTAGCAACGTTTTGTTAACTAATCATTTCTTATTTGGTTAAATACACAGCTACAAAAAAAATCAATTAGTCAATTCTTCTCAAAGAAATAAAAAGCATAATTCTATTTATTACTAAAAGTGTTCTTACATTTTTGAAAAAAATAATGTTTAAAGAAATATTTACTAAAAAAGCGCCATCCCTATTTTCTCCATCATCTACGTCCCCCAGGCAGGTAATTCACATAAACATTTTTTTTTTCATAAAATATAATTTATATCCCATACGACTGCAGAGTTTTAATGTACCATTTCTGTCGATTTAAGAATACGTACATGACGTGCCTAAATCTGGTTATGTTTATTTAATTAATTACAAAAAAAATCTTTATAATGTAATAAAAATTATATTATTATATGTAGGAAATATTAATTAATTTCCTACATATAATAATATAATGTTTATTAAGTACATTATAAAGATTTTTTTTTGTAATTAATTAAATAAACATAACCAGATTTAGGCACGTCATGTATATATTCTTAAACCTGAATGAATATTTAACAGTATTCAGTAAAACAGAATTAACTATAAAAAAATAAAGAAACATCTTGCAGAGAACGATTTTTTTCTCTCTTTTCAACCCTGTCTGTGAACATACTATGCATTTGTTCATTAATTCTGAAAATACTTTTGATTTGTTACAAATAACAACTTGAAGGTCATATAAATCATGGTTCGCCCTCGTATACAAAATATGCTGCAGAAAATTGTTACCCAAGGTATCCTCGTCTTTATTTATTTAATTTAATAAATAATTAAATATAAAAAAATCAACTTCCCATCTAAACACTTTCAAGTAAAACTCTAACTTTGAGGAATTAACCACCGATGCTTCGAATTATATAAAAATATTGTTCCTTTATTTAAATTATAATTTTCCTCTGAAATGTGTAGGTGTAAATTTTAGCGCAAGCGTATTTTAGCCATCAAACAAGGATGAGCATACTCTTCAACGGTATAGAGCAGATTTTCTTCTCAGTTTTCCGTATCCCTTAGTGAACAGTGTGTGTGGATGCTGAAATTCAGTGCAAGCAAAATCGATAAATTTCAACGGGAGCAAATAAGTCACAAATTACTCGATTTAAGAGTTTTGTTCAATGATTAATCTTTATTCTAAGTGCTTTTTGATGGTTTCAAAGTAAACTAAGGAATAAGCTCCATTGTGGAAAATTAGGTCGACAGATTATTTTGACAGGACCCACCCTTATAGTACCTACCTATATACGTAGATGGGTAACTATAATCAAATGTCCGGTTATAAGAGAAGATATTGAAGGAAAGGGTGAGATATCACCCTTTTTCCAATTAAAACTTAATAAATAATGGTAAAAGTTCAAAATTTATTTCGACCCTTCGGGGATGTAAGCCTATGCCTCATCTTTGGTGTCAGCCTTGTTTACGGTGAGTCTATTTTTGCTAATTTTGATAAATCAAAACAAGTAACTATCTTGTTGTGGAAAATCATATTTAAAAAATATGAATAAATGTACACCAGTAATAATATCAGTGCATTTAAATGATAAATAGCAGTAAAATTACTAAATATAACGTCGCTTGAGCTTCATGTATGGTGTTTCCGTTACCATATTTAGTAATTTTTGCTGATTTTGATAAACGTTGAAATTTTTATCACTCATAAATTTAACAATATTTATTGATTTTAAAGTTCAAATAAAACCCTTCTGTAAAAGAATGTTCAAAATTTAGTAAATTTATGGAATTAGTTACTACAATCAGTGAGAGTTTATAAGATTTTCGGGTGTAATGTAGAAGAGGTGATATGACCTTGTAGAAGTCGTGGCTGCCTGAACAGCGTTTCTGTAAAATTGTTTCTGTCATCCTCAGATTCCTGCTGAAGGCTGCGACTTTTTTATACGATCTCGAATTGTATACAGGGTGTTCTGTCAGATACTCTACAAAGCTTATAGGGAGATGCAGGACATTCTGATTCCAGACATCTCCATATGTACCTCCTAAAGCGACTCGTTGCTGATTTCTTAGTTATTTTTCAACATATTTGAACCTCCATTTCTATTTAACCGCTTTATCGAATTACTTAAAATTTACCACACACATCTATGGTCATCGGAAGTATCCGCACCATTGCGCGTTTTTCAAAAATACAGGATTTGACTGGAAGGAACCGTTGCCTGAGGAATCATTACTTCCACATCCAGATTTATTGTCTCCTTAAATGAAAACATCTTGTGACAGATGTCATAAAAAATTTGAGACCTTTGCTTCTAGTATTTACACCAAATTCTATGTTTCTGGAGTCTTACTAGCTTGCTTTACTTATTTACCCCAATTTATATCCTCCAACCTGCAGGGAATAAGCTCGAATTAATATAGTTCCAGATCTCGTTATAACAGATACGTGTAACGGATTTCAAGTCAATATTTTTATTTTATGTCGTTAACCACTTCAATAATGGAGTGGGGATTGTACTGGGAGTGTCAGTTATTATAAACATTGGCTTCTAGCATATACACCAATATCCAAGTTTCAGGATGCTTAATAGATTGTATTATTAATTTACCCTTATTTACTCCTATTTACACCCAACCTGTCAACGGAATAAGCTCAATATAATCTAGTTCCAGATCTCGTTATAATACATATTGTGTACCAAATTTTAAGTCAGTACCTTAATCCGATCAAGAGTAATTATGCAAACAAAAAAAACTACAGATCGACAGATAGACAGTATTGGGCAGGCAGACCGACATATATAAATAATTTTTCGCTCAAATTTAAAATCGACGCATTTCATTATCCCATTTCAACAAAAGGAGAAGATTTGGATTCTCCTTTTAACGATAACTATACTTTCACTCCACGACGCAGATGTGGAAGTAATACGTTATTCATTATTATTAAGATATGAAAAATTGTGAGACCATACCGGGTGTCAACGAGAAAATAAAGAAATGGCGAATCATTGACATCCTGAATATACATATGAAAGATTGCTGGATTTAAAGATGGTAAGCCGTCAGAGGGGATGATGTTGTCTGAACTATATTTCATCTTCAGATTCTTACCCATAGCTGCCTACTGCTGTTACTCATTTCTCGAATTGACCTCTTGAGTCTAGGAGCTCAATTCGAGTAACCAGAAGCAACAGTAAGCAGCTATTAACCAGAATCTGAGAGCCTGTCTTCATCAATTTTTGTGTTTTTATCATTTTCTTTCCTTTGAGAACTTAAACTACTCTGGTTTTTATTTTATGTACAAATACATAGACATCCTGATTCAGTACGGAATAGTGCTAGCATATATACAGTACTAAGGGGCCGTTCATAAAATACGTTCGCAAATAATGGGGGAGGGAGGGAGGGGTATTGCTTGACGAGATATGACAAGGGGGAGGCGGGAGGGTCTAAGGAAATGTGACGTGCGCAATTCATCAATTTTATTTTAATTTTTTGCTTAACTTGGCAATTTTTAAAAGTTTTTCATTGCGATAGAAAGTCATTCTCAAGTACTTAGAAGCCTATAAATATGCTATTTTTAATTACAAGAAATCGTTAATAGTGGGTGGGTTAGCTTTTGTAACGTAATATTTGTTAGGGGGTCGCTGAAAGTGTGACAGAGTGACGAAGGGGGAGGAAGGGGTCCAGAGAGGTGAAATTCTGAGTGACGTATTTTATGGACGGCTCCTAACGTAAATATACATTTTTTATTTTAAAGTTATCTATGTCTCTCTTTCAACCTACTTAATTGTTCTTCGAAAATTATTCATCTTTAATTATTATTATTTTAAATTAAGGGCCTAAAAATGCCCTTCTTAATTCTTCCTTCTGAAAGAGGAAGAGTAGGTAATTTCTTACGCAAAATTTTTCTCTGTCTAACGTCATTGCAAACTACTTCATGGAATCTAGATTTAAGTCGAGCGGTGATAACACAACTTCTTGTGAATAAATTAATTCTTCACATCAATATTTTTACAAATTGGCATGAAGTTAAGTCTTCGTGGCTATTACTTCTTAATCTAGTGTTGCTATCTTGCTCTGCTTTCTCACTCAAACAGAAAACATGGGAACTTTGTGTAGCTGTCCCAGTAGCCGACTGAAATTAAATTATTTTTGGCCTCAACGTAGAAGAGGCTGTTTGAGAGAATCTAACATAAAGGTGAAAATGAGGTATTTGATCATTTTTACCGACCTAAGAAATCTCTAGTGATATTGTTTTAGCATCCAAGTTAATGTCATATTAGAGTGACATTCCTACCCTTTCCAACGCCTATATGATTGTAATGATCTGACCTTCCTTTCTCTGATATGGAGTAAATTAATTTTTCTTTGTTTTTGACAAGAGAGGGCACGTGTATAGAGTATAAGTGTTCAAAAATATCTGGAGAAAGGTGAGTTTGTATTTAAGAGTCCTTGTTGCTGCTTTAAACATAAGGATACCCTTTTACGTTAAAGAATTAAAAAAGTTCAATTTGCTTTATATTAGAGGAAAAAGTTGAATCGTAGGAATCTTGACACTTTGCTAATGAGACATCCACTTGGATACTGAAATATATATTTTTTGGAGATTTCATACCTTGTTGAAGGGCCGTTGCACAACACACAGGTGTTCTTTGATTCGTTTCAGAGGCAATTTAGAATGTATATCCTTTTATTAAATCATAATATGTACGTGTCAAATTTATGTTATATTATGTTATATGTTCGAAATAATTTTGATTTGATTTGATTTGATATTCAAGTCACCATAGAAAAGCTAGTAGCGAACATTACATTTAATTTCTCTTAGAAGAAATTCGAGATTTTCATATATTTCTTGCAATTTTGCCGAGTTAGCGAAATAAACAGATGGATATATGTTGCCGTTGTGAAGACGAATACCTTTCAGGCTTCTTCTAGATACGTCAATAAATAGTCTCCATTGATATGATTTATAAATGTCAGCTCACAGCTAAAGGATCCAGAAGTAGCAATAAACTAGTAAATTTAGTTGCGAAAAATATTCAGCAAATTCTGCTTTTAGATTTCTGAACCAGTGAAACGATGTCCTTGGTGAAAGTATATTTTTATTACAAAGTCTTGATTCCAGAAGACCAAAATTACTGTTCATCACATTCTGTTATATAATTCTCTGCTCTAAATCATTTGACTGCAGTAGACGCAGCCTTGCCCCCCCCCCCCCCCCCGCAAAGACCGGTACTGAAAAGATAGGAAATATAGGAAATTCTATAAAACAATAATTTTACTCTTACCAAGATGTTGTAATGCATATTATATTATACTTCAAGTTTATGTTGCCTTAGCAGAAATAGGCCAAATTCATAAGTTTATTCTATACGATATTAATATAAAGTGATTAATTACTCGTCATTTTGAAAACAATATCTACTTCTTTCTCATAAATAATATATCTGTTTGTCCGCATGAGTTATTTGGGCTCTTTTAAGCATTCTGGAAATTTCAATTTTTACAAGTAAAATTTCCAATTATGTGATGTAAAGAGCCCAAATAGCAAACTTTCGGTTTGAAAATAATTGACATGAAAATCCAATTTTTAAACAAGACAATCTCTGTTTTTACGAATTTGGATCTCGTTGGCCAAAATAGATATAATTCAGCCCTCAGACATTATTTTTAAATTGTAAAAAAATGTTGGCTCGTTACATCACATAATATATATTTTATTTTATATCACTGTAGTAAAGAAACTAATTTTCCCTGTGGGCAGGGTGCTTATAGATATACGAATATCAATTCGAGGTACCTTGAAAGAAATATCATTCGGTGGGTCATAGTAATAAATCAATTATATTCTTGAAATGTGTGAAAGGTTCATTTTATACTTAGTAAATTTTTATTGGCGCAAAATGACTCAACTTTCATTAAAATATTAATCCAAAAATAAAGAAGAACTTGATAAGATAAGATTTATTTAACAAAAGGTACTACTGACTTCTGAGTTTATTGTGCTTGGCTTTTTCTGATTTACTCTGCCTATTAGTATTAATCATCAATACGAGAGGGTGGGCGAGTGTTAATTGTTTTAGAGGAAGTATATTTGTACTTGTCTGTAAATATTACATCTTTCTTTATAGGATTTTGCAAACAGCGGAAAGACAAATTATCTATGAGAACTAGAGGAGAAATTATATATAAAAATATAAATGAAATCTTTGCATTCTTTCGATAACCTGACTTCTGGTTATGCAAACAAGTAAAAATTCTTATTTGCCATTCTCATTTTAACACTAGCATCCAACACAGTCCCCTACGGCTAGACAGGTTAAACTAGTATCTACCTGATCCCCTACGGTATGTAAATTCAGTTAAAAATAAGAACAAAGGACTGAAATTAATATGTTGGATGCTAGTGTTAAAATGAGAATGGGAAATAAGAATTTTTACTTGTTAGCATAACCAGAAGTCAGGTTATCGAAAGAATGCAAAGATTTCATTAATATTTTTCCTTTAGTTCTCATAGATAGTTTTTATTTCTGCTGTTTGCAAAATCCTATAAAGAATATGTTTCATTCCTATAAGCAAACAAATAAAAAATAATTCACTTTTAAATATTATATCTTCTGCGGGCTGGTGCATCTAAATGTAAATAGACGATCCTCTACTAATAAAATATGCTTCATGGTTTCCTGTTCATTGGTGCATAGTCTGTAGTTTAGACTTCTTGTTATAGACCAGGTGGTACGGGCATATGCTTTTCGAATACAGCGTGTATATGCTGGAGTCAGTTAAGGAGACTCTACTGATTGTGAAAATCCATGATACCAGATATTGTTTAAAACCATTTTGTTTATAAAAAAGGAAATATTAATTTTTTTTAAGTCAAAACATACAGGGCACAAAATTGAACCTAGATCGACAGGGTGTTCTCCACAATTATTCAAATTTTTGTATTTTTAAACGGTCATAGCTCAATTTTTTCAAAAGGAACAACCCTGTATGTTTTGATCATCACATCAAGATTTTTCCATAATCTCCTCCTAATTAGGATTTCACTGAGCAAGTCTGACGGTGGCATCGGATTACGCGGCTAAGAGTACAGAGGGGTATGATGTTCTGCTCAAATACACATGACTTTTTTATGTGAGAGATCATATACATTTCAGCAGAGAATGATACCTGTATTTTGAGCCACTAAATATGATGCCGCCGTCAAAATTGCTCTGTCGCATCAGGATTTCTCCCTAAACCCCCCTTATTAAGATTTTCACTAATGTTTAGCCATTTTTTGAAGTTAGAGAAAATCCCGATGTGATGGAGCAATTTTGACAGTGGCATCGGATTCAGCGTCTCATAATACATGATCTTTTTTTGTATTTGTGTGCCCGTGTTATGAATTTGTGATTTCTAACTCTCTGCAGAGACTTATACATTTTCCTTAAAGGCAAAACTATTACATGATTGTCGAATATTCGGTTTCATTTCGTTCTACGATCAAAGAAGTTGAGGGAGAATAAAATTGGTGAAAATCTGTGTACAATAAAAAAATCTATTAATTTTCAAACATACCATACCGAGAAAACTGTATCTTTGCTATATTGGGCCTAAGAAATAGTATTTTTGAAATTTCTTGAAATATTGTTGTTTCTGATCATATTTATGGGTGTTTTCAAGAAATCTGAGAAGTAACATTTTTGTGCCAAAAATGGTAAAATACTGAGGAGTATAGCACCTCTTGAAAACGATTAAGACTATAAATTATGTTTTTTTCGGGCACATAGAATTTTATTTTTTGTAATTCTCTCCAAAAATGTTTTTGAGTTTTCGATCGAGTTGGAATTGAAAAAAGGAATATATTTCTTTGAAACCAAAATTACGGATTTAAGAAAAACAGTGAATCTGGAGTTACCACCGTTAAAGCAACGACTGAAGTATATAAAGAGTATTTCAAAAAACATACCATAATTTCTAAGGCAGGTAATAATGTGGACGACTTTACTATCACCACAAATATTTATATCCCAAGGGCACCAGGTGCACCTTCTACATTGTTGAACAATTTGTCTTCTCTCAGGGAGTTTGTTAGAACTTTTAGAAATACAACTTATGACCTGAGACCTGGAATATATGAGTAAATACTACGTTTGCTTACTTTAAATTGCTAGTTTGGCTCATTAGTTTCTGTGTTTAAATTGGGATACTGAGCAAACATAAGAAATTATATTAAGTTCCTTAGAAATCAGTAACCGATCTAATACACATAATCACAAGTGATGAAGGAATATAATGAAATGAATATCTCGAGGATATCTTTAACCTCGATTGCATACAGAGTTATAACGAGGATAACAATTGACTGATATAAGGAAATTTCAGTTCCTTGAAGGATATGTTTGAGCAATTTTATTTCGTGCTGAAAGAATTGTCGGTACTGATAATGATGAAAATTTTGGATCGTTTGGATTATGCTTTTTAGGAAATATGTAAGTTATGGTAGTTTCCAAAATTGAGAAAGGGTACTCATAGCATATAACCTGATAAGGGTACTGTGAGTTTGAAAAAAGAGCATCCCTATTTGTTCAGACGTTGTTGTACTTCACGAAAATTTGATTAAAAATAAAAATTCATCATTTGGAATGGTTACACATTGGCTAAGTCGTTATCTATATATTCCAGAACTTTTACCGAAAGATGGAAACCATCTATCAAATTTATTTAAAGCGTCCTACGTCTGAAATTTTTATGCGCTTTCTTCAAAATTCTAGCGTACCTTTCAATCTTTTGGGCCGATGGATGGAAAACGTCCATTTGAAGCGTTAACATTTTTAAAGTTTTCATTGCAACTCTAAATAATTTTCTCACTGTTTCCGGATTTCTTATACAAGGGCGTTTTTTATGTCCTTCATAGAAAAAAGTTAATTAAATGCAATTTCAGTGTACCTTCGCAATTCTTTAATCGTAATACATTAATCCTTTATTTCTTATTCCGCAATTTTACTGAGTTCTACAACAATAAGTCAAAAAAAAATTGAGAGAATTTTCGAAATATTGAACATTATAATTCATTTTTAACATATTTTTTTATTAAAAAATCGATATAAAATTGAAATTTGGTATGGTGTAATTGTAATAATGTTCTGGAGATTACATGAAGATCTATTTTAAATAATAGCTAAGAATATTAACATTTTCCTTTTTATGATAGAAACATTCAACAAAACCAGTACTCAAAGATTTTTCAGTTATTATAGTATATTTAAAGGTAAAAATTTCTTCCAAAATATTACTTTAAGCCTCATTTGATAAAAGTACATAAAAACTGGACATTCTTCTTGTCAATGGCATAAATGCAAATTTTAATCACTGTTGTCATAATTTTGTCCAACTGCCCTCAATTTAATGTTAAGACATGTGGCTTTAAAATTCAATAAAAGTACATAAGTGTTGCTTAATCAGTTGCTCAATCAGTTGTTTTCAAAGAAATTGTTGCAATATTAGCCATTTTTCGTAAAAAAGTAGCAAACACTTTTACTTCCACATCCACGTAGTGGAATGGAAGTTTAGTAATTGTAAAAAAAATCAATTTTTGTTGTTGTTGTTGAAATAGGCTTAGAATGTCATAAAACGTCGAGATTTTAAATTCGAGCGAAAAATTTTTTTCTGTCTGTCGGTAGGTCGGTCAGTCTGTAACTTTTTTTGTGCGCACGTTTTCTCAGGAACCATTAAGACAATGACCTAAAATTTGGTACACATCTGGAACTAGATTATATTTTTTGCTAATTTCGGGTTTGTGAAGGGTTGAGGGTTAAATAGGGGTAATTAATGGAAAATAAGTAAAGCAAACTGATAAGAGTATAGATACTAGAAGCCAAAGCTTCAGATTTTTTTATAATAGTTTACACCCCCGCATCACCTCCACTCTATTATTAAAGGGGTTGATAAGATAAAATTGAGATATTCACTTGAAATTTTGTACACGTGTAGGTGGTGGTAATGGTAAAAGTACAGGAATTTGGTGTATATACTAGAAGCCAAGGCCTCAATGTTTTTTATAATATTTTTCAACCCCCTGCCACCCCCACTCCATTATTAGAAAGGTTGATGAACAACATTGAGATATTCACTTGAAATTTGGGGGAAATAAGTAAAGGAAGCTGGTAAAAGTACAGAAAATTGGGATTTGGTGTATATACCAGAAGCTAAGGCCTCAGATTTTTTTATAACAATTTTCAACCTCTCCACACACCCCAGTCCATTATTAAAAAGCTCATGTTAGAAACTAGGGAAAAATAAGAAAAACAAGCAAGTAAGACTCCAGAAATCTTTATTCTTAGCGTACCTATATGCTAGCGGCCAACTTCTCAAATTTCTTTAGGCATCTGCCTCAAATATATTAAAATTCTATGACGTTATTATTTCCACATAAGTACTAGAGTGCAAAATAAATATAGTTAAAGAGACTTGAATGAGATATCTGAATGTGGAAGTATTGATCCTTAGGTAGCGGTTTATTAATTGCAAATAACTACTATAACTACAGATACAATCGCAGTTGTTTATTAAATAACTACCAACATACTTTTGGAAGTTACAATTTATATCTCACCCTTTTTTTGACTAATTCTTTTCTCAGTTAGTACGACGTAATTATATGTTTTTTATCATAAAACAGGCAGCTTTTGTCGTAAAAAAAAGTAGATTGAAGGCATTTTGATACCATATAAAAAATAAATAGTAATATTTGTGAATAAACAGAAATGTTTCGAGTTATTTAAAAATAACTTGAAACATTTCTATTTATTGTAAATGTAAATGTAAATGTAAATGTATTTACTTAAAATTAAGTACATTTTCTTCTTAAAATAATAAAGACAAAAGCATCATGCGTCTACGCAAGTAACTATCTTGATCAATTTATGTAGTAGGGAAACAAAAAACGTTATAACATTATTCCATAAACATTAATTTGAAAATTTGAAAATATTTACTAGAAATCATACAATTACGCGTTGTCACCCCTATTCTCTCCATCCCTAAGTCCGACAGTTACTTAGACGCACTTTGAGATTTCGTCTCTCATAAAATAAACCTACGTGTTCTAACCAACCTTAAATTTCTATGTAATTGAAAATAATATTTTGCAAAAGAATGACGCCAAAATCTTTCAATAGCTATTTTATCATACTTGTCGACCTCTAAATTATACCCATACCTGCGCTCAATTTAATATTTATTGTAATTTTGATTTCATAAAAAGAAAATGTTTAAAGAAATATTAATTTAAATTTTTTCCATATTAGGTTATACGTCTATTAAGCAAATTCCATTTTTCGATATATCACCTGCCTTAGAAATTTTTGGTACCTTTTCCTTAATACGCCGTCTGTAGTTACCACTTTTCGACAAAAGACCTCATTAAAGAAAATAACTTGTAGAAATAACATTTAATAATCTTTAACGTCATTTCTTATATAAGATTTTCTGTTTTCCTTGATGATCTTAATAGAACTAAAGTGACTACGTAATTGGAACTGACATTCACATATACCGATAATATCTATTCTTTGCTTAAACTTCATACAAGAAACGTGTTATTTAACGAAATCCATTTTACTCTCTAAAGTTGGATCAATGTGAAATGACATAAAAGTGTCTCGAAAATGAAACCCTACAAATTCACAAAATTTCCTAATTATGTGAATGTAATTCCAATAGTAAACTCATTCTATCATTACTATTATACGCTGTAAACAAACGGATTGTTATCTAATTTATTTTAATAGTTGTTATAAATAAACCACCCACTCGCTGGTAGAGCAACCAAAACAGAGAATGAAAATGTGGGACGCAGCGTTTTATCGACCAGTGCTGGGCCTTGGCGTTCGCATGTCTCTTGAATGAATCCATTCATGAGAACAACCTAGTTCGCAAGCTCGCTTTACTATATTCCATTTAGAAGAAGATATTATGTACCTTCAAAATATACCTTTTTATTTGAATAACAAGCGGCAGTGTCACTCGGAAATATTGATTTAAAAGCTTATTTGCTAATTTCGGTATAATTTCACCGTTATTTCCTGACTATCCTTCATTTACGACTTTTTTTTAACTTTTACGTACTAAAGGATATATTTAAATACTTAGTTACTGAATGGAAATGTTATACACTGATTAATATAACGAGTAATTGTTCTCTAATACGAACAGTTGGGGTGTTGGGGATTAGAATGTTGAAACGAAAATATTTGAAATATGATTACGCAATCTTTATAGGTATTGAGTAGATGAAAATTTGCCGCATTCTTTATATACACGGTGATCTCACATATCTGGTTAACGTATTAGCAGTTAATGGGATCTTTGCACCGTATTTAGATACATTTCTGGGATAAAAAACAGAGAGAAACAAATCGACTCATATTTTTTATTTTTTGAAATAATTCATATTTTCCACATAATTATCCATTACTACTCTTGCGTAACTAATTTGCAAATAAAATGTTCTCGGTGTTTATTAATTAATTTACTTTATTTCATAGTGTCCGGTAAATGACTATTTCCCAGATTCATCTGCGGCCGGTAAATCGAACATTACAGTATCTTTAAAACTGAATTATTTATTATTTGTTTGCTTATAGTAATGAAACATATTCTTTATAGGATTTTGCAAACAGCGGAAAGAAAAACTATCTATGAGAACTAAAGGAAAAACTATATATAAAAATATTAATGAAATCTTTGCCTTCTTTCGATAACCTGACTTCTGGTTATGCTAACAAGTAAAAATTCTTATTTGCCATTCTCATTTTAACACTAGCATTCAACATAGTCCCCTACGGCTAGGCAGGCTAAAGTAGTATTTACATGATCCCCTACGATATGTAAATTCAGTTAAAAATGAGAACAAAGGCCTGAAATTAATTTATTTACGTACCTTATCTTTAAAAATGTTTTCATTCTAAAGAATCACATTTTCATAAAATCTCATTCAGTTTCTTGGAAATGCTTAGCCTTTGAAACGTTTCTCGTTCTTATTGTGGACTCATCATACTTATTCATGGATATTGTCTTAGTTTTGCATGGAACATCGTTATGAGTGGCTTTAGGCTTTTCTGATGAGTCCACAATAAGGACGAAAAACGTTTCAAAGGGTAAGCATTTCCAAGAAACTAAATGAGATTTTATGAAAATGTAATTCATTAGAATAAAAAAAAATTAAAGACAAGGTACGTAAATTAATTAATTTCAGGCCTTTGTTCTCATTTTTAACTGAATTTACATATCGTAGGGGATCATGTAGATACTAGTTTAGCCTGCCTAGCCGTAGGGGAGTATGTTGAATGCTAGTGTTAAAATGAGAATGGCAAATAAGAATTTTTACTTGTTAGCATAACCAGAAGTCAGGTTATCGAAAGAAGGCAAAGATTTCATTAATATTTTTATATATAGTTTTTCCTTTTGTTCTCATAGATAGTTTTTCTTTCCGCTGTTTGCAAAATCCTATAAAGAATATGTTTCATTACAGTATCTGATACCGTAATGTGTTACCAGCGTACATTACAGTATCTGATACTGTAATGTGCTACGTAGCAACACTAGCATATTATTTTTATCAGTAAGCAATTATTTTTTAGTTTTGACTTTTTCACTTAAAAATATACGAAATAAAATATTCTAATACACAGTTTCAGCAATTATTTATTAACGTTTTTTTTTAACTAACTACAGCAATTATGTATTAACACTACTTTCAAATAACAAAAATAACTGGCAAAAATTCAAAGAAACACATAAGAGCGGCGGAGTCATAGCCAACTATAAAAATGCGTCCCGAGAAGTGTTTTATTGAAGAAAATCACCGCTATATAGCGGTTTTATTACTGTAAAATAATACACTTTCTACCAACTTTAGTAAATAAAGTGTTACATAACCATAAATTAGGCTTCTACTACAAAATATATAATATTTTGCTTAACTAAGGTTCGTAACTTTAATCGTATTTAAACTTTTATTAATTCATATTAAGACTATTGTGAAGCAAGCAGTTTGAACCCTACCAATACTTATAAAACATACCTTTCTACCGACTTTAGTAAATGAAAAATGTTAGATAACTATAGATTAGGCTCCTACTTACAACAATTTAAATATGTGGCTTAATTAAAATTAGTATTTTTTACTTAAGTTGGAGCTATATTAATACATATATTAATTATGTCAAGCATTTATAAATACCTTTACTTTTAAAATATAGTTTTCTGCCAACTTTAGTAAATAAAAAATGGTAAACAATAAAAAATCGGGATTCTCTTTACTAGATCTTTATTATTTTTATTAAATAAAGTTAGTATCTTCTATTTTAATTGGAGCCAATATGCAGATTATTTAGTTTACACTTTTATTTACTTTTATTTCACAATGACAAGCTAAAAACAATCATAATTAGCTATGAAACAAAATTGCTATAGTATCGTTAAGGTGTTGCGATTGTTGATTACGAACGAATATTTTTTAAATTTAAAACTCAACTTTTCATTCATTTTAAAAAAGTTTATAAAGACAGTATTAAAATATTATACGATACACGTCCGGTAGGTCTCATTACAATACTCGTTTATATTCCGGACTCGGCTCCTGCGTCGCTTTGTCCGTAAAACAACTCGTACTGTAATACGTGGACATATAACATAAATTACTAAATACCTGCGGTAATACTAGAAATTCATTGGCAGATGTACTAATACTGAGATACAATTAATAAAAATAGATTCCTAACTTTGCTGTCTTCAATTATAAAGAGTGGGCCATTAATAATACGCCATGTTTCAAGGGTACATTCTTTGGATGAGGATATAACCAAACTTGCTTTAGTAAATTGTAGCTGTGGAAAAAGATACAGGGTGTTCAAGTTGTATTTTTTTCCTTGCAATGTCACAACTACCTTCTGACCGATCTTCTCCAAATTTGGAAAGGAAACATTTCTTAAGCTAAGGAACAATAATTGATGTATCGCATCACAGTAGCCTTGTTAGCTATACCTGATGATGAATATTTGATAATTCCAACCATTTTAGAGAAAACTGCCACAAAATAGTTCAAGAATTCTTTGAAAACAAACTCAACTTGAAAAGGACAAATACATTGCAGAATCGGAGAGGTATCTTTCAGGTATACCTCTCCGATTCTGTAACACTTAAATAGGTAAAAACCGCTGCCTAAGAAATGGCTACTTCCACATCCAGATTGGCCATCTTAGTCTCTTTAAAGGAAAACATCTTGACTATGTTTGCACTCTGCTATGTGAAAACAATTGATCATAGAATTTTAATAGTATAATATTTCAGGCAAAAAAACTTGCGTTGAAAATAAATAAATAAACAAATAAATTTATGGACTCTTGTTAGCTTGCTATACTTACTTTTCTCTATTTGCGTCCACTTACTCCACACCCCCTTCAACGGAATCATCTCAAAATATAATTTAGTTCCAGATGTCGTTATAATACATACATACGTGTTCCAAATTTCAAGTGAATATCTCAATTTTATTTCATCAGCCCCTTTAATAATGAGTGAGAGTAGTAGAGGGGTTGAAAAATGTTATAACAAAAATCTGGGGCCTTGAATTCTAGTAGGTACACCAAATACCAATTTTCTGTACTCTTACTAGCTTGCCTTATTTATTTTCCCCTATTTAATCCCCAACCCTTCAACGGAATTATCTCTAAATACAATCTAATTCCAGGTGTCGTTACAAAGTATACGCGTACAAAATTTGAGACATTGGCTTCTAGTATATATACAAAGTCAATATTTTAAATTGTTTCTGAGCAAACGTGTGTAGAAAATAAGTTACAGATTGACAGGTCTGTCTGACCGACCGGTAGAAAGACAATAATTTTTTTTACACGCTATTTTCAAAATTCAACGTTTTATGACATTTTAAGGCTATTTAACAAACAATTTTTTTTACAAATACCATACTTTTGTGGAAAGTAAGGATAGCAATAAATAATATAATTTTATTAATGAATTTGTTTAATAACCTGCCAAAGAATGGAAAACTATTTCTGACAACCATTTTATTAAATCTTGAGAGTAGGTATTGTAGTTAGATATTGTAAATAAAATTGGTTTAATTATTCGCAGCAAAACTAATTTACAAAATCTATTTCATGACATTTTAGACAATTGAAATTGGCAGCATAGTTAATTACCGATTATTTTGACGAAACTTTGTATTAGGATTTCACTTGGAATTACTTGATATTTGTTGTTTTCTTCCTAAGATTTGATTAGATACTTTTGGTAAAAATTAAAATTTTCTTCATTTCCATCACCTGTATAATAATCGTAATTCAACAATTGATTAAGTAATTTTTAGAATAAGCAGAAGCTTTCATGAAGAATGACCTTTTCCAAAAAAAAAAAACCAAAATAAACAAAATAGTGGAATCATATGAATAGAAATTTTAGTGACCTAGCGAAAATTGCTGGAATAGAAATTTTTTTTTAACAAGCTTCATTCTTCCTGCTAACTTTCCAACGATACAGCTTTTGCGCAATTAAGGCACTGGTATTGGCTATTTTCTGAACATATTTGAACATTTTTGTATTTTTTTTTTAGTTTTTCTTAAATATTTCAGCTTCCTTACATCAGATTGAAATTTTAAAAAAGGAAATTGTTCCCAATTAAATGTTCTACAAGCTAGTATTGTCGATCTTTTTCTAGCCTATAGATAACCTCAAGAAAATTCAAGATGGCAGCAATTAATATGTTGGTATTTTCTTGATATATTCTATTCCTATAGATATTTTTAAATAAAGTTGTAGGAAAAAATGGTACTAGTAGTGATTAATAAGCGTGCCAAATTTTGTTTGAAAATATTAAGAGGAACGGCGAAAACCGTATTTGGCTTCCCAGTTTTGGACAAACCATCGTAGAACATTTTTTTTTTAAATTGTAGATTTATAAGTACTTTACAGTACTTATCGAAAAAATATGTCATAGTTGAAAAAAAATCATTCAGGGTTTTTCAGATTGTATAAAAATAAACTGAAAGCTTCCATGACGCAACTAAGACAAACGTGTGTTCGTTTAGTGTAAGTAAAAGCACTGTATGGATTTAATCCTCAAAAAAAACTAAATATCCAGTTGGCGTTACCAAGTTTTTACTAATTGCACAAGAAGAATAAACTACTAGCTTCAACATCGACTTTGTTTCACAAATACTTTTATTAAAAACACAAATATTACAATCTAAGTTATAATTATCCATAGATCATGCAATACGCGATGAGAAAGCTACACAATTTTTAAATGCTTGATAAACTAGTTCTTGATTAACATTCCACAATATTTATTTAGTGTTCAATGCAAGAAGTTAATGTATTTTTCTCATTTCAGTGGAATGTAACCCAGATGGTTCATTGGCTAATCCTTCGCCGACATACCCTGCACACCGAGGAGCGGCTCGTCAGATGTATGGATCAGGATCTTTAAGACCTCCTGGTAGTAAACCAATCTATGCCACTGGACAACGTCAACATGGTATTCGGACAACAATTAGTCCGTCTCATAATCCTTATCGCAAATATATACCGATAATACAACCTTATCCAATCCTGCCGTTACCGATACCAATTGAAGAGTACGAAAGGATGTCAAGTGGTATGTATATAATACAACTGTATACATAGGTAGAATGTCGCTAAAATAACACAGATTTACAAAAAAAAAGTTGTTTGGATCTGGGGTCAGACCATACGTTTCATATGTATTTTTCGACGCTCAATTCGAATCTATTTTTAGTTTTGCTCTATTACGTCAGAATTCTGAGATACCCCAACCTAAAAGTGCAAAAAACACTTTTTTTTTTTGCATATTTGAGGTAACGAAGCTTTGCGATTTTTTTTTGTCGAAAAGCCATGTATGGGATCTTAAAGTACAAATCTTCCTCTTTAAAATGCCGCATCAAATATATAAAATCAAATCTCTTTTCCTCGCTGAAATATCGAATTTTTCAAATTATTTATAAGAGTTGCTGGATTTTCATGAAATTTTATATACTTATGTTTACTACAGTGAGATTTTAAATGCAAAGCTCAGATTTGCGCTACCATCTCTTAAAAATTAAAAATAGCTCATTTCTTTTCCAAAAAATGACAAAAATTTCAATTAAATCGCTGCCATTTTTTGTCTAAAAAAGGTATTCAAAAGTCAATAGACTTTCATAAAATTTCGTGCACTTGCCTTTTAAAAGGTGCTCTTTTAAATGCTGGGATCAGATTTGGGTCATCACTTCTTGGAAATTCAAAATAGATCCTTTCTTTTCGAAGAAATGATAAAAATGTTAATTAAATAGCTGTAATTTTTTGTTTAAAAAAAGTGTATAAAAGCTTTTTAAAGTCAATGGATTTTATGAAATTTCATGCACATAAGTTTAAAAGGATGCTCTTTAAAATGCCGGGTTCAGATTTAGGCTATCACCTATTGAAAATTTAAAATGGCGCCTTTTAACCCAAAAAATATAAAAAAAATTTAAATCGCTGTCATTTTTTGTCGTTTGTTGGTTGGTGCGTTTTGAATTTTTAGGTTTGGAGTTTATGGGTTCAGAAATCAGGGCTTTTATATTTTATTTTCCGTTTGTCTGTTTGTTTGTTTTTTTGCTTTATCACGTCAGGATTTTGAGATATCGTAACCTAAAACTGCAAAAAACCCTGTTTTTGACATATTTGAGGTTATGTAGCCTCGAGTAATTTTTTCTCAAAAAATCATATGTGGGATCATAAAGTACAAATTATCACCTTTAAAATGCCATTAAGCTTTCTCAAATACCTTTTATCTTTCGCCGAGATATGGCAATTTAAATAATGACCATAAGGTTTCCGCACTAAGTATTGGGAAAGATATGATACGAACAGACAATTTTCAAAATTCGATATCTCGGCGACAAAAAAAATACACTTGAGCAAACTCAACGGCATTTTAAAGAGGAAGATTGCAAAGCAAACTTTAAATATGTCAAAAAAACGTGTCTTTGCACTTTTGGGTTAGAGTACCTCAAAATCCTGACGCGATAGAGCAAAACTAAAAATAGATTCAAATTCAGCATCGAAAAATACATAAGAAACGTATGGTCTGACCCCAGATCCAGACAATTTTTTTGTTGTTGTAAACCTGTGATTACTTTATATGAGTTATAGGAAATGCATTTGAGTTCATTTCTAGTTGTCATATTGTGATTCTCTCTCTAGTACCGTCGTTAGATAAAGACAGCCTCTCTTATACAGGGAGTCCCAGAATTAATTTAATGCAATAATTTTATTTGCATTTTTAAACTAAACAATCACAGAATTTGCAATCAAGAAAATATTTCTTAACTAATAGGGACATTAATATAAACAAAGCCATTAAAAAAAATTTCTCGTCGAGAACAACAGTTGTAAATAAATTTTGATCTACATATTATTAATCAGCGATAAAGTAAAATCAAATATGTATACTGGCTATTAATTTTTTTTTTCTATATAACGCGCTGTATAAGCGCCTGATTTAGTGATGTCATACATGTCTCTCGTTTATATGAACACGTAATGAAATAGTTCTAATGAGAATGACTTTCATCAATAATTATATTGTTTTTCACTCCATCAATAGTCATAAATTAAGTTTTAATGTCAATTTTCTAACAATATATGCAATAATTTAGACTACAACAAACGTAATATTGTTATTATTACATATGTAATTAATGAACATAACTCTCTGTATTTTTCACCAGGCTATCCGGTCTATCTAAACCCTGAGGTCATGGGTATACCTCCAAGAAGTGATAGGCCCTCGAACAGGGGTGGCATGTATGGTGGAAGGCCTGAATATTACCAAGGACGTCCAAATCATGGTTTATCAAATGCTAGATATTCGTTTGATTTTGGATTCATTCCTGGAAAAGGCCTCCCCTCAGATTACGACTCCCCTTATTTGGGAAGATATCATCCACATAGGAACCTTGACTATGATGATAATTCCGAATATTATAATTTAAAACAACCAGAAGATGAGGATATTGATATGAAAATGAGTCCGGATCATATTGGCACCATATGTGAAGAGCTTTGTCCGAAAGGAGAATTTATTTGTCATAAGAGATGCAATTGTGTAGAGGAAGAGAAGAGGTAAGTTATCAAAACGGAACAAAATTTGTATGAAATTAAATAAATTATCATGGACATATCAGTTGACGGTTTGTGAAACTCTAATCTCAGCAACTTAGAGCAAATCTTTTCGCTTTACTCCAATGTCTTTTCTTAAATTAAATATTTTCTATACAGATGACATTTTCAGGCCAAGTAGTAGTGCTTACAATATTAACTAGATCAGTAACAACATACACACTATACCAAATTCAAGGTCTTATTACTACCTACACTTCCCTTTTATTGTATCGTTACATTTACAAGAAGAAATAAAAGATGTAAAAACCTCAAGATAATTACTGCTCGACCTATTTGAATATTGCCGCCATTCCTCACAAAGAATGCCGCTGCTGTCGGTGTAACTTAAAGAGACACTGCAAGCTGTTCTCGGCCTTTCGTTACTTAGTTGTAGGCTACACCGAGGCTTATTATTCAAGTAGTGTTGTCAATGGTTTAATTTGTCTAATTATAAAGTAAATTAACATAACTCGGTGTAATAAATGACTAAATATTATTGAAATTAAATTAACCGTTAATAAATTAATTACTGGCAGTGGTTAAACAAATTTCATCATGGTAAATAAAAAAATGATAGCTTTATTCTTCGTATTACAATACATGTTTTACAGTTAGACATACATTTGTCAATAGGAGTATGATACAGAAGGATTACTTTGCATTTTATCTAAAACACGAATACTACTAACTGTCGCTTCGTACATGGCGCCGTAAGTTGGGCACTATGTGGAGATCTTAACATGGTGCCTCCGAAGGACACGATAAAATGTACATAATAAGGGCGTAATACCTTTAATGATTTACTTCAGTATCGTAATCAATCAGGAAAGTCGAAAGTCAACTAATTCAATTCAGTACCTAATTTGTTTATTTGCTGGAATTTAAACTATTATGATATGCGGATGTATACTGAGCATTATTTCAATGTGTTTCCCTCTAAAAATCAATGTTTAAGTCATGTTCAAGGTATACTGTTTGTTGTAATAAAGTTTATGCCAATTTCGATTATACTAATTATACAATGAATAACAGATGTGATGGCAAAATAGATTGCGAAGACAACGAAGACGAACTAGATTGTGGTGAAGTGGAACATCACCAGGTGAAATGCGAGGAAACTAAGAACTATATCTTATGCCCAAGAACTAATAGATGCATCTCGAAGGATTGGCTTTGTGATGGAGATGACGATTGCGGAGATTATTCTGATGAAACCCATTGTGGTAAGTTAGTATTTAGTAGTAAAAATGAGAAATACATATGTTTATTTTATTCGATTCAACTTAGTAGAGGACATAATTAATAACTTGTCCCCATAATTACAATCTTGTATGATCAGTGGAACTATGTTTTTTAAACACAAATTACTGGAAAATGGCTTGGTTTATCGAAATGTAATAAGAATACCTTCTTTATCTCTAATGATCTCATATTCAGTTTTTTCTGAAATTTGAAAAAAATTAAAGAGTTATGAGGAAAATACCGACAATCACCCCTTAAAACTACACCTTAAACAGAAGAGTGGGTTTGTCTGATACCATGTAAATTAGTGACCAGATGGCCTATGCATGGTGTCTACTAAATCCGGACTTTGAAATTCCCGACTTTTCCCGTTTTTTCCCGGACTTCTTTCCCAATTTTCCCGGTTTTTTTCCAAGCTTCAATATAACAAACCAGCACAAACAATAAAGAAAAAGTAATGAACGAGAAGCAGATTTTTCTAATTATCTTAGTCGCAGCTCCAAAAGTACAAGAAAAGAGAAAGCATTAATATAAAAAATAAAAGTTTCATATCGTATGATTTATTGTCCATAATAAAATAGATTTTAAACAGTAAATAAAAATATTTATTTGACAAATTTACCTCAGATCGGTGAAAACTTGTAAACAAAAGTAACGAGTACTCAACATAAAAGTAACTTATTATAAAAAGTTAGTACATAAGCATACTTAGGGTGTAAACCTTTATATTATCAAGACAAAAATTTAAAATATTTACACATCCAAACAAAAGAGATCCAAACTGTTTACTTGCGAATTGTTTTTAACTTCTCTTCGATGGCTGCAACTTCTTTTTGTGACTCAGAAATAATCTTCCTCTTTTTGCTTTAAAGTTCTTTAACCATTACTTGAGCTTTACGTTTTTCTGCTGCTACTTTCTGTTCTATTGTGAGTCGATTTCTTCGGTCGTCTAGGGCTTGCTTCCATCTACTGCATTGGCGTTTCGCATGGAAAGAAGCATTTGTTTCGTTACATCGAGAGCAATAATATCACCAGCAGCCATTACTGAATCATAAACAAGACGCTGAGCCATGACAGAATCTTCCTTTAAAATATCTAAAAGAATGTCATCGTTGATCGAAAACCCTTGTTCGGGAGTAGCATTACCATGAGAAAAAGTAAGGAATAACTTGACAACTTGTCTAAGATTGTCAGTCTCTGAGTTATTGCTTAAAAGAGACATCCAGAAATCATGCAATCTTTCCTCCTTGGCTTGACTCACGTTAACAGACTGAAAATATTTGTGTAAACTAGTGATGGGCGGGTAGTAATCATTCGCCACTTTTGTAATCGTTACTCGCTAATACCCGAAGTGCCAGTGATTACTTGAAAAGTATTCGTTACTTTATCACATATGATTACATCACAGAAAAGGTAAACCTTACCTTTTCCGTGATTACACGCTTACTTGACTTACTTGTCAAGTCCCGAAATGCTGAATTCGCGCAACACATCAGTGGATGAGTCTGACCGTTAATGGTACGCTTTGTTGCCTATTAATGGCTATCATCGCTCTCATAAAAATAAGAACCAAAAGGCGGCCGTTTTTGAATAAAAACAGGGAGCGCGAAATAATAAATTAGACTCTAGATTGTTTTATAATTTGGTAACTAATACAAATACACAGATATTGCATATATTAGCCATTTGATTAAGTAATATAGTGAATAAATAAAGTAATCATTTGGTAATCGGTAGCGAATATTTACCAATGAATATTCTATGAAAAGTAACGATTACCAACACCTATAGTTATTAGCAGGCGTTTGTAATTCCCGGTTACCATTTGAAATTCCCGTCTTTTTCCCGGTTTTTCCCCGGTTGGACTAAATCCCCGTCATTTTCCCGGACTTCCCGATTTTCCCGGTTGGTAGACACCCTACCTATGACTAAGTTTAAAATATGAATTTGATATTTTAGGGGAGTCTGAAGTAAATGCAAAGAAACTAAAATTTATTATCCCCTTTTTAAGGGGCATATCTCCCTTATTATTCATTTTCGGAAATAAATTTATGTAAAAGACTACCATTATTTTTGGACCTACTATCAGCCACAGAAATATCGGCAGACAATTTTGAGTCACCATGTACAGTAGAGACAGTAGAGCATTTTCACATAATATTATCTAATAGATATAAATTAATAAAATGTGTAACATAAAGTACATTTAATCTATTAAATAGTACAATTTGAAATATGTTCAAAGTTTAGGTTCAATAATTTCTGTCTTATTTGCAGGTTATATAATAAACTGCACTAACGATCAATTCCAATGCGAAAATGGTTTATGTATACCGAAGTTATGGACCTGTGATAATGACAACGATTGCAAAGATTTTTCAGATGAGTTAAATTGCACTAAGCTTGGGTAAGTTGGCTAGAGCATTAATTGTTTTCAAGATTACAATACTTACATTCGATAAGCGAGGGAAGTTATAATAATTTTCATTTTTGAAATTTGAACATAACTCGAAAAATAAAACATGCTCCGAAATTTTAAAGTCAATTTTAGACCGAAGGGGCCAAAAAGATGGTTCTATGAATTATTTTTCGTCAAAAAGCTTCAGTGAAAAAAATTCTAGATATATATTTCTTCATTAATTCTTAGAAATTGCAACATCGCACCATCACTTGAACTCAAGTAACTCAGTCAGCTATTCGTCCATAATCGTTTATATGACCAGGCTTGTGGCAACGCTATCGGTTGAACTATTTAATTACTCGGTAATGGAAGAAGATAAAATAATATTCAAAATTTTCCCTGTAGTCTAATAATGGTTATCATAGTTTTAACACCCTGTACAGCAAAATCTTCACTTAATCTAATCTACTGTCCATGTGTTTAGAAGTGACGAAGTATATGACATTAGGGCATTATTTGATGTAATTCATATTATTTAAAATCAAATATAGTTTTAACTAATACTGAAGTACTTATTTAGAAGTAATGTAAAATTTTATAATTTTTCAGTTGTACCGAAAATGAGTTCGAATGTACTGATACAACTTGTATATCACTTAGTTGGAAATGTGATAGGCACATCGACTGCACAGATGGATCTGATGAAAGTGATTGTGGTAAGTTATAACTTGAATAAAAATAACGAAGTATCCTAGAGAAGTTCTATGTGTAGTCTATTTGCATATAATGATCAACATATTTATTTTAAACAGTTTCTCATTTTTTGTTAAAAGAATATTAATAGAAAACAAGATTCTCTCGTCATGAAGTACACCAGTATTCGCGCATTGTGAAGACGCGACTGCTGAGGTGGGCAGTGTCTCACTATATTACCACATATTCTTTATTAATGATGTTGGCTGCATTACTGTGGTTCAAATTTATACCTATACAAAAAAAACAAAATTCGAATTTCTTGTTTCACCATCAAATTTATTCGAAATTGGAAAGAAATAATCTAAGAGGGTTGGGGTTATAGAAAATGCGACGATAAAGGTGGACTCTGTCCACCTCGTTCATTGACTGCATGGAGTCAACAAAAAAATCGACTGCATGCAGTTTAATAAACAACGACAATATTAAAGAAAAAATCCAACTGAGCTAAATTTCCATGTGCATTTTTGTTTCTCACTAATAATATGTAAAAGTTCTCTTGATTTGCTAATCAGCATGTATTTCTACAATGCATAATATTTGCCCATAGAGTTTTTTGAAAATATATACGAATCAACTGATCCTACACTACAATAGTTGTTACCAAAAATGAAGAATGGGACATATTGCATTTAAGCGAGATCGTATACACTTTTCTTGTCATTGTAGTAGAACTTATGCATTTTTTTCAATATGGCCAATACGACCGAAGATATTTAAAATAGTCGATAAAGGTATTTACACAGAACTTGCTTATTGTCTATTCTGTTAGAAGACCACCCTGTATGTTTTTTTAACTAAGAGTATGTCATATCTCGTCCTTAGTAATAGTATCAAATTTACTCTAAATAGTATTTTATTAACGTTAACGGTTCATTTCCAAATGTTATAAAATTTAAGCTCCAAATTTGAGAATATAAAAATTTTAAGTTACTCAGCCCCGCAAAGGCCCCCCGTGGGTCTGCTTTCTCGCTTAACCCTCCCCCCTTGCAAATGCGGACAATGTGGAGGCGATATCAGCCGACCTCCCCTGGTCCTGGCTGTCGGATCCTGCCAGTTGGGTCGTTTCTGGCGCTCTTCTGTCTTGGTTTTCTTTCTTCGCTGGTATGTCGGCTCCCGAGAGCGTATTTCGTCTGTAGCGAGAGGGAACGGCAGTTGCCGAGCCCTATCGGGGTTTGGATGGGTTTGGGGGGTCTTAACTAGTCGGAAGCCCAGGGTGCTAATTGGCACTTTGTGCTCCGATTTCGTCGGAAGGTAGTGTGAACTGTGTAGCTCAAGGATTGTGTTTGGCTAAAGACGCTTATTCTAGCGTCAGAGGCCGGCAATGGCTAGGATAAGGGTACCGAGCTGGTTGCTTGCTTGGTACCTCCGGAATCGGGTGATTTGGGTAGTATTTTTGGTCACTGTCTCCTTGCGGTGGCTTGAAGGTCGGGCTGAAACAGAAAAACGGTTGTTAAACTTACCCGTTATTCAGGATCTGGAGCTTCTGCCTCTTGTGCTTCGGAGCGTCGTTGGGGTCGTAATCTGTCGCCTGTCTGGCCAGCCGATTCCCATGCTCTGTCCCGGATGACTTCAGTTACCGGGGTTACCAGGTCTCTGAAGATGTCGGCATTTCTGACAAACCGTAGTGCATCTAAGGCGCACCTAAGTGCGACGATTTCCACGGCTTGTATCCTCTTCAGGTGGGTGACTGCTTGGTATCTCCAGGTAACAGAGGCGTAGGTCAGAATAAGTGCAATGAGAGTCCTGTGGAATACAACTAGACACTTTCGTACCATCAACGCCCTATAGTGTCAATCCTCAGAGGGTGTGAAAACTACCTCCTATGTAAGATTTAACTATAAAAAGTTACAGTGACATCTATAGAAATTCGAAATACCTACGTTGTATGGAAATGAGAAGAAACTAGACTATGTTCGACGCTGTGCTTGAAAACCACCCCACCCACGGGGTTGCGAGATGTCACCCCTTATCCGTAGGATGGTGGAAAAATAGAGAGAAACTAACCGGATTTACATTTTATGGATGCTATGATTGGCAAGAATCGTGTTGTACACTTAGTTAGTAGTATTAAGTAGCACCCCTGGAAAATGATGAAAATTACCGTCATTCAAGATGAAACGAAAAAATGCTACAGTGACTACTGAAAAATTCATACTGCTTAGCCTAGCTTAATCTTCTTTTCACCCCATTCCACGGGCGTTATTTGGCTCTAGCCAATGATTCTTGGGTTGTAAAATTTTTTTAACCACGGATTCGGATTCAGCGACCGAAAATACATAGGGATACGTGGGTCTGGCTCGCTGGTCTGATTTTTTATGTGGAGCTGTTTAGGATAAACCAGTGTAGGTAATTGCATATCTCAGATTTGCTTTGATAAACCAATTTCAGAATTACAAGACATTTGTAAAAAAAGTAATTCTTAAGGCATTTTGCTTCACAGGTTATGCAGATGCCATATTTTTTATCATACCACAAAACAAATATTACCAATTACTTAATATATTTAACAGGTTCGATACAAAACTACAATTTACTTTGGGAACAAAACAGAAAGCTGGTTATTAGATTGCTACCATAAGCTATTTCTTTCTCAGAGGTTTTCAAACTTTAATTCCACTCACCTTATGTCAGAAAAATTGAAAATTATCCAGCATCACTAATAAATAGAGTAAAATACAACCAACCTAAAACAACAAAAACCAAAGAAATGTAGAAATAACAAAATATTTCAAGATAACACCATATTTAAAAGTTTATAGAAAAATTAACACTCAAGTTTTAAGTAACGACAAAATTACTATTGCTTTTAATAATGAAAATATTAAAATTACAATAACGAAGTCTTCATCCATAAACGCCTTTGGAACTATTGCCAAATATTGTTTACAAAATTCGTTGCAAAAATTACTATAAATATTATGTTTGTTAAACACAAAGGTACATAACAACTAAAATTGAGGAATACGAGAGAGGCAAAAAAGAAACTAAATAATCCCAGTTCTTTACTAGAACATTATATTTTAACCAATCATGAATTTAGTTTCGAAGTTGCAAAAATCGTGGGTATGCAAGATAACTATTCAAAACAAGTGTTTCGAGAAATATAAAAAAAGTAATACTGCGAATGCTAGAAAAGATACAGCACACCTCAACAGTCCTTATATTAATATAATCAATGAAACAAAGTAGTAATATTAGATATATAAGTGATTAGCTAATAAAAATAACTTTAGAATTATAGTATTAAATAGTCAATAATTAATATTTGTACAAGACATAGCGTGTAATCTGCCATGCTATAAGGCAAACGATTGATCATATCTCTAGCTTACACAAATGTGCTCGCTGGCTGCTGTACTATAAACTATGCCTTTGTATTAAGATAGACGTCCGCCTTACGTTGAACTATGTATATTTATTTACATTTTCTTTTAGATATTGTTCCATCGTTTTGCAGCGACAAGGAATTTCAATGTACAACCCATAAATGTATAAAAAAGGAATTTAAATGCGACGGTGATGACGACTGTGACGACTGGAGTGATGAGGACGACTGTCCTAAGATACCCGGCAATTGCGTTTCTGGAGAATTTATGTAAGCCAAATTTATAATGTAAAATCTGCTCACTGATAAGTAGATTTTTGTTGATTTGCGTGATAATGTCGAAAAGTTTCCATTTGGCTTCACGATTACATTTATTTCAGATGTAACAGTGGAAAATGCATTCCAGAACGATACAGATGTGATGCACAACAAGACTGTGATGGAAATGAGGACGAGGCTAATTGTGATTACAATATAACCAAGACCTGTGCACCTGATGAATATATTTGTGATAATGGAGCTTGTATTTTGGTAAGAACACTAACTTTAAATAATGTTTCTGTTTATAATAGATATGGCTAGTCAGTGCACATATGGAACATGAGCTTTATAGCCCAAGAGCCGGTAACATCAAAAGCACCGTCATCGCGGATTTTAAAAATTCTTGTGAACATTGATTGTAGATAACCATACGTACAAAATGAGCCCGGTATGACAAGGTTTCTCTAGCCGGTATTTTTAATTAAATTAATTATTATTAAAAAACAATAATGTTTTACCGTTATCACGAAATTTGATTTCAATTAGAACATTGTTTAGGAAATTTCATGCTCTTTCAGAAAATACCTGGTATGGCGACATATACTCTGCCGAAAATGTCCCTCATACCTACTTGAAGGAGGTGATAGGTAACAAAGTTTTACCGTTATTGTGGAACTTGATTTCAATTAGAGCATTTTTTAGGAAATTTCATGCTCTTCCAGCAAAATCTGGTATGATGACCTCCACTCTGCCGAAAATGTCTGTTCTATCTATTTAAAGGAGATGATAGGTAATAAAGATTTACCGTTATGGCGTAGAAACTTTTTTTATTTTGTTCGTTTTTGTGCGGTCTTTCAGAGTATCATGGCATGACAGCCCATACCGCGATAACGGTAAAACATTATTGTTTTCTAATAATAATTAATTTAATTGAAAATACTTCCGGCTAGAGGAACCTCGTAATACCGGGCTCATTTTGTACGTATGGTTTTCTATAGTCAATTTTCACTAGAATTTCTAAGATCCGCGATGACCGGCTCTTAGACTATTGTATGGTAATTTTTAATTATATGATATCTTGTAAGAAATACACGAATATACTATACTTATTGGGAGCAAACAACTGCTGACAGGCTTCTTAAGGATTGCATGTATTAAATATACAAAATACGCTTGTCTAGACCTTCAGGTATGAGTATCCTTATTAAAAAAGTAAGGTCGCATCAAATAATTATTGCTGGTACTATTTTAAGGGCATACCTAAACAATGGCGTATTCTAAATAAATCGAACACACGCACATTTCAAAATACACCATATGAAACAATCTAATACAAGACCTAGCAAAATATTTATTATCACATATTTATTTATACATATTCATATTTATCACAAATATAAAAAAAGCTGATTTACGATGCCGATAAAATGTCAATCTTTTTCAGTAGAGACATTATGCGACCTTTCACTCGACGTATTTATTTAGATATTAATATTTGAAAATTTGCTTTGAGATTTTACCTCTTCCACCGAGGTTTTATTCAGATTTAAAATTGGGTTCTGCCGTAGCCGATCGCTCGAGAAGTTTTCCGGCTTCGAGCCCCATTACTGGAGTATTTTTTTATGTTTTTCAACTTCTTGGCAAATATTTTCGATTCGAAAATTACTTTTCGCTAATTTTTACTCGACCAACTTTTAAAAACTTAAAGATTTTATCATTTTGCTCCCCTTTTCGGCGATAATTACGGGAATACTTTTTTAAATCTATTTTCAACTTTTCGGAAAATATTTTTTATTCCAAAATTACTTAACGATTTTTACTCGACTAAAGCTCAATAATTGTAAAATTTGAAGGATTAGCCTCTTCTTTTGACGAAAATTAATCAAATTCGAGACACTGTATTAAAAAATGTTAACGACTTAGTAACAGAGCTACAAACGATAACTTATAAATACAATAATTTCAACGGCTTCAACACAATAAATAAATATAATGCTTTTGAAAATTGTATTTACTTTGTAAGAAAATTTGATGTACTCACGATTAATAACAATTACAAAAAGGAACAATGTATTTTCATTCACGAAAACATAAAAAGCAAATCAACACATAGAATACGATCCAAGTCACTGTACAATTATGCGGAAAAATTTGGCGCAGCGGCGCGAAATTTTTGTACAATCTGCCAATAGAGTCTATACCATCTGTATTCAGCAATTCTGTCTTATTGTCAGTACAACCTACCATAAGTAACAACATATTAGTAAATTTTGCTCTTCTTATGCAAGTTCAGCGAATCATTCAAACAACTTGCACGGAGAGCCATCTACCATGACTTATTGTAATCAAACAACGCCAAGAGATGAAAAAGTCAAATGTATGAAAATGCACAACTGCTGAAATTACGTATATTAATTTCTGTATTTTTTAATAAAGTAGAATTATTTGAATTTGTTCTATGTGTTTAAAAAAAGTACTAGCAGTAGAGGATTTAAATAAGAATGTTTTGTATATTTGGCATTTCATATGGGAAAGTCTAAGTAACTTTTAATGGTAGATGGCAAATCGTCAGTTGTTATTATTAACAATATCTGGTATTAACAAGCATAATAGCGAATATTGCCGCCCAAACATAGTTAATAACAACACGTGATAACGGTATCGTACTAATTATATTTGTTAAATTAGATTCAATGGAGAAGCTGATTGATTTGTTTCGACCACCGCACCGCAACCTCCTAGAGATCCTTTGTGGCGCTTTTATGTTCTTATTCCTTAGAGCATATTTTTATGTTTTGTACAAAACTTCACAGCTTTGATAGGATTCCCTTAGTGTAGCCATAAGCTCTTGGTTTCTTCCTCTTCAAGTAGTTAAATTCTCTATTTCTGCAAATCATCACAGTGACATAAAACGTGGGCTGACGCTTCCAATTCGTGATATGTCAGGATCATTAGGGTCATACGTTTATTATTAAGCATAGTCCAGTTAGAAGAGCCATAATTTTCCCAAGAGATTTTCTATTCTAAAGTAGTAGATCTTCCGTTCATTTATTTGATCGTTATTTAATGAAATTTTTGGTTAGACTTTACCGTAGGAAATTTCTGCACCATTTCATAAATTTATTTTGTATCCGCACATTAACAGACGTTTGTATACATTACTGTAACGTTACTAGGGACTTAGACGTGCCTTCCTAGGAAAATGAATCTGCTCTTTCATTTTTATTATGCTCCCTGTGTCCTAAGATCCATTCCAAAGTCATTCTATTCTGACTTCCTGGGGTATATTTAAGCACTCTCACATTAGTCCTGTATCGGCTAGATGGGTTTTAGCATAGCTTGGATATTAGAGGATATGACAATCAACTGATTGATAGTTTTTTATTATTAACTTCTTTACACAACTTCTGCAGCCACGTCCGTCCGCCTGCAATACTATTGCATATGACTAGACTTCGTAAAATCCAGCACAGCTCAGTGGTAAATGTTAAAATAACTAACTGAAAGAGCTACACTCACCATGAATTGAAATTGAACATTTAATACTTTGTTAAATTTTTTAAGTTAAGTAACTCTAGATTACAGAGCTTGATTCCAAAACACTTGGGGGATAATTTTCGGTAAGACGTTTAACTGCTGCATTGCGTATATGACATATTTCAATTTTAACAGAAATATTTTTAAAGAATGCTATTTTCAGGAATAATTTTATTTAAATTTAGCAATCGCTCATGGCACATACTGAATGCTCTGTATGTAATAAGTTATCATCGAATTGAAAAACATATTTTAGAAATAAAGTTTTGTTATAATTATACAACTATTATATGCTATTCATTACTTCACTATTTATTAAGTACATTGTTAATTGTACCTTTGAATAGGATCCAATTTATTATTGGCCAAAGGAAATAACACATGTATTGTTATTAGTTAAAGTTAGTTCGGAGGACTAATAGAGTATGATTATCAAGTTGTCATTACTACTATCATTGTCACTATTATTGGTATAATGCAGTCCAGAAATTTCTACTAATCCCTTGCGTTACATCAAAGAGTTGAGCTCTGACACAGTGATAGGAAGTGCTACTAATGTGGACAGAATTCTCCCTGCCCTCCAAATATAAGTACCACTCTGTTGGACTGACTTTCATCGAAACGAGATAAATAAGGAAGGACTTTCCATTTTGCTTGCGAATGGTAAATTTTGATAAGTTAATGTTGAAGGCGTTGATAGGAACGAATGAAAGAAAGTCTTAGAGCAGACCAAGACCCACCAAATGATTGGCATGCTCCGTGGAATCGACAACCTTTTTTTGTGCGTGTGTAATTAGATTTAATTTGGATTTAATTATTTTAATCAGGAACTGTGTATCTGACGAGAAAAACGCAAGAGACCGTTTTCATGTAGAATTGACTAGGATATTCAGATAAAATATCCACATGAAAAAATGTCAGTAGCGTACCACTTTTTTGGTAAAGAATAATAATAATAATAATATTTATTATTAGCCAAAGCTAAAGATAAAACACATCAATAGAATACAATTAGATAGTATAAATACAATTTTTTTTCACAAACATTTAAAGAAATGAATAAAAATGTTTTTACTTAAATGTACATAACACCTCATACAATGTTTATATTTTCCTGTATATATTGGTAACATAGTTTTTTAAATTTGTTTATGTTTTCACAGTTAGTAATTTCATTTGGTAACTCATTATATAATACAAGACCTTTATAAAAAATATTATTTTGTGCATAGTTAGTCCTTACAGTTGGTACATATATATTGTTATTTGTTCTTGTAAAATGTTGATGAATTTCATTCACAAATGTACAGTGGTCTAATAGATGTTCTGGTAATGACCCATGTAAAATTTTAAAAATGAAAATGAATGTATATAGTATTAAGGTTTGTTTAACACTGAGTATTTTTAATTTGTCTAACATTGATTTTATACTTGTATATCTATTGCACTTTAAAATGATTCGTAAAGATTGATTTTGTTTTTTTTTGTAAGACATTTATCTCAGCATTTGAGAGCAAAAACAGAATTGTTGAACAATATTGAAAATGGGGGTGCATAATTTATTGATATATGGTTTGTTTTGACCATTGTGTCAAATTATTTCCTATTCGACCTAATAAGTTCACCTTCTTCGCTACTTTATTGGTAATATATGTTGCATGATTTGAAAAGCTCAAATGCTCATCTATTATAACGCCTAAATATTTTTTTTCTTTTACCTGTTCTAATTTATTGTTATTTACAATAACATCGTGAGGATTGGTGTGTGCCAATAGATATTTATTTTTCACTATCATAAATTTTGATTTACTGGTATTTAATTTCAAGTTATTGTTGGTTAACCAACTATACAAATTTTGTAGATCATGATTTAAATTTTCTACTACCGATTTTACACTGTCACCTACACAATACAATAAGGTATCATCTGCAAATAATTGAATTTGGCATCTTTTAACATGTAGAACTATGTCATTAATATACATAATAAATAGTTTTGGTTCCAATACAGTTTTCTGTGGGACACCAAACTGCGTTTCTTTTTCTGACGATATTGAATTACTAAATTTTGTGCATTGCACTCTGTCACATAGATAGTCCTGAAACCATTTTATCACACATCCACCAATGCCCATCTTTTCCATTTTCAATAACATTAAATCCCTATCGATTGTCTCAAATGCACGTTGAAAATCCAGAAACACTACACCAACTACTTTTCTTTTGTTAATGGCACTTTTCCAATCCACCAATACTGACTGAAGAGCCAGCCCTCTCACATGGGTTATTGTATCGAAAACCAGCTTGGTATTTAGTTAACAGTCTATTATATCACAGAACATGTTCGCAGGGATGCCACTGGTGGAGTGTTACAATAACTTTTCTAACTGAAATATGTAGATTTATATCCCATTAATAGGTACCAAAATTGAAAATAATATTAAAAGCACTTTCTGAGATATTATTAAATAATAACGATTAAGAAAAACCAATTCAACACCCTGTAGCAAAAAATTTAAGCCGTTGCCGACATATGTTCATGTGAACTTTTCTTCATAAAACAACCTAAGCAATCACACCTTGAAATATTAGCAGGTCATTAAAGAACACACTATATTTTACTAAAAATTTATAATTTTTCTATGAAATTTTTACTAAAAGCTAAATCACGAAATCAAACAACTTGTAGGTACATTTTAAAGGTCTATTTCTTACGAGCTTTGAAAAAAAATTATTACAAAACGATAAAAATTGGCGGGCAGAGAGAATTTTGTCCACATTAGCAGCACTTTCTTACACTGTGACACGTTGGTGATGTTTTCTCCAATAATTCAGAGTCCAGTTCTCATCAAGGGATCACAGAGACTCCTACTCCAGGATTTTCCCTAGAATATGCGTCGTCCCTAATAGTGCGTCCTTGCTTATTCGGTTGATCAGGCCCTTGTTGCAGGCTCCAGTTATGGCCATTCTTAACAATTCCGATGGCTTCTATAATTATTGGCACGATTGTACTTCGCATTCATATTCTGCTAATTTCTTATTTGGGGGTTTTCGTACTTGTTCCACTTCTCAATGTCCTACAGTATCACGTTGGCGTCTTTCGGTATGGATCAACAGGATCTCTCCCTTTAGTCCAGTCAATGAACTGGTTGTAGAGGACATGGTCGGGAACAGAATTTTTGACTTCAGGGCTGTGTTTGGAATACTTAGGAGGTAAACATACTAAAAGTCTCCGAATCTGCGAGGTAAGCGGAGTGCAGGGGGGGGCCATTGAAGGTCACTTTTTTTTGGATTTTCGCTGATATCTCGAAAACAGTGCATCGTAGCTAAAGTATTAATCTATTCAAAATTAAAGCTGACAAAATTTCCAACAAGATTGCTATTATTCATTATTCTTCTATTCCTAATGGCTTTCGAGATATCCGCTGGCGAAAATCACCAATTTTCGAAATACGCATTTTTGCCTCACGCTTCTTGACAAACTTTGCCTTCTAGCGCGTCAGCCTTTAGTTTCACGGTAATATCTTCACAATAGAGCATTAGTTGTGGAGCATTCAGTTTTTTTAAAAGTGAGTTGTTATTAATACTCCTCCATTAGCTTGACCTGTAACATTCTAAGCAAATCTTACAACTCACTTTTCACACACTTCCAGACGTAGGATTGACTTGAAATTTTAGACATGTATATGGTTCACGTAACAGTATAATTTGGCAACATTTGTAAAAAATCCAAGATGGCGTTTCGAAGATGGCGGGTAGTCTATTGTCATTTAATATCAGATTCTACTGAAAATTGGTATCCAGGGTTTCTAGAGATCGCAGATTACAGACATCTTATCAAAACTCAAAAATTCAAAATGGCGGCGTCAATGTGGCGGATGGGTTTTGTCATTTATCATCTGATTCGATTAAGCATCGATATCTGAGCATTATTGAGGTTGCAGAGGACAATTATATATTCTGAATTTAATAATTCAAAATGGCGGAGTCAAGATGGCGGTTAAGTATTGTAACTTATAGTTTGATTCGCATGAAAATCGATATCTGCGGATTTTCAAGGTCGTAGATTATAAATATTTAGTCGAAATTCAAAAATTCAAAATGGCGGCTTTAGGATAACGAATAGGTTCTGTCATTTATATCTCGAAAACAGTGCATCGTCGTGAACAGGTTTCTCTATTCAAAATTGAACGTGTCAAAATTTCCTACAATATTCAATATTCGTCTATTCCCTATAGCTTTCGACATATCAGCTGGCGAAAATCGCAAGTCTTCGAAAATCGTTTTTTTTTGTCATACGCTTCTCGACCAGCTATGCCTACTAGCGCCTCAGCCTTTAGTTTTACCTCAATGTCCTCACATTAGAGCATTAGTTGTAGAGCATTAAATTGTCGAATTGTTCCGTAAATGTCTGTACAAATCGGTTGTCAATGTTAAAAGAAGAACTTCACAAACTTAACATTGCATAAAAACTAAAAAAACTGTTAACTATATCAACAGTTCTATGTAAATAGTAAGTATCTATGGATATTGAATATAACAAACATTCTTAGAGCTGTGTATTTATCATACACAGCAAAAAAGATTTTTTTAAAAAGCCTTGAAAAAGGAAACAGAATAGATTTCCGAAAGGTCGGCGAAATATTTAATTTCAAGTTTTTATACTTTCTTGTGTTGTTTATTTAAAAAAGCAACATTTAACTGATCCTTTGACGTAAAAGTGACAGACGTAGAGGTTATTTACCAGTAACATACTGGTTAATTGTGATATTTTGTAGATTCCCCAAGCACCGCTTAAAAAGAAAACATACATGTGGCAGGAAGTCCCAAAAAATTGAAGAAGGAAAAAAATAAATTAATAATTTCAAAAACACGTATTGAAACCCCCAGGAACTGTTAAAAAATGCCTAAAAGGAAGAAAATAATGTTAATAATAAAAATAACTATGTTAATAAATGCAAATGCGTAGGACGCCTGTTGGCTAAAATTCTCTGTTCATCCCGATGCTTTGAACTCCCCACGCCTTTAGGTTTATTAACATAATTATTATTATAATTGGCATTAGTTTCTTCTTTTTGGTACATTTTTTAACAGTTTCTGTTTAAAAGCGTGTTTTTGATTTTTTTAAATTATTTATTTATTACTTCTTTTTAGTTCTGTTCCAATTGGAATAGTGTATCTATTCGATACAATTCCTTTTCTATAAATGACAAAACCTATTCGTCATTCTAATGCCGCCATTTTGAATTTATAAATTTCGACTAAATATTTATAATCTGCAACCTTGAAAATTCGCAGATACCGACGAATCAAACTGTAAATTACAAAACTCCATTTTGAATTATTAAATTTAGACTAGATCATTGTACTCTGCAACCTCGATAATGCTCAGATATCGACTTTCAGTCGAATCAGACGATAAATGATAAAACCTATCCGCCATATTGACGCCGTCATTTTGAATTTTTGTGTCTTGATCAGATGTTTGTAATCTGCGATATCATGAAACACCGGATACCAAGGTTCAGTAGAATCGGATATTAAATGACAATAGACTACCCTCCATCTTCGAAACGCCATCTTGGATTTTTTTCTAAAAGTTGCCAAATTGTATTGTTACGTGAACCATATACATGTCCCAAATTTCAAGTCAATTCTACGTCTGGAAGTGTGTGAAAAGTGAGTTGTAAGATTTGCTTAGAATGTTACAGGTCAAGCTAATGGATGCTCTAGAACTAATGCTCTACTGTGAAGATATTACCGTGAAACTAAGGGCCGAGGCGCTAGAAGGCAAAGTTTGTCAAGAAGCGTGAGGTAAAAATGCGTATTTCGAAAATTGATGATTTTCGCTAGCGGATATCTCGAAAGCCATTAGGAATAAAAGAATAATGAATAATAACAATCTTGTAAGAAATTTTGTCAGCTTTAATTTTGAATAGATTAATACTTTAGCTACGATGCACTGTTTTCGAGATATCAGCGAAAATCCAAAAAAAGTGACCTTCAATGGCCCCCCCTACACTCCGCTCACCTCGTAAATTCGGGGACTTTTAGTATGTTTACCTCCTAAGTATTCGAAACACAGCCCTGAAGTCAAAAATTCTGTTCCCGACCGGGTGTAGAGTCACTTTACACCCCACTTTTGAGAGTTCATTGACTGGACTACTTTTAGTGTTTGGTGTATTTGGGGGAATTTTCCAGCCAGTTATGATTTGTACATCCCACATAAGTATGCCGACATTGACAACGATTTCATGGGTATATTTCTAATATTTTTGCAGCACTGGTATATCGTAGTACATGGACATCACCAAGTGGATATAGTAGTCTACACTGTTGTGTCGGTGAATGTACTACGTCTTTGCAAAAGTACATTTCGGCACCACCCACGTGACTGACATGTTCATGTGCCAGATCGCACATTCGGTGCTTTCTTAATAGACTGTTTTAGGATCATCCTCTAGTGGTATTAGTATCATTATCATCATCATAATTTTTATTAATTTAAAAATTTTCTTTTACTTATTTTCCGGTTTACGTCCATGGATTACCACGCTGCAACAGATTGTTGCCTATTTCCAACAGTTATTAGTACTTTTTCATATTAATAATTTGTTTTTCAGAATACGTGGGTATGTGATGGTATTCACGACTGCATTCACGGTGAAGATGAGGCCAAATGTGAGATAATCTGCGCTGTGTCTAAATTTCCCTGCAGTGGAATAGCACCTAATGATAATTCCACCGAATTTTGTATCAATAGAAAGCACATATGTGATGGACAAAAGGACTGTCCTAAAGGTGAAGATGAAGAAAATTGTCCCACGAAACGAGAATGTGAACACAACACTATATGTAAACAGCTGTGTGTTACAACAGCCGATGGAAAAAAGGGATGTTCCTGTTTGAGTGGATATGACTTAGCAAGTGATGGTTTCACGTAAGTATATTTTAATACTCTATCATCTGTACAATAATTACAAACATTTAGACCGACCTCCCATAACAAATAAGGTACCACATCGAACACCACTAATTTAAAAGACGAAAATTTGCAAAACATGTAAATATTATGTTACGCCTGCCAGACCATACAACAATTTTAATTGTTATTTTTTACGAATGTTTTAATTTGTTTAAAAAAATGATTTTATATTTCAAAACACCTGCTTGAAATGTTCTCAATTTGTGGTAAATAATGAATCAAATAAAAAAAATTAGGCAATATTTGTTAATTAATGTAACAGACTTAATTTTTTATAAAGCATTTTTTTAAATGAAAGTACACATCATAACCCCTCCTCGATTTTCATTTTAAGATGAAGTTTAACAACTCTCCTATCTATTACAACTGGCCTGTCTGACACTTTTTGTTAATTAATGTGTCAGACATATTTTTTTATAAAGCATTTTTTTATGTCGTCATAACACCTCCTTGATATTTTGTTTAAATAAAGTTAAGATCTCTCCTATCTATTACAACTGGTCTGTCTGACTTTGTTATACTGAATTGTTTATAAAGCAATTTTTTAAATAAAAGTACACTTCATAACTCCTCCTTGATTTTCGTTTTAAAGTGAAGCTTAACATATCTCCTATCTATTACAACTGGTCTGTCTGAAATTTTTTGTAAATTAATGTGACAGACTTAATTTTGTATAAATCATTTTTTTTAGAAAGTACCTACACTTCATAACACCTTGCAAGATTGTAAAATTTTATATAAAATAACAAATTTTGTTAATTATATTAGTTCAATATTTTTGTTCATAATATTACTATTATCTTCATTACAGCATTAGCGTACAAGGTCATACCTCGGTGTTTTGCCGAGTATGATGTATTGAAAAAAAAATTTCATGACAGACCTATTATAATATCTACACATGATTCAAAGACTAAAGAAAGCAGTTATCAACGGTCAATTTTTTTAAATGAAAAACATGACCGCGGCTCTTTGAAAATAAGTATTATATAGCAAAAACCAATTTTTCAATTAAAAAAACTTATTTTAATACATAAAAGGAATCTAGAATATGAATTGAGAATTAACAAAAAATTATTTCATCGAATAACAGTCGTACCACATTTTTACTCGAAAAATATGGTCGCGGCACTTTAAAAATTCAGTCTGTCACTATATAAGGAATATAACCGTCAAACATCAAATGCATCCATACTTTTTATGGCACGACGAGCAAATATAATGACTTTATAGCCGAGCTATACTCATTCTGTCATACCATCAAAGTGAATGGAATTATTACACAATTTACCTTTATTAAGGGCACTCGTAGGATTATTACATTCATCTTAAACTTCTGCTGCGTCGTACACCTATCCCGCTATCCTATATCTCCATTATGTTCTCAGCGTTTCAAGAATTTCGAAACCTTCCTCTCTTATTTCACTACCGACTAATTTCGGGAATCGGTTCTCCAGTTACCAGCACAGCAATTAACTTTGATTATGGATCAGATTTCCTAGAAACAATTGGTTTAACACTTGTTCCTATGATAGTTGACACAATATCAAAATTAAACAGCTATGTTGCAATGAATTCCAAGCTAATAAATATGTACTGAATAATTATTACAGATTACATATTGGATATGTGCTTAAATGAACTGATGTGATGGCTCTGATGTTTTTGCTTATAGGTTTAAATATCCTTGAATTTGTATTCAATTAGTACAAATACAGGGTGTTCCTTAATGACGTGCTAATATTTGAGGGGTCAATTTATGAAGAAAAGTTGTGTTTTGATTTTTTTTAAATCGTAATTTTTTAATATCTCAGAAAGTAGTTTGAACATTACTGTCAATTTTGGTATGTGTTATTAAGATATAAAACTACATCATGCTGATATTTTTTCTGATTAGCCTGGTCAGTTCTACATGAAAATGGGCGCTTGCGTTTTCTCGTTCTTGACTAAAACAATTAAATTCAAATAAGTTTCGTTTCGCAAAATAATGAACAATTATGAGACGACAATTTTGTAAATATTTCGTGCAAAGGATCCCCTTTTATGGATCCCCTTTATATTTTCATATATAGACGGATCTGGGGAGTGATCTGTCGACGGGTTAGACTTGAAGCAACATGGAAGGGGGTTATAGAGTAAGTGGAATTAGCATATCTTCCACTTTTCGGGGGTCTTCGACTTACAGGTTTTTCGACACGTGGTCGTTATTGGTGTGCATATTCCTTCAGTTTTCACGGAAGAGAAGGTAGCAACCTCGGTGATTGCTTCAACCCTTCCAAGGGGTGTAAAATTCATTAATTACACTTTGAATCGTCAATACGCCCACCCCCGTTTTCGTAGGCGCTGATCACGATAAAAATATTCACCTTCATCTCCGACTTTCCTCAAACTCTATAATGGACGGAAACTTACCCTCATCCACCAACACGCTACGTCAAGTAGGCCGCCCGTCCGCGCTCGTTCACACGGAAATAGGCTATAACTTTTGATTGGCAAAAGTAAATGATGTACCGGGTGGCCACGAGTCAATGTACCGCCCCCAATATTTTGGTTGTTTTTGTATTTAAACATTTGGTTTTTGGTACACATAAATTAGACAATAATAAGCTACTTTTAGACCAACAGGAATGAAAATATCACTTCCGGTTGAACCGGAAGTGAAATCAACTTTTTTTCTTAAATGGAATGTCTACATTTTTTTTATGGTTTCTCATTAAGCATAAATTTCTAAGTGCAACAGTTTTCTCAGATGTAAAAAATTCCAAAAATAAGTGAGATACGAACATCAGATGAATGCGATGTAAGAAAATTACTAAGTAGGCTATGGAAATGATTAGTACGGTTGTAGACTTGTCTGTAAAGAAGAAAGTGGTTGTTTGAATTACTGATAGGTAACAGTATTTTTAGTTTTTTTTTTAAAAAAACGGAATCTCATTTTCATTTTCATTTCCGTAGGGGTCCTACGGATTTTTTTTCATCAGAAATCATGATTCTAAAGTATAATTGTTTCGCCAATAATCATTTCTTAACGATATTCTTCGTAATAATAGAAGTATTTTAAAAAAATAAGCGCCAACAAATCATTTTAATAAGGTACCTATCTACATTTAAATCCAAAATTGCAGATAGTCATGAAAATGACAGACATTCGCAACAAGTGAAGTAGTCTTGACTTATTCACTAATTTTCTGAAGCAAGTGTATTAAAGTTGTTATAAACAAGAAAATTATTGACTGAAAATTATTCAAGAGATGAATAAGATGACATGATCATTATTTATGGAGAGACTTGACGTAATGCAACTAGAGCACAAAGTCTGTTTGGACGGAGATATCCAGAAAGAAGACAACCTCCGAGAAACTATTTCACCCAGTTGGAGCAACAATTTAGAACTGAACCTAATGTAGAAATTGAAGAAGGATTTATTGTGGATGAAGAAACGGAAATTAATGTATTAGCTTTAGTGCATATTGACCCAACCATTTCGATAAGACAAATTGAACATGAATTACCAGTTTCCAAAGAATCAGCCAGAAAAATTAAAAAAAAAACACGGCTTTCGTTCTTATAAATATCAATTGAGAATGAGAATTTTATCAAAAACATTTTGTTCACTGATGAATCGAGATTTACAAACCTTGGGTTATTTAATCGAAACAACACTCGATATTGGGCAATTGATAATCCTCATATTATGAGACGGGGGTGGTTTCAGGAGCGGTTTGGCTTCAATGTTTGGTTAGGCGTACTGGGCGACCATATCATAGGTCCAATAATTTTTAACGAAACTCTAACTGGACCAAGATATCTAGAATTTTTCCAAAATATAATAGTTCCACAGATTAATCAAATTCCCAATACCAATCAATACTGACGAGGTTTACTTCCAACAAGACGGGGCTGGACCACACAATGCTATTATCGTTAGGCATTACTTAAATCAATTATTTCCAGATCGTTGACTTGGGACCCATGGTCCAGTCAGATGGCCTGCAAGGTCGCCTGACTTAACCGAAATCGATTTTTTTATTTGAGCGCATTTGAAAAATAGAGTCTACATGACTGCTCCAACCACAAGGCAAGCTCTGGAAGAAAGAGTTCGACACGAAATTGCACAAATAACACCTCAACAATTACAGAATGTTAGACGTGCAACGATAAGTCGCGCTACTCTGTGTATTAATCATAACGGTGAACACTTTGAACAATTTTTATAATGGTTTATTATAATTTAGGTTTTAAATAGTTTTGTTATTCTTGGTAATTTATTCATGGTTGTAACGTTATACCTATTAAAATTATTTCTTTTTTAATTCATGTTTACTTTTAAAAAATACTTCTATTATTACGAAGGATATCGTTAAGAAATGATTAATGGCGAAAAAATTATAGTTTATGAATAATTATTTCTGCTTAATAAAAGTAATAGCACATTTCCATTAAAAAAAATTCCATAGGACCCCTACGGAAATGAAAATGAAATTCCGTTTTTTTGAAAAAAAACTAAAAATACTGGTACCTATCAGTAATTCAAACAACTATTTTCTACTTTACAAACAAGTCTACAACCTTACTAATAATTTCGATAGCCTACTTAGTAATTTTCTTACATAGCATTCATCTGACGCGGCCATTTTGAAAAAAATTAAAAAGGTTAAGTGGAAGAACAACTCTGTAGTAGAGTTTCTACAGGGGTTGAACTTCGCCACTTATTTTCAATATAAAATTGTAGCTACTGCGTTACAATGTAAATTGAAAGAAAATAATAAAGACGTTTATTATTATTATTATTATTATTATTATATGCCTGGATAGAGAATTACGAGTCAAATATAGATATATAAAAAAAGTTTAGTGTTCCATTTTAAAAAATCGACTATTGGCTTGCACCGCTATTTGAAACACCAGGTAGATTTAAAAATAATTTTATAATATACCAGTTTTGATCTCCCACATTTTTTATATTAGAAATTTTTTCATATTTCAAACAGATGCGGAAATATTGACCTTCCACGCACTAGTGACTCACCCTGTATAATTAGATTATCTTTAACACACCCTAACGACCAATCACGTATAATTACCTCTCCATCGTTAGATAAGAATTAACATTTTTCAATGTTGCTTTTTTACCTCTTATACCAAATTCTCGATAAAATCACCTTTGATTAAATATCATAAAAGAATTGTTTGTATAAATGAATTGTAACTATTTAAATTTCAAATAGTCTAATATAATAAACATTTAAAAAAAGTTTCATCAAAATTGGTTCAGTTCGTGTGGGTATTAACATGCTAGACTCCCAAATGGCCATGTATTAACACATCAATCTCGACATCAGCTACTCAGAACCAGTATTTTTTATGCGACGAAATTTTAATTTTGTCCAATTTTGAGAGTCTAGGCTATTGTGCAGTGAACACTGCCTGACCAAAAAACTACATCGACCCACCACCGATTAATAATACTTCTTATAGTTTGCAAAAAATTGTCTTTATTGTAAGTGGAAAATTAGTTTTAATTTCTCACCAGCGCCTCCGCCAAATTTTCAAATATGGTGGTAATTAAATAAATCAATTTAAAAATTCGAAAAGACTCAACTGGGGAAAAGAAATTTTAGCTAAAATAGTTGAACAAGATTATTGTTAATGTAAAATAAATAAATTTGTGCGAATCAATGGGTCTCCGACTTCGGTCATTGAGCCATAAAAAATTTATAACACCTATAAATAAATTTGATTTTATGTAAGTTTTAGAATTATCCGTACTATTTTTAACTTATTAACAGTTTACGATAGTTGATGAATTATACACACAACCATCCATCATTCAATGAGTTAGAAATTTAGTCAATTATCGCGAAAAATAATTACCTTTCCATCGTTAGATAAAAATTAACATTTTTCAATGTTGCTTTTTTACTTCTTATACTAAATTCTCCATAAAATCACCTTTAATTAAATATAAAAAATTGCTTGTGTTGTGAATTCGGTCTGGCCAAAAACTGCTACGACGCCGATTAATAATACTTCTTATTTTGTAAAAACTCTCATTATTATAAGCGTAAAATTAATGTTTATTCTTACCGGCGCATCCGCCAAATTTACAAATATGGTGGTAATAAAATACATTATTTTAAAAAATTGAAAAACTCAACTAGGAAAAAAAATATTAGTTAAATTAATTGAAAACGATCACTGTTAATGTAAAACAAATAAATTTGCGTGAATCAATGGGTCTCCGACTTCGGTTATTGTACCATAAAAATTTTATAACACCTATATATAGTCCTGTTTAGATCCAGTTTGTTTAAATTTGATTTTATGTATATTTCAAAATTATCCGAATTATTTTTAACTTATTAATGGTATATGTTAGTTGGTGAATTATACACCCAACCATTCATCATTCAAAGAGTATTAGAAATTTGGTCAGTTATCGCGAAAAATAATGTTCTTAATTTCATAATTTTTGGTGACTTTTTTCTTCTGTAGATTATATGTGACAAATTAGACAAAAATGCAATTAAAGTAATAAATACATTTTAAAATACCTAAGAATATATTTTTTATGTTTCAGTTGTGAGGACATCAACGAATGCCTGTATGCCACCGATCCTGTATGCTCTCAAACTTGCAACAATACGATCGGAAGCTTTAAATGTGGCTGCATGACTGGCTATGTTTTAAGGCCGGATTTAAGGACTTGTAAGGCCATGGGCGCACCACCGACTTTGCTATTTGCAAACAGAATTGATATACGTCAGGTATGTTCTAATATTTCTATGTTTTATTATTTGTAAGCAAAGACATCAGGAACTTAAACGATCTATATTAGAAAAAGAATGCAACAAAACATTTTGAAAATTTTACAGAAATCAGTGTAGACAATTCAACTAAAATAATTACAAGCTTCCGGTTACACCAGAAGTCGATACCAACTTGCTTACTTTAAATTTTCGACTTTTCAAAATGACCATAAAATTGTGAGTCGAAACATATGGCATACACAATCCCAGCAATTTCGAAGATATTTGACTTTTTGTAATAAATTTGACAGATGCAACAGTTTGCAGTAACCGTCATAACTTTCTTCGTGTAGGAGATCCTCATTTCCTCTTTGGCACGTAGAAATAACACAAGACGAGCCAGTCTTTATAATAATAATAAATTCCATAATAGTGTTCCCTTTTTCACTTTACATTTTGTCAAATTCAAACCCCAAAAAATTTCTATATCAAATGGAACACCGTGTATTTTTTTACATGAAAATATGTAAAATTAAGTTCCCTTTTAGCCATGATTAGAAACAATCATTAATGTCAATCATTCTCTTGTATCAAAAAATGTCAGCACGTTTAAATTACACCCACGAATATTTTTTAGATTGGTTTATTATTTATGGAGAATGGGCTAAAGTAATATCAAGAATATGTAACACATTTGCTAAAACGCATATTGGATCATTTTAGAATATTTGACTCTGCCAAGGCAGGAATTCTATGGACTTTGAAATTATCGGAAGCTGTACGTCTCAATGTACTTAAAAACACTGAATATTTCAAATCCATATCTTTTAAGGTTTTTGCAAAACGTCATTATTTGTTCATTAAAAAGGTGCTTTCTTAAAAGTATCCTAATTTTTTTTGGTAGTCATTGTAGAGTAACAAATTAAAAGTGGATTCTCTTCTTGATAAGTTGTGTTATGTACATATCAAATTTAATTGGTTTTCGCAAATCTAATTGTTTAAAATTGGGTTTGAAAAACACGTGCATTTTAATTATAAACAAATGGAATAACTCAATTATTACTTCCATATCCACGTAGTGTATAGTAATCGTAAAAAAAATTTTTTTTTTTTTGTTGAAATAGTTTTAGAATGTAATAAAATGTTGAGATTTTAAATTTGAGCAATAACAAAATTTTCTGTCTGTCTGCCGGTCTGTCTGTAGCTTTTATTGTGCGCACGTTTTCTCTGGAGCGGTTTGAGATGTTGACTTGAAACTTTATACACGTTTGTATGATAAGGAGATATGGAACTGGACTGTTTTTTGAACTTCCCTGGTGAAGGGTTGAGGGCTAAATAGGGAAAAATATATAAAGCAATCTAGTAAGTACTTTGGGATTTGGTGTATATAGTAGAAGCCAAGGCTTAAATTTTTTCAACCCCTCCACCACCCCTACTTCATTATTAAAGGGGTTGATAAAATAAAATTGAGGTTTTCACTTGAAATTTGGTACCTCTATGTACTAAAACTATAATTAGATTATATTTTGAGATGATTCCGTTGATGGGTTGTGGGTTAAATAGGAGAAAACAGGGGAAGATAAGCAAAGCATGCTAGTAACTGGCTATAACATTTTTCAACACCACCCCCTCCTACCACCCCCACTCCATTATTAAAAGGGTTGATAAAATAAAATTGAAATTTTCACTTGAAATTTGATACATGTATAACGACATCTGTAATTAGATTATATTTTGAGTTAATTCCGTTGGAGGGTTGGGGTAAAATAGGGGTGAATAGGAGTGAATAGGGGAAAATTAGTTGGTAAGACCACAGAAATAAGTAAAGCAAGCCATTAGGAGTACAGAAACTTGGGCCTTGGCATATATACTAGAAGCCAAGGCTTCATATTTTTTATAACACTTTTCAACCCCTCCACCACCCCCACTTCATTATTAGAAGGGTTGATAAAATAAAATTGAGATTTTCACTTGAAATTTGGTACCTGTATGTATTATAACGACATATGTAATTAGAATATATTTTGAGATAATTCCATGGCAGGGTTAGGGGTTAAATAGGGGTAAATAGGGAATATAAGTAAAGCAAGTAAGAGTACAAAAACTTGGGATTTGGAGTATATACTGGAAGACAAAGCCTTAGATTTTTTTGTAACATTTTTCAATGACACAAAATATATCGTGACCGCAAGTGACGTCAGAATTCCATGGGCAAAATTTGCAAAGATAAAAAGTGGCCCCCTGTGTGTCGGTGGTAGTACTTACTCACTCACATAAAGATTTTCATGTATCTTATTCATAGAAAATCTATACAGCCGGCCCTCCACCTATTTGGTATCTGTATGTAGTATAACGACATCTGTAATTAATTTTGAGATGATTGCGTTGAAGGGTTTGGGATTAAATAAGTGTAAATAGGGGAAGATAAGTGAAGCAAGCAAGAGTACAGAAACTTAGAATTTGGTGTATATACAGAAGCTAAGGCCTCAGATTTCTTATATCATTTTTCCGTATTCACTTGTAATTTGGTACATGTATGTATTGTAATGACGTCTGATTGAGATAATTCTACTGAAGAAATGGAGGGGGGGAGCTGCAATTAAGAAAAATAAGTAGAGCAAGCTAATAACAGTCCAGAAGCTTAATTTTTGGTGTATGTGCTAGAAACCGAAGCGACGCTTCAAATTTGTTTATCACATCTGCCTAAAATATTAAAATTCTATAACCAATTATTTCCACATGCTAGAGTGCAAATATAGTCCAGAATTTTTCCTTTAAAGAGAGTTGGATAGATAATGTGAATCTGGAAGTAGTAAATTTAAACAATTAAATTTGGGAAAGCCCATTAAATTTGATATGTACCTGATAGTACAACTTGTCAAGAAGATAACTCACTTTGATTCGTTACTCTACAATGTCTACAATAAAAATTGGGACAGCCTCACGAAGGCACCATTTTAATAAAAAAATGACTATTTGCAAAAACCTTAAAAGACATCGGAAATTGGAAATTTTCAGCATTTTTAAGTACGTTGAGACATACAACTTCCGATAATTAAAGTCACAAGGCGTAATTTAGTTATTAACAATTAAAATAAGAGGCCATTTTGACGGTTTTTTAGATTTTACAGATAAACAAATTAACAGATCTGACATTTCTGTTGGGTTTTGTAGGTCTTTTTACTACATTTGTCATATAAAACATTTTCTCTAGAGTTCTTAGTTTTCTTTATATTTAGGAAAAATAGATTTTCTTAGCTTTTTTTAGAAATATTTAAACAATTTGGCACTAAGTGAAAAATGTTGTCGAAGCATGATATCCAATATTCTTGGTCTCTTTTACATGAGTCAATTTTTACACATTTTTCGACCAATTTTTAATTCCATTACACTTTATGAAGTAAGCACATCGGCCAGTAGTTAGCTGATATGTCCCATCAGTTACTTATATCTCGCCCTATCCTGACCAACATTACACATGTACATAATTGTATCGAGTTTCTCTGTACATCTAGCTAGGTTCCCTATAGTGTTTAAACTAGTAATTTTCTTGAGGAAACACTTGAGTAAATCTTGCTTTGATAAAATTTATTTTAAATCATGAGCTTACCTTAATTATATCTGTATAATGAATTTCAAAAAAAAATCTTAATTCGTTTTTGAAATATTGAAAAGAAATTCACCAACTTTAAAGTTTGAAATACATTCATTTTTCAATATATGTTTATATGACAAAAGTTACTATTTTTAGACGTAGTATCTGATGGTCAAGTTTTCTAATTCAAATTCGGATCACTCTGTGTAATGTAGAATCATATCTAAGAAACTTCAACCTTCAATATTGTGAGAATCCTCATTAAGAAAATTCCCTTTACGGAATTTGGCATGAAAAACGCTTGAATTAACAAAAATTTCATAACCTTTGCACTTTTCTCGAATCACAGTACATAACAACGTTCGTAAATTACTTATGACCGGAAACCTATATTAAAATTAGAGGCTAATTATATAAAAAGAAATATTAAATTTTATATTAATTTTATTTTATTCTAGTAAACACGTTTGAGAAAAATTATATATTTTCTCAGAATACATAATTATTATAATTAAATTTTAAACTGAATTGGTACTAGAGCGCAGTAAAAAAGAAGAAAATTTATTTTGATGTTTTCCAATTTTTATATTACAAGTAAAGCGCCAGGTCGTCATAAATAGGACTGACTCCTAAAAAGTTTTCATTTTAGGTGAATTTATAGATAGTGTCCTAATAGTATACCAAATATGCACTCTTGAACCTTCGCACACCGCGTCGCCACTGGTAAGATAACTGCAAAAATAGGTATTTCAAAATATTTCATTTTTGGTGTGTCCCGTGGTGAAAACAATTATTACAGAATTTAAAAACGATCAATACCACAGATTTTGTATTATACCTTTTTCTTGTAGTGCGAATCCACACCAGTGAGTAAACTAAATCATAAATCTTATTTACTTTCAACAAATTTCCTTTCTTCAGTTATAATCATATTATTGTAATAACTGGGGTTTTATTCCCCTAATTACATAATTTAATCAGACATTACCATTCGTATAGTACGGAGTACTTTTGTAGACTCCGTCGATATTATAGTATATCCATCGAAATCAAAACAGTGCTTACCCTTTTCCTTTTAGGTGATTATATCCTTTTTGGTGTCCCTCAACCAGGTTACTTCACAAACAAACTTTACTGAATATAGAATGAACTCAATTGCATAACAAGCAAATAAAACACATGATTTCTCAAAACACTTAAACAACTATACAGAAGAAAATGAAAACCAATGAAAATCACAATCACCAACATTTAACGATTAAATAAATTAACAAACAGAAATTACACTAAATCAAGAAATGGTCCGCGGCAAGTTCAAATCTTTAGCTGAATTGCGGCCGAATACTCTTAGTTCAATTACAACACGTTAATTTATGCTTATTATAATCGACAAAATACTGAACAAATGTACTTAAACTCTAAAATTAAATAAGGTTCGAAAAACGAGAATTTGCTATACCATGTAGGTAGATGACGACCGATCAGACGTTAAGCCAAGGGTCGATATTATCTCAATCGAAATAAGACGTTTCAAAATTGGGCAGTAAACTTTAAATCCTCGACCAATTAAAATCTTCTTTAAACCGTACCCCTATTTGAAATTACCTAACGGACCATGGTATTTATCATGTGGCCTATCTAACATTTTATACAACTAAAGCAGATGAAAAAAAAACCCTTTTGTTCCCTACTTTGCTTTTGCATGGGGGAAAAAATCTACCTGATTTGGTCTATCTATCTTATTGTTTATTACACATATTTTCTGGAATCCTCTCTCAACTGCCTTAGTCTTGAAAATTTAACTAGACCCCCCCGGCGCGGCGGGTAGTATTTAAACAATTGTTAACTTCAGGTGAGAAAAGCGAATTGGGCATACAATAATTTAGATGGTTATTTATTACTTCCAAGTGGCTAACGTCGACTACCTAATAAAGACTAAAGTTAACAAAGCATGCTTCCTGGGCTCTAAAATAAATCAGTTTGCAACATATAACAGATGTTTCTATGACCAGTATTTTACGTTATTGTACTAAAGTGTTACCGAGATCGGAAACAGAAGAATTACGGTGATTCTATATGAGACAGGGCCGGACTTGGCTCCCTTAATTTGACTTTTGTTACATTCTCACTCATTTTTATCAACATATTAAGTGGTCCATCTTGAGCGTATGAAAGCTGCCATGTGCATAGCAAATACAGTTAGGCAGCTGACATACACCATCAGTATAGTACACGATACTTTCTATTTTAGGAGGTTTAATACCATGTTTTCGTTTCAATCTTGTCGATGCTGATAGATCTGATCCATCGCTGTGGTACCCAATGGTACTTGCCTCTGTACCTTATTGCATCATTCGTTATCTTCTGTATATTTTTCACAGGATTGTCCAGAACCCTCAAATTGTCGAACATTTCAATCCAATATTTCTGAAATCATATATTGCCTCACATCCTTTCTTACATTTTCATGACACTTCAGGAATCGTCTCGGAAGTAGTTCCTCCATTTGTAGTTCTTCTTGACCTGTCAACATGGGGATGAATTGACGGTGGTGCAAAAGAGGACCAGGGATCTGGACCGGACCGCTCTTTTTTAAGAACCGGAGGATCCAAGCCCTTTCTTTTTTCTGGAGTCGTATCTCTTTATATTTTTTTTACTAAAGATGATCAGGTTTTCTTTGTAATAATAGTGATAAGTACATTCCGGTTATTATTCTCATATGTCGTTTCTTAATTAATGGTTTCTTAGAGTGGTCGCCTTGCATAAATAAAGAGAGAAGTTCTATGTAAATACCTTTACCGATTCTTTTTTCAATGCATATGTATTGATTCAATATTAAATCAGATTCTAGCCAGTATTATGTTGTACTTAGAACACTAGATCCATACTTATGGATATAACATTTTCTGAATTGAAATTTGTGATAGGATAAATACCACTGCATTTAATAATGAATAACTTATAACATCATATACCATATAGGCAAGTACATAGCTTGATGAAAATATACATATTTCAGGTATCTCTGAGTAATTCTAAATACACAGCCATACTGAAGGGACTACATAATGCCATTGCGCTGGACTATCATTACACAAAAGGATACATCTTTTGGTCAGACGTCTCTATGGATGTTATTAGGAGAGCTAACATTAATGGAACAGGAACAAGAGGTAAAATTACAGTAATAATAAGTTAGGTTACTCTTGCCAAATTTTACTTATATAAAATTTGAATTAAAACCAATCGACATGACACAGAAATGATTTAAAAAAGTAATATGAAAATATTTTGAGAATGTTTTTAACAACTTTCCAGAGTATCCCAACGAAAATCTTAAGTCCTACATTTGGCTCAATTACAAGATTTCCTTTTAATTAAATTCTTTATTATACTTAAGCATCTGAGTGTCCATTTATTTTAAATTAAATAGAAGGCTCAGCATTAGGGCGGGCCGAAAAAATTTTTTTCGGAAAATTAATTTGGTATAGTCATAAAAAGTTGAAGGGTATAAAGACATGTTCGCTAATTTTTTTTTTTATTTTCGCCTAAATTTTGGCCGCGCCCCATGGGCCTTACAGGAGTCAAATTTTCAAGGTCATGCATCGTTTACGTTATAGCGTCAAAAAGTTAGGAATCAATGTATATAGTAACTAAAAGAAATATGAAAGAAATAAAAGAATTTTTATCCGCGCCCCAGTGCCCCTAAAGTGATAGGCTACCTAATATTATTGTATTAATTGTCTTTATTTAATATAATATACATATTTTATCAATTACTCAACCCAGAACTCACCACGAGGAGATGGCTGCTTGCCGAGTTCCACCCGCCCCTTCCTCCCTTTTTCGGCTACTTGTACTTATTCTCATCGTAGATCTAACTTACTTATTACTCAGTTTTGCTTTTTTTGGATCTATAGTGTAGTATTGATTTTTGTTTTCAAATGATAGCAGATCACTCCTCGCATCAAATTTTACGTGAATGTACCCGTCTCTTGAGTCATGAGCACAAACTTTTCCTGATGCTTCAGTGATGATCTTTATACATCGCTCGACAGCTTGAGTGTGGCATGGAAATTGTTTAATGGTGATGGCAGATTTGCTCTGAAGTGCTGTCATTAAATCGTCGGTAGAAATATTCACTTAAGAGGCGGTTTGGTTACGGTACATTTGTTTCAGTCAATTAAATCGATATAGTCCTTAGCATCCCAGTTGAGAGCAAGTATTTTAAATACTCTTACATTTCTTGGATCTCTCGAATTCCTAGCCTTCAAAATGCAACGAATCCCAAATTCTCTTACATGACTCCGAGAATCTGTGATCATGGCTAACAAAATGTTTTCGGGGTGTCCAAAATAAGGGTTTGTGCTAATAACGTTGTCAATACTCTGCTTTATTTATTCTAGTAAGTCACAAAATAAGAATTTTTTCTTGAGCACGTAAGAATACCTTTCAATTCACAATATCGAACTACAGTCCTCGTAATTAACGTGAAACTAAATAAACACATTATACTTGCATTTTACCACATACGTACGGGTCGAAACTCGTAACTACGATGCAATAGGGGGTTATTACCAGGACCGGGCTAAGTGTGGATGAAGCGTAAAAAATATTTTTAGGTTGGGGCACGGCTAAATATTAAGATAAAATTATGAGATTTGATTGGTGATTTAGACCCATTATTTAAAAAGTGTTTACGACTATATCAGATCCAGAATAATAAGTTTACAAAAATTTTATTTTAAGGCCATTGGGGCGCGGTTAAATTTCATTTCAAACTTTTCATAAAAATACAGGACATTTTTAAAGTTATTTTACAACTTTTTTTTGCTATACCAAATCAAATTTCAAAAAAAAATTTTTTCAATCGTTTTCGGCCCGCCCTACTCAGCATTCATCATCTGCCGTTGGGACGATATAAATACCGTTTATGTCTTTTTTTTCGTATCTTCTGTGCTGCAAACATCATGCAAATTATTGTTATTATGGTTAAGTGGAAAAGCATGTTTGCAGAATTCGGCCAAAACAAAGGCAATTTATTTATTTAATTGTTAGGTGTTAATCAATTTAAAAGCATATTCAACACTTTTTCGTTATTATTGATAGGGTAATGTAGTAACTACTGCATTTAAAAATTTGGAGTTATTCATACGAAACTGGAAACAAATTGAAGATAAATACTTCAGTACAACAACTATTAGTAGCATAATTGTATATTTAATTATTAATTCTAAAGAAACACTTAAATGCAGGTGAAATGAACAGTTTATTTACATTTCAGATATCATTAAATCCGGATTAGAATCACCAGGTGGAGTAGCAATCGATTGGATACACGACTTAATATTTTGGGCTGATTACGGTACCAAGAGGATAGAAGTAGCATCCTTGGACGGAGCACAGAGGGCGATCATTGCTGCTAGCGAAATAGACAAGCCAAGAGCTATAGCAGTGCATCCTGGTGAAGCACTAGTCTTCTGGACTGACTGGGGTCCGAATCCCAAAATCGAAAGGTCAGAAATGGATGGAACCAACAGAAGAAGTATTATAACTGAGTCAGTATTTTGGCCAAATGGACTAACTTTAGATTACACCTCAAATCAAATTTATTGGGCTGATGCAAAACACAACGTCATCGAAACGTCTTTCTTTGATGGATCCAATAGGAAAAAAGTAATCAGTAAAGGTTTACCACATCCGTTCGCCATAACTATTTTTGAGGATGCTATCTTCTGGACAGACTGGCATACTAAGTCCATTTCAACTGCAAATAAGGCCACAGGCGCAGGCTTACGAACGATACATTCACAGTTGCATTTTCCGATGGATGTGCATAGTTACCATCCCCAAAGACAACCAAAGTACACGAATCGTTGCGGGGATAACAACGGAGGTTGTGCACATATGTGCTTGCCTAATAGAAACTCTTTTAGTTGCGTGTGTCGTATGGGTCAAAAGTTGAAACCTGATAAGAAGACGTGCCAAAAGCCGGATAAATTTTTGCTGTTTGCCAGAAAGAAAGATTTAAGACTTAAGTACTTGGACGGAAATTCCCAGCATCAATATGAGATGGTATGTAAAATGCATGCAAACAATTAATGACATAGCAGCTCTTAATTATATTCCAAAAAAATATTTATCCACTTGCCTCCATTTTTTTAGTGCACGAAAAAATGCCATCAAAATATTAAAGTCGACACAACATAGTATACACGATCTCAGCTGAGACAGTATAAAAATAAAACTCGAAGTAAAGTCGGCGTCCTTTTTATGTTGACAAATAAAACTCGCTGTGGACTATAGACGACCAGTGGTGAATATAAATCTGTATGGTTGATCCACTGTCAGTTTAAGAACCATAAAAAAGAAGGACTAGTTGATAATCAGAGATCGGGAATTTTGTCTCGGTGACGTAAAAGTCAGGGTTGGCTCTGCCGGCGCGGAAAGATCTTTATGCAAATATGATACAATTCATCTTACCCTGTAGTTCATTTAGGGAGTTTCGTAATATTTAAAGTGGATATGGTCAGTTATGATAAACACTCACTCGAAAAGGAGGTATTGGGGTATGTAAAATTGAATTAAAACAGACACATGTACTTTTCACTACCTTAAAGTAACACACACATATGTAATTTTTCACGACCTATAACGAATATAAAAGTATATTATTAATATTTGTTCTAAATGTTCTGAAGTTAACTTTCGCCGCCTGTCATTAAAAATCCATTTATAATGAGATTCAGATCTTCTTGAATAGTTGGATCCATAAATGCCTGTTGAGCTTGTGAAATAACAACTGCGTCATCTGGATTAAACTGCAGTACTACTAGTTTGACGTTTTCAAAATGGCAAAAATAGTACGATGCCGCTTCAAGCCAAGTTCTCCACCTTGTTTCAATGGGCCCTGGAAGTAATGGTATATTTGGAAGTATTTTTTAAATAACCGTACACGATGTGGTGCTTTCAGGAAAATTCTCTTTACACTAGATATTAAGTTATCAACATTAGCGTAGCACCCTCTAATAGTTTCAGCAGTTCGCCCTGCAGCTTTCATATAATTCACTCCATCATTAAGACCTTGTCCTTATTTTCTACATATCTGCCACCCCATAACTTTTGTAGACTTGAATTCACTGCCTTCACTGTAATGCGACAATTTGTCGTTTCTACAACTTTAGAGGCGATCAAGTGTCCACGCACTGAACAATTCTCCTTCAATACACCCACTAAAACATTCGGAACTTTCTCACCACAAACACTGGTGGTTTAGTCCACACTGACCCAGATGTATTTCCCAGTAAGCTCAGAAGAAATTATCACATTCCGTTGATAAATATTTTCTCCTGTGTCTCGTTTCCGACGGCACCTGAACATTGTTATATTATTTTCCAAAAATTATCTAAAAAGTGGATCATCTAGTTTTTACCACGGTATGTTACATCCCACCCTCACTTCCACGAAATCTAAATTAATACTACGTTGACTGTCACTATCAGTAGAGCCAATAGCACTAATATACTTTTGTGTTGAAATATGTCTATTAACATTTGTTTAAGACGTCCAAGAAATAGCTTTGCTGCAACTACTACAATAAAGATCCGTTTCATCAAATTGCAGTTCTAGCAAATCGCGAATTCACAAGTCTATTGCAACCTGAGAAGCACTAGACATTCTTTTATTCCGCCGACTCTGTATAATTTCACACTAGGTTTGTACATACATATGGCTAGATTTGTACTACGGTTTGCAAAACTGCGATCTGGGATGGTATACCCTTTTCCTTTATTAAATGCTCACGTAAATGGCAATATGTGCAACAGTGTAGGTAAAGAGCGATTTTGAAATGTTTACAATTTAGGCTGCGTCGTATAATTTTTTATTTTTTTATTTTATTCATACACCATCTAACAGTACAAGACCATTTACAAGATGGGAAACAACACATACATCGTACAAAAATTACTTAAATTTACTAGCGTACATTTCAGTAAAGATATATAACAAAAGAAAATATAAATATTAAAGAGAATAAAGAGTTGAATTTATTTACAATAAAAAGAGAGAATAAAAAATACATATATGATTTAGACAGAATCTCCTATTTATTAAAGATGTCGATATCACGCTGACTGTGGTTATAGCTAGAGCACATGCTGTAGATTGGTGAAAACTTTAAAGTATTAGTCCGGGCTATAGGAAGGTAGAAAGTTTGGTTTTGTCTTGAATTTATTCGCGGAATATGGAAATTAAGTCTCTGGAGTATCTCACTACAGTCAATATCATAATGAATCACCTTTTTTAAGAAATTTATGGCAAATTCGTTGCGTCTTTCAGATAGGCTACGCATTGAAAACATTTGAAGTAAATCACTTTGTGGAAAACCAATTGGTGGATATATACCATGAGATTTTAGATGTAGAAATTTAAGAAAGTGGCGTTGCACGTTTTCTAATTTAAGACTATGAGTGTTATAGCAGGGCTGCCAAACAAGAGACGCACACTCTAGTTTAGATCGCAAAAAAGAAAAATATAATAGTTTTAACGTTGAAATATTAGAGAAATCACGCCCATTGCGTATAATAAAACCAAGTGTTCTATTTACGTCGCAAATTAACGTGTCTATATGATTGACAGAGCTGAGTTTTTTGTCAAAAATTACTCCAAGGTCTTTAAACGAGGACGGTCGAGTTAATGGTTCGTTTTCTAGACAGTAGTTAAATGTAAAATTAACATCCTTTGTGGAAAATGTCATTACGTTACATTTTTGCACATTTAATGTGAGACTGTTCTCGACACACCAAGCGCTGAGTTTAGATATATTATTTTGTAAATTACTGCAGTCATTTATGTTAGAGATTTTATGTAGTAGCTTGAGGTCATCTGCGTACATTAAAAAATGAACATCTAGTTCATATGTTATATCATTGATGAACATATTAAACAAGAGTGGCCCGAGGACAGACCCCTGAGGTACACCAGAACAAGATAAGTAATCAGTAGACCTGAATCCATTAAACGCGACGTACTGTTTCCTATCTGACAAGTATGATTTTAAAAAGTGTGTAAGATTCGGTGACATTCCAATGTTTTTTAATAAGAATGTTATGATTAAGCCTGTCGAATGCTTTTGTGAAATCGAAATATATTACATCTGTTTGAACTTGCATCTCAATGGACTCAGATATATATTGGGTAGCACATATTAAATTGGTGGTTGTAGATCGACCTTTCATAAATCCATGCTGCTGAGAGGATATACTGTTGACATGCGGATATATGCAATTATGCAGCAAGATTTCAAAAGCTTTGCCAAAGTTACAAATGATAGTGATTGGTCGGAAATTTGTTATATCATTTTTGTTGCCCTTTTTATAAACTGGACAGACTTTAGAATACTCCAGATATCAGGAAAGAACAGCATTTTACAGCCAAATTAAATAAAATTTTTAGTGGATGGGCGAATATATTAGCACAATCTTTCAGTAAAAATGCAGGTATACCATCCGGTCCCATGGTGAGCTTCGGTTTCATTTTTTTTAATGCTTTTAGGACGTCTTCTTCAGAAACGGAAACTAAATTAATGCTATTGTTACTTAAGCTATTATCATCTGAATTTATGTTATCCGGTGCACTTGGTAAAAACGATTTTTCAAAAAAGGAGATAAGGAGATAAGACCGCATAGGTAAAAAACATAAAAGCACCTCCGTACACTGAAATTTAATGTTGACACTCGGTGGCGGTCGAATGCCTTTAACACTGCAAATATAAAAAATCAACTATTTATGTAGGTAATTGTCAGTACGTTTCACAAATGTAGCAGATTTCCGATAAAAGCAGGTTACACGTATTAACATTTTAAAATTAAATAAAATTCACTTTATCACGTGATGCACACGGTACATGGCAGTTTTATGCCATGAATCCTTAACTTCTCTCTCTTTGTTGTGTGATTCAATATTATATAAAAATGGTTTATTTTATTAGGAAATTGTTTTATGTTGCCAGCAGTTAACTGGGTTTTCATATTTAATTATTGTGAAAATAAGCAAAATAAACACGCCGCACATTAAACAGAACAAGAAAGTGTGTGTTCGATTCAAAATTGTCTTTTTATTTGCTAGATATTTTTTACATGTTTTTATAAGAACTATTACCGTTTTTAAGGTGGCCATTCCCTAGAAAGAGACATCCGATAGGGAAACATTTACTATTTTTGGCCATAACTTTTTTTTCTTAGTACGTATATTTAAAAAAACTATAAGAGTACCTAAGTAGAACCATAATAAGAGTAATACTATGAATTTTCACTTAATAATTTCAGTGGTTTGCAAAATAGCTCGATTTAATTCTAAACATTATGTTAATCTTCCTATTTCGTAGTTTTAAATCGAGCTATTTTGCAAACCACTGAAATTATTAAGTGAAAATTCATAGTAATAGTCTTGTTATGGTTACACTTAGGTACTCTTATAGTTTTTTTTAAATATACGTACTAAGAAAAAAACTTATGGCCATAAATAATAAATATTTCCCTATCGGATGTCTCCTTCTAGGGAATGGCCACCTTAAGTTAAATTTATTACCAAAAATTCAATGTAGCTGGCAATAAGAAATATTTCACCACTTCGTCAGTTTTCTGATTATTTCAGTAAATGTTTGCAACATAATATTACGTCTATGTGCAAGCCGTCTCTGGCGAGATAAAATTTCCGATCTCTGTTGATAGCACATAAGCGCAGACCGACAATTTTTAGAATCACTTTTTAATTATTGAAAATATTGTTTTACTACTTTATATTAATTGATAGGCATGATGTAAATTATTCATTTATAATAGATTATTTATTTATAATAAATGTTAGTTTAATGAACAACTCCATAAATGATTCAGTAAAAGTAAATAAATATCATTTAACCTACGGCTATGCTATCGGCAATATTTAGAATGAACCAAGAGCTGGTAACGGACTTTTGTAAAGGTAAGTCAGGTAAACAATCGACTAATTTCATTTGAGGTAAGCACATATATGGTTAACTATATTCGTATCCACGGATATCGTCTGCAATATTCGGGCACGGTCTCGGTGATATTCTATCACAAACAGGCTTTGTAATGATTCTCTAAATTGAGAATAGAAATGCTATACTATGTTCTCGTTTTTATGCTATCTCAATTGATATCGTCTATAGTTTACTACTGACAAGAGTACTACAGAGCCGTTCTTTAAATGCTTGCGTATTAGAATGAATAAATAATACTATAGATTAAACAGTCGTGTTTTCGGTAGAAACTTAATGACGTCTCTGGTATACTGAAAAATCAGACTCTGCTTTGCGTCAAGATGGGAATATTTTACGCATTGGTGGACGTACTGCCCGTCCCTCGCGACACCGTCAGATAAATTCCAAGTACGGCCCTGTTTATCGGCACCCTGAGTGTGACGTTCTTATCTTGATCACGCCAGAACAGACTTTACATAAGAGTAATGTTTTATCTATTAAGTAATATATTACATTTATTTTTTAATCAAGTGTAGAGAAAAGCGCGCCCCGATCTCACCTTACTTTAGTTCGGTCGGCAGCTTTGAGTATTTTATGTGCCTTGTAAATATGGAGTGAACTATAAATCACTGATTTACTTTTGCCGAAGGATTTATAAAGTTATTTCATTTACAGTATATTGTATTTAGTACCTACACTATTAAAATATAGTGTCAAGTTTGATACATAAAGAAAACAATTAGGGACATAATGGAGTAGAAGTATTATAGTAATCATAAAAAAAATCAATTTTTTTTTTAGTCGAAATAGGTTTAAAATGTCACGAAACGTCGAGATTTTAAATTTGAGCGATAAAATTTTCTGTCTGTTGATGTCGGTCTGTAACTTTTTTTGTGCGCATGATATCTCTGGAACGGTTTAAGATATTGACTTGAAATTTTATACACGTATGTACTATTACGAGATCTAGAACTGGATTGTTTTTCATTTACAAATCGACAAACTGTTTTTGTGTTTTATTCGTAAAAACATTGCAGTCATAGTTATTCATACGAGTGAATCATCGTTTTGAACGGATGGAAACGAATTTTTCTACTATACAAAATTTATTTTCTTATATTCCAATGACTTTATAGGTAATACCGGTTGATGGAATTAAGTCGGCTGTAGCTGTAGCATGGGACTCCAAAAACGACTACATATATTGGACTGATGTTGAAAGAAATTCATTAAATAGAGCATTCTGGAACGGAAGCTCGCAGGAAATCCTAGTTCATTCCAACATAAGTAAGTTCGGTCACGCTTAAAGTGTTTATAATTGTATGTGGTTCTTATCTATACATTGATACTCTTATGTTTTAGTCTCCCCAGCTGGTATCTCTCTAGACTGGGCTACAGACAAAATGTATTGGACGGATGCTGAGACAGCTAGAATAGAAGTTGCTAATTCCAATGGAACAATGCGATCTTTGCTAGTTTGGGAAGAACTGGATAAACCGAGAGATATTGTAGTTGATCCCCTTGGTATTAAACACATTAAAATTTTTTAAATGTTTACTCATTGTAGAATTTTAGGTGGTATTATGTATTGGTCCGAATGGGGTGAAAGACCAAAAATAGAAAGATCAAATATGGATGGGACTAATCGATTTGTCATTGCTAGTACTAATTTGACTTGGCCAAATGGACTAGCTGTGGATCATCCAGCAGGGAAGATATATTGGACGGATGCTGGGTCTAGAACAATTGAATTTGCTAACATGGATGGATCAAGTAGAAAAGTATTATTAGGTTTGTATCGAATTACTGCTCTGTAACTGTAATCTACTGTTATTAGACCTTAAAAGTGGATTGTTTCCTAATAAATTCTCAGTCAATGCATTTCCTTGGAATTTTCTGAGACAATGGTTTAAATGTAAAATAATTCAAAAGGGTGTAGCAGAACAAGTAAGGTAAAATGGCCCCAGAAGCTGTTGGACCTAATCTCTCGTTTTCATATTTAATCTTCTCCAAGTTGTGCGTTAATTATTATTTAAAAAAAATTGAGGATGTAGATATGCTTTAAATACATCTGGGGTAAAAAACTGTGCCGATTTTGCTGCCCCTTTCAAATATAAAAAAAATATTTAAGAAAACAAAATAATTACTTCTTCATCAAAATACAAAAATTACAAAAAAAGACGAAGGTCTAGGAAGGAATGAAGACTTAAAATTGCGTCGGATAAGTAGTAATTAAAGTCGAAGAAAAAGTGCTTTGACTATAATTGTTGTCGGAAAATGAGCAACTCTTGGTAGGCTAATTTGTGTTTAATGCGAAATGGTGCATTATGCTCTCTGAATTGTGTGATGTTAGCAAGCGGACTATCACAAGGCTTGAATTGACAAAATTTCTGCGATGTAGCTTTGATGTAATCCACTAATGATGTCATGTCGTTGCAATGCTCATGTAAATTTCTGATGGAGGTGAATAATTTGAGATAAACCGTCAAAATGTATTCTCTAGTACAGTAAGTTTTTCATTCTCGTGGCCGACGCGGTCCATCACGCGGGCCGGCCTCACAATAACTGTATATACCAATTTTTTATTTTGTCTGTTAAGTCTGCTATTCCTGAACAAGAACGGGCACAAACTCCTGGACATGGAATACACTGTCCGTACAGTTTCGTTAATATGCTGATTAAATGTTAGTCGTCAATCTAATCGTATTTTGTGAACCCATATAGAAATTGGTGTTATGATTTTATTTTCGGTGAATCTGCGAGTGAAAATTACAGATGTGGACTTCTCAACATTTATCCGAATCTTCCACTGTACTTAGGTATATCCCAATTTTCAATATTGTTTATTGTTTATATTTCATTAATTTCAGTGTATATAAAAAAAGTATTGCATTTCCTTTCCACAACCATACCCATAACGTTACAGTCTGGGTAGTTTTTGTATGCATATTTCCCGGTCAACCCGGTCTTTCATTGGATGAACACTGCGCTTCGCTTGAGGCTTATACGAAATGGCTTCCAACTTCAAGGCATTTACTTATAACATAAATGACCTTGAATTACTTTTGCGTCACCAAGCTAAGGCAGCTAGCCTCGGTCCTCAGCACTTTACAGCGCATGTGCAGTTCAGGAGTTCAGGTGATTCACAAGAAAACGAACTGCCAGTGGCAATTTGCCATTTAGCCGGTTAAGATCAACGTAAAAATACATAAAAACATCTCAACATCTCTTGTTGTTCAGACGTGGTGGATTATTTGTTATCAAAGGGATTTACTACTCTTACTTACGACGAAAAGGTATGAATTAAAAGAAATGCCAGGCCTACACCAGCAATGCCTTTCCATTAGTTTTTAAAAGTGGTAAACAAAACAGAGGGGTTTGTGATTACAATTATAAAAAAATTCAGCGGTTAACGGCATCAACAGTTAGAAACAAAAATTGTTGGAGATGTTTATTATTTACTAATGAATTCTCAATTTGGGACAGGGTCGGATTTAATAATTTGCAAAATTCATGAGAATGATTTTTTCATCTCATTATATTTTCTATTTAATTTTCTTTCTATTCTTTTATTACTTCTATTCTGTCAAGTCGTGAATCGGTATCCTGGCGAACAACCCACGACAAAAAAATGTTACGCGTCGTTGTTTTACCTCAGGGGTGGTGGGAAAATGTACAAATTGTAATCATATTGCAAGTTGACTGTCTTTCAAAATATCAAGCCTCCTCTGTAGACAATATCACAAGCCGCCACTGCATATTTGTCACTTGCACATTATGACTGTGGGCATACATAGCTACTTCATCGGAGTACTTGGCCAGTTTATTATTCGGGAACGTAGGAATGTCATAAATGTACAGATTGTACAATTTAGAAGCGTGGATCGACCCCTGGGGGACGCTAGAGCGAATGTTCCGCTATGTAGATAGTTTATTCTTATTCACTCGCACCTGGAGCATTCTGCCAGTCAGATACGAGTGTATGATTTTATGATGTGACATGGAAAATGATAATTGTTCATTTTATATATTGGGACTAGAATTCAATGGGTATCAAAGGATTTCTCGATATTTAAAAGTACCATGGTGGTACTTTTACCGAGGTTGTACTGCTTCGCTTCGTTGTTAACAATTCTAAAGATTTGCTGCACAGTACTTTTTTCTTTTCTGAATCCGAACTGACGTTCATCGTTGATGTGAAGTCCATCTTCTGCAGAGTTTAGCCTGTCCAAAACAGCGGTCGAGATAGTTAAAAATGGCCGACGTAAAGCAAAAATTGTGAAGTCGTGCAAAATTCGTAGACAAAAATTAAACAGTGATTTAAACATTATACCTACCTATAGTATCAAACACAATATTTGTTACTTTTCGGTAATATTAACGATCAGGTCAGGACTTGACTTTCACACTCATATCTTTTTTTTTATTTCTCAAGATAAAAATGTGAAACTGAGATATGGCATATTTGACATACGTTCAATTTTCTGTTGGTAAATAGTTACAGAGCATTTTAAAGCCTTTTGGGAACCAATTTTTGATGTCATTATCTTAATTTCTTCATATTTTTCCAGGAGGAAGTAGTGTTCCTCATCCGTTTGGATTGGATGTTTTTGGAAATAATATTTACTGGACAGATTGGGAAACGCACAACATAGAGAAAGCTAATAAGGTTACAGGCCAAAATCGCTCAGTCCTGGTTAATGATATGAACGATCTTATGGATGTAAGGGTGTTTCACCGGAATAGGAAACCTACCAGGAATTCGTGCAGTAATAGAAATGGTGGGTGTACTCATCTATGTTTATTACATCCTAAAGGGCATTCGTGTGCTTGTCCTACTGGAATAAAATTGGGGGTAAGTAACTATTATAATAAATATTTTTAGCGATAAAAAATATGGCGAGAAATTCCGCAGGTGCATTACTGAAGAACTATAAAAAAAATCAAGTTGTAATTTATTTTTTCTTAGGATGATGGCAAAACATGTGCAAATGGTCCAGTGAATTTTCTAATATTGGCTCACCGTATCGACATTCGTCAGATCTCCTTGGATGTGCCCTATATGGCAGACGTAGTATTGCCATTTCCTCAGTTGAAACTTGCTACGTCAGTAGACGTGGACAGAAAAACTGGTGAAATTTATTGGACAGATACCGCAGAAGATACCATTCAAAAGGCAACACCTGATGGAAAACACATGGAAGTAATTATAATGCACGAAATGGAAGCACCTGATGGGATCGCAATTGATTCGACTGGTAGAAAGGTAATAAGTTCATAATACAGCCTAGCGACCAGAGCTAGTGAACTCTCATTAAAACCAACCAATCAGAAATGCGAGTAGTATTTAGTACTACAAATTAAACAGAAAAAAATTGCCTCGAAAACTGCAAACATTTTTTAACAATATAAAATAGGAAAAGTGAACTTTTACCATGAGATTTTTTATCGAGGTGACAGCAGAGATAAAAAATATGAGTTCCTCTACTATAGAGGAGTAAAAATAGATTTTTTAAAAGAAGTGTTTCGGGAGGGGATTTTTTATATGTTTTAGAAGTATGATTGTTTTGGATTTCCGGACGAGGTCGGGAACATACTCGTTTAAACAATTAAAATCGTAAAACATGGTTTTTTCTAGCAATTCTAAAATATCTTCGGCATTATTGTAAAATACCTAAAAAATAATTCCACTTTGTATTTCTTTGAATATAATGGTTATCACACCCATGAAGTAAATGTAAATATTGACATATAAGAGAAAAATAAACAAATTAAAATTAAAAGTTTCGACCCTGAAAAAATAAGGGAGATAGCGTATCAAATACGTTAGCAGTTAAGGCGTATGAAACTGCCCCCAATAATTGCTAATCATAAAGAATTAAAAACATTTCAGGTCTAAATAATTAACAATCTATTTACAAATAACATAATTGCAAAAGTACTATGCCTAGGCATCCATTGAACTTAGGATACAAAAAATTTTAAAATTAAAATAATTGTTAAAATAAACAAAAACATTTTCCATCAAGAACAGTTAAAAATCTTTAAATAAAGCCTAGAGCTTCAAAAAAACAATGTTCCTCTACGACTTGATGGCATGAATTTAAACGATTTATGTTCTTTTTTAGCAATTTAAATAAATAGTTTAACTTTAAATTTTCTGTGATGGTTAACATCCATAAAGAGAATATTTATTCAAAATTATATCTAAATAGATACGTTATCACTAAAGCTATATTAAACTGTTTAAATTAGTTAAATTGGACTCAATTAGACATGTATGTATTTTATAATATTTTATATTTGTATAATCGCTCCCCTAAAAAAATTATGTTTAGTATAGAGCAAAAATCAGAAATATATCATCTATTCGAGAATATGCTAGAATATGTCAAAAGATCCGGGGATGAAATTATGTTCAATTTCATAGTAGCTGATACTGAATCTGATATGAAAAATTAGTAGTTCAAAATGGCGAATAGCGCTGCCATAACTGCATCACTTTTGCAGAAGCAAACGTGTGGTCTCTAAAAAGTACGAACTTTTTTTTTTACTGGAACGGCCATTAAAGAAACGGTCACTAAAAATTATAAAATAAAATTTTACCGTCCCGCCGTTCGGTTAAAAATGTGATCGATTTTGTTACTTGTTCATTTTACATCGACCTCAATATCAATATTACCGAACGATGGTGTAATTTCATTTTATAGCTTTTAGTGATCGTTTTATTAAAGACGGTTTAATTTCAAGAAATTCTGTATTTTCATAAAGACGAAAAATGTAGTCAAAACCTATCATTTGTACAAATTTCAACTTTTAAAATTTGGCCTAATATCATGCGGGTACTTGGTATTTACGGAGTTTTTGTAAAAAGTCTTTTTCTTTGGGCTTGAACATTTCTTGGGAATGAACAGGAATGAAGGAGGTGTCCTACTCATGCAAATTTTTTAAATTTTGTTTAGGTATTAAAAACTACTCATAAGTAAAATAAAGGCTTGTTTAGTTTTAATAAGAGGTTACATCTATAAGTAATTAAATTTTGTGTACTTGGTTAATAACTGCTAGAGTAATTATAATTTACATAATTTCTATTTAGATGTATTGGACTGATGGAGAAAGGAACAGTGTTGAAGTGGCAGAATTGGATGGCAAAAACAGGAAGCTGTTGTTTCATAGGGATTTGGACAATCCAAGAGCTATTACTTTGCACTATCATCACGGCCTAATGTTTTGGTCTGATTGGGGAAAACAAGCGAAAATTGAGGTAGCTTATATGGACGGAACAAACAGGTAAACATTTTCTGATTGATGATCTATTCTGAAATAATTGTTGTTGTTTTATGATATCCTCATTAGCTCACCGCCAAAATAGTCTATTCTGTAAATAAAATTCTAGATACCTGTTATATTTATTAAAGTTTATCGATTTTTTAAAATAATTTATGTGGTGTATTTGACAAAATATATAACAGCCTGTATGGATTGTGGTCAACAACTTATATAAATTACTCACCACTTCTCCCACCTTGTCCCATGTGTTGCACTCGCGACTGCTAAAGGAACAGGATATTACTGCGGATAACGGGACGACGGGAACAAGCGAACATAGGGTTATTGAGAATTATATTACACTATTTTATAACTAATGATAATTTATGTATTGACGTGGGTTAACAACAATATTTAGGTACAGTTTAATTGAGAGTCTTTTATCAAGTGACCTAGTAAAATAAAGGTATAACGTTTTTTGACAAAAAACTGTTAAATTCGGGAATATTTAGATGTACTTACTATACAGAGTATTTTAATTTATTGGCTATGAAAGATATAAACATAACATAAACGGACAAAACAACTTATCTGTAACTTCTGATCTTTGAACATGTTTTGGACTAGCCATTTAGTTATGATAGCAAACTTTATTTTCTCTGCACCTTTAAGATGGTGAATTGTATTAACATTATAGACTAAAATTCATGAATTTCTTTTTCTCTCACCCATAGACTATAAGTCTATGGCTGAAGTACATTTGAATGCTTGGATTTGTTGCTTTCTTGATTCTGATCTATTTTTCTTAAACCTGTAAGTTCTTGATTTCTTTGTATACATTTCAAGCAAATATCGTCCCACCCTCGACTTGTCAGGTAATGTAGGGATGAACTGCACAGCTCGAGGATGCACGTGCCCTTAGTTCCCCCTTTAAGCAGTTTGCCTAAACACCAAAATACTAATTCGAATATCGTCACTCGACACGTGTTTCACCATGATTGAACCAGTTTTATCAGCTCCACATGATTCCAACATGGCTGGCGAAACGCGTGTCGTATTATAGCATTCGAGTGTAGTGTTCAAGTGTTTTGGATGTCTGTGGAAACCACTTCAAAGGCAGAATGACTCCGAAGGCTTCAACACTCTCCAGGACCCTCTAATGCCTCACACAGGCTCGGAGCGGACGCTGTAGTCCAGTCAGCAAAGGCAAAAAAAGTGCAAAACCTCGGACTCCGGTTAGGAAAGATAGATTTTAATGAAATAAACAGCATTCGATTCGCAATTGCTATCGAAGGAGCGCTTTTGATTTTAAGCAACAAACTAGCAACAAATCAGCAACAAAAATGAATAAATGATATAAAATTTTGAATTCCACTTGATCTCTTAACGATAACTTTTTTAATTCTTAAGATATCTAATCGCTCCAATTTTGCAGGGAATATCAAGGGCTGCAAGGCTTGAACTTCCTTGAACCCCTCGTTTTTGAGATTATTGAGTTTAAAGGGCTCGGCGAAGGTGGTTCTCGCACTCAAATGCGAACTTAAAACGGTGTTATCTCAATTAATTTTCATCCTAGTGAAATTAAAACAAAAACAAAATTTTCTGCAAAAAAACCCAAATTTTTGCATTCTTGCATTTTTTACGTATCCTCTTTATTATTTTGTTTAGTTTTATTGAGTTACTGTGAAAAAAAAGCCAAATTTTTAAAAAATTAAAAGAATCATTTCAAAATTGAATCAAATTTTTTCCAAATCTAGGTACTCTACCCCGTTCAAACTTCATAGAACATTTTTGCTCAGAATTCATTCTCCTATCGATTTCTGCGGTTATTTTGAATTTCCTAATTTTCACCTCCGAGTTGGGGTGGCATCCACCCTCAGGGTAAAAGCACACATCGACACTATGTAGACTTTATTCCTTGAGCCATTCCCGATTTACTGTCCCAATTTCACGTCAATCGGTTTTTCCCGAAAGAATTCTGAGTGAAAAACCGCCAAACACTGGACTAGTAATAAAAATAGTTACCTACCTACTGGACTACTGAGCTGATTGTGGTTCAATACTCTAGAATCGGATAAAGAGTGTCTATGTAATATCGCACTGTCTCTTCTCGATTGGAAGATCCTGGTTGTCTATTAATCTATTGCAATACTCAGTACTTACCCTTCATCTAAGATCTGAAGCTTCGGTCTCTTGTGCCTGAAAGCGTCAACAGGATTGTAAGGCCATCGCTTGTTTGATTAGAAGATTCTTATATTACTCGACATTGACTTGCACTCGAGGTCACCTAAGATGTTGACGTTTCTCACAAACCATGGTGCATCAAATGCGATCAAACTTCAAATGTCGAAATCATCCATAAATCATTTTTACAAAATTTTAACACTTTTATGGATCCAATCATCATACTAAATCTACACAGTGTATTTCAAATTGGGGCTGCAAGTATTGCAATTTTCGTTATTATAAAAAACAGAAGGCCGGTTAAATGGGGAGTGTTGGTGCCTTTAGACTTGATATATATGATATTTTCCTAATTCAAATCTTTAAATTGATCTGACGGCTCATCTGTCTCTTAATTTGCGCATTTAGTATTGTGTATGAATGTTCACTAGTAGGCTCGTTATCGAAGATACATTTTTCCTGTCTAGATAATCAATAACAACGGCAACGTCTTGTGACCTGCAATGTTCTTAGACCTAAATTACCTTGATTTCTTTCTATGATATATAGAAAACAAACTTTATTTACGGGCATTAGAACATTAAACCATAACCAATTAATAAAAATTGTTGCTTTTCTGTTTTGAAGTAACTAATCAATTTTGGCATCATTGAAAAATCGAAAATGGTCAAATGGCCAAATGGTGAAAAAATGACGAGACCTCTTTTGTTTAAAATGACCAAGAAAACCTAACAAAATTCATTCGGACCAAAAAGCGATTTTTGTAATTTGTTTAAAAAAAATTACTTTAAACAAATTAGGACCAGATATTCGTACAGCAAACTCTTGATCCTTATTCGGGGGCATGCCCTGAACATGAATATAATGAGACATTTTTTTCATATGAAGGCGAGGTTTTCACCTTGTCTATATGTAATGTGATATAATAATCTGTGTTTTTTCTTTTATATAAAAATGCATTTACCCATTTTTTTTCCAGAAAAACGTTAATATCAAGAAAACTGAACTGGCCAAATGGATTGGCAATAGATCGACCATCCAATCGCTTGTACTGGAATGATGGAAAACTAAGCACAATAGAATCTAGCGATCTTAATGGAAACGATCGTAAGGTTATTATAACCAAAGTCCCACACCCCTACGGATTGGTCGTTGTAGGAAACCATATTTATTGGACTGACTGGCAAACAAGAGCCCTACATAGGGCCGATAAAAGTACCGGCGCAGACCGTACAATAATAAAAGATAAGTTAGAAGGCCTAATGGACGTGCGTTCAGTTCAAAGTGACAACATTGCAGAAAACGCATGCGGTGAAAATAATGGAGGGTGCTCACATTTATGCTTGCGAAATCCAACATCTTACACTTGCTCCTGTCCCACGGGCCTGAGCGTATCCAAATTAAACATCAAACAATGTGAGTTAATACCACAGAGGTCGCTATTGCTGGCAACACGGTATGCTCTAAGCCAAATTAGCTTGGACACAACTGATGCTTGGGATGTAACTTTACCAATAGATGAAATACATAACGTTATCGACGTGGACTATCATTGGGAGAAGAAATTATTTTTCTACACCGACATAGAAAGAAATGTCATACAGAGCGTATCGATGCATAACTTGTCGGATGTGAAAACTATCGTCGGATCAAATTTGAAGTCCCCAGATGGACTGGCAGTGGACTGGATCGCTAACAATATATACTGGACTAATACCGGAAATAAACTTATAGAAGTCGCGCGATTGGATGGATCTAGCCGCAGAACTGTAATCAAAGAATTCTTGCATGATCCCAGATCGATTGTTATCTTCCCTAGAAGAGGATTTCTCTTCTGGACCGATTGGGGAGTCCCAAAAATTGAAAGATCCCATCTTGATGGATCTGGCAGAAGGAACTTAGTCGATTCCGATCTGAGCTTTCCAATAGGGTTAGTTGTAGATTACGTCGGAAGAAGATTGTACTGGATTGATGCAAAGTTGAATGCAGAGAGGATTGAAACCACGGATTTACATGGCAACAACAGAGTGGTACTAAATATACAAGCTACTCATCCCTTTTCTCTAACTCAGGTATTTGGCACTTGTTATTTTAAACATAATATGTGAGTTTTTAATAGAATGAAGGAGCAGCTATTGAGTTTTATTAAAGATTTTAGAGCCTAGTTAACTTAAAAAAAATTAGAGTGGGAACTATAAAGAAGTTAGTCTACATGCTTCTAAACGTGGTATTCATCTGACACTTTTTCAGCATATTAGATAGTGAAATTTTGTTAAATCTGACAAAGAATTTACAGGTGGCCTTTTCAGCCATTTTTAGATCGTATTTTTCGATTCTAAGGGGACATCCGTAAAAACTAACATCAGACGTTCAACGTATCGATTTTCATACATAGGCCTGATCTAAATCTCAGAATCTTTTTGTATTGTGGACCTGTGTGATTATCTCGTGATCCATTTTTACATTTTCCGTATTTCTGAGTACCCGATATGGGTTCTTAGAGATTCTACCACACCAGCTAGCTTTAAAAAATGAGCAACATTTTTAATGAAGAGAAAATCGAGAATAAAGCAGTTTCTTCACATTTGATGCGTTCATTTGTGGGCACACTGCACTTGCCTAATTTTTACTAAAAAAAATCATTAATAGGTACGTATTTCAAAAGTGTGTTTATTCTTAATAGTACAGGCAATGAAGGCAATATTTTGTAAAAACCCCACAAAAATTAATAAAAGGATCATCTCCGGGATTAAATTTTTAACAGTAATAACCTGTAGAATGGAATTATGCATTCATTGCATTTCCAAGTTCCAAGAAAATTCAAAAAAATTTGGAAAAACTTTATGATTTTCGTTTTTTTTTTTTGCTCTAGAGGCTAAAATAATGAAAGTACAGAAAAAAGTTTTCAACAAAATTTGTAGCTCGTCTCTTTCTCTACAAAAAAGGTCTTTGCAAATTTTTGCCTTACTTAAGCCGTTTAGGAGATAAATCCAGTTTTCCACTTATAGTTTTGAGCCGCTCAGAAATTCGCGGAAAATGAGAATTCTCTGGGAGTTTCGTACGACCGGACACATCGATCGATAATTCTTACTATTCATAGCAGCTAAAAAAATGAAAACAACATAACATGTAGAGAAAACTCTCAGAACTAATCACAAAATTCATAAAAAATTTTATCATAGAGAAAAAAGTGTTAGAATATGGCTTAGTAAACTTTATACAGTTGATTTATTCATATCTTTGAAATTTATGCATCCTGTCTATTTCTCCCGTAACAACGAGTGCTTTTTCACTGCATGGATTTGATTCCACGCGCGTTAGCTTATATTTTGTGAAAATTTCATTGAAGAATGTTAAGAAACAAATAAGTTGTGTATGTTTTACTGTATGATTGTGCATTTTCTGAACGTGTATGAATAATGGAGACAAATTCAAAAAGTACTGCATCGTTTAAAAAACTCTTAAGGCATTCAAAAGAATATGTTTTATTGTACCTACAATCTAAAAATTAAAACTGTGCTATTATTATTAATCAAGATATAGCGAATTCAACTCCAAAATTAGGAGGTGATTGATCGATGAGAAATATGCCCTCTAATTTGATCGCAAGGCATATTTTTCCAACAAAAGTAATTGCAATAAAATGTTAATTGGATTAATATATCATTATATAAGAATATACAAGCAAAATGAATTATCATCCTAACGACTCCCGGCAAAGATATGAATAAATCTGTGGATCAACTGTACAAAGTTTACCAAGCCATCTTCTGACACTTTTTCTCTATGATAAAGTTTTTTATGAATTTTGTGATTAGTTCCACATTAAAGCTGAGACTTCTCTCTACATTTTATGTTATTTTCATGTTTTAGGGGCTCCGAATAGTAAGAATTATCGATCGATGAGCCCGGTCGTACGAAACTCAAGGAGAATTCAAATTTTCGCGCATTTCGAAGCGCCTTAAAACTATAAGTGGAAAACCCAATTTATCTTCTAAACGGCATAAGTAAGACAAAAATTTGTAGAGACCTTTTTGTAGAGAAAGAGACGAGCTACACTTTTGTAGTTTCTCTATTTTCACTATTTTGGCCGCTCGAGCAAAAATACCGAAAATCAAAAAGTTTTCCAAATTTTTTTGAATTTTCCCGGAATTTGGAAATGCAAAGAATGCATCATCTCATTCTTCAGGTTATTACCTACTTAAATCCCAGAGATGATTCTTTTATTAATTTTTGTTATCCTAAATGGCTAATTTGCCTGTACTGTAATATAAGGCACAATAGAAAATTTCGAAACTAGGATTAATTAATATGTTAAGACTTAATATCGGCCGTCATGGTTGGAATTACTATGATCAACAATGTCTTTAATTTGTTACTTAAACATGTAGCACAATTAGACTTTTTATAGTATCATGGAATACTTAGATTGAAACATCAAAATTGAATATTTTGAGTAAACTTTTAATTAGTAATTTTAATGCATTTTTGTATGTTTCATCAGACACTATAAAACCGTTTCCGTTAGGTTATTGTTGTTTTGTTGGCGAAACTAGGATTAATTAATATGTTAAGACTTAATATCGGCCGTCATGGTTGGAATTACTATGATCAACAATGTCTTTAATTTGTTACTTAAACATGTAGCACAATTAGACTTTTTATAGTATCATGGAATACTTAGATTGAAACATCAAAATTGAATAGTTTGAGTAAACTTTTAATTAGTAATTTTAATGCATTTTTGTATGTTTCATCAGACACTATAAAACCGTTTCCGTTAGGTTATTGTTGTTTTGTTGGCTGTATTTTTATTGACGTATGTAAATATTACTTACGTATATTCAACATGAAATAAACTTGTTTACTTATTTAATAGAGCTGTTGCATAATTAATTGCATCAGCCGTGAAAACACCTAGGAAATCATCATCAATATAGGAAATTATTCCTAGACAAAAATACGAAAGGTGGCATATTTCTCAATAAATTTTTTTTATTGTGTTCCTGGATGTTACCTTCACATATCAAATTTTAGAGCTGTTTTGAAAAACATTTTCTAATTGTTTTTTCTTGTGTAGTATGAAGAGTACATCTATTGGACAGATTGGGTTCAAAAATCTGTAATAAGAGCCGAGAAAACAACGGGTAAAGATGCAATCATAGTTAGGCCGCAACTTGATGCTGCCATGGGTCTAACCATGGTGACTGCTGATAGGCAATTAGGCTGGAATCCATGTGCAATAGACAATGGGGGTTGCACGCATCTCTGCTTTTTTAAACAAAGGAACTACACCTGCGGATGTCCTGATGAACATACACCTACATGTAAAACAGGTAAGCTGTAAAAAGCACATTAACCCAAACGGAATGTGAACACCAGAGTGGCCCTTGTTTACACAAGCAAAAAATATGGTTCGTCGTTTCCCTCAGATCAGTTATATAGGGCGTAACACGATCATGACACCCCTTTCCTTTAGTTTTGGAGATAAATGATTTTTTCCATTTTCGGTTTCACAAAAAAACTTTTAAATTTCAAATGGAACACCCTATATATATTATTGCATTTTTTAATTCTGTATAATTTTCTGAATTAAATGATACCACATAAGTGACATTTCAATCGTCAATATTTATTTTATTTTAATTTTTAGTTTTCCATTTGACTGTTCCAATTTATTCTAATTTGCGGGTGTAATGCTAATAAAAATCGAAATACCGTCAAAAATGCTAAATTATGTGATTTATGAGCAAATGGGGTTCATCAAAACGGTTTTTTGGACAAAAAAACATTTTTTTCAAATGGTACCGTGGTACCATTTATTAGTACCTACTATTAATAAGAAATTTATTCACGATAGTTAGGAACCGAGACGTCTGTATCTTACAGCTTCTATACCACTCGAGAACATACAAAAACTGAATATTGAAACTTATGTAAAATGACCTGCTGCATCCGAATTTTGAGGTCGCGAATTAATTTGGGATTGCGAAATCAGTGAAATTGAGAATTTTTGATTTTTTTCGAAAATCTGCGATTTCTTCATATCATATGTTTAACTTGCCGTATCTTTTTTATTAGCGATTATATTAATCTAAAATTTTAAACAGGTAATATTCAAATATTTCTGATCACATTGGTATGAACAAAGTTAAAAAATTGAAAATATTTAATTGCTTTATTAATAAAAGAAAAATGAAATAACGCAGCTTTACGTAATTTGCAGCAGAAAATGTAGTCGCTTGCTAACTTTTTTATTATTAAAGATAGCTAGGTACTATAAGCGACAAAGTTGTAGACAATGAAACAAAGAAGTTTTTTTATTAAAACATTTTTTTTTAATTTTGCTTAGTTTTCGAGAAAACGGGTGATAAGGCAACTGTAATATTTGCGCGCTGGCCTATCGCATATTATTTATGATTTTACCCGTGTGTGTCCAAGTGTCGGATGTGCGCACAAGTTCATTTTGGTTGAAAACAATAAATATGCTGGTATCTGGTCATTATGTGATTGGTTATTGTGTATTGAGGCGTGTTAAGTGCTAGTTGTGCATGTAAGATAATTTTGAGAGTTTATTCAATACATTGATTTATTTAAAATTCATTTTTATTTATTTTTAACTTGTTTGTGTTTGCCTATAGACAATTATAATTTAGGTACTTTGTATACTACTGAGTATACTTTTGGTATCTATACAAAATGGAGAAATTTGGTAGGTTCCTACTTTTTATATGTATGGAAAAACACCATGAACTAGTAACTACTGCTTTAAAAAATTATAACTGTAAATTGGAAATAATAAGGATAATAAAACAAAAGATCACCCTTTCAGACAGACATCAAACGATCTATTAAATATTTATTCCGGATATATAAGTTTATCGACCGATGTTTATAAAGCAAAAGATATAGGTCTGAATGCCATACGCAAAGCAAATGACGAAAACAAATTAAAGTTTTTCACTGAAAAAGAAAAAACTAAATCATCCGTGCCTACATCTGTACTTCATAAAAATGAGGTGATGAGGAAATCTTGAGGCAGTTACATTTTACGAGAGAGCTCGACAACCAAATGAAAATTAGAGTATTCTCTTATGAATGGACGGAATACCCACCTTCACTTTTTTAACCACAGCCTCCTGAAGATAATTTTTTAATGAGGAAGGGGAGCAAAGTTGAATTTTATAAGGCTATTACAAAAGAATTACAATCTAGAATGAAAGATGTGAACACTGAGTTAAGTACTTTTCTGCAGAACTCTGAAAGAATTGCATTTGTTATTGATATGATGGCCTTTATTCAGCGACATCAAAGCTTTACTTGTACTACCTTTGAAGAATTATTTTTTAGATATGTCTCATTATTAGTAAGTGTAAAACCAGAACATTGCAGTTTTATCATTTGCGTTGGAGATTGATACGACTTCAAAAAAAGTATTAAAAGTACAGAAAGAAGCAGAAGATCCAAAACGAAAGACAATATTTCTTACGAAATTCGTGACGGCGTCAAGATACCTGACTGGAAGACTTTCATCGGAGATGCTAACAATAAGAGAAATCTTTTAAATTACTTTGCTACAAAGTTGGTTCAGCAGAATAGCCACATACCTGAAGGTATACAAATTTTATTGGCCGGGAAGGCGCACGAAAATTCCAAAACTATATTGTGTACCTGCTCCGAAACAAAAGTGATGAAAGATTTACAGTTTACCAATCACGAAGAAGCAGATACACGAATTTTTGCACTTCTGAAATTTTTAAAAATAAATTTGATACATTTCTTATTTATTCCATGGATACAGACATTATCATTTTGGCACTGTACTACTCTACGAACCTGAACATTGACATATGGATTCAACAGAAAGACCTATACATTCCATGTCAATTTATAGCAACATCATTGGCAGAAAGTATTGGCGAGTGTCCTTTAAGACTGACAAGTCTTTTGTTAGCAACTTACTGTTTAAGTGGTTGTGATTCGGTAAGTTTTCCCTTCAGAAAAGGAAAAAGGAAAGTAGTTAAGCTGGCAGTATCTAAAACATCAAATATTACTAGTTTGAATTCGTTTGGTGAAAGTAACATTGATGGTGAATATTCTGTATCAGAACAGTTATTGCAGGCTTGCAGAAATTTATTTAAATCCCTATATGGACGGCCGAACTTTACTGGAAATATGGACGAATTAAGAGCCCATTTGTTTCCAACATGTAAGACAGATATTAGGTAAAAACATAATGCTAAATATATACTTAATAAATTAAATGCACCTAATTTTTCAGAGATCTACCGCCTACGGAAAATGCTTTCGCCCGTCATGTCAAAAGAGCGTTTTTACAGTGCGCGATATACAAAACTGCATACCAAGTAAATCCGAAAATACCAGATATTTTGGAATTTGGATGGTGTCAAAAGGAAAACATCGCTTTTCCAGTTATGATGTCAATCGGATCGAAACCAGATTTTCTTAAACTATCACAATTCTGCAAATGTAAAGACTGTTCTACTAGGTGTAGTTGCATGAAAGCTAATGTGCAGTGTGTTATAAGTTGCTTATGTGAAGGGAAATGTAATATATTCGAAAGTTAAATATTAACAGTATTATAATTTACCAGCAAACACAGGTACATATTTTTTATTAGATTTAAGTCTGAATACTGCTAAATTATACAAAATTACATTTAATATCAAAGAAAATGCCTAATCCAATAATTTTAATGTAACATAAATAACAAACAAGGTTCAAGATCATTCTGCCAAACCGCGTAAATAAATAAATTTTAACTTATGCTGTATAACTTATTTACAATAGAAATGTGCACAATAATATTTCTTTTGTAGAATATATAATATACATATTACTTTCCATATAATAATTACCTAACAAACTTATCAAGGACTACCTAAATCATTTTTCCGGGAATAAATCTGCAGACATTAAATACATTAATTAAATGTGAAGTATTGTACGTATTGTGAAATATATATTTTTTTAGATATATTTAAAATAACATAAATAAGATGGTTATCATATTCCGTATCAGTAAAATTTCTGGAAACCCCTAAAATAACTATATTTATTATACTTTAACACGTGATGGTGCTATCCGATGCAACGTCAAGTAATATATAACAGCAGTAGTGCAATTACCCTTAGATACGGCAAGAGAAGTGGAGAGCGCGCGTACAACTTTTGGGTTTAACTTACTATAACTTTTTTTGCATTGAAACTAAAGACACACTTTTTTCACTAAAAACAATTTTGATGTTTTCAGCGAAACTTTGTCGCTGAGTTCTTTTTAAATTTCAAAAAACAATAATCGTTCCCCGATTAGTCAAAATTTCACTACACACAAATGACAAGGTCTTATAAATTATTTTTTTTTTTCAAAACGGTTTCATAGAAAACAATTTAACAGCACAAGTATTATAACCAGATACCAACGATCATTTTGCAAAAAAAATTAGCTCGATAACTTTCTTAATTGTGAAGATATGACTTGAGAAGTAAAAAAAAACGTGTATTTTCGATTTTACGATTTTGGGGTAAAATTGACATTTAGGGGGTGTTCGCAATTCCGAATTTCATCGCGACCTCAAAAATCGAATGCGGCAGGTGGTTTTCTGTGAGAAACCATTTTCAGTTTTTCTATGTTCTCGAGTGGTATAGGCCTCTTTTTAGAAGCGTTTCTCGGGCGGCTCGGTTCCTAACTACGACTTATTATAATGTGCGGTAAATACAACCAAAGTTACAGCTCTGAAAACAATGAAACAGGCATATCATTGTTTTCATCAATGGAATAGGTATTTCATTGTTTTTAAAGCCACCCTAGTTACTTCTTACCTTATAATTGGGACAAAATTGTATTTTTTTCTTTTCTCTTACCTGTACCATGATCGTATTACATCCGGTATTAAAAAAAAAAATTAAGGGCCTTATTTATATTTGATAACAAAATAACTCCTATAAAATTTTATTATGGCTGGATAATGAAAAAGGGTACCAAAGAGCTTCTTTTAAGGATTTTAAGGAATCAAACCTGATCCCACAACATTAATGTTTCAATAAAAAATAATTCTTTCATGTATTTCTTGCAATTAAACGTACAAAAAAATAATTGGGGCTGGCTTCCTTTATCCTAGAAGACACGATTTGCATCACTTTCCGAAATTGGTAAATTCATACTTAGTTCAAGTCAATATCTTTATTTCATTTTAATCTCTTTAATAATGGAGTGGGGGTGGTGGTGGGATGGCAAATGTCATAAAAAAATTGATACCTTGGCTTATTTTATATATTTACCCCTAAACCAGTCAACGGAATAAGCTCATAGTATAATCCAGTACCTGATGTACCAAATTTCAAGTTAATATTTTAATTTTATATTGTTAACCCGTTTCAACAAAAAAAAAAAAACTGTTAAAAAATACAATGTTTAATACTAGTTGAGCTAGACCTTCAACTGATCCTGAGCTTAGCATCCCTATTTTCAAAAACAAAAAATTAATAAAAACACGTCTTGATGGTATCAAAAGGCTGGGGAAAATTTTATTCCACCCATAAAAACGTAAAAATAATTAGAAATGCTTTGAGTAATAACTTAGACTGAATGTGAAAATTTTATTTACTTTATGATAATTATTAGGTATCGATTCAATAGAGATAAAAAAAGGATAAAAATCAACCCCGTTCACACCATATTCAGGGGGTGGAACGCCATACACAGCACCTAATATTTAAAAATAGGTACCAAGGTGATTAAAGCAACCCCCCAATAGAGGGTAATAACATTATAGTTTATATGTAATTATAATATACTATATTACTATTACCCTATGAGGGGTAATAAGGGGTTGTTTTTAAAATTAGGGATCCTGAAGTCAGGATCAGTTGAAGGTATGGCGCAACTAGTATTAAATAATCATTTTGTACATTTTTCATCACCTTGGTACCTATTTTTTAAATATTAGGTGTTGTGTATGGGGTTCCACCCCCTGAATACGGTGTGAACAGGGTTTTTATCCTTTTGTTATCTCTTATTGGATCGATACCTAATAATTATCATAAAATAAATACAATTTGCACATTCAGTATAGCTATTATTGAAAGCAATTTTAGTTGTTCTTATGTTTTGGAATAGAATTTTCCCCAGCATTTTGATACCACAAAGAAGTATTTTTATTAATTTTGAGCATTTTCCAACCATTTTCTCTGGGTCTTATGCATTCCGTAATGAGGGCAAAAAATCAGCTGTTTTTAATATTGTCTTTTATTCTACAAATATTTGGATTCTTATATTGCCTTTTTAAAACTTCGAACATTTTGAGGCCTGTTAGAACCATTTCGCATTATACAATTTTTGAGGAATAATTCTTGCTTTAGGAATGCTTTAAAAAGTTTCGAGGTCAATTTTTAAAAATAAAAATAATTTAGAAAAGACGATATAAGAAAACTTTTATGAATTGTAACTAGATTTATTTATTTTCAGAACCAAATTATCTCGTCTCCCTAAAATGTCCAGGAGGTAGTTTCAAATGTGACTATGAGGACGAAGATTACTATGATGAAATGTTAACGTACTACAACCATCCATATGACATAAACAGTTTCGAGGAAGATACCGAGCTGAAATCTATCCATCATTCGAATACATTTTATATAATGACGCTGGTTCCAATGTTGTTCATCATACTACTCTGTATCATATTGGTAGTATTCTTACTAATCAAGAAAGGAAAGAAGAAATATATGTATGGCACCAGCCGAAGTTTTTCTAATCCAAATTATTATTCTTCTAACAACGAAGCGAATGCTGCACCAACTAATGATAGACGGCAATTCATTTGGAAAAGGCTAAAATATGACAAATCACAGGTATGTTAATACAGACGAGTGCCAGTCTTTCAGCGGTTATCGTGTCTTCACCAGCTTATCATAGGAATCCAAAATCCATTTCATCCTCCTTAACAAGCTACCTAAACTCTGTACCTACCCAAATCAAGTCCGAGAACTTGTTAAAATAATGACAAATAATAAAGCTTCCAGGCCAGATTCCCTTTCAAACAAAATCCTGAAACATCATCTACCATCAAAAGCCCTTACCCAACTTACCTACATTATAAACAGGATCAAAAGATGGAAGATGGCAATAAGGATAGCACTCCTAAACCTAGAAAGCCCTCACACGACCCCTAAAGTTCTTTAGAAATTTTAAGACTTTTCTCTGATTTCTACTTCCCTCGCTTAGCAAAGGGATGTAATGTATTTATGAAAAAATCACCCTCCGAGATTTTTTCGGCTTTCCACATTTCAGACCATGTAGGTTACAAAAATGAGAGTCTCCACTATGTGGTGTGAAAGTAAAAATGTGACATATAGCAATAATACATATATTTGACACAATTGACAAGGAACACACTTAATATAGTTTTATTGAAAAATATACAGGGTGGTCATTCTAACAGCTAATTATTAGGCTATGCACGGTGGCACGAATCACAAGTTATGCATACAAAATTATCTAGAGCACTTGTTTTGCAACCAGTTGGGGTACATTTTTTTTAATACTCATTATTTAATTTCAAAAAAACGTAAGAGAACCGATTTTCGAATTATGCTAACCAAAATTATTGAGCTTAGCCGAAATGGCCGTTTTATTTAAATCTTAATAAAGAGCTGATGATGTCCTGTAAGCACCCGAACTGATGTCCTGAGGACGTCATCAACTAATCCCGAACTGTCCCAGCAAACAATCTCCAAAACCTAACCTCAAAAATGTCACATAAAAGTACTGTATAAAATGAGACATCGGTAATATCAACATTGTAATTAACGATCTGAAAAAACATGTCGTTACCAACTTTGACGTATCATCATTTTTTTTCTTTAACACCCTGTATCTTGAAAAAGAAATGAGTTAGACCGCTACTTTTGTATTAAATCAAATCGTCTTGATATCAAGAATTTATGGCTAAGCGTTGTCCAAATCTTTTCAAAACGCCCTGTATATTAGCAGATCATTTGTCAAATTAATAATAGTTATTTTCAGTAAAACAGATTTTATTTTTTCTGTAAACAGTAGCTTACTCGTTGATACACTATTGAAACCTATATCGATTTTACGTATTTCAAATAGCAAGATGACTTTATTACTTACTTTGTTTTGTAGTTATAATCAAAACGCTTTTGTAGTATGTTAATTCCAAAATCACCGTTTATGATTTTCAGAGGGTTGTAGAAGTCACGGAAATATAGTTACAGCTTTTTGCCCATGAAGACTTTTGTTTGTAAGGATTCAAATAATAACATTACAAACATTTAAAAAAATTCGTCCAAGAGCCACTTTCCATAAGAAGAGTGAGGTTTCCTTTGTAATAATAGTGATAGTTACATTTCGAGTCATTTTTAAACTAATCATTTTTTAGAGTGATCGCGTGTACAAATAAAGAGAGAAGGTGTGCGTAAATATCTTTACGGTTTTTTATGTAAAAATAAAATTATAACTATTTCTTGGGAAGGAAACATGTCTAGAAATATTTTAGTGTAGTATTACAAAAAACAAAAAAGTGATAAATTTATCAGACTTTTTTTATTACAGGAACGGGTCTATGAAGAAACTGTGGGTATAAGTAGCCCTGAAATTGCCAGCTTAATACCAACAATTTTAACTCCGTGCAGCTCTAACTGCGAGGCAGTAACTCCTGAAGTTGAAAGATCACCATCTGTTACTCCTCTACACAAAACCGATGTAATTGAATCTGTCTCCTAAATCATCAAGCAAAAACTAATAACTAGTCACCTAATAATACAGAAATATAAAAACGCATTCAAACATATAATTATTGTAAATATAAAATTGTCAAATTAAGGTGACTGACAATAAAATATAATAATAATAATAGTAAAAGGAATTCGCCCCATGGCCCAGCAGTATTATTATAATATTTGTGCCAAATATTCTATACAGTTAAAATCAACAAATGACGTTTTGTATTTTTCTAAAAAATCACCATTTACGTTACCTCATTGAAAATTACCTATGTAATAAATTTTATTACAGAACGGTTATTGATACTATCAAAATTTTAATTTTATAAAAGTTACTTCAACAAATTTAATAACGTTGAATTTATTTGAATTTTATTATTAGAAGAAATATTAATGTATTCAATAGATGTTACATATCTCGTTACAAAAATAATTGTTTAATGCATATTTCAAAGAAAATTATATGGGAATGTTCTGTATGTACCTTCATATCACGTTTCCACATATTTCCAACAAAATAATAATAATCGTTTAATGTTTTGAAAATATTTGTTTATAGGTAACCTACTTACTTACGAATGTATGGTGTACAATATTTAGAAACATATTTTTTATAAATAGTATGACAGTGTTAAACTCAAACAATTCTAAGACTGACTGATAGGAATCGTTAAAAGTACACATAAAATGCAACTAAATATTTTGCTATACTGCAAAATATTTATTTACGTTTTTATTGCATGAAAAGGAATGTATGTTATTTTTTTAAATATAATATTCGTCCAGTTAAATCCTCCCCGGCTCAAGAAGATTTAACTATATACGAATTATAAAGGGAATAAAATAATTATTGAATCTTTCCCTTGCAATTCATCCCTTAATAATATTGCTAAGACTCTTTTCTTTTTTTTTGTAAATGTAATCAGAGTACCAGTGAATTGAAAATAAAATAAAAGAGTTATTTTTAATTCACCCTAAATCAGTATTAATATAGCTCAATGTATAAGGAAAAAAACAACAGGCTCAATAAATTATCTATTTTATTTATTAGTAAATTATATAAGAAAATTATATCACAAATTTAGAACAAATAGTACATTCTTTTATGTAAAAAACATAATTTCAATAACACATAAGTCCGTAGATATGTTCTAAATAAATGTTTTTTAAATGTTAAGACATAATATTTATAGATTATTTATGTTTACATATGACAAAAATCATGCATTCTTTAGATTCATGAATCTTGTCAAAAGCCTCCGGTGAGAAACATGATAATAAATAAAATAATAAATTTTAAATGTTTTCTTGTCTTTTATTTCTTTCTAAACATCGTAAATAGCACACTTAGCTGGAAGTTGTTCACTTGTTATAAGAACCTGAACATGAACATGGCTTATATAGACAGATCTAATACAATAAAGATAAAAAATTGGCAGTATCTTTTGCAACAGGTATAAGGTGTATATTTGCAAATTAAATATTTTCAGAAACTTCTCAAAAACTTGTTGAATTATTCCTAACTCGAATTTTTCAGTGAAAACTGAAAAATGCAGATGAATAAAGCAACTACAGATTATCTGTTTGCAAGTTTGGACCTTCCTTTTGATAAAACACTAGTGGAATTTAGCTCCAGAAGTGGTTAAGTAAAATGAGGATAGAGAAGGCTAAACCCAGAAAGACGTGGAGAGGAGAGCGAGTAGCTAAAGTATTGTTGTTGTTTTATCGAGTTTGCATTTTTATATACTGTATATTATACAGGTCCAAGATAGTAAGGCCATCAGGCGAGATTTACATGTAAAATGGTTGGTCAACTGATTTGCAATGAACAGCGGTAGATTACTCGCAGTCACATAAGAGGTGGTTTGAAATATGTCTTTATGGGGGAGTCAAATTAACAAAAAAGTACCCGAACTTCGGAATAATTCCTCGATCCATATTTCTTTATAAAACCTATTGGAATATCCTGCAAACAGTGTCAACAAAAACTACCAGCTCCAGACTTTTGCGGTAATTGTTCGTTTTTTTATTAATGGCAAATAACTGCAAAATCTGTTGTAAAATTAAATATCTCGAATATGAATTGATGGAAAATTATTAAAATTAACTTCTAAATGTTTTTGGGTATGCTGAATATGAATCTGATGTTAGATTTGCGATTTAAGTGCTGTATTATTGTGCAAATATTTTCATGAATATATAAGAATATTTGTCTTACTTCGTAAGTTTTTGGGCCTGCTTTAAAATTTTTTTTAAAAATAAGGAACATTTTGAGAAAGGAAATCAGATAACTTGTCAAAAATAAATTCCATCATGATAGTAGAATGAATTATATATGAACAATTTCGCGACCATCCATAAAACTTGTGATGTGTTTAAGGGCGGATGGGTGTCTATAAAAACATTATAAAATGACACACGGAGGTCCGGAAGAGTCAGTATTAGAGTAGTATTATTATGAGAAGATGCTTGGGGCGGAGCCAACGTGCGCGAATATTTCTACCAGTGACAGCATCATCTGGGGTAGAAGGATATATAATAATTGTAATCAAATTTTCGAGGTCGAGGAGCTGTGTAATGCAGTAGATTAAAACCTCGTTACACTCTGGTGTTTACGATGAAGACATTTTTCACTGAAAATACGGTTATATCATTTAATTGAATCAGAAACGACGAACACAACAAGTATACTGCAGCACAGACCCTGTGACTGCAGGTTGACGGTGCCACTGGATTCGAGGTCAAATAGGACGCAAATCGCTCTCATTGGCTTAGATCAATGGATGCACACAAACTCGTTTCTGCGCATCATTTTTTGCAAGCATCTTCTCATAATAATACTACTCTACATCACGTAACAGAAATCGAGCCAACATGTCACGATTTTTTATTCCCAATTCCTGTTTGATGCGGACGGCGCAAATACATTTTCAATTTAACTGCGATTAGATCATTTTTTGACATTTTAAAAGATGTAGTATTCTTAATGCATTTGGATTTTATAATTTCCAGATTCATAATTACTAAATAAAGGCAAATTCGGTGTACGGAAACAAAAATGTTTAGCTAGCATCTTGTTAAATTATAAAGTATTATCACTCAGTCTAATAATGCATAATAATAATAACCTTCTGACATGGCCACCTTTCTGTAGCTTTGGAACAAAGTTTAACGATTCATCAAAAGTTTTGCAAAATGTGGATGACTGACACAAATTTTCATATAAGGAATGGACTCAATTAGTGCGACGTCACATAATTATGCAACCCCTTTATACTACTGTCATGACACACGGGTTGCCTGCCAAGCATACTGAAATTTGACCCTTAATGCATATATTTATAAAGCAACATTTTCGAGGATAGAAACATAGCATAGAATTTTATTTTATTTCTCCCGTGTAAGAAATATTTAAGTGCTTTCAGTTATCATTTATCGCATGGACAAGGTATCTGTAAATATACACAAGTATAAAGTATTACAAAAACTGTAAACAAAAATTAAAATCAAGTTTTTATAACTCATACATGGATATATACATTTGAAAGTATTTTTTGAATGTGAAATAGGTATTCGAAGTCCTTAAATATTTCTTCCACAGGAGAAATAAAATAAAGTTCTATGCTGTTTCTATCCCCGAAAATGTCACCTTATAAACATACGCATTAAGGCTCAAGTTCCAATGAGCTTGGCAGGCAACCCGTGTGTCATGACAGTAGTATATAGAGGTTGCCTATCTTGTGACGTCACAACTAATCGAGTCCATTCTCATTATGTATTTCTATACATCTAGAACTGAGACATAAGAAGTAAAAATATACAAACATAAATGCATAAACAGTTTATATCATAATAGTCTGAGTGTCAAAGAAAATAACAATCCTGTATGCTTCTGAATGAAACAAGTTCGAAAGGTTTATGAATCCATTCTCCAATTATTATTCTATATGAAAACGAATGTTGGAAATTTTAGAAAAAGTGTAGACATGATTTATGATGCAATGAAGAAGGGCTGGGTTGTGCACAAGCATGCTTCAAGATGAAAACAATAGATATACTATTGTTTTCATCCATTATTTGGTTTCATTTTCACACAAAAAATTGAGAAAATGTAATTCTGCATGTTATAGGAACAACTACTCAAATTTAAGTAAAAAAATAGAATTGAATATATACAATATAAGGCTGACAATAGGATGTAGTAATTCCAAAATAGTCAACATCAATTCTCGAATGTCCAACATTTGTTTTCATATTGTTATATACCTATAAAATAAAGAAAACATATATCCCAAACTTACATGGGAAGACGCAAGCGCTTGTACTATCATTTGCACATAATAGAATCAATTTCTGTACATAAATACATTGATAGCGACTACTCCATTTTCGTTTCATATGGTGTCTTATTCTTTATATCTGTACATTTTACAGTAATCATAAAAATAATTAAATGATTTTTAACATTACCTCATGAAAAATTAGTTTTAAAGCCCCCATGTAAAATATAAAAATGTAAAAGTCTGGTTTCTGTTTGTACATTTTTATCATCGGAATATTAAATACGATAGTGAGCTTAAATATATAACACAATTCAATATGTCTTATTTATGAATGAATGCTTGGCTAACTGTACCTTCGATGAGATCATTGAAAAGATCAATAGACTACGATTCCTATTTGTGAATTTTACATGTTTACACTCACAAACAATACCATAAAATAGCTTATGTTAGAGCAGGTGAGTTGGTTATATTCCACATGCCCTCAGTGACAAAATTAGTGATAACTCTATTTTTCATGGTGTTGTTCTAATTATCTTCCTAATTATTTTGTAAATGGTCCTTTTTATGTAAAAAATATATAAGATTATATTGAAAGAGCAATCAATACTGTTACGTGTTATGCACCCTAGGGGCTGGAGACTGATGCTCATGAGTAGTGTGGTAGCAATCATGATAGGCAACTGTAACTGGATTCAGCAAAGCCCATAATGCACGCCATCTCTGAGACACTGGTAATGATACGTTTGCTGTAGATGGTCTAGAGGCGTTCGTAGAATACATAAGGCAAGATTGACAGCGGGAGAAAGAAGTTTTGAACGAAAAGTAAAGTTGGAAATTTGAACTGAATGCAAGGTGTAAATATCAAGTAATAAACATTGTTAAACGTTATTTTAGTCAGCAAAAGTGTATTTGAGTTAATAAAAGTATTGCGAAATTTTCAATAAGTTATTAAATAAACTGTGTCAGTGTTTATTTCTTGTTATAATTTTTGGAACCCACGGAAATTAAGGATGTTTCCTAAGGGATAGAAACACGTGACAATAGATTACAAGACAGATGTTACACAGTATTTCTCCATTTTCTTTTTCATTATCAAAATAATAATAGTTCACTTTTGAAGAATGAATTATATATAAGAAAATTAATACTTTTTTCATTAAGGTGCGTTTCTATTATGATTAGTTATTGTCATATTATCATTCATATTTGGTAAATTTTCTCCCCATCCGAAATGGGTGAGCGCTGATCACATCTATAGATAAGCCCATACACACATGAGTTTACCTAATAAATATAACAAACTTAACCACAACAGAAATTAAAAAAATATACATTCTTTTCTTAAATATTGACACTCTTTTCACGGTAATGAAAAAAATATAAAGGTAAACTGAAATAGACGTTTCAAGAACAGGATACCTATAGGCTTTACTGAACCTTGCCCAGTAAAATCGTTACTCTAAATTGTAATATTAATTTGGTTAACAAAGTCCTTTATTATTTAAAAGTGAATTATTTATTATTTCTTTGCTTATATAGTAATGAAACATACTCTTTATAGGATTCTTTCGATAACCTGACTTCTGGTTATGCTAGCAAATCAAAATCCTAAAATAAATTTGTCCAATTTCTTATTAGACATTCTCATTATAACATTAGCATCCAATATAGTCCTCTACGGTTAAGCAGATTAAACTAGTATCTCCATGACCCCCTACGGTATGAAGATTCAGTTAAAAATGAGAACAAAGGCCTAAAATGGATATATTTACCTACCTTGTCTTAAAATTTTTTTCATTCTAATGGATTACATTTTCATAAAAATCTCTCATTCAGTTTCTAGGTGCTTAACCTTTGAAACGTTTTTCACCCTTATTCTGAGCACATCAGAAAGACACAAAGCCACTCATAACGATGTTTCATGCAAAACCAAGGCAATACCCATGAATAAGTATGAAATATTTATATTTGACATTGACTTATTTATTTTAGGATTTTGATTTGCTAGCATAACCAGAGGTCAGGTTATCGAAAGAACGCAAAAATTTAATTAATATTTTTTACATATAGTTTTTCTCTTAGTTCTCATACATAGTTTTTTCCGCTGTTTGCAAAATCCTATAAAGAGTATGTTTTATTACCATAAGCAAATAAATAATAAATAATTCACTTTTAAACATGCATAGAGTATATAGGCTCTAATACTAGTTAGCTAATAGATAGGTGAAGATCTGTTGTTTTTTATTAGTCAACTGTGCAGAAGAGGAGATATAAAGCAAATTGTGAAAAAGATTATTTGTCTTTCTTAAAAAATTGTGTTTAGCGGCAAAAAATACATAAGAATCAATCGGAACACTGCTCCCAGCTCAAAAATGCACCTAAAAATCTCCTCCTACTGGTCTATTATGGTTTATACAGGAAAAGAATTACAACAATCTGACGAAAAAACGGATAACTACTTACTATTCTTGTCACCAATGGATGCTAAGTCATCTATCTATTAGTATATATTCTATGTTAGATAACACCATATTCTATTTATATTTGAGGTGTGGTCAATAAAGTGAATGTTGCAAAATTTTGGTAGAAAGCACAAACAAATGATCTGTACCTAATTTGAATATCTGGTTTAATAGTTAAATAAAACACTTAATATCAAAACAATGGCACAGCAAAAGTGATTATATATTAGCACCTAAAGATAATACTTTTATAAATAATAATATAACATAAAAAAATTAATTTAATACTTATATACATATATGTTTATTAGAAGTGTGCGTTAATGGAATGTAGATAATTTAAAACTATGAAACAAAAATAAAAGAGCACTGTGTAAAATATTATTTTCCTATACATTCTAAAAAGCAAACGTAAAAGAAATCTTAAAAAAGTATTTCATATATGTAAAATACCAAAAATAAAGGTATTTTAAGAGAAATAGAAAATGTATTAAAACAAATTATTTGGAGAGTTTTTCAATTTTGGCACAGTTTGTTTTTAACATTTTCCTATATACTTCAAGACTGTCTACTATATTCAATGAAACAAAATGAAAATATTATTAAAAATATAATATTTGCAAATAAAATAAGTAAACTTAGCTTATAACATAAAGCATATTTTCTGCGAAATTTCTAAAATAAAATACTTTTAAGAAAAATTTCATTTACATAAGACACATCTGTAACAAAAATAGATTTAATTGCAGTACTTATCCTTTTCCCTAAATGAAAAATTTGAATTTTTTTTTTTTTTGCGAAGTCATGGTCTTTGTATAAAAATTATATTAAGTATTTTTATGATAAAGTTGCATTGCTACACATATATACATAGACTTTAAACGTTCAACGAATAAAAACATTATAAAACTTACCTAAAAATACTGAAATTAGTCAATAATAAATTAGACATTAACTTAATTCTGGAAAAATAGCATCCAAGGTAACTTCTACTAGTTCCTAAAAAGAATAAAAGAATATTAACAGAACTTGATTATAGGAGCTGATTAAAAATTTTATTTAAGAAATTTTAGATCGACATTTCTGGAAAATTATGCTGACAAAAGGAATTTTAAATTTCACTACTGATAGTGTTTGCAGTTATGGATGTATTATGCAAGTCACCAAAAAATGCTCAAAGGAAATTCTAATAAATAAAAAAAATGTTTCCTTGTCCGACTCTCAAGTTACCGAGGTAACTCCTTGAGAACCCAGAATGATTTTGTGTTAGGTAAGGAGGCTGTAGTGGAGTCCAAACCACTTCTTTGGGATAATTTTATAATGAAAATTATTTTGCAGCAAGCAGGATTTGAACCTACTTCGCTAGGTATGCCTATTTGTAAGCTAAACACACTAACCCACTGAGTTACAGTCTCTCTAATTTAAAGTCTACCTTAAAAAGTTGAAAATAGTTACAAGTAATAGGTTGATTTAAGAAAATAATAATAATATTCAGCACCATCCAACTTTACAAGGTAACAAACGTTAAGTAAGGGTAGTGGATATTAAACAATTATTATCTTAGCATTGCAACTCTCGAGAATCTTCCATGGTGACAATTAGTCGTAAATAAGTACTTAAATCATTTTTGCTTAGATTCGCTTGGGTTTTGTTAGAGCCCCACAAATATGAACTTTATTTGAATAGTTCATTAGGGGTCGACGTTTAGAAAGTCACATGGTTATTTAGACCATCTAAATAATTTTACGTCATTTTGCTTCGAGTCTTTCAAGGAATCGAGAAACACATGTTACGTTTTTACTACCATATATGTATTTTTGTAGGGATTGTAGAAGAACATTTCTAACGAACAACTCCCCTTTGTGTTATGTATACTTTTATTTTTATGTGTACTTAATGCAATAAAGATTGTTATTAATATTATTATGTTTACACAGCCCGGTTGATATAAAATATGACGAACCATCACGGGGGGGGTCTAGCTAGACTTTCAGGACTAAAATAGTTGATTCAGAGAGGATTCCAGAAAATATATGTAATAATCGTAGTAGTAAAACTAGATAAAGTAAGGTAGGTCTTTTCCTGGTATAAAAGCGAAGTCATTCACAACGGGGTTTTTTTCATCTGCCTAACTGGAATAAATGTTAGATGGGGAAAATTAGGAAAATAAAAGATTAGGAATTACAGTTACAGCATCATGCGATGCACATAGTCATTTTTCGTAATCCGCATGGTCCGTTAGGCAACTTCAAATTTAAGTGCGGTTTAACACAGGGAACGATTTTAATTGGTACAGGTTTAGGGTGACCCACCCACTTTTCAGAAAGCTTATTTCAATGAGCTAAAATCGACACTTCTGGTTTAGCGTCTCTTCGGTCAACATCTAACTACAGGGTATAGTAAATTCTCGTAGCGCGAACCCTTTCTAATTTTTAAGTTTATGTAAATTTGTGCGGTACTTTATGAGTTCTACCGTAAATTCATGTGTTGTAATTAACCTAGGAGTGTTTGGCCTGAGATTCATCTAATGATTTTAAATTGCAGCGGACCACTTCAATTTGTTGAATTACGTAATTTACTGTTTGTTAATTTACTTAATCGTTAAATTGTCGTGTTTCTAGTTTCATTTGTTTTCATTTCTTTCTGTAAATATAGTGGATAAGTGTTTTGAGATATTAAGTGTTTTATTGTTCTCTAAATTTAGTAAAGTTTAATTGTGAAGCATCCTGTGTGGGATGTACAGAGAAAAGGATATAACAACCTAGAAGGGAGGAGGGTAAGCATATTCGATTTTCACTGATGTATTATAATATCACAGTCTGAAAAAGTAATTGAAACACTCCGTACTGCACCAATGGTAAGGTAAAATTTTGTATAGCCAATTAAAACTCAAGTTAATTAATTGAGCCACCGCATTTTTTAGAATTTTCAAAATTCATCTTTTAAAAATTAACCTACGCATTAACGATGTCATTTTTCGTTGGTTATATTGTGGTTCCAAAGAGAAATTTAGGTGTCTTTTCAAAAATAATAGTTTTGAGCTCGTAAAATGATACCAATACATTTAGAATTCTTATTTTGCTAGAGTGACGATTGGCGAATGAGTCAATTAATGAAAATTAAAATTAGTGAGAGAAGTACAGAAGAAAAACAAGCTAACTATTATACTCTTCGCCGATTTACTGCACCTTTTATATAATTGTTGCACATTCTATAGGATACCCTTTGCAGTTTTCTTGTAAATAATATTAGTTTTAGACATCTTTAGTTTAATTACAAAACATAAAAAAAATTATGTAAGCAAAACAATGTTTAGGGTTAAAAAAATTTATAATTTTTTTATTAATCGATCGATTTTGCTCAAAAACAATAGGGTTCTTCCTCTAGCTAACACTAACTTACCGTCCAAATTTCAATACAATCGGACTTTTCGTTCTTAAGTTATCGTGCTTACAAGAAATGTGACGGACTAACGGACGGACAGACAGACGGACGGACGGACATTTTGAAAGTTGTTAAGAATTCGATCACTAACACAGTGATATGAAAATTTTTTCTCTACGAGCAATATTACCGGTTTCAGAAATGTGCCGATCGAATGCAATATACCTTCCGTTTTGTATTTGCGAAAAGTATAATAAGACATTATCATTGGTGGGACACATATTATAGTACAGATAAGAATGGTTTCAAAGTAAAAATACCCCGAAAATTGGCTACAATAAGCAATTCATAAGGTTATAACAGTATATAGGAATTAAGGTCGAGTCAAAGCAAGAAATAAAATACATATAGAAGTAGGGCATCTATTTACCAAGTGTTAAGCATAAAAAGGCAATATAACCCCAGTTATTACAACAAAACCAGGTGTCTACAAATGCAAGTGTTAGCAATACCAAAGTTGTGGCATATTTTAAAGAATTATTTAATGTGGAATTGAACTCAAACATATATTAAACATTTTTAATATGCAGAAAATTTAAATTATAGAAAGAGTATTTATATTTCATGAATGTCAAAATTGTATTATTTTTAATTATGTAAAAAAATTAAGCAATAATAGGTACTTACATAAAATAGATGTTTGTTCATATTTTTTTCCTGAAGTGCGTCAAAGACTTTCTTAGCACCATTTCTAGCTGCATTATTTCCAACAAGCGTCGTCAAAAGTTCAGGTACATTATTAATAAACATTTCTTGTGCCTTATTGGCAGTCTGCAGTCTTTCTTCTTTGGTTCTGTTTGGGCCTGGATCAGCGAGACTACCACCAGGCCAGAAATTTTTTAATATGAGAGTGATATAATAATGTAACATCTCCTCTGAAAACCACCAAGATATCGTCTCATGAATTTGTCTATTTATATTACGGCCATATGTTACTTGAACGAAGCCAATTAAAGTTTTTCGAACATATTTGAAGACTCCTCTCATGTCAAATATTTCACTTAGAAGTCCGTAAAGTGGTTCGGCTATCGTGTCTTTATTGTCATCATAAATTTTTATTGCGCTTCCGTTAGATTTTATGAAATCTACCGTGTCTGTATTCGCTGGTTCCAGGCATTGTGAGATATCTTCATCCTCGCTCTCTCTTAAAATAGAGTATGACTCTCGGCTTTGCTCGCTGCCACTGAAAAGCCACGAAATTGTAAAAGTAAAGATGATTATTTTATGATAATTTGATGACAGTTTCCTTATCTTTTAAGCAATTCAGTGACAATCGGGTTGTTGTGAATATTACGTTATAAAAACTATAAAATACAGAGTAAGAGGTTCCAAAAGTCGTATAAGTATTTAATTTAAAAGAAAAATTGCAACCACAACATATTTCAGTAAATGCAGGATGTTGCATCATGAGAGAGACATAGCTTAACAGGAGGTAGAGAACATCAGTGGTAATCAGAACCACCCATAGAAATTTCTCATTGGGCCTTCATTACGAAGTTACAGGGTGTTTTGTCATTTTTGGCAAAAATTACTTCTTGTCATTTGACTGGGAATGGAATAATGGATTCATATTTCATACAGCTAATACAGTAATGATCTTTCAGAAGTACATGCGACATAAAAAAAATCCAGGTCCGCAGTCACTAAAATTTAGGTTTCTTCTTTACCTTTAAACAACATGACTTTGTATATATTTTTTTGGAATTTGTATACAATATTCAAAAAGAACACAAAAAAATAAGCAAAATGGCCTAGTTCACTTTTTTGTTACACCTTTGTGGTTATTTAAATACGGTGTTAAATATACAAGAATATGAATTTCAGAACGGTATTAAATGAAAGTCACGTGAAACAAATAATTTTTTAACTAGAATTTGCAAAAATTTTATTGAGCGTGAGTGATTCCTAATTCCGGCACGTTTTAAAGATCAATTTTAGTAAAAAATGTAGCCCTAATAGGTAATCGGGTATGCATTAACAAAGTATTTAACCAAAAATGAAGTTTATAGCGTCGAAATTGATGGTAGACAACAATTAACCGAGTTCATCGTTACAGCCTGCGATGAAATATGGAATAATCTGGCAATAATACGTCGAGCAATTGGTGACCTAGTTAATCGCGCAAGGAAATGCACAGAAGCTGAGGGAGGTCACTTTGAAAATTTACTTTAGTGTAAATTGTATTTTATTATTAAACATATTCAGTTAATGGCTAGTTGTTTATTGTTATCGGAACGAAATTATTTTATTAATTTTGGGGTTTTAGTTTATTCTGCTTTCCAATTTTTATTAGGTGTGAAATATTGCCGATTTTCTTGATTAAAGTAACTTGTTGCTTAGGCCTAAATAGTTTTATTAGATAGATAGATAGATATTCTTTATTAGTTCTCATAAGTGACCCATATAGGTATAGAACATGTCATAATAAAAGAATGTGATAACAATTAAAACAATAAAACATTACATTTCACAGCGTATTGTAGCATAGTCATATGTAAACATGCACATATAAAAGTTACCATTATATTATCTGTCACTATGAATAAGCCTACTATGACTGATTAAATATTTTGTTAATTTATACCCGATTACCTATTAGGCCCACACTTCTTACCAAAATTGATCTTTCAACATGCCGGAATTAGGAATCACTCACGCTCAATAAAATTTTTGCAAATTTTAGTTACAAAATTATTTGTTTCATGTGACTTACATTTAATACTGTTCTGAAACTCATATCCTTGTACATTTAACACCGTATTTAAATAATCACAAAGGTGTAATAAAAAAGTGAACTAGGCCATTTTGCTTATTTTTTTGTGTTCTTTTCGAGTATCGTACAGAAATTCCAAAACAATACATACAGGATCATGTTTTTTAGACACAAAGAAACCTAAATTTTAGTGACTCCGGATCTGGATGTCTCACATGTACCTCTGAAGGATCGTTACTGTATTAGCTGTACCAAATATGAATCCATTATTCCATTCCCTGCCAAAGTAATGACAAAACACCCTGTAAATTCGTAATGAAGGCCCAATGAGAAATTTCTGTGGAAGGTTCTGATTACCACCCATGGTCTCTACCTCCTGTTAAGCTATGTCCCTCTCATGATGCAACGCCCTGTATATTGTCTATTTTCTGGCATAAGTAAAAGCCATAATGACGTCTCAATAAGGGTAGCTAGAAAGTAACATGAAATAGAAACTAACCTTTTAAATAAAGTTGAAAAAAAAAATCTGGACTTTTTGGGGCTTGGCGTGGAATGTTTCAAGTGTTCAGAACTTGGACTTAAAAAGGAATAAATCGCCTCGCTTTGGTTCAGTCTATCATCTTTTAAAACAAACTGGAACAAACCAAATATTAAACATACCTATTACAAAAAACCAATAAGTGTATTATTTGAACACTATTATTTTGCATTGTTTAGCCTTCACATAAATTGGATAAAGCTTTCTTTCGAATGTCCTGCCCTGAAACATTGACTGATACACGCAAGATTGAAGCAAATTACTTTAATACCTAATATGGTTCAAATAAGAAATATTTCTGGAAGCCAGGATGCATAATTAGGACCATAAGCGGATGAGGACTGTTTAAGTGTTACAGTCAGCACTAAAAAGCAGTTATGGTCTTTTGCAATAAATAATAAAAATATGTATATCTCACTGGTAGAATCATATATATTTCCTAACTTAATACGCTTTGCCTCGTGTTTGACTACTTGTAAAGTACAACATTAGAGTTTGTAGTTTCTTGTGTGGACTGCCTTAGCGTCTGAGTACTAGTTAAGTAATTGAGAGAGAGAGAGAGAGAGAGATAATTTTATTAGCATTTGCTGCTATACAAAGACAATAAAATCTTACAGACTATAATTATTTAAATACAATACATACTTATGTACTAAACAAACACATAATAACAGAATCTTAACAAACAAGACTTAACATAATTTGGGATATTTATCTTAAATATGTTAACATTGTTAATCTCTTTAAGATGAGCAGGAAGAGAATGATATAAAATTAATCCCCTATAGAACAATGAATTTTGTGTCCTAGTCCTCTTTGCTGTTAAAACGTAAATATTACTAGCATTTCTTGTATTATAATTGAGCAGTAACTACTTTATCAGCGACAAACAATAACCAATGTGAAGGCTCGAGCTCAGTTCATCATTGGAGAGTGTAAACTCTTTTTTTCTCTCTTCATGTTAAACAACATAATAAATAAAAATTAAATGTTATAATTTAAAACAAAGAAATATGCGTGATGTCCCCATTATATGTAGCCTAAATGATTACTTGTAGTACATTTAAGTTAGTTCAGTATACAGGTAGATTATTGACCATGTAACATTAAAATAAACATACTGTTAGTCATAAACTTTAATCGAGAAATTTGATAATACTAGCATGGTACATAATAAGAAAAACAAGATAACTATTATACCCTTTGCTGATTTACTGCCCTTTTTGTATAATTGTTGCACATTCTATAGAATACTCTTTGCAGTTTTTTTTGTAAATAATATTCGTATTAGACATTTCCTGTTTAATTAAAAAAAAAGAAATGATTTTTTAGAATCTTAAATAAGTAATAATTTTTTTCCAAAAAACAAACTTTCATGCTTAAGTTATCATGCCTACAAGAAACATGACGGACGGACGGACAGACAGGCGGACGGACATTTTGAAAGTTGTTCAAAATTCGATCACCTACAGAGTAGTATGAAATTTTCTTTCTACGAGCGATATTACCGGTTTCAGAAATGTGCCGATCAAATGCAATATACTCTTAGTTTTGTATTTGCAAAGAATATAATAAAGAATCATAACAGCACACTCAGTAACCTACAAGATATGTAAATATAGCTAAAACAGCTAATTTATTTTAAACAAACCCTATTGGTGTGGCCAAGCCATGCAGACGAGCATCCATTAATAAATGGGTGTAAACCAAATCTCTGGAATGGTGGAAAAATTTCGCACGACAGAGACAGGCCAAAGAGTTCATTAAATAACGATCGGCCAAATTTACGGAGGACCTATTATGCCAAAATAGAAAGGCCATTAGCATTAGAATAATAGTGGGTCTTCTAACCGGACACTGCAGACTTAATAGACATTTGAGTCTAATGGTTCTGGCAGAGGACGCAACATGCAGATTCTGCCAAGAGGCAGATGAAACATATTGTGCCATTGCGAAGGCCTTACTAGACTGAGACTCCAACTGCTTGGTGAGGAAAAAGCAAGAGGTGATAGCTACACTAAGGGGCCCTTATGAAGGCTGTGGAGTCTGATACAAAGGACAAAGCTGGATAAGGAGCTACAAGGAAAACAATCAGGAGCACCACAATAGATCCATGGGGGTCACGTTGGTCAAGGCCAATCAGCCAGCTTCTCCTTCCTAATCTAATCTAATCATTGTCACAGTCCCTTATAAAATAAAAACATTTATCGGTGAAAAAATCTCTTTAAAGTACTTTTAATTGATTGAAATTAAGATTTTTCCACTGAGTAGGCAGTTTACTGGATATTTTAAGTCCATCTAAAAATTAGACTCGAGAGTGATGAAGCACACTTCACAGCCCAGGCGGGGTAGCTAATATACGATTCAAATGTATTGACTCCGCATTTTAACAGCGAATATCTCAGAAACGGAGGAGCAGAAAAAATTGAAAAAATTATGTGTTCATTATGAGTCTATTCTAAATCAATCACTGAAATTTAAATAATGTACATTGAATACTTTCGAAGTTCTGCTAAGTTATATTGAAAAATGTCCTACTTTTTAAGGAGATTTTGACCATAGCAGTTTTAAATCCATTATATCTTGGAAAATATGCATACTATGTAAATAATATTTTAGACACCGATAAAGCACAGCATTTTTTTGTACAAGGAAGTTTTTTTCATAATTTTTTAATTTAAAATTTTGCAGTTATTCTCAAAATCATGACGTCATGTTTATTCAGTCATTTATCGATGTATTTACATTTTTGTTTCATTAAAATAGGTAATTATTTAAAATGAAAGCATTTTCAGAAAAAATAATTGGTATATATCAAATATTGATTTAGTTATCAAGCGTAATAGATAATCTTATTGTAAACTTGCAATATTATCTTTTACGCTTGATAACTAAATTAATATTTGATATACCGGGTGCAACAGGATACATGGTATACCCCCTTTTCTCCTTTAGTTTTGAAGATAATTGATTGAAATAGAGGATATACCACATACATAATAAGCAGCACTTTTTGACCTAGAATTGATTTTTTTTCACTTCCGGTTTTGCCGACACTAACTTTCGATTTTTAAATGGAACACCCTATATATTATTGCATTTTTGAATTCTGCATAATTTTCTGAATCCAACGATGCCAAATAAGTGACATTTCAATAGGTATGAAAAAATATATCGAAGCAATAGAGAAATATAAGCAAATGGAATTACGAAACATATGAATTGGATTTAAAACAAGGATTTAAAAAAATTACTATCACTTTATATACACCACCAAATTAATTTTGCATTCCATTTAAAATTTTACTATAATCCGATAGTTTTAGTTTTGTAACTATAATTTTCAATGTTTGTCAGACTATCATTGGTAACATTCTCCCTCAAGCAAAGAAGTATTGTCAAGAATTAATTGTACATAGTAAGAATTACTTACATCTAAATATTTCTGAATTTGTTGCTTTGCCCTCTCAAGAGTTAATTTATCCGTTTTTCCAAAAAGGAATTTAAATGTGTTAGAAGGTAGTTCCAAATTTCGAACTTCTGAACACAGAGGTCTTAACTTCTTATGCAGTTCTTGAAACTGTGTCAAACTTCTGCAAACTACCCACCCAGTGTATATAGCTCCTTCTCCATCATACGCATCGTCTTCTGCCATTTGCACAACTAACACAAATTGAGGTGGTTCTTTTTCATCCGGTATCTATAATATAAATTATTAAATACACGGGAAAATTTTTCTCTCATTCTAACGCCGAGAATCAAAAAAGTACCTTTACCTCTGCACTTTGGACAACTGCTCTCCATTTACCCAAATTTTCCGCCCATATTTCTGTTCTAGTCAAATGAGCCTCCAACTGCCTCTTTTCACCTTGTAACCATTCCACTTCATTTTCCAGCTTGCTTAAAACTTTCGATTCAGGCTTCATTGAAGATCTTAAAGCTGCAAGTGCCTAAACAACATATTTAATCATGATTTAACTGTTAACAGTAACTGCATTAGAAAAAACTGTATGCTGCATTTCTATCAGGAAACTAAATTATAAATTTCCAGTAAATAACTAAAAAACGTGAGTTCATAATAGGTGACAGACCAGACAAATTACTTTTAATTTTTACTATGAAACTCATATTCTAAAAAATTTATATTAACATGCGTTTTGACCTACGTTAATCAAAAAATTTACTGTTCAAAAATACTGTAAAATGGTGACAAAGAAGCATTTTTAGCTATTTTAATTTTTTTTTTTTTTACTGATTTCATGACATTTTAAAGAACAGAGTTAGTTTACCACAAGTACTTGAATTAAGGAATTACTTATTTATATACCTGAGTCTTGTTACTCAGTTTTTCCTCTAGTTGATCCAACTTTCTTCTGGCATAATTAGAGTGGTCTCCGACGTTCAGACCATTTTCTGGGCTACCTACAGAATCAGTAGAAGTTTGCCTTTCCTCAGCTAATATATTTGCATCAACTTCAGCCATATCATCCTCATTTTCTATCGCAATAACCATTTCCTTGTAGTAGTCACTTATTAAAAAAGGTTGATAATATTTATCTTCTATCGTTTGAACTACTTGGCTCTGTACCTCATAAAATACCTCTGGTCCTTTATCACCTGAAATAAAAGCATTTAACAGAGTATAGCCGAACGTATTAAATGGAATCAGACTTCCTGTAAGGTAGTGGTACAATTGTAACACAATATTTTAGAAGTTTCTTATGCATAAATTATAGAAGTGTTAACTGCATATACAGATGTCTACCCATTAGTGACACCAATTTGGGAAGGTCATTTATGCATAATAAAAAAATAAGTGGCCCAAGAAGGCTGCTTTGTGGAATTCCAGTATTTGCCATATGTATTATTTCTGACTTTTTATTGTCTTGCTTTATAGGGAAGCATCCATTAGTGAGGGAAGCGACCAAAAGTTGGTTAGTGTTTTCCCGTAAATCTTGGTAAGACTCGGGTAGGGTAAAAAAAAAACATTTTTACTGGAGTTACTTCAATTATATAAATGATGAGTGAAAGAAAGTATTGTAGTTTCTGTGAAACGTGATTATTTCTAAAGCCAAGCCAGCAGCCAACAGAGATAAAAAATTTCAAGACAACTCCTTCGAGTCAACATAGTTTCCATAATTTTGGAGAAAACAATTTAAACTTAACAAAATAAGGCGGTAATTTTTAATCTTCGTTAGTATGGGTTAAAAATAATAAACTTGAGTAAGCCTGGAAATTATACATGTGTGATGCAGAGATTTGTGGTATGTGCAATACGTTCTACAAATATGCTACTACATTATTTGCTGATTTTTACAGACACTTCCTAGTATCCTGTATTTTTTTATTTGGTAGTCGATCGATAACCTTTAAAACTTCACTTTGGTTAACTGGAGTAAGGTGCATACTGGTGTTAATGTTGGGAAATATTGACTAATTTTCGTAACCTACATAATCAGAAATACGAAAAACTGAAGAAATCAGAGATTTCTCCATTCGGTAAGTGAGGAAAATCAGAATAAGAAATGTGTCTATGCAAACAATAACAAGGCAGAATTTAGAGAAAAATTATGTTAAGCAAAACACCAGAGAGAATAATATTCTATATACGTTAATACCTCTTCTTACCTAACAGAAACGCTTCCATTCGCTTTTTAGTAGTCTTGTCAACCTTAATTTCAGAAGTTGGATTTCTGATAAAAGTGTAAAATATCTCAGCGCCTAACTGATGCCAATTTTTTCTCTGTGCTGTTCGCAATTCCTCAACAGCTGTCCAAAACCTGATCAGATCCTGACTGGCCAATGTTTGCAAAAATTGTGATAGATATTTTCTACCAAGGACATGTTCCAATATTGTTTGCAGAGAGAGCACCTAAAGGACAAGAAGTACATATGTTTTATTACTATACTAACTCTTCTATTTAAAATAAACAAAATAATGAAATTTTGCGATATGCCTTATTTGACAAAATTAATCTAACACTGTATTATCTATATTTTTGATAATAAATTTTAAATTACATAAGTTATGTTATTCTTTTATAATTACTTCAGCTAACGCCAATTTGGTATGGAGTAGACACTTTAGGTCTCACTCCAACCAGGTACAACAAGAACTGATCACTCAGTAGTGTAACATGTTAGACTATTCGGTGCACGTTATTTATGCTGTAATTCAGTATTGAAGAATAACATCACCCTTGTATAATAAAAACCCCATTCTTAAAGTCAAGCATGTGAAATTGTGTTCAATATATTTACTTATTTTAAAATTTTTAAGAGTAAAATGAAAATGTTAAAGGAAGCTAAAGTGAAGTAAGTAGCCCATAGATTTCAAACATGAAAACATGCACGTTGCACGTCACTGGATACGTTTAGGGAATGCAACTGCTGAGAATAATCAGTCAACCTGATTATTTCCTTATTGAGTAAACTATTTAAGTTCGCTAAACAGTGTAAAGCAAGTTGCTAATTGTCACTACAATTGAGGTTATGTCACAGAAAGCATTTATAATTGTGTACTAATGAACAAATTTAACCTTCATAGGACTAACCAGGGTCCGTTTGTACCCCAATATATATTTTTGTACTATATCTCAAAAATTTTAAAATTTTTAGCGTTGTCCTTCCCTTTAGCTGCAGTTTTTACTTTTTATTGATAGAATATGGTGTATACCTTAATATTGACAGGTTACGTTAATTTTAAATTTCAGTGTTTGATCCTGGGGTCTTCTCGGACCCTGGTCCGCCGCTTACGTCCGTATATTTCCAATGAAATTACAGGGAATCCATCTTATAAACCAGATATTATTCTTCATTACAATAAAACAAACGGTGCTGTTGATACCTCAGATAAATTAGCTAAAGAATATATGGTACAAAGCAAAATCGGTGGCCAAAGGTAATATTTTCTCATCTTATAGATATAGGCTGGTATAAATTCTTATAAATTGTGGTTGCTAAAAAACTCGGATTTGTGTAAGAGCAAACTAGATAAACGTAAATTGTTTATTTTGGCACTACGCAAGGAAGTAATAAAAGAAAATGTGTTTCGGAGATATAATAATAAATACATTCACCTGAACAAAAAAAGACATATGATGGATGTTTTTCCCGAATTAGTGGAGGCAACAGGAAACAAGAGTTCATGAAGAAAATAATATCAGGGGGTGATGCTTCATGTGTCAGAGGGAACAAGATTGGAAATCCAGAAAAATATGTGTTAAATGTAACAAATCTGTATGTCTAGAACATGCGATATCCGAGGTGGTTTGTAAAAATTGTAAAATTACTATGTAAATAGTTTGTAGCTTGTTACCATTAGTTATAAACATGCAATTTTTTTCTAATAAAGGTATTTTAGTTAAACAGTGATAAAAACGACTTTTTATTACTTTACATGAGTGAAAAAATACAGTTTACTCGATGTTAAGTGTGGGGTCCATTTAGATCAGGTCCGTCTTTTCAGTAAGTTTTGATATAAAGGTCAATATTAATAAGTCTTTATTCCATATTTTTGAAAAGACGAACAACGTAGATCACTGGGAGAACACAAACATTAAAGAATGACAAAAGGTGACGTTACGTTTCATCGCTGATTAAACTTGTGATTTACTCCTCTGATTAAAGCACCCAACAGTTGACGTTCACCACATTTTCAACAGTGTAGTTTACAGAACTGCTGCTTGGATAGTTGCCAATAATTGCATTCCCTAAACATGCCCAATGTTTTGTGGTCTTTGTTTATTTCACCAATCACATTTTTTTTTTTTTTTGGAAGTTATGGTCTATCTGCGCATCGAAATCTCAACACAACTGACATTTGCTGTAGTCCCAAATATTTCGATAAGAAGGGACATTAATATATACTAATTTTATTTTCAAATTTTGGTACTGGAACCTTAATGTCTATAATTCCCCACAATATACTCAATTTATAAATTTACACTTACCCTTTTTAATTCATCTCCATACTGATAACCAGAATCCCAGCCAAGGCTAATCAATTTTTTTTCACATTGCTTTTTAGCAGACGTTAATTGAATTATATGTTTCTTAAGTTTTTTGGCAGCGTTAATGTCAGATTTTTGGACACCAGCAGAAGAAAGCGTAATTTTGTCGTTATCTAAATCTACCCCTTTTGCACGGTTTAAGTTTTGTAAAGTTGTAGCTTGCATTAATTTGGTTACAATGTTATATCTGCAATTGGAATATTATATATAAAAAATTTTATGATTTTATATCAGAAAATACCTGATTGATCTTAGAACCTGTACATCGTCAATTCTATCAATAAGTTCCTCAAAATTATTGGCACTTTCAAGTGCCTTCTTCGGTAAATTCATGTGGACACTTCGATTTGCCTCTATGTAATTTATTACGTTGCGATTGAAAAAATCTGGATCTGTTATGTTATCGATAAAAGGTTTAAATACTGCAAAAAAAATACTTCAAATAGAAAACCAGAATATATCAACAGATGAGTTGTAATTTATTCAAGGACTGAAGCGTACACTACGAATATGTATCATATTATGTAAAATAATATGTATTCTGCTAATTGCAAATTGAAATGAAATTAAACTATATATAGAAGCAATTACTGTAGATCATTTTAACTTTGTTTTATATTATTTTATTAATATGTTACCAACATATCATATAATATAGTTTCATCACTTTTCAGTATTGGTCAGAATTATAAAATAAATGTTAAAACTAATATATAGGGTGTCCCACTTAAAATACCAGGGCCAACTTTCTCAGTGAAAAAAGAAATGAATTCTGTAAAATGTATTCCCTGGGATATATAGTTGACTTCAGCTTTGAGTAAAAATGGTCTTTCAACAAATTGAAGTATAAATGGCAATCTGAACAATTTTCCAAGAATCATTGCTTTTTGAGATATATTTGAACCTCAGTATAATTTTTCTAAGGAATAAAACTTTTTCATGTTAATTTTATTGATATCTGATTTTTTTGACGAGAGATATTCGCGAAAAATCAGATTCTTGTAACTTTGACCTTGAATAACTCGAAGAGGGGGAGGTTTGAGAAAAAAGACGACTTGTAGATAATTTAATTCTCTACAATTTTCATATTGACCTCATGGGCATCCGATGCATAGGACGTGAGATATTTGCAAAAAACCTTGACCTTCATATCTTGGGTAGCCATGTTGGGATTTTTGTGGACTTGGATTTGGGACCCCAAGGAACGTCTGTGAAAAATTTAGATTTTTACTAATTTTGTACAGGTTTCCATCTTTTGGGCTAATTTCCGTGGGCTATTAAATATTTTCTTTAATTTTTTGTGAAAATTGCCCCATTAAAAAAGAAAATAGTAAAAGTTTTTGGTCAAATCAGAAGTTGAAATAAACATATTTTATTACTATTTAAATCAGTCTTCTTTACTCTGAAAAATATTCCAAAGGATAGCTAAATTTTATTTTAAACAAAGCTACGACATTATTGTTAATTAAAAAAATTATATCGAAGTTTAAATATTTCAAAAACCAATTATTTTTCGAAAATTGTTCATATCGTAAAAGTTGCTTAGAATATAATATTACATCACATGTACCTCTCTTTGAGGTTCTTGAAATTGCACAATTCTCTTCATTGAAATGCCATCCACCTTGATTTTTAGAAAGATCGATTTTGCTCAAAATGTATACATTTTAGTAAGTACCTTTTAAAATATCTCATTCAGTTACTGAGAAAATTGCCCTGGAAGTTTTAAGTGGGACGCCCTGTATATTTTTAAATATTGAGTTGTATATTAATAAATAAAATACTATTTAACCAATATCGAGTTGATATTGAGAAACGTTCACATTTACTCTTGGCCTAATATTGAGTTTATTATTTAAGTAAAGGCGTCATTACGATCTTAAATTAATATTGGATTACTAATATTAAATACCAACCTTTGCAACATAATACCTCTCTAATAAAATATTTAGTTGGAGACAGAGAATACGTCCTAGGTAGCAAAAACATAATGAGTAATTCACTAACAGTACGTAAATACTCTATTTCCTTTTCTGACGACATTACATGAGGAGAAAGTTGAAATATTGGAGGGCGATCAGATTCCGAACTAAAAGCATTTTAAGTTAAAACATTGCAGGTTTTAATTATTATTTTTAATACTACCATCTTTTGAAAATGTAACTTACATCAAGGCCTTGGATTCTCTGATTTTTTCAAAATGGTTGGTAATTTTAGAAACAATATCGCATGCGATAAGTTTTGCATGATCCACTCGAGATAATTTTTCATGCAGAGCATTAACGGCACCCCATAAATCATCCCTAGAAAAATATTTAGAATGATCTTTTTAATGTTTTTGTACATTTTTCAAAAATTAAGCTATTAAAAGAGCACCAAGAATATTTGTGTCCCCTAAATGCAAAACTCTGTATTTGTTAAAAATAGGAAAATTGAGTTATTGGTAGTACATGGGGGTTAACTGCTGCTATAACAGGTGTACAAAAGATTTCTCCCATGACTTCCTGATAAATTGTCCTTGACTTCTTGATGAATTTCCTGGCTTCCTGATTAGTTAGAAAAAACCCGTTTTCACGGTTTTTGCAATTTTTAAGCAAAACTATATTTTCACTGTGGGAAGTCAGTTACATTTGTAGGTATATTCAATAATTACAAAGTGAAACGTTAACGAACTCTATGGGTTATTGAAGTAAATATTTATTTGCAAAAAAGTGAAAGAAGTGCCAATTTTAGCAAAATTCATAACTATCCTCTAAACAATGGAGGAACTCTCAAACTTTGCAAAAAGGTTCGATATTATGATAGCAATAACTGGTAAAAATGAGATATTTTATCTCATTTCTAAATACTAATTTCCCTAGTCTAATGTGGGACAGAAAACAGCATGAAGATCGGCTCAGCTGTTCTCGATTTTTTCAATGTGCAAAAACTGACAGTAAGGATGAATCAGATACGTACATTATAATTATTAGTTCATATGGTAAATGTCGGATGTCAAACAAGTAATAAATGCTAATGCTCTTTAAATAAAAATGTGCTGGGTTCCTTTGAATTCCTCTCGACTTTCTATGAACTTCCCTGAATTTCTCGTGAGTTCCCCCAATTTCTTATAGTTTCTCTGAATTCCACTTGAGTTCATTATGAGTTCCTCTGAATTCCTCATGAGTTCCCAATGAATTCCTGAAGGGTGTACAAAAGATTTCCCAAGCGGTTAACCCTCCAGTAGTACATGACAGGCAGTGCTAGATTATGACTTTTTTCGCCCATAAGCAACTAAATTATAGCGCTCCCCCACCCCCCCTCCACCCCCTCTTACTACAAAACTTTTAAAATATTATTAAAGTTTTTCTTTATAATATAAAAAAAACAATATACAATATATCAACATAAACGAAAAAAAAACCTTTAATTGGAAAAAGTTAAACAAAAGTAGGTATAATAGTTATAATACATAAAGTCTATACGAGCACAATTGAAATCATATAAAAACTAAAAGCCGGCAAAAAGAAAATGTTATAACTTTTTGAAAATTGTATTAATTTTTTTTATCTTTTGTTTATTTTATAATTAAATGTTGAAAATATTTAATTTTATGAGTGGGGAAAAAACAATAAAAACAAATATTTTGTAAATGAAACATCATTTTTACCACGCATATCATAAATAACTATTATGTACGTTTTCTCGATTTCTTACTGGCGAAACTATTTATAATATCAGTAAAAAAAAAAGTTACAGACGACAGACATAAATTTTTCTTCGCTCATATTTAAATCTCGGCGTTTCATGACATTCTTAACCTAGTTTAATGAGAAAAATTTTTGAAATTTTTTTTATACTAGTTAAGTCATGATGATTGAAGTGCCGCGTGCAATAACTTGCTGTTGGTCGCTCAGAGCCTAGGGAAATCTTGAAAAATCACTGAAAAATATTTCTGAAAAAAATGTTCATCAAAATAAGAAACAAAAAATATGAGCGTACAGCTAATTATTTGGTTTCGAGATAAAAAATGAAAACCAAAAAATTTCAATCTCGAAATCAATGAAAATCAATCGTTTTTGTTTACGTGAATTGCCATTACTTGGCTGAATGTGAACAAAACGATCGATTTTCGATTCAAACGATTCCCTAGACTCTGGCGCTGCCTGCCATATGATTGCACGAAATGCAGAAAAACATTCAGTGTTTTAAGTACAGTTATTTTAATATAAACAAATAGCCGAAAAATTTCACGTTTTCTGTGTTTCTGAAGAAAAAAGTATCGAAGGAGTTTCAAGATTCGACAAATGTCGATCTACAGTACTGTTATATTGTGTTTAAGGATCATTTCCACAAAGTTTCAAACAGACCGAAGAAAAATTGTGATAGAGCGAGTTGAACAAAAAGTTGAACGACGCGGATTGAAACAAATGCAGGGTTCCCTTCTATTTAAGGTGGTCCGGTATTCGACCCATATCTGTGACCAAATCTACCAGACAGAAAAGAAATGATAATAGTTTTTAAGAACATTCTTAATTTTTGTTGATAATTTTGAAGTATGAGAATTTGTTTTTTTTTTGTTCGTCGCCGGCACTCCTAGGCAGCTGCCTATATTGCCTTATGGATAATTCGGCTCTGATCACAGGTATATTAGATGTCTACCACACAAACTATTAAACGAGTTCCAAATTAGGCATTTTCAACGTAAATTGCATATGAAAACTCATGTGAGATGCATCTCTCTATTTGTAAATGAATGTTATTTGCAAAACTGGGTATTTATATTGCCAGTCAAAGATAATATCATTTGGCTCATCAGGTGACTAAGTATTTGAATTGATTTATGGCAGTGTTCAGTGTTTCATAATTGTTATACTAACTAGCCGCTTTTGCTTTTGGACTAAAAGTATATTAACACACAGAAAAAATTCTCAAAAATGGCATCCCTACTAATTAAGCTATCTACCATTATAAAGGACAACAAATCTTCAATAGACAAATTGTCGACTAAAGATTTTGAAAATGAATGCAGAGAGATTGCTAATCTAGAATACTATTCTAGAATATTAGATGTTTCTAATAATGTGGCTGACATAGAAGAAACCGATGATGAGGAATCACATAATGAGAAATAGGAAGAGCTTCTGAGAATATAATGCAATTTCATTTGTAAAAAATGTTTTCTTTTGTTTTTACTTAATTAGGTACAATAAAATGCTTTGTCCAAAAAACTAATACCTTTTATTTTCATATTTTATTTTCAGTTGAAATCTTGTAGCATTATCTAAGTAGTATCTAAATAAATGTAAAGTAGTCAATTCGGTTACTTTCAAAACTGGGTGTCTTTATGCAAAACTTGGTATTTACATTCTTTAAGCTCTATTTACAAATACAGGTCTATTACAATATATAATAAATTTTAATAGTGCCTGATGTAAGGAAATTACTAGTTTTTCCAGATTACTCGAAAACACGTAAGTTGAATATACAGAGTCTTGCATCTAAGGGATTCATTTATGAGAAATTACAAATTACACAGATTTACAAAAAAAAGGTTGTGATCTGGCGATCTAGACTATGATTCATTAATTTTTTTGGAGTACTAAAATCGAATTTTCAATTTAAAAAATTTTCTACGGCATAGACTTCGAGTAAATTCCGGTTTCTATTGCCATATACGGTTTTGACTGTAAAAACTGAAATTTACTCGAACTCTACAAGGTAGAAAATTTTTTAAATTGAAAATTCCGTATCAGCGCCCAAAAATACATAATGAATCATCATCACCAGATCACATCAACTTTTTTTGTTTTTGTAAACCTGTGTTATTTATGCTCTCTTTTCGACCAAACACAGGAAGATTCTTGATCAAAAGCAAAATATAGCCTTTGGGCTGTTTTAATTAAGATAAGATAAGATCATTAATTGGTGTTCAACATATAAAGGATTAATCCGTCAGGAGTTTAGTCTCTGAAATAGGGCATTACAGAATTTCAAGCCCCAGTATGCAAAGCCATCTCTTGATTATGTCATCTTAAGTAGTTAATAGCCAAGTTGTTTAGGTGTTGGATTTGGTACGAGTGAATTTCGGCACGAGTTGTGTATGTCGATAAGTTGTTTCTTATGTATATTAAACATTGTAGAATGTACGTACAAGGGACAGTAAAAATGGTCAATTCTACCAGTTTGGATTTACAGTCACCTCTAAATTTGAGTCCTGCAATTACTCTTATTGCTCATCTACGCATGGAAAACACACTAGAGGCAGACCTTGCATGCCCCCATACAAGGATACCATAAGATATTACTGAGTGAATGAGGCTGTGCTAAGCTGTCAGAAGAGTTTCTGACGTTTCTGTTGAAACCCGATGAGCCAAATTGCGAAGTAGGTAGGTATATATTTTTAGAAATTTTCTTGCAAATATAGTCTGTGTGATTTTCCCATGATAGCTTTTTGTCTATATAAACACCGAGAAACTTCACTGGATCTGGATTTTCTATTTGATTCATATTTCTAAGGCCAAAAACGGTATTAAGACTTAGTTGGTTTGAAAGAAACCAATTTTGTATCTTAGATTCGGTTTTCAACATTCTTTCTAATAAAATGTCTGTCGATATTATATTCAGTAAGGTTTGTATCATTAGCAAATAGGATGGTAGGAGTAGAACTACCTAGCGAAAGAGATAAATCGTTGATATAAATTAGAAAGAGAACTGGTCCCAGGACTGAGCCCTGTGGGACGACAATATTCACTTTATGTTAATCAGATTTGATACTTTTGTAGAAAACATATTGTTGTCTATTGCTCACATGGGGTTCAATTAGGTGATACTGCGCCTGTGGTGAAGCCATAAGAATACAATTTGTTTGTAAGGATTTGATGTGATACACAATCAAAGGTTTTAGTTAGATCAAAGAACTTTGAGCAAGTAAAGTGTTTCTGTTCAAAATCTGTGGTAATTATAATTGTTAATTTGTCAATCTTCAACATAGTTGATAATTTGTTCCCAAATCCAAATTGATTTTGATTAAATAGGTTTAGATTCTCAAAATTATTGGTTAATTGAACTTTTAAAATTAACTTATAGATTTTTGCTAAGAACACTTATACAGCTACTATAAGTATGCAAAATGGGAACTGTTGCTAGTTATAAGAACAGCTGAACTTAGCTGATCGTTAGAACCCAGGATTACTAACGAAAAAGGTTGCTTCGTAACATATGTCGCACGAAGCCTCCAGTATTTCTATGTTCATATATTAACATTGGTTAACATCAGAATTAATCCAAGAAAGCAAAAAACTAAAAGATATGTTTTATCACACTAACTACGTAAACAATGAAGATGTAAAAGCAGTATACAATAAGAGGAAGCAAGAACATGGAAAAAAACAAAAGATGCTAAAGCTCAACACTATGGCAATAGAATAATAAATTCAAACAATAACTTTTTGAATTTTGACCATCACTTCGATTATATATATAAGAAAATTTCTAAAAAACTCTATTTCTTTAGTCGAATAGCGCAACATATATCAACTGAAACTAAAATCACAGTTTATCATACTATTATTCAGCCACATTTTGATTATTGTGCATCAATATTATTCTTATTCAATCTTAATAAATTAAACATGCTGCAAAAACTGCAAAATCGTGGAATGAGAGTCATCTTAAAGGAAAGTCGACTTACTCCAATTTTCTCAATGTTGACATCTCTTAATTGGTTCTCAGTTGAAACTAGACTATACTATTTTACCATGATTTTTGTATTTAAAATAGTAAATCGTATGGCTCCTGAATATTTTCAGCATTTCATTACTTTCAACAAAGATATTCATACATATAATACGAGAGGTACAAACAATATTCATATAGCAAGAACTAATTGTCATAAATCTATGAATTCATTGTATTTTAAAGGTTTTCAAAAATTTAATGAGTTACCCGAATCTGTAAAAGATGCTACAATATTAAACACCTTTAAAACTAAACTAAAAGAATTTATTATGAATAGATTGTGATTAAAGCAAATGGAATAAAAATAGAATATAATGTCTTAAGTATTATGTAATTTGTAAAGTACTATTTGTTTAGTTCATTAATTCGTATTTATTTTGTTAGTTCTTTTAAATATAAGAATTTCATTGTAAATTGTTATATCACATGGAATATGTCAAAAACATGTATTATTAGGTTGTCCTATTTTTTCAATAAAGATTATTATTATTATTATTATTATTATTATTATTATTATTATATAATCCAAAGAGACCTGGAAAATTATAAATGAGAAACTAGGCAGAAATCAAAATATTAATAAAAAAAATTGTTTTAAATGACAATAATAATGAAATAACTGAATCAAAGGAAATTGCTGACTCATCACTTCTGTACGCTAGCAGCAAAAAAACTTGCAAATCATTTTGCATTTTGCAATTATTACCCTGTTCTCTAGCGAATAATGTAGAAAATTCTATTTTCTTTAAACCTGTCACAGTATCTGAAACTAAAAATATTGTCAGTTTGACTACTACTAAAATTGCTAACACTTCCCAAAGTTGGTCATAAATCAGAATCACCACTAATACCAATACAAGTGCTATCAACTATAAAGCCTACAGTTTGATTTCACTACCGGATTTCAAGAAGGTAAGCGTTTAAAATGCTGGCCATATATACAATGTAATTTGTACTTAAATCAAACCATTTCTTCGACACTTGTGTAACACAGAGATGTAAATAAATATAAATCGAAAGAAGAAACAGGATTTTTTAATGTAAAGGTATACTTAAACTACACAGCATAAAGATTTTTATTGTATCTGTATTTTAGCTTTATTTCTGCAATATAGCATATGCGCAGGGTCTTTATCCATTAAATATAGGCAACGGTAATTAACCAATATCTAGATTAATTATTACTACCTACTAACGAACTTAGCTGTCTGGCAAGTTTTACACGAGCAGTACCTGTATTCTGTTCTCATACACCCCATCCCTGTAGAAGGCTTGTTATCCTAAGATTTGCAAGTAAGCTGGACATTTGAAACATTGGTTTCGTATGAAACTAATAATGCATAAGGTTTTGAATTGTTTCTATCCTTTTTACCGCTGAGGTCATCACAGTATGATAATTCATGAGATCATAATTAAACTTACTTGATATTAATGCCCAATGAATCCAATTCATAAGCATAGTCCTTAAGATAAATTAATATATAATCTCTTATAACAAAATCTAACAGCTGCTGTAGTAAACTATCAACAGTCCTTCCGAAGACATGTGGTGTATTCGTAACAGTTGTCTTTATTGTAGTTATGTCATATTCTTTCTAAAATCATATAATAAGGGTTTATTAAGTTATGAACAGCTTCAATTACATAAACTAATATGTTACTTGGAATAGTTACAAACAATTTGATTAAGCTTACCATTAATCTATTTCTGAAATGTTCTGTTTGTTTTAAGGTATGTTCAGCTCCAACAATCGTTTTGTGAGGTAAAGAAAGCATAATGTTTATCCATAATGCCGTGAATATCCCTAATATTATACTGATAAGTAGCAAAATTACAAACAGAAGGTATGACAGGCATATTGGGTAAACTGCTGTTGTAGCAAGGATAACAGTTGTAAAAGTTACGACATATATTCCACTATTCATCCTAAAATTATTTCACCATTAGAAAATAAATTTTTCACAAGCTAAACATCCTAAATCATGAAAAGTATACTTCTATACTGCTACGGATAATAATTTATTTTTTTAGATATTAATCTAATCGAGAGACTAACCCTATTACCCAAAACTCATAGTTATCAATATTAAACCATGATAACATAAACAATTCTCATTTTCACAAGTGTAGTCGGCTTGACAGTTACTGGCAAAACAAATGACAGTAGGTACATAATCAATTCAAATCAATTTTTTGCGTCGCAGTGTATTACGAAACCATTACAGTATATTATATCACTCAGCACAGTAGAAAGAAGTTCTACTGTGACTCAGCACAGTAGAAATTCTACTGTGACTCAGTGCACCAGAAACATTACGTATCAATTACAGTGGTCTAAACGGAACTGTTGGTTGTTGGTTCTCTTTTCATCATATATCATTATATATTTAATAAATCGAAATGATTAAATGCAAGTATCACGAGACTGATGAGATAATATGCACATTGCACATACATGAGTTTGTTCATGTAGCTATAATAGAAAGATGGAAACTATCACTTCTTGAAATATTAAGAGATCACGTAAATTTGAAATTATCCATTCGGGTGTCGACTAATTTCCAATTAATGAATGTTCAGGCATGCGCAAAATAGTAATGTTAGTATCTGCTTTTCTTTCCTATAGCAAACTGCTTCGCATTTTCGCTGAAATAAATTATTGTGATACGAAGTGTGTTAACGAGAGAGTTACAGCCTAACTCTTGAGAAATTTAAAGGTAGTCGCTTCCTAGTCAGTAACGCATATAAAATAGTTTTACTATATATACAGACATATGTATAACTATATTTATATCTAAGGTTTATAAAAAGAAAAAAAAAGTGTTAAAATAGGCAATGGACCAAACGACAAGGAATATGGGAAAGATGAAACGTCGTCGTAGGAAACATATCGTGAATCCTACTGCGCCGCGAACAATGACGCGTAAAAGAAGTAGGGAGAACTATCAGGTATTCACTTCATAGCATAATGTAATGGGGCAACAACTAACATTATCTGTGAAAAAACTCTTGTTCTACTAAACCATTCGGTATATCGTTTTAGTTCTATTAACTTAAGATAGGTTTCTTATTTAGTCTATTTAACTTATAATTTAACATTAAATCATATATAATATCGTAACACAACAGACATAGGGCACACCCATAATAATAACAACTTCAGCTATTAGTGCCAAATTCTTCGACCAAAACAAAATTACAATACTTTAAGTAAAAGATCAGTTAACGCGATAACATATTCATATTAATACGCAATCAATGAAATAATGAAGATAATAATTAACAAATCACACATTATTAGATATATTTAATAAATAAATAAACTAATTCTACAATCAGCTAGAGAATTCCAACACCACAGGCATCTAAAAACAATAACCGATAACATCTTATTGTAAAAAGGTGTCATAAACACACACCGAAAAATGCAGATCATCAAATCCACAGATAACTCTGATAGGTTGAATCAGAATTTTCTGCAGTGTGATTGGTTCTCTTCCTGTAGATAAGAATTTATCCTCACGTGTTAACAAACCAACCTTGGGTTAAAGAGATTGTGTCGCAAAAAAATCCTTTCTAGATAGAACATTTCTCCTATAGGGTGCGCTGCTGCTGCACCATTTTGTTTTGTGGTGGTGCATTGTCATCGCCATAAAAGTTTTTGATTACTAATTTCTGGAAGTTAGAATCCTTTTGTATAATTTTACAAAATTAACAGGACATGGCCACAGCAATGGACGTAGATGCTGAAGAAGTTGAGATGCCAACCTCTAGTAGTTCCAAAGGTGAAAAGAAACGGTTTGAAGTAAAAAAGGTGAAATATTTAACCTATAAACATTAAATTTCAATACTATTGATATTTTTTTATTTCAGTGGAATGCGGTTGCTCTCTGGGCATGGGGTAAGTTAATTTTTATTCCTGCTCCGTGCAGTTTGAATTAAGCTTCGGTTCATTTTATTTCCAGATATTGTTGTTGATAACTGTGCTATTTGTCGGAATCATATTATGGACTTATGTATCGAGTGTCAAGCAAATCAGGCATCTGCTACTAGTGAAGAGTGCACAGTTGCTTGGGGAGTTTGTAATGTAAGTTTTACCATTGATATCAGAAGAAAGTTTCTGTTTTGTTGTTATCCTGGTTTTGACGTAATTGCATTCAGTTTGTATAATAACAAGAGCTTAGTAGAATTTAAGTTTTCCTTGGTAATCATTTTTTAATGAATGAAAAGCGTCCAAAATATCCAGTAGGTTATTGATGCTTAAATCTCATGGACAAACGGACTTACGTACCAAGTCTGGACAATATGATTCACTTGTAGAACTTCCACTGTAATTTAAACTTTCTTAGGCCCGACGCGCACTGAAGTTGTGTTTAGGTGATGTGGTAGCTGTGTGGCAGGTGGAATTTTTTAAACCCATGTAAACAAATGCGGCAGTGCGCATTGAGGCGGAGTGGCGGTGGCGTGATGGTTTGCAAGTGGGGTGGTGCCATTCGGTCTCCACTAGTCTCGGACATGTTTAATTTTCGAGTGGCAAGTGATAAGTGGTGCTTATATTTAGTATTTATTTGTAGAGAAGAGGTTGCATCTCCAGTGTTTTCCGTGATAGTTGTATAATGCAAGACGACCAGAAATTCAACATACATTTTGTAGGCCTTCTAGAATAGAACAGAATAGAATAAAAATTTATTGTGTTACATAGTTACACAAAAGGTAAAGGTTCAACATAGCTGATTTTCAACCCTCCCCTCACATAAATTCTAGAGGCTCGTCTCTGTCTATATGACAATACGTCGAGATTTAACTCATTTTTATATGCCGTATTCCCTATTTTTTGCCATAGAGGATGGATCCAATGATTTTTTCTTTTATATCGATTTTGTAAATATACTAGTTGAACCAATGGAAGAGCATCCTCGTCCTCTGACGACATTTTACTAAATGATAAAGCAATTGCAGGATGGCGCTGTTTGCCATTTCGGTACGCATTAGATCACTTTGATATCATTTTGTCGCCATTCTACTGTCACACCACGTCTTAACCATTCCAATGCCACCACCATTCCTTTGCCACACACCACTTTGGTGCGCGCCATGCCTTAAAGTACTTACACCTGATGGAATTGAGTTAAATATGTGTTTTCTTTCATAACTACCTAGTATGAGTAGAGTAGAGTAGAGAATATTTGGTGCATACACCTAGGCATACATGATTTTTTCATTAAAGTTGCAGTTTGTTTTTAAAGTTATCTATGAGTGTATTTAACTCGATCTCTTAGAATAGGTAATTCTATTTTTAGGTTAATTTTTCCATTACTACCGTTTATTAACAGTCTATTAAAAGATTTTATTTTATTTTAAGGATATATGGGAGGTACAATCGGAAACAAAAGTACCAAAATTGTTTAATTTGTTAATATCTGCATCTGTTGTGTGATATAGATGAATATTATTGAATTAAATGAATATTAGAATCAAGTATTTATTATTACGCAGTAATTTTTCTGCTTTACAACGGTTTTTTCGTTTTATTTGCGAATTTTTAGTGTTTATGACAGAAACTTTTGACACTCAAAATGTCCTGATTGTAACTTGGCCTCATGATATTTTGATAAAATTATTATTGTTATCTGTTAATTTCATAAATTAACTACATAGGTACTATAAATTAATCAAGAAGGATAATTACGAGATTTATATAATTAATATGAGTCATTTTTTATTATTAATGAAGAAATTAAAGTTTTGATGAGAAAGTAAAATCATGGCAACACTGTATTTATTATTCCTATGTTGGTACCAGTGCACAATTTAGTAGAGATAGGAGTTGCTCAGTCAAACGGAACGTGAGTAGAAGAGCTCGTGTTACACGGAAATAACGACCCATCTCCAACATTTTGTATAGTTAAGATCAACCAGCTGAGATCGGTTAGGTTAAGATCCACTGTGCATATAATGTTAAATGTGTAATATTCTTTTATTTATTTAAAAATTTGTAGTGCTCTTTGGAACAAAGTGAGACAAACGTATAATAAGTTATCATTCTTACTTGCACTGCTTATCCATAAAGACAAGTGACGAAGAATGAGGAAAGACAGATGTTACCACTTTGCTTTACCATGTTGCTACATTTTTATTGTCGTTTAATCTATGTGTCACGAAAAATTGTATTTTTTAAGATCTTAAACTACATGTTTAAAAAATTTAGAAGTGTTAATATTTTTTCAATGACTATTGAGCTATTATATTCAGTAACACATCTCCCATGAGAACTCATGTTAAATTAAAATCGTTATGAACCAAAAACAGTTTAGCAAATTGATTCGAAATTTATTGGGGTGATTTATGAAGATATACAGAACAACTGCCCAAAATTTCATTAATTTCTTAGCATTTTTCAAACAATCCCATCGAGCCATTATGGTCAATAACACTACATTTCCCGTAAGAATTAAAATCGTTATAAATCAGAAATGGTTTTGTGAATCGATTTGAAAGGGTATAACCGGATAAGAATGGGCGATTTGCTCCCGATAGGAACTGCCTATAATATCTCTCGTGTAGGCAAGTCAATGGGTAAATGATGCATGTAGGTTCTTCAGTCCAACATTCAGCTGCTGCGGAGACATTTTAAAAAAAAATGAAAAAAGGAGGACTTTTTTCAAAAATTTATTTCTCGTATACTACTTAACTTAGGGAGATGAACAAGAACCTGATTGAAAGCTAACATTGTGAAGAATATTATGCAACTACTTAGTTGTGTTAAACTCTTATATACGGCAATAATAATAATAATAATAATAATAATAGAAAGCGTATTCGAAGCCTTATATCACGTGGTTTCTATTGAGGGACCACTTTCTAAAAATTACCATAATAGATCTTAATGCCTTCTTGTACCACCAGTAGTTTCATTAAAATCGAAAATGTAGAACACTTTCAAAAAAATATTTATAATAATGTGGTACCCATTTATGAATCGTCAAATCTGTACGTACTGTGTATAAATTCGTATTTTCTGCCCCAGTTTGTCAATCTTCGTCATTATCATCATTTATGACAACATTGGTATACAAAGTATTTCAGTCGGTCTAAATATTCTTGAAAGATATCTCGCATGTGGCAGGTAATAGATGATAGCTGTTATGTGTGAACAGGAGCTGACAGTTCTATTACCATTAGGACAATCACAACAATACCGACAAATACTTTTGTAGGCTGAACCATGAGGGACATATTTCAAGTAACAGTGGTAGTTTTTTTACTGTTTATGTGACGAAATCTCACTTCCATCTTTAGTATATTTGACATTTCTGTAACATGTCTAACTTGAGGATTATTATCGTCTTCAATAAATTTTGCTAAATATGTTACAGCTTGTGACAAATGATATGAACCGGTAAAAAAAAAGTATTGAGTCACGTTTACTGAGTTGAGGAAAGTCCATTACATCTGCAGCCACTAATTGTCTAAATGCCTTCTTCCGTTGATTCCAACATTTTGCAGCGACTTCCTCACTAAGAGTGTTTGACACATCCATTCTGTTACTTATTCTGTCAATAATATCGTCACGTAATTCTTCATACGAATAAAGTCTTTTTCCAGATGTGTTGTGCAAAAAACCAACAATTGTGCAAAGGAGTTTAACATCCGAAAGCATCTTATTCTGCATAGTGTTGTGTAAAGTTTATATTTTTGAGCTATTGCTCCATAGACAGCTTCGATAATCCATCGTATTTTGGTAACTTTTCTAGAAGCATTAGCTTCTTCTGTTGTCATTTGTGGTCAATTTTTGAAGACTGGCATTATTGTTGGAATAAGGCCTCTAATGCTGATATCCTCCAGAGCATCCCTAAAACCTCGATCAAGAACGAATAAGTCATTAGGTTGTAAGATCTCTTTCAAATCAGCAGATTCGGTCAATAATGTTTTCATTATCGTCATTTTGGGTGGCTTAAAAATATCCGGCAATATCCACAATGTAACCATCCGTAATACGTATTATAAATGGTTTACAAAGGGGTTGCTTTTTTTGACCGGAATACTATTTAAGTTGGTACTCATTGTTACTGCTTTTACCGTAGTGAATATAAATGCTCTCAAAAATCAATGCCAGTTGGTTGTGGTCGGTATTTAACAATTTGGTAGCTATATAACTTGTATGGTTTTTAATTAGATCTCTAGTATCTGCAGTAAATCCAAAATGCTTTGGTAACATATCTACTTCAAAACCCTTTATTATTTGTTTATAAAACTCGGATACTTGTTGCTCTCGTTCTAGACCAAAGATATATGATATGATTTGAATTTCCAGTTGTTAACTTAAATAGAAATACAACTAAAGCTTGGTCACTCAATAGAAACCACATGATATAAGGCTTCGAATACGTTTTCTATTATTATTATTGCTGTATATAAGAGTTTAACGCAACTAAGTAGTTACATAATATTCTTCATAATGTTAGCTTTCAATCATTTTTTTGGTCATCTCTTTAAATAGTATACGAGAAATAAATTTTTGAAAAAGTCCCCATTTTTTTCATTTTTTTAAAAATATCTCCGCAGTAGCTGAATGTTGGACTGAAGAACCTACATACATCGTTTACCCTATGACTTGCCTACACGACACCATAGATATTATATGTAGTTTTATCGGGGGCAGATCGTCCATTCTTGGTGTGATTTATGAAGAGATAAAGAAAAATTTTCCAAAATTTCATTAATTTTATAACATTTTTTAATCTCTCCCATCCATCCTTAAGCACGATGTCCGAAAATATGGTAATGGGCTTGTTCCATGATATTCTTTTTGTATGGTTTTTATACTTTTTCATATAGTACTTGATATTCTCATTATACACTTAAAATTTCGTATTATTAACTTTTTCCGTTCTCGATATATAAGGAGTTGAAATTAGTAATAGTTGCAAAAACCGAGCGCTTATTTGTGACGTCACTATACGCAAATGACGTAAGAAAAATGGCTTTCTGGGACCTTTCAAATTTAACCTGAAAAGTCCAAAAACATGGAATTTTTAAACGCTGGTAACTAACTAAATACGTCGAGTGGAAGTTCGTTCTATGTGTCTACGGAAAGGAGAAGGTCGGCGATGAATTATAATCGTAAATTGCAGGGTTGAAATCGAAAATTCGTTCTGGCAGGAGCGAGAGAAAATTGTAATTTTTTGACATTTCACCAAATTGTACTCCCCTACTGTCAAGTAATAAGCAAAACAAACAATACTTCGAAAACACTTATAATTATAACCAATAAGGAGCATCAAGTCTATTGAGATCGCCGAGTCTATGCGTATAGTGACGTAGCGCCTGGCCTCGCCCCATTTTCGCGAGATGGAAATTTGTAATAGTTTTTAAGATACTAAACGTGCGAATAAGATTCTGATTTTTTGCAGATCCATTAATTTATACTTGCACTTTCGATGTATGAAATTTTAAAAAAATGCCGAACAAGCCCATTATAGTTATATAAAATTAAATAAACATCAAGTCTGCCACTAGTTTCATATTGCTATAATCGTTTTTTAATGTGAAATAGTGGATATATAGGAGCTAATATTTGAAGGCATAGTGCCCCGCTGAGGGTGTAGGTCAGTTGTAAACAAGTGGATTGTATAGAGCACATAGTACATGTACTGGTAACCATTCTATCTATTCAAAAGCGTTTATAATGCATAAAATAAGAACAGAACTATTTTTAAGAATCTTTGATAAAAAAGTAACATTTCCAAGAACTATAGGACCATAAGATACCACTAGGTACATAAAATCAGGTTAAGTGAAGTTGAAATGCAATTTTATTTTATTCACTAGTGTAAATCTGTCAATGTGGCATCCACGGAGATGTTTTATTTGTCTAAAACATCATTAAAAGCATAATTGAGGAAGCAGCGTTGCTTTTTTGGTAATGTTTTGATTTTTATTTCTAGTACTAGATTTGATATAAACAATAAGCGAGACAAGCATCAGACGTCATATCCGCGGTGGACTGGGGCGAAATATTGATTTAAATTTCAAATAATTTGCTAAAACTTCGAATTTCAAATCCTTCGTAACTAAATAAATACATCAAAGGTTGTACGATGTCTCTGCTGAAAAAGGAAAATTGGCATTTTATCGGCATCATAAATCATAAATTCAGCGTGGCATGAGCGAACCAAAAATGACATTTTTTAACATTTCGCCAAATCAACTTTGCTTCTTTCTCGACATTGCCTAATAAAATAGTCGGGGAGGTAGCGTAGAATTTTTGGTAGTGTTTTCATACCGATTGATTTTTATTTTGAGTAATAAATTTGATACAAACAAAAACAAAACAAGCATCAGATGTCGCAGCTTTGGTATTACGCAGAGCAATTATTGAACATATTTAAATTTTTGGCATCTGGTTGTCAGTCAAAAGCTATAAGCTTTCTGTGCTGCATGCATGTGCACACACTGCTGTAGCACACTCGAGTATCTTGGCGCTTAGCTTATTTTCAAGCATTATTTGCAAAATCTCTAGCTGCTGTAGATTTGCCCTAATTAACAAAATTATTGAAAAATTTATATGTAGATTTTCGACTTTCTGTTTGTCCTCTTATTTTCAGAAAAAGAGTTAACAAAGAAACAATTTTTGCACCTAATTCGTTAAATAAAAAAAATGGTTAAGCCTTTTTAACTTTTCATATTATCATTTCTATCATTTTAAGAATATCCTGCAAAGCTTTCGGTGAGTTCAGAGAATTTCTGGAACAGAAATCTACATGCATTGGACTATTAGTGAAAGTTGAACTTTTTTTTAGTTACAAGACTGGAAAGAGGTGCTTTTCGGTTATGTAACGTACAATATTTTTTTCATCCATTTTCTGATTGTAATGCTTCAAGATCTGAATCCACATTTTTGATAACTTGCGAATTGACTGTTGAAAACTGGTAAAGTTAAGTATATTTATAGAAGTGTATTTCAAAATGATTATAAATTATTTCAAAACTTTCATCATTTAATCATCTTTCTATGGTGAATACTAACCTTCTATCTATTTGACACTTAACACAAGTTCGTTTCCATGGTAACAAGAAAGCAAAGCCACCTATACCACAAATTGTCAGCATGGATCGGAAAAGGGAATAGCAGGGATCGGAAAAGCTTCTGCCAATCTCTGATGCCCACTTTCCGGTCTTAGCCGGAAAATGTTACTTTCTGTCCAAAAATTTCTCCAGTAAGGGTGTATTTTCTGGTCGGTCGGAAAAAAGGATAACACCAGTCTCTTTTTATCTCTATTTTCGATTTTCATATTTTGAAAAAAATGTAAAATACCTGATCATTTTTTTTATTTCGGATCTAGTAATCAATTTATGTTACTCATTTCAGACTCACGCTTGCCCTATAGCCAAGTCTATGATAGTTTTTATATTTTTTATATTCTGAAAGTTATTTCCAAAAAAAATATTTCTTTTAAGTTTGACGCCATATTGTTTTATGTTGCGCCCACAGTGGCTTTGATAACATGTTAAAGTACTTTTTCTACTGACGTTTGGAAATTTTCTGTATTTTAGTATCAATTTGAGTTGTTAGGAAAAATCGAGTTTTTCCTAAATACAGAGGAACAGATATTTCCACACTAAAAATGTTTATATTTACTCGTTTCTAAGATAGTATTCGGTACTTACTAACGAAATTAGATTTCTTAATCCATCTTTCTAACAGTTAGAAACACATGGAGCAAGAGCCTAACCTGCCTTAATACCTGGAATAAAGGAAACATCAACCCTCAAATAGACCATATCCTAGTGGATAGAAAAATAAGGGACAGGGTCAAAAATATGAAGGCAAAACAAGCAACAAACGTCAAAACAGATCACAAAATATTATATGGAACACTAGTAATAAAGAAACAAGAAGAAAAAAAGAAAAAAAAAGATACAACAAAACAGCAAATGACACATGGAACATCTCACTGCTACAAAACAAAGGAATAAAAAAGAAATACCAGGAGGAGATAGAAAAACAGTTAACAGGAAAGGAACTAAATTGGTCAACAATGGGTTTAAAAATCAAAATAGCGGCGAGGAAAACGTTGAAAAGGAACAAATCCCCTATGAGCCCAAAAGAAAAGACACGAAAAGAAATTACGAAAAACTAAAGAAAATAAAGGCCACAGGAAAACAATATACACCAAACATAGACAAAAAGATAATAGAAGCGAGGAAAGAAAGAAGAGACACAGAGAGGAGGCACGAACAGAAAAAAAAAAATGCAGGGTATTCTTCGAAAACATAGAATCCACTCCAGCAGGACAGAGATTAAACCAAACCTTTAGACACCCCAAAACATACAGGAGAAACAACAATACGCAGTCAAGAAAATACATACCACTGCAGCATTGGGTCAGGAAACTAGAAGAAGGAAACGCAGAGAGAAGTCAAATAGAACCAATACAAGAAATGGACCACTGGCCTCTGGGAAAGCCACCGTCAAAAGACAAACTACTAGAAATAATGGCCAGAGCTAAAAGAAACACGGCCCCGGGAATAGATAAAATAAATAACGAACTAGTATACTATGGACCGGACAACATAAAACAGCTAATCCTAGAAATCGTCACCAACGCATGGACGGAAACCACACCCCTGCCTGAGGAATGGAATACAACCATACAGATACCGCTCCCTAAAATCAAATCACCACAAAACGTGGACGATTACAGAAGAATAACACTCAGCAGTGTAGGGTATAAATACTACGCACAATTCCTCCTCAGAGAAATGGAAAAATACATCGGCGAACTACCAGATTATCAAACGGCATTTATCAAGGGTAGATCGACAGACGACCACATGTACACCACCAGACGGATCCTGGAAGAAAAGTGGAAAGAAGGAACAAAACTATATATAGTCTCAATTGACCTCCAAAAGGCATTTGATACTATAAGGCATGAGGCTATAGTCAACACTTTGCTCAACAGGGGAGTACCGCAATACTTAATAAACAGAATAATAAAAGCATGCCTACACGAAAACACTGCAATACAATGGTTTGGACAGACGACGGAATCAAAAATGAAGAATATAGGAGTCAAACAAGGATGTCCCCTATCCCCCCGACTATTCACCACAGTCCTGGACCAAGTCAAAACAGCCTACAGAGTCACAAGAGCTCTACTACCCTTCATTGAGGACAACAAACCACCATGGTGCCTAACCAAAAAGGTATACACGACCATCATAATGCCTACTACGATGATATATGGAGTCAAAAACGCAGCAATGATAAAGGCCAACCGAAGAAGCCTGAGAAGAGCTGAAAGGGACATTATCCAACTGCTAGCGAAAACAGGAAAACCACAAAAACGACAGAAAACGTCAACATTACTAGAGGGAAGAACAATAATCAAAAGAATAGAATCATACGCAATGAAATACTGGAGACATGTCCAAAGACGGGACACGACACACCTACTGAAGAAAGCGCTGCGAATGAACAGCAACAAACTGAAAATAGGGAGGCCATGCTACACATGGATTACAACAATCGAGAGAATTATGAATAAGCTAGGAAAGGATTATACACACTGGGAAAAGTTTGCACAACAAAAAATGGAATACAATAAAGAAATATCAAGGATATACACACTGCCAGACTCAGAAACAGAAGAAACAGAAAACTCAGAAGTAGAATAGGAGAGAAGATGATCACAGACAGAAACTAAGAAGAAGCATATCACAAAAACCTGAAAGTAAAAAGAAGCACGAAAACCTAAAAGAAGCATCTCACAAGCGCCTACACTTTCCATCCGATGAAGACGGAAGGAAAACAAGAAGAAACATCTCACAAACACCTACACGCTCCATCCTATACTCCTACCCCATGCGTCATGCGGCTCTCGCTGCTGACAACAAGCATGTCCAATGTCCAATCCAGCGTATGCAGCTGGTCCGGCGGTATATAAAAGCACTGGGGGTTTGTTCTGGCACACGGTGGGCTGATCGGTGGGCGATCGGGCGGCGTGGTGGAACAAATCTCCCTGCACCGGAATTGGCAGCAATGCCCACCTTACGCTGGCAAATCAATCAATCAATCAATCAATGTCAAAAGTAGTAATAAGCATATGTCAAATATAAAATTCAAGAAATATCTCAGTTTAATCATTTTTCCAAATGTCATGCGTCAGTAGAAAAACCGCTGCCTAAGGAATCACTACTTCCACATCCAGATTCTTCATCCAAGTCGTTTTAAAGGAAACATCTTGACTATATTTGCACTCTAGTATTGGAAATTATTGGTCATAGAATTTTAATAATATTTGGGGCAGATGTCACATAAAAGTTTGAGGAGTTGGTTTCTACCATATACGTTAAAAATGAAGTTTTTAGTTCACCCTACTTATTTTCTACTATTCACCTCCCACCCCTTCAATGGAGGCATCTCAATCAGATGTCACTACAATACATACGTGTACTAATCTCAAGTGAATATCTCAATTTGATGTTATCAATCCCATTAATAATGAAGCGGAGGTGGTGGAGTTTGAAAAATATTAGAAAGAAATCTGAGGCCATGGTTTCTAGTATATACACCGAATCCCAAATTTCTGTACTCTTATCACCTTGATTTACTTATTTTCCCCTAGTCACTCCTATTAACCCTAACCCTTCTACGGAATCATCCCAAAATATAATCTAGTTCCAGATGTCGTTATAATACATACGTCTAGCAAATTACAAGTGAATATCTCAATTTTATTTTATCAACCCCTTTAATAATGTAGTAAGGGTAGTGGAAGGGTTGAAACATATTGTTAAAAAATTTGAGGTCTTGGGTTCTAGGACATACACCGAATTTCAAGTTGCAATACTCTTACCAGCTTGCTTTACTTATTTTTCCCTATTTACCTCTACTTACCCCCACTCCTTCAACGCAATCATGTCAAAATATAATCTAGTTTCAGATATAATTATAATATATAAATGTACCAAATTTCAAGTGAAAATTTAAATTTAATTTTATCAACTCTTAAATAGAAATAGAAATAGAAAATACTAATAAAAAAACCTGAGACCTTCGCTTCTAGTACATACACCGAATTTCAAGTTTCTGTAGTCTTACCAGCTTGCTTTACTTATTTTCCCCTATTTACCCCTATTTAACCTCCAACCCTTCAACGGAATCATCTCAAAATATAATCTAGTTCCAGATGTCGTTATGATACATATGCGTACTAAATTTCATGTGAATATCTCAATTTTATTTTATCAACCCCTTGAATAATGGAGTAGGGGTGGTGGGGGCTGAAATAAATTATCAAAAAATCTGGGGCCTTTGCCTCTTGTACATACACCTAATTTCAATTTTCTGTAGTCATACCTGCTTGCTTTACTTATTTCCCCCTATTTACCCCTAAATAACCCCGAACCCTTCAAAGGAATCATCTCAAAGAATAATCTAGTTCCAGATGTCGTTATAATTCATACGTGTATCAAATTTCAAATGAATATCTCAATTTTATTTTATCAACCCTTGTAATAATGAAGTAGGGGTGGTGGGGGTTGAAAAATATTATAAATAATCTGAGACCTTGGCTTCTAGTATATACACCGAATTTGAAGTTTCTGTAGTCTTACCAGCTTGATTTACTTATTTTCCCCTATTTACCCCTATTTAACCCCCAACCCTTCAACGGAATCATCTCAAATTATAATCTAGTTCCAGATGTCGTTATAATACATACGTGTACCAAATTTCAAATGAATATCTCAATTTTATTTAATCAACCCTTTTCATATTGGAGTAGGGGTGGTGGGGGTTGAAAAATATTATAAAAAAATCTGACGCTTTGGCTTCTAGTACATACACCGAATTTCAAGTTTCTGTGGTCTTACCAGCTTGCTTTACTTATTTTCCCCTATTTACCCCTATTTAACCCCCAACTCTTCAACGGAATCATCTCAAATTATAATCTAGTTCCAGATGTCGTCATAATACATACGTGTACCAAACTTCAAATGAATATCTCAATTTTATTTAATCAACCCTTTTCATATTGGAGTAGGGGTGGTGGGGGTTGAAAAATATTATAAAAAAATCTGACTCCTTGGCTTCTAGTACGTATACCGAATTTCAAGTTTCTGTACTCTTACCAACTTGTTTTACTTATATTCCCCTATTTACCCCAAATTAACCCCCAACCCTTCAACGGAATCATCTCAAAATATAATCTAATTTCAGACGTCGTTATAATACATACGTGTACGAAATTTCAAATGAAAATCTCAACTTTATTTTATCAACCCCATTAATGGAGTAGGGGTGGTGGGGGGTTGAAATATGTTATAAAAAAATCTTAGGCCTTATCTTCTAGTACATACACCAAATTTCAAGCGTCTGTTCTCTTACAAGCTTGCTTTACTTATTTTTCCCTATTTTCCCCTATTTAACCCCCAACCCTTCACCGGATTTCCTCAAAAAACAATCCAGTTCCAGATCTCGTCATAGTATATACGTGTACAAAATTTCAAGTCAATATCTCAAACCGTTCCGGAGAAAACGTGCGGACAAAAAAAGTTACAGACAGACAGACCGACAGACAGAATTTTTTTTTTTTGCTCAAATTTAAAATCTCGACGTTTCATGACATTCTAAACCTATTTCACGAATAAAAATTTTTGAAAATTTTTTTGCGATTACTATACTTCCAATCCACTACGTGGATGTGGAAGTAAAAGTATGTTCTTCCGTATGCGGCAAAAAGCCAATGCCTAATACTGAAAACAAACATTGTTCCTAACTTGTTGCACAAATAATTATTTCTACTACTAAAAACTTACCAAAACATCAACAATTATCAGAAGTATTTTTCCCAGCATTTGCCCTTATTTTTGCCTTGGGAACTGGGCTAATAAACAATATTTAAATTAGAATTCGTTTTTTAGCATGCTTTTCACTTCCACTGCATATCGAGATGGTTAAAAACAAGACAAGTGTGCCCATTAGATAATAGAGAATGGGAATTCCAGAAGTAAGTTGTGTTTATTTACTTTTTTTCATTTTTTTTTATATATGTTATAATTATTTTAGGTATGGCCATTAGGTACTAAATAAGAACAAGCCGTTTAGATGATGCTGCAATCTCGAAAGTGTGATTTTATTGTGAATTACTATAATTACTATAATAATCATGGTTTGGCCCTTATCACAATGATTATATTATAATTTACTTTTTGTCTTTAATAAAATAATTTGTTTCTACTTCTTGGTTTTCCTAAATACATAATAGGAAAATATGTTTATCTACAATCGATAGATACAGTAGGCTTTTGCGCTCTCATTTCACAGTGCAAAGTTGACGTTTGCCGAGGAACTAAGAGTAATTAATGTCACTTGGCCGCTCAGCTCTATCTTGACAAAGAGCAAACAAGTTCTTTGTCATTTGCTTTAGTGCATCTGTACTTAAACAATATATATATTTTTAGGAAATAATAATGCTCTAAAACTTTTACCATTAATGTATTGAGAGTTAATGAAAATATATCATTATTTTCTCCATGATTTTTCATAATACCCGTTGTTTGTCCTAAGTAAAATCACAATATATGCTAAATTTGAAGCAAAACTGAAAAACTGATGACAGAGTTTGTGTCTGAACATGCATGACATTCTTATAAAATGTGGATGAATCACGGTTTTGAGTTAAAAATTCAACATAATTATTTGTTTATTTTTATATTGCAAAACAATTGTAGATAAAGTTATATGTAATTCATGCGTACAGTGTCATTATTGCTCTCGAGTGTTTGATGGGCTCCGCTGCGCTGCACAACAACTAACTCTCATGAGCGACAATGAGGTATTAATTAATTAAATCTTAAATAGCTTAAGTCATAAATAGATTAAGACATAAATACTTTTAGATATAAATTGAATAAGCACGTCGGAAACTTTAGTATTCACTATGTAATACTCTTGATAAAGGCCTAATAAGCCGAAACATATGTAGAGTATTTGTAATATATTGATTGATTCATCTAAAAGCAGTGTTTAATTTATTAACAATTATTTTCAAGATGTTTCACAAGGTACCTACCACAAGTTCAGTTCAGTGAATGAGGTATTATGCGTTCTTAATACACAAATAGCTATTCGCTTCGAAAAATAATTGATCTTTTATCTTACTTTAAAAGCTTTTTTGGCTGAGGGGCTTCGGTCAATCCAATAAAATACTTGTATTATTATTATTAAAAGCTATTATTTTAATTCACTCGATTTTTGTTTATACCACCACAAAGAACATGAAAACAACTATAATCTAAAATATTAATTTTTGATGTACGACTTGATGCCTAAACGATAGATTATTTTATTATTTATTGAAACTTGGCTTGATGGTTTAACTCCACAAGGGGTATATTCATTTAAATTTTTGTTAGAATATGTGCATTATTGTTCAACTTATTATCAATTGTTTCAAAATGGCCTCCCTAAAAAATGTCTTCATATATGGCGACTTGGCATATTGACCAAATAATTTCGGACAAATCTAGTTTTCTTCGCAATTTCGTTGTGAATAATTTGTGTCTCTTTCTTTATTGCGATATGAGTTATACAACCAGAAATATTTAACACGTTCACTGCGGTACCGTTTTTTATCGATTCTCGCATTTGGCGGAACGAGTCATATGTGTCTCGTTAAGAACTTTTCTATTTGGCGAAACGAGTCATATTTGTCTCGTTGTCATTGTCATGATTTATGACATCATGTGACGTCAGGGACTCTATTAGGGCAATAGTTTTAGTGTGAACTCCATCAACAATGGTCACTGAAAATAAGTCTGCGACAGTTGGTTGATCCACTTAATAGTTTGGAAAAAATACGAACCCAAAGTCAATAAAAAAAAATCATAATAAATCATTATATTTATCAAAAATAAAACATCAGGCATGAAATATAAAGGAACTTAAACATAAATCAAAAATAGGCTCTAAGTCCACTCAGATTTTTTCGTGTGCATCGTTGAAACATTTCAGGCAGTACGTTGGTTTTCCCTCACATTCCTCGCAATAGGTCGTCACTTGTTTAGTTTTTTTGTCTGCCTCTTTACTACTCATTGTCCGTCTCAAAGTTTTGTAACATCCGATACATCTACGCCTTTTTTTATTTTCAGGACCATATTCCATTAATGTATGGATTCTTTTTGGAGTTCTTGGTCTTGGAGGTTGTTCTGGGACGACAAATAAATTTTTGCATAAAGAGTTTCGAAAATCCAACATAGACATTTTATTATCGCTAAACTTAGCATTATATAGTATCCATGCATTAGTTACTGAACAGTCCAAGATAAGTGCCAAAGCGACTTTTCTGTACCACTTTTTCGTTTTTCTTAATATGTCATAATAGGCAGTCATTTGGTCACTGAAAAATAGCTTTATAATTATTCTAAAAAACGATTATAGGAACCACTGTCTTACCTGAAGTCGACACCCTTTTTTGCACAGTTGTAATCAATAATACACTGTGGTTTTCTGACTGGAGCATCATGCCTAATTTTTCCAGTTTCCACTAATGAAGCATTGTGTTTTTCACATGTTGAGAGCATCATAACTGGTCTTTTGTCCACCCATTTTATGACTTTTACGTTGGCTTTTTGTACACCAAAAGTTTCTCCTTTTTTAAGTTTCTTTTTAGTAACCGAATCTGGCAGGCCCCTTCTGTTGGCTCTTAGCGTCCCACATATTCTCGTTTTATTTTTTAGCAAATCATCTGCTAATGAAATACTGGTATAATAATTATCACAATATAATGTGCGTCCGACACCAGTGTATCCTTGAAGAAGGGTCTTGACCACTGCTTCTGGGTGACCTTTTCCAGAGGTCAGATCACTACCTTTTCCTGTGTAAACTCTTAAATTGAGGACGTATCCTCCTACAGTACACAATTTATAAAGTTTTACTCCATATGGATGGGTTTTGTTTTTGATATATTGTCTAAAAATTAGACGACCCCTCCATGGAATGACGCTCTCGTCAATAACAAGTGACCCTCCAGGAATCAAATGAGCTTGAAAATTTCGTATTAGAGGTTCAATAATTGCTTTTATTTTGTACAGTCTGTCTCCTTCATCATGATCTGTATTATTAGTAAAATGCAAACAGCATAAAAGTAAAATAAATCGGTCCCTGGGCATAACATTGGAAATAAATTCATTATGATAGACTGGGTCTTTAGACCAGTAAGAATTTATGACTGGGGTGTGTGTTAATCCCATAGCCAAAATCACAGAAAAAAGAGAATGTATTTCTCGAGCACATGTAGGCTTCCAGTGCTTCATTCGGGATGACGCGGTAAGGTTACCAGTTTCTATCATCTGGGTTGCATAAGTATTCGTTTCATCCACGATAATGTCAATGATGTCGTCAGTAATAAAAAGTTTAAAAAAATCCAGAGGCCTAGATGCATTTTCGGGAATATTATGTACCTCTCCGTCACTAAATACAGGAAAAATTAATGTATCTGAGAGACTAACATCAGTCCAGAACGATTGATTATTGTTGGAGTTCTCTACTCCTTCGAGGTCTTCATTAGTGTTGTCGAAATTTGCATCCACGCCTGCGCTTTCATGGTCACTTTCTTCACCGGAAATATCTGAAGTATCTGATGATGGCACATAATTTCTATCCGCAACCGAGTCGTCTGAATCGAAATCTATATCCGAATCGCTAGAATCCGATGCATTTTTTTGGGCACAAGCAGTACTAACAATAAGTCTTGTTCTGTTGCTATACATCGCTGATCACTGGTAAAACTACGCACAAAATAACTAATTGAACTTCCTACACCAAGACACGCTTAAATGAAACTGGTAAGTACTTAGTACACGTGCATAAAATCACGATCAATATTATCCCCTCTAACTATATTTGTCCATTCTAATAAAACTGTTCTGCGCCCTCTTTTGAAGAAGCCCTGTGTTAGGTTACAAACCTTTATAATTGCAAAGAAGTTTGTTATAAGATTTCCTTCTTTGATTGGCAGCTCGGTATGCAATTCTCCATACATATACAAATAAGTTTATAAACACACGGATGTTTCATATGTGTTGCTATGCTGCACGAGTTATATATGACTCGTGCCGCAAGTAATATAAAAAATTGTAACTACAGGCGGTGCGAGATAAATATGTCTCGTGCATATTTATAGCATATTTGACTGGATCAAGTTTAGCAGAATGGATTGCTGGTTGTATCGATTTAAACAGATGGAAATTAACGAAATTATCGCATTAGCACAGAACTTCTTTTGCGTAAAAATACACTTCGCATAGAACTACAGTGCGACACGAGACAAATATGACTCGTACCGCAGTGAACGTGTTAAGAAGAACTGCGAAAAAATTAGATCCTGAACAGTCTTTTGTTTAAACAAAAGCTTTCCACTACATGGATTTAATCCAAAACTTTTTACTACACTTCTTGAAATGTTTTCAAGAAGTCCCAGCAAAAAAATTGCAGTTCCCTAGAAATTTTAATTTTACTCCACTATGTATGTGCACCATAATGATATCTAAAAGAGATTATATTTTGAGCTTATGTGTATTTACACAGAATTTCCCTCTAATTAATACACCGAGAGCGGTCACTCAAAAATTATTAATTAAGAAACGACATGAAAACCATAATCGGAATGTAGGTAGTTATCACTATTATTACAAGAAAAACCTGATAACTTTTGGCCAAAAACATATACAGAGTGGTCATCCGACAGGAAAAATTGAGTATAAAATAAAAAGTGCCAAATATGGAAGGCTTGAGTAAATACCTTTACAAATTTTTACCATGGTTGAATTATTTCTTACGGTGACCACCCAGTATATTTTTCAATAGAATATGACGAATAAATTCGTCAGAAGCGTCTATTTCTATGATAAAAATTACTAACTTGTGTAAATCCACCCGTAGTATCTCAATAAATTTTTCTTTAGAATTCATTTAAGGTGGCCGTTCCCTACAAAGAGACATCCGATAAGGAAATATTTACTATTTTTGGCCATAACTTTTTTTCTTAGTATGTATATTTAAAAAAGCTATAAGGCTACCTAAGTAGAACCTTAACAAGATTATTACTAAGAATTTTCACTCAATAATTTTAGTGGTTTGCAAAATAGATTTAAATTTAAAAATTGTATTAATCTTATTTCGTAGTTCTAAATTAAATTATTTTGCAAACCACTGAAATTATTGAGTGAAAATTCATAGTAATAGTCTCTTGCTCAGGTTCTACTTAGGTAGTCTTGTAGTTTTTTTAAATATACGTACTAAGAAAAAAAAGTTATAGCCCAAAATAGTAAATATTTCCCTATCGGATGTCCCCTTTTAGAGAATGGTCACATTAAGTATAAGTTTTTATACAGCTTTAAGTATTTAATCTCCTCTGTAATACTTAATTTAAGAAAAAAATATTTTTTTTTTGAGTTAAATATACTATTTGTAATAAATACTTTTTATACGCAGTGCATCTACTATATTTTCATTATTTTAAAAGAACTATTGAAACCATTGAACTAGAAGTATTTATTGCACACATGTTTCAACAGCATCCAGTTGCCTCATATAGTGTTTAATGTATTTTGCTACATGTTACATACATGGATTCCAGTTGCCTCAAAATGTATGGTGTAACTATGGGCCCATTGACAAGAAAAAAATAAAAAAATTGAAATTTGTAACATAGCAGACTTACTTCGGCTTCAGTCATATGTCAACTCTCCCAAGCTCTACGAGACCCGCCTTGCAATTAACACTTCATAAATGATTCAATATTATACAGTAGGTAATTATTTTTTAAAATGATGTAGAATTAGGTTCCACTTACCCTCCTGCTAGACCTTACAGTAAATGAACATATCTTTTTATCTCATTTTCTGCTGGTTGTGTCTACTTTTTCCTTCAAAGGGAGGTTTCGATTGCCTATCTATAATTTTTCTTATCGGAGTTATGGTTTTTTAAAGATGAATAAATTTGAATACTTACAAGAGTTGCTAAATAATATCAGAGATTTTAAAGCGATGGCTCTTTGACTCTCAGTCTCAAACAAGACATACCCTTTAAATTTTAATCCATAAACTAATGGGCTTATCAATTTTTTATATAAAATTTATAGGCTTAGGATTTAGGTTTTACATAATTTGAGTCACTGGGTTATTGGGCTTCGGTCATAAAATTAATGGGTTCTTGGTTTACTATTATTTAAGGGCTTATGGGTATAATATATTGAATTTAAGGTTCAAACTCAAACGGCCATCGCTCTAAAATCTCTGATATTCATTTATCAACTCAAATTTATTCATTTTTAAATAGCTATAACTTCGATAAGAAAAACCACAGATGGGAAGTTGGAAACTCATTTTGAAGGAGAAATGTAAAACTAGACGATGCAACCAGCAGAAAAGAACCGAATTTTTTTTATTTCCTATCGATGTAATAACTTCAAATATGGCCAAAAACCATTTTTGGTCACTGAACCTCAAATATCTCAAAATCCTGACGTAGTTTGTAAATTCCAGGGTCAGATTTGCATTCTACGGGAAAACTACTGAAGATACACCTCTATTTTTTAAACAGCTGAACATTGCAGATCTATATAATTAAGGTAAATAATTAAAAAATTAAACAAGATAGTTTCATCTTAGTTTTTTTTATTTTACCATGTAGATACAGAGCTTACATATACAATATTAGATTATACCTTGAATTACCTATATTACAACAAACATTTTTGTATGTAGATACATTATACAGTCTTATAACAATTTTGGTAATACGAAAGGATGAATTAATTACAGTGTCCAGAGAATGAATTCGGTAATATATTGTCTATGTGAATGGGTACTACCTGTATATGTTTCGTAATCAATACTTATTATAATGGAGCAAATAAGATAGACCAAGGATTTGAAGTAAAAGCCACATATATTTGTAGGTAAATTGATGAAACTAAATTATTTCGTCTACTTACTTTTTATTTTGTTATCACAGTAAAATCTATTTGTATTTGACAATTGAGGAACATATTTGATACTTGCTCGTATCTTCTATATTCTTAAGAAAAATTTAATGAAACGAATTGAGTTCTGCATTATGTTCCTCTTTTATCGTTATAATAATTTTGTTCAATCTTCTGTCGCCAAGGAGTCAATTATATGATAATATGAAGCAACTCTAGCTGGCTACTAATTAGAGGGTCTAGGCCATCGGATATGACTAAACACTTCGATAAGGGTTTACGAAAATTTACTAGGAGTGTCTAGATAACTAAATATCTCCGTTTTTGTCATTCTTGTGGTGTTAGAAAAAGTGGATCAGATTGAATTTTCGTGGAATAATATGTGACTTTTGGGAACTCATCAAAATATTTTCTGAGTTGAGTAATTCTGTGGAACCTAAATTACTCAAAAAGACTGGAATAAGTATTGTCCACCAGCTTGGGAAATTATGCTTTCTAGCTAGTACCTATAAACTAACAGGAATTTCATTCTGAAAATAGTTTTCCATTAGTCATCATTTAATTAAATACTCTCAACCTGAAGAAAGCTTATTGTAACGATCGTGTGTTATATATCTCTATTTTATACAACTTTGATCTTTCTGACTGCACTCCTGGAAATCTTATTTTATTTGTTTTAAGCAAAATCCTATCTTTTTTACAATTTGAATCTTTTCTGACCGCGAATTTTGACGCCGCATCCATTTTTGAAATCTTATTTTATCCACTTTAATAAGCATAAGAATTATATTGCTTTCTATTTTTTTAAAATGGAACACCTTGCATGTACACTGGTACCTACCATAGGATAGCCGTTTGAAAGCTTTCTACTAACATAGGTGTTAGGGGTCTGTTTGTCATGGGTAGTCGAATATTTGATGATAAAGTGGCACAATTCGAGATATATTTAAAAAAATGACAATCAATCTTCAATTGTATTATGGAGTTTCGGTGAAATATCTTTTCAAATTCATTAAATTCGGGGAAACTAATTGCCCATTTAACTTTATTCCAGATATTTTTTTATGTTGAATCACTATATTCTCTTCAAAATCGTAACAAACGCACTTGAAAATCGAGCCACTGAAAGGATTGCCGAAAGTGCCAAAACTTCCAATTGTCATAACTCGGTGAATTTTTATCGGGCAAAAACCATCATTATTTTTGAGACATTTAAAAATAACGTACTTTTGGCTTATTCTGCAGCCAAAACTAGTTTCCATAGTTTCAGCTACATACAATTTTTTATCGATCCAATTTTTTCCAAATTTATTACTTTTCTACTGAAAAGTATACTAACTCTTAGAAAAGTTACTTTTTCATCCTTTATTTTCATTCCAATATTCAATTCCAATTTTGATTAGTTTTATTGTCGAGATTTTCATGGTTAAATTTGTTTTTTTTTAAATATAACAGGGTGTCCAAAAAAATTGTCTTCCCTTCTAGACACCACAAACTTTCATCCATTCACACAATAACCAATAAAATAGCACTTCCCTGATCTTGGTACAAATCGTCCAACCAGTTCTTTTGGGATTTTCAAAAACTTCAAATACTTCAACTTAGTCATATTTGCTTCTAGCCCAGTTGTCAGAGACAGAAATTGATAAAGACCAGTCACTAAATGTCATATGGCTGGATTTTTTAGAATAAGTAGTTTTTTGGTGTAGAATACGATAAAAAGAGTTTACAGCTGTAAGATGCCAGCGACCCCTAAAGAAATCGAAAATATTGGCCGAAATTCGGTTTTTGGCCAATAACACGAAAAATGAAAAAAATGTATATCAAAAGACTAATAGCACTAGGCGATAGAGGGGCAAATTTCACATCAAAAACGTATATGACATTTTTTTGTACGATCAAAAATGTAGGCTCCAGATTTTTTTAACGCACGAGAATGGAACGTAGCGACTCACAGATCAAGAAATATTGATCTGTGTGGCGACACATAAGTAACGGCGAGCGAAGCGTGCGTGGTCACAGTCGCGCTATACTATATTTGTTGTAACTTTTGAAATAATTAATGAAATTGAGCTCAACAAAGCTTAAATGAAACGAGAAACATGTGGCTATTGGATTATCACATTTTCAGATATAAAAATGAATGTATGTGGGAATAGTACATGTATGAATTCGGAACATAAAGAGATTTCCGATGAAATCGGGAAAAGCCCTACCATTTCTACAATTTTTATGATAAAAATCTGAAACTTATTACTCTGGAAAAATCTAATTCATTTTTTTTTCTTGTAATTCGTACACAACGTTTTTTAAGGAATCCTAGATATGCATGTGTTCAAAGAAAAAAAAGTTCTTGAACAAACAAAGAAATTGCTTTTCTTTCTGCTTCGTGCGCCTAACGGTGACCGAGATATCGCCATTCAAGAAAGTTGACCATTTTTTGCCTTATTTTATCGCATTTACTCTCATACATTCTTTCTTTCAATTTTCAGTAAATCAATTTGTATTTGTGCCATAAAACAACAGTTTTAAGATAATTTGATAATAATACAAATGTTTCTTTAACGTTCTAAAATAAATATTACGTTTTTAGGAAAAAGTATTATTACAAACAAATTAATGTTCGTGGTTGAGCTTCATAAATAAACTGATTTTTAATTAAATAAGTATTGTAGGAAAACATTGTGAACAATAAATGCATTTCAAAAAATAACACTTTTGTTTAAAAGTGAATTATTTATTATTTGTTTGCTTATAGTAATGAAACATATTCTTTATAGAATTTTTACTTGTTAGCATAACCAGAAGTCAGGTTATCGAAAGAATGCAAAGATTTCATAAATATTTTTATATATAGTTTTTCCTTTAGTTCTCATAGATAGCTTATTTTCTTTCCACTGTTTGCAAAATCCTATAAATAATATGTTTCAAATAACATTTTTGTTCGTGAAGGAAAAAAATATTGTACATTATTAATTTTAAGAAATCGATTCTTTAATATTAATAATTTCGATGGCAATATCAACTTCGTTCTCGATATCTTTGTCGACATCTTCTTGTAGTATTTCTGGCACATTTGCATTTTCGCAATTAATACCTGTACATTCCTTGTAAAATATGGAGCATTTGATGCTAAACTTTCTACAACCACAATTTCCATGACAGCCTTTTCAACAGCCACATGTCATTTTTTTTAAGTAAAGATTTCGGTGCAGGAGACATGGCAGTTGATATAAATCCATCGTTTGTTTTCTTCCAATTAACCCCATCGGAGGTGATGTAACATATTTCCCTTCCATTGTTAGATCTGTAAATATGTTCGCTGTCGATGGCAATCTAACAGTATCAGCTGTTGGAATAACTGTGATAGTGTAAACGTCGCATTCGATAATCGTTTAAATAATTATAAGCGACATTTAGCTAGGCACTTATCGCTCGCTTTTGATTCATATAGTAAAACTTAAATGGATTCACTTGTAGCACCGGTTTCTTCCTCTTTTGCATTATCTGTTAAAAAAAATGTGCGTGTATGGCAAAAAATGGTCAACTTTGAATGGCGATATTTCGATCACCGTTGCTCATACAGAGCAGAACAAAAAAAGAAATTTCTTTGTTTTTTCAAGAACTTCTTTTTTCTCTGAACACATATACCTAGGATGCCGTAAAAAAGTTATGGACGAATTGCTGGAAAGAAAAAAAAATGAATTTTCGTAAATTTCTAGCTTTGTTTTTTAATTATTTCTAATACTGAAAATAAGAAAAACAAGTTTTTAACAACGTACTTGGAAATTTAATTTTTACAAAAAGTTTTCTTCTAAAAATCTCCAAATTTGCATTACTTTGGAAAAACTAAGAAATGGGCTTCCTCGGTTGGCTCTCAAAAATACACCCCGGAATTTTGTACTACTTTGTGATTTTATCATTATTAGGTGTCAAACTAACATATTAAACAATAAACACAATTTAACGTTGTTTCTTTCTACCCCATAATTTTGGATATATTCAATAGCCTAATAGCAAAAATCTGATGAATTTTGCCTAAACGGTAAATACATTTTTTAATCGATCGTTGAGTACGTAAACTTATAGGTAGGTACCTTTGAAAGTTATACAATGGAATTACCTTCACATCTGCGACAGTATTAACAATCATAAATCATTCTCTGAATATCTGGTATGAGCTTATACATGTAGGAATTGTAGATTACTTCATGGCTAATCTAACCTAATAAAAATAAAGAGATGGGTGAAAATGGGTGTGCCCGTAGTGTATCACAGCATATAAAAGCCATTCTTGCTAAGACTACAATAAATGAGAGATACAATAAATTGTTAGTGTCCCTGAATTTTTTTTAGTATATAGTATTAAAACGTAGCCTATGAATTAAGAATAGGTACGCTAAATACGTGCATTAATCAGTGAACCTAGATAAGAAATTAGATTTTTAAGATATAAACAGTTCAGTAAAAGATATAAATAGTACATGAGAATATAATGAAGAGTATTTATTTATTTGTTTGATGTTTTTGTGCTCAACGTCAACGTAAAAATTAGGAAACGTTGCTTTTGATTGACCATCTATCTTCAATTTTGATTTCTTAATCAGATGCACAATATCTCATTCCTGATGCAAAGTATCTGGAATGATTTTACGTGTTAAAAGTAAAACGTGACGTTGCTTGAAAATTGTTAACTGTGGTATTTGACATAAGACAAGAAACTTGTAGAGTTGTGTAGTGTCTATTCGTAATTGACAATTATCAATAGATAAAAATAAATTTAAGGTTTCTCAAAACATCAAGGGCCTGCATCATATCACCAAATTAAATTTCAATCATGTGAAACCATACCTTCATTTAAGTCGTTGCAGACATTAATGTAGATCACTGTACTTAGTTTATACAATTAACTTAAATATTCATAATTGTTAGTCAATGACAAATAAGATCCTCTTTTACATTTAAATCAGTTTAATTTTCACCAGGGTCAATTAGACACCATTAAATAGAATGAAAGATACAAATATAACTAACATAATTGAATCGTCTGCTAAGTAGAATTCGCTGGATGAATTTTCGAAAAAACTGTCGTTTAAGCTGAATAATACAATAGATACACTGAATTTTTATTTTGTAGCTATGACGAATGATTGGGTGTCAAAACCACTATCAATATACCAGTTAGTGTTTCCTCGGAAGATTGCGCAAAAGCGGCTGACTTAAAAAAAATCATAGCAAAACTGTCAATGTTTCATCTCTATTACAGCGTAAAATTATTTTCAATTATACAAGGTGTGACAAAAAAGAGTTACACAAGAATGCAGCGTTGCCAAGTTATGGTTTTTTCCTCTGTTTATTCGACAACTTAACAAAGATTTTTTTGACTGCCATATTTAATAACGATGTATTTACTGAAAGACATTCTTGAAATAAATTATTATTTTACGTGGTGTCCAAAATATTTGTTTACATTTCTTGATATTTAATTATTATTTTCTCTATTTTTTAAAAAATGGAATGCCTATATTTTTTTACATGGATGAATAAAACATACAATTCCCCCCATTTCAATATCTACACTTTATTTTTATTTCACACGGTTTTTGAGATATGATTATTTCAAATATTTTTTGCGTAAATTAAGGTGCTCTTTATCTTAGCATTAAAATCTAGTATGGCTTTGGTTAATTTTTATTCACTTTTTTTTAGTTTTTTTTAAGTGGAATGCCTATAATTTTTTTACATGATGAATAACGCATACAATTTCTCACATTTTGATATCATACACTTTCGTTTAATAATTATGAATGGCTTTTAAGAAATATTTTTTTCCCGACATTGAATTTTCACGATATTGAAACTAGCCTAACAATTACTCAAAATGTTCACCATTTAGATCCATTCAACATGAAGTCTCTTGGTAAATGAACGCCTTACATTGTATTACATGTCAGCATTTATACGATTGAAACACTGACGAATCCTTTCCATCATGTCTTCTCGAGTCATTGGTTCTACTTTATAAACGTCTGTGAAGTCAAATTACCAAAGGAAAAAAATTCATTGATGTCAGATCGGGTGACCTAGGCGGTCATGCAATTGGACGTAACATAATTTAATAAAATAATAAATTAGATATAATTTAACAGTTTATTAAAATATCAGACTTCCTCTTCCTATCCACCTGTCAGGAAACTGGTTATTAATGGCCTGACGAACATTTCTACTAAAATGTGGTGGTGCACCATTAAGTTGTAACTACATGTTTTTGGTAACATAATCAGGAATATGCTCCATCATTTGTGGAAACGCATTTTGCATAAAATCCAAGAATACTGCTCCATTCACAATTTCCTCAAAAAAGTGAGGACTCATAACATAATCATGTACAATTCCTCCCCAAACATTTCAACTCCAGTTGTGCCGGTAATGATTTTTCTGTGCAACATGAGGGTTTTCCCCGACAATAATGGAAATTGTGCTTATTCACAAATCCATTGCGATGAAACTTTGAATCATCCGTGAACAACAGAAATTTGAAAAACTCCCCATTTTCTCCAATTTGGTTTTGAGCCCACTGGCAAACATTTTATCTACGATTTAAATACGCATCCAAAAGTTCTTGTTGCAGCTGTACTTGATAGGGGTGAAACTTATTTTTACGGACACATAAGGAAACACTAGATTTACTGACTTCTAAATACCTACTTAACTCCCGAACACATGCCGTAGGATATTCGATTACCGCTAAAGTTATAGCCAGCTTATTTTCTTTACTTAACACATTTCGTCGTCCCGCCTTCTTCTCATATGCAACACTTCCAGTACATTCAAAACGTTGTTTCAAATTTTCTAGAGACCTCAGATCAAGGTACCTTCTATCGGAATATTTTATACCATATACTCTTGATGCCATAAACACTTTACAGAAATGTCATAAAGTGAAAAACAAATGCAAAACAAAAGACCAAAGCCATATTAGATTTTAATGCTAAAGTAAAGAACACCTGAATTTACAGTGGATGATATTAAAATGTGGGAAATTTTATGCTTTATTCATCGATGTAAAGAAATTACAAGCATTTCATTTAAAGAAATTGAGAAAAATAATAAGTCAAATATTGAGAAATATAAACACATATTTTGGACATCCGGTGCAATAATAAATTTATTTCAAAACGTTTTTTAGTAAATACGTCATTATCAAATAATATGCTACAATTTTAGAAAAAACAATTAATAAATCGCGGAGATATCAAGAATCAAAAAAAGTTTGCAAATTGCCAAAAAAGACAGGAAAAAAATTATAACTTGGCAACGCTGCATCCGATGGGCAAAATATTTTTGGGTGGATCCTTGGAGGATTACCTGGCGCAAAGAAATCGGAGTGTTCAATTTAAAAAAATTCATACTCTCTTGTGTAATTCGTTTCTGTCACACCTTGTATAATTGAAAACAATTTTACGTTGTAGTAGAGATGAAACATTGAAAGTTTTGTTCAGAAAGTTTTTTTATAAAGTTAGCCGTTTTCGCACAGTGTTCCGAGGGAATATTAACTGGACACCTGGTATTTAATTCGTGATACCCGCGCCTTCGCCATAACTACAAAATGAGAATTCATTGCATTTATTCGAAAATTACAACAAAAGTGCGATATAAAGAGGCACAACTTCTTTACTCTGGACATCTAAAAACTATGCAAAAGCACACAACTTGGATACAAATTGTAGGGACGTGTTCAAGTGTACTTTTAATTTTATGCGCAGTCTTTTATTTAATAACAAAGGCCCACAGAAAAAAGTGGTCTGTGCTGGGGTACTCACCATACCTATGCCTTGTATTTTGAACCGCTGAACATGAATCTGATCTTCCTTCGTTTTGCCCCAACACGTCAGGGTTTTTCTAACACCAAAAAAGTCTGTTGGATTGTAATATTGCCAGATTATTTCAAGCAGTGGGATTTTTTTGTTGTGCTCGCAGAATATATATTATTATATATTATTGTTCAGGGGATTCAGTCGCTGTAAGCAACTAGACAAGGCGAAGACCTCGTCTTCGTATGAAAAGAAATGTCCCATACGATGTTTTGCATATTCATGTTAGGGACATATCCCTGAATAAGAATCTGGACGAAAATCTGGTCCTAATTTGTTTAAATTAATTTTTTTAAACAAATTGCAAAAATCGCTTTTTTGACCAGAATTAATTTTCTAGGTTTTTTTGGTCATTCTAAACAAAAAAGGCCCCTTGTCCTTTTTTCGTAAAGCTGACCGTTTCCGACTTTTAATGTTTGAAAAACGTAAAAGCGGCCATTTTCAAAGTTGAAATATAATATTAATAAATGATTTTTTTAAGTTCGCCAAGATTGTATAATCTTTGAACATCCATTAACAATATAACTTGAAAAGTAAGTGCAATTTTTTTCATTCTTAAGCTTTTTTTTATTGACAAATTATGCATATTTACAATCTACTTCTATATATTTAAGTATTAAGTAAATTCGATGGGTGAGTCTGGTTTGAAAGGGAAACTGCCATCGTAGTTTCTCCTCGTTAATTATTCTTATGGTTGCAGTAGGTTTCGGGGCCATGTCTTTCGCAGTCTCCGGTTGTCTGGGCCGTTATTATACAGTTGTTTAATGTGTTTTTACTAGTAGTTATCCTGTTACTGTATAATACAGCAAACCTCTTGACTTCGTCCTTAATGAAGGGTATTCCGAGATCATTGTGTATTGTCTGGTTGCTGACATAACATGAAGCTCCAAATATGGCCCTGAGGGTTTTTGATTGGAACCGTTGTATGATGTTTAATTTCGTTGGCTTGGCACATCCCCACAATTGGAGTTCATATGTTCATATAGGTTTTAACATCACTTTGTATACTAGGATTTTGTTTGATAGTGAGAGTTTAGATATTTTGCCGATAAGCCAGTACATATTTGGCGATATTTGATATCTAGTTGTCTTCGCTTAGCCTGAATGTGCGAGTTCCAAGTGTGGCGTCGGTCGAAGTGCAGGCCAAGGTATTTGGTTTCTGTTTTGACTGGTATGGGCTCGTTATTCATTATTACCGGGGAACAGATATTGTGCCGGATAGTGAATGTGATTTGTACGGAGAGATTGATTTACCTTAGTTTTCCATTTATTGTACCAACTACAAAGTAAATCGAGATGGTGTTGAAGGTTTTCTGAAGCCGTTGCTGGATTATCGCTTATGGACAAAAGTGCTACATCATCAGCGAAAGATTTAATTGTGGTGTTGGCCGTTTCAGGCATGTCTACTGTGTAGATTAGGAATAGCAGTGGTCCAAGAACGCTACCTTGGGGGATAGATTTTATAGGGTAGAAATTAGATTGGCAGCTATTATGTCTCACAGAAAAGTTTCTATCGGGTACGTAGGATTTAATTAGGAGGTAGTAATTGGAAGATAAGACTTTTTTGAGTTTAAAGAGAAGACCTCGATGCCAAACTTTCTCAAAAACCTGTGATATATCGAGGAACACTGCATTATAGAATTTCTTTTCTTCTAGACTTTTAGCGATATCATTTACTATTTTATGTACTTGATTTGTTGTGGAGTGTAGTTCACGAAAACCAAATTAGTGACTTGGGAGAAGCAATTGTACGTCATGATCTTCATAAATTCGTTTTTAGCAACAATCGTTCAAGTACTTTGCTGATTGCAGGTAGTAGGCTGACAGGGCGATAGGAACTGGCTTCATGTAGAGGTTTACTGGGTTTGTGGATCATAATAATGTCCGCATATTAACATTTTTTATTGTTAAGTAGACGTTTTTAGCCGGATGCGAGCTCATTCAATTGTTTACAAGTCGAAAACAGTCAACTTTACGAAAACATGATAGGAAACCTTTGTTGTTTAAAATGACCAAGGAAATCTGAAAACATTCATTCGGGTCAAAACAAGCGATTTTTGTAATATGTTTCAAAAGAATCAGTTTAAACAAATTACAAAAATGGAATTTTAGGTTTTCTTGGTTATTTTAGAAAAAAAAGTCTCCTGTCTTTTTCGTAAAGGTGACCGTTTACGAATTACAAACAATTGAAAGAGCGCGCGCCCGGCTAAAAACGTCTATTTAATAATTAGAAATTTAAGCTTCACAATGAAAAAATCTGCACTTACTCTTCAGGATTTTGTTACTGGATGTATAAGAATTTTGTAGAGCTCAAAAAATTCATTTTTTAACATTGTATTTCAGCCTTGAAAATGGCCGTTTTTGCATTTTTCCTAACATTAAATTGTTTAAAAGTCGGAAACGATCAACTTTACAAAAAAATGGCAAGAGACCTTTTTTGTTCAGAATGATCAGAAAACCTAAAAAAAAATCGGGGAAAAAAAAGATTTTTGCAATTAGTTAAAAAAAATAAGTTTAAACAAATTGGGACCAGATTTTTATCCGGAAAACTTTTGATCTTTATTCAGGGGTATGTCCCGAACGTGAATATGCAAAAAAATCGTATGGGATATTTTTTTCATATGAAGGCGAGGTTTTCGCCTTTTCTCTAAACTGAAACTTTTAATCACTTTTAATCAGATTAAGTCTTACTTTTTTGACAAACGTATCCGTTCATGCAATTAAGATTGAAACTTTCTCTAAATTTAAAAAATACTTTTTTTTATAAAACTAATGAATGGTCAAGTCTGAAATTTTCACAAAATTTGTATTTTATATGTAGGTAGGACTAAAATGTTTCCAAAATTTCGTTGAAACAAAAATGCGGGGCAGCTAGATCATACTTATCCTGCTACTCCCCTTACAAAAAAGTGTATTTTCTCCACCAGGAAGGCACGAATAACTTCAGTATCGGAGGAACGTATGTTAATATCTTCCAATTTTGTTGAAATTTGCAAAACATTTTTTTTGGATTTCGAAAAATTCTGAGTGCGAGGCAATTATAAATCGCAACCCTTTTCCACTGGTGTACATTTGAGTTACTGTGATATCCATATTTTGATAGTTTTCACGGATTCGAAGCATTTTGAGTAAAAAGGAGGAACGTATAATATTTTTTAAACTTTAGTATTTCTTTTATATTTGCTCGCGAGCTTAAATATATTTCTTGTATCTTAATCATATCATTTTATTCCATTTAATGGTATTTTATTCGCCTCAAACTTAAATTGTCTTAATAATCATATTTCATTGGACCATTAGTCGTTATTTTAATAAAAAATTATACTATGTAGTTTTCTATTAGGATGCGTAACATCCGCACTAGATTGACAAGGACTACTTTTCACATTAATTTCTATGAACATTGACACAGAAAAGCCTGCCATTATGATAGTAGAAAAAGTGGTTATTGTAGTAACAATTATATCACAACTACTGTAACAAAATTGTGCCAAATATTTACAGAATATAAACACTAAAGGTGTATCTAGATTCTATGACGCCTGCCTGATATCGAAATATCCAAGGGACTAATATATGGACGCTAACAATGTCTATTTAAATTGTCTAAACGAGCCATGTTATTGTCACAAAGAGATAAGAAATATTCAACAGGTTAGATGTAAGAACAGATTATACATAATTATAAATATTTTATAGAATTTTAATAGATTTAACAGTAACATTTTTACTTATCACATATATGGAAGTAAACACTTGGTGTATATTTGGGGATTGTTTATACTTACATGGAGACACTAGCAGTTAAGAGCAAAGATTCTATAAAACATTTCCTCACATCTACAAATTAATAGATAAGAAGTCGTTCATAACATTTTATATAAATTTAATAAACAAGCATTGGTTTTATAAATTTACGTTAATACCGGGTGAGTCACGAATTGCGTTCGCCCCGATAATTCCTAAAATATTTGGAATAGAAAATTTAAATTTGGAGGCCTTATTACACGACTAAAATGCCATCTTTTCAATAAAAAATCAAGTTTGGTGCACATCCGGTTTGATCGGAAATGCCCACAACTTTCGATTTTTAAATGGAACACCCTATATATTTTTACACTTTTGGAATCTAGAGGAAATTCTGAATGCAATACATTCATTTTGGTCACTTTTTGATAAACGTTAAAAATTTTATTAAAAAAATCTATTTCTGAATCCAGACTGTTTGTGTGCTACGTTACTATAAAAATAAAAAGAGCAATATGATTGCATTACTTAATTCTCTAGAGGCGTTTAAAATTTTTAAATGTGATTTTTACCCACTAACTCGGTTTTTTTAAATGGGAATTTAATCGTTCACCAACATTTTTAAATAACTCATTTTCATACGAATCTAATGATACCAAAATTTCGAAAATCCGCTCAGAAATATTTGAGATTTCAACCAAAATACGATGCAACCAAGCTTTTAGAAACATGCTGCTAATAGATAATAGCCCACTAGGCTTTGGAAACTAAAATGGCACATTTCTGTGTAAATCTGGTAACCTAATAACATTGGAAAAATCATAGTAGCCATTGAATGTAATAAAACAATATCAGCTGTCAGACAGATACAAAATAAAGCGTTGCGGAAATCTCTTTGAGTAAAAATTAAAGAAAATGAATAATTTTAGTAGAAATGAAAAGGTCGATATGTTACTGATATATGGAGAGCATCTCAAAAATTCAACTGCAGCTGCAGAACTGTATCAGCAACGATATCCCAACAGACGTCATCCAAGCAGACACTTGTTGGCCAGAGTGGAACAAGAATTAAGAAACGAACCCAATCAACAAGATGACCATCAAACATTTATTGTAAGTGAGGACAAAGAAATTGATGTATTAGGATTTGTGATGGTACACCCAACAATATCAACAAGGGAATTGTCAATGGAATGCGACATTAGTCAGTCTTCGGTTTGCAGAATTTTAAAGAAACATAAGTTTCGGTCTTATAAATACCAAATACACCAACATCGTTATGGAGATGATAACGCCAGGAGGCCAGTATATTGCAACTGGTTCTTAAATGCAGTACAACAAAACCCAGGTTTTCCTTTTCATATTTTATATTCAGATGAAAGTAGATTTACGAACCAAGGTATGTTTAACAGAAATAATACTAGGTACTGGGCTCAAGAAAATACGAGGTTGTTAGGGCGGGGGAATATTCAGGAAAGATTTGGGTTTAACTGTTGGCTTGGAGTACTTGGAGATCGAATAATTGGACCCATATTTTTTGATGGAAGACTTACTGGCGAACGATATTTATTCTTTTTACAAAACCAGACGGCAGAATTTCTTGACTTACTTCCTCTTGCCTATTTACAAAATCTGTTTTTCCAACAAGATGGTGCTCCCCCACATAATTCCAGAAGAGTGATGGAGTATTTAAACAACTTGCATGGTGAATGCCTTATCGCAAATCAAGGTCATATCGGGTGGCCTCCTAGGTCACCTGACTTAACAGCCCTCGACTATTATGTATGGGGCACTCTCAAAAATAAAGGTTATAAAACTTCTTCAAATACCCGTGAAGAGCTGCAAAACAAAGTTGTACGGGCTCTTAATGAAATAACGCCGGCTGAATTGCGTAGAGCCATTCAAGCAACTGTACGCAGAGCCGAATTGTGTATAGAAAAAAATGGTGGACATTTTGAACAATATCTATACATGTCAATTTATGGTTTATTTATATTAATTATTTTAAAGATACCTACTGTTACCTATATAGTTTAAGTTTAATTGTTCAAACGGAATTGATTTTTATTTATTTATAGGCCCGATATTTATGTTCATTTAAATAAAACTCTGAAAACCGAACTGATGTCGCATTCTATTGCAAATGTCCTTGTGGATGTAATTGTGTTTACCTCCACATACCTATGCTAAACTTAATTGTAACGTTCTTTGCGCTCACAATTATTAAATGTTTGATAGCTCAAGATTGCCTGTAACTACACGAGTCTGTCTGATAGCTGATATTGATTTATTGCATTCAATGGCTACTATGATTTTTCCAATGTTATTAGGTTACCAGATTTACACAGAAATGTGCCATTTTAGTTTCCAAAGCCCACTAATCTATTATCTATTAGCCGCATGTTTCTAAAAGCTTGGTTGCATCGTATTTTGGCTGAAATCTCAAATATTTCTGAGCGGATTTTCAAAATTTTGGTATCATTAGATTCGTATGAAAATGAGGTATTTAAAAATGTTGGTGAACGATGAAATTCCCATTAAAAAAAAACGAGTTAGTGGGTAAAAATCTCATTTAAAAATTTTAAACGCCTCTAGAGAATTAAGTAATGCAATCATATTGCTCTTTTTATTTTTATAGTAACGTAGCACACAAACTAAAATATATTTTGGGCACCACAGCACTCTGGATTCAGAAATATATCTTTTAATAAAATTTTTAATGTTTATCAAAAAGTGACCAAAATGGATGTATTGTATTCAAAATTTCCTCTAGATTCCAAAAATATAAAAATATATAGGGTGTTCTATTTAAAAATCGAAAGTTGTGGGCATTTCCGGTCAAACCGGATGTGCACCAAACTTCATTCTTTATTGAAAAGATGGCATTTTAGTCGTGTAATAAGGCCTCCAAATTTCAATTTTCTATTCCAAATATTTTAGGAAATATCGGGGCGAGTGCAATTCGTGACTCACCCGGTATAAGTACCTAAACCAGATTGAGGCTAAATATTTGTAATTCATTTTTACATGGAGATAGCTTTATTGCTTGGCTTTTGCCCACGTTGACTGTTACTGGGGTGCAGACATCTGAAACTTTGCCGAATTTTCAGCGTTTAGAAAATGGACTATTCATATACACTTTTCAACTTGGATAATGAAATATTTCACTAGTGCTATAAAATGTCTGAAACTACATTGAAAATATGTAGAATTTAGCCTAATTTGGTAAATCATCACACTTCTAATTTTCAAAAAGCAACAAAATGACAATTTTTGCAACGATGGTCCATTTTTACTACCATATTTCTTAATTTTTTTGAATTTATAATGAGATCATACACTAGTTAAGAGCGCCATGTTTAATTGATTTTAACCAGACTATACGTTTAAATTAACTCAAAATCTATCTTGTTCGATAGGGAATTAATAGTTCATTTATTTTACACTTTAAAGCCATTTTATTCGCACAACACAATTTTTTGACCCATCTTTTTTAGAGCTCTGTGGGAACCTTTAGAGTTTCGGTGTGTCCGTCAATTCGTCATCATTCTCTCATCTTTATCCCTATAAAATTTGTTATACAGATGTAAATTGAGGACCCAATAATAGAAATGAAATTAAAAAAATTGTATCTAATTTCTAAACTGTCGATGCAGGAAATTGAGAAAAATAAAATTAATGTAACTACATCCGCTTTCTACGGAGGTGTAGATGGGCCACTATTATTTTTATTGAAATTCTCACTTTGAATTCTGGGTCTATAACTTAAAGAAATATCTTCTGAGCTATTTGAAAAAAAATTAAAAATATTTCTGTTCCTTTAAAGCCCTTATTTGAGGATTTGTTTAATCTCGAGCTGATCATCCCGTGTAATTAAATTTTTAGTTCTAGCTTTTCACCACGAATCAGAAATGTAAATTTCGATCTTCAATCCTCCATAACTTCTAAAGTTTCTATTTAATCAGACGGTTTCAGAATGGAAACAATGTTGGTAGGCAACTATGCTTTCTCACATTTATATTGATTGAATGATATTGGTAGTGCAAAATCGGAATTTTAATAAACATAATAGGTTAGCCATTCGATACATTCGCAAATTTCAACTTTGTAATGAGATGTTTTCACCCAGTAGTAGTTATTATCAAAATAATCACAAGATATTCTGTTAAAGTCGGATATCTCCAAAATCGTAATCCATATGTAACACTTCGACCCAGAAATGGAAATTTTTCCAAAGTGGTGTCCCAACATGATGAACTTTATGCACCTGTAGATTCCACGTAAGAAACACTTGGGTTAATTTATTCGTAATCAGTCCTACCTTATCTTTCTTAATTTTCAGTGGCCAACGCGGTCATTTGCCATTTATTTCGTTCTCATGTGGCATATGGTCTGCTTAATCACTCTGCAGTATTCACGGTATGTTATGTTTGCAAAATATACTTCAACTGAAGTTTGAAATAGTATATAATTACTTACTGAATATGATTTTATAGAATCTTTCAATTAAATATTTGGTACATACTAGGTTACATGGTTTAATTAACATTCTCTTGTTTTCTAGGTCATAAGCGATTGTCATTTAGTTTGGAAACATAATAAATTGATTAATTATGGGGTAGGTATCTTATTTCAAGTTCGAATTCATTCATACTAATCTAAAAATCTGAACGATAGATAAGTCGTCGTCTTTAAATGGATTATCCTAAAATATCAGCAATTTCCTTGCATTGTTTTAAAACTGTCAACTGGTGATGGCCCCTATATAGATTATTTTTGCTCTCGATATAGTAAGTGATAATCATATACAAGATGAGTCACTAATTTTAGGACGCAGAGAGATTGAAGTTTTTATTTTTTATCAATTATCCAAGACGTCACATTTATACAATAAACGAAAAATATCTATTATTTTATCTGTTTCTAGGTTTTCTTTTGTTTCAGTCGTTTGAAATTATGATATATTCAATAAAATAAAATAAAACGTCTTAAATCTCTAGAATCAGTCGCTTTTGAGATATTTAAGGATTACAAATTAATGAAATATTACTATTCTCATTATTTGCATCAAGTAAAGATCTTATTATTGTGTTAGTGATTGAATTCTAACAATTTTTCAATCGTCCGTCCCGCTGGTTATCTGTCCATCTGTCTGCCTGTCCGTCTGTCTATCGGCCCATTTATTTTTTTTTGTAAGCATAATAACTTAAAAACAGAATGTTCGATTGTGTTGAAACTTGGTTAATGCATTAGCGTTATCTATATCAGGAACCCTATGTTTTTGAAAAGAAATCGATTGGTAAATGAAAATGTTATGAGCCACCTCATTTTGAGGAGGGGGTTACAACCTTCTATGTGACACCAAGACTGAAATAGTTCCCACAAATGCCACCCCAAATTATATTGCCACTGGTTTCGTCAACATAGCCGACATCATCAGGAGATAATGACATTTAAAGTAAAGAATGAATAATGTTTCGTATAGTATAATATCCAGTTGCATTATTAATGTAAAGTAAACAACTCGTGTGCGGTGAAAGAGAATTCTTACACAGTGGGAAAAAATGTAAGATGTAAGATATAAAGGAATGCTAGTTGCATTATTAATGTAAAGTAAACAACTCGAGTGCGGTGAAAGAGAATTCTTACACAATGGGAAAAAATGTAAGATGTAAGATATAAAGGAATGTTAATGAGAAAGAAACGATTAGCGAATAAATGACGGCTACGTGAACTGGAAAAAAATCTACGGAATGTTTATGGCAGTCGCAGCAGTGTAAATTTGCTATAACTGTTTTTTACAGTTCTTTATGATCTGAATTTCGCGCGCGAGCGAAGCCTGTTTTCACTTAGGATTAGGGCGGAAGTCCGTCTTTACACATTTTACTTCCACATCCAGGTAGTGGATTGGAAGTATAGTAATCGCAAAATCCCCCCACCCCCTCCAATTCATTATTAAAGGGGTTGATAAAATGAAATTGAGATATTCACTTGAAATTTGGTACACGTATATATAATAATGATATCAGGAACTAGATCATATTTTGGGATTATTCTGATGAAGGGTTGGGGGCTAAATAGGGGTAAATAGGGAAAAATAAGTAAAGCAAGCTGGTAAGAGTACAGATACTTGAAATTCGGTATATGTACTAGAAGCCAAGGCTTCAGATTTTTTAATAATATTTTTCAAGCCCCCACCACCCCTACTCCATTATTGAAGGGGTTGGTAAAATAAAATTGAGATGTTCACTTGAAATTTGATACACGTATGTATTATAATGTCATCTGGAATTAGATTATATTTTGAGATGTTTCCGTTGAAGGGTTGGGGGTTAAATAGGGGTAAATAGGGGAAAATAAGTAAAGCAAGTTGGTAGGAGTACAGTAACTTGAAATTCGGTGCATGTACTAGGAGCCAAAGCCTCAGATTTTTTAATAAGGTTTTTCAACCCCCGCCCACCCCTACTCAATTATTAAAGGGGTTAATTAAATAAAATTGAAATAATCATTTGAAATTTGATACACGTATGTATTATAACGACATCTGGAACTAGATTATATTTTGAGTTGAAGGGTTGGGGGTTAAATAGGGGTAAATGGGGCAAAATAAGTAAAGCACGCTGGTAAGAGTACAGAAACTTGAAATTCGTTGTATGTACTAGAAGCCAAGATATAAAATTATTTATAATATTTTTCAACCCCCCACGACCCCTACGCCATTATTAAAGGGGTTGATAAAGTAAAATTGAGATATTCACTTGAAATTTGGTAGACGTATATATTATAACGACATCTGGTACTAGATTATATTTTGAGATGATTCCGTTGAAGTGTTGGGGGCTAAATATGAGTATATAGGGGAAAATATGTAAATCAAGCTGGTAAGAGTACAGAAATTTGGGATTTGATGTATATACTAGAAACCAAGGCCTCAGATTTCTTTCTAATATTTTTCAAACCCATCTCCGCTCCATTATTAATGGGATTGATAACATAGAATTGAGATATTCACTTGAAAGTTAGGACAATTATTATGTATTGTAATGACATCAGATTAAGATGATTCCATTGATGGGGTGGGAGGTGGCAGGTTGTGAATAGGGGAAAATAATTATGGTAAACTAGAAACGTCATTTTTATCGTATATAGAGGAAACCAACGCCTCAAACTTTTCTATAACATCTGCCCCAAATATTATTAAAATTCTATGACCAATAATTTCCACGTACTAGAGTGCAAATCTAGTCAAGATGTTTCCTTTAAAGTGACTTGAATGAAAAATCTGGATGTGGAAGTAGTGATTCCTTGGGCAGCCGTTTTTACTAAACAATCCCAATGGTCGATCAAAAACAAGAAGATCGGAAAAAACTTCAGCTTTGTAGCTTTGGTTGCGTCAAAGACCCGTCAAAATCCTTCTATTAAAACTTAAGGGATTGTCTATCTTAAATCCACCAGTTTCCATCAAACCCCGTGTTAAAACTTTATCAGTCGCTTCACATTTTTACTTCCCTCGCATACCGAAGGGAAGTATTGTATTCGAGAAAAAATCACCCTCCGAGATTTTTTCGGATTCTGACGTTTCAGAACACGTAGATTACGAAAATATAGGTTTTTCAATTCCGTCAGTCAGTCTGTCTGTCTGTCTGTCTGTCTGTTGGTGCATTTACTAAAAAACTGCTTGACGGAGAGCAGTCAAATTTGGTAGGTAAATGACGCTACTGTCAGCGAAGAAATGGTAGAAATTTCACTGGAAAATATACAGGGTGGACCGTCTAAACGGAATAAATTGTGAAAAAAATTTTTTTTTTGCTCAAATTTAAAATTTCCACGTTTTATGACGTGCTAAACCTATTTCAGGAAAAAAATTTTTTCGAAAATTTTTTTCACCAATATTTTTGAAAAATTTTTTACCACTAAGATGAAATAATTTTTTTTTCTTTCTTCAAATTTAAAATTTCCACGTTTTATGACGTGCTAAACCTATTTCAGGAAAAAAAATTTTTCGAAAATTTTTTTCACCAACATTTTTGAAAAAATTTTTACCAAGATGAAAAAATTTTTTTTTGCTCAAATTTAAAATATCTACGTTTCATGACACGCTTAACCTATTTCAGAAAAAAAAATTGAAAATTTTTTTCGCCAATATTTTTGAAACATTTTTTACCACTAAGATGAAATAATTTTTTTTTCTTTCTTCAAATTTAAAATTTCCACGTTTCATGGCATTCTAAACCTGATTTAAAAAAAAAATTGAAATTTTTTTTTACCATTTTTAAAAATTTGTTTACCACTGAAATAGATGGATTTTTTTTTATTTCTTCGAATTTCAAATTTCCACGTTTCATAGCATTTTAAATCTATTTAAAAGAAAAATTAGAAATTTTTTTTACTATTTTTAAAATATTTTACCACTAAGATAGAATTTTTTTTTCTTTGTTCAGATTTTAACTATCCACGTTTCCATGGCATTCTAAAACTATTCAAACAAATTTAAAAATGTTTTTGAAACATTTTTAAAAAAATTTGAAAACATTTTTATTCCATTTATGTATCACTACTATAGAACAGACGAAAAAATTTTTTTTGCTCAAATTTAAAATATCCACGTTTCATGATATTCCACCAAGTTCGGAAAAAAAAATTTGCAACATTTTGTTACCAGTTTGGAAAAAAATTTAACACTAGAATGCTCAAATTTAAAAGTTTCACGTTTCATGACATTCTAAACCTAGGCATTTCAGAAAAAAAAAAGTTGAAAATTTTTTTCACCAACATTTTTCAAAAAGTTTTTACCACTAAAATAGATCGAATTTTATTTTATTTGCTCAAATTTAAAATTTTTACGTTTGACGTTTTAAACCTGTTTTAGAAGAAAAAATTTTGAAAATTGTTTTACCATCTTTTGAAAAATTAAAAAAAAAATGAAATTTTTTAACCACCACTATACTTCCACTCCATTACGTGAATGTTGGATTGAAAATGTGACACATCGCAATAATATCTGGCATATGCACCTATTATACTTTTATTGAAAAATGTACAGGGTGGTCATCCCAAGAAATAATTCAGTCATGGTGGACATTTGTAAAGGTATTTGCGCAAGCCTGCCATATGTGGCACCTGCTATTTAGTATTGAACTTTTGCTGTTGGATGAGCAATCTGTATATATTTTTGACCAAAACTTATCAAGTTTTTTTTGTAATAATAGCAATAACTATATTCCGATTATTATTCTCAATGTCATTTCGTAATTATTAATTTTTTAGAGTGACTGCCACGCACAAATAACGAGGGAAGTTCTGTGTAAATACCTTTAGCGATTTTTCACCCTCACGGCCGCTTGGACAGCGAATGTGACTAAAATTTTAACACCACTTTCTCGAGGGTTCCAGGTTTACTTCCTTATTTATTAGAAGTAATCTCCGCTGTTAAATAATTTGGGTTAGAATAACCCTAAACCACAATGTTCTACTATTTTCTTCTTAGGGACGGTAAAGGACTATTTTGTTTGTTGTATAGACATTGTTATTCGAAGATCTTGGTACGAAACACTTCTTAACCATTTGGTTTCACCTGGTGAACAATATTCAGATTTTTCTCCGTGAATTAAAGCTATAAATATTTGTTTAAAAATGGCAATGTTAGTTATTTCAATGAATGGCTGCAATAATGTAATAAAAAATATCTACTGAAATAGCCAAATGTTTTAATTAGTATTTAGTATAAACAAACAGAACAATTTTGAACGATAAATAATTTGATTCGTAGCAGTAGCAAATGGTACGAGCTCTGATAGTCAATTCAAATCAGCCGTCATGACATGCCTTTAAATCAAATATATTATTGTAATATGACCCACCTATATTTATTTAATTTACGACGTCGTATGTGTTCACCGCCAAAACAACAATAGAATTATTTATATTTCATTTAAAACTAGTGACCAATCTTCAAACTCTGAATAATTATAAACACCTAATATATGATGATATTTAATCATGTAACATTTTCCGCAATTATTAATAAGTTTATAATGAAAAAAGAAAGAAAAAAAAAACAGCGCTGTGTTGGGATCGAACCGTTGATCTCTTGATTTGTAAGTCGACGTGTTAGCTCACTGGACCACCGACAACTTGTGACGTAATTTTACATATGTTAGTATTATAGAGACAGTGAATTTTGTTTGTTCTCTATACAATAATTTGTATAAAAAAATGTAGGTATACAAAAAAAAAGGTGCAAGTGTGATATATCGTTGAAATCGTCATTTTAACTGCTTTCCAGTGGTTAGATTACAAATTGTAAGTAATAATAAAATAAACAAGTTGTTGTGCCAAAATGGCACTAAACGTAATCCGATCTCAACCAAAACCTTTTCAGATCTTCTAGAGCACTAAAGAAGCCCTCGTGCAAAGTTTCATCCAAATCTGTCCAGTAGTTTCACCGCTATCGTGCTAACACACATACACACATACACACACACGTACACCCGCACAGACATTTTTCAAAAACCACTTTTTTGGATTCCTGGGACCTCAAAACGTAAAGATTTGATGTTATCTCAATTTTCGATTTTGGACCAATTTTAGTAACCTCCCACAATTTTATTGTAGGGAGGTTAAAAAGGTTCAAGTGTGATATATCGTTGAAATCGGAATTTTAACTGCTTTCCAGTGGTTAGATTACAAATTGTAAGTAATAATAAAATAAACAAGTTGTTGTGCCAAAATGGCACTAAACGTAATCCGATCTCAACCAAAACCTTTTCAGATCTTCTAGAGCACTAAAGAAGCCCTCGTGCAAAGTTTCATCCAAATCCGTCCAGTAGTTTCGCCGCTATCGTGCTAACACACATACACACATACACACACACATACACACACACAGACATTTTTCAAAAACCACTTTTTTGGATTCCTGGGACCTCAAAACGTAAAGATTTGATGTTATCTCAATTTTCGATTTTGGACCAATTTTAGTAACCTCCCACAATTTTATTGTAGGGAGGTTAAAATATTATTTGTTTATAGAAGTTTCTTAAATTATCTTACTAGCACTACCATATTCATCACCAAATATTTCATTTATACCTACATATAGAAGAGAAAATTCTCCCAAATGTACTTAATTTCCCTATATAGGGATGCTATGAATAACAACGTTCCGTTTCCAATGGCAACAAGTATTTGGTAAATAAATCGTGACTAAAGGTCGACCAAACAATGGAAAATAATGGTCTTCCAAAGATTGTATCTATCGATCATGAAAAAGAAATCTTAGTTTGCATTAACCAAAATCCTGAAATTAGTACTTATCGTTTATTTGCTGATGCAGGAGTAAAACAATCATCTGTTAGCACAATATTTCATAAAGAAAAATGTCATCTTTGTCACTTCATTTTTTTGAAGAAATTATTACCGAACCTTTTTCGAGAACATTATATTTATTAATTAACAATTTTTACGCGGAGTTTTAATTGCAGAAATAATCATTTGTGTAAATCCCAGAACGCATATGTTCCGATAGAAAGATATTTCCAATGTTAAAATTTTGTGATGTGGCATACATAATTGGTAACACTTTCATAGGTACACTTAAACCACTATTTAATAGTAACCGCCCTCTTTACTCTAATGACCTTGAACAGTAATTAGACATGCTTTTAGAAGTGGTTTATGCAAAACGGAGCAACATAACATTTTACACCGCCAGTACGTCGTCTTTTGAATGAACGTTTACCACATCATTCTCTTGGCCCTGTAAGTTAATTCCTTGGTTAGCATAGTAAATGAAATTAGTGGCTTATAAAGATGATATTAATACTAGCCCTGAGTTGTGGGCCAAAATGGACAAATGCTGCATAGAAAGTTTATTAAAAAAATCATAGCAATATGTGTTAATAGAATAGAATAAATTTATTACGCGAAAATGCTATTCATCATTGTAACTCCTACAGAGAAAAATTATCAGAAATAAGTATAAATACATAATCGGAAAATACACTTGGTGATATAGGGAATAAACTTCGATATAATTGGGCTATTGAAAGCAGAATGCGTGGGGTCGACGCGGTCAAACGGTTTTGGTATGAACGAATACCAATGCTCTGCGTCGATCTACAGACAAGGCCTGGTTTACCTGCGTAGATACACGTTTACATATTTCGAACTTCAATTTCCGAATCTGTATATATCTTTCTACAACTACTTTGCCGGCTATCTGCCATGATTAATATTGGATTATAAGAAATCCAATAAGCACATTGCGTACATCACCACTGTTAAAGAAATGTTGGTATTATTCTTTCAGTTCAAAGTATCCTTATCAATAATACCAAACAAATAAAGCAAAAGTACTTAGAAATATCTTGGTAAATACTTCGGCAATAATAATAATTATTGGTTTACCTTACATTATTCTGACAGTAGCACTGTTTATACATAATGTTTGTATTGTCTTTTAATTCAATAATGTTGTCTAGAAAGATGTTTTTTTATACTTTTATTTTATTTTGTGAAATTTTTACAGTATAAGAAAGTGGCATCTGCATTTAAATAAATTAAAATGTATTTAAGTAAACGGAGGCCATTTTCAACATTTGTATATATATGGACATAATGTATACTTTGCCAATTATTTGTTAAGTTTTTTTTTCTTTATTGGTATTGTATATGTGTTTGTAATTTATGAATGTTTAGTCCATCACAAAATAATATGTTATTTCTATTAAAATTTTATTTGTAATACGATATATAACCAATTTAAAATATAGCGCAAGCCTACTTGATGCAATTAATGAAAATATGGCGTACTATTTAATTAACTTTTAATCGCTGAATATATCGAAGACGGTCGACTTTAGCGATTTAAGAGCACCTTAGGCCTGCCTTTTTCACTAAGAATCAGTGAACGCATAATTGAAAATAAAAGTAGCTTTTAAAATAAAATGATGAAATACATTTGTTTCATTTAATGTGTTAAACGTGATGCTGTGTACGTGTAAAGCTGAAAAGCTGAGGCCACAACTATTGCGAAATTGTCGCACATGGGGTAGATAGTATAATTATAATAATTTGTAACAAAAGGAGAAAGTCATTAGCTTTAACTTGAATTACCGTCATTTATCGGAATAGCTGATATTTCTTTTCGTTCGCTAACAAAGTTATCAATAGTAGTTATCGTTTCATAGTCCCCATCACCACTCGCTTCAACTGTAATAAACACGTGTCTGAAAACCGTTTTGTAAAAACGCTTTGTTAATTTATTAAAATTATCTTGAAAGAAAATACCTCCCTCGATTTTATAATAAATTAGTCTCTTTTTATATCCCGTATAAATTTTCTCTTTGCAGTGAACATTTTATAAGCTAATGTGTACCAAGTTTTTCATTTAAGTAGTAGAAGTACATCAGCGCTATTAATGTGGCAGTTCAATTATTTTCTGAGCGAATGCCACATCGCCACAGGTTTCCTTAGGGCAGTCAACATTTGGTTCCAGTGACTTAGCGAACGTCCACTTGCTTGGGCTCCCACTATCACGTGACCAATTGGGTAAGCTTTAGAATTTTCATTGGTCGACGATTCAGCTACAGTTAAGCGTAATTGGATTGTCTGGAAAAGAAAAGAGAAATAAGTAAATGCGTTAGGTTTTATTGTCCGTACAGTCACCATATAAAAAAAGGACTTGGAAAAAGGAGAGAACTTGTAGAAATATTTAAGAACCATATTTGTTCTTAAACAATTATTGCTTTTGGGAAAGAAAGACCCTATACGTCGAACCCTGTATATAAAAATTTAGACAATTGCGCCGAAAGCTAATTTTCCACGAGGAACAGGGTCTTTTGAACTCAAAATTTATACGATATAGTAGTACTCTTTTTGCTCTATTATACTTCTCTAAATAATTGATCTGAGCTCCTGCAACGCATTGTATAGGATTCAGAAAGCCAAATTATACTGATATTAGTCTGTGTTTCAGAATGAATATTTGTATATTACCTTGTTGTTAAATAAACCATCCACTAAAACATAAATAAATGTCATGAGTCTATTAGAGATATATAATATTGTATAAATTATAATTGGACGTGAGGCTGTGACATCATTTTGAAGATACAACTCAATATTAATGAAAATCTACATAAAATATTATCATACATAGTCGAAAATAATGATAAAGAGAATATAAAACGGACTGACCTAAATGACAGACCTAATTTCCCGTCGACGATCAAAGCTATTGGGATCAAGGGATCAATAGCCATGTCACGAAAAGGGATAAAACTGTCTTTCTCGAGGATATATTCTCATGAGATTCAATTTTGCACGAAAAGTTCCGTCGACACTAATTATACCTGTTGATTGTTTGATGTCAATATAAGGTTTCTTGTATCGTACTGTACGGAATATTCTTAAAATCAATAAGACCGCTGGCCTCTAAGGTATTCCAGCTATTGTACGATGCCCTAGAACTGACTTCAGTGTTTTATCCACTTTATAATCTTTCAAACAAATAAGATGCAGTCACATTTGGCTATTCATGGAGAAACTATAACTAATAAATATAGTAAAATACTAGCAAATAACTGTAATGCATCACATGATTATAAAAACAAACCTGTAATATTTGAATGTAGTTATGATTAAAATGATTAAAAGCCCACTTCTCGTAATAGAAAATATGAAATCGACCTTAAGAAAATTAAATTAACCTTTCTTCATTTTTCTTTGGAAAATTTTATTTAACAAAGTCTTTTAAATACTGAAGAAAGTCGAATATAGAATCTAATTTCTAAATAAGGAACAATTCCTTCCAATAAAAAATAACATTTCATTCACTAAAAAAGTGGTTATTCAACTAAGTTGTGAATGATTCAATATGAAGATCTACTAATGCATATAATTTTTAATCTGTTTCTAAGTTCCACAGATGAGATTTAGTCAGAAACAGATTTTATGTATTCAAATCTAAATTTATATACATACCTCAAGGTGGAGATGATTCTCGTTCTTTGGACTTTTGCTTAACAATGGTTGATAAAATTTTAGCAGGCAGATTATTTCATCGAAACATTTTCTTCACTAACAAAGGAACTTTTACGACTAATGGGTTAGTTTTTTCTCAAACATGTAGGACTCAGGAAAATCCTAATTTTTGAATTACCACTAACAGACAACAGTTAAAAAAATACACCACATGACACAATGAATACACAACTTGTCTGTGGGACTACCTATTTCATAGATAGATGCCAAGAAATTTCGCAAGGTGGCGGTTATTTGCATAATTGGGTTTTTAATGTAAAGCTATCCCTTAAACATTGCGAACTTTTTCGTTTCTTAAAAGTTGCCTTCTGGTGATTTTAATTCCCAAGGAGCAACCCGTTATAACTTATTTATGGAGTAATTTACAAGAAAGCGAAAAAGGCAATTTAATTAATAAATACTTAATACTCACCGATAAGGTATGGGCAGGTACACTAAACATCATAGCTTCATTAAAAATAGGACTCCTTTCACCTTTTTTCGTAGAAGTTTTTTTCTTGTTAATTTTTTTGTTTTGTTGCATTAGATAAACCTAAAAAGTAAGATTGTTAGTGCCATATGGTGTTTTGAATTGTTATATTATGCATACTTTTACGAAGGCCTCTTCAGGAGTGTCGTTTCTAAATTTTAAATTTCTAGCCTTAACTACAACTACAGTCAATCTTTCAGCAGTGGGTAAGTAACTTAAAGAAAACATTAATTCCCCAAATTCCGTTCCTCTCTGAAAATCAGAAAACAGAAATTATTTTTGTTTTGTGGAGCCAGTATTAATAAAATCTCAAAAAGAAATATGGATATAAACAGATAATTTATATCTACACGTGGATATAGCCAAATTATCTTTTTTTTTAAATCTTTTTCACATTATTTATCAAAGTTAAATTTACATCAAAGGTTAAAAAAAATGTTCTCGCTTGTAATAAAAATTGTCTTCAAGGATCGCACAACCCTTAAAAGCGACCATGGGGTGTAAAATTTGTACTATTTTCTTACTAACAAAAAATGCTCTCACATTCTCAAATTTTGAAAAATCTGCAGGAGATATATACCTAACGATCATACCTGTCCTATACTTCTAGTTCTCACAAATCAGGTAATTTTATATCATAATGTTATTTAAACAACTAGTTATGAAGACAAAGTTTATAGTTTGCAGAATACAGCACGATTTCAGATAAGGGCCTTTTTCGACCCTCGTAATCATGTAAAAAAATGTTCCAGTCTTACGATTTGATTTACTTTTCACGTAACTGCAGATATATACTTTAATGTGACATAGTATTTAATATACATTATACATTTAAATACAGTGTCGAACTGGGGCGCCGGGCATCCGAGCAAATGCTCGGTAGGCCCCTCTAAAGACCCAAAATATAGCCCCCTATAGACTCAAAACGTGACCCCTGTGACATTTGAACATTCACAAATCTCTATCTCAAAGCGTCCACTAAATTACTTTAATTTCGGAATTGGAAAATGGTGAAAAACTGGAAAATAGATTGTTTACGTTTAGTAGTAATTTCGGCCTGCTTGAAGGCTTAGGAGAGAGGAGCTGGGAGTAATCGTAAGTCAAAAAATTTCGTTTGCATCTTCATTTCATATCAACAATTAGAGCGAAGAATCGGTTTTCTTAAAGTACTGGAAATACCATCCATCGTAGAGTAAAGTGAAGAATGGGTGATTTGTGAGCAAGTAGAATCAATGCAAACAAACTTGAAATATAATAATTTTTCAGTTATTAACAGACCCCGGCTCAGAGGTAGTTATGACGTAAAAGCCAGAGTCGGCTTTGCTCAATATGTACTATATAAACATTTTCATGCGCAATGATACAATATTTTACCTTATGATTACATCTAGTGAACTTCGTAATATTTAAAGGTAAATGGCTCCGAAACGGTTATAAGCCATACTTTGATGCACTTATTGTTGGATGCACAAACACAAACGCCTAGTAACCATACCTTATTAGAATAGTAAAAATATATTATTTGCACTTGTTCTAAATCGTCCGAAATAAAACTCTGGCGCTTGTCACTGAATATCCCACTTGTGTTGTGAAAAAGGATCGTTCAACAGTTCAACGTCTACCGATGTAATCGACGCATATTTAAAATATAGTTTAGGTAGGTATAGGTATAGTTTCTTATAGATGGCAGATTTATGTCCGGTTTTGAACAGTCCACTTCCTTGCCACAAAAATGTTGAAAAACCGGGGTTGTTTCTTAATATTGTTATGTATCCAATTTGTATTTCACTCAGCAATATCCCCTGAGACTCTAAAAATATATTGACGTACATCAAATACCTGTAATGTTTATTGCATCAATTACTGTATACTGATCTGTTTCCGGCTTACGTTGAACGTTGCATATAGCTAGAGGGATCCGTGAGAAATATCCATGTAAATATGCTGAATTTTAGTTTTTATGACGTTCAGATGAAACTTGTTTTAAAATGTTCGAATTACATGTCCACGAAAGTATTTTTTCACAGTTGGCACAGAAAAGTTCTACACCGTTAAACCGCAGTTCCAGAAAATCTTTAATCTACGAAAGCACTGTTTCATTTAATGGAAAGCGACTCGACGCCATAACAAATCAAGACACATTTACTTCTATCAAATGTACTGACAAGTGTAATGTTGACTCCATAATGCGTATGTGCATATGAAACAATCTCACATGGCATTGGTCATTGTGTAACAAATTAATAATAATTGTTGGACCTTTATTTCAAATGCTTTCTGTATGTTTAAAGTCTTCTGCAAAATATAAAACGCAATCTGCTGTTTATTTTACTATTATTATTGTTTACCGTATCCTATTTGCTGTCGTAAAAAAAAGCAGAAAGACAGTGACAAGCGTGGCGGTGACTTTGTGGTGTCGAAAATTCTCCTCATATTTTTTTAAATTATATTATGTGCACAGATAAAAATTATATTTTAAACTGAAAATTGTTTAATATAGTTGAGAAGAAACATATGGCACATGTTTACGTTTCCTTAACTGATATAAAAAGTTGAAGTGGCGTATGCCGTTTAAAGTGCCGAATTTTTTGTTTTCGATTAGACAATCCGACCGACGCGACGCGCGACGCTGCAGGTATAAATAATGTGCGGCAGAAGTCTGGTATTTTTTATCCACCAGTTTCAGTAAACATCTCTTACATCTACTTTCTCAAAATACCATATAAATAATTTCTCCAAACCAATAATACATTATTTATTTATTATTTTGAGTTTTATGCCATACTTTTTATTTCTTACCGCAAAAGTAGGTATTTTGTTTCCTATAAATAATGTATTTATGTGCTTATGTGAATCATACAAAACATTATATTTATCTGTGTGTGAAGACCGTCTCTGGCATAACTACTTTTGCGCCGAGCTCTGGTTATTAACATAACTTTTTAATTTGTTAAAATTTTATAAAATAAGTGTGTTTTATAGTGCTTTATAAGTGTGCAAAAAATGGGTGCTGTCGGTGTAATGGGTTTTTGCACAATTCTATTTGTCTATCCCACCGAGGGAAAAAATGGACAACTCTGACCTCCCGGGGAGTTCGCAATTTTCAACTGAAATTGATTCACAAAACATGTTTGTAATATTCAATAACTAACCTTTTTTGCAAAGATGGCTGTGAATTATATCAAATTTCTTAATATATCTATAACTCCTTAGAGAAAAAAAAGATCGTTTTTTTTATTATTTAAAAATAAATGTATAAATTTCTGTTAGGACATGATATGATCAGAATAAAACATATCCAATAACAAAATTACAAAAAAAGAAATACGAGATATCAATTTAAAGATGGTAACAAAAACGTAAATCTAGATTCTAATTTGCAAGAAGCGAGCTTAAAAATGAAAACATTATGCCTTTTGTTTATTAGCGAAAATCAAGCCTTCTTGTAAGGTAATATATTACCTTACAAGAAGGCTTGATTTTCGCTAATAAACAAAATGCATAATGTTTTCATTTTTAAGCTCGCTTCTTGCAAATTAGAATCTAGATTTACGTTTTTGTTACCATCTTTAAATTGATATCTCGTATTTCTTATTTTGTAATTTTGTTATTGGATATGTTTTATTCTGATCATATCATGTCCTAACAGAAATTTATACATTTATTTTTAAATAATAAAAAAAACGATCTTTTTTTTCTCTAAGGAGTTATAGATATATTAAGAAATTTGATATGTGGCCCTCAAAGCAATTTGCCCGGTAGGCCCTCTTGATCCCAGTCCGGCGCTGTTTAATTATGTTTTTTGCATTAGTAATGTAGCTTTCTTGCTTGATTTTCTGAGTTTTCTGCATTCAGAACAGAACACCATGTGTTTCTCTACACCAAGTTATGTAAAATCAAATTCCCCATTCTCTAGTATAGATAGTGTAGGGGTTAAAGTACAACTTTTCCAAATATTGCCGATTTTCTTAAATTCTCAAGAATTATTAGTAAAAATTGCCATCATCTTAGCCATAATTAGTAACAAACATTAATGTCAGTCACTTTCTTATGTCAAAAAATGTCAGCACGTTGAAATTACACCCACGAAGACTTTTTCGATTTCTTTATTATTTATGGAGAATGTGATAAAGTAATGACATATTTGCTACTCGATACCCACAAGAACAGAAACTATCCACCATACATCGTAAAACGCTTATTGGATAATTTGAGAATATCCGGCTGTCTAGGCAGGAATTCAAGGAAGGAAGCCTATTGTTGATGACGAAAACATAGGAATAGTAATTCTGGGGTATTTTCGGGTATTTCCAATTAAGTCATTAAGGCAAGCTGTTCTGGAATCGGAATTGTCCAAGAATTCAATTCACAGAATCATGTTAAAACATAAATCCATTTATCCAATTTATTTTAATAAGACATGAAGGTGACAATTATTATTTTGAGAAATATTGTATGGACAGACGATGCTAAATTTACAAATAATTGACTTTTTAATCGATACAATTCCCATTAACTGGAGTAACTCGAATCCTCATGTATTCAGGGAACGAAATATTCAAGAACATTAGCAGTTCATTGTTTACTGTGTCATGGAAAATGACATAATTTTTAAGTTAAAAAGATCTCTACTTCATCTAATATGTTTAAGGCTTCCTGCCTTGAGAGAGCCAAATATTCTAAAATTATCCAATATGCGTTTTACAGTGTATGGTGATGGTTTCTGTTCTTGTTGGTGTCGAGTAGCAAATGTGTTAGGTATGTGTTCTTAATATTACATTATCACATTCTCCATAAATAATAAACAAATCTAAAAAGTCTTCGTGGGTATAACTTGAACGTGCTGGTATCTTATGATATAAGTGAATGACTGACATTAACGATTGTTTCTAATCATGGCTAAGTTGATTTCTACTAAAAATTCTTGAATATTTAAAAATCGCCAATATTTCAAGAAGTTGTAACTAATCCCTACAATGCCTATACCAGAAAAAAGGGAATTTAATTTTACATAACGCGATGTAAACAAATACAGGGTGTTCCATTTGAACCAAAAAAGTTTTTGAGATTTGAATTTGACAAAATGAAACGTGAAAAATAAAACACTTGAAATAATACTAGGGAATTTATTTATATTGTAGAAAGTAGCTTTTCTTGTGGTATTTCTACGTGTCAAAGAACAAATGAGGTTCTCTCACACGAAGAAAGTTATAACGAATCTGGCAAACCATTGCACTTTGACAATTTTAAATCTAATGTGGAATTAGTTGATCAAGGCGCCCCCCAGGAAGTATCCTAGGCCCTCTGTTGTAAAAAATCAATCAATCTAAACTTAAATACAATTTTAAATATTTCTAACAACCACGCCTTAAAAATCAACGCTGATAAATATCTCCTAAACTGCTAGATTTAGGCATAGGGTATGCTACACGCTTCGACGAATTTTATGGTAATTTCTAAAAATGGAAAATATATAAGGTATTCCATTTAAAATAAGCAAGTTGGTATCAACTTCCGGTATAACCGAAAGTACCACATGCTTGTAATTATTTTTGTTGGATTGGCCACAGTGACTTTGGTAAATCAAAAAATTTTCAAAATTTTTTGTTACATATTTTTTCCTATATTAATCGATTCAGTTCCAGGTGAGACACCCTTATAACAAAACACTTGAACATTACACTAGAATATTATGAGTGCATTTGATTAGTGTTCAAGTGTATTGGCGTTTGTAGGACCTTCTTTATGGGCAGCATCAGACCGAAGGTTAGAATCTTCTTCAGGACCATAAATACAATGAATTTAATTATTAATTGTTACATAATTATTATATTCTTCATAATAGCGCGTATATCTGTTTAGATACTTCAAATCAATCAGTCTGAAAAAGACTGCCAATTTATAAAGAATACTAAATACATATTTTAGTAATCATCCTTACCTGGCCAGTATCTGTGAGCGTCACCCACGTAGTAACCGGTTGTCTTAGGCTGATATCGGCAAGGCGTATCTCACCTTCCCCTATTAGGGTGTGAGAGAGAAAATCAGTCGCGTACACATGAAAACAAAGCAACCTCTGCGATTGTTCCCTAGGGTTTAATGAAAAAAGGAATCGCTCTTTATAGCTCGGGCTTCCCGAGCTTCGGTACACTCTCGTCTGTATAGTGGCTTCCTTATCTGGAAGTAAGGACACTCTGACGTATGTATCCAAAAAGTCATCCCTCTTCACTACACCGCATAGGTCCTTAGCTTCCAGGACGTTGACTACTAGGTCCCAACATTCGCTGTGGAAAGAAAAGAGTTATTTATATACCTATGTATCATTATTACAAGTATTAATTTGATGTGTTCATTTTATTTCTAGTTGTGCAGATAAGGGTTCGCGTGATGGAGTTAACTTAAATATTGTTTTAAATTTTCTAATAAAGTTATTAAGCTCTTAGGCTATTGACTATGTAATTGAATAAGGAACTAATTAAGATATTTTATTGTTTCATATGTTCAATTGTACCTGAAAAATAATAAATCCACAAGGTGCTATTAAATTTAGGCTTGTATTTTTGAGAACGGACTTTTGTTCACTCTTTAGTTCTTTAACTATAATTTAAGAAACTATACATTTTTACTATATAAACATAATACGATTTTTTTGTGGAGAATCAAATTTCCTATCGAAATGGCACTTTATAAAGTCAAAATACTTTTTTTTAAACAAGATAAGTCAAAAAAACTGTTAAAGAAAAGAGTCTAAATTTTCAATTTTGAAATTTTTGAGTATAGCTTTCTTCTGAGTGGATTTAGGTATAGGCATTGGTTCACAAAGAAGGATTCTGACGTAATTCCCGTCAAAACGGTAACCTATAAAAATTGGCTGAGATAGTCGTTCAAAGTTACCCACTTTTTACTATTCTACCACTTCTTACCTTTATATTATGTTGTTTTTAATTTTTACACGCAAAAATAATTTTTGTTCAACACAAAAATTATTTTCGGTTTATCAGTAATAGTGATACAGGTAGTTATTTAAAATTTTGATATTCATATGATCTTACACATAGGAAAAATTTATGCTGTACAAATTTATAGCTGTTTCAAAGATACTTTTTTGAAAATTACATGAGTATCTATTATATTTATCCCATAATGTTTTCGAACTGAATATTAATATCTTCATCAACATCGTTTTTGTTGTTTCACTCTTATCTTTATTGCAATTAAAAAAAACAAATTTCCATTATAAATAGTGGAGTTTAACTCTATATTCGATAGTCAGCTACCAATACTAGAAATATACTGACACAAACTCCTAAACAAGCCAAGAGAAAGATATTCTATCTCCCTTAGTATTATTTGACAAGACTTATCCCCACCTTCAAAACGTGTTTACGAAGCAGATGGTTAAAACCTCAAATTTAAATAAATTTAAAAACTTACTTATGAAATTTAATATTTTATAAATATGGTACCTATACACAATATGTCAAAAAATAAGTTTTATCATTCCTTTTCATATTAAAGATCATCTACATATCAAAACTCTGAATAAATACTTTTACTTTAAGAACTTGTTAATTACATACTGTGAATTAATAAATAATACATACGAACAAATAATAAACAAGTAATAGATGTGATTTACAAAAAAAAACCTTTTAAACAGGTGTAAATTAGTACATTAAAGTATCTTTATCATTATTATCATTGATAAACCGAAAAGAACTTGATGTATTTAATAAAGATAATTTTTGCGTGTAAAAATTAAAAATAACGTGGTATAAAGCTAAAAACTGGTAAAATCATAAAGAAAGTAGGTAACTTTGAACGGCTGTATCTCAGTCAATTTTTATCAAAAATGCTTTTATCGGTGACTACTTTGACGGGAATTACGTCAGCTTTCTTTTTGTGAACCAATGCATATACCTAGATCCACTGAGATAAAAATTTTAAATAGAATTTTTGACTTATTTGGTTGAAGAAAAAAGTTTTTTGACTTTGCCGAATTGATAGGAAATTTTATTCTCTACAAGAAATCGTATTATGTGTATATACTAAAATTGCATAGTTTTTGAGTTATAGTTAAAAAACTTAAAAGTGGACAAACTCACTCCGTTCTCAAAAATCCAAGCCTAAATTTAATAGCACTTTGCAAATTTATCATTTTTCGGGTACAACTGAACACATGAAAGAATAAAATACCTTTAACGAATTAGTTCCTTTTACCTCTGTCTTTTTCGACATAGTCAATAGCCTATGTTGTAGAGTTAAAATAATAAATAAAAGGCAGATCATTATTAATATTATTGGGCATATTTTTTAGTTAAATCCTTAATTAATTCTTTCTACAAGCGATAAAAAACGTGCTTTTTCCACTAGCGTTTGGAAAAGTTCTATATTCCAATAACAATTTGACAGAACAGCTATTATTACACTCTAAAGTTCATTTACTGAAGTTGGTAGAAAACTATATTTTACAAGTAGAGGTACATATAAATGCTTAGCAATATTAATATAGCTCCAACTTAAATAAAAATTTCAAGTTTTAGTTGAGCAAAGTATTAATAATTTTGTAAGTAGAAGTCTAATCTATAGTTATCTAATATGCTTCATTACTAAAGTCGGTGGAAAAGTATTGTAATGCATTACACCCATTATGATACGCCCATGACTAATAGTGACGTCCTGGAAACTTGTAGAAAGAGATAGAGTTTTCTGGAGCGTGGTGGAAGAAGATTCTCGATTATGTTCTAGATAACTCTAGAGGCAATTTCAAAGTATACAAGGCGAGATTACCGGCGGAAGAGGAAGAAGTTCAGAGAGAAGAAGTTTTATAAAAGTGAAGTTTGGATTTTTACAGGGTGTTTCCTAGGGGCGGAAACACGCAACAGTATGTAATCAAAAGTCAAAATTAAAAAAATATTGCTTGCTAATAACAAAAATATGAGTGTTACTAGGTAACACATTACAATATCAGATACTATAATAACACATTACACTAGCAGGTACTGTAATGTTCGATTTACCGGCTGGAAATGAGTCCCGGAAATAGTCATTTACCGGACAGTATGAAATAAAATATATTACTATTGAACACACTACACTTTAGAAAAGACTTTTCAGCCGAAATGTATTTGTTAAGTATGCCACCTGGCATACAATTATAATTTAGTCTAGATTATTGGAAATATATTGACCAAAGCACTAAAGTTTGGTAAAAGAAATAAAGAACAATAAATTCAAAGATTCTAACAACCCATATTATTTCAATAGATTAAAGCGATCAGCGTTTAGCATAATACATTTTTATACTTCCATTAACAGACATGCAGAAACCTAGATGAAAATTTCTGAATTATTAAAGACAGCATGGTAAAAATTCGAAGAAATAAGGTGTGGGCTACGAGCTGGCCAAGTATATCCATCATCCATCCTGTGGTCGTAATTGCAAAAAAATAGAATCAACGTTTGAATAAATGAAAGTAGTTACGACATGTACGTAAAGTACCTTTTCTGTAAAGGATACAGCAAAATGTCATTAAGGAAAGTTATTCAGATTAAAAAGTTAGAGTCCTGGGCAAAATTTCAAAAATACACGCTTACTTTGATTATTTTGATTTTTTTAATTTAATTGCATTTTACGAAAAAAAAAATTGTAGGTACATGTTGGTTTACTAAGGTTTCATTCGATTATTTAATCGAAAGAAAATTATTTAGTTATTTACGTATATTTTTATCCTGCGTGTTATGATTATTTCCAAGCTATCCCAATACTTTACACAAATACGATTTTCATTTACTTTCACATAACGTTTGCAGTATTTTAAAATAAATGATGAACGATATCAAAATATACACATATCCCTGGAAGGAGCAACCTGTATTGATTCATTTTTGAAATTTTCATCTCTAAAAACTTTCAATACATATTCATCCATGAAAAGGAAATGGGCATATGTGCTTATTTGTCAAATTAATAATAATAACTCTCAGATGAGCATCATAATTATTAACTAGAAATCATGCTTACAGTAGAGAAAAAGATATTGTTCAGTGCTACGGATTGGGAGATACACATTCCCATAAGGCTGTCGTAGAAAAATTCAAAGAACATTGGCCAAATGGACTACTAACAGACAGAGGTGCTAAAAAACAGTCGACAAATTTTAAAAGAACCGGTAGTGTATTAAACATAAAGAAACAGAAGAAGGAGTTTAATGAAGATGATGCTGGTACTTTAATTGCGATGGTTTCGTTGAATGAGTTCCCAAAATTATCTCTGAGAAGAAGATCAAATCCAACTGGAATTTCTAAGAGTGTGATACAAAAAATATACAAGGCCCAATAATGCCATTGCAATCATTGTCAGAGAATGGTTAGACCGTCATTTTTCAGAAAAATGGATTGGAAGATACGGATCTAAAGAGAATGGATTTCTACTTATGGGGCTATTTAAAAGAAAAAGTTTATGCTTTCAATTTTTACAATAATTTAGGATTATTAAAAACCAAAATTAAAGAAGCAGTTGATGGTATACCTCCTCAAGAAATCCGGGACAGTTATAGAGGACTAAAAGCTAGACTAGAGCTATGTGTTGAAGCTGGTGGCAAAAATTTATATAATGACGCGACATATTTATGTTTATTTCTAAATACCTATAGTAGTCTTTTAATTAGCATTTTTTAATTGTCGTTTGTATTCATTGGTTTCCTAACCCACAATGTATTTTTGCTTCACAATAAAAATTAACAACTAAGTAATTTTTCTCTAGACACTTGGTAGATCAAACACTTTAGTAAATTGACAATTTTTTTTTCGCAAAATGCAATTATATTACAAAAATTGAAATCATCAAAGCAGACGTATATTTTTGAAATTTTGCAAAGGACTATAACTTTTTAATCTGAATAATTTTCCTTAATGACGTCATGCTGTATCTTTTACAGAAAAGGTACTTTACCTAACAAGAAATTCATTTTTGCTTAATTGTCATATCCCACATGATAAAAAAAAAACAAAAGTACACCCAAAATAACTTTTTAGATAAGCAGGGATGAACCCCCAAATATGAAAAAAAAAATGAAAATTTTTTGTCCATTTCATCTATAGCGAACTCAATCGGGGATCACGCTGTATATATAAATTATATTTCGCCGTACAGAAGGTTGATAAGATACAATGAACCTCTGATAATACTTTAAATATACAAGAGAATGGTTTTGTTCTAGAATTATGTAGACTAAATGAAATGAGCTTATTAAAACATGAGCGGACGTTATTTCAATAAAGCTCAATAGCTGATTTATTGGCAAATATGATAGCGAACATATTATAATTGGCATGCGATGCCTTCTATAGATTCCCTTTCATCAATAGTTTAAAAGTAAATTTAATTTTAAGAATAGATACAAGAATTATCTGTCTGGAAACTTTTAAATGTCTGGATAATTTTCAAAATAACGTTATACGTTCTCATTTAAAGCAGAAATGTTTACTAATTAGTAGGTGTTTTAGTTACGCGTAGCCTTGATTAACATTTGGTTCGAATACGGTTCATTTCAGTTTTACGAGGTGCAATTGAAATTAAGCACATATCCAATATTTTTTATTTTTATTTTCCAACTAGGTATTCACAGCATGAATGTGCGAATCTGAAAGGTACTGTAAGTTCTGAAATTTTTACATGTTGTGCATCCTCATATGTCATACATTATCAACTGCACTCTAAGTATTATTTTTCTCCACCGTTTCATAATATTTAGCTCTTTAGGATTACCGCTCTGTACATTTTGAATAAATCTATAACAGATTTGTTCACTGGCAATTGTGTTAGCTATATGCCAAATGTTGTTGTCCTCGTCACAATCTTTTATTACTATTATAGAGCATCCACCCTGTAAATTGTTTACTAAAAGTATTTCCCATTTTTTCGTTAGCAATAGTGTGAAATGCCTACAGAGTATTACTTCTCTTAGTTTTATAGATATAGAGTCAACATAAATAATCCATACCGATAGACCGATAGAAAGACAGACAGATTAAGGGAGTGTAAGAACCTTAATTTCCCTAATTTACATAGTCTAAAAAGTTAGAATCTAAAAAAAGTGCTTAAAATGCCTTTTTCAAGTTTATAGTACTTAGTTAAGGAAAATAAAAACTTTAATTTCGCTTTAAAATTATAACAAAACAAAGTGTATAAAACCTAATCGTTTACAAGCCTCTCTCGATCATCTTATTATAGTGAAATAGCTCAATTTTCGTAGAGAGTATCCAACCATGCAATTTTACATACAGAGTGAACCTAAAAATTTATGACGTCATCATACATTTTTTTAAATGGAAACAGACATTTTTGTTTACTGTTTATGGTGGTATATTCCTTTAGCTTTCTGGTAATATGAAAAAAATTGATATTACCTAAGTCATTCTTTTGGAAAAAATATTTTTATTGATTGATACCTTACATAAGTAATTGTGAGAAAAAAATCATCTCCATTGCTCAAATTGCGAACCTCCAACCATCTGGCTTTGACCAAGACGGGTGTAGACACTTTGCACGCTGTTCTGAATCATCTCATGGGCAATTCGTCTCATCTCTAAGCCAATTCTGTCTTTCAATTCTTCTATGGTATCCGGTTGGTTAAAATGCATCCTTGACTTTAAGTAACCCCAAAGAAAAAAGTCTAAGGGAGTTAATTCCGGTGAGCGCGGCGGCCACTCAATCGGACCCCGACGACCTATCCACCTTCCAGTAAAAGTGTTATCTAACAACTGACGCACTGCGATCCCAAAATGAACTGGGGCCCCGTCTTGCTGAAACCGGACGTTTTCAGCAGGAATATCTTCATCTTCATTGTTCGGAAACACAGCTGCTAAGGCTGGCACTAACTCAACTCGCAAAAACTGTAAATATCGTGCTGTCGTAAGATTTTCTTAAAAAAAAAATGTCCTAATAAACGATCAGCAATCATACCTTCCCACATGTTTACTTTGCCTCGTCGCTGTGTATGGGATTCTTGAGTGCAATGAGGATTTTCGCGTGACCAATACATACAGTTATGCCGATGTACAGTTCCCTTTAAATAAAATGTAGCTTCGTCAGAAAAAACAATATTCTTTAAACAATTTGGGTTTTCATCGCACAAGGTCATCAACTATGCACAAAACTGTAAGCGCCGATCTGGATCGTCCTCATTTAATTCGTGGATTAATTTCACTTTGTATGGATGGTATTTTTCTCTTTCCAATAGACGTACAACAGAAGTTTAACTCACATTATGATTTAAAGCCAGCTGCCTTGTCGAAAGATGGTGGTTTTCCTCGCTTTCTACAAGAACATTTAATTTCGTTTCGTTGCTTGTGCTAGGGCGACCAAATCAAGGGAGGTCAGCTACACTGCCAGATTCATCATATCTAACCACCAATCTACTTACTGTGGGCCTAGAAATTTGCTTTTCGGGATACTTGGCATTGAAAACATTACATTGCTCCTGATGAGTTCTCATCACCATATCCAACCATCATCAAAAGTTCTACGCGTTCTCCTTCACTTAAACGTGGCATTGCATTCACTAGTTTTACACTGTCTCAGAAGTGTCACAAAACTGAGGTTCCACACGTGCCAGGAATAAAAAAGTTATCGACATTTTACACAAAAAGGTCTGTATCTCGGTTGTTAAGGTGATTGTTTTTTTATTATTTTCTTTCTTTTTATGTCAAATGTTTTCATGCTAGTTAAAAAAATTAGGCAACAAGATTTATCAGTCCATAAGAAAGTGGAACATTACTCGTGAATTTGCGAAAGGTAAGTTATTTTTACATAAAATGTATTTTTTCCAAAAGAATGGCTCAGGTAATATCACCAGAAAGCTAAAATATACCACCAAAAACAGTAAACAAAAATGTCTGTTTCCATTAGAAAAATTTATGATGGCGTCATAACTCAAAAACTAATGACGTCATAAATTTTGCTATAGTGATAAAATGTAGCATTTACAAAATTAAAATCGACCTGTTCGAGGACTTTTTTGAAATATGACACATACCAAAGATATGAATTTTGTGCCTTTCTTTAGATTCACATTGTATGTATCTTTAAAATAAAAATATTGAGTTTAGTAGAAGTTACCGCTTTTAATAAGAATTTGTAGCCGACAATGTCCAGCTGCAACTTTCACTCGTTTTCTAACAGTGTTATAAAATATACACGAATAATGTTTTATCCTTATGACCCCATCTACATACTGTACATTACAGTTTCGATATCACGTACATCCTCTTATGTTTGTGTCCTTGGTCTAAAACATTAGTAACTTCTTGCTCCATAACTTTAATTTTAACATAGTTTATATCAACAATGACTCTTTACACGTCTCTGGTGATCATCCTATGTAACGAATATGACACGATATCAACAGAGACTACTCCACTATGTTATTTTGCATATGTTCCAAAGAACAATGTTAAAAAAGGGCTTTTTGGCCCATCCGTGGTAAAGTATGGAAACCATCTTTTTTACTAATATTGGTATGCTGAACACGAATCTGTCATCCGAATTGGCCAAGAACATCTGGGAAGCAGTAAAAAATAACCCTTATTAGGAGGTGGCATTGAAATTCATATTAGAAGTTGCAACTAAAAGTAATTTTTTAGAGCAGGAAATTCTTCGAAAATACTCAGTTTCGTTAGGTAGTAGAAGGGGAACCAAGAATTCTAAATTCACCCCCCCCCACCCCGTAGCCCTCACCATTCAGAGGTGTAAGCTACAGTAACTAATACATGGTTATTAATTTATTTAAAAAAAAATCTCCTCGTTAAATGGTTATTATCAGGTTATAATGTGATAACTGAACTGAACTGAATACGCTTCCACCCATCTCCACCAATTAAGGTGGTGGATTTGATCTTTTTAGAGTTTTCACTGGTTTTAATTGCAAAGAAATCCCTAATCACCCTAATGTAGTTCTAATTCTAGTGGCAAGTTCTAAAATCAATTCCAACGTCACCCCTAAATAATGGTTCTTTTTTTAATGTATTCCCGAGATTTAAGGTATTACAACGCCCTCCACAAAACTAGTTACGACATATGAAAGTAGCACTCCTTCCCTTCAAAATCTATTTTGAATTTCTATACCAGATTCATGTATTATTATTTTGTCTTGATTCATTCTTGTTGATTTTACTATGTATAATTTAGTGGAGAATATTTTCTTTCCATATCTTTTCCCCGTCAAAGTGACGATTTCGATGAAAAACGCGAAAGACCTTGGTTAATCCCCCCGGGGGTAGTTTTTCGCCAAAAAAGAGTGGTTGTATCCACTGGTAGGGTGGTAACTTTTCGGGTCATGATCAATTCCTTGACAAATTATCATTTACATACATAAACATTTTTCTTCTATTTGCTGTTTTTTCGACTAATTATCATAAACTATAGTTTCAAGCTTTACCTCCCTGTGGTCAGTAGCTATATCAGAATTAGTACCAGAAGTGAGGTTCTTCCGCCGCCGTCAGACGAGGATTCCGTAAGCATACCATGGCGCGTAATTAGTGGTACGATAAGTAACATCTTTACTAAAGATTTTATCCCGTAAGAAATGAACTTCACTTTGGTATGGATGCCCCTCGGAGTACACAATTATACATATTAAAAAATATACTTCGACTTAATATCCATGCATAAAAGTTCCTCTCTGGAGCGAGTTTGAAATTAGTTTAATCATTTACTGCATAATCTGTGAGGAATATTTTACAAAAGACAGATTTTATCGGCCATGATATATTACCGCTAAATCCATCAATGGAAATCTAATAAATTTCGGATAAGAGTAATGAGTATAATTTATCATGACGTGAAACGTAACAGCTACTTGGCATTATTGCCCCTTAATAGTAATTAGATAAATACCTGTCATATTCTAGGCCAATACACAAATACCCTGTTATATTGAACATTTCAAGATCTCCCAGAGCAACGGAGGTGTCAGAGCAGATGCTATCGCACGACATGGCCCTTTTCAAAGCAACGGATATTACTTCGGCTTCTTCACATTGAGGGACCGTTTCAGTTGGGACTTGTTGACTGGGTTGAACGTACACACCTGATAATTTTAGGGGAGAGCTGTGAGTGAATTGAGGCATATTTGTGCCTAAAGCCGGGATGCAGGGACTTGGGGGCGGGGTGATGCAGACAGGAAATGACGATTGAGAGCTCAAGGTAGCCACGTTCACTGAAGACACAGGTCTGGGAATTGGCGATATTGAAGTTTTCTCGAAGCTCCGTGTCTCCTCATTACTGAAAGAGAAAGAAAGTATTAATTTCTATCTATCGACTTTGATGGCATATTTTATTATGAAAATATAGCTACCTAGTACTTTTACACATTTTTTGTGTTATTGGTCGAAGTGTTTAGTTGATCTTATTACAAAATATTTTTAGGATATTAGAGATATTAACATAATAAAAAGAAAAAGATAATATTTCGTATATTAGAAATTTGACGGGAGGAACAGAAAACAATGTATATGATTTGCACCAAACAAAATACACAGGTTTTAAGCTAAAGTTTAATTGCAGATATCATCCATATTTATGAAACGAAATGTTACTAAATGGATATACAATCTTGATATTTGGTTCGTTTTGACAATCCGCGTATTGTTATAGTGTGGTTTACGACTTTTTATAACAAATGTTCTGATAGTTACTGCATTCTGCAAGAGCATTCTGCAACAAAGTACTATTAAGTGTAATACAAAAACTACTTCTAGACTATATTTGCACTTTAGTATGAGGAAATAATTGGTTACAGAATTTTAATAATGTTAGGGGCAGATGTCATAGAAAATTTTACATAAGTTGCAATTTAGCAACCTTCATTAAGACATTAAAAATGAACTTGGTTAACTTTCAAGCCTGACATGATATTTACCAAATCTGTAAAATGTACAGGGAAAATAAAGAAAGTTCAATAAAACATTAACATTAATATTTCACAAAAAAAAATGGGTTTCGTAAAAATGCGAGAACATTAATCTAGGTATCAAAATTTATCAAATAGGCAAGTTTTATAAACACTACACTAGGCATCGGTCGGCGTCGAGACGTAAAAATGCAAGAGCATGAATTTAGATATCAAAATTGATCAAATACTCAAGTTTCACAAAAACGACGCAATGCGTCGGTTGGCGTCAAGACGTGAAGATACAAGAATATGAATCTAGGTATCAAAATTTATCAAATTCAGAAGTTTTATAACAATGACTCTAGGCGTCGATCGGCGTCGACATGTAAAAATGCAAGAACGTATATTTAGATATCAAAATGTATCAAATACATAAGTTATACAAAAACGACGCAGAGCGTCGGTAGGCGTCGTGACGTAAAAATGCAAGAATATGAATCTAGGAATCAAAATTTATCAAATAAGTACACGAGTTTTACAGAAACGACGCTAAGCGTCGATCGGCATCGAGACGTAAGAATGCAAGAATATGATTCTAGGTATCAAAATTTATTAAATTCAAAATCAAATTTGGATCTTTTAAAAAGTATGCGATGTAACAGCACCGAACGCTTTCGTGGCCAAAAAAACAAACGAATTTCCAAGCGTTACACAAATCGTCACTGGACTTCTGTATTACCGTCACACCTTCGATTTGTTAAACATTTTCAATGTTAAAAATTAATGCATTGGTTTCTAGCACATACGCCAAAAATGAAGTTCTGGATTCTTATTAGCTTGCTCTACTGATTTTTCCCAATTACACACCCCCTTCCACCCCTTCAATAAAAAATACATACATGTACCAAATTTCAAGTGGATATTTCAAGTCTATTTCATCAACCCCTTAATTAAAATGGAGTGGTGGCGGTGGGGGGTTGAAAATATTATAAAGAAATCTGATGGTTTGGCTTCTAGTATAGGTACGCACCAAACCTCAAGTATTTGTAGTCTATACAGCTTGCTTTACTCATTTTTCCCTATTTACCTATACTTACATCCCCACCGCTTTAACGAATCATCTCAAAATATATTCTAGTTCCAGATTTCGTTATAATAGGTACATATGTGTACCGAATTTCAAGTGAATATCTCAATTTAATTTTATCAACCCCTAATAATGGGTTGAAAAATATTATAGAAAATTCTGAGGCTTCGGTTTCTAGTACATACACCGAATTTCAAGTGTCTGTATTCCTATCAGTTTGCTTTACTTATTTTCCCTTCATCATCATCCTTGGCCCTACAACCCCGGGTGAGTCTTGGCCTGTTCCAATATCAGTTTCCATTCTTCCCTATTATTCGCCTTGGCTTTCCAGTTTCTAATTCCTAGCATTCTTAGATTCTCCTCCACCTGATCCTTAAATCTAGTTCTAGTTCTAAGCCGCCTAGTAGCTCTTCATCACTTTTTGTCATGGTCCATGCTTCCGATGCGTAGGAGAGTAATGGTTTAATAAGAGTTTTATATATCAATATCCTGGGTTTTTTTGGTTATTATGCTTGATGTTAGAAGCTTATTTAGTCCAAAGTAAGCTCTATTAGCTAAGTATATCCTTCTCCTGATTTCTGCACTTACTGCGTTATTTTCGTTTATTTCAGATCCAAGATATACAAACTCTCTTACCCCCTCGAAAATATATGTGTCTACCACCAGGACTTCGGGTGGTGCTACTTGAGTGTTTTAGTAACTTTCGTATACTTTGCTTTCGATATATTAACTTGTAGCCCCACTCTCTTCGCGGCCGCTTCTAGTGATTTGAGGGCTTGTATTAAGTATCTTTTTGTCCTTGCTACTACATCAATGTCATCCGCGTACGCTAGTATTTGTACGCTTCTATTTACGATGGTTCCCCTTGTCGCTATACCCGATTCTCTTATAGCATTTTCTAATGCAATGTTGAATAACAGACATGATAGACTATCCCCCTGACGTAGTCCTATGTACGTCTGAAAAGATCTTGACATGCTGTTTTGTATCCTTACTTTACATTCGATTTTAAAGAGAGTTGCCTTTAGTAGTCTTACTAAGTGTATTGGGATATTGAATTCTACCATGGCGTTATAGAGTGAGTTTCTGTCTATGCTAGCGTAAGAACATTTAAAGTCTATAAAGAGGTGGTGGGTATCAATCCCATACTCGTATGTCTTTTCTAGGGGCTGCCTAAGAAGAAATATTTGGTCGGTTGTAGACTTTCCCTTCCGGAACCCACTTTGGTATTTTCCTACGACTCCTTCACTGTATATAGCCAGGCGTTCATATAGTATGTAGGCCAATACTTTATATGCCACGTTTAATAGTGTAATTCCTCGGTAGTTATCACACTTCATTTGGACCCCTTTTTTGTGTATAGGTATAATTATACCTATGTTCAAGTTATCTGGGAGTTTTACGTGTCTACAGATTTTGTGTCTCCTTATTTTCCCTAATTTACCCCTATTTAACCTCCAACCCTCCAACGGAATAATCCCAAGATACAATCTAGTTCCTGATGTTATTATAATACATACGTATACCAAATTTTAAGTAAATATCTCAATTTTATTTTATGGAGTGGGGGGATGGAGAATATTATAAAAAATTTTGAGGCCTTGGCTTCAAGTACATACACAAGAATTCAAGTTTCTATACTCTTACCAGCTTGCTTTATTTATTTTCCCCTAGAATAATTTTTATTGAATATAATATCAAAAAATGGAGGCGGACAAAGTCATTTTTCCTCCCGTCGCGAAGTATAAAAAAGCAAGCAATGATCAAAACCTCAATATAAATTGAAACGTTACAATCCGCAAAAATATTTATATAGATCTCTCCGGTCACGGGCAGAGAACGGCGTTATCAGAACCGAGCCATGAGGGCATAAGCCCTAGATTATATATTCCACAAAGCTGGGTACACTCTATGCACCTTAATTATTCTATTGTATGTTCTCTCTATCTCTATTTTATTTTTAGTTTAAACATCCCATGTAGTGATACAAGTTTATAACGAAACATATGGCAACCGTAAATCAAATATGGTTATGTAGCAAGGATGCGTGTGTAATTACTATGTCTAACTCATATTGTAGATTTATATAAATATGGTTTTACCGTAGCAGGTATGAGAACCGCAGCACTATTTTTCGAGAACCGGATCCCAACTCATATTATACCTATTTGATTTAAATATAATGATATATTATAACCGGACAACATTTTTCAACAATCATCACAGAAAAAAATTACAGAAATGCATTTGATAACAAACGTAAATATCAATAGAATATGTCTGCGTGTCTGTATGTAAACCATTTATAGTGTGGTGTGACGACTTAATATTTTTCACTCGATGCGTACGTATGTAAATTATCACACTTCCTATGAAATTGGATCATATTCTTCATATAGACCGTTAGCCAGAGGCGTGTATACTATCATGCTCTATATAAACTGTTAGAGCAAAATGTTACTAAGGTTTTTGATTAAAGACAGGAATACATTGATTTACAAGATACTGAACTTATAATATAAAGTGTGTCTTCCAGGTTCAAACGAACTCTACGTAGAATAACTATCCATATTCAATGAGGTAGCTAGGGTAGCGTGACCATTCGCACAATGTCATGTTGAAATTTTTTATTGTAGTGGTTTATGTGTGCTTGTGTCCGGGGGAGTGGTGGAATAGCCATAGTTAAACTCCACTAGGATGTTGATATAAATAAGGCATGAAGGAAGATACAAAATTGCTTTGAAAGAAGATTTAAATTTATTTGCCTGCTGATTTTTTAGGGCAAATGCATCAAATTTATTTTTTTTTTTGTAACACGGTTTGATAAACCTATGTATTAAGTAAGTCTGGTTTCCAGATTCCATCATGATAATTTAATAATATTTAGTCAGTGGTAGTATATGCATTGTTTTGAGAGTGAGTAGGTTGATCAAAATTTGGATAGAAGTAATACGAGTAAATACTAAAATTTGTAGCATCACTAGCTTTACATAAGAAATCAATGTTAAAGTCACTACCATAGAATACTCGTGCATTAGAATACTTATTGAAAATTATGTTTAATGATTTCTTTAATTTTGATAAAAAAACATTGATATCTAATCCGCTAAGGTTTATAGATAGCGCAATATTCGAAAATATTATCTATGCTTAAACGTATGAGGTCTAATATTTTTGTAAATTTTAGTGAGTTATTTTGTCAAAATTAGAGGTTCCTTAGTTTATGATATTTCCTCCAATAATGACTAGATACAGTATATTCAAAAAATGATATCCTTGAAACTTCTTTCTGAGATCCAGAGTACGTCAATATTCTCCAAAGTTAAAATATAGTTCGCACCAGAACCACTTAACTCTGCACTTTGGGATGTACGTGTGTATGGCTAAAATGTTAAGCCTAGAAAGTACCCTTAAATGATTGAATTTTAATTTCGGGACATCCTGTATAACTGTACTAAGTAGCTCTAACGGAAATTATACAGATTACCAAGTTATGAGTTTTAAAATTGATGTTTATTTACTTATTCACCCAATCTCGCATATTTCGCTTTATTTATTTCCAAAGCTCATTCATTTTCGAGTTAACGCATATGAAATAAAAGGTTTCCCTTAAGCGTATTCTTTCGAGAGGAATTTTGTCCTTTTAATATCATTGACTTTAATTGCCTAGCTCTGTACGACTTGTTAGAGATAAGCAAAAGCAAATTACTAACAGAGAGAATTATATCATGCATACTAAACTTGAAGAAAGGTAGCAATCAATACATATCCACATACATTCAGTGGGTGTCAGCTATGATGATATAATTTTACATTCCTACTGCAGAGATAAATTTCAAGGCAATTTCATAATGTACAACTGCAACAATCTTTTCTCTTCACAATTTATAAGTAACTATTAAAAAGAGAATATTTTACCTAAAAAGTGTAAACCCTTTGTCATATAATATTAATGACAGTATTAAATATAAATTGACAAATGGATCTGATCAGATTGAATAACCTCTTTTCCCGTTTTGACGAAAAAAAAAACACTACTTCAGAAATCACTACTTCCACATGCAGATTTCCTATCCAAGCCTCTTTATACAGAAACATCTTGATACTATATTTGTTCTCATATACACACTATATACTATATACTATTATATACACTCTTACTGGCTTGCTTTACTTATTTTTACCTATTTACCAATATTTGATTTAGATTTATTTACATCAGAGATTGGAGGTTTACAAAATATTACAAATCAAGAAGCATTAATATAATTACATACACACACAAATCTACAGTATAAATAAATGTAAGTACTCAAAAAGTGACTTAACACTTATTTCGAGTTATAACTAATGTACAGTACAATTTATCACAACCATAAAACACAATAGTAAATCACAGCGATAATAAATCACAACAATAATAAATCACAACATAAATCTGAACAGAATTATATAAAATGTAAATATAATATAAAGCAGGTACGTGTCTTCTTTTCTTTTCTTTTTTTTTTTTTAATACATATAACGTACACAAATAGATTAAATATCTGTTTACTGGACCACACTTTCCTAAATCACACTTACACAACAGCTGTACAGGGCAACACAAAAAACGACAAGTATCAGAAAATTTATCTTTGGTTTTTCGTATTTTTACAGTTTTAGTTTTTAGATAAATATTTTTTATGTCAATAATGTCATTTATTATATTCCTTGGACTTCCTATTATATGCTTTCTTAATCATTTTTTAAACGTATTTATTTTGGTTATATTTTGTAACTCATTCGGTAATGAGTTGTAGACTGTTGGGGCTAAATAAGTATAAGACCTTTGTCCGACTGTTTTCATCATAAATGCTACAATGTGTTTATTTTTTTGTCTAGTATTGTATACATGAGAGGGTAGAGTTCCTATATTTTGGGTAAGTTGGTATTTAACGCTTATGTTGTAATAATACAATTGCCCAATGTCAAAGAATTTTGCTTCTGTGTTCAATAGATCTGATGAATATATTGAACTCTTGCCTAATATTATTTTTAGGAATCTCTTTTGTAGGGTTTCATTTATTCTCCAACTGTTTCAAAGAAAACGTGCGCACAAAAGAGGCATATAGACAGACCGACAAAATTTTTCATCGCTCTAATTTAGAATATCTAAACCTATTTCAACAAAAAAAATTTTGAAAGTCTATTTACGATTACTTACTATACTTCCGTTCTACTACATGGATGTGGAAGTAATAATGTAACGTACCACAGATATTTAACAACATTCAGTTCGGAGCCAAGGCTATTCGAAAGCGGATTACAAATTTAAAAGAAGAAGAACTTCCCTCTTTATTCATACAGGGCGGTCACTCTAAAGAAATATTAATTACGAAACCACATATAAGAATAATAATCGGAATGTAGCTATCACTATTATTACAAAGAAAACTTGATAACTTTTGGTAACAAAAATATACAAAGTGGTCATCCGATGGGAGAAACTCATATTTAATAAATAAAAGATGCAAAATATGGAAGACTAGAGAAAATACCTTTACAAAACATTGATTTTCTGAAATTGGTTTACAATGTCATGAAACGTGGAAATTTTTTTCCATCCACCATCTGTTCTATAGTAATAAAAAAAAAATGTTTTTTTGAAATAGGTTTAGAATGTTTAAAAGTGAATTATTTATTATTTGTTTGCTTATAGTAATGAAACATATTCTTTATAGGATTTTGCAAACAGCGGAAAGAAAAGCTATCTATGAGAACTAAAGAAAAACTACATATAAAAATATTAATGAAATCTTTGCATTCTTTCGATAACCTGACTTCTGGTTATGCTAACAAGTAAAAATTCTTATTTGCCATTCTCATTTTAACACTAGCATCCCACGTAGTCCCCTGCGGCTAGGCAGGCTAAACTAGTATCTACATGATCCCCTTTGTTCTCATTTTTAACTGAATTTACATATCGTAGGGGATCATGTAGATACTAGCTTAGCCTGCCTATCCGTAGGGGACTACGTGGGATGCTAGAGTTAAAATGAGAATGGCAAATAAGAAATTTTACTTGTTAGCATAACCAGAAGTCAGGTTATCGAAATAATACAAAGATTCCATTAATATTTTTATATATAGTTTTTCCTTTAGTTCTCATAGACAGCTTTTCTTTCCGCTGTTTGCAAAATCCTATAAAGAATATGTTTCGTTTAGACTGTGTTGAAACGTGGAAAATTTAAATTTGAGCTATTTTTTTTTCCATTCATTCCAGTGGTAGAACAATTTTCATTTTTTTTTCTGAAATAAGTTTAGAATGCCATGAAACGTGGAAATTTTAAATTTGAGCTAAACATTTTTTTCCATATTTTCCAGTGATAAAAAAAAATTAAATTTTTTGTTCTGAAATAGGTTTAGAATGCCATGAAACGTGGAAATTTTACATTTGAGCGTTTATCTATTTGCTTTAGACGGTCTACCCTGTATACTTTCCAGTGAAAGTCTAACCATTTCTTCGCTGGCAGTAGCACTAGCTACCTCCCAAATTTGACTCTTCTCCGGCGTCGAGTAGTTTAGTTAATAGAGAGACAGACAGACTGACGAAATTAAAAACCTATATTTTCGTAATCTATATGATCTGAAACGTGAAAATCCGAAAAAATCTCGGAGGGAGATTTTTCTCGAATACAATACTTCCCTTCGGTATGCGTTGGAAGTAAAAACTGCAGACAACATCCATTACCCACCGATATATATTGCCTGTGCCGGAACTGGGGATCGAACCTAGTACTACTAGTAGAGGGTCCACACCTTCGAAAGACGTCTAAATCGCCAAGTAACCCATTCCAGCAGGTAAATACATTTTGAGCTCGCATATCGAAAAAGGGTCCTAATGGGCATCCGAAATGGCTTGTTGGACTTTTTTTGGCGCTTGCACAACTTCTCCACAAGAAAAAAAGATGGCGGAACGCTATTTCAAGTATGTGTGTTTTCAAACATATACCTCTCGCTAGTAAATTAACTACGTACGATATTGATGTGATTTTTTATATTTGTATACTACTGACATGAGCGCATATATCTATACTGTTAGAATTTCAAAATCACTTACGATTTTTTTCTAAATAAATCCTAAATCACAGGAAGCAAATTTGTGTGTTTGAATTTTCGACGTGCGATAAACTATATTAAATGTTTAATTTTTTTATATATTATATGCGAATGAAATATGGTCTAAAGATCAAAAAAGTTTTTGCAAAAAAAATTAGCTCCATATCTTTTACAATTTTTGAGTTACAGACTTTTCAAATTAAACCATAATTTAGGTCCGTGATACTCCTATTACCATGCGGCTATTATCTCACGTACTGCTATGTGGTTAATTGTAATGCATCAAGATAGTAAGCCAATACATTTTTGATATTGTGTTATTATTATTTATAATTTTACAAAAATATTAATATGTAAAATGAAACTCATTTGGCATAGTATTTATTAGATCTATAGGTTATGAAGGTGTTGTATATGGAGATATTTGTTATATATACCATCATTATACAACATAGAAATAAAATATAAACACGACACAAAACGTGTAATTTATAAGTAATAATAATAATAATAATAATGCATAATTATACAGAGCTCAGTAAGCATCGACAAAGCACTATTAGACTAGTAAGAATTACTGTCTGTTAAACACTGCTCTGTATTATTTCTGCCCTTAAAACAATTGTAGGAAAGGCCACATGCACATGCAACAGAACATCAACATTTTTAGTCACACTCTACTTTACAATTCCACTTTTTGTTTTTTTTAACCACTTGTGGTTTTTTGTCATCATTTGTGGGTTTATTTGGTTATTCTCTATCAGATATCAAAATTTTCTGGAAGAGTGTGATGTGTTTTCTTAACCGTTTTTCAAGTCACCGAGGTAATTTGTTTAAAATCCAGAATTTTGTGTTAGGTAAGGAAAGTATAGGAGAATCTAAACCACTTCTTGTGAATAATTTTTACAATTAAAATTATTTTGCAGTAAGCAGGGTTTGACCCTGCTTCGCTAAGTACTTCAGTTGCAAGCTAAGCTAAGCATACCAAACTACTGGACTTAATGACCGTTTCAAATGCAGTAAGTAAGCTCTCTTGTAGAACTTAGCGAAAGTATGTCTAATAACGTTATGAAAAATAAATGCTACCTTGGTAAATCTAATTAAACTCACTATGGCGATACAGATTCACATAGGTCTTACGACCATCTTCAATGACACGATCACCAATTGCATCGCAGTTATCTCCAAGATTAGTCAAACTGTTTAGATGGCCTGTTTGATTTAAGGCAACTGTAACTGCTCACTTTTTCCCCTTCGGAAAGAATAACTGACAGGTCACACAATACATAGACTGCCAATAAACAATATTTACAATATTTTCTTCTTCATGTTTTTCTCCTAATTATTTATTGGTTTCGTGAATACTATAAAATACCCTTTGTTGTCGTATACCCACAAAACTTTTGTAGTTTTTCTATTTTGGAAAAATTAAACATACCTTTTGTAAATATTATTGTGTTCGTTTGTTCATGGCTGCACTTCAAATTTTATGCTAGGCGTGAGGAATCCAAGTTCACATTGTTGGGCAACATTTGTCCTTATTTACACCAATATTCAGGGCTTGTTTTCCGAAGTTTAGGTCAATTTTTATTTTTAAACTCAATTTATTAAAACTTATTAATGATTTCGTACTCTATTTGCAAGTCTAGATATACTGTCCTAAACCAAAATGACGTAACTTAAAATTTCCTAAGCAAATTGGACGTACTTCAAAGTTTCCTTGTTAAATCACCGGCTTTTTTCAATAATCAATAAACCATTATTTTTGCATCTGCCTCATAGAATTAAATTCAAAAATAGAATGAAACTATTTAAAAAAATAAGATGTGCTGAGATTAGCGGCATAAAATGTCAAATATCTCAAGAAGAGCGTATAATGAAGTACGTCATTTTGGCTTAGGACGGCAGTATATTACATGTAACAAATTACAATATAATTTATAACCACGTATTTATTGCACCGAAATAATTGTTTAATAACTTTCAGACAATGAGTGATCTAATGATCAAGAATAATATAACACCTGAATCAAATTAGGTATTAGACTAATATATGATCTATCCACAATTGCACAGAACGAGCCCTGCCGTAGCTGTCACGTTGCGCGCTAATAAAAAGACATTATTACGGTCGAATTTAAAAATCCGTATCTCGAAAACTGTATAAGATATTGAGCAATTTTTTTTTGCAAAAACTTTTTTGATCTTTAGACCATATTTCATTCGTATGTAATAGATACAAAATTCGAATATTTAATATAGTTGCCCACACGTCGAAATTTCAAACACACAAAATTCGTTCATGTGATTTTGGATTTATTTAAAAAAAAAACCGTAAGTGATTTTGAAGGTCTATTAGTACAGATAGATGCGCTCGTGTTTGTAGTATATAGATATAAAAAATCAGATTGATATCGCAAGTAGTTAATTTTTTAGGAAGAGGTAAACGTTTAAAAAAACAAATTATTGAAATAACATTCGGCCATGTTTTTTTCTTGTGGAGAAGTTGCGCAAGCGCCAACAAAAGTCCGACAAGCCATTTCTGATGCCCCTAAGGACTCTCTTCCTGAATTCGTTTCCAAAAATCATTTACCTTGTTGGAATGGGTCATTTCAATTTTTAAAGCTTTGGACCCCTTACTATACGCTTTTATTCCGGTACGCTACAGTGTCGAAATACATTGTAAAACCCATAAGTCTGTTTTTCTTATGAGGCAATGATTTCTTCATTATCAACTGTTCTTTGATTTATAACGTAAAAATTTATAAAGAACAAGCTGACCATTATACTCTTCACCGATTTATTGCACTTTTATATAATCGTTGCACATTCTATAGGATACTCATGGTAGTTTCTTGTAAATAATATTAGTTTGAGACGTCTTTTGTTTAATTAAAAAAAAAACGAATGTTTCAAATTAAAATAATTAATAACTTTTGTATTTACTGATCAATTTTGTTCAAAGACAATGAAGCTCTTCCCCTAGCTAACACTAATTTACTGCCAACATTTCAAATCAATTGAACTTTTCATTCTAAAGTTGTCGTGCTTACAAGAAACGTGACGGACGGACAGACAGACGGACGGACATTTTGAGAGTTTTTCGGAACTCGATCATCAACACAGTAATATGATTTTTTTCCCTACTAGCGACATTATCGGTTTTAGAAAGGTGCCGATCAAATGCAATATACTCTTCGTTTTGTATTTGCTAAGAGTATAATAAACGACAAATAGTGACTCATTTGGGTAAGTCTGATATGCTTAAATGCTGAGCATTTTTATTCCGCATTTTCTTACATTAACTTTCAACCCATATTCAGTATTTATAAGTATTTACGATACATTAGAACAATCTGAATGTATTTATTGTGGTAGCAGAAATGGAATTCAGCTCTCTATAGTTCAACTCATGCTGCCGTATCCGCTCCTTATTATTAGCTAACTGACTTATTTAAAATATTTATACCTTTGAAAGTGCTAAATCATGTAACTCAATATTTAGGGTGCGTAACATCAACTTTTGAAAACTTTAAAATTACTCCTTTTATTCATAATAGAAAAATTCTTTGTTACTCCATGTAATAACTATAAAACACAGGATGCGGGTTCTAAATAATAAATTATTACTATTATAGACGCTAGAAAATTAGTTTGCAACGAATATTCGTCAAGGATATATATCTACTTTAGTAATACTGCCTTAACAGGTACACTCTCTGATCGGTGGACCGATATCGAGCTATTTAGCACTCATAAGTGCGGAATAGACTGAATGTGCCCACAGAAATGGATTCCCATTAAATTTGTGAAGGTGATCACAATTACAATAATTGTTAAATTATTGGTTTACAATCCTTGTATTCTTTCGATAACCTGAATTCTGGTTATGCTAGCGATTAAAATCCTCAAATAAATTTGTCTTTCTTATTGGACAATTCTCATTCTAACACTAGTTTCTACACACTCCCCTACGGCTATAAAGATTCAGTTAAAATCAGAACAAAGGCCTAAAATGAATTTGTTTGCATACCTCGTCTTTTGGAAAATTTTTCATTCCAATGGATTACATTTTCATGTAATCTATCATTCTGTTTTTTGGAAATGCTTAGCCTTTGAAACGCTTTTCGCCCCTTTTCTGGAGCTCATGTTCCATGCAAGAAACCAAGACAGTTATCAACTTTCTTGACATTGCTTAGCATTGACTGAATGAAAAAACAGATTTTCACCTATGCATTACCTAGCTAGTAATGGAGCCTATATATTCTATACATTTTTCAAAATGAATTATATACACATAACCCCTACGGCTATGAGAACAAAAGCCTAAAATGAATTTGTTATGTGGATGCTGGTTTACTCTGCATAGTCGTAGCGGACTGTGTAGCAACTAGTGTTAGAATGAGAATTATCAAATAAGAAAGACAAACTTATGAATAACAAGAAGTATCAGCATTAACTTCATCATTCGAATTAAGAGCTGTGAAACATCTACGCAACAGGTGATGTGAAAGTATGTTAATTATTTCGTTTCCTAAAATGAATCCAGTCCTACCAATAGCACGATATATTCGTCTCTTACATTTGTTGTAATCATCGAACTGTATATTGCAAGAGCTCTCTAAAGTTGCCTACTCCCATTTTTGAAATTAGAACATTCGTAGTTAAAAATGTTCAACAGAGGACCAACTTCACAGAGTCTCTTGCTTTAGTATTTCCTTAAGGATAAAGTGTACAAGATGCAAATGTTCTGAAATGTTTTTTGCTTTGGCCAGACAACACAATATCACAAGAATCCGTCATCAATGACAGCCATTGACGTATTCTATGCCTTGTTGCATCAACATTTTTAGTGGGATATTCCGGATATCTCCATGACCCAAAAAGAAAATTTTCCATTTCTGGCCTAATTAGTGTTACTGATTAATTCTTAGCAATGTGAAATTAAAAATTAGAATAAGCTGGACAGCATAAACCGTTCTGAATAATTGTTGATTCTATTCAGATTTTAATTGTTTGTGCTTTTGTGAATTAAAACGGTGGCTTGGTGTGCGTGTATTAGGTATTAAAACGCGTAGAATCTTAGAATAAATTATTTTTATTGATTTATTATGTTCAATATCTTCATGGTTAAACTGAGACGAAAAATATCAATTTACATTTTTATTTTCTACACAAAACATGCTTTATTGTAATTGGTCATATAGTTAATTCGGAGTTAGTTTTGGGTATAAAGAGAATAACACCATCATATATCATAAACTTCGGGATGACTGTATCACAATATCCTAAGGATCCCAAATATAATTACTTGTGAGCAGTGGCGGAGACATAGGAATACGCCAACGGTTCAATTAAGCAAAAATCGTAACAAGTGTTTTGATTTTTTTTTATTACTTACTTACTTACTAGTTGCTTGTCAGTTATAAGTAATACGATATTCCTGCACATTTTTCTAAAAAAGTATTGTTCTAGAAATATTTCAGTTGTACTTTAATTGTTAATAAGATAAGTCAAATCAGTGTGATATAGTACATTTTTGGAAACAGTGGTATAAATGTCTTATTTCTACGATAATTATAATGTTCAATTTCTCACCAGCGTCGTAGCTAGGTTCATGAGCGCCCCTGGCAAGATTTGAACTTTGCGCCCTCCAGGGCTTATTTTATTAATTTTGTGTGCCTGTGCCCCAGCGGCCCGCAGGCTGTGGGTCTGCAAAGTGCGCCTCTGGCAGCTGCCCGCCTGGCCAGCCCCTGCTATGACGCAGTTTCTTACCTACTTTATAATGTGCAAAATTTTGATTTCTTGAATTAATCTCAACTCAAAATTCGAAGAACATCTGCAGTTGAGATTAATTCACTTAGAAATAATAATATTTTGGTTTACTCGATAAGGTGAACAAGTGCACCGTAGAGATTAAATTATGTTGAATATTTGCACCAGCACGGACCCAGTGGGGGTGCGGATTAGTTTTATATGGGAATAAATTATTTGAGCGGGTTTTTAAACATCTGGGTGGTTTCATTGGGCAATCAATATATATGGGCAGTATAGACCTATTTGCGGTAATTCAATTAATTGTGATTAGAACAAATAAAATGCTGTCAAGGTGAAAGAAACGGCAATTTCCATGACAAGTTAAATGTGTTTCACCTCCATTCAGAAACAGCTACGGAACCTTATTATACGTACCTATTACTCTCTTGGTGAGTTTTTATTTACTACAATAAAACAAACAACTTAAAAGAAAGTACAGATTAAAGAATACATATTTTTTGTTGAATTATTTAGCGTATTCTCACTGTTCGATATTGAGAAAGTCTGTCGAGTTTATCTTTCCTGTTATTATCCCAATAGTCCAGTTATACAAACTAGAACAGATATTCATGTAACTCTTTTCGTTTTTGGTCATAGCATTCTCCGTATAGTTTGACACATAATGGCGTAATATCAGTATATTTGCACATTTTTGCATTAAAACATCGATTTTGAATAGAGTTTAAGTTCTAGTAATCCGAACATGTTTGATGTTTCAGCAATTTTGTATTACAAACTATCGGCAGAAAGGCGGAGCTTACTATTAGCGCTCATGGTGGCCTAGTCAATAACTTACGTGCAGTACCTATCACAAATGACAAAGAACCTTTTTTAATCGCTAGTGTCGAGCCGAATATCCGATTTCGCTGTCGCAACTTACGATACCGACAAAATGCCCATCTTCATTTTTCCGTAGAGACATCATACAATCTTCCACTCGACATATTTATTTAGATATTAATGTTTGAAGATTGGATGTTTTTGAGATTTTACCGTTCCGCCAAGGTAATATTCGATTTTAAAATTGGGATCCGCCGTAGTCGATCGCGTTAATCGACGACCGCCCAAGAATTTCTCCGGCTTCGAATCCCGTTACCGGATTACCTTTTTAAATTTTGCTTTAACTGTTCGGCAGATATTATTGATTCTAGAATTATCTTTCACCTATTTTTCTCGAGTAATTTTTACATATTTTAAAATTTTACCATTTTGCCTCTTTTGTCGGCGATAATTAAGGCAATACTTCTTTAAATTTATTTTTAACTTCTCGGCAGATATTTTTCATTTCAAAATGACTTAACGCCTATTTCTACTTGATTAACAATAAAATTGTTAAATTTCAAGGATTGGCTTCTTTTGTCAGCGATAATTGGTCAAACCCTCTGTATTCAAAAATGTTAACGTCTTAGTAAAGGAGCTGCAAACAATAACCTATAAATATAATAATTTCAACGGCTTCAACACAATAAATAAATGTAATGCTTATGAAAATTGTATTTATTTTGTAAAACATTGTATGTGCGATTAATAACAATTGTAGAGAGAAGCATGTCCTTTTTATTTAAGAAAACATAAAGAAAGAAATCGATGCGTAGAAAACAACACAAAAGTTACTACACAATTATTAGGAAGAACTCCGCGCTGCGGCGCTAGTAGACATTTTGTAGTAGACATGTTTCGTGGATTTGTGGAATAGTCATCTGGTCAAGTTAACTTCAATAGAACAGTTAGATATGCAAATAATATTTTCATTCAGTATAGTAATCACGGTATACTTTAACCTTCTTCGGCATAATAGCCTTACGGTTCCCTAGTGTGCGATGAATATATTATATTCTCCCGTAGGCATTCTCAAATGTTTGGGAATTGCACAGATTCTTTTTATTTCTTAAGTTTCTATTCCCAAAAGAAGGATCTGTTGCTAGAAGAGTATGCTGTTAGTCATAAAAATATATTTGTTATATTTTGGCTGTTAAATAGAAATATTATTAATGTTCGAGAGGTCGAAATGTCTCACCTACGTAATATTTATTACATTTATATGGACACTCTAAACGAAACGTTGGAAATAGTAATTTATGTTTTACAGCAAGGAATTTTTGTTAAATCTTATAATAGACAAAACTGCGATTTATCATTTAAATCTTCAACTTAATGTTGTACCGCAAGCTCAAGAATTATATTTTGGGAAGCTTGTTAATGGAATTAAAAACAACTTTTTAGGCTTATGTCATCCTCTTGCAATGGACTATACCAAAGTTTTCTAAGCTACGTTCCACACTGACATCATCTGCAATAACGTGCACATGTGTTTTTAATTCTAGAGATTACGTAGAAATAAACTAAATAAAAGGCTATTAAGGCTTTTACGCGTTTCCTTATGCTATGAAGTGGTAATTTACGATACTAGTAACATATCAAGCAGAAAACATTACTAGTATCGTGGCACGTTTTTTATAATCCTATATTATTTTTTCATAAAATACATCAGAAAAGAATTATGGTTACGCTAGTATCTAAAGTTAACTTGTATCTCAGGAATCGATTATTTACAAATTTGTTTCTCAAAAACTTTTTCTGAATTTGCTAGTCTAGTATATTTAAAATAAAGTTTTTGAAATAATGCACGAATCGAGATTTTTACCCAAATTGAAACGGGGACATGGGTAGAGTCTACAACCAAAACCTCGGGACTGTACCTGCTTGCTGCCGGTCGCCATTTTGGAAAACGCGACGCGGCGGAAAACGATGACGTATCTCCGTCCCTGTTCGCTTTTTAGGAAAATTTATAAGATCTAGAATTAAAGAAAATAATTTTTTCTTTCATTTTAAATTTAACTTTTTTTTAGTAGGATTGATATTGTAAAGCTTAGAACTGTTTGAAAAAAAATGTTTTTCTTATTAATTTTTCAACTACTAAATGAGACTTCCGGATATATAACTCTAAATAATAATTATAGAAGATATAATTACCTTTTATATGTTAAACGAAGTTTCTGTGGTTAACAGTTGTAAATTTATAGAGCCGCAAAGTCAGTCCTATCACAGTTTATATTAATTTTGATGGCTGAGCTGAATAACGCAGGCTACTAAAACTTCCAGGCGTACAAGGATGCGGATATCTACATTGTCCACAAGGCCGTCGAACTGGGACAACATTATCCGTCGGTGTTTATTATTGGTGAGCATATCGACCTTCTTGTTTTGGTGACTGCACTTACACAGAACAATGTGGACATTTATCAATCCGATGAAAGATGTCAAACCATGGCAGTTATATTCACCAAACTCGTTTAAATATGATGACACCATTAAAACACATACATTTTTTCTCCATGCCATTGATGGCTGTGACACAACATCTGCCATCTACAAAGCTAGGAAACTAAAAGCTATAACGATAATTCAGAAAAAGTCCGACCTTATCAAGAATGTTGAAATTATCCAAAAGCCTGATGAATAATTGTGTGATATAAAAGTTGCCGGAGAAAAGTTTTTAATTAAATTGTACGGTGGCTCCGAATAAACACTCGACGATCTTCATTTCAGAATGTATCGAAGAATGACCACAAAGTGTAGACCCACCTTGGCCTCTTTTCCCCCAACCAGCGCAGCAGCAGAGCAACATAGTTAACGGACATATCAAAAGGCCCAAGAGTGGCTCGATTTTCATTCCATTGCGACTGAACGTGGGTGGAAAATGACTAAAGATCGCCTAGATCCGATTACTACTATCAAGAATGCAGCACCTATGGAATCACTAAGTGGCATTTCTTGCAAATGCGCGGTTGTCACAAAACAGGAATGCAGTGCTCTTTCCTATGCTACTTTTGCAATGGCACGTCCTGCACAAATTCTGCAGTCGAAAAAATTCAATTTCACGCATCAGGCGAAGAATCTAACGAAGAATTTGATGGACAAGAACAAGGAGTACAACACCGATGTCGAGATTATCACTGACAATTGCAACATCATCGATGAACCTTGCAGTACCGCAGAGATACTATCAAAAAGATAAAAAAAAAATATTTTCTTGCATATTTGGTCTTCTTAAAAAAATTTGAACTCTACAAGGTTTTGAAATCTATGAATTTATTTTATAGGAGCCCTGAACTATTTCTACTATATATTGGATGAATTCAACAAATTGTGTGCTTTAAAAAACTTAATATTAATATGAAATAGCATTTGTTATACCATTCTGTACGCCATCCTTATGTATTTTCTATGTTCAACAGCTGTATTTAATTAAATAAATGGTATACACAATTACAACACAACAATTCACTAATAAAAACCATGAAATATCTAACAAGTCTGAACTTTAATAATTATGTGCAAAGTATAATTAGTACATTAATTATTACATTTCATCAAATAGAAATTTCATAATTCTAACAAAACCTTGAAATGAAACATTCGTATTTGTATAATATATTCACAATGTGTAATAAGTATAATATAATTAATGTGACATACTGCAACGAAATATAAAATTATAAAACATCTCGGTGCAGAATGTAATCTGCGGGGCCGAATTCACGCGTCCACAGTTTTAAAACTATTAGCCACAGTAATTTCGTTGGCATTTAAATTACTCTTCTGTAATTTTTAATTAGAGTTTTACAACCGGAAGTTTCATTTAGTAGTTGAAAAATTAAAAAGAAAAAGAGATCTTTAACATTGGAAATGTTTATGTTCGTATATGGGGGTCGAGTTACCAGTTTTCGTTCAAGGTCAAAAGAGAGCGGTGTCGCGGTCGAGTGAGACTGTCGTATATGCAACGGCTGATATACGCAAATGTAACATGGGTTGCATATATCACAGGGGGTCAAGTTACCAGTTTTCATTTAAGGTCGAAATACAGCGGTGTCGCAATCGAGAGTGGATCGTAGCTATTTCCGAAGCCGCGTCCGGAAAAAGTTTGCTTTATGTATGGTGTTATCATTTCCAATGTCCCGATGGTTGCAAGAATTGCGAAATCTATGAATTTTTTCAAACAGCTGTAACTTTTACGGATCCTACGAAAAATTAGTTTAATTACATATGAAAGAAAAATGATTTTCTACAACTATAGTTCCTATATATTTTCCGAGAAAAGCGAACAGGAACAGAGATACAATGTCATTCGCGTTTTGCAAGATGGCGGCCGGAAGCCAGCAGCTACAGTCCCGAGTTTTTGGTTTTAGACTCTACCCATGTCCCCCTTCTACTTTGCGCAAAAATCTCGATTTTTAAAAAACTTTACTATATTTTATGTCTAAATAGGCTGGACTATGCCTTGCACTGTGATATTGAGCAAGAAAATGAGCGAATTCATCAAAGAAAAAATCGATGCCGCTAGAAAACAAATATTTCCAACCAAGTCAGGGGGCAACTGATTAATGCAGTTCAAAGCATTAATGCAAACGTAATTTTAGAGTCTTGTAGTGTTTGTTATATAGACCACATTGACAATAAGTGTCATTCTTTCAGTCTAAGCAATATGAATTGTCATCTTTGTGGACAAAATTATCGATGTTAAATACAATGTCGCTGATGCACGAAAATGGTGCAAATAGTCAAATCTTTTAGCCTAGGAAATGGCGTGCAAATTCAACGACGGCGAGTTACCGCCTACCAGTCGGTACTCGAAGAGAGCATATAACTAGGAAACATTTTTCTCTTTGAAAATTTTTGGTATGGTGGTCGAATATGGAAGGGGGGGACATTTTTTTTAATCAAGTGGTCACTGATATCTTTCCGGTAGTCCAGTCACATGTGGCTCCATTTTTTAATCGCATTGTTTATATTAACATCCTGTCGGAGTTTAGCTGTAACTATTGCGACGTACTTTGTTCCAGTTGCCTAGCGCATAGATAAGTGGAAGCGTCACTTTAGCGTTGAGCTCTATTTCGGTTGTGTTCGGTATTTCTCGACCGTCACCTTTCAAATTTATACACTAGCCTCTTAACACAGCCTGTTGCAGTAGGGCTGGAATAGCTACAGTGAAGAAACGGGTATGTCCAGTGGTCCTGGATGGCAGACTAGATTTTCATTCACATTCAACAGTAAAACGCACAAGTCGGCAAATAACAAAGATTAGTAAATATAGTAAAATTTACAATAACAATTAAAACCGTCAAGTACCAAGAATACTCCTGCGGAGTTCATTATAAATAAATTGAAACACTTAAGATATGTCATGTTACTTCAATTATATGCAAAACTACGAGAACGTGGAATCAGGCGGTGACAAGTTAGTTAACAGTTACTAATATCAATTCGGAAGCTAACGGTGGTAAGCAAGCAAACGATGAGAGCGGCAAAAAAAATGAAATCGATAAAAAGCAATAAGCGGAAGAAATAATAAGCGTTAAAAACAACAGCAAGTAGTAAAAAAAAACAGGCGGTGTGCAAGTACCAGGCAATAGCAAGCGATAATCTACAGCAATAATTATGCATATATGAACGGTCAGAGCATAGGTGTGAAGAACGTGCCATTTTGTCAGAGTTAATACGGAAAATTGCAAAGTATCAAAATATCAAGATAGTTAAGTTACTTACGGTGGACCTAGATTGAACGGGAAACTACAGTTTCTACCCTCTCAGTAGAACGACAAACATTATTTCAACTTGTTAAACAGGAACAACGGTCTAAGTTAAAATACTACAAACGGAAAACAGTTTTCCTGCTATTTTCCCGAAATATCAACTATGTTCTTTTTTCCAAGATGAGGGGCTACGGAAAATTCTTTGGAACATAGTTATTTGGATAAAAGATTGAGAGTTCGACAGGCTCTCAATAGAGCACAACTACTTTAATAAAAATTTGTATTTAATCTGAAATTTACTTCGATAGTTCAAAAAACAGTAATAGCATTTTGGTACATTGAATCGGAATTATTTTAAATTATCACTTTTATACACGTATTTCTGTGAAGTTTTTACATCTTTATAAATGTAAACACTCTCACAAGAAACGGTGGCTCAAACCGGTATGTACTTAGTTGATGTAGCGGTCGCCCTTTTATAGTCAACTTAACTGTTAGATAGGCGGAGCGGAATTGAATTCAAATCTGTTTCAACGAAAATGATTTGCGCTGGCTTAGCTAACGCCCTCAGTGTCAATGTTTGCAATTTGGCCAATATTACAGGTAAATCTCACAGCCGGGTTTACTACATTTTCTGTATAAAGTAGAAATCTGCTTCACACACCAACTAGTTTTCGAAACTAAGTGGAACAAGTAACGAAGGGTGGTTATTTATTTAAACTGCATTCCTTGCATCGAAAAAACATTTCGTTACACTATTCCAAGACTCAACCAGGACACGTACACACAGACATCAATATAACTACCATTCCCTGAGACATTGCGATCTGCCGCAGCTGAAACTCGAATTCAGGAGGGATAACTGCGACTAACCATGTTGTACCACTCAAAAGCAGCATAGTCCATGCTACCTTCTCGGTAATACATAAAAAATGCCTCTAAACATCCACTCCCTAGCCAGTAGTCGAACCTGGGACTCCATGATCGTAAGTCTAACATGAAAGCACTGCGCCACCTCTTTAGAGGTGTTTCAGAATCTTATGAGCCGCGAAATGCGCAAAAGGCAAAGTTTATTCTGCGTTATAAGTATTTTCTTGAAGACGCAGGCGGCTGCCTTGCTGTATCCATAAACAAGAACTGGGGATGAATTGTGAACAATAAATATAATATTTTAAAGAAGTGTAACTGGGTCAAATGGAGGGATTATGTCTCTGCGCATATGAAGGTCACAGCTCATGAGATTTTAAAACACCTCTACAGATGCTTATGCTCTTCGACAAAGAGTCTGAACCCTTCCATTCTGCCTGTTATATTTCTTTGATTTCAAAGCAGCATTGAAAATTTTAACCCATGTATTATATATCCCTTTTCAACTAAAAACAGAATATAATTGAGAGTTACCAGATACTGTTCAAAAATATTTTAATATACGTTGCCTGACTTTTATGAAATCAATCAATTGATCTGGCAATTAGCTTTAATGAACTTTCACCTTTAGAAAATTGGCAATTCATTAAAACAGCTGTGTTCATTATACATACCCGCTGGCAATTTTCTAACGGGCCATGTAGCAGAAATATTAGCAATCAGTTTAGGAACAGAATTATCGAATTCAAAATTTAAATACCGCGATATCAAAAATTACGCTTGCCAAAGATGGTCATGAAATTAAAAATGGCTGTCTTAGCTTATGTCATTATTTTTCAACAAGTATGTCAATCATATTTTGATTGTCAATATATGACAAGCAGTTTTGTGGAAGTTTTATTTTTCTCTAAAATTATAATCAATTATTGAAACATATTAATTACGGTTGTCACCAAAGATAATGTCATAAACGTCGAGATTTTAAGTTTGAGCAAAAAAAAATTTTGTCTGTCGGTCTGTTTGTCAATTTGTCTGTCGGTCGGTCTATCTGTATTTTTTTGTCCACACGTTTTCCCAGGAACGGTTTAAGATATTGACTTGAAATTTGGTACACGTATGTATCATAGCGAAATCTGGAATTAGAATATATTTTGCACTAATTCCGGTGAAGCGTTTAACTAGTGTGCTAGTTAATGGAATGTGGGAATACAGTCAGCGTTTATGGATTATTATGCATATGTTAGTGTGTTTAAAGAAACTCGCTGTGAGACTCATAAAAAAGGTGGTGGTAAGCTAACCGTCCATACAGAAGTTTCTAATATTGTTGTTTTCGGCAGGACGGAGCAATAGCACATACAGCAAGAAAAAATATTAGTCTTGCCGGGCCAATATTTGAGGTCGAAATTTTAGGTCCATCAATTTTTTTTTCAAGTTGTTTGAGGTCTACAGTTCAACAACGCGGACCATTAGTAGATCGTGAAACATATATTTATATGTTCTTTTGTGCAAAAAAGTGCATTTTTCGTAATTCTTCCTCTTTTTTCGTTATGTTTTCAAATTTATACGGTTTAAAAAAGATTACATCTGCTGTAAGTGTATTTTTCTATTATTATTTAAACTTCTCTTATCATATAGTGTCATTTATAATTGCATTATATAGATTCATAATAAATTAACACTGAAAAGAACAGTTTAATATTTAGAATTACTTGGAGAAAAATTATAGTCGGGAATTTACAAGTCGCTTGTGGAAATTAAAAAATTCAGACTTGAAAATACAACTTCTGGTGATATTTTAGATTTTAAATGATAACTACGTAAAAAATGTGTAGGGAGTACGGTTTAAGTGTAAATTACAATGAAACGACAATTATGATTATTGACCTTTCTTAATCATATAATGAATGTAAAAGGAAAAATACGCACAAAGACCAAGTTTACTAATGTCTTAAATTTGCCTATCTTCCTTTATGCCTCTGAGGCATGGATTATTAGTGAGACAGACTGAAGGCATTTTATTGCTTTCGGTATATGGTTCTGGAGATATTTGTTACAGATTCCTGCACAATAATACAGATTCATAAATATAAGTGCATGGCAGAGTAAGTATCTTGTTGCCGAGAACATATTCTTAGGGATTCATGATTTTGTAATTGATAAATGTTGCTTATACATCTCTTTTGCAGTGTAAGGATATGAAATATATCTGAAAAATTAACCGAAAATATAATTTCATATCTTATTCCTGAGTGTATATAGGAATGGTATACAATTAGAACTGGTTTGGCGTTAATAAATTATTTAAATCATTTTCAAGGTATAATAGTAAAGTGTTAGGCAGCTTGCGAGCATTTCAACATGACACCGCCAATCTAGGAGAGAATCAATTTGAATTGATATAACGTAAAACCAGCAATAGATGATACCCCTCATTTCTTATGCCAATAGATGACAGCTAAAGCTAAAACATATCTCATGCTAAAATACTAGTGTTGGTATCACTACTCAACATCACAGTTAATCTTCTGTATCATTTACTGATCAGCTTCCTGCTTCGGGCCTTATTTCAGTGATTGGACAGCTTTTTGAACGGTGTAAAATTTTACTGTGCTAAATGTAAATTGTTAAAAAAATCTTAAGAGTTATGTTATGTTTTTTTCTTCTTTATGTTTTGAGTGATCTCGATTTATGAAGGTTGGAGAATGAGAGTGGAATGTTAGACTATGTGTTTATTATTCAGTTCTATCTGATAAGTTTTTTGTTATTCATTTTATTACACTCGTGTCAGCTATTGTTATAGCTAAAAGCGGTTAGACCAGTAAATGACATCAAGGGTCATGCATTGGATTTCACTATTTTACAATGATGTTGGTAAGAAATTTGAAATCTGTTTACCGCCAGAAATTTCATCTCGATAAGGCACCGGTAACCACGGTGTGTCATCTATCAGTTTTTAAGGTGTCACTCATTGGATTGTATGGAGTAGTGGCTACTTTCAAACACTTGTGTACTGTTTTTGGATGACGAAACAGCAAAAAAGATTTTCAAATATTCCCAACAGAACATGCTGGATGTTATCGATGAAGTGAAAAAAAGGAAAATCTAAAAAATATGAAATCAGAAAAGCAAGCTAAGATAGAAGAGGATAGATCACAAAAACGTAAGGAGACATAAGAAAGAAAGAAATTATTGGAGAACAGAATTATTTGAAGAAAAAAAAATGACAAAGACAAACGAAGAAAGCAAGACGATATAGAGTACACAACTTCAGAGTCACTAACATTTGATAGCAAATCTTCACCATGGAATGAAGAATTTGACGATGGCAAAAATTAAGATTCGCAATTTCAACCAGAAAGCTTGGAAAATTTAACGGAAGTTGTTTTTTTACTCTATGAATCTTTGGGTGAAAATAATAAAAATTTGAAGAAAATAGAGCATAATTTGACTAAAATTCACGGACAAGGCAAAGAAAGAGTTTATCGCAAGTGAACAGGATTTTTCAACAATATCTGTGGACCACGTGATCGACAGAGGGTCTCATCCAGAAATTTTAAGCCGAGGAGAAAGAATTAGTTATATTTTTGATCAATCGTTGCCAGAACTTTAAAAATATAAAACTGTGTCACCTATTGGGTAAACAGATATACCATCTATTGATTTTTTCCAGTTTTGGGGTATCAGGTATTGGCGCTGATAATGACGCTTGAATTTTTTGTTGGCACTTATAATAAACTTCAATATATACCTAGTATTTTTGATTATTTATAATAATAAACAGTTTCCCTACAATCAACACGTATTTGACATTTTTCCCTAAAAGTGTCATTTATTGGTATTTTTACGTTGTCATATAATTTTTTTTTTGTGTAAGCTGAAGCTGTCCTGTTTGTTTTTCAACTAGCCACGCCTTTTTAAATTAATTTATTTTACTTCGTATAGCACTCACTTTTCTCTTTATAACTTTAAAACGCTTTGTAACTTAATCTTAATTGTGTGCCAAATTGAAAACTTATGAGTCCACCTTTTCCAAAATATTATTTTTTCAACATTTTAGCTCAGAATTTGGAAAGCTACATTTACTCATATATACACCTTCCTATAGTGGTCAGTTAAATATTCATATTTTTACTTGATCAACACTTAGATACTGTATGTCTACTTACTTACGAGACACTCTGCATATCATAATCAATAACTGTTTGATTAACCTGAAAAAATGATAGTACAAGCTGTCCCTGAAAATTTCCAAGGTGGAAGTGAATGAGGGATAAAGGGTGGCACATAATGTTTTTCAGCATATTTCAACTCCCCTCACGATAAACAAATCGACCTCTGTTTACACAAAATCATATTTGCTTTAGATTGAGAGATACTAAGGATGGCTAGTATTGAAGCGAAAGCACCAAATAATAATGTTTTTGCTCGATATTGGCTGAGTCTTTTGAATAAAACTTAATTGGAGATTCCTTGAAATTTATTAGAGGAACGTATACGAGTACCCTCTTCTAAAAATAATGATAGATTTATGAATTCTAATAATACGTTTCCTGCCTGCGTCTCATTAATAGAGCCCGAAATTCACATCTTCACGACAACGAAACCAGAGTTGGCTTAAGCGATGTGTCAGCGTAAATATGTTCACAAGATTAGAGTATGTTACTAATGTGTTTCCACAAAATCTTTATATGCGCAAAGAATTATGAAAAGAGTGTTAGTCTTAAATGATATACTTATCACACATACATCCAATCAATAAATTACTTATTTGAATTTTATAACTTCATTTTAGAAAATGTGGGCCATCCTGACACAAACCGATTCCATATTGTACCATCAATAATTGTATCTTATTATCAGTAGTCCGAATTAGAGTTTAATTTTCAGGTGGGTCATTAGAAGGATATATTGAAGTATAATAAATAAAATAAATAAGTTTAGTTAACTGAAAAATAAATAAATTTTGATTTATTTTTCGTGTAATATAAATTCCGTTCTATATCTATATCTATTTAGACAAAAAACTCTATTTAAGTTAAAGAAACAGCGTGTAAACAATGCACACCTGCAACATGTCGCCGACACGCTTGCAATACACGCCAAATATTATTTACTATTTACTCGCCTTTAAATCGAATGGATTTGGCTCAGCTAGTTTATAATTATATTTACTGAAAGGACGACTTATTATCAATTTGCCGCATTTTAGTCCGAGGAAAATTATGGTCGAAAAATGGATTAAGTCTTATAAAGAACTACATTTTGATGGCGAAAAAATAATTTGCAATATTTGTGACGTCACAATAAGGTGTATATAGAGAAATGTTGTTTTAAAAATGTAAATATATTTAAATCTTCTATGAAGTGTACTAAATAACGTTCATTTTACACATCACCTAAACAAATATTGCGTGTGGCAACATGTTCCAAGTGAAAGCCTGCTTCGTAAACAAATTCTCAGCGAATTATATAAAGAACAACTGGAAGGATTTTCAAAATGGCTGGTTTTGGGTTACAATAGACTTGTTGGGAAATAAAGTTGCCAATTTGTTAGTTAAAAAATTACATGTTGATGGTCCTGGCAAGTGCCAATTAAGAGCTTCCAAGGTTTTAGAAACAGTTAATGGCGAGTCAGTTCTAATTTTTTTGAAAACACTTTAAAATACCTTTCGCAAGACTTGGCTGAACAAAATTTAAAGAAAGTTATTGTTTTTAGTAGTGATTCAGTGTCGTATATGTTATGTGCAGGAAAACAATTAAAAGGAAATACTCACAAGTGTTACATGTTACTTATTTAGCTGATGCGTTACACAGCGTATGCGAAAACGTACGAGATTGTTTTACAAGTGTTGACAAACTTATTGCTAATATAAACGACAAAGTCATATTTATTAAATCCTAATCTGGTTAAAAAAATAAGTAAATTAAATAATTTTGACCTGTGCAACAAATATTGGATTAAAAAAAATTCCCCTCCATTATGCTCTGCCTTCTGTGAAACAAACAAATATTTTGACCGCTTGTCCAACTTGCACCTTGCAAACCCTGAAGATGATTATTTTGATTTATCCGATACCAACTTGGTGATAATCCCAAATTATAGTGAAAATCACATTCTTAGCCATTGCACTTTATTACAAACGTTAGAAAAAGTAACCTACCAGATTGCCGTATACACCGATGCTTCTAAGCATCGCGCAGGTACAGGCTGTGCATATTACAGCCCACAAGAAAAGATCCAAGCTTTGTATAAGCTCCCTTCGGATATGTCCATTTTTTCTGCGGAAGCATTTGTTATACTTCAGGGTATAAAATACATTATATCTAGCAATATAACATTTTCCGTCGTTCTTTCCGACTTACTCTCCGTACTGACAGTGATAAAAAATAGCTATGGTCCAAATACTATCATTGACCCGCTAATAAAAGAAATTAAATCTCTATCATCCAAATGGAAAGCAAATGGTGGCAGTATCACATTTGTATGGATTAAGGGGCACAATGGTTTACAATATAATGAACTGGTCGACACATTGGCAAAACAAAGTATTAACTGTGGAATCGAGGTAACAGATGACATATGTTAGAACGACTGTTTCAATGTTTTCAGAAACAAGATGAAGGAAAAATGGTCACAACTCTGGCAACAGTTTTGCTGTACATCTTCCACAAGATATTCATATATTCACCCTGAAATACCAACAAAGTTTTGGCATGATGACCTTCATATTCCCCGTAAATATATTAGCATTATTAACCGCCTGAAATTCGGACATGGAAGTTACCCAGCTCACCTTGATAGACTCAAACTTATTACATAAAGTTTATGCGAACATTGCAATGTAGAAGGTGACTTAGATCATATAATGTTTAACTGTCAAAAGCACATGGACGAATGTAACAGCCTCTACTCTAATTAGAGGCGGGGTTTCGGCTCCATTGAATCTATTACATATGTTATGTCTGAATAAAACCGATCTATTAAAATATATAGTTGCTTTTTTGAGTAAAACTGGTGCAAAAATTTAGAAATTTTATATTTTAATATATGTTACATTTTAATGTACAAATCCTATTGTCTGACCTCATGTTGTTCTCCCTATTTACCATGGAATTACCTAGTTTGTACAAGAAATTTTCAAATCGCCTTTATAGGCCTCTAGGCGAGAAGCGTGTGTCCCTGTCAACTTTCCCTTAATTATTATGTAATTTTCAAATATGACAAACAACTTAAATGTGTTCTTCCCTTTGCGATATTTTAATTACACTATATAGATGTCTGTGGTCTATGGGTTCACGGATTCAGCATATAAAAGTTAAGTTCAAATGTTTAATCTTTAGTCAAGTATTGACCTTACCATTTATATTGTGTTTCTGGCTGATTGGACTAGTTCCATAGTGCCACATAAAAAAAAAATTGCTAATATAAAGAAAATTCTTTTAAAAGCTCCTAGTAGGATAAAACATTTCCAAGAAAAATGTCCTAATTTGCCACTTCCTCTAAAACCACTGATCACACGTTGGGAAACATGGATACACGCGGCATGTTACTACCATGTTAATTTCAACTCAGTAAAGGAACTTTTAGAAACCTTAAATAAGGATACTACTGCGATTAAGCGTGCAAGGGATTTAATGAATATTCCAAATATTAAAAACGATTTTAAATTTATTTTTGAAAATTTTAAAATAATAACAAGAATTATAGAAAGCCTTCAATGTCCAAATTTGCCCTTGGAAGAAACATTTAACAAACTAGATACTGTCCAAAAAACAATTAATGAAATTCCGGTTGCAACTGGTGAGGTTATATCAAAAAAGTAGGTTGCAGTTTTACAAAGAAATCCAGACTTGGTGGTTGTATTTACCATTAGCAAAAAAATTGTGACAGAACCAGATGCCTTCCTTCATCAGGTACTTATAAATATCTTGATATATGATTCTCTCACTTCTGTGGAATGTGAAAGATCATTTTCGACCTTACAGTGGATATTTACTGTCTGAAATCGTCTGTCACTTGAAAATTTAGAAAAAATACTTACTGTATACTTTGAAAGTATGACTCAGTAAATGTTTGAAACTTGAAAGTGCTGTGCGAATTCATAACAATTTATGTGTGAAATATGTGTATATAGATTTACTATGCCAAAATACGTCATGAACTCATAATGTAGGTTCGTATTACATTTAATTTTGTAAGAGAGAACAAACTTACATTTAATATTTTGACGTAAAATTTCATATATGTGCGCCACTGGAATTAAAGATCATTGCTTATTATACACATTCAAATTAGTTGAGAAAAGCACATCAAATACTAAAATCGGCATACAATTAATACATTTTAATTTTCAATCCGCCTTTTTGAAATATATTTGGCATATTGGCTGGTACCAAATCATTTAGAATTTTACAAAGAACAGCTTGCCAATATGCGTGCTTCCTTTAGAAAATGCAGGACTAACCGTGTGGAAACATGAACGGTTTATTTTGTTAAAAAAACATTTTATTTGCTTATGCTTTATGGCAGATAGAGGATAGAGGGTAATCATAATCACCCATTGAAAAAGCTAGTTGGGTCCTCGTTGCGGAAATACGGGGTAAGTTTAATATGTTTTTACCAACATTTCTTTTGGCTGTATCTTTGTAAAAGAATGGAATAATAAGTTCATATTTGGCATATATATACCACCAGTGATCCCGAATAAGTATCACACACAAAACGTTTTAGTTGCTTTTCAAGAAAAACAATACCCGGTAAATGTTTTAAAAAAATTTCAATATTATATTCGAAAAGTACATAAAAAACTGAATAAATTGGCTTTATTAAGTTTTTTGTTGCAGCATTGATTGATTGATTGATTGATTGATTGATTTGCCAGCGTATGGTGGGCATTGCTGCCAATTCCGGGCATCCATGGAGGTTCGTTTCAACACGCAGCTTGGTCACGCCCAACGGACCCGACGGCCAAACCGCGTGCCGGAACCAAATCTCGTATGTTTTGTATACCGCCGGACCAGCTGCATACGCCGGGTTGGACATTGGACATGCTTGTTGTCAGCAGCGAGAGCCGCATGACGCATGGGGTGGGAATATAGGATGGGAAGTGTAGGTGCTTGAGAGATGCTTCTCGAAATAAATTCCACCAAATAATGCAATATGAAACTTTAGAAAATATAGATGAATTATACTCACAAAAAATGCTTCCACTATTAAATTAGGCATTTACTTTTTTTTCATCAATAATTATTATGTTTTTATTACCAACTTTTACGGATGGGGCAAAATAAATAGAATAATAAATCAAGAATCTATTTAATCCCTCTCACTTAGCAACATAACATACCTATTAACAATAACAAGAACGGCAGCTTCAAAGTAGCATATCAATAATGCACATAGTAGCAAACTAACAACATAATCATTTTACGAAAAACAAAAATGCAGATATTCTCATAAAACGTATTTATCAATAGGGACAACAAACTGATTTAACGTTTAAGTCATTGATTAAAGTTTTTACTATTATTGATCATACTAGCGTCGTATCAATTATTTGTACGTTTTTTAATAGTTATCATTTTGAAGTATGGCTACTGCTATCAATAGGAATTTAGTAATGGACTTTTGACGGTTAAAGGCATTGTTTAGTTATCAGCGGTTGGATTGGACTTGTAGGCGGTCACTTGTTAGGACCACATTTATTGAAGGTACACTAACTGGTAACTTACATCTTAATCTTTTACAACATACATTACCGAATCTTTTAGTAGATGTAAATATCCGAGGTATGTTCTTTCAACATAATGGAGCCCCACCGCATATTTCCAACCAAATTAGAAATCATTTAAATGGTACACACCCAAACAGATGGAGTGGTTGTAGAGGTCCTCAAGTATAGCCGGCAAAGTCTCCGGATTTCAACCCTGTAGATTATTTTTTATGGTATCACTTGAAAAGTGAGATCTACAATGTGGACATTAATGATAGGGATCAGCTAATTCAAAGGATTGTTGATTGCAGCGACGAAATCAGAAACAATCCAGATCTGATAAGACGATCTGTTTACTCAGTACTATTAAATATTCATTCAAATTTAATAAAATGTACATGACGTCCCTATATAAATGAAGTTATGTTTATTTCTAAAATGTAAAAAATTGCACATTTGTTAGTATAAGTATACAGGAAATAAATATAAAAATTGATAAAATAGCATGTCAAAACTTTGCAGTCGTATCGAATATAAATTATGTTTTATGAAAAAAAATTATTTACGTGAATCACCTAGCTGGGGGCATAGATGATGGAAAAAAATAGAAGTGCCAGTGTGTATTTGCGCACTGTTTAGTAAATAATTTTTTAAATATCAATTTTTGCACAAATTTAAAAAGAACTTTTAGTAGCAAATAGAATTAGGTGTGTTTTCATTTTCTATGAGAAAAATTGACTGAGATAGAATATTTTTTGTCGATGCGTATTTAACCAAATAAGTGTTGATTAGTTAAAGAAATGTTGCAAAGCGTTTGGAAATATTTTTCATTTGCTTTTGTTTTTTGGTGAAAATTGATTTTACCTAAAATTAAATTAGTAGTAAAATTTTAAATGTTGATTAATATAGCGTATGCAGTAGGAAGTCGTAAACCGTCATGCGTCAGAGCTGTCGATATTGGAGCAGCGATAATCTTCATTGGATGATGGAGGCTCACACACACGCAATTTTCTCAAAAACTGAACATTAATAATCAAATTATTGGCCCTTATTCTTTTGAAGGCTCACTTAACGGTGATATTGACCAAGATTTCTTGACGAAAATTTTTGGTGTCTTCATTAATACTACGTTTCCTGATGCTCAGTGGCGCAGTGCTAAAGGTGTTTGGCTTGCGACCAATGAGTCCCGGGTTCGAATCCTGGCGAGAGTATGGAGGTTTAGTGGCCTTTTCCATGTATTATCGAGACGGTAGCAGTGAGCTAGACTACTGCTGAGTGACACAACATGTCTAGTCGTTGTTGTCTCTCCTGAGTTCGAGTCTCAGCTGCGGTAGATCGCAATGTCGCAGGGAATGGTTGTTGTGTTGATGTCTATGTGTACGTGTCCTGGTTTAGTGGCAGAACAGCAATAGCTGAACTCCGCCAGAACGTTAATATAAATAAGGAAAAACATATCCAAATAAAATAGTCTCTTGTATCTGGTGCCAACAAGATGAAGATTCACCACATTATTCACGTACGGTGAGAAGATATTTAAATGAAATACTCTCTACTAACAGGTGGATTGAAAGACGTGTAACTACTCAATGGCCAACTTAGTCTCCCGATTTAACCCCTCCTTATTACTTTTCGTGGACTATTTAAAATCAAAAGTGAATGATAATCGACCAGATAATATTGCAGACCAAAAAAAAACATGGAATAACCCATGAAATTTACAAAATACGCGCAGAGGTAATAAAAAATGCCAACAGAAAATTGAAATATCACATTGCTTATTATCAGGAAGTGACTGGCAATCATTCTGGACATTTAATTTGATTATAAGCTAAGATAAATTTGAAGTACGTTCAAATAAATTGGAAATACATTCCTAATATATCTGTAACTCTGCGCTTTTGTATGTAAAAAGTTGAGGTTGGTACAATCTTTTACTTTATTTTGGTGAATAGAGGATGGAGATCCCTTTTAAGCAGGTGGATTGAAAGACGTGTAACTACTGAATGACCAACTCAGCCTCCCGATTTGAGTCCTCCTGATTACTTTTCGTGGACCATTTAAAATCAAAAGTGAATGATAAATAATCGACCAGATAATATTGCAGACCAAAAAAAAAACAGAATAATCCATTAAATTTACAAAATACGCACAGAGGTCATAAAAAATGCTAACAGAAAATTGAAATATCGCATTGCTTATTATCAGGAAGTGACTGGCTATCATTTTGGACATTTAGTTTGATTATAAGACAAGATAAATTTGAAGCACATTTAAATAAATTGGAAATACATTCCTAATATATCTGTGACTCTGCGCTTTTGTATGTAAAAGGTTGAGGTTGGTACAATCTTTTACTTTATTTTGGTGAATAAAGGATGTAGATCCTTTTCAAACGAAAAAATTTTAGGTGGGTGTTCATAATTTAGAGGGGGTGCACGCAAGAGGTGCCATTCTCATGGTAAAAAATAGACATTTTAAATTAAAATTCGGCCTGTTTTAGGATTTCTCCTAAAAGTTTATAATTACGCTTAAAATGAGATTATTCTATACGTGTGGACCGCACCGTATAATTATGTTACAAGATTTGTATCAATATCGGTTGCTTCCGCTTTTACTGAAAAAAGGAAAAATAATAAGAAATTGAACCACCAAAAAAGGTATTGAGGGAATCATTTTGAATATAAAATTTAATTATGATTTTAATTTGAAAACACGTTTTATAATAATATCTGAATATCGTATAATAATTATTCTGTTGGTAGCTTGGTGGTATTTTGCTATTTACGTTCGTATATGCAAGTTGCTAGTTACCCTTATTGTTGTTGTTAATAAGTAGATTATATAGTTTTTAATAAGTGAAAGGAATGAAAGAGATTCGGTGGCCTGTAACATTATTTTTTTTAATACACTGAACTGAACTTGTGGTAGGTACCTTGTAAAACATCTTGAAAACAATTGTTAATTATAAATTAAACACTGCTTTTAGATGAATCAATAATTATTTTATAAATATTCTACATATGTTTCAGCTTATTTGGCCTTTATTTAGTATTACATAGTGAATACTATGCAGTATTCACTATGTAATACTCTTGATAAAGGCCAAATAAGCCGAAACATATGTAGAGTCGGGTACAATTTAAACTGACTTGTGTCATGGCCGCTAAAACGTCTGAACTAAGATTTTATTTCATGCATAAGAAATGCCAGTAGTTCTCAAACAGTTCTCAGCAATGATGTCGCTAAACAATTTTTAAAAAATAGGAAAGATATCATAAAATGTTAAGATTATTAATTTAGTAACTTCATAATTTTAGTGGAATTCTGATTATACAGTGTCCATAAAGTTGGCTACAGATGGGACAAAATTGTATTTTTGACATTTCTAAGAAGCTCTATTGGGGGTTCGTATATGCATATCCAACAACAAAAAATTACATTTTGAGACATGTCATGTGATCACCGGTTTGGCAGGACTGTAAAAAATAGTTGACCGTGATACCGTAAAGTGGGTCAAATTGTTAAGGTATCGAAAAATTTTGTGAAGAAAAAGTGCATACAGAATACAACAAGGATCCCATATATCAATTTTGAAGCAGATATGAAGAAAATAAAAAAGTGCAAGTTTTACCCCTACCATTAATTATCATAAACTATTGTGTCTATTTCACAAATATTTGATTAGTTTCGACAAAAACTATGTATTTTAGTTGAATAAAGGTATCTGCATGCAAAAAAAGAAACGAACCCCCAATATAGTATTTTTTAGAAATATCTATAATACAAATTTTTCCCATATGTAGCCAACTTTACGACGGACACTGTGGGTAGGTTCGGGCACAAATGAAACTGATAACAAAAAATGAATTGCCCAATTCAGTCAATAACAATGAGTGATCAGAAAAAGAAATCAAAGACTAATATTGCTACAGTCCAGCAAGAGACACGGGAAGGTTTGGGCATTTCTTGCCAGGAAAGGATAGGATCGTAGTATTAGTAGGGGAAACGATGTCAGTAAAAATAAAATATTTTATATAACAAACAAAAAATCTGAAATCTCTATGAGGAAAACGAAAATATATTATTTTTCTTTTAGCGGGTTGACAAAATAAATATAAAAAAATTAACAATAATTTTAGAACAAATAAATTAAAACAATTCTGAAAGAACACGCATTGACACGTTTTCATAAACATTAAAACACTACACTTGAACAATTTATCTACTCGACGCATATTTCACCATTCGTGTATTAATGTATAACGTAAGAAAGTAGATTTTATTTGAGATAAACACGCGATAGTAGTAATAAAAGACACGCTTTTGGGGAAAATCAAGTTTTAACAAAACTCGAAGCGCAGTTTAATAAAATAAAAATTTTGGAAGGAAAATTATTAACTTTTAATAATTAAACAAATAAAAAGAAGTGGGAGTTCTCGGGGATCGATCTCGCAACAACCCCATTTATATTTATTTCTGTTCGAGCATCTTACCGATTGAGCTACGCGATCATGTTTATTCTACTGTAAAACGTGTAATATCTACGTACTAGAAAATTGTAAGACTTAGTGGTATGACATTGTTCGTTTGACGGAATGACGGATGAATATCCACTATTTACCACTAAAAATAACTTAAATATTTCATATAAAGACGTTTTTCATATTAAGAGTGGTGAGTTCACGGAAATAAATAATATTCGTCGTTAAATCACGCAGTTTGAGAATCACTGAGCTTATGACTATGTTTCTCACTCCTCAGTGTACATTTCATATTTCCGTATCAAAAGAAGTGGGAAAGAATCTTGGTAGACATACATTGGCAATGTCTTTAGGCTATGGCTTTAAGTTTGTGTGTAAGAGATAGTGAAAACGTATGTGCAATATTAATTCATACATCGGTCTTTTTAAACTTGACCCGACTCTAGAGTATTTATAATATATTGATTGATTCATCTAAAAGCAGCGTTTAATTTATAATTAACAATTATTATTTTTTTGTTTATTTTACCACATTCATACAAAATGGTGACTAAAACATAACAGTTATTGATGAAAAATAAGTAAATGCATAATATAATAGTGGAAGCATTTTTTGCGGGTATAATTCAACGATATTTTATAAAGTCTCATATTGCATTATTTATTGAAATTTATTTCGAATGTGGAAAGAGTTTGGTAGAAAAACTAATGACGTCGTTTTGTTTCATTTTTTATGTACTTTTCTGATTTAAGATGAAATTTAAAAAAAAAAACATATAAAGGGTATTGTTTTTTTTTGAAGAACAAAAAAAAATTTTTTCAAGTCCGGACCTGGATTTCTGTTGTATGTAATACAAGTATTTATTCAAGATCACTAGTGTATTATATGTACAAAATATGAACTTATTATTTCATTCCTTTACAAAATACCAAACAAAAGAAATAAAAAAAAATGTATAAAACGCTGTGAAAATTAATATAAAAATAAAGAATAAACTGTATTTCATAAACTGTATTTCGGTTTCCTCGTGAAACATCTTGTATACATATAATCGTTATAAACACAAACACAACAACATATTAAATAAAATTGCAAACTAGGTGATTCATTGTTCAAAATTGTTTTGTTATCTGTAAGGTGTATATTATATCTTTGTAATGTTTGTCAATATCTCTAACTTTATTACTAGAAATACATTTTAGCTGGCAACACTAAATATTTCGCACTTTTTTAGTTTTGAAAATGTTTCATAAGTTGTTTAATGAATAGTACATCTGCGTAAGACCCGTCTCTGGAAAGAAGATCTTCCATCAGAGCTCTGCTAATTGAGATTACCCGGTTGGCAGATGCCATTTATTATCACTCAAATTAAGTCATAATAAGTTTATGATAAAATATTCATTTATTCATTTAATAAGTTTTAGAATACAGGCTTAATTTCCTGTATACAGTATTGCTTTTAAGTGTCTGGGAAACTTCCCACTCTTTGAAGTTAAAAATAAACGTAATGATTTTAATTCTACACGTGTAAGATTCTTCTCAGAGCAGTTACCGTAGGAATTATTTTAAAGCAGAAACATTTATTAGTATGTTATTTTTCTAAACATTATATCTACTCCTCCCACTCTTAATAAAGCCTCTTGAGCATTGTGTAAGACACTTCACAAAAAAATGAATATGGCGAAACACTCTGTGACCATGAAGTATTTTTGTTTTCGCATATCATTATTATAGATTTCAATGTTCTTCATATATAATCGTCAATGTAATGTTCAATAACTTCTCTATTTACAGTTTTTTTAATGATAGAAATTATTCTTCCAGCTTACTCTAACCTATTATTATTATTCTATTGTTATTCCTTTAAGTTATCGTGCTTGAAATAATATTATGGGTGGACAGATAGACGAACTCTTGGAAAGTTATTAAAAAATCGATTACTAACACAATGAATAATATGAAACATTTTTCTATAAGAGTGATATGTACGGTTTTAGAAGTATACCGATCAAGCGCAGCATTAGGCCAGTCAAAGTAGGAAAATTTCTAAAGTAATTCTCATCAGAAAAAAACACCAGGATTACATTCAATATATGTGAAATATCAGTTTTCAAATCAGTGCATCCAAAACAAAGTTGTAGAAACAAAATGGCGGAAGTTTTATTTACGAAGAAATATCGGTTCTTCTCGTTTATCTGCGAATGTAACTTTTCCATAGAAAAAAAAAAGGTTTGAAGCAATAGTTGCAGGAATTTAAGAAACCTACAAAATGGCACCCGCTGAATCAAAATACTTCTTATTTTTGCAATAACTATCGCAATAAATAATTCATGGCATCAACAATCTCAGGAAATATGCATCAAAATGTGCTTAAAAAGTGGCCTCAAGCCAAATTCCGACGGATGAACAGTTTACGAGAAATCCAATTGTTTACTAAAACAGTGATTTTAAGTAACATTTGAAATGAGGCAGTTCGATTTGAATATTACAAAAAGCTTTCTATTCTTCAAGAGTTGTACCACCACTGAACTCAAAGTGGAAGACAAATATTTCAATTAAGTTGTTTAAACACTCCGTTGAAAATGATGCTTATATCTTATTTATAAAAAAATGGAATAACTTTATCAATTGTTCATGTGTCAAAATGTAAAGTGGATATTCGAGTAGTTGGCAGTTTTATACGAAAAAATGAAGTCCCTCAGACCTTTCTGATTTACAGCTCTGAGATTTGCAGGTATTGCACTTGAATACTTCAAATTTCGATACGAAAAATATAAGCAATTGCTTCACCGTCTTTTTGATAGCATAGTTCAAGTTGAAGTGAGGCGCTCGCCGGTGTTGCCAGATGCGAGTAACCAAAATACTCCACAAATTCATCAAAAATACTCACATTTTCCTCACAGCAGCTTTAAAATCCTCACAAAATCCTCACAGCCTTAAAAGGACATTGACGAGTTAATTTTAGACGCGTCATCTGCCAGAAGCCCTTTAAATCAATTATAATAGTTATAACTACTTCCGCATTGAAACACGGTGCCGTTTCTGCATAGAAAATTCATACCGCATGACGTCTCCTAACCTTCTAAACTGGATGGCAGACACACAGATCGACAGATCACACTTAGTCTGGTGGTTCAGATCTTGAAAGCTTGGACCTCAGACACACATAGTGTTGTCACAGCCTTTCTCCGGTGATTTCGGTTTTTTGAACGGGAGGGGGGAAGGTTCATATAAAATCTCAACAAAATAATAACATCAATTTATGCACTGTAACTATAACTAGGAAATTTTTTGAAAACGGGGGGGGGGGCTTTTCCAGGTCTTTGGGCCAGCTCGGCTCAGGAGCTACACAAGCCTGCTACATAAAAGTGCTTACAATGTTCAATGTTTACAAAGTTAGTAAAATTTTGTTTATATATCATTTATTATTAAATCTTCGATATAATTTCGGTAGATCTACCAAAAATTCAGTAGTTGCGACATCACTGGACACAAACTAAAAGAACTTATTTTCAAATCTGAGACGGGAATCAGTGTCCAGCTAAAAGTGGCTTACTGACAGATGTCAGATGTCGCTCGGTGGGATGCGGGAAACGGCCACGACCACTGTCGCAACATTGCCAGTATGCCCACATTTTACATTGTAGCGTAATGAGTCAACGTGTATAGTTGAAATTCATTAAATATGATTATTTATTTAATAATACTGAAATCTTTATCCAATCCTCACAGAATCCTCACACATTTCCTCCCCAGCCTTCCAAACGATCAGAATGTGAGCTTTTACTCACATATTGGCAACGCTGGCGCTCGCACTAGCTAGTCGATCAAGCGGGCGGCAGAGTGTGGGGAGAACCTTCAGTAGCGGTGCGTTTCTACGAAAAGTTGACTCGCGCGTTCAAACTCGTTCGAGCTTGCAAAATCGTTTATATCTTGGCTTCTGGTGGACCTAAAAAAATCCTGATATATTTAATTTGGGGTAGCTCGAGAAGAATATCAGGAATACGCCATTTTGTAGGTTATCTAGATGCCTACAACTACTGTTTGAAACTTTTTTCGATGAAAATGTTACATTCGCAGATAAACGACAAGAACCGATTATTCACATTTTTTCGTACGTAAAACGTCCGACAATTTGTTTCTGCAGCTTTGTTTTGGATGCACTCGTTTGAAAATTGATATTTCATATAGTAATAATAATAATAATAATAAATGGTCTTTATTAGAAAAAAGAAATACAATTTCTTAATTTAAACGGCGAAGTTTAGCTCAACAGCTATTCCACCACTTATACCCTTAAAAACATGATAACAAGGTACTTGCACTAAGTAGATATTTACTTATATAAAACTAGTAGAATTCGTTCAAGTAACAAACAAAACAATAATTATAAACTGTGACTAAGAATAATTAATTGACGCAGAATTACATACACAGTACAAACAGTTTTACACATATTACGTACACTGTTGGTTAAATAAAATTTATTAAATTTTATGCTTAAATGTGTTTATGGAAAAATGTTTCAAATAATTTTCAAGCAGATTGTAATTTGATATGGCGTTGTAAGAGAAAGAGCGCAGAAAAATGTCAGTACTATGTTGTAGCATGGTCAAAATATCAGTAGATCTTATATTAATATTATGGATACTTCTTCGACTTACAAGTTTTTGCTTAAGATACTCCGGCACTGAAGTAGTAAGAACTCTATGAACAAACATCAGCAGGTGATATTTGTAGGTATTTTCAAGATTAAACCAACCAAGTTGCAAACGTTTCTGTGAAACATGTTGAAATTTCTTTAATCCAAAAATATAGCGAATGCAGGTATTTTGAATTTTTTGTAACCTATTTATTGTGTTCTTGTCGAGACATGAAAAATACACAATAATACCATAATTAAGAATAGGTAAAACTAAAGATTCACACAGTTTTTTCCTTAGTTTATAATTAATTATATGTATATTGGCATCATTGATTAAATTTTCTATTTAATCAATGTTGGCATCTAGAAGTTTCAGCACAACGTATGTTTTTTGAACCAATTTGTTAACATGTGTTATAAATCTGAGTTTTGATTCAAATATGATACCTAAATTTTTTGAGTTTGCTGCTGTTGGGAGTCTACTATTATCTAATAAAATATTCATATTTTCACATAGCATTTGGTGATCATATGTACTAAATATCATCCTTTTGTTTTTTTTTTCTAATGAGAATCACCTCTAAAAAACGATCTTCTTTCCGTACTTGCGAAAAGTGTAATAATTTTTAAGTCAACTTACACTCAGATACCTCAACAAATCCAATTGCTTGATCATGACATTTACATGGAATTCACTTCTACGTAGTGTTACTCAGATTAGGCACACTGATTCTTTTAATTTTGTTTTTCGAACTGATATTCTGAAACGCCCGATAGCAATGTTAATTTCCTTCGTGGAATTTTATTAAATGAACATTTAAAAGTAAAATTGATATATCAGTCAATTTACGTAAAATTCTTTCAACCTGAGCAACAGACTGTTGTTTCGTTATTCTGTAGATCTTGGAAATTTTGTGAACTTAATAACGATTAAGGATTTTCAAATCCTTAGTGAAACTATGGTCTAATATAACAAATAGAGTTTATCTAAAATAAAACAGTTTACACGCCTCTGGCGATATCGCAGTACGGCTCAATTAGGAAATTTTCCAACACGCTTCCAAACTTGAAACAAAAATGTAAAGTATTGGAATTCAGCATGTTATGTAATGGGCTTCTGTGCAATCTTTGTTTCCTGCAATGTTCATTAAAAATTTGTCCTGTTATAACTCTGTTATTTGATTAAATCAAATAGATAGAATAATAAAAAGCAATAATGTGTTGATATTATTTTTAATACTGGTGTTGTCTCTTAAGCTACTTTTTGAATTATTCTGATGGCAGACAATAATAGTTTGAGATTTATACAGTTACCTACTTCTAGACTGCCGACCTTTAGAACGTCAGATTTTTTAATGTGAATTACTCTTCAAAGGTAAATCACTGTTGTTGGTTGTTATTTTTCTACTTATTGATACAAATTCAATACAGTGCAACTTGTTCTTTTCAAGACTATTCTATCAGGACAATTTACTATTTCCTTTCATTTATTCAAAATAATAATAACACAAACATTTAAAAAAAATTCCACAAATGGTTGGTGCATTGGCCGGTATTAACTTCGCCGTAGTTCTTTTGCAAGTAGCTGGTACATAACCTAAATCTATAATATACATATTATATTATTGTTATATCATGTACATAATTTCAAAATACACTGTGGAACAAACATACTTACATTAATAACGTGAAATAAAGACCCCTGCTTTAATTCCAAAGAGTAGATTTAAAATATTTGCTACACATCAAACAAAGGCAAGAATAAAAGCCATATAAAGTTCGCTATCCTTAGTTTTCTTTTTAATGCATTGTCAACTACGTAAGCTTTTAAAGAAATCGACTTCTGAGAACTTCGCCTAGCCACAGCATCACAAGTTTAATCCTTTATAGTTGCCATTGAAACTGGAATACTATACAGTAGCTAATAGATAGATAACTAGACGTTTATTCGACTACTTTATATAAAAATACACTTGTAAGAAATACTAGTTAATTATTATGTAATATACATGTGATTTAAAATAAATTGTAAAATATAATCCAGTTTAATGAAACAGACGTAACATGAGAACATTGAGTTTGTCTCGATAGCCAACTCTGTATCTGATGGTACACCCTATAAAAATGATGTTGGGCAGCGTTTGCTGTTGGCGCAAGCGATACTAAATTTACAGGTTTTTGTTTTCTTACTGCTTTAGAAAACATTGCAAATCTAAGTGCATTTATACAAGTAACTTCTCTCGGAGCTTTGCCTATATGTAGCAGGCATTTTATTTAAAATTTTGAACATGTTAATAATTTATCTGCTTGGACAAAAAATCATTTATATGAAATAACGGTAGGAAAAATCCGAATACTAATTTATTCTTGCTATTCTTGAATTCCAATCATACGAGTACTAATGACAGAATTGGCCCTTGCAATGTGACTTACACTAAAATATTATAAATAATGTAAACGATTGGAAAGTACATATGCCTTCTAATGATGAACTAGAAGCTCTAAAACGTAGTGGAAAAGTCACAGCAGAGAAATCATTATTTGACGGAAAATCCAGTGCAGTTTTATTAAGCAATTAGTGCTTATCTAGAAATAAAGTTAAATATGCAGCTAGTACTAATGTCTTATTAATTCGGTTACATACCGCTTTCAAATATAACAGTATCAACATTTAAAACAAAAAAAAAGGGAAAATTAAATAATACACAAAAGGGAAAACAAACACTCCTTCTAGAGCTTCGCAAGCACTGTCGCTGTGAGTTGACAAGACTGTAGGATTGGAATCTAATAAATAAAGAAAATAGGTTTTTACCGTTTTGTTCTGGTCTCCATTTATATTTTTATATATCTCTGTTCTGTGTTAATATGTGTACATATTTTAAATTCAACTAAATATATATTATATTTAGGAACCGTATCCTCTGGACCAACTATAGTAACTCCCTCTGGTGTGGGACAGATCACTTGTTTAAAGCCCAAAAAACTTATCTACCAATCCCCCACCTCTCACGCCGACCCATATTCCTCGTTACGTTCTGTAGTGCGAAACAGTGAACTTGTGTGTATATATTGTCTATTAAAATGCCAAAATGCAATGCCAGGATAAAATAGACGTAATTAAGAGGAAACTAGAAGCTATTCTAGTGTTTAGTTCTTTATGTGAGTACCGAATAGTATTTTCATTTTAGACGAAATACAACCGAAACATTAAAAAGGAGTAATATGTTATAGTTTAATAAAATGGTAGGACTATTGTTTATTCAATAGCAAATATAAAAGAAAAATAGGTAATAGATTGAGCGCCCTAAGTACTTGATAACAAATAGATGCCGGTAGAAATAAACTTTATACTAATTAGTGCGGAGCTATTAAACTGGATGCAAAGTTAAATAGACCTAAAATAATTCATTATTGAAATTAAAAAAGGGGAAAAACTATTGTTATTTACATTTTAAATGTATTAGGTCGGTACAAAGCAACAAATTTATAATACACTATTTTATGCGTACAGTTGACAAAAGTTATATCATTATAATCGATAAATCATTTTTAGACGAGTTATTGCTCGGATCAGTGAGTAACTCAAAAACACCGATAAAATTCACTTGTAAATTAGGTTTTATTATAAATTACAAGAGAAACAACACGCTACATTTACAAAACTGTATGTACAGTAGTAGTCCCAAGACAGACCCTTGTGGCACGCCTACTGTAAGTTCCAATTGATTGGATTTGATATTTTTTACTTGTACATAATGTTTTCTGCCATGCAAGTAACTCCTAAACCATTCTAATGATAATGATACACCTCAAATGCCATAATTCTCTAATTTCTGCAAAAGCTTATTGTGATCAACAAGATCAAAGGCTTTACTAAGATCTAAAAATATCCCTATATATTTGTTTTTATTATCTAAGTTATCATATAACTCTGTCAAGAATTTAGTGACAGCTGTCGTAGTGGAGCGGCCTCTCCGAAAACCAAATTGATTATTATTGAATAAACCATATTTATCAAAAAAGCGTATTAACCTGTTAGTTGCACATTTTTGAAAATGAACTTAGAACTGAGATGGGCCTATAATTATCAACTTTATTCCTACATTCTGCTTTAAAAGCTGGTCTAATTTTTGCAATTTTAAGTCTATCTGGAAACATACCCGCGGAGAAGGAAGAATTAATAATTAAACATAAAGGTTTGATAACTACATGTAGACATTTTTTCAATAAATTAACACTAATGTTATCGTCCCCATGGGATCTAGAATTTTTTAAGCCATTTGTTATCTCCGATATTTCGAGTTCATCAACTGGTTTGAAAAAAAATGAAAATTTGTTTTTATTTATTTCTTGTTCTTTATTTTAGTGATTCGTATCTTTTAATAAAAGTTTAAGTTATTAAAATAATTATTAAATTCATTACTTATGACAGTGGGATCGAAATACAAATATTCTAATCTAATTGACAACACACAGAACGTAATAATATGAACGTCAATAATATTAATTATTTTATTTTCAAGATGACGTTGTGTGTGACGACGTGTGTATAACGTGTCTGCAACTTTTGCACTAGGCTGAAAATTTCCGAATTGTGTACGCGTCTGTAACATTTGAATATACGCCTTAGTCTCCCTTTATATTGGCTCGGTCGGCAGCTTTGAGTTCTTTTTGTGCACATTAAATATGGAGTGGACTAGTATACACTCACAACCTTAATAATCCACTTATGAAAATAATGAGTTACTTCAGGTGAGAAAAATTGTTCACTGGGCTGTTATGACTTTGTTATTAATTTTGATTTCCGTAATTATCCGTATGTTTGTAATTTTCTTTTGTTGAATGTATTAGTATGTATTTTCTGTTCACTGATTTTCATTTTCCTTTTTTTCGTAATTGCCCTTTAGCCTAGTCAAGTGGTATCGTATTTTCTGGGTCCCCGTCTGTGCGTGAAAGCTTTGTCCGTATATTGTACTGTCATTTGCATAAAGAAATACGTTAGTTGATGGGTGTAACAGAATAACGAAGATGTGAATATCAAATAGAGGCTGGGAAAGGGCTTTCCCTTTCAGGACTAGTATCTGAGCATTGACTCGGCACTGAGTCTGTTTAGGATATATAAAAACAAAACTTAGGGATGTGATTGCTAACGATAGTTTTAAATTTGTGAAAACTTGGTTGTCTTATACATTCAGGTAGTTTATGACATAAGTTCAAGTTTGAAATTTATTAAGCAATACTTAGGAACATTTAACAAATTGATTAGTCTTATGGCGTACAGTTAGTAGTAGATGGAGCTACATAAACGTTCTTAATTACATTAATCTCTAATGGAGATTTAGAGGTATATAGACATGAGTTGTCCTTACTAAATAATGCCGGACGGTGTTCTCTGAAACTTGCACTTACCAAAGATTCTATGGATTCTCTCTATTGTCAAAATTTTTGTTGTTGCCTAATTAGTCCCAAAATATAATCCCATAGCTTATTTGATTGCGAATTAATGAGAACAAAGTATGACACATGTAGAACATCTTGACAGCTTATTCCTGAGTAGGTAAATTTGATTAGTCTAAGTCAGGACTACTCCAAGTAACTTAACATTCTTTCTCTTCGTTAGGACATCCCCATAAGAAAATAGATTCTATGTCTTGTCACGATTTACTTTCAGTGTATTAACATTATACCAAAATTCAGTCTGTCATTCAGTTTTGTGTGTGTATATTAAACTTTTGATATCTTTGACACTATTTCGAAAAGTTACGTCATGAGAAAATATAAAAATACTGCTAATACATTTTTTCACCTGTGCTTTGGCCTTTCATTTCAAATAATGGTGAATTGTGCAGATTTTGTAAGCAATTTTCTCTTTACTGTGAGAAGCCGTAATGAGATCTTTTAGTAGAAATTTCACGCTATTCTCGGAAATCTCCCATACTGACTGGGGGAGAAATTTGTTGTATATTGAACATATGATCTCATTTTGACAACACGATTTAACTTCTCATAATTTCTTGCCAGCTGTTTTGTGATCTATCCATTACTTTCGGTTTCCTTCTGCTTTTTAGCCTGGATAATACTAAAGAAATTCTTTATAGAAATCATAATAAGTAGATGCCCCTGAATAGATCATTCAGATACTTTGAAGTATGTGAGAAGATGGGGTCAAGGCAAAAAACGCTCAACCACGACTGCAGATGATTGATTTCTCTCTCATACTGCAAACACTTAGGCACGAATGGCAGCTCAAACAAACAACGAACTGGAAGTAATTTGTGAAACCAGAATAAATAAGTCTACAGTTAGAAAAGCAAGCTCAAAAAAGTTGGTATGGAGCCGTATGGGTAGTGCGACTAACATTTGGTGGAGAACACCAAAATTGGAATAATAATAATAACATACACGTTATCGAAAAACAAATCCTTACAATTTTGTTTGATAATTAAATATATAAAACAAGTAAAGTGTAAAAAATATTCTATACATTTATTGTAAATTCGCTATTGTTTGTTAGCCCCGTTGTCAGAGACAGAAATTAATAAATTCCGGTCACTACATGTTATACGGGTGAATGTTCTACAATAAGTATTTTTATTGGTGTAGTATATGACCACCGACGACCCCCCAAAAAAAGAGAATATTTGCCGAAACTCGGATTTTGGATAATAACTCGAAGAAAAAAATATCAGAAAACTAATAGCACTATTCAATGGAGGGGGAAATTTCACACTAAAAATGTATATGAAGTTTTTTGTACGGTCAAAAATGTAGGGTCCAGATATTTTTCGTTTAACGAACGAGAATGAAACGTGGCGACACATAAGTATGGCGGGCGAATCGTACGCGAAATTATCATATTTTCAAATATGAAAGGAATGTATATAGGAATAGTACATATATGAAGTAGAAACATAAGGAAACTTTCGATGAAATCGGCAAAATCCTATCATTTCTACAAATTTTTAAGATAAAGACCTGAAACTTTTAGATGTTACTCTTGAAGTAATGTATAAAAAGATCCAATAGATAGGTGTGCTAAATAATTTTTTAAATAAATGTTGTTAATATTTATTTTACCCCTAGTTTTACGAATTTTGGAAGAAAAATGTTTCTTTTATTTTCGTGAAATAAAGAGGGTATATTTAATTTTTAAGGTGTATCCCCTTGAAGAATCTTAAAATACACATTTCAGGATTTAAAAATCGCACTTACTGAAGTCTAATAACGCGTTTTAAACCAAAGTAATAGCTGGTTAAAGTTAGTTATACATATTATATTTTATCGCCTTCTCAAAATATTGAAATTTTGGAAGTGTACATCTTCAAAAATAAATTTTTGAATTTTTCTTCCCTCATCGGATCTTTTTACACATTACTTCAAGAGTAACATATGAAAGTTCCAGGTTTTTATCTTAAAGGTTGTAGAAATGGTAGAGCTTTTACCTATTTCATCGGAAATCTCTTTATGTTCCGACTGCATATATTATATATTATTTCTACATACACTCATTTTTGAAAATATAATGATCCAGCCGTTACATGTTTCTTCTTTCATTTAAGCTTTCTTGAGTTCAATTTAATAAATTAGTTCAAAAGTTACAAAAAATTTAGTGTAGCGCGTCCGAGAGCGCGCACGCTTTGCGCGCCTTATGCGTCGTCACGTTCCATTCTCGTGCGTTAAACAAAAAATATCTGGAGCCTATATTTTTGATCGTACAAAAAAACTTCATATACGTTTTTGAAGTGAAATTTCTCCCTCTAGCCCCTAGTGCTATTAGTTCTTTGATATTTTTTTATTTTTCGAGTTATTGGCCAAAAATCGAATTTCGGTCAATATTTTCGATTTTCGGGGTCGCCGGCATCTTACAGCTGTAAACTATTTTTTATCGTATTCTACACCAAAAAAATACTTATCCTGAAAAATTCACAACACTTAGTGGCGCCTTAAACTCCTGACGACTTTTTTTTAGACAGGTCTTAAAGTGGCATGAAGCTTTATAAGACAAACTAAAATTAACCAGCTATTAGTCAAATTTCCCTTTTAAGAGATTCCTTTCAAATTTGTTAGGAGAAAAAATATGTTTCAGAAAAAATTGCTAATTAATCTCCGTTCTTTTAAACTTGCCGGTGTGTACATTTACTTAACTAATGGTTTGATGCAAAACGTAGACAGTCCAATAATGCTAATCAATAGTTAGGTGTTACTAGTCGACTTACTGAAGACAATAACTTTAATTTATTATCACAGAACAATTGTGTTTAGTCAACATTAGAAACATTATCGTTTGAATCATCCTTAGAGAAAAACCTATAAAATAGTGCTTTGATCAATACAATTTGTCTTCTAACAGTAACTTGACATTTTAAAACTCATTATTATCTGGATTAATTAATTAACATAACTCAGTAATAATGGTAATTGCCATAAATTATAACTAAAATTATTATAATTATAATTTTTATTTATCCAAAGTACTTGTGTCCTATTTCCATCAAGCATAATGCAAACAAAGTGAGAATAGGGAAAACTAGAAATAGAGCAATATACATATTGCTCTGTGTATGGCTGCTATCATTAAAGCCACACATTGTGGCACATGGGGTATGAAAGTATAAAAAGAGTACTCTGTACTGTACTTTCCTACCTTATTTGTCTTGTTTCTCACATAACAACTTCATTTAGCTACGCTACGCTGATGAGGAGCAATAACTCCGAAACATGTGTTCCTAGTTGTACTCTTATTTCTTATTGGGGGATATAGCACTATTCTTCTTTTGCTTTGTTTGGATGTATGTCAAATTTATTATGTATTCACTAAGCAATTAATCGATAAAGAGATATTCGCTTGTAATAATATTTGTAACAATGGTAAATGACATTTTCAGGCATTTAGTGAAGGTTGCACAACTAAGGAAATTCGTCATATCACTTTATTTGTCTGCCGTGTTCTGCGAAGCAGGATTCACCAAGTCTATAATGGTTACAATTTTCTCAGACTCCGACAATTCTTTAATTCTTTTGATTATTATATTAGTTTCTTCAGGGGTATGTTTCCCCACTTTTTACTATAAATGTACTTCGGATATTGACAGAGCACTGAGCGCAACTTACTACCAGTTGTTAATTATATATTTATTCTGGAATACTTGAAACGAATTTTGTTAATTTCAATCAATAACCCCTGTCATTTTTCATCCGCATCCTTCAAAACCCAATTATATTTTCCATTTAAAACTGGTTTCCTGCAAAAATTGAGTTAAAACTGAAGTAGATTAACAATATATCTCTATCAGTCATTTTAATGTGGCACTTTTCAAATTACGAGGATGCATAATATGCATATAAATTGATGGTATTAAGTTTACTTCAGTTTAAAAAATGTTGTGCGATTTGAGCCAGCATTACAGATTATACCTTGCATAGAAACCCATACAAATTTTGTTACCCACATTATTTAGTAATTAGTATTCGTTTTTACGGCCCTATTAAAAAATTATTAACTTTTAATTTTATCCCTTAAGATATGCTGGGTGAACCATAATTCAGGGGTACATTCTTTGGACAAAAATATGAGGATATATCCAATCATGCTTTAGTAAACTGCTGCTGTGGAAAAAGATACAGGATGTCAGAAACTGCTTAGACATCGAAAATTTACTCTAAGCAGGCCCGACGAGAGGGGGGTCGGGGTACTCCTCCTGAGCCCGGCAGTTTTTGAGGGGACCCGTGTTTCACCCGAAGTTGAAGATCAGTATATGCCTTGGGTAAAATGAGAGAGGTATACTTTTAAATGATTAATAAGAATAACGAGTCTCGTATTCATCGATTGAGACAGATATTCAATGAGGAGTATCACCCCCCCCCCGCTTCTTAAAATATTGATAATTTTAAGGAATGTCACCTCTCAAAATTGAAAAGTATCAAATTGTAGGGAATAATCCCCCCGCTCTCGAAATTCGAGTAGAGGTAAATAGTTTATTATTATGAGTGCCACTCCCCGCTCCTTTAAAATTTATATTGAAGATTGGCGGGAGTCGTACGTTACTACCCCCCGGACCCCGATTTTCCCTCGACGGCCCCTATTCTAAGTGGAAAAAATTGTTCATACGAAAGTCAGTGAGTTTGCTTAGTGGTCACTCTTTAGTTTTTACGTGCCCTGTGCAATTATTTTAATATATACATTTTGTTCTTTTTAAATTAAGTTTGTTTTCAAAGAATTCTTGAAATTTTTTGCGACAGTTTTCTCGAAAAGGTTGGAATTATCAAGTTCTATCGAGTAAATGACTACTAAAAATGACTCGTGCGTGAGATTCTCTAGTCAAATGTGTCACAACGTTTCGTAAAAAAAAGAAAAAAATATTTATCAGCAGGTATAACTCATGAGGCATCCTCCACGGACTAGCGTGATGTGATACATAAATTGTTTCTAAGCTTAAACGATGTTTCCTTACCAAATTTGGAGAAGATTGGTCAAGAGGTAGTTGTGATGTTGCAAAAAAAAAAAAGAAAAAAACACAAATTTGACACCCTCTATCTTTTTTAACAGCAACAATTTAACAAAACGTTTAGTATTCCAAAATATCCTCATATATTGGTCCAAAGAATGTACCTTTAAATTGAGGCCTATTACACCGACCTACAAAAAAATATCTTTTTTGTTTTTTAACTCAAATGTGATTCCGAAGGTTCTTGGCGTGCTGAGCACAATATCGTTCGCCGTTAGGCGCCATCTCGTCACAATTTTGAGAAAACCTAACCTAAAAGTGCTAATAGGTCCATTTCTGCCTATATTGGTGCCCTAATACGAAACGAGTTTAAGTAAAACAGACCATCTTATTCAGCTGTCCAATATCTTCAAAAACCAATAGTAACAATAAAAAAGCATAACTATAGATGACGCATTCATTATTTTATTTCTGAGTTTAGCAAGAAATACTAGAATTTTTGTCGTGAGAATATATACAAGTAAATTGGACCTAAATAGCTAATTCCATAGGATTTTGACACGCTGAACATAGTGCCTACCCATTTTGCTCTATAATGAGGTCAGGATTTTGAGAAAACATTACCTCAAAATGGATAAAATAATATGTTTAATAATATTCAGGTTTCAATCACTAAGCGGAATATGAGGTATTATTTCAGATGGATTTCTACGTGCCGTTGTCCATTTCATTTTATCAGATCACAATATAGAGAAAACATAACCTCAAAGGGAAAAAAGCTGTTTGTAATAGATTTAGGTGTTAATAACTTGACAATCGGATAAGATGTAAATCGTAGAAAAAAAAAGTCAAATATCTGTGCAAGTTTAACAACTAAGACCATAAAAAGATACACTTAAGAGGTACTAAACGTACAAGAGGAAAGGCAAACCCATCTAAACCTAACATAACCTAATGTGTGGAGTCATAAACGAGCAGAAAGGATGTAACATGCGGAATGCTCAATAGCATCCTTTGTTACACTGCTAATATTTATTAGAAAAATTATAGTTATCGGAAATATTATTCCCACAAACTTTAGTACTAATAGAGTTCCCTTACTGCTTAGACTATGATGAACATACGTCATCTGTCAGCAGTTAAAGTTCGCGAATACTAGATAGCGCAGCAGGAATGATATTTCAACTAAATAACGCCGGGTAAAACTCTTTCTCGTTGAGCCATTGCACTAATTAGACGTATTTATAATTTTGTTTGACCTGTAATGGGGATGTTAGAATTTGAAAAACCTCGTGATGATCACATGAGGTAAGGTTTTAATTATTATACCGGTAAATGCCATCTAACATTTGAAATATTGTTTGAGGTTTTTCTTATATTCTTATAAATTAAGAATTAATTTCTTAATAACAAAACTTATTCACGTCTAATGATTTTAACGTAGAGGTATTTCAACGTTATATTATTTGCTTTGAGCAAGATTTGAGGTTATCTACATTCAATTTGCGATACCTACTATGTTTTCACTAAGCAAGCAGTATTCATATGAAGTCAATTTTTCTGTACTACATTTTGAATTGGGATATACGAAAACATTCTGAGCGATGAGATTTTCTTCATTTTGTCTTGGCGACAAATCTTGTACTGACGTTTTTACGATTTCATAACCTCAAAATGGAATTAAAGCAGCCACATGTGAAATTTTAAACCCATAATCATCGGAGAACAGGATCACATTTAGGAATTTCCTTAATCAGGATAACCAAATAAGAGATAAGTACTTTTGATTACTACACGTAAAAGGGATTATTTTCACATGATTGTAGTTTTGGGTCATAAAAGCCAAGTATCTATATTTAAAATATGAGATTCAAGCTAAGTCTATTATATTTTTTTGTTAGATTACATTTTAAATACGCTGTTATAGTTAATCCGTTGTCGTACATTAATTCATAGTTACTTATATCTTAAATTCATTGTCGCACATATTTCATCGTAGTATTAATTTCGTGGTTAATTTTATCGTGATTCCTTACTGTAAATATTTTATCGTAGTATTGTAATGCATTTCTGTTGGTAACATAGTAAGTCGTGGTTCATTTTGATGGTAACGAGAGTGATTAAGGTTTATGAACTTTGAGATAATGTTACGGGACATATTTGTTGTAATATAGTATTTTGTCACTCGTAAAGGATCTCAAGTTCCTAATTTTGTTGTAATATATGATTTTTAATATTGAGATAAATTTACGAGACTTATCTTCTGTAATATAGTTATTTTGTCTATCGTAAAAGATCTCAAGTTTATCTAATTTATGTAATATATGATTTTAGTATTGAGGTAAATGTTACGAGACGTATCTTTTGTAATATATTTTTGGTTCTCGTATACGCCTCAAGTTTATTTTGCTGTTGAGCAAATTGTAATATAGTGTATCTTGTAATATAGTATATTTTTGTAATATAGTTTCTTTTGTATATATTTCTGTCTGTTATTTTGCTATACAGTATCGTTGATGCTGTGATAGCTCATTTTTTTTGTAATATAATATCTTGTAATATAGTTCTATTGTACATATGTAACATTTGTCTTTTGTTTATCTTTATGTTTATCTTTAATTTTCCTTGATTACACTCAGTAATCAATGGCGCCCAAGCCTTGAACTCCACGCCTTTTTGCTCTCCGTATCTTAACTGTGCTAGCCAGGTTGCACCAGTGATGCTAACCACGTCGCTCGTAGGGTGGCCCACACTTGAACAACTTGGGCAAACTAAAACCTTTCAAAACAACGCCACAAGGAATAGAGTATATGCTCCAAACCTAATATAACCTAACCAGTCTAGCCATAAACGAGCACAAAGCCATAAGCAAAGAAACCTAACAAACTAATGGGGCTAGCCATAAACGAGCAGAACGGAATACAGTTCAAGCTCTTTACTTATCATAACCTAATTGGTCCGGCCAGAAACGAGTAGAAAGGAATGTTTAATATGATTGCCTTTAACATTACCTAGAGCTAACGACGTGGACGTTGGGGTTAAAATCAAAGACAAAAAATGTTTCTCGTTGCCCAGATAGTAGGGCACGAATATAGGCAGAAATGGCTTTTAGCACTTCTATGTTAGGTTTTCTCAAAATGGCGCAAAGCGGCCAACAGCGTCGTGCTCAGTACATTAAAAACCTTTGGAATCACTTATTTGGGTTAAGAAAAAGGAAACTTTGGTGATCAGTGATTATCAATGATCCACCCTGTATATCTGTATTGAGGATATATTTTATGTGGTTTATATTCTGCGAGATGACGTTTGCAATTTCACCGTGCCAAAGGACTTGTTAAATCAAATATTTTAAATTGTCTTATATTATTGATTCACATGGACACGATCCGCTACTTACAACTTCCTGAGCATAAAATAAAACTTTATTATTTTTAGAGATGTTTTTAGTCTTTTAGAGTATGATTAGACATTTGCAATAGTGTAGTAACTTTTACTGAAAATGGAAGAGGTTCATAAAATTCTGACATTTGCCTGTATCATTTTATAAAACTGTAGTTCTTGGATATAATACCGTCATTTTGATATAAGAATATACCTTTTTAAATATTGTTTGTCACAACTAAAACTAACATTTTCAACATCATTCTCTTTTTATATGACGAACAATGCTTGTTAAACTTAGCATAAAGTTGTTTCTTGATACTTCAAAACGTATTCAGACTATGAAAATTAGTCCAAGTTTGAGTTAATCTTATTTTCACCGGCGCACCCGCCAGAATATAGAATCGACCATTTGATTTAACATTTTTAAAATCAATATTCTTAGTAATTACATATCATTAATTTATTCAATGCTTTGTTTTCAGTAAAGTATGTGCAGAATTAAAGATATTGTTAACCCATTAATATCCAGTGATACCATACGGTATCAACAAATCAGCTGTTTATAAGTGCGGTTGAATGAAAAGTGAATTTCTGGTAATAACCTTTTGTTTTGGACCACTTCAGTGCTACTTCAACAATTGTTGCAAAATTTCAACTGCGACGTTTGCGAAAACGTGTTTTTCGTTAATTCTTGTAACACTGCATTCCTTTTGAATAAGTATATTTTTATATGTTTTTAATAATTTCTTTTTGTATAATCAGTGTTATAGACTTTACTGCTACCATGCTTTTTTTAAATTTCAGACGTGGGTTTTCATTATCTGAAGTTCTTGAAATGGTCTACGCAGACGAAAATATTGCAAATCAAGTAGATGAAATCTCTATTGAGCCACCTGAAGCCAATATCGACAGTGATGAGGATTCAGCTGACCAAGACGATGGGGTCATGGTACATAATCTAACCGCTCGGCAATTACGCGCACCTCTAGAAATAGAACTTATGAATCATATCCGATTGGGCAACGATATTGGCGACGTTTTGATAGATTCACCTAGCGTTAAACTTACAGCAGTGCAGTCTTCTACCTCTCTAACATCCACAAGACAAATTCCAGAGAATGTGTCACAGAGATACATATTTGGATTCTAGATGCAGCAGTAAACAACGCTTAGCTCTTATATAGAAAACATCATAACAAGTCAACTTTAGAGTTTGGAAGGGAATTAGTTCAAGTCTACTTGTCACGCTACGGCGCAGCGTAACTCCAAAAATTGCAAGACCCACAAAAATGTTGCTTTGTCGTACCATCTTGCCAGCTATATGTTATGACGGAATGCATCACTACGTTGCTCCATGCAATGGTCGGTGCTGTTTGTTTGTTTTCATGTTTGTTTTCTTAACAGCTTCTCAAGTCGCCCAGGTAACTTCTTGAAAATCCAGAATGATTTTGTACAAAGGTAAAGGGTAAAGGTAAAGAGAAACGAAACCACATCTATGCTGGAGCAGACTGTAAATCTTTTGATAGAATCATGTGTTCAAAGTGTGATGTTGCTTTATGTGTATTCTGTTTTGCAAGTTATCAAAAAACATAGTTACCAGTTTCTTGTTACTACTTAGTTAATTTGGTATTATAAAAAATAAACATGTTATTTTCGACGTGTAAGTACTTGCCAGTCTAGAGTCTTTTCAAAAATACGATTTCTTTCAACACAGTTTTACTATTGTATGTAAGCATTTCGTGGTACCTTAAGCGCCCAGTGATACTGTTATTGAACCCAGTAAAACGATCCCTTTGAATAAATATCCAATTTACTACGAAGTTAAATTCAGACAAATATCCCATGAAAAATTCATCCTTGAAACATAAAAAAGACTTATAGCCACCTTTGGCATCATCTTTCATCGAAATCTGGGTAAAAAATTATTTCACTAAAAATGATCAAAAAATGAATTTTTTTCATCACGAATACGGCGGTCAATCACCTTTCAAAAGTAGGTACTCAAAAAATTGACTTAGAAACAATTTCAAGTTGCACGGAGCGGAAAACCGCTTCGCCCGACAAACTTTTCGAAAGTACCACGAATAAAGTCGCACAGGGCGGAAAACTGCTCCGTCCAACAGATTTTTCGAAAGTACAACGAATTTGATTTTTTGAAAGTATCACGAATTTGGTTTTTCGGAACTACCACGAATAAAATCACACATGGCGGAAAGCTGCTCCAACCAACAAATTTTTCGAAAGTACAATGAATTTAATTTTTTGAAAATACCAAAAATTTAGTATTTCGAAAGTACAATAAGGAGACTTGCAAAAAGCGGAAAACCGCTCTTCGAAATGAATTTTTCGAAAGTACCACGAATTTGGTTTTGCGAAAGTACCACGAATTTAGTGGTTCACAGGGTGAAACCCCCAGTCAGGATGTAGTGAGTAGCTATTTTAAACCTCAAAAGTTAGGAAAAAAGTCAATGGGATGGTTTTTCCAATAAAAACCAAAAACCTCATTTAGTTGTCCTCAAAGGGGGACAGCATAATCCTTGTGCAAACCACTAGAACGTACCAAAAATTAGTCAAAAAATTCAAAGTCCGAGGGTCGATTCCGACGAACCCAAAATACTTTTAATCCAGTCTCAGGCGGACATCACCACAGTAGTCGCTCGAACGCGAGTCAACGGAAAAAAGTATATTTGGGTTCGATGCCGTTAGTACGATTATAAAAGCAGGAAAACCATCGAACTCATATAGATAGCTTCTTTAAGCATCCTGACAAGCATTTCGATAATTTCAGTGCAAAATTAAAAATGAATGATTTTCAAAAAGTTCCGTGTACATTTCACAATCATTACTAAGTGGGAGTCTGAATATTTTTGTACAGTCGATTGTCATAGTTCTCTCGACGCTGGATGAGTTACACTCCCACGGGAGGTAACGGCTTGCCGAGTGGTGATGCTCTTTGATGTTTGCTTTATATACATGAGTGAAGTATTGAATATTTATATTTTTTACATTTTATGAATTATTTCAATGAATGAAAATATGTTTTGAATTCGATTTCTTGTTGATCCACTAATTATAAGATTTGTGACCGACGTGCGATTCTGTGGCGTGCGTCGGACAATTACTTACCGCGGGTCACCTTTGATCCCGCCACGTTTGCGTACTTGTCCGAGTACTCATCGATGGTCTTAATTATTAAGAAGTATTTCTAAGATAGTGCTAAGTATAAGATATATTCATTAAAAGTGCACCGCCCGACATAAGGTTTCGACGGAGAGAGCAGACTGTAGCAATCACAGTAAGTATAAGTTTGTTTATTTTCGTCTTGGGGAGTCCGAAGGGTAACTTGAATCCTCCTTGCAAGTAGAGTTGATAGGTATTGTAGCGGCGACACGGTTCCGGCCTAAATTATATAAAATCCTTGTTGTGCCTAACAGACCCTACGATTTTAGGTGCATCTACAATACCATATGGTATCAGCCCATATTTTGATTTTTGATTAGCAAATTTTTACAAATATCGGTTTTCTTATCTAGGTAAACTTATATTAACCCAAAAATATGTAAATTATTACAAAAAAAGTTCTAGGAGCTAATGGGTTTTAAATATTACAAGTTGCGTTATACGGGGCTACTGGTAATTCGACGTATTCTTTTAAACACGTGATAGTAGAGGAAATTTATTATATTGTGAACCAAAATATGCATTATCCAAAAGTCATTAGTTTTAGCGATATTATTGTGAGATACATATAACGATGGCAGTGTAAAATCATTAAAGAGCCCTTTTGAATTTCTAATGTCAAACTTAAACATTTAACTGACATGGTAATTTGAATATATATTGCAAATGTTAATTTAGGATCAAAGGTTATTCCAAAATCTTTATATAGTCAGGTCTCTTTAATAGTGTATCTTTCAATCTATAATGAAATGCTCTACGATTCTTTTGAACTCAATGGCATAATATTAAATTTGTTGTTGTGTGTGCATCAGAAGCATATTTCATTAAGTGTACCTTATAATGGTTGTCATTCTTCGCAAGATTTTATTTCATATATAACCATAAAACGATCTGCGTAAATCAGACATTGTATATCTTAGCTTGACACAATATCGTAAGAGAACATCATAAAGAGGACAAGCCAATTAATCGGACCCTGTGGTACTCCAGATGATTACATCCCACCAGTAGTCAAGGATTATATGTTAAAGTAGTACTTATTAAACTAATGCTTTTTCTGATCTTTTCTCTTTTCTGTAAAAAAAATTGACACCGCTGAACTGGGTTTAATAACATTTTTTTAAATTTCTGAATATTCCATGCGATTAATTTTAAATCAAAATTAAATGACTTACTGATTGAAACTTGTTGGTGAATTGTATAACTTTATAATGGTAAAAACAATACATTCACTACAACTCCAAACTAAACTTTTGTTTATGGCTTTGTGTTGCATGGATAAAGTGTGATTTACATTGTGTTTATTGATACAGCTTACGCTAGCACATGATTCGTTAATTAAAAAGTATCACTCGTGAAATGCCGAATACGTTTACATACAGAACATAAGAATTTAATAAAATGTTCTTGTACTAACGCATTTTGTATTTTATCTGTTGTTAATTACCTACAAAGAATAAGAACGGTATTATACAGGGTGTTTCAGGTATGCAGTCATTAGTTCTAGGGATGATTCTACATAAAACATACGAGAAAAAGTTCATATAAACATGGGTTCGGAAATCCCTCTTAAGGGTGATGCGGGGCTCTGAATGGGCACCCAAAATTAGTAAAATTGCATTCATTATTCTCTGGAATAAACTAAGATAAAATAACAAATTGTTACCTACTAAAGAGATTTCAAAGATTCACATATTATTATTAAAGCAAATGTTCAAAATGGGCGCCATTCATTTCCATACAAGCTACTAAACGACGATTCATTGAAGCTAAGACCCATTAGGAAATTCCTGGTACGTTCCTGATAATTTCGCACCCCATTGCTACACGCTCATGCAACTCTTCAAGATTTGTCACAGGAGTTGAGTAGACTAGGCTCTTCAAATAACCCCAGATAAAGTCAAGTCAAGGGATTTAGGTCCCGACCTAAATCCTTTTGACTATTTTACCAGTAATTTGGCCTGTTTCTGGTCTGCTACTGCCAATCCATCTATTAAAATAAGCTGAATTTAAATAATTTCGAACAACTATTCTAAAATTAGGAGGTGCACAATCGTACATGAATCACATTGTCCTTCTGGTCTCATACGGCACATCCTACAAGCAATCTCTTAAATTGTTTCTTAAAAAAAATAAATAATTTAACCCATCCAGTCTATGAGGCAAAACAAATGGTCCTAATGATCCGTTACCAAGTATACCTGACGGGAAATTTTTTTGGTGCCTTTCGAAGAAAGCATGATTATTTTCTTCTGCCCATATGTAATTGTTGTGAAAGTCGACAACACCATTCCGCGTAAACCCCGCGTCGTCCGTAAACTATGTGTTTTTAATAGCGTTCTCGTACTGATTTGGGGATTGGTATTTACAGCATTTGATATTGCTTCTTCTTTATCTGGGCTCCTAACACAAAGATCTGGGTCAGATTTTCCTTGCCCGAATAGAACTTACGCCTTTCTCGCAACGAACGATCTACCCGTACAAAAAACCTTTCCCAAGGTACTCTTCCATTTAAGAATGCTTCTTCGTAGAATCATCTTGCTTTAGCAGCATTACCCCAGGCTCGGTCGTATAATAAATGAATATCGGCCTGTTCTTCGAAAGCGTAACTCATATTAAATAAAAATTGAAATTCTCTTATTATAGACTGCGTAATGGGAAACTTAACTTTTATGTCATTAATGACAATTCAATATTGGAAACCAATAACGACTAATTAGATAATAAAGAGCCCTAAGTTGAGCACAGGTAAAATGTTTTTTACAAACAAATAAGTACGGTGTTGACTTTTGCTACCGGTTGGTCCTACGGCGTTACAGCAAGATAATTTTTTTTTGTATTTATAGCCAAGGAATTATATTCCGATGAGACAATCACAGAAAATCCGCATTAAAAAAATTGGGCGGAGAAGTCCCCCCTTTCCAATTCCGTGCAACCCTGATTGCATTTACCCTTGGTGAATAACATCAGATAATGACCTTTATTGATATCAAATCACATACATAAATTAGTTGCAGCCAGTACCATAAACAACGCTGAAAGGATCCTTTTAGAAAAGGATACTTGACGCTAAAAGTTGACTTTAAGCATACTTAAAGAAAGCTTTTGGCATTATTTATGCTGACTGTACCAGCCAGTACCATAAATAACGCCAAAAGTATACTTTAAGTAAAGGATACCTTATGCTTAGAGTCAATTTTTAGAATAAAGTATCCTTTTCTAAACGGACCCTTTTGGCGTTGCCTATGGTACTGGCTGTTAGTCACTGTAGCTCAAAGGGTTCTTGAGATATTAAATAAGAGGTCAATTTTGAGTACTCCTTCAGAGGCCCTGAGCGCCTTCGTAGCCATGTTTATATAAACTCTTTTTCATATTTTTTATGTAGAATCACTCCTAGAAATTAATGACTGCATACCTGAAACACCCTATATATTATGTTCGTATATCAACGTTGAATCCTTAAATTACATCTAAATTGTCAACGTTTTCCTGTATTTGACTATAATTCTGGAACAGAACTTCAATGAGTACATTCATGCATTGGTACGTGAAGCTTTGATATGAAATGTTTGGTAGGGTCGGGTTGATTTAGAAGGTACACGCAGGTTATGAATTTTAATAGGTCAAAGTGGGCTAGTTCATTGTTTAATATTTTATATAAAATATATATACGGGTCGAAGTGAGAACCACCTCGTTTTTAAAAGCTTCAGAGTCGGTTAAAAGTTAAAATTCTACAAGGATTCACGAAAGTCAGAAGTGAATTCCAGGGGAAATCTATTTAATATTTCAATGTTCGTAGAACCTTTAAAGTTTCTAATTATGAATCACAGCAACTTGAAGGCGGAAGACGCAGTGTTTATAAAATAAATAAAAACCAACCTATAGTCAAAAATGATATTCACAATTAAAACTATAGTTAACGCTGTTGTAATTTTACTTCCACATTCACGTGGTGGAGTGAAAGTATAGTGATCGCATTTTTTTCTTTCTTTAATGAAGTAGGGTTAGATTGTTCTGAAACGTAGAGATTTTTAATTTGAGCAACAACAGAATTTCTGTCTGATGGTCTGTAACTATTTTATGTGAACGTTTTTTCTGGAACGATTTAATTTTCGAAATTTTTGCACCAACAAAATGTCCTTATTAGGAGTAAAACAGTTAGTTGGCCTTTTTTACACCACTGTAAGCTACTGTATGTACAGTTTTATCGCTATATAGCGCATTGGATTCATTGGAATACGTGTGCCATGTTTTACTACGTGAAATATCTTCCCCGAATTCCACTTGTGATTTATAATTTTATTTATACATGTTTTTCTCGAGATTATCCTCAAAGTTAATATGACTCTTGTAAATTCCAGTAATATATTGCTTGGTTCTTAGCTCTCTGTAACTATTTCCAGTTTTTATTTCATTCACAGCTTGATAGCTTGGCTTGGCTAGGTTCTTCCAATTTGATCAGACAGAGGACCCTTCACATAAAGAGGGACTCATACGTGATGTAATACAGCCTTTACAGGTAAGTTAAACACAGTTTTCAGCATCTTAAAAGCCTAATTACAATAAAATTATCCCTGTAGCAACTAAAATTAAATATAAATGCCTACAAGATACATATGTAATCACAAGCTACATACAATTATATATTGATGAGACAAGTTGATTGCATTATCTGAGGCTTTCTGTAGCGAGTGTGTTTTCATCTTCATATCAGCTTAAAATGTACATATGGTAATACGGCAAAAAGTGAGAGGATGTTAATAACCCGGAAAATCAAAATTATGAACTCTACATTATAATTCGTATCACTTATTTAATATTTCAGAGACTACTGCTTAACTAAATGCCCGTAACTTAATTGTTAAACTTCTTGAATTAAAGGTAACGACGAAATAGGTAAATATGTATCAATAACTACTTTAATCATAATAATAATTCTTGCATCATTGGCTGGCGTACATACTATCTGGAATATTGTTCTAGTAGCGCTACCTGGAGCTACTAGAATTATATTTCATTTCAATTTCTCGTATTGCAACTATGGATACAATAATATGGATGAAACATTAGTCAATCTAGTAGTGCTCTCTTTATCTGTACGTGGCATGTATCGGTGGAAGAGTATACCAACATTTTGTTAAGTAAAAATACTGCAGCCAATCTGTACATTGCAATATCCATGGATTCAACGTTCTATTTTTTTGGCGTTATTTTATTTCGTAGAAAGTCACTGCGGTATATTTAATATAAATATATTTTTTTTATTAGTTGAGTCGCTTTGATATATTTTCGAGCGATATAAATGCTGAAATTGAAAGACTTTTAGATAACAAAAAATGCCAAGAAAGCATCTTGAGGCTAGTGAATAAATCCATGTTAAATCCCTTGTATTAAAGTGCTCTAGATTTAATCAGATAGTAAACTGCCAATTTACGGTCTTTATATTACCATGCAACCACACTGGAAAGAAATATAACAACATTCTCAGCATTAGTAATATTACATATTAACTAAAAGTGAACCAAATTGATCATTGACGATGCTAAATTCAACAGATTTCTTTCATTTATAAGCCATATCTTAGACATTTCCTACATTCTGGCAAAAGAAACTCCGAAGCAACTGCAGCCTCCTGGGCCGATTGTGCTTTCCCTGTCATGCTTCACTCCGCCCACTCCAGTACCCCTGTATCCCTGATCAGGTCTGCATCACCCTGTGTCTATGGTCGGGCGGGTGCTGATGAATTCCGGGTCTGTTCGTGTTTACCCGTAGATACCATATCTTCTGCGAGCCAGTGCCTCGCAGTTGAATATGATGTGATCGACCGTTTCCGGCTCCTTGCTGTATAGTCTGCAGTCTAGGTTGCCGTCAAATTTGCCGATTGTATTCAGGTACCTCTTTACAGGAAAATGCCCAGTCAGAAGTCCTGTTATTGGTCTTAACTGCATCCTGATCTTTGTGAGCAGTTCTTCAATTTGTTTTGCACATGGGTGTTTTCCCATGTCGATTACTTGGAATGTTCCTCCAGTGATTTTTGTGTTTGCTCTTGACCTAGTCTTTGATTGCCTTTCTGGCTGAGCTTTTAGAAATGTCCAGCGCGGGTTCTGGGCCATAGAATATATTAGCTGCCTCTTGTCTAGCAAGTTTGTCGGCTTTTTCATTGCCGTCAATTCTGGAGTGTCCTGGCACCCAGAGTAATGTGACTCTGTTCTGCTCACCCAGAATTTTTAGCTCTTCGTGGCAGTCCCATACCAGTCGGGATGACACTTTGTTAGAGGCTAGTGCTCTAAGGGCCGCCTGACTGTCTGATACAATGGAGATCTGCTGGTTAATATATTGTCGATTTGCATTCTCGCGTACACATTCAAGTATAGCCAGAATTTCTGACTAGAATACAGTGAAGTGTTGCCCAAGGGAAAGACTTATACTTGCCCTGGGTCTTTCACCACGTCCTCCAGCTCCAGCTCCTGTGTTTGTCCTAAAGCCGTCAGTATACCAGGTTAGGTTCTTACGTAGTATGACAGGAGCTTCTTTTAACCGGTCCTCCCTATCCCCAATGGTGATATTGAAAGGCTTGTTGAAGGTGATTTCTGGTATCATGTAGTCTGATCTCATATTCGATAGAGGATCTTCTACAGTGTTTATTATCCTCAAGTGTCCTCCTGATCTAACTCCGTGGAAATTGAAATTTGTCTCTAAATTTTTGTCATAAAGCCGAGCTTTCGATGGCCTATCTTTTAGAAAAAGCCTCCTTAAAATAAGATAACAGACCCATTTTTTAGAGGATTGTTTCCATTCAAATTGGGTCACACTGTATATGATCAAAACTGGTTATTCACTTTTTGGAGACAATTGGCCGTTTTTTAGGAGCTGTATTTCGGAAAGTTCTGGATGTATGGAACTCTATTTGAGCTTGAATTGTAGCAAAATTAACCTACTTTAAAAAAGGAGTAACAACATTTTCGGTACAATGCATACTTTAGGAGATACTGAGGAAAAACAGAAACAAGTGCAAAAATGTCGCTGCTTTCTGGGCATTGCCCAGTTCGCACAGGTCTATCGAAGCTGCAAACTTGGTTTTTTACGATTGGCATATGTTTTAACAACATATTAAAACATTAGAACTACATGACGTTTTGCAAGGTCGAACCCTTTTTTGTGTATAAATTGATAGACTTTTAGTATGTTTCTACTTTTATTTTTTGAAACCTATCGTAATCCTTTTTAGTAAGAAATTTTCTTTAATATGATACAACACGCAATATTTTATGATATTTAAAGAAAACTTTTAAGATGACGGCAAAAACATGCATTTTGCACATTCAAATTTTTTTTAGACTTTTAGAACTCCGTCCTTGTGGGAATTAGTTCCACCCAAAGATTTATATCTACTGTACTACTACTATAGATACGTCTTTTGCGTAACTTGATTTTCATGACTACGAATAAATCTTTTATCTGATGTCCGCATAAAGTTAGAGGCTATTGAATCCAACAATATTAATGATTTATTTTAAGTAAATGTAATTAAGGATAAGTGGAGATATATTCTTGGACTAAACTTTAATATAGTCATTAAATAAATAAATAATAGTGATAAATTTTCAATTATACATAAATCTGTTATGTTAAAAGAACTTTTATCATTGGAAAATATCTTAACGTGTATAACTTACCTTAGCTGAGCTGTCTTAGCTGGGAAAGATAAACGGCAATCTTCAACAGATTGTGCTGATGTAGTCGTAGGCACAGGAGCAGGCCTCAAGGGTTGTGGGGGTATAGAACTATCTTCCTCGCAACTGTTCCAATCACCCGTAAGGCTAGTGGTGGCTAGGGTTATCTTAAAATCCCTGTCTACGGAGTCGAACCTCTTGAAACTACCTGTTCCGCAGTTTAATTGGATGTCCGAATCCGAATGTACCTGAAATCAATTAAAATATAATTGCGTTTCCTTACTTGTAAGTAAACAAGATTTCCTATTACAGTTGAGTCGTTCTACACATTTTATACTGAGTAATCCAATGTTTGAAGGTAAAAATAGATTATTACCTCATAATTCTTTAGGATAACATCGATTGACTTGAAATTTGGACAGTAAGCACGGAATGGCACAAGAGACAAAAGTTATATAGTGCTAATGTGCGCTCTTATCTCGGAGGTGGATGCTGGAGATATTCGAATGAATTGAAAATGTTGATTTTTCTTCTAAAAAATGCATGTTTCAGAGCGATCTTTCACGAATTACTCGAAACCCAATGGTTTAACCGCAAGAATTGAAATTAAACGTAATTCATTTGCATTTACTTTATTCAGGTACTAGAATATATATTCTAGAAGTTTGAATTGTTTAGAATACCTAGATTTTAAAAAAAGTTTTATTCAATTTTGAGATGATTTTTGAAATTGTTGAAAAATTTTTCTTTTTTCACAATAGCTCAAGAACTGAAGAAGATACGTAAAAATTGCAAGAGTACCAAAGATTTAGGTTTTTTTTGCAAAAAATTATGTTTTATTTTTATTTCTCTAGGATGAAAATTAATTGAGATATTACCGTTTTAAGTATGCATTTGAGGGCTACCTTTTCCGAGCTCCTTAAACTCAACAATCTTAAAAACGAAGGGTGCAACTTTACAGGCCTTGTAGCCCTAGAAGTTTTCTGCAAAATTGTTTTTGGAGCGATTAGATACCTCAAAAATTAAGAAAGTTAAGCCATTGGTCTCATTGCTGATTTTTCCTCCGAAAACATGAGACAACCGTTTTATTTTCACCATAACTCCGTAAGTTTTTATGCTAACGACTTTTACTAAAGGTCATTTTAAAGGTTTTTCAAGTACTTTAAAATATGTCTGACAAGTTTTTCTCCGCAATAGATTGTTTTTCCGTTATTTAAGGTTGAAAAGTTCGAATTCAGTTCTCGTCGAACAAACAGTCACCTACAACGAGAAATAACTCGGTTCGTATTGCAGAAATAAAAAAAAAACAACTGCTTTGCTATTATATAATCTCCATTTTTGCTCCTAACAATTTTTTTGATAAAACGTAAGATTTTCGAGTTAATCGTGAAAAATCGCTGAGACGTGCATTTTTTAGATGAAAAAGTAACATTTTCAATTGCGAATGTGTCGAAAAATATTGATTTGTCGAAAAAACATCATAGAACATTTCTTGCTTAGAATTTATCCGCCATCGATTTCTGCAGTTATCTTATGGGTACTTACTAATTTCCATCCCCGAGAAGGAGCGGCATCCACTCCCAGGTTAAAAGCGCACATCGGCACAATATAACCTTTGTTCTTTGAGCCACTCTCTATTTACTGTAGTGGTCAATTATAAAAACGCTCATAAGTTTTCATCGTAATGGGAACCCTAATTTCGATGAATTTGTAAGGCCGGGTCCACACTATGCGTATTCGGCAGATGCGGCGTATTTTCGGCAAGAGAGTGTTGCGTTCATATCGTGCAGATTTTCGGAATCTATGTGGTCGTCAATTTGTGTCAAACAACTTTAATGAAGTACAAAAATTAATAAAACTGCAAATGCACACCAACCGATGCGAGCAGTATGAACGCTCACTCAGAAAGGCATGTATTTTCTATCAACTTCCCGATAATGAAATAATATCTTGGCACCTACATGCGGACGTACGTATTTCCGGCAGGATACTGCGCGGTTGCGTATTCTACGCATATATGTGAATGTTCCAATTTGAAATAATGTGTTGTTATCTTGCCGAAAATACCCAGCCGAAATACGCATCTGCGGAATACGCATAGTGTGGACCTGGCCTAAATCGAGCTCGGCACCTGCATGCGGACGTACGTATATTCGGCAGCATACTACGTGGTTGCGTATTCTACGCATATACAGGGTGGCCCATTAGTGCGAGGAAGTCCAATATCTGGCTTATTATAAGAAACGTGAAAAAATGTTATCAATAAAAGTTATAGGGCTTGCCTTGTTCTCTATTACTAAAATACTGGGAAATACACAGGATGTTCCTTTAAAGAAGGATAGCTTAAAGGTCGAATTTTTTAAACGACACACCCTGTGTATTTTTATACTGTTGATTTCAGCGTAAAATTTTACGTACAGCGCTAATTTTTTTTCAAAATGTTGCAGCGTTGCCAAGTTATTGTGAAAAATATGAAAATTTTCGCAAAAACAGTGCGTCTTGTCGGAGATGAGTGTTATTTGGTAAATACTTAATGATACTCCAAACAAAGAAATATAATACACCTTTAGTTCAAAATGTGTATGTTAGATGTCCCAAAAAAATAACAATAGGTAAAAAAAATGTGGCGAATGACAATAATACTTGGTATATTATAAACACAATAGAGAAGAAACCTGCTAAACTTTTAGTGAAAAATATATAGGGTGGACACTTAAAAATAATTATTGAAAATGTGATAACTACACTCCAACCTTTATTTTCCAGGGTAGCAGATGTTTGTTATAAAAAAATTGAGGCCTTAACTCTCAAATTTCTGGACTCTAATTAGCTTGCTTTACTTAACCTTTATGTACCTCCCAACTTTTCAACGAAATGATCTTGAACGGAATTTACTCAAAATATAATTTGCTTCCAGATCTCGTTATATTTTTCTTATTTATTTTTCTTATTTTAATGCCTTATTTATATTAACGTCCTGGCGGAGTTCAGCTATTTGCTGCTCTACCACTCAACCAGGACACGTACACATAGACATCAACACAACAACCATTCCCTGCGATATTGCCATCTACCGCAGCTGAGACTCGAACTCAGGAGAGATAACAGCTACTAGACATGTTGTGCCACCCAACAGCGGTCTAGGTCACTGCTACCGTCTCGGTAACACATGAAAAAACGCCACCAACATCCATACCCTGGCCAGGATTCGAACCCGGGACTCCGTGGTCGCAAGCCAAACACCTTCAGCATTGCACCACCGAGCTGGTGCAATATTATAATACATAAGTGTACCAAATTTTACGTCAACATCTCAAACTGTCACAGAGAAAATGTACGCACAAAAAGTTACAAACCGACCGACAGAGAGATTTTTTTATCGCTCTAATTTAAAATCTCGACATTTCATGACATAGTAAACCTATTTCACCATTTTTTTTTTAAATTTTCGTACGATTACTATACTTCCACTCTACTATGTGGATGTGGAAGTAATAATAAAGAAATTTTATCAAATTTTAAAAAAGCGAGTGGGAGTGGTGAGGGGGATGGAAAATATTATTAAAAAACCTGAGACTTTCGCTTCTAGTATATACTCCAAATGCCAAATTTCTGTAGTCTTACTAGCTTGCTTTACTTATTTTCCCCTGTTCGCCACTATTTAACCCCCAACTCTTCAAAGGAATAGTTCCAAAATCTAATCTAGTTCCTGATATCATTATAATATATACGTATGTCAAATTTCAAGTGATCATCTCAATTTTATTTTATCAACCCCTTTAATAAAGGAGAAAGGGGGGGGTGGTGGGTAGATGGAAAATATTATAAAAAATTTTGATGCTTTGGCTTCTAGTACATACACACTAGTTTCTGTACTCTTATCAGCTTACTTTACTTATTTCTCCCTATTTACTCCTAACCCTTCACCGGATATGTTCAAAAAACAATCCAGTTCCAGATTTCGTTATAATATATACGAGTACAAAATTTCAAATCAATATCTTAAACAGTTCCGGAGAAAACGTGTTGGGAAAAAAAGTTTCAGACAGACAGACAAATCGACGTTTCATGAGAATCTAAACCTATTTCAAGAAAAAATAACTTTTTTTACGATTACTATACTTCCAATCCACTACGTGGATGTGAAAGTAATATACACATAGTGGTCTTCTAATAGAAATTATAAATAAATAAAGGGGGAAGTCTTGCGTAAATACATTTACCCTATTGCATTCGAGCAAAAATCACCCTCCGAGATCTTCTCGCATTTTCACGTTTCAGAACACGTAGATTAAGAAAATATAGGTTTTTCAATTCCGTCTGTCTGTTGGTCTGTCTGTCTGTCTGTCGGTCTGTTGGTACATTAACTAAAAAACTACTTGACGGAAGACAGCCAAATTTGGTAGTTAGCTAACGCCAGTGCCATCGAAGAAATGGTTAGACTATCACCGGAAAATATACAGGGTGGACCGTCTAAGGGGAATAGATAGTGGAAAAAATTTTCTGTCGTTCAAATTTTAAATTTCTACGTTTTATGACATTCTAAACCTATCTCAAAAAATTATTTTTTTTTGAAAATTTCCACGTTTCATTACATTTTTAACAAATTTCAATAAAAAAAGGTTTTGAAAATTAAAAAAAAATCCCACCACTATACAGTAGATGATGGAAAAAAGTTATCAGTTTTTCTCTGTAATTATAGGGCTAATTACATGGCGATTATAATTCTCATATGTCATCTCTTAATTAATAATTTTTTAGAGTGATCGTCTTGTATGAGTAAAGAGGGAAGTTCTGTGTAAATACCTTTACCGATTTTTTTACTTACATTTTGAGAATTTTATTTTTAAGGAGAAGTGTTTGTTTATGTTTTTGTGCATTTTGAAATAGCTTATTTAATGAATCTGTGACCATAAAATGATGCTATTAGTAGAAAAGCTATGGGGATTTTGTCCCAAAATCCCATATTATTTCTTATGGAGGTTCATTCTGGTCATTTTTAACAAATTTTTCCCCACGCCGCTTAAATGTACAGACCTGTTTCAAAACAGAACCGTATAAAAGCTGTACCGCGGCGGCGACCATCCTACCTAACCTAACGTATGCCAATACCTGTACCTGTATACCTAAGTCATGGGGTCTGCATGATTTTAAACAGTCCTGTCCAGTTTTAAAACAGGGTCTGTACTGCGCTTAAACAGGGCCTGTACTGCGTTTAAACAGCGTCTGTACAGTTTTCAGAAAGGTCTGCACAGCTGTTATACAGGTCTGTTCTTAAACAGGTCTGTACGTTTAAGTGGTGTGTCAAAAATTACCAGAATGAACCTCCATAAGAAATAACATGGGATTTTGTCCTAGAATCCCCATTGCTATACTACTGCTATTATTTTCTAAACAGTTAACACAGTTACAAGCAAATTGTACGCACACCCAACCAAAAATACTTGAAAGACTTCTTTGATCGCTATAAGCAGTTTTGTGCACGTCTGGTATGTATATGATGCTATTATTATATTCGTTATTGGAGTTTCAACCAAACACAATTCAAAGACTTTTGTAATTGAAAGCTATTAATATTATTAAAAAAGATGCATTAAGGACGTTAAGAAAATAATTTGTGTTTTGTGAATGCAGGACTTTTTCAGAGTGTCTTGCCCAACTCGGACGTACATACTTTCTTAAAAATATATTCTTCACCGGCTCTCTCGAAAACAAAGGATTTTATGTAAGGTAAAGGGAAACGAGGCATTATAATTTTTACTGGAGGCCAAATCACATCTTGGGGATCATTTTATAATTAAAATTATTTCGCATTAACCAGGATTTGAACCCACTGCGCTGGATATCCCAGTTTGCAAACCAAAACGTGCTAAGCACTGAGCTACCAGCCTGATTATGTTTCAAAAAGAAGTTAAGGCACATTAATGAATATTCATATACTATATGTCCCAATCGTGTGCTAAACTAAAAGGTTCAATTTTTACTCCTTAAGTGGTAAATAAATGAGAAAATATATTTTATAGAGAAGCAATAATATAAAAAAATTAATACTATTACCTCGCCCATAATAATGAATATAATTAAAACATATCACGATTTACATAGAAGGGGGTATATAATACATTTCATGTGGATAAAGGCACACACAGGACTAGCTTATAACGAACAGGTCGATTTACTTGCGAAGAGAGCCTGTACTGATTATGATAAGGGGTTAAACGAAATTCCGGTGACAGATGTACTTCCAATATTTAAAAAGGAAATAATGTCAAGCTGGGCTAGGATTTACAACAACGCTTACAAAGAAAGGCCAACCAATTACTTCCTTATACACCCGGGTATATTGCAACACAAATAGTATCATGATGTAGCAGTACCAAGAAAAATGTATACCATAATAGCTCGACTAAAATTTAATCATGGTCCTTTTCCGTATCATCTGAATAAAATAAAAATTATAAATAATGACTTATGTTCGTGTGGAAGAGTGGGGGATATAAATCACATTTTTTTTTAATGTACACTGTACTCAGCAGCACGAGCCCAAGTTATAAATAAGCTCCTTACGTTGGAGCTCCAGTTGCCAATGAACATGAATTATATCCTGTGCTCTGAAAATTTGCCAGCATATCAAGCATTGTTCGAATTTGTAAACTCTACTGGAGTAGAATATGATAGTGTAATTTCTTTGTTAAATCTGTAGTTATATATAAAAAAAAGGAAAAAAAACAAGAAAGAAAAGGAAGATAAAAGGTAAAAAAGAAAAAAATAATAATAAAAAATAAAAATATATGTTTAGAAGAAAAAAAAAAAGAAATATGTAATACCGAACGAAGAACTTGTTATGGTTATTAGCGTTAAATGTTTATTTTAGTAAAGCCAAGTATGCAAATATTTGACCGGGAATGCTACGGATACAGCAGAGTAGTAGTGGTATTTGCCTTAATTCGGTGACATTGGCTGAAGGAAAAACCAAGGCAAAAAAAAAAACAATAATATATTTATGCATACTTGCAAAACTGTACTCTCATAATATTAACCTTTTATAGTATATTTGAGGTCGATACTGATAATCCAGCTACTCACATGAATAAAAAATATGTATAAAAGTTAGGTAGTAAAGAAAATTAAGCTGCCAACAGAGATCCTCTAGCTGTGAAATCCATGTAAAATTCCGGTAGGCGTAAAGTAAGTTTATTTTCATAAATGTTCTTGTTATTAACCTAACAGCATAAATAATTTCTTTTAAAATCCCACGTTAGAAATTGAATGGGTTTAAGTCGAGACATTTTGACGGCCCACTTGGTAGGCTCCTTAATTAGATTCATTCGCCAATTAAATCCACTGGTCATTTATCCAGTTACTTTCTTTCGTATATGTAAAGGTAATTTATCATATTGGTATTAAATTACATAGTTTCTTTTAGTAAGAAATGAGGATGTTATCTTTCCACTTTTTCTGAGATAATTTTTAATATAGCTTACCTTATCTAATAATGCAATTTCAGTTATATGGTTGTTAATTATTTAAGATCTTAATTAAGTTTTAATTTACAGTCCCGAAAAAGATTGCGGGTAGTAAACGAAACGTAGGCGAAAGAATGAAGTTTTTTTATTGTAATGAAAACATCGTTTTTCACACCATAATATGGTTATAATAGATATACATGTATCTTGACAATCAGGCGTACATTCTTGATATACAAAAGCTACTCACGCATGTATTGATTGTTGAAACCTTTACGTTGTAACAAAATTAAATTCGTCCCGCTTGCTCGACTACAGACACCATGATATGAATATTATGTAGAACATTATAATTATTATGAGTAAGAGTTTAAAGGAGAAACTTGAGTTTCTTTAAAGTTCTTGAAGAATATCCGGAAGCACTTCTTTAATCACAGACTGTATTATGCATATTATATAGCTCACTTTAAACGTGAAATTATATTGCCAGTGTCAATTCCCTTAGTGAGGGTATTTTTCCAAATATGCTCGAATAGGCGAAGGTCATTCCTATAAATAAAATAGGGGAATGCAGAAGCATTGACAGCTAGAAACCTATATCATTGCTGCCATCAATTTCAAAATATAAAGATAGAGAGGGTAGTTTTTAATAAAATGATTTGATGATGGAGTTTAGTTCAAATTATAAGATGTTAGGCGACACACAACATGTCATACGCGAGGGTAGATCGACCCAGTCGGCCATCTTTAACTTTCTTGATGATTTACATGACAACATAAGCAATCACAGAAAATACTTCTGAATATTGAACACTTTTGAACACTGAATTCTTCTGAACAGTTAGTTGTACAAGATCAAATGCCTTGCTCAAGTCCATGAAAATTTATTTATTTATTTTTATTTTAATGTTTTATTTATTTAAACGTCCTGGCAAAGTTTAGTTAATGCTATTCCACAACGTATCTCATTTCGCCGTCCTGGTTAAGTGATGGAATAACATTAGCTAAATTTGGCCAGGACGTAAAAAGTAAATAAGACGTTAAAATAAAAATAAAAGAATAAATTCTCATGGATTTAGGCAAGGCATTTGACTTTGTATAACGAAGTGTTTTTCCGATGCCAAAAATTCAATTGAAATAGATATAATTCTTCGTTATTTGTTCCACTTACGGTCGAAAAATAGTTGTTTTAAATCAATATTATAGATTCCTCATAATTTAGCTAGTTTAATCCGCGATATAGGTTTCTACTTTATATAGATAATGTAATGAGAAGTTTACTTGCAACAATTATAAAATTTGACACTAGCGGCCATTGGCTAGGCTAGCGTAAATCATTTTTATTGAAGCAGAGTTGAGATCAATTCCGTTCCGCCTACCTAATAGTTAACAACGCCGTTGACTATTATACCCCGACCGCCGTCCAGTAAGTTCCGTTTTGAGATAGCCACCGTTTCTTGTCAGAGTTTTTATATTTACAAAGATAAGATTACTTTACCGAAATTCGTGCATAAAAGTGATAATTTAAAATAATTCCGATTCAATGTATCAAAACATAATTACCGTTTTCCGAACTATCGAAGTAAATTTCAGATCAAATATAAATTACTCTTAAAGCAGTTGTGCTCTATTAATGGCCTGTTATGGTCATAATATAATGAAAATTTTGAAATTTTCCCTATCAGCTCTGACGAAATACCACGTAGCCGAAACGAATTCATTTAAAAACGATTAGCTATGGGGTTTGAAGCCCTTGGCAGACATCTCATGAAATGTTAAGGCAATTTTACCATTTCTGAATCGAACAGAAATAACACTGCTGTAATTATTTAGGTCTGTACATCTAGGCAGAATAGTCTCCGCCTTAAACTGATACCAATCATAAACCGTTTTATATTCCGATCCGAATGTAACTTATGTTACACACCCCATCGAATCCGATAACCGTCTTAATCATTTGGTATCAGTTTTGTTTAGTTTTGCCAAGTTCTCTGGATTTGCACTATGACCGTTGATGTATGCATGATTATCGCAGTAGATAATTGCTTGCTATTGCCTGATACTTGCACACTGCCTACTTTTTTATTACTTACTGGTTTACTTGTCTTTCTTACCGCTTACAATTTTTTTCCGATCTCACCGTTTGCCTACTTACAGCCGTTATCGCTTTATTGCTTTAACCCTTTAAACCGCTACCGCTCCGAATTAATATTAGTAGTTAACTAGCTTCTCACCGCACCGCCTGATTCCTCGTACTCGTAGTTTTGTATGTAACAAATATTAAATTAAAATAACATGACATATCTTTGCCAGAGATAGTGAGGCACATTCAAGACTCACGGTAGGGGCCACTGCATCCTTAGGGCAGGTTTCTCAGTTTCTCAGATAAAAATGTATTAGTATAATTTCAGAATAATGTCATTGATTAGGTTATTATTATTAAGTACTAGTTCTGAAATAACAATTTTTCTTCACCGTTAATTAAGTTTAAGACACAGTCAACAGATTTATATACAGACAGAAAACATTTCCATTACATTTAGGTACAGAATTTCACTTAGAATTCTTCTGGGTCTAAGAGGTATTTGTCATCAAAGATGCTAATCAAAATGTTGTCGATGAAATCAATGTTTTGCTATAAGAACAATTTCTTGTGAGTCAACACTCGCGGTTTTAAATCTTCATGATATTCTGAACTCATCAATATTCAGATTGTAAAAAAATGAACACACTTGAAATACCAAATGTCAAAGTAGTAGACAAAAATTCTCAACAATAGCTTATCTTCAATAAACATGCGTTTTTTAATATCTTCTGTAATGCAAAGCATACGAGTCGTCAACATAACTCAGTTTATAATTTTAGAGGATTATGAATGTTGCCAATTTCAGAGATGAGAAAATGAGGCTCTTATCGCACCACAGTCGGTTGACTACTTAAATGATATTCCTCCGAGTGCTGCCTTTCACAACTGCGGTCAACGATATCCGACGTCCCTCTTAAAATAACTCATAAATTAAATACTGATTAGGGAGATTTCTTTTCGAAATATTTCAGGTGCATATTTTAATTATGATGCGTACTATACTACGTAAATACTCAACATTAACAAATAAGAATCTTTATTAAAAAATATACCTATAGCATAAAATGATCTGTTGAATACAATGCCAATCAACAAAATTTATCTGAATAGACAAATAAATTGTCTTCCGTTAGATAGTATACAGAATGTAACAAGGAGATCGGGATGGCGGAATATCTCGAGAAATACACTCCCGAACAAGAAATAAAAAAACGCGCTTAACGTTTTCAAGAGACGAATCCAAACATGCTAAACTGAAGCCACCTGTATCCCTTATTATGGGTGGAGCGGGGGGTCAATTAAAAAATTTTGAATGGAAACTCCCGTTTTTTTATTGCAGATTCGAATTCTACGGGAAAATAGGTAACTTTTGTGTGAACAATTTTTTTTGATTCGTGACACATGGCGCTGTGATTGAGAATATGGAACTAATAATTTCATTTTACACCTCCCGTTTCTCGAAGCGCCTCACGGTGCGCTCGACAGTGGATTTTGAAATAGGATTGTTTAGACCGCGAATATTTTCCTTAAATAGTGTCCTTAATTTAGAGTACGATCGTATTATTCTCGCTTGTTTGGAAACGTTCATACCTTTCCAGTAGATTTCACAATTTGGGATTATAAATTTATAAAATGGATAATGAAGGATGATTAGAATTGAAATTTATTTGATGGCATGGGATGGTATGCAATGCACAATGTAGCTTGTGACAGAGTTAGTATCTTGGAGATAGAAAGCAATCAACAATACAGAGCATTTCTAGAAATGACCCACATTTACAAAAACAACGACGCCGTTAACCACAAAATCGACATTGAAGGCTTGAACGTTATTTATGCCTATTTGCTACATCTTGATAAAGTTAATTAGAATCTTATCAACAACACCCTGTAGGATTTCTCGCCAGTGCCATCTAGTTACACTTATTCCTGTTAAGGACAATATTGCAGTTGACCTGTTTTAAGATTGTTCCCTAGCAGGCTACCAGTCAATGTGATAATGTTTATAAATTAAATTTTATCTTATAACACAATTAATGTTTTAAACAATTTTGTACTTGTAGTGGGGTTTCATGACATTGTCAGGTTATAATGTGTTTACTTTTGAACACTCTTACACCCATCCCCACCATGAATTATTTAAGGTGGTGGATTTGATCTTTTTAGACTTTTTATTGATTTCAATTGAAAGAGAAGTCCTTAATTACTCAACTTCTTGTAGTTCTAATTCTAGTGGGAAGTTCTAATCAATTCCAATGTCTCCCCCAAATAATGCTTATTTTTTAATGTGTTCTCGAGATGGCTTCCGCACTACCACGAATGGAACAAAATAGTCCTTTTTTTTAACATGGCGCTTTCAGTGAAAATGGTGGTAGGAGTAGAAAAATATTAAAAAGAAATCTTAGCCCAAATCTCAAGTTTCTGTACTCTTACTCATTTCCCCCTATTTACCTCTTCTTACCCCCAACCCCCTATCCCTTTAATGGAATCATCTCTTCTCAATATAATCTAGTTCCAGATGTCGTTATATTACATACGTACCAAATTTCAAGTGAATATTTCAATTTTATTTTATTGTCCCCTTTAATAATGGAGTGGGAGTGGTGGAGGGGATGAAAAATTTGAAAAAAATCTAAGGCGTTGGTTTCTAGTATATACATTGAATTCCAAATTTCTGTACTTTTACCAGCATACTTTACTTATTTTTCCATATTTACTCTTATTTAACCCAACCCTTCAACGGAATTACCTCAGAATATAATCTAATTACAGATGTCGTTATTATATATACAAGTACCAAATTTCAAGTGAAATCCCAATTTCATAGTATATATATCAAATCTCAAGTTTTTGTACTCTTACCAGCTTGCTTTACTTATTTTCCCCTATTTAACCGCCAATCCTTCAACGGAATCATCTAAAAATATAATCTAGTTCGAGGTGTCGTTACAATATATACGTGTACCAAATTTCAAGTGAATATCTCAATTTTATATTATCGACCCCTATAGTAATTTAGTTGTGGTGGTGGTGGGGGTGCGGCGCGTGGACGGAAATATTATAAAAAAATCTGAGTCCTTCTAGCATATACACCAAATCTAAAATTTTTGTATGGCATTTTTTTGTTACCAGCTTGCTTTACTTATTTTCCCCTATTTACCCCTATTTGCCCCCCAACCTTTCACCGGATAAGTTAAAAAAACAGTCCACTTCCAGATCTCGTTATAGTACATATGTGTATAAAATTTCAAGTCAATGTCTTAAACCGTTCCAAAGAAAACGTGCGTACAAAAGAAAGTTATATAGATCGACAGACAGACAGACTGACCGACAGGCAGACAGACAGAAATTCGTTTTGCTCAAATTTAATATCTCGACGTATCATGACATTCTAAACCTATTTCAACACCGAAAATTTTTGAATTTTTTTTTCCGATTATGATACTGTCCACTACGTGAATGTGGAAGTAATTACGTATGCACCACATTTCCTGTATATGTATGACAATCCAGGAAAACCGCAGGCAGGCTACTTTAATAAACGAACAGCAATATTTGTTTATGCACGACTTCAATTGCAGCTCTTAAATATTTACTATTGTTTTCTCATTTTGATCCTAATGTGACTAACGTAAATATTCAATCGCTAGTTTTACTTTGATCCAGAAAATTAAACATTCAACGCGGCCAGTAAACGATTGAAAAACTGTATTAATTTAAAATGATAATCATCTGAGAACTCTCATATTAATGAATTCTTTCAGTCCTTCATTACATCAAGAAAGTATTTGATGTTTTTGTTGTAAATAATAATACTATTACATCATAACTAATAATCGACTAGCAATTTATTAATTAAATATTCATAGACCCTAAATCTAGGATATGGACTGACCAATCCAAAATTACTAGGGCACAGAATGAACACGTGGCAATCAATGAATAAAGTACTAGTTGAAAAACATCTCAGCCAAATATTATTTTAAAAGTTAATGTAGAAAATTGATGTATAAATACTTTTGGACAGGAACGAGACACAGAAAACATTAAATTAAGAATACAAAAAATAAACTGTAAAAAATATATAACTATATAAGTAAATCATCTTTATAAAATCAAGAAAATTGGAAACAAGTATTTAATGGGCTCTGTAATTAGATTCTATTTTTATTATAATGACAAGCTAAATTATGTAATAGATCTGTGAGTATCACTTCGAGTGATGTTAATATCATAAATCATGAGGAAATCTTAAAAGCTGCGACTACGCCGACGTGCATTACATATAAATTATGGCTATAACTTCTTGTACGGGAGATATGACCTAATTTCAATAGACAGTATAAAATCATATTAATTCGCATATGTTTCAAATTTTAAAAAAACTTTTAGGTCTAGCATAAGTGATCATGTTTAATAGGTATTTTCTTTCGGCAACGCCTGACTGCGACTTTGATTAGTTTTGAAAGATTATTAATTAAATATAGTTCAATAATACTGTAAAGTGAAATTGATGTGTCTCCTAATCTACGTAAAGTTCGATCGAACTTGAGTGGCTTACTGTATACTGCAGTTTCGATAATTTGTACATATTTGTATCTTTATCTGCTTAATCAAAAACCGTAGTAAAAGTGTGCTCTAAAATTATAATAAAATATTTTCTAAATACAATTGACGGTTTATATGCTTCTATCTCTGTCTAACAGAAGAATTTGTCTATACAGGGTGTCCCACAATTAAGTTCCCGGACGGGAACCTGTGATTCCTGAGTTCATATTGGGCCCGTATAACCCAACTTACCTGTGTCCAAAAATGCATCCCAAGAAGTACATCCTCTTAAAGTGAGACAGAAGAAAATATTTTTTTCCAATAATTTCCGTTATACTGAAGATACAATTTTCAAAATTTGATGGGAGCTGTATCCCTAAAAGTACTCTATGTATACTTGACAACAACCAAATATCTTTTGTTTTTAAAATAATATCATAATAATTGGTATTTGATTGGCTATATTTTTTTAATCGCCCTGTAAAATTAAGGAATACTTGAATATCTTTGTAGAGTATTGAGAGGGCAGTAAAAAGGTACTCTTAAATTTTTTTGTAATATTATTGAAAATACGAGGAATTATCGTTTTTTCCTCCACTTATATTTAACATTTATTTACAGTTCTAGAATAAAATATTGTAATAACAGAAAAGTACAGTTTATTCTAAAAAATACATTAATAACAAATGCCCCACATAACGTTCACCTGTTTCAGTGCACAAATTAATACTTTTAAAATTTTCTGTAATATCAAGAAAAAATCGAGAATTATCATTTTTTCTCTGTAGGTCATAGGTGCTTCTGAAACAGGAAACCTGTCGCGTTTGAGTAACAAAATATATTTAGTTGTTATCAAGCTTACATAGAGTACTTATAGAGATACAAGTCCCATGAAAATTTGAAAATTTTATAATAATACGTTTATTTGCATACCTAATACACAATTCATTATTACAAAGAATATATATATATCAAAATTAAATTAAAATTAAATTAAATTAAATATGAATCTGTATCTGTCAAATTAATAGTTTGCAAATAAACAAGGTAACCCACAAGGCTTAGCCTGCACGTGGGTGATTTTGTTTATAACAAGTTTAATACTTCATATAATATAAATACAGTGAACGGTGTAATTATGATATAATAGGAACCAACACAAGGTGAAAAAAAGAAAAAAGCAAAGAAAACAAATAATTACAGAAAAAAAAACTAATTGTAAATTAACGAGCATATGTATTATTTGTAACACGGGATGTAGAAGTTGAGAACTATAGACCTATTTCCTTGCTATCAATATTTTCAAAAATTTTTGAGAAGGCCATGTACGGTAGATTAGTATCATACTTTAATCATTTAAACTTATTTAGTGAATCACAACATGGCTTCAGAGGAAATAGGTCGACCACGACCGCTGTATACAATTTCTTGTGTAATATCTTAGACCCCCTGGATAATGGCCAGTGCACTTTAGGCCTTTTCTTCGATTTTTCAAAGGCCTTTGACCTACTGGACCACTCAATTTTGGCTGAGAAGTTAGAATCATATGGCATAACAGGCCACGCAAAATGTTGGATACAATCCTTCTTGTCTAACAGGTCACAGGCTGTGGAAATAAGAGGCACAAATGGGTCCACTCTAAATTTTCCCTACCTATCTGAAATTAAAAGCACAAGCAGGGGAACTCCTCAAGGCGCAATACTAGCTCCTCTGCTTTTTCTGATATATTGTAACGATCTAAAAGAGGTTCTTAGCTTCTCTCCTAATATTAATATCTGTCAATACGCCGACGATGTGTCAATAAATATTCGAGGGACTAATATCGAACAAGCAGTCAAGTTAGCAAATTCTGCTGTACAACGCATGTCTAACTGGTGCAATGTGAACGCTCAAATAATTAACACCTCTAAAACTAATTTAGTACACTTCAAAAATCAGAACTACAAAAACAGTTCTAGTCTCCTTGTTAAACATGATGGTACCTCCATAAAACAAGAACCAAATACAAAATTTCTCGGTGTACACCTCAATGAATATTGCAAATGGAAAACCCATATCAACACAATCGCATCAAAACTTGGCAGTGCTAGCTTTGCCTTATTAAATATCAGAAACTTAGTGAGTTTTTCATCCTGTAAAGCATTTTACTTCGCATATGTACAGAGTCGCCTATCGTATGGAATAATGTTTTGGGGCACTGATAGTGAAACGAGCAGAATATTCACTCTACAAAAAAAAATTATCAGAATCATGAATCATGCTGATTATAATGATCATTGCTCTCCACTTTTCCGGAACTCGGGCATTATGACAGTTTTTTCTCTATATATTTACAATACAGTATTATTTGTCTATGACAACCTAAACAAATACGTAACAAATGGCTCAACAAACGTCTCTAATATCCATACCCGACAAGCCCATTCACTATGTATTCCAAAACACACATCCACATTGTACGAGAAAGGTCCATATTACATGGGTATCAAGTTGTATAACCAGTTACCACAGGAATACAAAGATATAAAAGCTAGAAGCATTTTTAAAAACAAAATAAAACGCTACTTTCTCAATCGACCATATTACAGCATAGCCGAATATTTTGTCTAAATCCTCCATCATAAAATGTGTTTGTTATTGTTATTATTGCTGTCTTATTTTCCGTATTAATGTTAGTTGTCTTTGCTTGCCTGTCCTCTGTTTTATAGAGTTATCTTTTCTAATATGTACACGATGTAGGTATATGCAACTTTTTCTTTTTTGTCTACTTTGTCTTATCTACCTAATTTATACAATTATCTGACATACCAATATTCTGTACAGAATCTGACTGGGAAATAAAATTATTTATTTATTTATTTATTTATTTATTTAGAAAGGATGGGTAAATTGAATCATTTGAAAAATATAAGATTGCTTTTCCATGGTAGTTGATTAGTTTATATAAATTTTTCAATTTCTCATTTCAATATATCTGTGTATATCACTTCTGTCTAGAGACAGTAAATATTTTCTTGCTTTTCTTTTAAATGCAGATAGTGTATGAGTATATTTTATTTCAGTAGGCAGTATATTATAAAATCTTGGGGCAAGATACAGGTGGCATCTTTGACCAACTGATTTCTGTGAAGTTGGTGTTATCATCTACGTAACTCGTGATACAATGAGACTCATTCCTTACAACATTACATAAGTCATTTACATAAATGATAAATAGAATTGGACCAATTATGCTGCCTTGTGGTATCCCGATATTATTATGTAAGATTTCTGCCTTGGCAGTTTCACCATTTCTTATTATTTTTACCTTCTGACGACGATCTGAAAGGTAAGATCTTATCCATTCTAGTGCGTTCCCTCTAATTCCATATTGTTTTAATTTTATTAGCATTAAATTATGATCCAGACAGTCATAAGCTTTAGATAGATCCAAGAACATACCTAAGGCGATTTTTTTATTTTCCATAAATTCCAAAATTTTTTGGGTAAACTGAAATATTGCGGTTTGAGTAGATCTTCCTTTCAGAAAGCCGTGTTGTGTATTATTGAATAGTTGGCAAATATTCATGAAATCAATAAGTTGAATGCTCATTCCCATTTCAAAAATTTTTGAGAAACTAGGTAGTAAGCTAATTGGCCTGTAATTTTCTAATAACTCAGGGTTTCCTTTTTTATAAAGTGGTTTAATACTGGCTAATTTTAATTGGTCTGGAAATATTCCGTATTTAAAGGAATTGTTTAATATATGACATACCACTTCTGCTATTTCAGCTATACAAAATTTTACTAGAGAGGTTGAAATTTCATCCTCACCACTGCTATATTTATTTTTAAGATCTTTAGCAAATTTTAGCAATATATTGGTAGTTACAGGTTTTAGAAACATCGATTGATTGTTTTCTGAAATATTGCATTCAAATGGAATTTTGTTTAGATTTGCAAGCAGGTCTGGAACTATGTTCAGTAAAAATTTATTATAATCATTTGCAATTTCGGTGGGATTACCATTTACTATAATGTTGTCATTTTTGTTTTGTTTGCCAGTGATTTCATTATGTATAGACCACATACATTTACTATTGTTATCTGATTTTACAATTTTATTTTCATATGCCTTTCTCCTTTCCTCTACCAGTAAATTATTGTACCTAATCTTTTCATCTTTATACATTTCCTTATACTTACTATCATTTCTAGAAATTACTAACAATGCATCTAGCCTATTTTTACATTCCCTTAGTACTTCGTTCTCAGTAGCATTTTTGATATGTTTTTTACATTTATTTTTGACATTTACTAATTTTCGAGGAAAACATTCATTAAAAATATTTAAAAAATTATTTATAAAACACTCCCATTGTTTATTTACATTGTCATTTTCACAGTTAAATACTTCTTCCCATGTTTGATCGTGCAAACATTGTATTATAAGGTAAAATTCACAACATGATGGAAACTAAGTTGCTACTAGCTTTCGTTAATAAATGGGCCGCTTTTTTATGAAAAATATACACCGTCCTTTTTCTAATAAGTTTATTAGATGTCGCCTTTCTGTATACTCCAGAATTAAATGTTGTTTTTTCTCAGTTACAATTTGGTGTCTCCAATTTATACAAATGATAAGGGAATAGTCCACGATTTATTCTTAATATGTGTAGAGTGCTTATAGAACACTTGTTGTTGTATTTATATTTACAATGCCAAGGACGACTACTTTGAGTATCTTGCCAATCATACAATATTTCTCGTTTCAATTTAACAAATTTGTCGCCTGTGCTTTGTTCTATAAGCGCCGATTTAGTCCACTATTTCATTGTGTTGTAGTCCAAAGTGTCCTTTAATTCATGAAATTGTTATTTTACTCCCTATTATTCGCAGGATGTTATACATATAACAGAATAATTTTTTGCTAAAAATGTTGTGTTTGAGAGTATAGCGCCATTTGTCGTAGTTGTCTGCTACACTTACGACCTTGTCGAAGCTCTTCCTATCAACCTCTTGGTAATCAATCAGAGCCCGTCTTCTTCGCATCTTGCCATTTGGTTTCTCCCGAACCGTTCTAAGAAATCCTCTTTTTGGTTCATGTTGGCGAAAGTGAAAAATAAATTTTAATTCATCAATTATGTTTAAGTAATACTAGATGACTAATGAAAAGTTTACAAAGACACACACTTACAAGCCTATAGTCCAAGGGGAGGAGTACCAGAGCATGCTTGGCACCCCTCGGGAAAATTTGAGTATGGCCATCACTGACGAGAGAGAGGAAGATCTAAGAAATTTATTGAACTTACCTGAAATCCCATGAGCATCCCATACAATTTATTTCTAGCTACATGTCTGCCCGTTTCTCACCTAAGAGCCTAGTATTTTATTTTCTTGTACAAAGTGGATAAGGCCTCGGTAAATAAGTAGAATAACAAGGTTAGACAATGGAATCTATGCATTATTATTATAAGTGTTATACCTAAATCTTCACTCCATTTCTTTCTCAGAAAGGTAAAACATATAATTAATTGTTTTAGTGTATCTATTTTGTATAGACATAAGATGTGCAGTAAATTGAATAGTGCTGTAAGCTCAAAATTGACTAAATTTGGCATTGCATTCGTTTATATACTTTTGGCAGCTAAACACTAAATTATCTAAGTTTTAAGTTCAGCCATCAGTATTACAACATTCACATAAAATTGTTGGAATTAAAGCTCAACAGAATCTGGTAAGGTGGAATCAGTAACAGCAATGACCGAATTTTAGTTTGTATGTAATGATAATGCATTGGCTGTGAATATTAATTAAGTCGTCGTTCCAAACATTTTTCAATACTTCCGGATAGAGTAATGAATATCTTGTGGGATATATAAAACAGAACTGTCATGAGATATGTGCCCATTCTCTTTCCTATTGTTTTCGAGAACATGGAGGTAGTCATTCACATATATATCATTTGTTATGCCGGATCCAAATTCGATAATTTTGATATCTTTTGCCAGTCTGTCAGCCAGTTCATTAAGCTGTAAACCATTGATTGTGCCACTTAATCCATCATAATGTGATAATACTATCATTTCCCTTCCATTTAAATAATAGTAATTTAATTTTCTTGATGAACGGGTAAAGAGTAATGGTGCGGTTGTAACTATTTTTTAAAGTTTTTAGAACGGAAATTGAGTTAGAAAGAATGATGAATATTTTTACATAACTAGATATAGCGGCGTGTCGGAAACTAGGTACTTCTTATATTAGTACAAGAGATGGCGCTAGAGTAGACCGGACTATTCGAGAAATGCCATCTGGAGTGAGAATAGGAATTGATCACAAGTGAATCAGAAGAAGGCGATCAGTGAAGTTAATTATCATGTAACAAATAGTGCTTAGTATTATATTAGTTAAGTAATAGGTATTGTAAGTGGTTACTAACTTAATAAATATGTGTTAGTGTTATCCTGTGTTATAATTTCCGGACCCACGCTGTTTGCGGAGGGTGAACACACGTAACGGTATCGGACAACATTTTGAAGATATTACACTTTTTTCGCTATTTAAATTTTTAGATCTCCTATGTGGTTAATTTTAATAAGTACATATAAAGCAGATTTACAATCTCTTCCACAATCTTTTATTTATTTTTTATATGAGGTTGTTTGCGGTTAATGGCAAGGGGCTGAGATAGTCTCATTACGAATGGAAACATTAGCCTACTTTGTGGCGAGGATGTTAATGGAGATTAGATTTTACGTCTCTTATTAAAAGTTGATAAATATTAGATGCTTTAGTGTTAGGTAAATTTTGCTGGGATAAGAAATTACTATTACTGGAGTTTCCTTATATGTTAACGTTGGTGAAATATTAATTGTTTTATTATGGTGAGTCGAGGATTTTTCCAACATAATTCGTTATAGAAATAAATTAGCAAAAATTAGTAAACATGTTTTATCACAAACATCAGTTCCCTTATAAATTTATACCTCCTTTAAAATAATTTATAAGCTGTTTACCTAATGATTTTATAAAGGATTGCAAAAATGTATTAAATGTGAATGAAACTTTTTTTCTCGCTCAGCATAAAAGCAAACAATTTTTATTATTCAAGTATTTGACCTGCAGTGTTATAGATAACATTCTTTTATGAGAGTAGACTGTCAGGGTAAGAAAATGTATTGGTAAAAATAAAGAACATCTACGGTGTAATCTAATATCTCCAGTCCCGACCATTACGTGTGTTCATTTTTTCCTTTTTGTCAAATTGACTTTTAATAATTTTTTACGCATTGTTGTCATCCGAGGCGTTAGGAAAGTTTGCGAATTCAGTGTATGGAAATGTGGAGTTCTTAATTGATTTTATCACTCTTGGTGATTTTCAAACCGTATCTCCGAAAGTATTTATAGTATAGAATTCTTATTGTGAAACTTTTTTGCACTCAGGAAAATCAAGCAAACTGCCACTCAGGATACCCAATCATTGTGCGTGATACATAATATTTCAAGTTTATATGGATTTTCGTTTTCGTCTTCAAACGATCTGTATAAGGGGTTTCTTCGTCGATTCGTTCCGTTTGGTTTCACTTACCTTTGTAGCATCTAACAGTAATCTGCTAACATGCTGACATCCCATTTACCCTGAAATCGACGTTCAAAGTCTTTTAAATACTGGTGGAATCTTTCTCATTGCTCTTCGCTGAAGTCGCCGTTATTTTTTGGAAACTCATTCAAGTGTGAATCGAGAAAGTGCAATTACAAACTAATCATACAGCCTAACTTTTCGTAAATTTTTATCGTTTTTTATGGAATGTTTCTGTAGTTTGGATCTTTGGTAATACCGTAAATTTTCTGGACACGTCATTAAAACTTAACCTTCTACTTTCTACTTCAATAATAGAATCAACGAATTCTTGGTCCCTAAATATATTTCTTAACATAGATGGTCAATGGTTTAAATATTTGAATGGTTTGATGAGTCACAAATCTAATGCTAAATTGGAGAAAGGTATCTTCGTTGGGTCTGAGATTTGAATTTTATTTAGGGACCAAGAATTCGTTGATTCTATGAATGAAGTAGAAGAGCGACATGGTTAAGTTTTAAAGACGTGTCCATAAAATTTCTCAGTAATACCAAACATCCAGACTACAGAAACATTGTATCAAAAAATTGCACTTTCTCGATTCACACCTGGATGAGTTTCCAGAAAATAACGGCGACTTCAGCGAAGAGCAAGGAAAAGAGGTTAATGGTTAAGTTTTAAAGACGTGTCCACAAAATTTCTCCGTAACACCAAAGATCCATACTACAGAAACATTGCATCAAAAAATTGCACTTTCTCGATTCACACCTGGATGAGTTTCCAGAAAATAACGGCGACTTCAGCGAAGAGCAAGGAAAAGAGGTTAATAGTTAAGTTTTAAAGGCGTGTCCACAAAATTTCTCAGTAACACCAAAGATCCAGACTACAGAAACATTGTATCAAAAAATTGCACTTTCTCAATTCACATCTGGATGAGTTTCCAGAAAATAACGGCGACTTCAGCGAAGAGCAAGGAAAAGAGGTTAATAGTTAAGTTTTAAAGGCGTGTCCACAAAATTTCTCAGTAACACCAAAGATCCAGACTACAGAAACATTGCTTCAAAAAATTGCACTTTCTCGATTCACATCTGGACGAGTTTCCAGAAAATAACGGCGACTTCAGCGAAAATCAAGGAAAAGAGAAACGAGGCGACGAAGAAACCCCTTATACAGATCGAAAACCCATATAAAATTGAAATACAATATATCACGCACAATGATTGGGTATCCTGAAAAATCGATTTTTGACAGTTTTTATTATTTTTCTCGGTGTTTTCATCATTGACCCCAAAATTTGCCTCCAGATTCGTGATCAGCGGAAGAAATTACTTGATAACGGTAGATGCAGACCATTGGAACCATTGAGTTAGAAGGTAGGGAGAAGACATCCTATACAAATTTCCTATACAGAAACGGCATCAGTAGGCGTGGAGAAATGCAGTAACAATATGGTGGTTTTGCCAGACCCGGACTAATCAAAATAATAAGAACTTTGTACCCTAATGAGACGGTCTATCTGGATAACGTAAAATAAATGTTCGATTCAATAAATGCAAGAGTTTTAACAGTTTTTATTTACGTTGATATACAAAATGTTCAATGTTATTCTAAAATAAACCATTTGTTTCTATTCCACGAAATATATAACCTGAGTATATTAAAAAACATTTAATTAGCTGCTTTTTTTAATACGGCTCTGTTTGTTGTTTACACTACCTATGAAATGTTATCCCGTTAATTTCTTCTTGTCAACATCTTCTCTAGAAGAGCAACTTCGTTTAACACACGACACCATAGTACTTTTAATGTTTATTGTCTAAAACTTAACAAACCATCAGTAAAAGTCACAATAAATCGCACGGAAAACAAACTGTCACTATTTGACGGAAAAGTAGTAAAAAGATGGCGAAATGATGTCGTTTTTGGTCACGTGACAACTTCTCCCTACCTCCTAGCTCAATGATTGGAACACGCTATGCGTTCATGAAAAAGCGCGACATCCATGAAAGAACCCGATTTTTGACGGTTCTATTGATTTTCCTCATTATTTTCAAATTTGGCTCAACTCTCGTCATCAGCGGAAAAAAATACTCAAGAAAGGTGTACGCAGGCCATCGTAATACGATATGTGTTAATGAAAAAAACGGGATATCCATAAAAAAACAGAATCCGTGAAAAACGCGATTTTTGGCGGTTTTTAATTTTCCTAAATATTTTGACAATTAGCCCTGGGTTCTAACAATAGATTCGAGGTCAGTAGCACAAAATACATGCAGCCTAGCCGAATACGCCACATGCATATTTTACCACCAAAAAAATCATAAAAAACACATTTCTTGACAGTTTTCGGGTTTTTCTCTGTAATATGTGCATTAACCCCCCATTCTGACTTCAGAATCGTAATCAGGGGGAAAATACTAAAGAAAAGTATATTAAGATGTCCAGTTCAAACAGCTTTCTTTTTTTGTGGACCTGTGTAATGTATGTCTGACAATTGCCGAATAATCTTAGAACTGATGCTTCGTCTAATTGTAAAATCCCCGTCCTATTTCTAATGGGAGATTTTCAATTGCTTCTAATAAGTAATTATCAAAAAAAGTTAACAAACGAGCTGAGTTTAAAGTTATATGGAAAAAGAAGGGGCGAATTGTGGATGAGTGTAAGAGAAACGTAGTCCAATTCCGCTGTTTTTTAAAAATCTGTAGATTTAAAAATTGTAGACTTAAAAAAGTAAATTTATTGTTATTATATTATCATTATAATTAGTCGCTCCTCAAGAATTGCACAACACACGTTTACTTTTTGGAAATATATAGCCTTCTATAATTAATTACCCAATGAGGACTTTATGTAGCCCAATATGTGCAATTTTGAGAAGGCATTGTCCCAGTGTGGCCTTGCCAGCACAGATAATTTAATAAAAAAGTTCGGATATTTTAGAAGTTCCCTGTAACAATATTCTGATTTTGATGTTCATCGCCTTCCTTCAGTATGTAAGAATTTTGGCTTACGGTGCTATATTTTAAGACGTATAAAATATTGGCTTGCCCTTTTGAAATATTTAATTGTAATGATGAATTCCGTAGACTATCTCTTGGATATTTGCGACTGGGGGTTCCGTCGACTTCTGCCTGGTGGGTTTCATTGATTTTTTTTTACTTCACAAACAATTCCGTTAAGTAATTTGTTTAATTCTCATGTCTACTGGTTCATGAACTAAAAATTGGCTTTTGAGAAACCTTTTCGAATAGCTTTTGTCGATATCTCCAACGTAAAGCGAGAAATAGTGATTTACTCTTCTTCAAATGATTGTAGTAGACTGCGTTTAGATACTTTGCTTAAGCTAAATACTCCAATAGATACAGTTGATAAAGCTCTATTGCTGTACCAGACATTATTTAATTATCTCTAAAAATAATGAAAACACAAGTATGTATTAATATTAAGTGTGACATACTGTATGATAAAAATTTATTTTTGTTTCAGTAGATTAGTTGCCTTTGTCTATAATACGAGACAACAATTAATTTTCTATCGATCAAGAACGTAATCTTTATGTTGGCGCACTAGATGATACACTGGAAATTCTCTGCCATGCAATTAACTAAGGTAGATAAGCACTGTCTCGCTCCACGCTACTAGCACTCTTGTTGCCTTTATTAAAAATTCCTTGAACAAAATGAGGTTGTCTTTAAATTGTTAAGGATTTAAAATCAGTATGGAATTACGATAAGGGAACTTTATTAATAATCAGAAATATTATATTTAATGGTTTTATTTAAAGATTTCATATTGCTCTTTCGACACTTGTGCATACGTCTAGCTTTTATTAGTTATCTGTGTATGAAGAAAACTCTGCTTTGCTAGAAATTGTTCCATTCTCTAGAGAATTGCCTTCTTAGAAAAGGTTATATAAAAAAGGATAGTGATTGGACACTAATAAAAACACTAATCGTTCGCAAAGATGTAATGAATAATTCAGTCGGCAAAGGGAAAAGTCAAACGAAATAATCTACCTCCTGGGTGGCGTGCAAGAGATTTCGAATATGAGCAAGAGTATTCGGTAATTCAACGCGCTCCTGCACCTAGTGGCGACATTTGTTAGTTACTGTATTCATACCAGCTTGCTTCACTTATTTTCCCTTAATGACACCAATTTATCCCCCAACCCTTCACCGGAATTAGCGCAAAATATAATACAGTTCCAGACCTCGTGATGATACATATGTGTCTCAAATTTCAAGTCTATATCTTAGACAGTTGCTGAGAAAACGTGCGCACACAAAAGTTACAGAAAGACCGACCGACTGACAGATAGACAGGCAGACAGAAATATTTTTTTGCTCAAGTTTAAAAACTCGACGTTTTATGATTTTCTAAGTCCGGTGTTGTGCGAATGGCTTTGCAGCCACAGCCATGGATTATAAGTATAGATAGATAGATAGATATTCTAAGTCCATATCAACAAAAACAAAATTTGGAATTTTTTTTTACGATTACTATACTTCCACTCCACTACGTGGATGCGAAAGTAATAAGCGTATAATTTTACTCATCTGGAAGCCACATAAACTTGCTATATAAATATCGGACGTCAAGAAACTCAAATTGTTATACATGTGCAGTATATGGCGAGCTTAAGGTGAACTACTAAGGGCCGGTACTTTCATCTATAGATAGCGACATTTATTCTTTAGAATAAGTCTTATCTAGAAGATAAGCAAAAAATCGGTATTTTCACCTACAAATAGTGATATCAGTCAGATAAATATGCTTGTTCCTAGGATAAACTATTCGGCGCTCAAATCGACGAATAAGGCTTTTATCTACCGGATAAATGAAGCCACGCCTACGCCCTTGCGCTCTGATTGGCAGTGCTATTCTATTTTCTAACCTAAGTTTTGAAAAGTTCTTTGCTGTTTTGTATTTAACTATGTTTTAGATAAGGTTTGGCCAGTGGTGACTTTTATAACTGGGTGATTTTACGGACTTTCACAAGCCACGGCGGGAAGAATAATTTAAAAAATCTAATAACTGCTATTTATGTATTTCCTCACTTTGTCCAAAAATATATCACATGAAACACAGTTTTATTTTATATATACCATTTAAAAATATGCAGACACAAAATCGCACAACAAAAGCCATTGTAAACACTATACTCACAATGACAATGACAACCAAAATGACTGAAATGTCATTAACAGGTAAGCAATAATAGTAGGGGATTATTTCTATCTTTATTTGAAGTACATAGCTTCTGCATACATTTCTCTTGTTTTACCACATCTTAAGTTGGCAACACTTACTTTGGGAAGTGTCTAAAATCTTATCCATCGAATTGTTAACCGAAGGTGTGATTTGAATGAAAGTACAGATAGAAGATATCCAGTAGATAGCAAATTCTGGTTATCTTATCCTTCGGATAGTTATCCGCCGGATAAATTATATTTACACTTAAGTGAAAGTACCGGCCCTAAAACTGTTTATAATTATTTGTGTTTTTCAGGAATGGAAGAATAACGATCGTTTTACAAGATTTCAGCGCACCAATGTGAAGAAAACGTTTGCCAGCTGCCCGCTTAGTATTATAATTGATCAAATTATACTGCCCTCAAATAACCTAATATACGGTTCAATGTATTGACCTTTCACTTTAACCCCGAATATGTTGGAAACGGAGGAGCAGAAAAAATTGAAAACATTACGTGTTTATTATGGGTATATTCTAAGTCAATCACTGAAATTTGAATAATGTACAAGTACATTGGACGCTTTTGGAGTTCTGCTAGTTATACTAGAAAATATCCTACTTTTTAAGGATATTTTGACCATACCAGTTTTAAATCCATTGTATCTTGGAAAATATGCATACTGTGTAAATAATATTTCAGACACTGAGAAAACACGGCATTTTTTATACAAGAAAATTTTTTCAAAATTTTATATTTTAACATTTTACAGCTATTCTCAAAAACGTGACGTCATGTTTATTCTTTTATTTATCAATGTATTTAAACAACTTTTGTCAAAATAGTTAATTATACCAAATGTAAGCATTTTCAGAAAAAATAATTGGTACATATCAAATATTAATTTGGTTATCAAGCGTAAAGGACAATATCATTGCAAGTTTGCAAGGCTATTACCTACTACGCTTGATAACTAAATTAAAATTCGCAGATTTTGCATCTTTCGCAAGTGACTTAAGCGTATTGAAAATACCAGATGCAACTATACTGCTCTTGGAGTCCAAGGATGGATGGACATTTTTTTTAGATTAATCCAGCTGTCATAAGTCAAATTTTGTCATAAAGCTTATAGAACACTCTGTATAGTGCTTTTCTACTGTACTTTTTTATGTCATATTTAGATGTGTTTGATAATTTTATTTACATAACTTTAAATATATTTGTCCATACGATCGAACTAAGCTAGTCCATGTTTTATTGCGTTATTTCGTTTTTTTTAATGTTAATTTGAAAGTGACGGTGTTCTGTAAGAAATATCGCAAGTTATGCAAACTAAGTGACATAGTCCAATAAATCTGTCGAAAATATCGCTTTTTTTTGCAAAAATTATTAACAGCAAACCAAGGTATGTAAAATATCGGAAATTTTCCGTAGAATACAATGAACTATTTTTAAAACAAATGACGAACTTGCGTCCTCTTCAAAATGGCGGCCAAAGTTTGCGAAAAACAGTTTTTTTGCGTTAAAAAAAAAGTTGGCGCTGCACAAAAAAAAGTTTAATAGCAGAGTTGTGTAACTTTTTAATGCGAATCGAGCCGGCCCAGTCCGATCTTAGAAAATTGCAAAATTATTTAGTTATTGCAAAAAAGACGTTAAAAATCGCATTTTTTTGAAATACCTGTATCTCCGTGAAGAAAAGATATTCTTTAACGAAACTCAGTGAAAGCATAGTCCAAGATATATCGAATACAAACGTTTTTACAGATTTGCAAAATATTACAAATTTCTTGCAGAAATCGATTTTTTCGAAAAAAAGACGATTTTTTCAATGTCCAATAACTCATACAGGTCTTCATATTTTTATATCGGACCAGTCCGAAAGGTTTCTTCAACAGTTGCGCTAACCTGTGTAGTTATTGCGCATATAACGAAGCGATCCCTAATATGTGAAAAATCGGTCAAAAAATCGATAATTTTTTTTACCCCAAAAAACTTTGAATATTTTTGACATTTTAAATTATATTGGAACACCATTATTGCCAATGGATATTTGGCATTTTTCTACAAATTTACAAAAAAAAAAAAAAATTGCCCTCGGACTCTGGAGCCGAGATAATTTTTTTTTTTAAGAAATTCTTGTGGCGCCATTTTTTAAGGTAAACGGCTGAAATTTGCAGTGGTTATTGTACAATACTTATATTTTCAATAAAAAATCTTCGCAACTTGATCGGCCGTTGCTGAACATTGCAAATTCAATGAAACTCGGAGCTCGATGCTGTGGCGTACGCCTGCAGCTGCCGAAAACACGGCATAAAATGTTCAAATGTGTGTTGAACGTGTGACGATGAAATTTGCTCAAATATTGAGGAGAACAGAGTCGTCGCTGATGATATCGACGAAGCAATAGACGAGCCAAATATCACAGAGACTGAGCTAGAAAGAGATGAATTTTCAAATGATGATAACGATAATGATGATTGTGATGACGATAATGCGGAAATAATATTACATGACGTTTACCGTGACAGTAGTAGTGGTAATGAAGACGAGTCTCCTATTAAAAAGCAAAAGAAAAAAAAATATTAATGCAACGTATTCTACAAAAACAATTCGAATACATAAATGAGACATAATAAAATTTTGATGTTTCTTTGGTAATGTAACAAATGTAATAAAGCGTAAAGGAATTAAAATTACTTGCCATACAATAGCACGATTTCGTAGATAGTTTGGGACGATATTTGACAAACCCCAAAATGTTATCGAGGCGGGCGATGTACTATTAGATTTTTTCAGCCATAGCTATGAAGTAATCTGTAGTAAATTTGCTAAGTCGGAAATATTTTATTACCAGTAAAATACCCCTCATAAACTGATAAAAATCCGTTACGATCGATGTCATCGTCAAATTGCTTTTTATTAGAAATGTAACAAACGCGCGGGTAATTAAATGAGGTGAATGTGTAAAATAATCAAATCATAAAAGGGGTAATTGATTACAAGAATTCCCCAAACTGCACATTAGGTAGGAACTAGTTGCTTTTTCCTTTTCTAAGTCCACTCGTAAAACAAATAGGTTTTTTAATAATAGGTATAATTAGCTAGCTTAGATGTAGAATATTTTAAGTTGTTTAAATGGACGTGTTATACTGAAGGGAAGCCAATTTGGCCACAGTTACTAAAGAGAACGCCACTTGCCAGGCGAGTACTATGTCGGTACATAATTTCTACTATAGAGGACGCAACCTTCCGGATGACTTGATGCCTCTAAAAAGAGGCGGACTTTCATTCATTGATCTAGATTGTTTGGGGTGGATAAGGACCACTAACTAAAAATTGACAAGGATAATCCCGTCCGGAAAGATAGACACTTTCCGATCAGCTACTGGTGGTGTGACATCGGCCTACTTTTATCGTGATAATTTTAGTATTCCCGAGTATAGGTATTTGCATTTTTGAGCTTCTGTTATAAAATTTAACTTCATGTCATCAGATTTCTCAAATTAAACGTTACCTCGTTCATATTGTCACTGGCAACTGGCGTTTCTGCACTAGTTTATAAAAAAATAATTAACTTCATGCTAGTTAAGGCTATTGCATTTTTTGGCCCTTCTGGCAATCAGTTTGAATTTGAGTGTAAATGATTTTTTCCTTTAACAAAGTAATTTTTCTTGCTTAAGTTCGAGACTACGGTCCAATTTCCTTATTTGTTTATCTTTTAAGTTGCATTTTTTTTTGTTTTAATTTAAGTATTAATTATTGTTGTTCTATTTTCCAAACTGATTGTTCTTTTGTAACGTATTCTTTTATCCGTTTTCAGCCCTTTACTTAAAAAAAATAGCTCCACTAGAATTTCTTAAAAAAAAAATTATCTCGGGTTCAGAAGGCCGGAGAGCAATTATTTTTTTTTTGGAAATTTGTAGAAAAATGCCAGCTGTCTATTGGCAATAACGACATTGCAATATAATTTAAAATCTCAAAAATATTCAATTTTTTTTTGTTGGGGTAAAAAAAATTATCGATTTTTGACCGATTTTTCGCATATTAGGGATCGTTTCGTGATATGCGCAATAATTGCACAGGTTAGCGCAACTGTTAGAGAAACTTTTCGGGCCAGTGCGGTATAGAAATATGATGGCCTGTATGAGCTATTGGACATTGAAAAAATCGCGTTTTTTTTCGAAAAAATCGATTTTTGCAAGAAATTTGCAATATTTTGCAAATCTGTAAAAATGTTCTTATTCGACATATCTTGTACTACGCTTTCACCAAGTTTCGTTAAAGAATATTTTCTCTTCACGGAGATACAGTTATTTCAAAAAAATGCGATTTTTAACGTCTTTTTTGCAATAACTAATTAATTTTGCAATTTTCGGAGATCGGACTAGGCGGGCTCGATCTGTATTAAAAAGTTACACAATTATGCTGTTAAACTTTTTTTTGTGCGACGCCAACTTTTCTTTTTCAACGCAAAAAACTGTTTTTCGCAAACTTTGGCCGCCATTTTGAAGAGGACGCAAGTTCGTCATTTGTTTTAAAAATAGTTCATTGAATTCTACGGAAAATTTCCGATTTTTTGCATACCTCGGTTTGCTGTTAATAATTTTTGTAGATAAAATCCCTCACTTACTGGACTAACATACGATATAGCAGTGTCGGCATGTACCACAAGAGACCATTAAGTTTAGGAGTTCTTATGTTTTAAAAAAAACCAAGAAACGAGATAGTCCCACAGGAAATTCTTAACTTAATCACATTAAAAAACAGAATACGCAGAAAGTGGCAAACAAGTAGGCGCCTCATTGATAAACATCGAATGATCGACTTGCAAAATAACATCAAACAAAAACTTGCAAGCCATAGGGAGAAGTCCTGGAATGACAGGATCCAGGACCTGTCAAGAAGGGACAACTCCCTCTGGAAGATGTCGCGCCTAATTAAAAAGCCTTTTTCAGCGATTCCCACACTAATTGAAAATAACATAAATTACTATAACGACCAAGAAAAAGCTGAACTCCTTGCACAACATTTGCAAAATACCAATACCACTCCTCCAAATAGCTTACCGTTTCATGACCAGGTAACTCACGTGACGCGGACGACTGCAGACCGCTTCCCAATTCCCCCAAACAAACTACTTACTATACTGACAAACCCCACAGAACTTAGACAAATAATTAAGACATTTCCGAACAATAAAGCCCCAGGTCCCGATACCATCCCCAACCTAGTCCTTAAAAATCTTCCCCCAAAAATGTTATGCCAAATAATGTATATAATAAACTCTATCCTCAAACTGCAGTATTTTCCAAGCGACTGGAAATTAGGTATTGTTGTTCCGATTCTGAAACCCAAAAAGCCGCCTCATAGTACAGCCAGTTATAGACCAATATGTCTATTGAATACCCTCTCCAAATTAACGGAGAGGGTTATTCTTAGAATATTAAATAATATTGTAAACAAAAAACGGCTAATACCAGACGTCCAATTCGGTTTCAGAGGAGGACACAGTACGACACACGCTGTATGCAAGGTGGTGCAAGACACTTACCTTGCATACACGAAAAAACAATGCTCAGTCTTGTTGCTTCTCGATATAGAGAAGGCCTATGACACCGTCTGGCATAACGGGTTGCTGTATAAACTCGACAGCATCCTAAAGTTGCCCAATTATATAGTAGCCTTGATAAAATCGTATATTAGAGGGAGATGTATCACTGTAAGAGTGAATAACTCTTTTTCATCTCATACACCTATATCGGCGGGTGTCCCCCAGGGGGCAATCCTTTCCCCTCTCCTATATAACCTCTATACGTCAGATATCCCCTCCTATCCCAACTCCAATATTATCCTATACGCAGATGATACTGTACTGTATGCAAAGTCATTTTATGCGCAGACCGCGACGCAGAAGGTACGGTATCATCTGCAGACCCTACAGACATTTTTTAAAAAATGGAAAATAAAAATAAATAACGACAAGACAAAGACTATAAATTTCAACAGAAAATTTACAAATATAAAAACAGTTAACAAATTACATATAGACGGACAGACCATTGAGGAGTGTAAGACGGTCAAATATCTAGGAGTAACCTTAGATAAACGGCTGTCTTTCGCTCCTCATGTGACACAGACAATAAATAGGACATACGCAACCCTAAGTAAGATGTACCCTCTTGTAAACCGGCGGAGCAAGCTATCCATTGACAATAAGTTAACTCTATACAAAGTCATGTTTAGGCCCATAATGACATACGCATGCCCAGCTTGGAATAATATCTCCGCCCATCAATGCAAGAGGTTGCAAATTACACAGAATAAATTAATACGACTATTGACGAACGCTGACAGATACACGCCGATAACTGAATTGCACAGGGCAACGAACCTACCTATGATACGTGAGTACATAGATGAAACCTCGCAAGAATTCTTTACCAACAAAATTCAGTTATCGGCACTGACAACAGACATCACAAACATACGTGCAGACCAAAACCCGACACATCGACACACATTAATACACCAGAGACTGCCAATCTACCATACAAGACGGTGACCATAACCAAACGCCACACATGACAAAAATCCCGCAAAATCAAAAAACCCTCAAACATCCCACCCACAAACCTACCTTGCCCCCTACCCGTCGATAATATATATAACCGACCCTCCCCCCCTCCCCCAATCACTCACTACTCATAAACCTAAATGTTTTTAACAATATGACAAAATATTAAACAGGTTTTTCTTAATGCTTTTCCTGTATAAATTATGTATTTTCGTTCTGCCCCGTAATGCGCCCGAACTAATGATGAAATATTGAACTGAGGTATAAAAGTAGAGATAATAAATATGAAAGTTTTTTACTGAGATATTTTATAAAAGCTTATCAATTAAAATAAATTCAAGGTCACTCGATACACCAGCCATACCAACGGCCCACATCGGTTATGTTTTTATCAACGATAAATTATAATGGATGTTTTTGTATATAATTAATATTATACAGTACTCACTAATTTCAATGAGTTACCTAGATTTAAGATAGATTTATAAATAATAGGCAATAAAATATTAAAATGGAAAATGGTATCCCTAATAGCATGGCGTTGAGTGAACGATACGGTTACAAGGCCGGCGCAGCAACCTAGACAGATCTGTCGCTCTAGATACGTTTTTCGTAAGATGGATTCTATATCATGCGCCCAGTAGTATTTTCAATACTAATATTTGATATACAGGGTGTTTCACTTAAAAGTCCCCAGGCCATTATCTCTAAAACTAATAAAGATATTTTATTTTTGTAAATGGCAGATGATTGATACCAAAGAAAGCTTTAAATAACGGTGATTAGAAGTTTTCCTCAACAGCACACAGAGATGGCGCTGCGATGCAAAACTATTTTTTGACGGGTGGAACCTTGAAACATAAGTCATGTGATTAAACAATAATTTGTGAATAATTTTGACGGTATAGAGAATTTACAAAAAACAAGCCGTTTTGGAGTTACATGAGTTTCTTTCATTAATGCCAGTACACGTGAATTTTGATAAATCCCTATAATTTATTTACTATTTATTATAGAATATTGGTTACCAAACACTTTTTTTCAAGATAAGGAAAGTGATATAATACACTATCATAAAATTATGTTTACCACTTCCGGCCAAACCGGAACTAACATGATGAACCAATATCCATATGTTCCTACATATTACATTTTTTTTTCTAATAACGCTTCTAATAAAACGGCTCCCAAAACTTAAAGTAAGTAAGACAACAAAGAAAATACACACTAATTTAGAATGGGCTAAATTTATATTAACAATTCAGTAAAGAACGTAAGCAAAAGTTTTATAAGCAAACATTTAAAAACTATCGAAATATTATTAAAAATGAAATTAAACTAATTTCTTTCTTATTAGTAGGTACTTATTATATTAAATGTTCAAAATTTCTCCCTTCTTCATGAATACACATATTGTACCGTTTCAGTAACTCTTCATTGCAAACTTTTTGTAACGTATGTCTATTTATAGCAGCAACACTTGCATATATTTTATTATACAAATCGGCCATATCCTCAATGGGTTCAATGTACACTACACTTTTTAAATACCCCCAAAGGTAAAAATCTAATGGAGTCAAGTCAGGTGATCGTGCTGGCCATCTGACTACTCCATTAGTACCAATCCATCTCTGAGGGTACATTTCATTAAGACAATATTTGACTAGTACTGAGTTATGGGGTGGTGCACCATCTTGGTGAAACCAAATATTCTCCTGGTTATGAGGGATAGTCTCTAATAATCCTGGCAATACATTTCTCAAAAATATCTCATATTTTCTTCCATTTAAAGTCCCATGGAATAGATATGGGCCAATAATATATGAATTTAATATTCCACACCACACGTTAACTCCAAAAGTTACCTGATTTCGGGTCATTCTCATCCATCTAGGATTATTTTGTGACCAGAATCGGCAGTTATGCTTACTCACAACTCCGTTGTTGTGAAAAGGGCTTACATCGCTCCAGAGCACATTTTTTTAAAAATTTGGGCATTCTTCAGAAAGAACTGAAAATTCAGCTAGAAAATGTAATCTTCGTTCATAATCACCAGGCCTTAAATGATGGATCAATTTTAACTTGTATGGATGGTATTTATTTGATTTTAATATTCTATGGCACGAAGATATCGACAGATTAATTTCCGATGCCAATTTCCGGAGAGAACATTGAGGATTGTTGACAACACTATTTAACACCAAGGCTGTATTTTCGTCGTTTCTAACTGGCCTATTTCTGTTACGAATAGTTTTCTTAAAACTACCCCAGGTTCTTAAATTTTTAAACAGCATGATACATGTTTTTTTATCGGGTGTAGGTCTATTTGGAAATCGTAAACAAAACAATCGTTTTGCTTGTCGGGAATTGTTTGAAACTGTGATTGAAATGCACCAACTACAAACTTTGTTTAATAACCGTCAAACTTAAAATTAAATCAAAGCCTACTAATATCTCTTAAGTAGATTTTTCATTACCATTCTAAATTAGTGTGTATTTTCTTTGTTGTCTTACTTACTTTAAGTTTTGGGAGCCGTTTTATTAGAAGCGTTATTAGAAAAAAAAATGTAATATTTAGGAACATATGGATATTGGTTCATCATGTTAGTTCCGGTTTGGCCGGAAGTGGTAAACATGATTTTATGATAGTGTATTATATCACTTTCCTTATCTTGAAAAAAAGTGTTTGGTAACCAATATTCTATAATAAATAATAAATAAATTATAGGGATTTATCAAAATTCACGTGTACTGGCGTTAATGAAAGAAACTCATGTAACTCCAAAACGGCTTGTTTTTTGTAAATTCTCTATACCATCAAAATTACTCACAAATTATTGTTTAATCACATGACTTATGTTTCAAGGTTCCAGCCATCAAAAAATAGTTTTGCATCGCAGCGCCATCTCTGTGTGCTGTTGAGGAAAAATTCTAATCACCGTTATTTAAACCTTTCTTTGGTATCAATCATCTGCCATTTACAAAAATAAAATATCTTTATTAATTTTAGAGATAATGGCCTGGGGACTTTTAACTGAAACACCCTGTATACCAATTATTTTTTCTGAAAATGCTTACATTTTATATAATTAACTATTTTAACAGATTTTTTTAAAATACATTGATAAATAAACGAATAAACATGACGCCACGTTTTTGAGAATAACTGCAAACTTTTAAAATAAAATATTATGAAAAAATGTCCACGTACAAAAAATGCCGTGCTTTATCGGTGTCTAACATATTATATACATGGTAGGCATATTTTCCAAGACATAATGGATTTAAAACTGGTATGGTCAAAATTTCCTAAAAAAGTCAAAAGTCAATATAACTTAACAGAACTTCAAAAGTGTTCAATGTACATTATTCAAACAGTGATTAATTTAGAATTAACTCATAATGACCACATAATTTTTTAAATTTTTTTCGTGGTTAAACTGAGGGGTCAATACATTTGAATCGTATATTAGTTAACACCTGCTATATCAATGAAAAATTGCTTGTACTTATATCGACAAACTGTTTTCTATTTTGCAAATAATCACAAATTCTTGTGTATATGTAAAGTGCTCTGCTGTAATTTTAAACTTAACCCATATCAAAGGGTTACTGACTTGGACCAAATTATATTAAACTAGTTTACGTGAAATTTAACTCCAGCGACAAACCTGAAAAGAAGTTCCATAACTCTCTCGTTTTGAAACTGAAACGAATGGTTAAATTTCTGCAGGATCGAGCAAAATCTAAATAATATCTATCAATTGCTTATATAAGTATTCTTATGCAAAGAATTTATTTATAAAATCAATTGATAGTAAAAATTTGTACCTACTTAAATAAAGTCGAAATAATATATTATTGTAATATTTGTTTTGAATGGAAGTAATGTAATAATTTTTTGGTGAGGATTATTATATTCGCTGCTCTCTACAGAATATCAGCAATTGTTTAAAGATAACATTCTAGCAAATGCACAATCCTGTTGGGAAAATAGAGCACTTGAATATTGTATTCAACGCAAATTGTTCTGTTTTGTTATGTGTAATATGTATTGTGTACAACAGACTCTTTTATATGTATCATACTTAAAGTGACATACTTTGAAGCTTTTCATTTGCAATTCTAAGACAGAAATGTTGAGAAAGAAAAATTAAAATCTGCTCTTTAGAAAAAAAAAAAACAGATTTCCTAAAAGGAAATTTTTTTTGCTTTCTCGAAATTATAACATCATTTTAATAATAATGTAATTTATATACATCAGCTGCATTGAAGTGAGATTTTCACGAGGAGTTGAATAACGCGAAAATACATACAGGTTACTTGAAAATATAAAGTTTAGACCACGTCATATTAAAAGAAGCAGTAAAAGTTGAAATATCTTTTGACTCTTGTTTATCACACAATATAAATGAAATAGGGGTCTATGGAGAAAGTTAAAGTGTCATGAGCGTAATAATTACATCTTAATAAAATAATAAAATAACATGAGTTTCCACTTAATAGAAATGTTTAGGTCATACTTTGATGGTAAGAAAATATAATAATAATACAATTAATTACTAATTAAATTATATGGGAAAGCAATTTGCAAGATAAATAAGTACACTTTAAAATATGATAAGAGATTAGCAGATAAATAAAATATGAAATGTAGATAAAATGTATACAAACATTGAGAAACTGTGGAAATAAATGTGGAGGTTCACTGAAAGAGCTATGTCTCTTTATATGTAAAAAAAGCCAATGAAAATAATTTTGCTAAACTTAAAATTTAATGAAAATAAAAACAAACATCGTGTAGCTTTCTTGTGACTTAATATATATTAATGATCTCAATTGTTATCTATTATGTACTTTTTCATCTCTCTTTGAAAATAAATATATTTGAGACTCTTAAGTCTCTCCGGGATAGGGTTATAAAGTTTAGTTATGGTATATCAGAAGAATCTTTCATAGAAAGCAGACGCGTGCAGTACATTTTTTTTCTTTCACTGGTTTTAGATGCCTTCGTTCAACCACGATGTTTATTTTAATTTTAGTTCAGAAAGTTGTTAATACTATGATCTTTAATTTATTAAATTATGTTGTGGAATTTGGACTATCAACTGTCTTCATCCATTTGGCTTTTAATATTGATCTATCTCTATTTGTAGTTTAACCATAACTATTCAATCGCTCAACCAGGAAACGTATGCAGAGACAAAAACATAACAACCATTCTATCCGGCATTACTATCTGTCGCAGCCGAGGCTTGAACTTGAGAGAGATAACAGAGACTAGCACTGCCTCATTCAATCGCTGTGAAAAATATTTAAAAGTTCTTAAGGAAAAAACCTCTGCGCCAAACGGATCAGACAGAGGTTGGTTCTTGAATACTTGATTGTTTCAAAAAGTCTCACACCCAAAAATATATAAACTAGAACAATGTTACAAACGAAAAAATGAAAATGAAAGCTACAGACAGTTAACGTTTCGGAAGAAAATCTACTTCCGATCTCAAAACTTTATTGGCCGTCAACCATGACAGTTCTTTGTTTATGTATTTCCATAGTAACGTGAGACATTAAATTATATTTATGTTATTTTTACTTACTTCGTCTCTAAGGATGGACAACCAAGTAGTATAAGAATCTATTGAATAATTTGAAACGTATCTATCCTCGTTTAATAAAATAATCGCGGATTCTTTAAGATTCCTTTTAGTTCCGTTACTCTCTTTTTCTAAAATCTTCGCCAAGTCCCATTTAATCCTGTGATTATTATCCCACGCGTTTTCACAAATTTTGGATTTTTCAAATTCTCCCCTTCTAGCGTAATTTTTATGTTCACCAAGCCTTACCTTGAAAGGTATAGATGATTCACCTACGTAATATTTTCCGTACTTACACGGAACACAATAAATACAATTTTTTAAATTTTGCACAGTATTTAGAGGTTTGGTTTTTGATAAAACCGATCTTAGCGTGGAACGCGTTTGAAAAACAGTTCGTATGGAAAACCTATTCCCAATTTTTCGTAATTTATCCGATAAACCATGTATATATGGAATTACTGCCATTGACCTAAATACCTCAGGTGGTGAAAGTATATTCTCTCTACTACCAATGTTCAACAGCTGACTATCAACAAAACTCTCAGGAGATGGATTATTTAATACGACAGTTTTTATAAATTGCTTTTCATTCCTTATTATTACACTATTTGACTAAATAATTTTGGCTCTGTCATACAAGCACTTAACAACACCTTTCTTAACACTAACATGTTGATTTAAATTGAAATTAAAGTATCTGTTTGTGTGTCTTTGCTTTCTATACACACTACTTTGCTACGTGTTATCGAATTTTTTAATTAAAATATTTAAGAAAGGTAATTCATTTTTATTTTACATTTATATTTACAATAGGAATAGAAAATCTTGTCCTGTCCAAAATGCAAGGTTCGGCCTAAATTTTGTAACATTTCAATGGACTATATGGCACACTGTGTGAAATATCTTGGCGAGGTCCTGTGCATATCTATATGCTGGTTTTTCTTTGTCCCATTGCTTTCTGTTAAGCGACACATGGCATTCTCTATTGATCTGTACTCTCAAAATTCGTTTTGCGCGTCCAACATTTGTTCTAAAATTCAACAATTCGATATATTAATATACCATAATTTCGACCATATTGGAAATAAATGATGGTCCTTAGTTGATTACTTGTGCAGTACTGCCACTTTTGTGTATTGGCTTTTATTAAGCTCTGTGAGCAATTGTAGGAAACACCCTATATAAAAATATTTTATTTATGAGAAAAAATAATAAACTTATGTTGTATTTTTTGTCCTGTAATTTTGCTACTTACTTTCTTGCTGAAAAGTAATATTTGTACATGAAACTTAATTACATAATATCATTTTAAATTACAGTTGTACGATATATTTGAATTTCTCTTAATTTATTTGAATATCAGAAAACCTTATTATTATTGAACTTTTACCTAATTCAGTTGAATCATAAGAAGTGGCCTGTATATTGTGGAGTTCGAAAAGTTTGGACGTGGTTTTATTTTTAGAAACTTAATAAAAAACTTTAATAACGTTTTGTTTTAAAGCTCTTCCTCATAAAACAACGGAACACAAGGGCTACCTTAATAAATGCTACCAAGATATATTACAAATATAATAACCCCCTGAGACATTTTCTAAGGAATTCTATACAACAAAGTGCTTCAAGCACGGTTACTGCTTGTCACCGTATTGTCAATTTATAACTTAATTTGAACAGTCGTGGCAGGATGGATAATAAGTGTTAAGATATATAACTTACAATAGGCATAATCTTCTATACAGATTATATTTTCAACATCAGGCAGTTGTGATGGTGGAATATGAAAACGAATTAGGATATACTATTTGAACGCTTTAAGAATATATCCTAATAGAATTAAAGCGGATATGTAAAAATATGGAAACTAGTCTAATGGAATCAGGAACGTAAGAGCTTATATTTGCAATTCCGAAAAGGACTAGGAAAATGTAAATCCTTACGCGCATTTGTGAGCAGGCAAATAAATAGTATAGATGAAAGTCAGAATAAACTACCGTAGGTGGAAAAGTCAGTGGAGCATTAAACTCACTCTGATAGAAAGATATGAGTAGGGAAAATGAAAAAGCGAATCTATAAATGCCTTCTTAAATGATGATTTACGAGGCAGAAGTGTGGAATGTATATTTATTTATTTATGTACTCCAAACATCTACGCGATAGAATCCCAAATGTATTGACAATGTATATAGTAAAATAACAGATATAAATTAATGGGAAGACAGAAACAAAAAATACAAACATACTAAGCTAGATTATTACTAACAGAGACACATGTTTAAAAGTGAATTGTTATTTGTTTGCTTATAAATGTAATAAAACATATTCTTTAGAGAATTTTCCAAAAAACAGAAATAACTATGAGAAATAAAAAGAAACACTATTTGTAAAAATATTAATGAAATCTTTGCATTCTCTTGATAACCTAAATTCTGGTTAAGCTAACAATTAAAATCCTAAAATAAATTTCTCTACTTCTTATTTGACAATTCTCATTGTAACACCGTTATCCACATACTCCCTACGACCATGCCGATTAAAATAATATCTACATAACCCTTTCCGGTCATGAAGATTCAGTTAAAAATGAGAACAAAGGCCTAAACTGAATTTATTTACCTACTAATCTTAAGAATTTCTCATTCTAATGGATTTTTATGAAGAATTATTCTATTTCTTGGAAATGCTTAGCATTTGAAACGCTTTTCGCCCTTATTCTGGAGCTCATCAGAAAGACATAAAGTCACTCATAAAGATGTTTCATGTATGAACCAATACAATTTCCACAAATATGAAGTAATTAGACATTATATTTGACATTGACTGATAAAAACAACAGATCTACACCTATTACTTAATTAGTATTGGAGCCCATATACTCTATGTATGTTTAAAAGTGAATTATTACACAGGCCTACAGTTGTTTTGGTGCCGGGGTATTTGGAGCTGATTTCATATGAATTTGATGCCCTGAATTCAAACATGGCATTAGTTTTTGCCTAGGAGCTCAAGTTTCTACGACATAACATTTTAGTGAAATATACGTTATATTATATTAAGTTAAATTAATTGATTAAATAAAAAAAATACACACAGAATTTTGTTATCATATTATACAAAAATATTATGATATACATTTTGGTTAACATAATTCATTACTCTATTCACTTTTCTTACATTATCCGCAACATGCGCTCGCCTTACTACTTTTTTTGAAAATGAACCGTGCGTTTTTAGATTTTGAACTAACTTCCTAAACATAGTTCGATTTGGCTGCTAAGCATCTGGAAATCTATCTCCGTAAACCGTGACTGCCATCTCAGCGTCAAAATTGCACTGACAATAAATGCTAATCATATCGAATTTGTTATTATTGGTATACACCATAATTACTGATATAAAATTTGTCTTAGAACTCGACAACGCAACATACAACATACAACAGTGACAATCTGTCAAATTTATTAATAACTGTATGTTTCGTACTTATTATTATTTTTATTATTATTAGTGGTATTATTATTATTATAATTTTAGGTAATCCCCAAGTTAAATCTTTGCTTGTTTATCTTAGTTATCAAACGTATATAGAGTTGCCTATGTACTTGGTTCACTTTGAACATATATATTTTTGTTCTCTTTAAAAAACTTATCTTGCGCGTTTTATGTGATATAAAAAACCTGACCATCAGGACACAGACTTCAAGGGAGTGAAAAGTTAATCAACGCAGTTTAAAACTATTCGCAATTATTTATAATTAATTATTTATTGAAAAACGCTATTTATTAAACCTGAGTGTAAAGTGACGAATCTTCGTGGATTTCGAGGACAGCGATTACACTGGCTGGCCGGCATACTTCGTCCAAAGGATCACTAGGGTGAGTTATATCACACGTTATCACTACAGTCCATATTATTCATTATTTACTATTACTTTGGAAATACCATTAGATAATTTTCGATTGGTTTCCATACATTTTCTGGTTTACTTCGAGCCTGATAGAAGAATATTTAGTAATTTGTATCTACCTATATAATTTTATATATTTTCAAGGTGAATTTTATAGGCACATTCAATTTTTTTGTAGAGAAAAAAACGCATACTTCTATTATAATTACTTGCAAAGATTTAAATATTGGTATTACAACAAATTAATTCATTGGTTATAATTGCTTTAATCTTTTTTAATTTTATTGTATTTTAAAATATATACATCCCTTAAAAAAGGCTTGGGTGCTCAATTTCAAGTAAATCATCACTATAATTTCAATTACATTTCAAAATGGAAAAAAATATTAAGAAAACGCGAGCACTACGTCAAGAAACTATTGAACTATTACACGATTTATATAATGCAGCTCAATCAGCCATTGATAACGAAGCTTCTAGACGGTTATTTAAAATTAGATATCAGGATATTACAGATATCAGTTCTGATTTTAAGCATTATCACACAAATTTAATAAGTGTACTTTCGGGGGCTGAGGGTGCGGACATGGCAGCTGAACATAAGGTCAGGGAAAACTTTAATCAAGAATATTACGCGGTTAAAGTAATTTTTGAGGAATTATTTGAAAATACCCCTGCCGAATCGCGAACTGATTGTGTTAAGTCTAATGTTCGTCTCCCTAAAATTTCGTTAAAAACCTTTTCAGGTGATTTACGAGATTTTATAGCTTTCAAGGACACATTTGACTCCTTAATTCATAATAGGCAAGATCTAAGTAACATGGAAAAATTTAATTATTTAATTTCCAGTTTAAGTGGACCTCCACTAACTGCAGCTAAAAGTTTACCATTTTCTAGTGAGAATTATCAAATAGTTTATGACAACTTAGCAACTCGTTATACCAATAAACGCTTATTAGCCACTTCACATTGGCGAGAAATAGATAATTTTAAGAAAATTACGTCTCGTACTGCACTATCCCTTCGACGCCTTTTAGATGTTTTTAGCGAAAATTTAAACGCTCTTGAAAATCTTAATTTGCCTGTAGATAAGTGGGACTTTGTGTTATTGAATAAAATGCTAGAAAAATTAGACGACGAGACAGTGGCGGCATTTGAGCTGTCACTCAGGGGTACCGAAATTCCTACTTATAATTCTCTTATTGATTTCGTAGAACATCAATGTCGAGCGTTGGAAAACATTGCTTTTTCCAGCTCAACTATTAAGTACAAAAAGCCTGAAAGTCATTCAACACGCACTAATACTTCCAATTTCAATCGCCAAAATAGTTCCGTATTTTTTACAAATTCAGAATCTGTACTTGCTTGTTCTTTATGTCAACAATCTCATCCGTTATACAAATGCGCTGATTTTATGAAAAAATCTGCCGACGAGAGATATGCGTTTACAAAGAATAAAATTTTATGTACAAATTGCTTAAGCTCGTTGCACACTATACGAACATGCAAGTCGAAATCAGTTTGTAGAAAATGCAACAAACGTCATCATACACTGCTACACTTTGAAAATAGACCTCGAGTACCTGCTTTACAAGGTAGCTCTATACAGGGTGAGCCATCTACATCCAATTCAGTAGTTCTCGCAAATTCTTCGCCTACGCTTCCTCCTACTACTACTGCTCATTCTTTAACTGGCCTAAATCCACATAATAGTGGGGTTTTATTATCAACAGCTCTAGTAGAATTCGCTGATAGGAGCGGTAATTTCCATGTATTTAGGGCACTAATCGACTCGGGGTCGCAAACTACTTTTATCTCGCAAACGTGTAGTAAAGTGTTAGGGCTGTTTCGATCTAAATTGTCCTTATCACTACGTGGTCTCGGACTTATGCAAACTTCAATAAATTCCAGTGTTATTAACACTACCTGTCGTCCGGTAGGCAAGTCTACGCCCGTTTTAGACGTGATAGCCGTGGTTTTACCTAAAATCTGTGACTCTTTGCCCACTATTGAACTCCGAGGTCATTCTTGGTCGCATATTTCTAATTTAACACTAGCAGATCCTACTTTTCACACACCAGGGGATAGTGACGTACTTTTCGGCGCGGATATGATCCCGCAAATCCTACTGAATGGTCACATAACTGGAAATACAGATGAACCCATGGGTCTTAACACCATCTTTGGGTATGTTCTAATGGAAAAAATCAAAGCTAAGCTGCCTCCACATATAACTTCACTTTTTTGCACCACGGATCCGGAACCACTAGATAATATTTTAAAAGGATTTTGGGAGTTGGAAAATATACCCAATGTCACCGCCATTTCACCAGATGATGAATACTGTGAGAAATTATTTTGTAATACAACTACTCTTGATAAAGAAGGTGGGTTCATTGTTAACTTGCCATTTCGCGAATCAGCACCACATTTCAAAAACTCACGCCCCATCGCACTACAATTTTTATACGCACTAGAGCGACGTTTAATAAAAAATGTTGATTTATATAAACAGTACGCCTCTTTCATGAAAGAGTATTTGGATTTGGGGCATATGGAGCCAGTATCTAGTCCTATTAATTCTGACGCCTATTTTTACTTACCGCATTCTTGTGTTCTTAAACCGCAATCGCTTTCTACCAAATTACGCGTCGTATTTAACGCATCAGTAAAGTTACCTTCTTGCCCCACGCTAAATGATACTTTGCATGTAGGTCCCAAACTTCAGAAGGACATTATGACTATATTGCTTAATTTTCGCTTTCATAAAATCGTCTTTATTGCTGATATAAAGCAAATGTATCGACAAATTTGGGTTAACCCTGCGCAAAGAGATTTTCAAAGAATTTTATGGAGATTTTCACCAGAAGAGCCTGTACAAGATTATCGTTTAAAGACGGTTACTTATGGAATTTCTTCAGCGCCTTATTTAGCTTTACGAACTCTTTTAAAATTAGCGGACGACGAAGCACTTGCTTTCCCTAACGCTTCCTCTGTTTTGCAATCTGATGTCTACATAGATGATGTTGTAACGGGCAGTCCGTCCTTAGAGCACGGACAAAATTTACAATCGGAACTGATCAATCTTCTCGCACGAGGGGGTTTCGAGTTACGCAAATGGTCGAGTAATGAAGCAAAATTACTCGCTAGTCTCCCCCCATCTTATTTAGCTGATGATCCTCAATTTTGGGATGAAGGAAACGGATTAAAAATTTTAGGCTTATACTGGCGGCCCTCTCTAGATGACTTTTCATATCAAGTAGCGGCTATAGAAAATACTTGTACGAAACGTCAAATTTTGTCACAATTAGCAAAAATATTTGACCCCTTGGGATTTTTAACGCCCATTACGTTTTTAACAAAACGCATTCTTCAACGTTTGTGGTATATTGGGCTCGGCTGGGATGATCCACCACCGGAAGATGTACTTCAACTTTGGACACGTTTCCGAGAAAAGCTATCATGCCTGTCATGTATTCAAGTACCCCGTCGTATCATAACTGACAATACGCTCTCGTATCAATTACACGGATTCTGTGATGCATCCATGCACGGATATTGCGGCGTAGTGTACCTTCTCGAACATGATGGCGATAAAACCATTTCTGTTCATTTTATTTGCGCAAAATCGCGGGTCGCACCGCTGCAGCGCATTTCTATACCGCGTTTGGAATTATGCGCGGCTGTCACATTATCTAATTTAATTTCGTTTACCACTAAAACTTATCGTGATAAAATTAACTTTGGCAATATTTACGCATGGTCAGACTCTACTATCGCTTTATCGTGGATTAGATCTTCTGCACATAGATGGCAAACCTTTGTGAGTAATCGTGTCAGTTATATTCAGGAACGAATTGCTCCCATTCATTGGAGACACGTTCGATCTTCTGAGAATCCTGCGGATATCGGTTCCCGTGGAGTTTTTCCATCGGACCTTATAGGTAATTCTCTATGGTGGGATGGACCCTCTTTCTTATACGAACCTAGCACTTCATGGCCTAGACTTATCGACTCAGACATTCTTTCTCCGGAAGCCTTATCCGAAGAAAGACAAATAACTTTACACGTTGTCGTGACCGAACATACATTAGACGCACTTCTCAATCGTTTTTCGAAGTTCTCTAAACTTCAACGCATTTTAGCTTACTCTCTTCGTTTTATCTACAATGGTAAAAATTCGGCCTCTAGAAAACATTGCCACTTAACACAAATGGAATTAAATCAGGCCTTATGTCTTTTAATTAGGCATACGCAACGCACAGCCTTTTCGATAGATTTCGAACAGCTGCAAAAAGGTTTGAAGCTATCCAAACCCTTACGCAAATTAGGTGTTTTTCGTGATAAATTCGGACTACTCCGTGTTGGAGGGCGGCTACAGCACTCGTCACTTTCCTACGATAAGAAACACCCATATCTACTTCCACGCGCTAGTCAACTTACAACTCTTTTGATCGAATGGTGTCACTTGAAATACTTACACGCCGGTTGCCAAACCGTTCAATTTATATTAGCTCAAAATTTTTGGATCTTGTCCTCTCGGAGAGCAGTACGGACAGTAATTTCCAAGTGCCACATTTGTTGGCGGCAACGTCCAAAAACTTATCAGCCCGCTATGGGTGATTTACCGCATGTTAGAGTTTCGCAATTAATCGCCATTTCGCATATAGGAGTGGATTATGGTGGTCCATTCTATATTACCATGAATAGAATAAGAGGTGCTAAAACGTACAAGGCGTATCTATGTCTTTTTATCTGCATGAGCACTAAAGCACTGCATTTAGAGCTAGCAGGCGCAGATGGTGTAGTGCAAGTGGCCACAGTTCGCACCCAGAATGGTACCTTCGAGCGTCCACTTGTTAAACTATGTCCGCTTCCCGCGTCTTCGGACTAAAAAACGCTTACGCCTTTTTTGGCGGGCGGTATGTTTCGTACTTATTATTATTTTTATTATTATTAGTGGTATTATTATTATTATAATTTTAGGTAATCCCCAAGTTAAATCTTTGCTTGTTTATCTTAGTTATCAAACGTATATAGAGTTGCCTATGTACTTGGTTCACTTTGAACATATACAGGGTCCTGCAGCTCACCTCCCGTCTTCTACTACACCTAAACGATTTATTTTAGAAAAATGATTCAAACGGGACAATAGACTGTTTGTTAGAGAGCACATTTTTAAAATATTTTTGAATATACAGGGTGTTCCAGAAATTGGTGGTGCATCAAAGTTGTATCTTTTTAAATGGAACACCCTGTAGTTTTATTGATTTTTGGGACCCCTTCGAGCTACTGTACATATCCCTAGAATATTATCAAATTTGATTTGATAGTTCCAGAGGAATAAATTAAAATCGAAAAAAAAAAATTTTTCGTCATATTTTAAAAAATTTATAAAAAATAGAAGAAACATCTTCAAACCAAAACTAAGGAACAGGTTGCTTATAATAAAAGGTTAGTTTATCCTACTATGAATATCGTAAAAATAACTTATACAGGATGTTCAAAATTCAATGCCAAACTTTTCAAAATGTAATGCTATTTTTCTCCATTTTTTCAAATGGGACACCCTGTATATTTTTATCTCATCGGATGCAGAATTAAAAAATGAGCATATTTTTTAATTACAATTATCTCGACTATCTTAAAGGTTTCACAGATATTCGTCAAAAACTACTACAAATCGTAAAATTATTATCTAATAGTTTTACTTAACATTTTTCAAATCAATAACTAGAACTTATGTTCAATATGTGTTCCGTTTTATCATTTAGCTCCTCTAATGTTATTAAATAAGCAAATACCTAAATTAGACAGTTTCTCATATAACTGTCTATGCAGTTCTCCTCTTGAAGGCGTAAATGAAGGGGAGTAAACAGAAATCATATTCCTGTTGTTTCTTAACCATAATAAGGTAATTTAGTAGATAGCCATGGAAACAAATTTGCTTACAAACTGTCATACAAATAGACATATGTCAATATTTTAAATTACGTATTAGTAATTTACAAGTTTTAAGCATTTTTTGTGATGGAGTACAGCAGAGAAGAGCTAGTAGATATGATTTTCATATTAGGAGAATCAGAAAGAAACTGTTTTTTGGCAAGTCGAGTTTACGCACAGCGTTATCCGGAACGGAGACATCCAGACAAAAGAAGCCTGAACAACTTATTAGAGAGATTTGTACAAACGGGACATGTAGACTATACAAAACCAGTTAGAAATAGACCCGCTCGAAATGAAGAAAATGAATTGTCTGTGCTATTATCTGTTACGGAAAACCCTTTCGTTAGTCAAAAAGCAGTCGGTGATGCCGTAGGTGTAAGTGAGAGAACCGTTCAACGAATTTTAAAGGACAACCGTTTTCATCCCTACCATATCCAGTTTTATCAACAACTCTTCGATGCAGATTTTGAGCAACGTGTCGAATTTTGCAATTGGGCGCAAGCTAAAATTAGTATAAATTGTGAGTTTTTTGATAAAGTTTTGTTTTCTGATGAGGCCACATTTCATAAAAACGGATTTGTGAATCGCCATAACTTTTATTACTATTCCGACCACAACCCAAGGATTTTTAGGCAGGTTGACCAACAACACAGATGGTCAATAAAGGTGTGGGGGGGAATTATTGGTGAACATGTTATTGGTCCTGACTTTTTTAACGGACATTTGAATGGTGCTATGTATCTTGATTTTTTGCAAAATCAATTGCCAAATTTATGTCAAAATTTACCAATACCTTTGAGAGATGCAATGTGGCTGCAACACGACGGAGCCCCAGCACATTATTCATTACAAGTCAGGGACCATCTCAATACAACCTTTCCAAACCGGTGGATTGGAAGAGGAGGGCCATGTAATTGGCCGCCCCGATCACCCGACTTCACTAAATTGGATTTCTTTTTGTGGGGCTACGTTAAGGAAATCGTTTATCAGGAACCTCCAACCACACCAGAAAACATGCAGTAAAGAATCAGGAACGCATTTCAAAACATTACACCCGACCTATTAGGAAGAGTAGCAAGATCATTTCATACCCGCCTTCGTTTGTGCCTCCAAGAGAACAGAAGACATATTGAACATAAGTTCTAGTTATTGATTTGAAAAATGTTAAGTAAAACTATTAGATAATAATTTTGCGATTTGTAGTAGTTTTTGACGAATATCTGTGAAACCTTTAAGATAGTCGAGATAATTGTAATTAAAAAATATGCTCATTTTTTAATTCTGCATCCGATGAGATAAAAATATACAGGGTGTCCCATTTGAAAAAATGGAGAAATATAGCATTACATTTTGAAAAGTTTGGCATTGAATTTTGAACATCCCGTATAAGTTATTTTTACGATATTCATAGTAGGATAAACTAACCTTTTATTATAAGCAACCTGTTCCTTAGTTTTGGTTGAAGATGTTTTTTCTATTTTTTATAAATTTTTTAAAATATGACGAAAAAAATTTTTTTTTTCGATTTTAATTTATTCCTCTGGAACTATCAAATCAAATTTGATAATATTCTAGGGATATGTACAGTAGCTCGAAGGGGTCCTAAAAATCAATAAAACTACAGGGTGTTCCATTTAAAAAGATACAACTTTGATGCACCACCAATTTCTGGAACACCCTGTATATTCAAAAATATTTTTAAAATGTGCTCTCTAACAAACAGTCTATTGTTCCGTTTGAATCATTTTTCTAAAATAAATCGTTTAGGTGTAGTAGAAGACGGGAGGTGAGCTGCAGGACCCTGTATATTTTTGTTCTCTTTAAAAAACTTATCTTGCGCGTTTTATGTGATATAAAAAACCTGACCATCAGGACACAGACTTCAAGGGAGTGAAAAGTTAATCAACGCAGTTTAAAACTATTCGCAATTATTTATAATTAATTATTTATTGAAAAACGCTATTTATTAAACCTGAGTGTAAAGTGACGAATCTCCGTGGATTTCGAGGACAGCGATTACACTGGCCGGCCGGCATACTTCGTCCAAAGGATCACTAGGGTGAGTTATATCACACGTTATCACTACAGTCCATATTATTCATTATTTACTATTACTTTGGAAATACCATTAGATAATTTTCGATTGGTTTCCATACACTGTATACATTGTTTTTCACTAATTATGGCACAGCTGATTGTTATGATTCAATTATATGAATTGTGGTATTCGTAAAATATTAAATATTGACACTATTGGTTAAAATTTCTGTGACATGTTTTATATCGCTGGAATGAGAAAAAAATAACGGAATTAATGGCGTCATGGCCTACTTTGAAATATGTATTTTTCATTTTTGCACAATAGCGTATGTCAAAGCCAACTGCATTTTTCGATTTTTTTGTTACACGTTATTATTCTTATTGTCTTTGCCGTCAACTTTCATTCCTTTAACTTTTTTCGTATCTCCTCAAATAAGGAAGCTATAACCGTTTGTGGTTTTCCTATTTTACAGGTTTTTGTAATATATCTCATAAAGTAGGCTATGGATTTCAAATTTTTTTTACTGAAATATAGCTCACAAAAAATGGGATAACTGTTTCTAAAACTTTATTCTTCTACAATAGATATTAAACGAGATATTTGGTGTGTCCCTTGTAAAATAGACAGTCTGTATATAAAGAGTAGGTAATTTGTGATGTTTCATGATCAGCACTAAATATTGAATAAATGAAAGTTATCTGCTAAAAACCCAAAAATAACATCTTTTAGTTGGAGTATTAATGGTAACATTTTCTATTCGATACTAATATATTAAGAATTATCAAACATCACCGTATGGTACTTACTAGATATCCATTGGCGTTGTAATGCCCCTTCAGTCTTGTTAGGCTAACCTTTTCTTCTTTGTTTGAATGTATCCAAGCTTGCATCCAACTCAAAAAATCAATAGTGTGAAAGAAGGCGAAGAAGATTACTAATAAAATAGCGATTAAGCAGAGAACCGCTATGGCTAGTTGAACGTTTCCCATCTGTAACAAATACATTAGGATTATATAGAATTATTTATGGATTAGCAGATAAAATAAGCTAATATTTTAGGGAGATAGGTAGTCGATATTTAAATTGTATACTTCCAAACATAATAAATGTAATGGAGTTTGCCTACATTCACGTAAAAAATAATAGTATAATAAAGTTATAAGGGCATCCAATGCAAAAATTTTTGTAAGAATACGCAATACACTTTAGGCTGGTGCCAAAGGGGATTTTGAAGGCTAAAAAAATAGTAACAGGCAAGGACCAGCCGAAAAATTTTGTTAAGGTTATAATTAAGAGAAAGAACAAAAATTAAACACGAAATAAACTGAAATTGTGAAATGGAAGTGCTGTTTAGGGGTTGAAAGTGTTTTTTTGCGACGAAACGTGACCTCCTAGTGGAAAATGCCCTTTACAGAAGTCGTATATAATAAACAATCAAAGTCTTTCGTACAAGATATTTTTTAACGTAACCTCAAATTTTCCGAGAAAATGGCGGGAAACCGATTTTCCGGTTTATTATTTTGTTGTCTCTTAAAAATAATTCAATTTACATGAAATTTTGTGAAAGCGTACTTTCTTGCATTGAATAATTATGATTCCTTTGGAATCTGGGAAACAAGTAGTTTCCGAGATATTTACATTTTTCGAAAAAAAAGCAACATCATCCACGGAAAACTTTGTTGGTGTTTTTTTCAATTTAAATATTATATCCGGTTCGTGAAATGTCTTCTTTAAAACGGTCTATATATGTTGATGGTTTATTTATCATGAAACCGTTTAAAATTGAGAAAAACCAAATCACGAGTTTTTCAATATTATATATTATTTTCAATTTCTTCAATTATTTCTGTTAATAATGGATTTGTCAATAACAGAATTTACATTAATGCAATATTACTAAAGTTGAATGAATTTAATTAAAGAAAGTGGCGGAAAACATCCTAAAACTTTTAAATAAATGACAAATTAATAGTTTTAAGTTATGCATATAAACGTAGTAGAAAAATGTACAAAATTGTGAATTCGGAAATTCATATCAGTAATTGGAATAGCTACTTATAAAAGGTTCAAGCCCGCCTAAAGTGGACGGAGGGGATAAGAGGGGCCTGGCCAAGAGAGCAGCCAAGCTCGACCTGGAGTAGTACTACATCTAGTTGTGTGGAAGCATTAAAGATATAATAGAAAAACTGGTTATCAATTACTTCAAACGGTCTCGGTATTTTTTCCACAAACCAGGCTCAGGCAATGAAAAGAATTCATTTTATACATCTAATTGTTTCAAACTCAAATCGTATACAAATATAATAGCATTTCTTTACCCTTTTTCGGGTTTTGCTGGAAGAGGGAAAAAAACAATAGTAATATCATTATTGAGCAACAAAAATGTATCAAGCCTAGCTAGTATTTCTTTTTAAGATGCAGACCAAATAACCATTGACAAAAATGGATCTCAACTTAATCAGTTGTATACAAAACTGAAAGTGGTTGTAATACAAAAAGATTTTGCTGCCGAAAACACGGCTTAAAACGTACAAATGTATGCAATAATTGTCATAAAACTGCTCAAATAGAGATAAAGAAACATTTAAAGACGTAAAAATTTGAAGTTTTATTGAAGAAGGGCAACTACAATGCAAAAGATCTGAAATTTATTAGAATTTTATTATTATTAAATTGAAAATAATATACAGGGTGCGCCAAAGTTCTGATTTTGGTCGATTACGGCTGTATTTGAAATGGTGGAAATATATTGTCTATAGATTATTTTCTTGATTTTCAATTCTGAATAACCAGAAAATATGTACAATTATACAGGGTACTCCGTTTTCGTTGTCCGAGCAACAACTTCGTTATTTTAAATGGAACACCCTATATTTTTTTCCTTTATCGAGTTACCCATCTAATTATATTCATAATTCTATTAAGGTGGTAGGTACTTAAAATGAACCGTTTACGATATAAAAAAGATTTTTTGACAAAAAGTGAGGTTTGCGGATAAGTTTTTGAGTACCTCTGATTTCATAGACAAGAGAGTTTTCAAAATTCTGCTTATACTGTTATGTTGAGCATATTAAGGGCTAGTAGGGCAGAAACATTATTAATATTAATCTTATACAGAGTGCTGAAAAAATTGAGTTTAATGTTTCGCTAATAAAAAAGGCCGTAATTCAATTTTTTCAAATGGGACGTACTATTTTCAGTTCTGTCATCTAATGAAGTGTTAAATTATCTTTCCATTGATATATCATAGTAGGTATTTATCTTTAGGAGTTGCATAGATATTAAGGTTAATTGTCTGGATCAGTCATTTTTCTTGCTGGAACTTCATGAGGTTTGTACTGCACTTCACCAGTTTCGATAAATCTGTCTCTAAGATTACTAAATGCAGGTTCTAAAGGGTGTCTCCTTTCAGGATATCTGGTTTTATAGACTCGGGATGCTAAGAGGCTGTTCCTTGAGCACTCCTCCAGAATAAAAATCATGTCAACCATTTCTTCCCGCGAATAATTCATATTTAATATAATTATATGCAAATGCAACTTCCTGGAACTGTAAAAGCTACTAGTATTTTATTAAAGACAATCAAAACAAAAGCACTTACCGATATAGCAGTAACACAAAACTTTAGAACATCCACAGACACGTGTTTTGACATCTATGTCTCTTCGGTGCGGCTTTTTCTAAAGTTCACAATCAACTGAAATATGTAAGCAAATACTCGTGTTATAACTATCAAAGGATTACCAGAACAGGATATTAAAAATTAAAATTAGATTATAGGAAATTCCCCGTAAAGGGATAATTATCAATATAATTATATGCAAATGCAACTTCCTGGAACTGTAAAAGCTACTAGTATTTTATTAATTATTTTTATATTTTATTATCAATATAATTATATGCAAATGCAACTTCCTGGAACTGTAAAAGCTACTAGTATTTTATTAGCTAATAAAATACTAGTAGCTTTTACAGTTCCAGGAAGTTGCATTCCCCGTAAAGGGATAATTATCAATATAATTATATGCAAATGCAACTTCCTGGAACTGTAAAAGCTACTAGTATTTTATTAGCTAATAAAATACTAGTAGCTTTTACAGTTCCAGGAAGTTGCATTTGCATATAATTATATTGATAATAAAATATAAAAATAATTAATAAAATACTAGTAGCTTTTACAGTTCCAGGAAGTTGCATTTGCATATAATTATATTGATAATTATCCCTTTACGGGGAATTTCCTATAATCTAATTTTAATTTTTAATATCCTGTTCTGGTAATCCTTTGATAGTTATAACACGAGTATTTGCTTACATATTTCAGTTGATTGTGAACTTTAGAAAAAGCCGCACCGAAGAGACATAGATGTCAAAACACGTGTCTGTGGATGTTCTAAAGTTTTGTGTTACTGCTATATCGGTAAGTGCTTTTGTTTTGATTGTCTTTAATAAAATACTAGTAGCTTTTACAGTTCCAGGAAGTTGCATTTGCATATAATTATATTAAATATGAATTATTCGCGGGAAGAAATGGTTGACATGATTTTTATTCTGGGGGAGTGCTCAAGGAACAGCCTCTTAGCATCCCGAGTCTATACAACCAGATATCCTGAAAGGAGACACCCTTTAGAACCTGCATTTAGTAATCTTAGAGACAGATTTATCGAAACTGGTGAAGTGCAGTACAAACCTCATGAAGTTCCAGCAAGAAAAATGACTGATCCAGACAATTAACCTTAATATCTATGCAACTCCTAAAGATAAATACCTACTATGATATATCAATGGAAAGATAATTTAACACTTCATTAGATGACAGAACTGAAAATAGTACGTCCCATTTGAAAAAATTGAATTACGGCCTTTTTTATTAGCGAAACATTAAACTCAATTTTTTCAGCACTCTGTATAAGATTAATATTAATAATGTTTCTGCCCTACTAGCGCTTAATATGCTCAACATAACAGTATAAGCAGAATTTTGAAAACTCTCTTGTCTATGAAATCAGAGGTACTCAAAAACTTATCCGCAAACCTCACTTTTTGTCAAAAAATCTTTTTTATATCGTAAACGGTTCATTTTAAGTACCTACCACCTTAATAGAATTATGAATATAATTAGATGGGTAACTCGATAAAGGAAAAAATATAGGGTGTTCCATTTAAAATAACGAAGTTGTTGCTCGGACAACGAAAACGGAGTACCCTGTATAATTGTACATATTTTCTGGTTATTCAGAATTGAAAATCAAGAAAATAATCTATAGACAATATATTTCCACCATTTCAAATACAGCCGTAATCGACCAAAATCAGAACTTTGGCGCACCCTGTATAATATTGAAAAATTCGCGATCTGCAAAGTCATCTTTTTTTGGTTTTTCCCAATTTTAAGCGGTTCCATGAAAAATAAACTATAAACATTCTAACTATTCTAAAGAATACATTTCAACGGTTAAAATGAGCCCGGGTAGAATATTTAAATCGAAAAAAACTTCAATTAAGTTTTCCGTGAAATATTTTGTTTTTTTTCTTCGAAAAATGTAAATATCGTGGAAACTGCTTGTTTCCCAGATTTCAAAAAAATAGCGTATATTCAATGAAAAAATATATTTTCACAAAATTTCATGTAAATTGAATTACTTTTACAAGAGGAAAAAATAAAAAACCGAGTAATCGGTTTTCCGCCATTTTTTCGGAACATTTGAAGTTGTGTTGAAAAATGCCTTACACGAATTTTTTCTTTTTTTATTATATACAACTTTTGTGAAGGATATTTTCGGCTAGGAGGTAATGTTTCGCCTGTTAGTAATTTTTTTTTCAAAAAGGTATTGGCACCAGCCTACTTGCGATTTTTGAGCGTATGATACTAGATAAGGTATGTACACTTTAAATGTCAACGAATAGATAAATGAATATTAGTCTGTCTGGTAAGGTAATCTCCTGCTACAGTACGGATGTATATTCTGTCCTACACTTCCAGTGAACTGTTGACACTACGCAAAAATGAAGAGAAAATCAAAGGATTATCCGAAGTAAAATGATATAATGACCGGATCATCATCAAATTTTCAACTATAGAATTAATTACATTGTAATTGTACATGTAATAATTTAAGAAATAAACTGTTAAATTTATATACTTATATTCTAGTTTATGAACAAGAGAAAGACAGAGGCTCTGCCACTTGATGTAAGAAGGGATGCATAACTTTTGTTCAAATGGTCTTTTTAATTAAAACTTTCTCCACGAAGAATAAATATGAAATAAATTTCCTTTTTTTTATAGCGCACTAATGCAATTTTAAATTTAAATAAGTTTGTTGTACTTTTATTATTTATGCTATGCCATTAAAAAGTAATTATCCGATCTGCAGAGTTAAGGTTATTAAAACAGAAAGCAGCTTTATTCAAAGTATATTCAGGGAGGTGCACTAAAATGGGTTATCTTAACGATTTAGAGGCAGAACATTACTTTGCAATTTCCCTATTCATATACTCTAGGTAATTTCTCGATTTTAACTTAAGCATATAAAAATACATTTTTTTAATATTCCATAGGAATTTGCAACAAACTAAGTTCTACGTAAGTTAATTGCATTGAACATATTTTTCTGTGAAATTATTGACAGACTATTCTCAATTATACACAGTATATAATAATACTTATATCCTTGTGCGTTTGTTCAGAAATTAATAGGTTAAGGACAGGATCGAAATGTCAAAAACTCGTAAGCTAGTACTTATGTTAATCCCAGATGGCACTGTGTGTATCTTATCTTATTTTATTGGCAAGTTTCAATATTTGTCGGAATGTTGTCCGCATTGCCACATGTACAAACATTTCTTTAGTATAAGATATAATTAATGTTACAAATTATAATTATAAATATTACTCAATTACATAAATAGTCGTGAAATAGCTAGTATGTGGTTAGGTAAATTCTAAAATGTAGTTTTGCATAATTTATGCCATGTACAACTAATATCATATAGGGATATTGTTTAAATTTTAAAACGAAATAGTTAACCACATTATTAATTTCGAATTAAACAGCAAGAACCTTTTATCAAAATTATGGGAACACATCAGTTTTAATTATTGAAAATGGCAAAGACAATATGTATTTAAATTTGGCAACTGTTCATCACCTAATTTTTATTCTACCTAACAGTTGTAAATATGTCCTTGAACGTAGTGTGTGTGACAAGCGTTTAGGTACACGAAGCTTCGACCTTGCGCAAAACGTGATATCATTTATCTGACTCTTTAATATTTATTCCTTGTTCTAGCGTTTACCGTCAGCCGAGTGGCTAGCGCGTGCCGCGTAGATAAAATCATGGAAGGTCCCGGGTTCAAACTCCTACGTCCGCTGATTTTTTTTTTCTTTAATTTTGTAATGATTAATATATTTTTTCACTAATTCTTTTCTATGATTTTTTTACGTTAGGTTAGAGGCTTTTATTCTGCTTAAAATAATTTCATTTTTCGTGTGATTTCTTTAGGTTAGATTAGTAGGTTTTTATTCTGATATCTAATTGTTATAATAATAATTATTAGCGCCGTAGGCAGTATAATCGTCGCGGATAAAGAAATGGGGGGTGCAGGGGAGTGCCCTCGCCTTTTTTTCACAAAATAACACGAAATGCTTCAATTTCTCGACTTGCAGAATTTATTACACATTTATTTACAAGGTAATGCGCATGCTTGAAGCTCCGAACTTTCGGCAAAGATTAGGGAATTAACAAGATAGGACAGCCAGCGGTAAACCTTGTATCTTTTAGCAATGGCGCCATTGACCTCGACATTTAAATTTGAGTTTTTGCGCAGTTGCCACAATGTGACAATCGGACGGAGAAGGTAACATTAGAAAGAGAGGCCAATAGTGAAAATTGGACAACACTGTCTCTTCATAGAACGACCGATCTCAGCTGACTGTCAGTAGCCAAGGACACTAAAAAACAGGTTGCTTAGTAATATATGTCACACGAAGTATTTCTGTTTATATGTAAGGTATCTATTTGGTTAGGATAGAATTGTACATTGAAATAATAATTTTGAAACTTTTTTCTATAAAATGAGGAAAAAACAGCCACACGCAGCTGTCATCGAGGTCTATACGTGACGTAGCACTTGTCGATTTTGATGAGCCAACCTGTCATTTAGTAAGCTTGGTCAAATTCGTTTAATGCGTAACCGGCAAATCCCGAAACCGTTTCCGCTGGATGTCGTGTCCCTTTAAATTGGAGTACACCACTGCTCTTCTCCGTCTGACTGTCCTATCTTGTTAGGTCTCTAATCTTTTCCTGACCTCTAGATATAGTGTTTCATTATCCTATTTTCCAAAAAAATTAACATACTTTTGCATATATCTAAGAAAATACATAACCAATATCTGAGTAAGTATACTGGGTTAATCATTCTTACACAATAAAAATTTGCCAAAACTGGATGATTGAACCCGTAACTTCAGGGTTTAGGTTACACGTTGTTTCCTTTCGGTGAAGCAGTCACACATTGAAATATAAGATACTCCTTTCTGCGGAAGCATAAACGAGATAAAGTTATGGACAGTTGATTAAAACACCAATGCCATGAACCATATTCAGGGTTCGAACCTAATTTATATATTTACATTAATTGAAAATTCACCCAATTTTTGACAAAAATTAACAGAATTTATTGTATATATTATATACTTGGGATATAGTGCCATTTTAGTGCTTGAATACAGTTGCAAACTATTGACCATTTAATAATACTTGCATTGTTTAGTTTATTTAACAAATTTAAATGTGTCACTTTTCATTTCATTCATAAATCAAAATCATTAACCCCCTTTCATTCATAAGGCTATTGGCGCCATCTTCTAGTTACATGCTGAACTTATTCTAAATATTCTTTACAATTATTCTGATGACTCATCGATTTGTGTTAAAAATTGATTTCATACATTACAATTTACAAAAGCAATTTTATGCAAATTTTTACACAGATAAAAGATAATGACTGTAATACGCATCAATACGACCCAATTAAATGTACTTAAATAACTCTGATTATCTAATATAGCTACAAATGTATCGTCTGATAATTAGGCAATTTTAAAAATTTATTCCGAATTTATCGTGCACTTAAAAAAGAAATAAACAGGTCAGTCGTATTTGGCCGACTTCTGTTATAATACTGCCCACTTTAAAACTACGTTTGAATTGTTTGTAAAAAAGTTATTTATGAAATACCAAGTGTCGATTTGATGGAATTTTAATGATTATTAGGCAACCACATTTTGACATTTCGATCCCGACCTTAACTGCCCATTAACTTTCAAATTTTCGCATTTAAATCAATCTCAGTAATCCGATAAAATGCTCAATGCGCAGATTACCCCAATAAGGCTTAACTTCGGAAATCTTTGTAACAGGGCGGACTTTTCTCCATTCTCTTCTAAATTGTATCCATAATATATGATAAAATAAACTGCTTACGCCAATCGAAAGTACGGGAAACACATCAAAAACGTATATGAAGTTTTTCTGTATCATAAAAAACTAAACTAAAGTAACTAAACACTAAATTTGTTATAACCTTTGAACTATTTAATCAAATTGAGCTGAACAAAGCTTAAATGAAAGAAGAAACATGTGACTATTGAATTATTTATATATTTTAAAATATATAAATGAATATATGTAGGAATGGTACATATATGAAATCGAAACATAAAAAGATTTCCGAAGAAATAGGTAAAAGCTCTACCATTTCTACAAATCTTAAGTTATAATCTGGACCTTTCACATATTACTTTTGAATTAATATATAAAAAGATCCGATGGATAGGTGTGCTAAATATTTTTTTTATAAAAATTATTAACGTTTATCTTACTGTCTGTAATTGTTTATTAGTGGCATATTCAGATTTTCTTACTTTTTATTGGGTATTTAGCCACTGAAAAATATTATGTTACTCCTAGTTTTACGAATTTTGGAGCAAAGAAACATTTATCTTTTATTCTCACAAAGTAAAGAGGGTTAATTTAATTTTTAAGTTAAATCCCCTCAAAGCATTTTAAAGTACACATTTGAAGCTTTAAAAATCACACCTACCGAAATCTCGTAACGTGATTTAAACCAGATTAATAGGTGGTTAAAGTTATTTATACACATGAAATTTTACCACTTTCTCAATATTTTGAAATTTTGGAAGTGTATATCTTCAATAATAAATTTTTGACACTCTTTTCACTCATCACATCTTTTTATGCATTATTTCAACAGTAATATGTGAAAGTTCTTTAGGAAAGAGACTTTTTTTCATATATTACGGATACAATTTGGAAGAGAATGGAAAAAGTCGACCCTGTTATAAAGGATTTAATAATAATGGAAAAAAAAACAATTTTCCACTAGAACATTGTTAACAGCATTTTTAAAACCTTTAATTGAAATAATTTCTTTAATTTGTTGTGGCAGCTTGTTAAATAGTTTTATTCCCATGTATTTGGGACTTTTTTATATAACGATAAAACGTGAATAGGAATTTGTAAGTCATTTTGATTACTAGTTTGATAATCATGGAAAAAATTATTTTTTAAAAAGTCTTCAAGATGGAGCTTTACAAACAATACTATTTCTAATATGTACACGCACGCAACTGGTAACATTTTTAGTTCTTTAAATACAATTCTACATTAACAATATTTGAGTGTGCCAGCTATATATCGAATTGCCCGTTCTTGCATTTTAAATACCCTATCAACATAATGAGAGGATGCCCAAAAAATTATACCGTAAGTTAGCCTAGAATAGAATTGTGCATAGTATAACGAGAATATAGTAGATTAATAATATTTCTCAGGCGATATAGTGCAAAGCAAGCAGATGCTAGATTTTTACAAAGTACGTCTATATGATACTCCCAGCTTAGAGTATTATCTATATATACTTCCAAAAATTTAGTTGACTGTACTTGTTCCAACGACATCCCGTCTATTTTTAATAAACCGCATTCATTGTATTGCATTATTCTAGGAGCAAATTGTATAAACACTGTTTTATCTTTATTTACTAATAAATTATTGTTGTAAAACCACGCTGTAAGCCTGTTTAACATAATTTGTGTCGTCTCCGTTAGATTTACAATATCAGTATTCACGCTTAAATAAGAAGCGTCATTGGCGATTAAAGTTAGATTATTACCACCGATTCCTGACAAGTCATTCACAAATAAAATAAACAATAGAGGCCCCAGGACTGATCTTTGGGGTGCTCCGCGAGACATATTCATTACATCAGAGAGGTGACCATTTATTGCAACTTGTTGCCTTCGATCAGACAGATACAACTTCAACCAATTACCACATTGGCCTCTAAAACCATATTTATTTAACTTATTATGTTCATATACCGTAGGGGGCTATGTAGATACTAGTTTAACCTGCATGGCTTTAGGGGACTGTGTGGATATTAGTTGTTGAATGAGAATTTTCAATTAGGAAATTATACAAATGCATTTCAGGAATTTTAATTTGCTAGCATAACCAGAAATCAGTTAGATAGTTATTTTTTCTGATGTTTGCAAAACTCTACAAAGAATATGTTTCAATTATTAATTAATATATCATGATTAACAAGATCAAATGCTTTGCTCAGGTCCATAAATATCCCAATACATTTTATACTGTTATTCAAATTTTCATATAAACTATTAAGAAAATTAAGGATGGCTAATTGAGTTGATCTGCCCTCTCGAAAATCATGTTGTGTGTTATACAATATCTAATTTTTTGCTATGAAAGTAGTCATTCTGTTGAACATAATCCTCTCTAATACTTTTGAGATAGCAGATAAAAGTGATATATAGAACGATAATTACCTATGAATGACCTGTCCCCTTTTTTGTAAAAATGAATGACCTTAGCAATTTTAAGTATATCTGGAAAATTACCCTCTAAAAGTCACATGTTTATTAGATATGTTAACGGCTGTATAATAGAGCAAACTATTGATTTGAGCATATTAGTACTAATGTTATCGATATCAGAGGAATTGGAAGATTTTAGGCTCATAATGATATTAAAAATTTCATTTTCAGATACCGGTTTAATAAGTGAGGTTGAATAATTTTTGAGCAGATTATAATTGGTTTCTATTTCATTAAAAGTTACTGTTGAGAAGCCGTTTCCTTATTTTGCTGCACTACAAGTAGTTTTCACTTTTAACCGTTTAGTACAGAAACTGGTTCAAGAAGAGAATGTCCGGAAGAAAATTTTATTTTACTTAGATAATTGTTGTACTCGTATGCAATATAATTGCCATAATAATATATAACTGTTTCAGACAAGGTTCCATAAGAAGCTTCTGTATGTAAGAAAGTAAATAACCAAATCATTATGGTTCTGAGCCACTACTGAAAGAAAACAGGAGCGTTTTTGTTGAGTTAATCTGCTTTACGAAAATCCTTCTTTCACATGAATGCTCCGAACCGAAACAAAGAGATCTCGTAGCCCTAAACCCTCCCTAACAGTGGTCTTATATAAACACAGAGCGATGATACTGTCCTTATATGTCGCTTTTGCAAGTTAAAGTTTTCATTTTCCCATCTCGGGTTATTTTTTGCCAGCACGAAACACGAGAGTGTGCAAATTGATAGACTTTAATGTTATGATATGACCATCAATTTCTGCTAAATGTGTATTTCATTAAAATGTGTATTTTATTAAAAGAATCCCAAACAGATGGTTCAGCAATTGCTTATCTCCACTCGGAACACAAACATGAAAATATATCCATTAAGGTATGCAGTAAAATTATATTTCAAACGTATTATATATAAATGTAAAATAGTATTTCTATAAAAGGCATATAAATATAATAATATAATGAAACAGATTGTGATATAATAAATTTAGGAAGAATTACTCCCAATAGTTATTATAGCTGCTGTAAAAAATCTAAGGTAACAAGTACTTAATGAAATACCATATTACATAATTATATTACACAACTTTTAATTAAACGAAGGTCCGTAACATTTTTGATATTTTTTATTAATCATAGTTCTGACAACCGATTTTTTTATGTTTAGCTTGATAAATTGTCAATACACAAAAATTTTTAAATCAAAGTATCCAAAAAAACGGTCACTAAAAATTGTGGAATATGACGATAAACGCTGCTCAATTAAACGATTATTATTACCAGTTCTTAATTGAGGTCTGTTAAAATCACATTCATTCGATTTTGTTATTTGTTCGTTTTATATTGACCTCAGTATCGGCATTAGGTAAAAATGTTCATACAGCTGGGCGAAGCGCACAGTGGGAAAAATTGTGCCTTTTTCTGGACAAAAATCTGCCTACAGTAGATATATCAATCAATTTAAATTCAAATAAATAAAAAATACGTAGTATAATAAAGTATCTTTATTATGCAATTCCCTCCTTGGCAGAGAGTCACAAACAAACGAAGTAGTGTTCATGTAGATTGGGTACCAAATTCATTCTTATGAAATAATAAGCTAATTGCTTAAGTTTCTTGAATCGTTTTTAAGGTATGAACCATAACCCTTTTAAGGGATTAAAATAGGAGTTGAAGGTGGTGTGAATTAAGGTGGTGAAAATTCGAGATTTAAGTGAAATAAGGTTTAACTGATCAAAAGTTATTCTTCAGGGTTTTTTTATGCTGATCTCATCTTGAATCGACCCTTTAAAGGAATGAAAAAACATAGCAGCGATCTTCCAAATACTCCAGAGAAATACCTGCGATGTTTAGGTTTGCTTAACTCAAAACAACTTTCCCACAGCATTTCTATAAGGTACAATGTATTAAGAGTATTTCTCATTTTTCTAATTTAAATTGATTGCTATATCTACTGTCGGCAGATTTTTCCCCAAAAAGGGCACATTTTTTCCCATTGTGCGATGGTGAAACTTTATTTCATAATTTTTAGTAGCCACTGTTCAATTCAAGTTTTCTCTTTCTTCTTTCGCCCTCTTGAGTGGCATCTCACATGGTTTCTAAATAATAAAAGAAAATATCAATAGTTTTGAATTTTTAAGCTTTATAACATCAAACTCATTATTAAAGTAACCTCATCTCCCAATTTACCAAATTTTATATAACAAGTATCTGGAAAATTTGCCATTTTCAATTTTTAAAGTTTCAGACAGATTCATTATCAGTTGGTACCTAATTACCAATTTTAATGCAACTCTGACGACATTTTAATTTTGCCTATAGTGCATTCACCAAATCCTCGAATGGTACCAAATACAACTTGATGAAACTATAACAAGAGAGAGATTTCTTAAGCCATTCTAGAGTGGTGGCTGAACAAATGTGAAAGAAGATATCATAACAAATTGAAAAAAACTGAAAAATATTACACCGTGCTTAAAAAGGGGTAACAAAATATTATGAAATTAGGATTCATCGTACCTCTATTAATTGGGCCTTATTACCTAATTTCGTTATTAGGTCGGAAAAGATATATTCGGTTTTGTTATTTGTTTATGTTTTCACCAATCTCACTCGGGTGGAGTGGGGTAAGTTCTACTCGTTCTTGAAAAGTTCAGCTTAAATATGCCATCTTTAACTTTTAAACAAAATAGAACAATCCAAGTAAGTCCAGATATTTTGTTATTTAATTTTAGTTCCGATTACCCAGAAATACACTTATGTCAAATATTCGGGTAAGTGCGAAATCAACTAATATTTAATAAATACCGATATAAAGAAATTATAGGGGCATGTGCTTTCAGAGACTTTATCCTTTCATTTGGCTCTTCGTTCATTAAAATATTTCAATTTACTCGAGAAATACATGAGGTTGAAAGAAATAAATTTAGTGATATACAAAAAGACAAAAAAAAAATCAAAAACTATGTTCGGTCATAGAGAAATTATAAATGCTGAAAAAGCATATAAATATGTATGCTCGATGAAAAACAAATAAATATTGAGAGCTGAAGTATTAATGGTTATATGAATGTATGATGAAAGAAACAAGTTGAAAATGTTAAATAATCCTAATGAATACCGATATTTTTAAGAATAACTTTAAAAGGCAACAGCCCCCCTCTGATTAACAAGGGTTAGGTAAGTTTAAAATCAAATATTTTTCACGAACTGCTGCAAAATATTCAAGTTCTGGATATTTGGTGATTGTATTGATCAACTAATTCCTGTCTAAGAAATCTGACGTCATTTCAGATTAAGTCACTTGCTTTCCTAAACAATTGGAATTTCCATAGCATGACCCTGGCATAAAGATTTCCCCCTCCCTCGTCCCTTAAGATGACCAAATACGGTATTTTTGGGAATTTTGAAAACGTTGCTCGCTGCACCATATGTCATAGTTCCAGCTTTTACGGTTCAACCGTATTCTATCTAATATACAAGGACCCTCTCTGAATCTCTCTGATATAATTCCTTATCATATAAAATTAAATCCGAAATCGCGAAGAATAATAAGATCACTATCCGAGTGAATTTTTCTTTACTAAAGCACATAGTCAATAGCCTACTAGCTAATAAGGTTCAGTTAATTGGGCGACGCGCGACGGTGAAGTTTTATTTCATGAATTTTCGTGATTCACTATTTTACCTCCACATCCATGTAGTGGATTGGAAGTATAGTAATCATAAAAAAAAAATTTCTCTTCTTGAAATAAATTTAGAATGTCATGAAATGTCGAGATTTTAAATTTAGGCGAAAAAAAAAAAAATCTGTCTGTCTGTCTGTCTGTCTGTAACTTTTTTTTTTTTTTGTCCGCACGTTTTCTCCAGAACGGTTTAAGATATTGACCAGAAATTTTGTAGAGGCATAGGTTATAACAAGATCTGGAACTGGATTGTTTTTTGAAGATTTCCGGTGAAGAGTTGGGGAGTAAATAGGGGTAAATAGGGGGAAATATGTAAAGACAGCTGGTAGGAGTACAGAAATTTGAAATTTGATGTATATACTACAAGCCAAAGAATTGAAATTTTTTATAATCTTTTTCATCCCACTACCCCCCCCCCATTTCATTATTAAAGGGGATAATAAAATAAAATTGAGAAATTCACTTGAAATTTGGTACACGCATATATTATAATGAAATCAGGACCTAGATTATATTTTGGGATTATTCTGATGAAGGGTTGGGGGTTAAATAGTATATGGTAAAATAAGTAAAGCAAACTGGTAAGAGTACAGAAACTTGAAATTCGCTGTATGTACTAGAAGCCAAGGTCTCAGATTATTCATAATATTTTTCAACCCCCTACCACCCCTACTCCATTATTAAGGGGATTGATAAAACAAAATTGAGATATTCACTTGAAAGGCACACATATGCATCATTATGACATCTGGAACTGGATTAAATTTTGAGATGATTCCGTTGAAGTGTTGGGGTTAAATATGGAAAAATAAATAAAGTCAGCTGGAATGAGTACAGAAACTTGAAATTCAGTGTATGTACCAGAAGTCAAGGCCCTAGATTATTTTATAATATTTTTCAACTCGCTACCACCCCTACTCCATTATTAAAGGGGTTGATAAAATAAAATTAGATAGATATTCATTTGAAATTTGGTACACGTATGGATCATAACGACATCTGGAACCAGACCATATTTTGAAATGATTCCGTTGAAGGGTTGGGGGTTAAATAGGGGTAAATAGGGGAAACTAAGTAAATCAAGCTGGTAGGAGTGCAGAAACTTCAAATTTGGTGTATGTGCTAGAAACCAAGGCCTCAGATTCTTTTGTAATATTTTTCAACCCACCAATATCCCTACTCCATTATTGAAGGGGCTGATAAAATAAAATTTAGATATGCACTAAAAATTTGGTAGACGATTTTGGTAGATGATAGTACTATAACGACTCTGGAACTAAGAAAACAAGCTTGTAAGAGTCCAGACATTTGGGATTTGGTGTATATACTAGAAACCAAGGCCGCAGGTTTCTTTCTAACATTTTTCAAACCCCGCCACCTCCGCTCAATTATTAATGGGATTGATAACGTAAAATTGAAAGACTTGAAAGTTAGTACACGTATGTATTGTAATGAAATCTGATTGAGACGATTCCATTCAAGGGGTGGGAGGTGGTAGCTTGTGAATAGAGGAAACAAGTAGGGTAAACTAGAAACTTCACTTTTAACGTATATGGTAGAAACAAACGCATAAAACTTCTCTATGACATCTGCCCCAAATATTATTAAAATTCTATTACCAATAATTTCCACATACTAGAGTGCAAATATAATCAAGATGTTTCCTTTAAAGTGACTTGGATGGAAAATCTGGATTTGGAAGTAGTGATTCCTTAGGCAGCGGTTTTTCAATATTGCTTTTCATTCTTTCTTGTGGATGCTTATGTACAGTTTTCTACAAAATAAACAAAAATCCCTCGTTTTGAGTTTATAAGTATTTTATTTATGGCATACCTAATAACGTGGCAATTTTTTTAATTTTTCGCTGCCGATTCAGTGTCAGCAGTTGCAAAAATATTTAATCACAAATTTTATGCAACTCACAAGAATTTGTATTTTGTCCCTGCGCATTCGCCATATTCTTGAATGTAATATGTTTTTCTGAATTTTACTCACTTTATACCAAGAAACCATAACAAGACCCGATCCGTGCGTTACAGTAATGACTGAACAAATGTACAAAAAAACATATTGGTCGAATCTCCTTGACGATTTTTAAAGTCGGTTAATAGAGCATAAAGTTTCAAAGGAAGCAGTGATATACTATTATTTTGTCTTTAACGTTTCCTTGGTAAGTTGCGCCAATCTTCGAATTGAAGATAACAATTAGTCCTTGAAGTATTATATACAGTGTGACACACAGTACTGAATTTATTTTTTGAAGTAGAAACTTGAATTTTGGTACAGAGGTAGAACTTCAGGAGCTGCATTCTGCTGTATTCCCAATGCTTTGCGTTCCGTTGGAGATATCAAAGAAAATTACTAGAAGTTGTTCAGAATATTATTCTAATCTTGGATACGGCTCTAAGACAAAATCCGAATTTTGAAATTTTCTGTTGTTTTCTTGCTCGGAATCTCGAATGTTTTATCAGTTTCCACTAGCAAGCCATAAAACAATTAAAATCGTCAATGTTTAAAGAAGGTCACGATAAATTATGTATTGAAAAAATTCGAAGACAAATTCAAATGATCATAAGTACCTACTCCCTTTGAACTGGCCGACCTTCAAATATGATGTATTTCTCAATTCTCTTGCGGTTGTTGCTGGCAACTTTTCTGAGTTCTGGTGCTTTTATTTCCAGGCAGGCTTGCCTTATTCTCTTGCAATGTTCCTCTCGATTTCGAGGCCTTTATTTTTCGACATTATTCTTGATAATATCCCAAAAATAAAGGTCTACTGGAGTGATGTCAAGGGAGCGAGGAGGCCACAGTTTAAACGAACCATTTCTGCCTATACAACATAATGAAAAATTCTCAAATCAACCGAGAATTATGTATGAATGCACCATCTAAATGGATGTATATTTCTTGTTGCACGCTGATAGGTAAATTTGCAATAATATCCCAGAACCCATTTTTAAAGAAATTAAGCAATCGTTCAGCGTTTAAGGTATTGTAGAAGAATAACGACTATTTTATCTCCTAAAATGCCGCACCACACGTTAACTTTTTGTAACCATTAATCTTTGCAATTGACAACTCAATTAGGATTTTCATTAGGCCAGTGTCTGTAATTGGTAGCAAACGTAGCCTAATTGGTAAATATAACTTTCTTTAAAAAATTTCTTGAGTCCCTAGGCAATAATATAGTTTCGTCACCTTCTCTCAAGGTGTGCAAGAATTTTGACACAATAGAAGGACATTCAGGGCCTTATATTGTAACGAACAAGACAACCTCCAATTTTTTTTCTACTCACATTCAACTCTACAGCCCTTTGACGTAAACTCATTTGGTAATTAGCACGAGTTGAAGCTATGATACGATTTCGAACTGGACGGCCAATTGGGGAACTTTTTAATACACTTACAGTTCGATTCAAACGTGCATTTATGGCTGATTCAGACGAAGTTCCATGTTGAGCAGGATTTCTTTGTGTATGTCTTACGTTTGCAACTTCTCTGTTCGTTCGAGTACAATCTCCAAATAAACTATTTGAATTTTTTCTCTTAAATTGGTACGTACAAGTGGCATTTTGTTTGTATACTAACGCAATTAAATTCAAACTGACATTACTAGAAACTGTTCCTTTGTTTCCATGGCTTGCTAGTGAAAACTGATAAAGAACTCGAAATGAAAATGGTATGGAATGTTAAAATTCTAATTTTGTCTCGAAACTCGCCATCCAAAGTTAACATAAGGTTCTGAACAATTTTTTATAGTCACTATTTTTGACATTACCAACGTGACGCAAAATATTGAGAATCTGTGCTATTCAATACGTTGCAGTAGGCTGGAGTTACCTGACATTTGAGTTGAGTAATCTAAAAAATGCAGCTCCTGAAGTTTTACTTTTGTACCAAAATTCAAATCTCTATTTGTAAACATAAATTAAATACAGGGTCTCTTCATCTTAACTGTGTCATACTGTATAAAAGTATACAGGTTTAAAAAAACATCGTTTATCATTTAAAGAAGTAAAGACTTTCGACTCTTACAATTTAAGTCCTATATCTGGGAAACTCAGTTGTTTAGGAACAAAGTTTTTATGAACTACCGTTCATAAAATAGTCCATCTGTAATTGTCGGAGCGTGCTTAAGGACTGCTCTTTATAATTACTGCTTACTGCCTACTTTATTTGCCACAAGCATGTAACTGAAATTAACCGTAGGGCACTGAGAAGAAAATCATTAATGATGTACAGACAAAAGAAATGTAATGCGTGGGTGCAGACGAAGTGAACTGGCTTTGTGCCATCTAGTATGATAATACATTCAAGGAGACCTTATACTAAACAGAAATCCACTCGATTATGTACGAGAATAATCCAAGCTCAGAGAAACTAAATTTTGGAGAATGGTATTCAACAATAATTCAGAAACAATTTCATACATTTCTCCTAAATTTAGTGTCCTGTCCACGTCCAATTGCGATATAACAGCAACAGTAATTAGTTTGATTTAGAGGTATAATTAGTATAAGACTCTATAAAATGAATAAATCTATGAGAGATACTCTTGCAGAAATGTGTAATGATAATAATAATAATAATAATAATAATAATAATAATAATAATAAATTAGCTTTGCAATACTCTCAGTAAATACAAAACGAAGAGATTGGTACATTTCTGAAACCGATAATATCGCTCACTAAATTTTCATATCACTGTATTGGTGATGGAATTCTGGATAACTTTCAAAATGTCTGTCTGTCTGTCCGCCTGTCCGTCCTTCAAGTCGGATTGTAGTGACATTTGGACAGTAAGTTGGTGTTAACTAGAGGAAGAACTTAGTTATAAATTGAAAATCATTTTTGCCATATACCTACTTGCATAATTATATGTTGTCTTATGAATAATAACACAGATCCATTTTTCAGGTGATGAACTTTCAGCATTGTTAACAAGAACCTCATTCCTTGAATATATTTCGGATCCAGATGATTTCTTAGCACTTATTGTGATTGTGCTGCAGCTACAGGCAGACACGTTCGCTAGCCTGATTTGCAATTTATAAGGTACAGAGTGGGGTGATGAAACGGCATTTATTTCAGATTTTTATTAACAGCAATAGCTATGGCTAAGCAGTTAACCGTTGTGCAATACAATATGTAGATTTTGTGAAATAAGTACTCATAAAAGAAACAAATTAAGCAAAGGACTTAAAATTATAGTAAGGTAAACACAATTTATCTAGCTATGCACCGAGCTGTGCAAACCATTGTAATTTCTGTAAGAACTTTTTTTATCATGTGTTATTAAATATTCTCCTTTCCTTTTAGTGTTTTATTTATCACTTACTTCTATCTATCGTTAGGTAGGTTGAATGTCGACTACGCTGAACTAGTACATAGGTACATGCTTGAAAATAATAAGAATAAAACAAAATGTACCTACTAAATAAATATTCAATTATTTATTATCACCAAGTTTAACATTTGTAAAATAGCTTAAATCGCATTTATACTTAAGTAATTGCAATTTGAGTGAATGTATATTATTTTAAAATATATCGTGTGGTATTTAGAAAGTCCTCAATTCTCTTGTTTAACACTACAAAACTGAAAATGGGTTAAAGTTTGCGTTCAGACTCAGTTTTCGAATATTAAACAATCCAACATAGTCGTTTTTAAAACACCGCAGTATATACTTTAAAATAATACGTTTAGTCCCCAGATCATCGATGACACTGAACTTAATTCTTAATCTATAAACTTTATCAGATTTTATATAATCTGTAGCTTTTCTTTGAAGTTCCTCTTGAATTGCACCATACTTAAAACGGTTGTCTCTGTAACATTTTTCTCTTTCGACACGAGCCTCTTTTTCACTCAAGTTTTGATACCAAAATATATCAGTCAAACCAATATAAACTATACTAAATTGTTTACAGATTGCACAAACAGCACTTATTTTATCACATGCACTTTCAGTTTCATAGATGGATTTTAAGTTGCATCTTATTTTAAGACAGGAAATCTAACTTGATTGTAGTCTTGTAACACGGCAGCGTGGCATACAATATAAACCCACGATAAAAATAAAATTCTTACTTTAACATATAACAATTTGCCATTGATAAAATGCTTCGAATACTCCTTTAAAATCATTTCTTTTTACTGCTTGCAATCAATAGAGCACTAGCAGTGACGTCACAGTTTTGCCAACTGTCAGTTGCCTGGTTGAAAAATTCTGAAATTTTGACATAGGAGTAGGTGTCAGTTTTCGTTCGATATAAATTAAAGTGGAGGATTTCTGAATATCAGATATGTGTAGTGATGTTTATTAATGGTTTCTTAAAAGACTAGTGTGAGAAAGAATTTTATATATACTTTTTTAGCGTTGTTTTTACAACAGTACTATTTGATGTGAAGTACGTTGATATGTTTTTGAACCCATAAAATAGTGAAAATAGGATCTTTTACTTTTTTGTACATATGTAATATCACGACATATTTTAATAAATGTTGAATTAACATAGGCTCAGTTACAGCTAAGCGATGGTATAGGTTAGGTAGTATTATAATATTAGGTTAAAAGTTGTCACAATATTCATTGATTTATGCCAATATATCAGTCACATATTAATGGTTTTATAAACCTGTTGTGAAATTTACTTTTAATTTAAAATATGTCCCATCAACTTTTATTGATTATGTCTTACTTTCATTATGCTCAACAGTTTCTAATAAATTTAAGTGTTTACCAAATTAATGACAATAATCAGAAGTTTGTAATGTGAAATGCAGAAGTAATAGTAAATCTAATATAAAGATAGGACTGTGAGACCGTTTTAGTTTCCATTTAATTAAAATCATAAGCAAATCGCAGATGTTCAAAATATTAATAATGTAGGTATACAAATAAAATATTGGTGAAGGTAAGTGAGCTAAAAAGGGACAGAATTTAAAAATAACACACTTTTAACACAAGTTCTTCAAAATGATGTTTACAAATATACATTTTAAATGCATCGTCTGCCATAATTGCATGTTTTAAAATATACGCATTATACATAATTATAAAGGTAAGTATGAATAATAATAGTCTTATAGTTTAGATAGGTATCAATTTTATTTCCAAGAATGGTCACAACGGTTCATTAATCCAACGCTATGTTATATTATATTATATCATCCAAGGATGCAGTTTGACTCTCTCACTTTTAAGCCTTATAGGTTAACTCCTTTAGTATACTCCAGCTTAGAAATGTAATGAGGGGACTTCTAAAATGTAGAATATAAATAAAATAATAATAAATTCACTTAGATTAACTCACCATATGGAAAAGAAATAATTTTTGACATGTGAGCAAGATGACATGCCTATTCGAATGTATAAATAAAGCATTAGATGAAAGTCAGTTCAGCAAATCACGAAATGTATAATAGATAAAGAACAACAATTTTACACCAGAAAAACTTTTTAAAAAGCTCTAAAAACTCTTTAAAAACTCAAATAACTTCAACTTTTCCTAGTTGAAAAATCAATGGTATTTAATAAAAACTGGCGTCGTTTCGTATTGCCACACTTCCACAATTAATAATACAGCCAAAACTTGGAAAATTGTATAATATAATGTCCACAAAAGTAGTCATTTAATGAAAAGTTTGGTTAGTTGTTATTTAACATTTTAGGAATTTCGGTTTGTTGTCCCTAAACTGACGAATGCCAAAATTTGTGACTGTCGCCAATGTACAAATATTGAAAGTACCACAAAATAGTGTGGAGTGGCACACAAAAAATCTTCAGAGAGCGGCGCATTCAGTCTTTCTCGATCTCCCACTTTGTAGATATGGAATCATACAAAATGTCATGTTTTGGCTGTGTTATTAATTGTGGAAGTGTGGCAATACGAAATGATGGCAGTTTTTATTAAATTACCTCCATTATTCAACTAGGAAAAGTTGAGGTTGGAACTCGACAACTTCGTAAAGTTCGGCTTTTGAATACCTTCGACATTCTTTTAAATATGCACTCCTTTCAAAAATCATATAATTACAATATATGTGTGTGTAACATTTGGAAATACATCAGCATCTGTACTAAAGTCTTCTTTATTTAATAAAAAGAGACTTAAGCTGATAGCATCAACTTTTTCCATACACCTATCTTGTACCTACATCATGAGACAATTTCGTAAAATATAAACTCGTCTTCACCTTAATGCTAGCTCCACACGTTGGGCCAAGTCTAACAAACTTCGGCCACAGCCAACGTGTGGATGGTAAGTTTGTCTTCATTAGCCGCGAATGGGCCAAGTTTGCCTGTGATCGTCTCGGTGTCGTTTTTTTTTTTAACTTAACGAAAAAAATGTATTTTTTTATTGAAAAAAAAAATTTTTTTTTAATAAGTTTAGAATGTCAAAAAATGTGGAAATTTAAAATTTGAACAAAAAAAAATTTTTTCCCCAAACTAATTTTCAATTCTTGTTTTTGTAATTGATTTAGACTGTCATGAAATGTGAAAATTTTAAATGAGAGCAAAACATTTTTTCCATTCTCTACTTTATAGTAGTGGTAATTTTCTTTTCAATTTTCAGCAATTTTTACTTTCCTCGCATAAGTACCGAAGGGAAGTATTGTATTCGAAAAGAAAATCACCATCCGAGTTTTTTTCCGGATTTTCACGTTTAAGAAAATACAGGTTTTTCAATTCCGTCAGTCTGTCTGTCTGTTGGTGCATTAACTAAAAGACTACTAGACTTTCACGGAAAAATATACAGGGAGGACCGTCTAAAGGGAATAGATAATGAAGAAAAAATGTTTTCGCTGAAATTTAACATTTCCACGTTTTGTGACATTCTAATATTTTTAACAATTCTTTTCCAAAAAGAGAATTAATATTTTTTTTAACACTATAAACTGATTGAAAAAAATATTATTTTTGCTCAAATTTAAAATTTCCACGTTTTATGATAATCTAAACCTACTTTTAAAAAACATTTTGAAATTTTTTTCACAACTGGAATAGATGAAAAAAAATTTTTGTGCTCAAATTCAAAATTTCCACGATCCATGACATTCTAAACCTATTAAAAAAAATTTAATCGCTGCTATACTTCCACTCCACTACGTGGATGTGGAACTGAAAATATGACAGATGGCAATATTTGACATATAGTTAACACACTTGGCAAGGAAGGCACCTATTTTTTATTGAAAAATATGCAGAACGATCAGAAAGAAATAATTCAACCATGCCTTCCATATTTGGCACCTTCTATTTAATACTAAATTTTTGCTGTCGGATGACCACTCCATATATTTTTTGACCAAAGGTTATCGGGTTTTCTTTATAATAATAGTGATAACTACATTCCGATTACTGTTATTCTCATATGTCTTTTCTTAATTAATAATTTCTCAGACCTCCCTGTATAAAAAAGGGAAGTTCAATGTAAATACTTTTACCGACTTGTTTTATTTTCAGAATTTTCTTGTTATTTTCAGAAATATATAAAAAAATGGGTTTAGAATGTCATGAAACGTGAAAATATTATATTTGAGCAAAAACCGTTGTTCGCCATTAATTAGTGGTTCAAAATGTTTCCAATTTTTTTTTTCTGAAATAGGTTTAAAATGTCATAAAACCTGTAAATTTTAAATTTGAGCGAAAACAATTTTTTTTCATTATTTATTCCCGTTAGGCGGTCAACCGTGTTTATTTTCCAGTGAAAGTCTAAAAATAATTCTTTGATGGCAGTACCGTCAGCTACCTACCAAATTTGATTGTTCTCTGTCAAGTCTCTTTTTAGTTAATGCACGAACAGACCGATAGACAGATCTATATTTTCGTAATCTACATAATCTGAAATGTGAAAATCCAACAAATCTCGGAGGATGATTCTTTCTCGGAACAATACTTCCCGTCGGTATCTCCATGGGAAGTAAAAATCGTAGAAAAATCTGCGAGAGATTAAAAAAATTACTCTGTTCTATCTACCGTTGTCATCCACCATCTTCTTTTCTGTCGAGGTTTTTTGTTAGTTGCGACATTCGTTTGTAGTAAATAATTAAATGCACCTAAAACAGCCATTGCCGTCGTTTCAGCAATTTCTATCAACTTCTAGGTTCTAGCAAGCAATGCTATATTGGCCAGTGTTGCCACAGCCTTTCCGGAGATATCGGTAGAATAGGTTGAAATTTTTCGGTACATTTCGTATCGATGCACGGTACAGGGAATTTCAGAAAACAAATTTCACTCACTTTATCCACCTTTATTTTTATAAAATATAATCAAATGCAAATGCAAATTCCCTACAATGTAAGAGTAATCTAAAATAGAATTGAGGAAATGAATATATTACTAACAAAAAATACTCGTAATTATTTCAAACTCTTACTAAAGATTTATCATAGAAGTACAAAAACATGTATCTTTCTAAACAAAATACTTTGCTGGCTATGTTAATTTTAATTTTAAATTATCCTGTTCAACAAAAAAAAACAACTAAAGACAAAAACACTTACCAAAAAAGTTTTTTTGGTAAGTGTTTTTGTCTTTAGTTGTTTTTTGGTTTTGTGGAACAGGATAATTTAAAATTAAAATTAACATTATTGTGACGGTTACCTGTACATATTAGTTACCTGTGCATATTTCTTTCTTTTAAATCAATGTTGTTTGTGGCATATAGCCAGCAAAGTATTTTATTTAGAAAGATACATGTTTTTGTACTTATCTGTAATAAGTCTTTAGTAAGAGTTTGAAATAATTACGAATATTTTTTGCTAGTAATCATTTCCTCGATTCTATTTTAGATTACTCTTACATTGTAGGGAATTTGCATTTACATTTGATTATATTTTATAATTATACCTGTATTGGTAATTTTCCAAAATCTGTTTTCGATTATCCTGTTCCTTAAAATCATAAATAATGATTGAATAAATACGTATTACCTGGTAAGCGACTATTCAGTAGACTTTAAACTTTAAAAGAAGTAGCACTGAAGAGTGTATCCTTGTGTAGGATACCGAAACACGTGTCTGTGAAAGTTTCTAAAGTTTTTTTGGTAAGTGTTTTTGTTTTTAGTTGTTTTTTGGTTTGGTTGAACAGGATAATATAAAATTAAAATTAACATTATTGTGACAGTTACCTGTACGTAATTTGCATATTTCTTTCTTTTCAATCAATGTTGTTCGTGGCATATAGCCAGCAAAGTATTTTGTTTAGAAAGATACATGTTTTTGTACTTATCTATGATAAGTCTTTAGTAAGAGTTTGAAATAATTACGAGTATTTTTTGCTAGTAATATATTCATTTCCTCAATTCTACCTTTATTTTTATTTTAGTGATAGTGATACCGTATTTCCGACTTCATCCAAATTCGGTACCTGTGGCATCGCTGGTATCGGCCAACGTCTGGTTAGTATATTTGTAGACAAATGTTCCGGCAATTGTTTTGGCAATTGTTTCGGCTACAATATGGCCCAAAGTGTGGAGCTAGCATAAGAAACAAAATTCGCCACATGAATTGGTTAAGGATAATTGTGGATGTTAAATAATCCAAAATTAAGTGGCGGCCATGCATTTGCATTTCAGTATTCGTAATTCTAGTTACAAATGAAATTAGTTTTAATAATGTACGTAATAGAAATAATTTTGAAAATTTGACTTTTCTGTCACATGGCCTTCATTTTTTCTCGATCGCACTGTAGTATATTTTCACTTTACACTAAGGAATTCAAAATAAAACATGAAAAGAAACTGAATAATTTTTGTCCAATATACATTTTTTTATTAATAGTTTTATACTAAGTAAATTAATGGCAAGCCAGTAATGAAAATTAATTAACGCAAAGCCGCCCCTACTGCAAAACAGGTAGTACTCATTTAATATTATATCGATTAAGCAAATTAACACTGTAGCAACTACGTTAGCAGGGAGAGTTGGTTGCTAGACGAAACTAAACATTTAATTTGCAACATGAAATATGAGACGATATAGTTTTAAACAATTAATAATATACCTATGCTTTATGATTTATTTATGTTGGCGCTATTCATCTTCAGTTAGTATTTCAATTAAACATATAATGCCGTAGTAGCTACGTAACAGGTAGGTATAGTTGGTCGGGAGCCGAAATTAAACATTTAATTTGCGATGTGAAATGTGAACTTTAGTTTTAATGAATTAATATTGTATGTTACTTGATGTCTTTATGTAGGCTACTTCTCCAGTTAGTTATTTAATTAAACTTAGGTACGTAAACGCACTTCTGGAGGTTTCTTGATCTATGGTTCACTTATAAAATTTAATATATAGGTTCTTATCAGAAATCATTAAATAACTGAAGAAAATTGCACTTATATAAATAAGCAGAATTATTTCAAAGTAGATGAGTATTGACGGAAGTATTGGAATATTATTAATTGCATCTCATTTATTATTAAAATGAGATTTCGAATAAAAAAAAATTATATCTTTTATGTATTCCAAATAATAGTATCACAATGCAAAATGCCGTATTTTGCACGAAATAAACTTTTAATGTTAGTATAGATATAACGGCGATAATATATATTCAAGCCATACCGCCTAAATTGTTTGATATTACAGCCTAACAATAGCCAACTCAGTTTTTCATTTTTATGAAATTATAATGCCATATTAAAGAAAGTGCTTACTTTTAATACATAGTTGCAACGAGAACATGAAAAATACCAAATGTAATAATATTTTATATAACAAGTGGCTAAAAAAAACCATTTAGTCTCGAATTATATACAAAATTATTGTATCACCATTCAAAATAAGAAAACAATATAATTTTCTAAAAATACGACAAATTGACAAAGTTACCTTGTGGTAATGACTAAATTCTATTGCTGTTTCCATAGAAACCAATAGTAAAACAACGAAATATTCAACGGTTTACACGTCGTATTAGCTACATTCTATTTTACAATTATTTGGAACAAAATAAGTGATAGTGAGGAAGATTTTATTCCTGGTACTCCTCCGGAAATCAGGAAACAAGCAATTGCTACAACTTTAGATTTCTTACCAGTGAAATCTTGAAAATTGTACAAAAAAGCATATGATTTATTTATGCACTGGTGTAAGCAGAAAACTGTGAGTACTTAACATATCTGAGTCTTTTATTTTGAGTTTCCTATCTGAAAAAGCAAAAACCACTGCCTAAGGAATCACTACTTCCACATCCAGATTCTTCATCCAAGTCACTCTAAAGGAAACATCTTGACAATATTTGCACTCTAGTATGTGGAAATTATTGGTCATAGAATTTTAATAATATTTGGGGCAGATGTCATAGAAAAGTTTGAGGCGTTGGTTTCTACCATATACGTTAAAAATGAAGTTTCTAGTTTACCCTACTTATTTTCCACTATTCACAACCTACCACCTCCCACCCCTTCAATGGAGTCATCTCGATCAGATGTCACTACAATAAATACGTGTACTAACTTTCAAGTGAATATCTCAATTTGATGTTATCAACCCCAATAATAATGAAGCAGAGTTGATGGAGTTTGAAAAATATCAGAAAGAAATCTGAGGTCTTGGTTTCTAGTATATACGCCTTATCCCAAATTTCTGTACTCTTACCAGCTTGATTACTCTAACCAATTTGTTTTACTTATATTCCCCTATTTACCCCAAATTAACCCCCAACCCTTCAACGGAATTATCTCAAAATATAATCTAATTCCAGACGTCATTATAATACATACGTGTATGAAATTTCAAATGAATATCTCAGCTTTATTTTATCAATCCCATTAATGGGGTAGGGGTGGTGGGGAGTTGAAAAATATTATAAAAAATCTGAGGCCTTAACTTCTAGTACATACACCGAATTTCAAGTTTCTGTACTCTTACAAGCTTGCTTTACTTATTTTCCCCTATTTACCCCTATTTAACCCCCAACCCTTAACCGGATATTCTCAAAAAATAATCCAGTTCCAGATCTCGTTATAATATACAGACTGTCTATTTTACGAGGGCCACACCAAATATCTCGCTTAATATCTATTGTAGAAGAATAAAGTTTTAGAAACAGTTATCCCATTTATTGTGAGCTATATTTCAGTAAAAAGAAATTTGAAATCCATAGCCTACTTTATTTGAATTTTGCTACATATCAGCGCGTCATTCCTTTTCTTATTTAATAACCATCTACAAAATCTTACTCTCCTTGGCTTATCTCCCTCATTTAAATGTTGAACTTTCCTCATTTTGTAGCATCGAAATCCGTTTTTTTTTTCAATATTTTTCTTGCACTGTCTTTTTTTATGCGACAGTTTCTCTGAATTTGTCTCAAAGAGGTTTCCTCATTTTGGTTAACATAATTCATTACTCTATTCACTTTTCTTACATTATCCGCAACATGCGCTCGCCTTACTACTTTTTTTGAAAATGAACCGTGCGTTTTTAGATTTTGAACAAACTTCCTAAACATAGTTCGATTTGGCTGCGGAGCATCTGGAATTCTATCTCCGTAAACCGTGACTGCCATCTCAGCGTCAAAATTGCACTGAAAATAAATGCTAATCATATCGAATTTGTTATTATTGGTGTACACCATAATTACTGATATAAAATTTGTCTTAGAACTCGACAACGCAACATACAACATACAACAGTGACAATCTGTCAAATTTATTAATAACTGTATACATTGTTTTTCACTAATTATGGCACAGCTGATTGTTACGATTCAATTATAGGAATTGTGGTATTCGTAAAATATTAAATATTGACACTATCGGTTAAAATTTCTGTGACATGTTTTATATCGTTGCAATGAGAAAAAAATAACGGAATTAATGGCGTCATGGCCTACTTTGAGATATGTATTTTTCATTTTTGCACAATAGCGTATGTCAAAGCCAACTGCATTTTTCGATTTTTTTGTTACAAGTTATTATTCTTATTGTCTTTGCCGTCAACTTTCATTCCTTTAACTTCTTTCGTATCTCCTCAAATAAGGAAGCTATAACCGTTGTGGTTTTCCTATTTTTCAGGTTTTTGTAATATATCTCATAAAGTAGGCTATGGATTTCAAATTTCTTTTTACTGAAATATAGCTCACAAAAAATGGGATAACTGTTTCTAAAACTTTATTCTTCTACAATAGATATTAAGCGAGATATTTGGTGTGGCCCTCGTAAAATAGACAGTCTGTATACGTGTACAAAATTTCAAGTCAATATCTTAAACCGTTCCGGAGAAAACGTGCGGACAAAAAAAAGTTACAGACAGACCGACAGACAGAAATTTTGTTTTTCGCTCAAATTTAAAATCTCAACGTTTCATGACATTCTAAACCTACTTCACGAATAAACATTTTTTTAAATTTTTTTGCGATTACTATACTTCCAATCGACTACGTGGATGTGGAAGTAAAACTCTGAAATGTTCAAATCTGGTCTAAGTGTTCGATGCTTAAAGTAGTTTTGAATGTAAAGAATAATATATATGTATCCAATTATCAAGAAGTAAAAGTTTTTCTGAAAAGACAATCCACACACACTGGGTATAGGGCTAAGGAAGTTAGTTTTTGGCAGAGCTTTATTCTAGAAGCACCAGATAAAAAGTTTTTAATGTTGAAAGTTGTATTAATAATGGGATTGGCGGGTGCTTGTCGTCGAAAGGAACTCTACGATATGACCGTTGATGCCATTGTGGGAAAAGACTGCATGCTGGTTGTTAAAGTACCTGATTCGAAGAACCACATTGAAAGGACTTTTACGGCAATTGGTGAAACAGTTGGTGGAATAAATCCACTCAATATTTACGATACATATGCAGCTATTCGCCCTACTCATGTGAATCACAAAGGGGTTTTTCTTCAACATCGAGGAGAAAAGTGCACCGTCTAACGAGTTGGTATTAATAAATTTTCAAAAAGTATTGTAGCTAAATAACTTAAGTTATCTAATCCACAGCAATATACTGGTCACAGCTTTAGGAGGTCTTCGGCATCACTATTAGCTGATTCTGGAGCTGATATTCTTACATTAAAATGTCATTTATGTCAACTATGAATAAAATAGTTTATGAAATTTGTTAATAAATAAAGGCCTGATGTAATAACTTTAATTTGTTGTCTGTTGATTATTAAGTTTTATTTCACGCTGTGTAATAAAATTTCTCTATTTCACACTTTTTTCTTTGTTTTCAATTGTCAATAATGACATTGTTTTGATTCATTGAAACTGTCAAATAATTGTCAACTTAGGATATGGCGTTACAAAAAAAAATATATTACAGGGTGCTGTTTAAAAAATTGATACTCTTTCAGTTAAATTGACGAAATTTGTCGTAAAGGAAGTGCAAGATATGCCTTTGTGTATCACAAGTTATATTATTAAATTACAGTTTTTTATTCTTAAAAACAACCGAATGTGGACTTTAACTTACCACCGGTATAAATTCGGCGTAAATCTAAAAGCACAATTTTCCGAAAAAGAAAACTAATTTGCCGATTAGCTAAAAACTTTAAATTGTACACACATATATAATGCTGTGAAAATAAAGCAAGCCCACGCCAGGGCAAGTCCAGCAAACCACAGCATTTTAAACCTACGGTAAGCGCCAAAGAGGCGGACGCCGCATGCATCCCTGAAAGGGAGCATATACTGGAGTAGCAAGCAATCCAGAATCATAAAAATAACTGTGGGGAAATAGTTCGTTCACGGGCAAAGCCAAACTTGACATATAACAAATAAAGGGAAAATGCAAAACGTATATTTTTACAAAAGATAGATACCTGTGGGGGTTGACAAACAGTTCTTACCAGGGTTACTCTGCACGTATAATTTTCAAATGGCAAGACCTTATTTATTTTTCCCAACGTCAATAGACTAATGTAAGTGTAAAAAAGGCAAGTTAAATAAACTCAATAAATAATTTGTAAAAAAGAGATTAAAGCTATCTTAGGAGATCTAAGCCATTCCTCGCTTCGCCATATTATATGGGGAAATGTTGCGAGAGACTCCACACTAAAGTTAGGCACTTGGACTTTTAAATAGAGTCTAACTTAGATAAAGTGTTGGACCATATCTCCAAGAAACTCGAATCTCCCGACAATCACGCTTGATATTAATTTATAAGTACAAAACTCTAGTAGACGAACAGCGGCGAGATATAATAGTTTGACAGTTAGCAAAGACGCACTTAGAATAACAAAGTACAAAATGTTTGACTCCAAATAAAGTAAAAATATTTTGATAAGAAATATTTAATTTTATTCTTACTATTTACTGCATTTTAATGGTTTCTCTATAGTAACATTCTGATTGCTATTAGAAAGGGGTATTCCATCTCGAACACAACCAATAATTTTTATTTTTTAAAAGCTTTTATTTAACTTATATTGTTGTCTGTCTGGCTGCTACAAACCATGCAATCATAATTTCGACTAGTTTCAATTAAGCTAGAGCTTTTAAATTTTACACACGTATGTAGGCTCAGTGACAATGTAACATAGTACATCTAATTACCTAATTACGGATTGCCTTTTTTTTCACAACCCCTTTGATATCAATATTAAATGAAAGAGTTTGACGAGTAATATACGATAAACTATGTAACGTCATTATAAATCCAACATGACGGACTTTTCTTTTCACAATCCCCTTGACATGAGTATTACATGAAAAGGTTTTGTCTGTCTGTAAAATAACTAAAGGCGAAAAATTAAAAAATATAGCTCTATATAAAAAACATTTCTAAGACAAAGCCTTTAGTTACTTAAAAAAATAATTTTCTAATTCATACATCTGGAAAGTAGAATCTTTGGGAGTGTTCAATTGAGCAAAGTAACTGTACAGTAGTGTTATATGACCGCCTCCAGTTTCCAGATGTATGAATTTAAAAATATTTTTTGTCCATTCTTTAAACAAAAGCTTTCTTTTAAAAATATTTTTTTATATACAAGGTGATGGTTCAAAATTATCTCCCGATATTTCTGTGGCTACATCCAAAAATAATGGTGATTGTCAGTATTTTCCTCATAACTTTTTTAATTTTTTTCAACTTTCTGAAAATGTTTGTAAAAAACTAATTCTTAGATCATTAGAAATAAAGAAGGTATTCTTGATAAACGTCTCGAGTTTTTTGTTTTAAAAAAACAACGTGCATTTATTAATAAATTCTTTTACACATAAAGAATGCTTTAAAACAATGTTCCTCAATCTTTTTCATCTCACGTACCCATTTATGTTGTGCAGTGATCATGCGTACCCCTTTCTAAAAAATACATATTATTATATAATTTAAGTGACTATAGTAGGTACAGGGTCAGACTAGGTATTTGAAAGAAGTAATACGGAATATCTTTGTGCCCTCTTGACGGCAAAGAAAGAACTATTTTGAACAGGTCCGTAATGCACTTCGCAGTTTAAATTCGGGTTTTAATTAAGCTTCGGATGCATATTGATTGTGCAGTTTTGTCTTTCACCTTCATGTGTGTTATATGTTTTATTTTGTTATATGTATTTTTTTGTAGGTTTCTATTTAAATTTATTAGCCGCCATTCGCGTACCCCCTAAAAATTTTCGCGTACCCCCAAAGGGTATGCGTACCACAGTTTGAGAAACACTGCTTTAAAATATCATTAAACGTTAAAAATAGCTAATCAATTACAAAAATTGTTCGAAATGTTCTCAATTTTCCTTTATGCACAAATTAAGGCCTTTCTTTAAGGAACGTTGAACACCTTGTAAAGTTCCTTCATTATTCTGTAGCATTGTAAACTATTCATCGAATTATTCTCTCAACTGTTTAATCGTGTCAATTTGAGTATTATAAACTCCTGATTTTAGATAACTCCGCAAAGTGAAATCCAGGGGAGTTAGGTAAGGAGGCCGAGCAGGCCACTTAATCGGTGCGTCTGCATCTCGGCCAATCAATTTATTAGGTTAGTGGTTGTGTAACCATGTTCTGCATGTTTTGGTATAATGCGGTGTTGAGCCGCCATACAGAAAAAACATATTTCTTCTCTTTCGCAATGAAATATTACCTAATATTTCATGCAAGGTGTTTTCCAAAAATCACAAAACATATCGCTATTTAAATTTCCAGGAAACATGTGGTATCCAACAACCTGATTCGCTAGAGTTGCTGCCCATATATTTATTTTGAAAGTATCTGAAAATGGGTTTGTACTGTTGCTAGGATTTTCCTCAGCCCAGAAATGCATATTCCGTGAGTTACAACATGCCTTGTCCTGTGAATCTAGCCTCGCCAGTGAAAAGTATTTTACTTACAAAAATTGGAGCATTTTGCGTTCTATCAAGCAAGAAGTCTCACAAATCAACTCTTATTGGCATATGCTCAGGTAATATTACTTGAGTTTTTCGGTAACACAACGAGTACAATCGTTGTTCATGTAGCACTCTTAAAGCGGTTTGGTGAGATATATCAATTCTTAGGCTTCTAGTAGTTATCGTAAGATCTTCCATTACAATATCTCTCAAATCTTCTTCAACGTCAACAGTTCTTGCCTTTCTCAGACGACCAGCGTCTCTGTTTTTCACTTGAAGACGTTTGGCGTATTATTTGTGACCAAATAACGCAATTACTTCCACTTCCACGTGGTGGATTGGAAGTATAGTAGTCGCAAACAAAATTCAATTTTTTTTTTCTTGAAATAGCTTTAGAATGTCATGAAACGTCGAGAATTTAAATTTGAGCGAAAGAAATTTTTCTCGCTGTCTGTCTGTAGGTCTGTCTGTCGGTCTGTCTGTCTGTCGGTCTGTCTGTAACTTTTTTTTGTCCGCACGTTTTCTCCGGAACGGTTTAAGATATTGACACGTACATATTATAACAAGATCTGGAACTGGATTGTTTTTTGAAGATATCCGGTGAAGTGTTGGGGGTTATATAGGGCTAAATAGGGAGAAATATGTAAAGCAAGCTGGTAAGAGTACAAAAACTTGAAATTTGATGTATGTACTACAAGCCAAGGCCCCAAAATTTTTTGCAATATTTTTCAACCCCCCACCACCCCTACTCCATTATTAAAGGGTTTGATAAAATAAAATTGAGATATTCACTTGAAATTTGGTACACGTATGTATTATAACGACATCAGGAACTAGATTATATTTTGAGATGATTCCGTTGAAGGGTTGGAGGTTAAATAGGGGTAAATAGGGCAAAATAAGTAAAGCAAGCTGGTAAGAGTACAGAAATTTGAAATTCGGTGTATGTACTAGAAGCCAAGGTCTCAGATTATTTATGATGTTTTTCACCCCCCTCCCGCCACTCTTACTCCATTATTAAAAGGGTTGAAAAAATAAAATTGAAATACTCACTGAAAATTTGGTACACGTATGTAATATAACGACATCTGGAACTGGATTATATTTTGAGATGATTCCATTGAAGGGTTGGGGGTTAGATAGGGTTAAATAGGGGAAAATAGATAAAGCAAGCTGGTATGAGTACAGAAACTTGAAATTCGGTGTATGTAGTAGAAACGAAGGCCTCAGATTTTTTCATAATATTTTTCAACCCCCCAATACCCCTACTTTATTATTAAATGGGTTGATAAAATGAACTTGAGATATTCACTTAAAATTTGGTACACGTATGTATTATAACGACATCTGGACTAGATTATATTTTGAGATGACTCTGTTGAAGGGTTGTGGGTTAAATAGGGGTAGATAGGGGAAAATAAGTAAAGGAAGCTGGTGAGAGTACATAAATTTGGGATTTGGAGTACTTATGTACTAGAAGCGAAGGCCTAATGTTTTTTATAATATTTTCCATCCCCTTACCACCCCCTCCCTTATTCAGAGAGTTGATGAAATTAAATTTAGATTTTCACTTGAAATTGGGTACATGTATGTATTATAATGATATCGGAAACTAGATTATATTTTGACATGATTGCGTTAAAGGAGTCGAGATAAGTAGAGGTAAATAGGGTAAAATAAGTAAGGCATGCTGGTAAGAGTACAGAAACTTGAAATTTGGTGTATGTCCTAGAGGCCAAGGCCACAGTTTTCTTAATAATATTTACTTATCCCATTATTAAAGGGGTTGACAAAATAAAATTGAGATATTCACTTGAAATTTGGTAGACGTATGTATTATAACGACATTCGGAACTAGATTATATTTTAGGATGATTCCGTTGTAGGATTGGGAGTTAAATAGGAGTAAATAGGGGAAAATAAGTAAATTCACTTGAAAGTTAGTACCACATCTGATTGAGATGATTCCTTTGAAGGGGTGGGAGGTTGTAGGTTGTGAATAGGGGAAAATAAGTAGAGTAAACTAGAAACTTCATTTTTAACGTATATGGCAGACACCAACGTCTCAAATTTTTCTGTGACATCTGCCCCAAATATTATTAAAATTCTATGACCAATAATTTCCACATACTAGAGTGCAAATATAGTCAAGATGTTTCCTTTAAAGTGACTTAGATGAAAAATCTGGATGTGGAAGTAGTGATTCCTTAGGCAGCGGTTTTTTTAAGATAATTTAGAAATTTCCAAAACCCGTGCGTTAGGCCCAAGATTCAATTTTTTCGTTTCCTCTAACGAAAACTCACATTAATAAGATATGAGGAATAGCTTTTAAAGCTTGGTTAATGAATCAACCTTTCGGTCAAAGGACACTTCCCTGGAATGAACAGTCACCCCGTTTGGTTGACCCCCTGGGGCCCAGGGACCTCCTTCTTTCGTAAAAAGTGTCTTTTTGGGGATCAAAGGTCATCCGGCATGAGTGAATAGTCTCCTAAAGAGTAAGAAGGCACGCGCTGGGGTCAAAAGATATCCAAATAACCCCTCTCCCCTCGAGGTAAGTATTCATTGTGATATACAAGAAATTAAAATTAAAAAATAATTTTTGCCAAAATTAAATTTCATTATAAAAAATATTTAAAAATTAAAATATTTCAACATTAAAAATTATACATATCTAAATATTCAAAGATATATTTAATCCTCCTCGCTGTCCTCTTTAATCACAAGATAGTTTATTCAGATCGAAGAGACTCGCTTTGACTGGTCAGATTATTTTTGATAGATATCTGCCAAAGAATAAATAGTAGATAATTGCTATCACGTGGGAGCAACATCCTACGGTGCGTAGGCCATTCGCACAGTTGCAACAATATTCAGTAATTGCAGCAATACCAGCCTCCTCCGAGACATAGTGGATGTAGCATTTACTTAAGTATGTGTTTTTGTATATGTGTCTGGATTCTACTTCCAATCTAATTATACTCGGTGTAAAATAAAATCCAACAGTTACCTCTTCTTTCGTAGTATAAACTTCAAAAATAAACATATTAGTAGTTCCGGAGTCCACTGAGCTAATGGCGCTGCAGTCTCTTCGCTCGTTTCACACCATGTGAGTGTAACAATATGATCCCCAGTAACACGAACGATCGACGTGCCACCTCACGGCCTCTGAAACTTCTCTTTAAAGATAATGATTTCTTTTAGCGCCATCTCACCCTTTCATAAAGAACTATCAAAAAATACAAAGCAATGCACTTACATTCGAACATAAGTAATTAAATAAATATGATCCCTTTAAATATCAATTTCACATTGGGATCAACTAATAATAAAATATATTTTAGTTTTAAATTAAAAAAGCCAGTATCAAATATCGCATTAATAGTAATATGCATACCATTATATTATTATATATGTACATTGTTTACGCATACATTAGCTGTACCCATACATATTTTAAATTGAGAACCTAGTTTCATTTGATTATTAGTTATTGCCTCCTCACAAATGTGAAATTAAAATAAAAAAAAATTGTATTGTGGTGATAATCTCTGTTTGAATACAACGATACAACTTACAATATTGTAAAGTTGGCCTGCTTGCTACACATGCTATATGAATATTGGCCCAAGGGGTTACTATTACCAATTCTGGATGGCCTCTTACCTCGAGGGGGCGGGCTTCTTTGGATGACTTTTAAAATCAGGGGATGTCTTTTGACCTCTGCTTACCTTTTTGCTCTCTGGGAAACTATTCAACCATGCCAGGTGACTTTTAACCCCAACAGTATAACATTTTACGAAAGGTGGTCTTTGGGCACACGGGGTATCTTTTTACCACAAGGAGGTGACTGCCGGTCCCAGGAGGAGAGTGTTCTTTGCCCTAGGGGCAGATTCATTACCCAAGCTTTCAAAGCTACTCCTTCTATCTAATTAACGTGAATTTCCGTTAAAAAAATGAAAAAATTGAATTTTGGGCCTGACGCAAGGGGTTTGGAAATTTTTAAACTACCTTAAAAATGTCTTTTCTTGGTCGCAAATAATGTGATGAAATATAATTCTCCGCACCTCTTTATCACAACAAAAACATTCGACTTTAAATAATTTCAAAATATTTTTAAGGGGGGGGGGGCAAAAAATTTGAGGCTACAGGTCTTTGAGATTACTGTATGCATGTTTTCTTTTTAGAATTTTAACTTCATCTCATTTTTGCAAAAAAACTGTTGGGCAGGGGGGGGGGTGGTCAATTTTGATGTTGACCCTATTTTTTTGGACCAAGGAACGATCCTAGGCTTATTCCAAAATCCATGTCAAAGCGCATTTCACCTATCTTACCCTTTGAGCTTATTCCATTAAATTGTTGAGGAGTAAATAGGGGTAAATAAGTAAAGCAAGCTAGTAAGAGTGCAGACATTTAAGAATTTTATATATTAGAAGCCAAGATCTCAATTTCTTTATGACATCTGCCACCCCCACCACTACCACCAACATCTACATTTCAATATTAGCAGCCGTATTCACCAATGCTAGTTAAGTAGACAACGGTTCGTTAAACTGCTAGTGGATTGTTAAATCAATCTTTATGTATTCATCGACTTTAGTTAGCGTTTAACGCGCCCTCTAAATTGACTGACGAATATCGGGTAGGCAACTAGTTTAACGGCTTGTTAACATTTTCAGGTTGAGGTTATATTATTGTGAAGTGAAGCTACAATTTGATTTGGAATAATTTGGATATTTTTGTTTGTTAATAAATAGTAAAACTTATCACAACAGTGCACTTACCTAGGTAATTTCATAAGTGCCTGCATCTTTTAACGTGTAATAATAAATAATCAATTATTTCCTTATTTTCCACAATGTGGAAAAAATCTTGCACAATATTGAGCAAATTTTCTTTGTCACGTTCGGTAAAACTTTTTGATTGACTGTTAGTTCTTTGAATACATATTTTCAAACAAAACTACCAGCAAATATAATAAACAAAACTGATGACATTGACATTCCATTATTTCCATTCAAGCGCATGCGCTACTACCCGTCCGGAAAACATTCAAAATTCATATCTAAATAACCTTTTGTTAAATATTCTAATATTTCATTTGGTGAATACATAATAGCACTAACGGCGGTTTAAAATTTAACGAACTGTTAGTAAATGAGTTGCCTTGGTGAATACGGCTGTAAGGGAGTTAGCTAAATTAAATTGTGATTTAGTTTGAATGAGAACAGAAGTTCTCAAAAATTTTTTTGCATCAGCCCCCATTACCACCCACACGATTTCAGATATTATGTTACTAATTCCATGAGTAATTATTTCCACACACTGAAGTGCATATGTAGCATCAAAATGTCTTTGTTTAAATAGATTTGTATAGGAAGGATGTGGATGTGGAAGTAGTGATTCCTTAGGCAGCGGTTTTTCTATCTAGTCTTTATACATTTATTGGGATGTACCTAATTAGACAAACATGTTCGTTTTAAACTTTGATATAAAACTATACGTTTCGTATTGTAACCTCTTGTAGCTTTGCTTTAAGAATTCAATCCTTGCTAATTCGCATTCTACTTCTGTTACAGTTAAGTGTAAGCTAAAGCGAGGCTAAGTTTGACAATGGAAATGGAAATGGCAAGTACGTCCAACATAAATGCTCTAAATTAATTAACTTCTAAAGAATGTTAATCTGTGTCGTCAGAACTTTCAAGCGTCAAGAACTTCAAACAGAATATAATTTATTCAATAGTCCTTCAAAGTTTTTCATTCTATTCATTCCATGGTAAGGAAATTTTTATGTAATTACAAGTCAAACGAATATCGTATAATTAATGTATTTAAAGCACTCTTCAAAAATAATGCATGACCTTAAATTTTTTAAATTAGTTACCTACTACAACTTTAGACTTTCTCAAGTGAAATGTACGATTGGTAGTGCAAACCAGTATACATTTTTCAGTAAGACAATTCCTCTCAATTATTTAATAAAGAAGGTGGAAATCCAACTTTTACTGCGTAAAAATATTGGCAGAAAGTCAAAATTGTACATTCCAGATGAACATAAAATATCAAGTATTGTGTTGTACTACGATGATGAGTGGACAAATGAACTCATTCCAATGACTATTTACACTACATGCTTCCCTGTTGAACCTTCTAGATCTTTTAAACAAGCAGTTCCATATAGGTTAGGCATAAATTAAGAAAAAACGTAGGTGTAGCACATGTGTAGCACCGTAGAAATATGTACAGGGTAATTTTTCAGGATTTCACGCATTTCTTTCTTAAATTCGATAGTAAGGTTGTCAATGTGGCCAATGAAACTTGATCTTTTGTCGATTGTTAGATTAAGATATTCTAGTTCCTCAAGAAAATCAAGTTGTTGTCTTTCTGTGACTTCCCTCGTTTACCGAAATGAAGTAGTACATTCGTAAAAACATCATACTACGGAATTTCATCGGATTTTCACATCTCAAGCCATGTCGTTAGCGAAAATGAAGGCCTTTCAATTCCGTCAGACTGTCTGTTTCTCTGTTGGTCTGTTATCTGTCTATTGGCGCTATATCTAAAAAACTATTTGACGGAGAACAGCCAAATTTGATATGTAGCCAGTGAAGAAATGGGTAGAGTTTCACTGGAAAATATACAGGCCCAAAGAGAATAAATAACGAAAAAAAATGTGATAAATGGCAATAGTACTTAACATACAGTTAACACAATTGGCAAGAAAGATACCTATTATACTTTTGATACGAAACACACAGGATGGTCATGTTAAGAAATAATCAAACTATGAGGAAATTTGTAAAGGTATTTACGTAAATCTTCTATATTTACCACCTTTTATTTATTATTTACTTTTTCTGTCAAATAACCACGCTGTATATATGTACTTCCACATCTAAATAAGTAAAGTAAGCTGGTAAGAGTACAGAAACTTGAAATTCGGTGTATGTACTAGAAGCCAAGGTCTAAGATTTTTTTATAATATTTTTCAATCCCCCACCACCCATTATTGAAGGGGTTGGTAAAATAGAATTGAGATGTTCACTAGAAATTTGGTACACGTATGCATTATAACGACATCTGGAACTAGGTTATATTTTGAGATGATTCTGTTGAAGGGATGGGTGTTATTTGGGGGTAAATAGGGAAATATAAGTAAAGCAAGTTGGTAAGAGTGCAGAAACTTGAAATTCGGTGTATGCACTAGAAGCGAAAGCCACTGATTTTATAATAATATTTTTCAACCACCCACCACCCCTACTCCATTATTAAAGGGGTTGATAAAATAAAATTGAGATATTCATTTCAAATACGTAAGTATTATAACGGCATCTGGAAATAGATTATGTTTTGAGATGATTCCGTTGAAGGATTGGGGATTAAGTAGGGGTAAATAGAGCAAAATAAGTAAAGCAAGCTGGCAAGAGTACAGAAACTTGAAATTCGGTGTATGCACTAGAAGTCAAGGTCTCAGATTATTTATAATATTTTTCAACCCAAAGGTGTTGATAAAATAAAATTGAAATATTCACTTGAAATTTGGTAGACGTATGTATTATACCTAACGACATCTGGAACTAAATTATATTTTGAGAAGATTCCGTTGAAGGGTTGAGGGTTAAGTAATAGTAAATAGGGGAAAATAAGTAAATCAAGTTAGTAAGAGTACAAAAATTTGGGATTCGCTGTATATACTAGAAACCAAGGTCTCAGATTTCTTTCTAACTTAATATTCTATTTATAATATTTTTCAAGCCCCACCACCTTCTCTCCATTCTTAATAGGATTGATAACATAAAACTGAGATATTCACTTGAAAGTTAGTACACGCATGTATTGTAATGACATCTGATTGGGATAACTCTAATGAAGGGGTGGGAGGTGGTAGGTTGTGAATAGGAGAAATAAGTACTTTAAACCAGAAATTTCATTTTTGATGTATATGGTAGAAACCAAGGCTTCAAACTTTTTTATGACATCTGCCCCAAATATTATTAAAATTCTATGAACAATAATTTTCACATACTAGATTTTTTAATCAGATTTTGTTTGTAGCAATAGGTTTGTTCCATAATATTCTTCTTATATGGTTTTTATACTAATTATATAGTACTCTATATTTTTATTAGGCACTTTAAATTAGATATTATTAACTTTTTCTGTTCTCGAGATATAAGGGGTTGAAATTAGCAATAGTTGCAAAAACAGTGCACCAATTTTTGACATCACTATATGCAACTTTGAACTCGGAGATCTACCCAGACACCGTGACCATTAACAGCCGTTCGGTAGTAAGTAAATACGTGGAGTTGAAGGTCGTTTTAGGTGTCTATGGAAGGAAGAAGATTAGCGTTTTATTGACATTATATTTCACAGTGGCTTGGTCTGTGCGAAAGAAAAATTGCTATTTTCGTAAAAATGGAAAACCGTCCGTGCTTTAAAAATTCATAACCATATAAATATTTGAAGTGAAAGGACGACTATGGAAGGAGGAAGACTGGAGCTTTATCCTGATAGCAAATTGTATGGGCCAAATCGAAAATTCGGTTCGACGCAAGCAAGAGTGGCTTTCTGGGACCTTCCAAATTCAACCTGAAGGGTAAAAAACAAGGAATTTTCATACGCTCATAATTAAGTAAATACGTCGAATGGAAGCTCGTTCTGTATCTCTACGGAAAGGGGAAGGTTGGCGATAATTCGGCATCGTAAACTGCAGATTCGAAAATGAGAATTCGACCCGACAGGAGCGAGAGAAAATTTTTTAACATTTCTTCAAATCGTGCTCCCCTACTCCAATGCCCGTTCTTAAAAATGAGAGGCGAGAGAGAAAACCCATTAGAAATACCTCCTCCAAGTTCATTCTAACACAATCGCAATTAACTCCCGAACCGAACGGCACTGGCCCCGTCCCGAAAAACCGACCCGTTGAAAAGTCCCATTGCCATGCACTTCTTAGCTTTTGGTCGGATGGTCAACAGATAAATAATTCTTTGGAGCATTTCTACTTGTATTTGTGCAAGCTGGAATTATGCAACAATTAACATTATTTTTCTTTGTACTCATATTGAGTCAAACAAGAAGTACGTAACACAACCAATGCTCCGGAAACACCTATAATTATAATAACGAAAAAGCATCGAGTCGACTGAGATCGCCGAGTTTATGACAGATCGCGAGGTCGAGGTTTGTGAATGTTTTTAAGACACTGAACGTGCCAATAAAATTCTGATTTTTTGCAGATTCATTATATTATACTTACACTTCCGGTTTATGAAATAAAAAAAAAAATCAGACAAGCCTATTGTGTTAACTAAATTCCAATTATTATTCTCCTATGCCGTCTCTTAGTTAATCATTTTGTAGAGTGACCACCCTAAAGAGGAAAGTTTTTTTTTTAAATCATCAGTTTTTAAATTAGTAAAATAGATCGGCTGACTTTATTTATATTTATTTTGTACCTTCATATTTGATAGTGTATCGTCATATCTGTTTGTGTTTAGAGAAGTTTGGATATTATTTATAGGTTCTGAAGTCTACGTTAAGATTGTATCATCAACGTAACTTGTCCTATGGTTTCCTGGGCCACTTTTAATTTGCGGTCTGTGACACAGGATGATTGCAAGCGTTGAAGCAGAATAAACTCAGAAGTCTGCTGAGCACTCGGAGTTTTCTACCGGCGATTCCCTCAAGGGAAAAAGGTATCGATCTCACGATACGTAGATATTCCCACGACATTGAGTTTGAATAGGAGTTTAGGGTACCAAAATTTGCTAAAAAACTTTCCTAGAACTGAAGGTGAAGATTATAGATCCCGTGAATTGATCTTGGCTTATATAGGTCAAGTGGTTGACTCAGAATTTAAATTGTTATTTGTTCAGTGACTCATAGTCGTTGAGTTGCTTCTACACGCGAGTGAGACGGGGCATCATTGCTAGTGATGGGAACAGTAACTGCATATGCTGTCTATAAGCTTGTCGAATGTGAGAATATTGATTATTTTTACAGTTGGATATAATTTTAGGTGATGTGAACTACAAACAGGAGTTCTAAAATGTCATTAGGAACGTGTGAAGGAAAATATTGGAATGTTGTTGAGACCAGGTGCTTTCTCAGGAGTTGTACCCTTAATCCTAAAGTTTAGTAGATCCTCATCAGCCTCAAGAAGAGTTTGACTACTGGAACTAAAATGGAGCTAGATTTGTTTTTTTTTAAATGTGGTATGGAGTTTGATCGGAAACCAGAAGGGGGGTGCGATATGAATGACATAGTCTTTCTTGAAGGTTTATAGTGATACGCGTTACGTCTCCTAGGGGAGGGAGATTGATAGGCTTATGAGAAATAGCCAATACTAAGTTGCAATGATTAAGCAACTGTAAAAATCTACAATGCTCGCCATCTCTGAGACATTGGTAGTAGTAGCATGTTTTCTCGAAATTTGTAGAAGGAGATCAAGATTTCCATCTTGTTTTGGATGTTGGTGGGAGAAGGTTCTCGATATTGTTCTAGATGACTCTCGAGTATATAAATTAATGTAAATAGGCGAAAAGGGAAGTTTTTGAATGGCAAGTGAGAGGTTAGAAATCCGAATACAAGGTGTAAATCTCAAGTAATAAACATTGTTAAAAGTTATTTTAGACAGTGAAGGTGTATTTTAGTTAAAGAAAGTGTTGTTAAGTTTCCAGTAAATTATTAAATAAAGTGTTAGTGTTTTTATATCTTGTTATAAATTGTTTGGATCCCACATATTTTCCTGAAGAGTGTTCCCTAGGGGTGAAAATATGTGACAATAGCATATTTTCATCACGGATTTATTTACGATTCTTAGCTCTAATAGGTATTTCAACGATTTATTTACTACTCTGTATTTAAAATTATTAAGAAATTTCCAAAATCCCGTTAGCATTGTATTAGCTATCAAATTTTGTTTATCGATATTTAAATACTAAACTCATTTTCACTAACTAAAATCGAAATAGGTTAATGTTGTAGGCATATTTCTTAAAATAGAAATGCCCTGTTTCAACGTTTGAGAAGCTGCCCATCAGATAATTATAAGGATAAATGTGAGCATTTACACGAAGAGGTAAAAACAGCAACTAGAAGTGTGGAGGAGTTGTAAAAAGAAATGAAGCAAACTTTAGTACACTCCACATCACTGTTACGATGATGTAGTTCCATGTGAAAGGTAAATCAGACGCTAATGATATAAAAGACGTAGCTATTTCTACTCCCACATGGACTACAAATTACAAAAGGGATTGCCATGCAAGTTTTTATATCAATCTCCGAAATTTTAATACAATCCTATTAGAGATTGTCTAAATGTTATGTGTGGCATTATCTTAATTTTTTTCCCTCTTCAATTCTTTGGGACTTCCTGCCACATGTATGTTTTCTTTCTAAGCGGTGCTATGGGAATCTACAAAATATATCACAATTAACCAGTATGTTACTGGTAAAAACCTCTACGCCTGTGACGTTTACGTCAAAGGATCAGTTAAAGGTTGGTTTTTTTATAAATAAACAACACAAATATGTATAAAACTTGAAATTAAATATTTCGCCGACGTTTCGGAAATCTAATCTGTTTCCTTTTTCAAGGCTTTTTTGAAAAATCTTTTTTGCTGTGTATGACAAATACACAGCTCTAAGAATGTTTGTTATATTCAATATCCATAGATACTTACTATTTACATAGAACTGTTGATATAGTTAACAGTTTTTTAGTTTCTATACAATGTTAAGTTTATGAAGTTCTTCTTTTAACATTGGCAGCCAAGTTGTACAGACATCTACGGAACAATTCGACACGCAATTATCCTCATTCAATAATATTATCGCGGATTCTTTAATTTTTCTTTTTTTGCTATCTGCCTCTTTTGTTAAAATTTTTGCCGAGTCCCAGTTTATTCTATGTCCGTTCTCCCATACTCAAAATTAAGTAAAGACCCAACAAAATCAATTGAGGGCAAAATTTATAGAACTTTATTTAAATACAAAAATGATTTTAATGACTTTGAACGACGGAAGCTTACACCGCATTATAGCAAGCCTCCTCATTTTTATGGCTTACCAAAAATACATACCTAAACAGAATGTCCCATTAAGACCAATTGTTAGTTCCATTAATTCGCCATGCCACAATTTGGCAAAATTCTTGCTTAAAATTATTAATCCATTATCTGGAAATACTGACTCGTATATAAAAAATAGTAAACATTTTATCGAGAAAGTTTATGAAAACAGTATTCATAATACACATCTGATGGTTAGTTTTGACGTAGTTAGTCACTAACGTCCCAGTAGACAAAACTTTAAAAATAATCAAAGACAAATTGTTAAATGAAAATAATTTGGAAGCGAGAACTAAATTGAGTGTAAATACTATAATGGAACTTTTAACTATGTGTATAAAAACAACTTATTTTCAATTAGAAAAAGATTTCTATCAGCAGGATTTCGGTATGGCAATGGGTTCTCCATTGTCACCGATTTTAAGCAATATATTTATGGAGGATTTTGAGACTAGGCATGTTCAAAATTGTGCATACAAACCGGTTATCTGGTGGAGATACGTAGATGATATCTTTGCAATCTGGCCTCATGGTATTGAGTTACTAGATAGTTTTTTGGATCATTTAAATAATAAAGAACCTTCTATTAAATTCACTTTAGAAAAGGAAACTAGAAATGAATTACCATTTTTAGATGTTTTAATTAAAAGAGTAAATGGTACAATTGAAACAAGTGTTTATAGAAAACCAACACATACCAACAGATATTTAAATTTCAACTCAAATCAGTCGATGCACGTTAGGTGTTGTAAAATGTTTGTATGATAGGGCCAAAATCATTTCTTCTAATGATGAAATACTAAACAATGAGAAGCGGTTTATAAAGGACGTTCTTATTAATAACCAATACCCTGGGGGTTTTGTCGATAAAACCTTCATAAATATTGAAAATACCAATCAGGTACGACAAAAACCTGAAAAACGTTACACAGCGTTAATTCCTTATGTATGCGGATTATCCGAATAGTTGCGCCGCATCGGTAATAGATTTGATATTAGGACGGTATTTCAAACAAGCAACACTTTAAGATCTATTTTGACAAAGACGAAACCAACAAACCACGAGCAAAATTCAAAAAACTGCATTTATAGTATTCCGTGTGAGTGCAACAAATAATACGTGGGTGAGTCATCCAGACCTTTTAGTGTAAGATTGGGCGAACATCAAAATTATATCAGAAAAAATGAAATTCAGAGGTCCAAGATCTGCGAACACGCGTGGGAGAACGGACATAGAATAAACTGGGACTCGGCAAAAATTTTAACAAAAGAGGCAGATAGCAAAAAAAGAAAAATTAAAGAATCCGCGATAATATTATTGAATGAGGATAATTGCGTGTCGAATTGTTCCGTAGATGTCTGTACAACTTGGCTGCCAATGTTAAAAGAAGAACTTCACAAACTTAACATTGTATAGAAACTAAAAAACTGTTAACTATGTCAACAGTTCTATGTAAATAGTAAGTATCTTTGGATATTGAATATAACAAACATTCTTAGAGCTGTGTATTTGTCATACACAGCAAAAAAGATTTTTCAAAAAAGCCTTGAAAAAGGAAACAGATTAGATTTCCGAAACGTCGGCGAAATATTTAATTTCAAGTTTTTATACTTATTTGTGTTGTTTATTTATAAAAAAACCAACCTTTAACTGATCCTTTGACGTAAACGTCACAGGCGTAGAGGTTTTTTACCAGTAACATACTGGTTAATTGTGATATATTTTGTAGATTCCCATAGCACCGCTTAGAAAGAAAACATACGTGTGGCAGGAAGTCCCAAACCTATTAGAGATTGTGTAAAGAAGATTTATCAAATCTAAAATGCATCCTATTTATGAGGCAATTACTTAGAACAAAAAATGTGCCACACTAAGAACATCAGCATTATCGGGACAAAGCCAGAAATTCTACTATTATTAAATCAAATTGCTGTGTGCAGCATATTTGAGGTACAGTAGGACGTCCTTACTGCAATTACTCAACAGAAAGTGAAAAATCTGTTAATCACTAATTATTAACAATTGAGGCTACGATGGAACTTCAGGAACGAAAGAAAATTTGAAGATGGCTCGAATTCTGATGCCAATATCTTTTAAATATGTACTGTACTTATTCAGTTGATATCTGGCAAATCCGATTTAAAAGATAAAACTGTTTTGTAGCAAAAATCTTCGCTTTTCATCCAAGATTTTGTAGATCAAGTTGGGTACAATTTATTCATCAAATAATGGGTCATACATTCAAAGAAACCATATATGTTGAAAATCAAATACGTTCTTTAACTCCATGTTTTGAAATATAAGTACTTTTAAAAACCTAATAAAACTGACGAAATATTGAAAAAAACCTTGTTGAATCTATGAACTATGACTATCCCTGCTCCATACATGACTAATTTTCTTTTAATATAGCCTTTATTTGTCTTCTAAATTAGTTACAGGTTAGTGGTATGCTCGGGAAGGTAAAAATATAGAAAAATTATCCATAAAAATAAATACATAAGCCGAAATTAAGTCTTACTTACAGGATGCTCTTGATTTTGAACAGGCCGAACGCCACTTACAATCAAATTACTGAAGCCGGAGAACAGTGTTTAAAATCAATATATAGTGCTCCTAAAATTGAAACATATTTATAATATAATGTCTATATATATATTAAATCTAATTTATTGATATTTTTGTTTCAACAGTATTATAGTAAAGGTTTCCGACAAATCACTTATTCAAAGTATCTGTTAAGTATTTAGCACTATAAATTGACTAAAATTTATCTTGGCGTATTCAAACAGAGTCCAAAAGAGCCAAAAAAATTATCAAGGAGCTGTTTTACAATATGGCAAATTAGAGACTTTGCTAGTACACAAACATTAAACACATACTGTGCATACGTAAACTCCACTTTAAGTGATATAATCATGGAGTAATTCAACTAGAACAAATCACATGCAAAAAAGATGATTAGAAGCATTTGCTTTAGATCTATTACCTTTACCTGTAGAGGCCTTCTCTAACAAATAAAGATGGCAACAGTCATAATATATTTTTTTACTTTTTGTTGGGTATTTTGCCAATGATAAGTATTTAATAATTTTAATGAAAAAACCTTATTCTTTTAAAAGAACTGTCATGGTTGACGGCCAAAAGTTTTGAGAACGGAAGTAGATTCTCTTCCGTAACATTAACTTTCTATAGCTTTCATTTTTTAGTTTATAACATTGTCCTAGTTTATATATTTTTAGGTGTGAGACTTTCTGAAACAATCAAGTATTCAAGAACCAACCTCCGTCTGATCCGTTTGGTGCAGAGGTTTTTTCATTAAAATTCTTAATTATTTTTCAGTGGCAAAATACCCAACAAAAAGTAATAAAACCTGAATATGCCACAAATAAACAATTATAGACAATATCTAGTAACATTATATATTTTAAATTGTTTTCTATTAGTAACCCAGTTGTCAGACACCATTTTGATGAAAAGTTGGAATTAATTGTTACCTCGCTAATTGTTTCATGAAAGGTTAGTTTTTTGCTAGTAGAAATTTACTCAAATTACTAAAATTTACCCCCGCGAACCCTTCTAAAAATCCCTTTGAAACGGAATAATCCAGATTTTTGCTAATATCTCGAATAATAATAATAATGATAAAAACGGATAGCACCACGTGAAAACGAGGAAAATTTCACACTAAAACGTATACGAAATTTTTTTGTACGATCAAAAATGTAGTCTCCAGCTTTTTTGTTGAACGCACGAGAATGGAACGTGGCGACCCATAAGTATTGCTCGCGAAGAGTGCGCGATCACGGACGCGCTACACTAAATGTGTTGTAACTTTTGTACTAATTAATGAAATTGAGCTTAACAAAGCTTAAATAAAATGAAAAACATGTAGCTATTGGATTATCATATTTTCAAATATAAAAATGAATGCATGTAGCAATGGTACATATATGAAGTAGGAACATAAGGAGATTTCCGATGAATTCGGTAAAATCTGAAACTTTCAGATACTACTCTTGAAGTAATGTATAAAAAGATCCGATGGATAGATATGCAAATAATTTTTGTAATAAAAGTTATTAACGTTTATTTTATCCCTAGTTTCACGAATTTTGAAGCAAAGAAAAATGTATCTTTTATTTTCGTAAAATAAAGAAGGTTAATTTAATGTTTAAGGTAAATACCCTTAAAACATCATAAAGTACACATTTCAAGCTTTAAAAATCTACAGAAATCTAATAACGAAATTTAAACCAGAGTAATAGGTGGTTAAAGATAGTTATACACATCAATCTTTATCACTTTCTCAAGATTTTGAAATTTTGGAAGTGTACATCTTGAAAAATAACTTTGTGAGATTTTTTCCACTCATCGAATCTTTTTATACATTACTTCAAGAGTGATATGTAAAAGTTTCAGATTTATATCTTAAAAGTTGTGGAAATGGTAGAGCTTTTACCGATTTCATCGAAAATCTCTATATGTTCCGACTTCATATATGTACTATTTCTAAATACATTCATTTTTATATTTGAAAATATGATAATTCAATAACCACATGTTTCTTGTTTCATTTAAGCTTTGTTGCGCTCAATTTCATTAATAGTTGAAAAGTTACAACAAATTTAGTGTAGCGCCTTCGTGCCGCCACGTTCCATTCTCGTGTGTTAAACAAAGCCTACATTTTTGATCGTACAAAAAATTTCGTATACGTTTTTGATGTGAAATTTCCCCCTCTTTCACGTGGTGATATCCGCATTTTCTTTTTTTTACCATTTTTCGAGATTTTAGCAAAAAACTGAAATTATCAGTTTCAGAGGGTTTTTTATAAGGCTTCGCGGCGGTAAATTTTGGTAAACTTTATTGAGCCACTTTCTACTAGCAAGAAACTAGCCTTTCGTGAAACAATTAGCGAGGTAACAATTAATTCCGATTTAAAATCCCAGGCAACTTATCTATAGGTGAAAATAACAGTAACTACACAACATGACAGGTTCTAAATTGAGAGACGGTAATCACCTTATAGATTGTTTCTTGTTTCAATAAGTAACTATATAATGCTTATAAAAGTTTCATAATTTGCCGACACATTTTAAAGACATTTGAAACATTTGAAACATTACGCTAATCAGGACATCTGTAATACAAGCTTTATTTGATCACAGTCTCTATTTGATAAAAGAATATTTTGTTACCTAAGCTTTACATTGATAAAATTAATGATATTCTGTAAATGAAAAAATATATAATTGTGGACAGGTTTTCATGTTTACTACATTTTGTTTTATTTACCTGATAGTAGTACAGTTTACATCTTTGTTTGCACATATGTATTTCTGTAAGTTATTGACTTGTCACCTATGCTTCGTGGTATAAATTGTCAATAAATAAATGAATAAAAACAATGGTAAAATTCATATATAAAATCAGTTCGTAAAGGGATATCAAACTTAGCTTCATTACCCCCAAGGCTGCGATGGCTCAACTGCACTCTCTCAGACTCAGTGTATCATACTTAAAGAGCTTGCTCCAGATTCTTTACTGAAACTAATATCTTGTAATTACAAGAAAGGCTGCACTTCGGCCTGTGGGTGCAAGAAAGCAAGAATGAAATGCACAGCAATTTGTGGGTGTTGCCACGGAACATCGTGCCAGAATTTAAGCCCAACCACTGCAGTGGAAAAAGAGGATTTTGTCGAGAGATATCAGCGAAAATAATATTCTCAATGCTAATGATAAGAACGAGAAGACTAAGCAGAAATATGTGAGGCAACTCAATCAGCTTCACTTACTGATGAGCCTTTCCCAAATACGGGATGCGTTCTACGATTTTAATAACAATAATAATGTTTATTCATATAACAACTATATCTTTACATAATTACAATTTATTTAATATTACATTAATTTTTTATATTTGTTACGCATATAGGCGGTTTTAGTTGGTAGGAAGAACAATATTTAGATAATTACGTGTTATCTTACAAATCAGGAACTTCTTCAGTGACAGTATAATCATAGATGAAGTATTTTTGTTAACTAAAAAAACTGTTTTGTGGCGAAAAATTATTTTGTAAATGTGTCAACTCAAAAAATTTCGGTTATTTTGCATTAAAAATATTCATCAAGGAGTTTTCGATGTGGTTTATTACGAATCTGGTGTCTAAAAAATTTATAATTAAAATTGCGGTTCGAGAATTACTTAATAATTTAAGGCCAGTCATGCAATATAAGTGTTAATATTTTATATCAGAGTTAAAATAGTACAGCATAGGTGTTTATAATATTTTTAACAACTACAGTGACTTTAAAAACCACTACCTAAGGATTCACTACGTCCACGTATAGATTTCCAATCCAAGTCTCTTTAAACGAAATTTATTTGCTCTCCAGTGTCTGGAAATAATTGCTAATAAAATTTTAATAATATAATATTTTGAAATCATCTGCCCCAAGGTGGTAATGGGGTGGCTGATGCCATTTTATTTTAAAGAATTTTTGTTTTCCTACACACACTAAATCACAATTTTATTTTGTTAAATGCTTTAATAATGGAATGAAAGTGTAGGAGGTAGTAGTGGTGGTGGAAATGGAAGATATCAAAAAAATATTGAGAGCTTGACTTCTAGCACATGCACTAAATCCACTAACGGAATAAACAGAATAAATTCTAAATAACCTCTAGTTTCAGATCAATGTTATAAGGCCACATGTACCAAATGTCAAGTCAAAATCTTAATTTCATGTGTTGTCTCCTTTAAAAATAGAGTTGGGGTGGTGGTAGGGGTGGCACATGCCATACAAAATTGATACCTTGGCTTCTGGTATATACATAAAATCTCAAGTTTCTAGACTCTTATTTACTGGTTTTACTTATTTGCCAGTATTTACCGCTATTCAACTTTTCAACGGAATCGGTGCAAAATATAATCTAGTTTCAAATGTGATTATTAGGCCAATCAAATGAAGCAGAATAATATCGTTTTTTAGAGGTAATTGCCATTAGAAAAAAAAACACCATAATTATATTCAATACATGTGAAATATCAATTTTCAGAAATTTCCAAAACAAACTTATAGAAAATCGGCTTTTTTCAGTTTGCGCGCGATTGGGGAGATGGACAAAAACATGTTTCGGATAAAAAAGAAAGGTCACCCTGTCGCGGCAGCGAGCTGCATCTCCGCAGCTCAAACATTCCTGCGGACCTCTTATCTGATAGAGGGAGAGGAAAGTAGAGAAGAAGAGCAACACGCGATGGGGTGGGGGGTAGGGAAATCGAAGGTCAGAAAGGTAAGTCTGACATTTTCCCTTAATAAAAACAATCGTTTTTTCTTATGCCCCCCATTTTTACATTTTCGGCGAAAATTATTTCTTACCTATCCAACATTATATCTGCTCAAAATAGGAAGAAATCCCATTTTGATTTTGTAAATCGCTCTACTAGAACCGAAGATATGGCCATTTTCCCTTTTCGCACGTTCCTCCCTCTCCTTCCCTAATTGCCCTAGAGAGCTACCCCCGCGGCCTCGACCCCTTTCCTGTGATTACCCAGAACAGAAAAAAGAATTACCGTCCTAACACCATCCCTTATCTCCTAAACACTCCTCATACCTTCTGTCAGATTCCTTTTCCTACCCTAAAACTGAATCCCTTTAAATGGCCATATCGCCGGCCCTAATTGGCCGATATTAAAAACCTTGCTTTTTTTTATCGCAAACACTTTTTTGTCCGTCTTCCTGATCGCGCGCAAACTGAGAGAATCCGATCTTCCATGTATTTAACAACCATCCCCCCCCACCTAGATCTCGGATATGAAAGTGTCAGGGAAGTGGGGGAAGTCGTCCTCTATAAGACGGGATTTTTTTTAAAGGTTCTTGTTTTTCACCCCCTTTTTTCTGTCAGATCTACTCCACTAAAAGAAACACATCGAAAAATAACATTTTTTAATTTTACAATAACTTTTGCAATAACTAATTAATGAAATCAATAATCTCAAGAAATATGCGACGTTATGTACTTAAAAAGTGACCGCTTTTTAAGCATATAATGTCTCATATTTTCAGAGATTGTTGATACCATAAATTAATTATTGCAAAAGTTATTATAAAATTAATAAATGTTATTTTTCGATTTTTTTTTAATTTCCGAGAAATCTAACAATCCGATTTTGACTGGGTGGGCATTATTTTGTAGGTTTTTTAAATGCCTGTAAGTATTGTTTGAAACTTTTTTTGATGAAAAATTTACATTCGCAGATATACGAGAAAAACCGAAGTTTTGACATTTCTTCGTACGTAAAACGTCAGCCGTTTTATTTCTGCAACTTTGTTTTGGATGCACTCTTCTGAAAATTGATATTTCACATGTATTGAATATAATCCTGGTGTTTTTTCTAATGGAAATTATCGTTAGAAACTTTTCCAGTTTGATTTGCCTATATGATGTGTACGTGTATCATATTTCAAGTGAATAAATTAAACCATTTTAGAGTAATCGTGCGTACACAAAAGTTGCAGACCGAGCGACCGACTGAGCGACTGACCGAGCTACTGACCGAGCGACGGACCGAGCTACCGACCATGTGACCAACCAAACGACTAACCGACCGACCGACATACAAACCGACAGAACTTTGTTTTTCTCCCTAATTTAAAATTTCGACGTTTCATGATAATTTAAACCTACTCACGAAAAAGAAAATGAAATTGTTTTTATGATTACTATACTTTCACTCCACTACGTGGATGTCGAAATAAAATAAAAATACATGAAAGCGTATCCAAGATGTCTGAACTTAAGCAAAGAATCATACAATATTCGATAAATTAAGAAAATTATTATTTTCAAGGGCCACTTTTACACAGAATTCTTAATTTACATGTAAATAGAGTCTGCTGAGTGCTTGTGTACGTTTGACTAGTCATGATTTATTACGGTTGAAAGTGTGCCCAATATTTTTCAAATTACCCGGGTTTTAAATCAAATGAATATCAAGAAATATTGTCAATATAAATGTTGTATCCGACACCTCCAGTTATAATTTTTTTTTTTCGATATCTAGACTGAAAAGTATAATAAGTCAATGATTAAAACTAGATTATTTTTGTGAAATGTCTTTCTGCCCAACTTTAAATAGCTCTAATTTTGCCTAGAGGCATTTATCTGTTTCTGGAACACCATTAAAATAATTTTTTTACAGCAATTATAACATTTCTTTTCGTTTCCATATTTATTATCTCACAACAGGAATTTATGACATTTTGTTTATTTGTAGATGACTGTTTATAACGAATTTGAATAAAACTATCTTTTTCCAAGTAGTGTTGATTTTTTTAGATTTACAGCATAATACATATATTATTGGATATGTCATTTAATTTATTATTTCGAAAATCAGAAAATTACAAAAAATCTATTTGCCAGACTGCAATTTGAAAAAATGCACTAAACATTTAAAACATCATACATAGCCTTTGCAATTTTTAACTTAATTTCAGAAGGTTAGTTTCAGTCCAAAGTAAGCGAGTGTAGATGAGTCTTGGTTATATTCGTATTTCTATTCAAAAGGTTGAGCCACTCAGATCGCGATGAGTAATTGGATTAGTGAATTTCGCTAAGAAAATACGGCGATCTCGCTGCACTTTCTAACGGATTGTACAACAGTGTATACGAAGAAGATATGCCACCTTAGGCGGGGATTGCATAGTTGATATATCATCCCTAGTAGGGGATGTACTGCAGTCGGTAGGTCCCTTGTCTAATAAACTTTAGGCAAGTAAAGAAACCCTAATTATCGATAGAAAAGTAGTTTCGAAAAATTTCCAGGTTGGGGGGTATCTCATCTACTGACATCGATTGGTCTTAGTAGCGAAAATAGGCCGGCGTTTAATAATTGAATTTTAAAAAAATCCAAAGTAATTTCATAAGCCTCCAGTTGTATATTTAACACCTTTGGCTTTCGTAGTGTTCAAGATATTTGCAAGGAAAATATTATATTGCCAGCACTGCGTGATACATCCTGTGGCACTAGTAATAAATACCCTCTTGTCCCCTATGCCTGACTTAAATTCTTGAGGAAGATGTGAAATGAGAGTTCACAACGTGATTCAAAATGATTGACTACAATTATTTGTTCATGTCAGGACGTAAGTTTTGTACTGTACTGTTATTTTCAGTTAAATAACAACAAATGTAATGCAGTTAGTATAAAGGTTACATATATATCAGACTGAATAATGATTTTTGCAAAGATGCGTAAACATCCGTGAGAAAATTTGTTTCATTTGTGCAGATTAAAGATATATTTAGTTGCATATTTTTTATATTTACATACATTCCTAATTAGTGCTACTTTTATGATTGTCTCTTGATTATGTAGGTTGGCTTATATGGCTTACGAAGTGATCATGAAGATAATCTTGTGAATTAACTTAGTATTGTATCCGCTGATAACTACTAACGAATTCATGGTAGGTTCATTTATTCATAAATTATATAATCGGGATAGGCCTTATAGCCTGTAAATTCCCAGAATTATAGGGATTAAGCCGTAACTTTTAGTATAAATATTAGAACAAATGCCTTATAACTTAAGTATTTATCTTGTTCTTGATAAAGGTCTAACAAGCTGGAATGTATACACATAAACTATGCTAAATATATTGTTCTAAAACACCTAAGAGCAGTGTTTTCATGAAATAAGAATAACCTTTATTATTTTACTCTAAGCCCCATTTTCACTTTGTCACGCAATAGTCTTACTTCGCCAACTAATGAATGTATTATAGTCTACGTCAACTAAATTTAAGAAAATTGTAGGACTGTACTCACTTATTGAGAGATATGTACCACCCCTCTTTTGTTAAAAAAGTTAATAATAATGATAGCAACAAATACAGGTAATAATTGTGTGCATTGTGTGCTCTTACAACAGTATCTTGAAAGCTTAATGAGGTAGGTAATTTAATAATACCGGGTGGCCACGAGTCAATGTACGCCCCAAATTTTTTTGTTGTTTTTGTATTTAAAAATTTGGTTTTTGGTACACATAAATAAGACAATAATAAGCTACTTTTAGACTAACAGGAATGAAAATATCACTTCCGATTGAACCGGAAGTGACATCAACTTTTTTTTCTTAAATTTAATTACTACATTTTTTATGGTTTCTCATTAAGCATACATTTCTAAGTGCAACAGTTTTTTCAGATGTAAAAAATTCCAAAAAATAAGTGAGATACGAACAATTTTTTTATTTTTTCAAAATGGCCGCGTCAGATGAATGCTCTGTAAGAAAATTACTAAGTAGGCTATGGAAATTATTAGTAAGGTTGTAGACTTGACTGTAAAGAATAAAATTGTTGTTTGAATTACTGATAGATACCAGTATTTTTAGTTTCTTTTTAAAAAAAACAGAATTTCATTTTAATTTTCATTTCCGTAGGGGTCCTATGGAATTTTTTTTAATGGAACTGTGCTATTTCTTTTATTAATCAGAAATAATGATTCATAAACTATAATTTTTTCGCCATTAATCATTTCTTAACGATATCCTTCGTGATAATAGAAGTATTTTTAAAAAGTAAGCGTCAACAAATCATTTTAACAAGATATCTGTCTACATTTAAATCCAAAATTGCAAATAGCCATGAAAATGACAGACATTCGCAACAGTTGAATTAGTTTTCACTTCCACACTGATTTTCTGAAGCAAGTGTATTAAAGTTGTTATAAACAAGAAAATTAATATAAAATGGCTGAAAATTATTCAAGAGATGAAAAAGTTGGCATGATCATTATTTATGGAGAGACTCGACGTAATGCAACTAGAGCACAAAGTCTGTATGGACGGAGATATCCAGAAAGAAGACAACCTCCGAGAAACTATTTCGCTCGGTTGGAGCAACAATTTAGAACTGAACCTAATGTAGAAATTGAAGAAAGATTTATTGTGGATGAAGAAACGGAAATTAATGTATTAGCTTTAGTGCATGTTGACCCAACCATTTCGATAAGACAAATTGAATGAACATGAATTACCAGTTTCCATAGAATCAGCCAGAAAATTTTTAAAGAAACACGGCTATCGTTCTTATACCAAATGCATCAATTTTTGTATGTGAATGATTATCAACAAAGAATAACCTTTTGTAATTGGTTACAGTTACGCCAATTAAGAAATGAGAATTTTATCAAAAACATTTTGTTCACTGATGAATCGAGATTTACAAACCTTGGGTTATTTAATCGAAACAACACTCGATATTAGCGGTTTGGCTTCAATGTTTGGTTAGGCGTACTGGGCGACCATATCATAGGTCCAATAATTTTTAACGAAACTGTAACTGGACCAAGATATCTAGAATTTCTCCAAAATATAATATTTCCACAGATTATTCAAATTCCCAATACCAATATTGACGAGGTTTACTTCCAACAAGACGGGGCTGAACCACACGATGCTATTATTGTTATGGATTACTTAAATCTATTATTTCCAGATCGTTGGATTGGGACCCATGGTCCAGTCAGATGGCCTGCAAGGTCGCCTGACTTAACCCCACTCGATTTTTTTGTTTGGGCGCATTTGAAAAATAAAGTCTACATGACTGCTGCAACCACAAGGCAAGATCTGGAAGAAAGAGTTCGACACGAAATTGCACAAATAACACCTCAACAATTACAGAATGTTAGACGTGCAACGATAAGTCACGCTACTCTGTGTGTTAATCATAACGGTGAACAGTTTGAACAATTTTTGTAATGGTTTATTATAATTCAGGTTTTAAATAGTTTTGTTATTTTTGGTAATTTACTCATGGTTGTAACGTTATGCCTATTAAAATTATTTCTTGTTTAATTTGTGTTTACTTTTTAAAAATACTTCTATTATTACGAACGATATCGTTAAGAAATGATTAATAGCTAAAAAATTATAGTTTATGAATCATTCTTTCTGATTAATAGAAGAAATAGCACAGTTCCATTAAAAAAAATTCCACAGGACCCCTACGGAAATGAAAATGAAAATGAAATTCCGTTTTTTTGAAAAAAAAACTAAAAATACTGGTACCTATCAGTAATTTAAATAACCGTTTTCTGCTTTACAGACAAGTCTACATACTTACTAATAATTTCCATAGCCTACTTAGTAATTTTCTTACATCGCATACATCTGACGCGGCCATTTTGAAAAAATTAAAAAATTGTTCGTATCTCACTTATTTTCTGGAATTTTTTACATCTGAAAAAACTGCTACACTTATAAAATTATGCTTAATGAGAAACCGTCAAAAAAGTATAGTCAATCCATTTAAGAAAAAAAAGTTGATGTCAAAATTTAATACTCTCCTTGAACAATTTACAAATTGGTGCGGTATTAATAAATTAATTTTTAACGCAAGGAAAACTATCTTAGTGCAATTACTTGTTAGGAATAAATTTCACACTGACATAAATTTTACATCCAACCAATTAACACGTGTCCTAAGTAAAAATCGGTAAAGATATTTACACAGAACTTCCCTCATTATTCGTACAAGACGGTTACTCAGAAAAATTATTAATTAAGAGATGACATATGGGAATTATAATCGCCATGTAGTTAGCTCTATTATTACAGAGAAAACCCGATAACTTTTTTTTATCATCTACTGTATAGTGGTGGGATTTTTTTTTATTTTCAAAACATTTTCTTGTTGAAATAGGTTACGAATATAATGAAACGTGGAAATTTAAGAATTGAAGAAAAACATGTTTTCCATCATCTATTCTATTGTAGTGGTAAAACAATAAAAAATAAATAATTTTTAAAAATTTCAAAATAAATTTCTTTCTTGAAATATGTTTAGAATGCCATGAAACGTGAAAATGTTAAATTTGAGCAAAGCAATTTTTTCATCCATTTTATGCAAAATTTTGGAAATTTCAAATTTTTTTTCTATTTTAATTTATCATATATTTTTTAAATAGGTTTAGAATGTCACGAAACGTAAAAATTTTAAATTTAAGCAAAAAAAAATGTTTCCATCACCCGTTTTATAGTTTCAAAATTTTCAAAAAATATTTTTTTGAGATAGGTTTAGAATATCACGAAACGCGGAAATTCAAAATTTGAACAAATTTTTTTCTATTATCTATTTATTTCCTTTAGACGGCCCTTCCTATATATTTTTCAGTGAAAGTCTGACCGTTTTTTCGATGGCAGCGGCGTTAGCGACCCACCAAATTGGACTCTCTTCCGTCAAGCAGTTTTTTTAGTTAATGCACCAACAGACCGACCGACAGACAGACAGTCAGACTGATGAAATTGAAAAACCTATATTTTCGTAATCTATCTGGTCTGAAACGTGAAAATCTCGGAGGGTGATTTTTTCTCGAATACAATACTTCCCCTCGGTATGCGAGGGAAGTCAAAACAACATTTATTGGCATACATATTGACCGTGAGATGAGCTGGAAATAGCTCATCAATAATATGTGTCGAAGAATAAGTAATGGCTACTATGCAATCTTGCTGTTCGAAAATATCTTAGGTTAAAAATTTTTTTTAAACCTTTATTATGCCCTCATTAATTCAGTGTTGTCGTATAATGCCATTTTGTATGATGGCGCTTCTGAGAGCGAGATGGTTCCAGGATAAATAAAAAATATTATTATTATTATAACACATTGTTGAAGAATTTCGAGTCTTGTCTACTTGACATTTCAGAAACATAAACACTTCGTTAGTTTTATTTCTTTAGCGATTTGCAATAATTCATGGAAAAGTTTAAAACTTACTAATTGTTAATATTTTATATGATAATAAAACACTTTTGACATCGTCAAATCACTGTGTGTTAATTTTATTTAAAAGGCCCTTGGCAGCATTGTTATAAATTTAAGGTGCCATAAAGCTGGCTGAACTAGACAACACTAAACCATTATGGCATGTAATGAATCAAGAAGTGTACACATTTTTATTACGTTTTCACACCTTATACTCAGTCAATAGTTCAAAAGCAACCGTAAAATGCCAGCTGAATTGAGCTGTTAGATGTTACGCTTGAAGAGGTGATTTGTAATATCACTTTAATAATCTTCGTGATTAAGTCTGTGGTATAACTAGTAAAGTGAAAAACTCATTGCTGATCTTTTACTCATTTTACATGTTTATACAGAGTAGTCCGTAATTAATGGTCCATAAAGCAACAGTGTGATTTATGTGAACTAACCTTAGTCCATAAGTTGATACTGACAGATATGCAAGATATTACTATAGTTTCAATTTTATCGCATAATTTTTAAAATGTTTTAAATATTGGTATAAAAGTTCATGAACAGTGGTTCTTTAAGTTGAGCACAATTCAAACCCCGGAATCGATTTCAGAACCATATAAAACGGGGGGGACTAGATTGGCCTAGTAGCAGATATTTGTGTGTCCTTCCGTCTTCTAACCTCCACTTTGTGGACAACTAAACGTTCTCCAGGTGACAGTTCATCATTTTCTCCAATTCTGTCTATCCATTGTTGATTAATATCAGTTAATTACCGAGGAGAATGATTTTTCAAATATATATTTGTCAAAAGTACTGATGACATCGGGACCTACTAAGTTGATATTTCTTATGATAAATTATGCACCTAATTGATAAAATGCGATTACTTCGAATACGGTCACTTTCTAAGACTAATAACGAGTTCACTTTTTTCCGACATAATAAGGTAGATTTGGGATGATTTAATAAAAAAGCGATAGATGGTAAATAAGTAAAGCGTTCATATACATATGAAACATTACATCTGTTCCGCACTCTAGGGTCTACACGAGAAATGGGACCAGATTTGAACTATTCATCTTAAAAACCTCTATTCACCAATGTTCATACCAATATTTGAAAAGCTTCAAAAGCTATATCGGAAAATCAAAAATACAGCACTTACTTTAACACCTTTTACCACTCTTAATATCAACTTTTCGACTAAGGTAAGCTCTGCTAAACCGCAATATTTTAATGTCAGAAATCCACTGTTGTTGTATAGATAATTGTTTACGGACCACCCTGTACGAACATAGTTTTATAAATATTTCTAAATTATAGGGTGTTTCAATGGATAAAGCATTAAATTCTAATGTCGATTGGGAACAAGAGAAATTAAAATTGTACTAACAGCATTGATTCCCAAACAGCCCCTCTTTAAGTTATAGCCCATCAAAGTGGGTGCCAGGCAATCAGTTTTCTGCTTATAGCCGTTGGATGGCTTATGGTACGATTATTAAATTTAGTATACGGTCATTTATTTTGATGGGCTACATGGTTATTAGGGGAAACTCGTACTGATATGTAAGGTCTGTCCGATATAGGATGGCGACGAAAAGTTCCAGATCAGCTATGTAACTTTATCATCTGAGTACAGTAGAGTCTCGCTGCGGTGAATTGCTACGAAGTTTATATAGGAGATTTATAACATATGATTTTGGATAGCATTGGTTTTATTTCAACCAGTGGAAAGAGAAACGTATCACAAATTATTTTTGTCTTGCTATAAATCGAATGAGTATTTGGGTATTTTTCGAACATGCAACAATCTTCGAGTAACGCAAAAAAACCGCAGGCGTATACTAAAGATTTAATTTAAAATATTATTGCAAAATTAAGGTGGTATTTGTCAATTTGCTTGCATCAGAATATGACTTGTATTCTTGGTCCAGGATAGTACAACGATATGAGGTGTTCTTCTATTCAATTAATTTCTAATTGGGAACCACATATTATATGAACCACTCGCCTCTTTGGCTCACACAAGACAACTTATATTTTGATTTAAATTAGATAAATTATCAGAAGCCGTGTTAGTTTTTCAATAACATTTCAAACTTGTTGGAGGTGTAATTTCTCTCTGTAGATTCTAAGAACTGACAGTAATTAGATTATTAAGGTTTGGTGTGAATACGGCGAACTACTTTTCGAAAATGACAATCCTAGTAGGATGGGGCAGCTATAGGCGGAACCATAATTTCAAATTTTACGAAACCCATAAAGATCAAATCTGCTAAGTCCATTATTTTCTAAATGTCTTTATATGCTCTGAGACACTTCCGTTGGGGAGGGCAGAGAAATGATACTTTGGATATTTGGATCTGGAGACGTTTGCTACCAATTCTCTGGATAGCCCATCATACTATAATATCTAGAAAAAATACATCTCCACAAGCGACTTTTCAGTACAGTAATATCCCAATAATCCTCTGATTATTTGGGCGACATTAACCAGAAAGAGAACAATATAGAATAGTTAATTGTGATCTCTAGATAGAAAGAGGCGAAGAGGTTGCCGTCCAAAACATTAGGCTAATGCCACCAAAGAATTAATGGGAACGAGCTTTGATGAAGCCGTGCGCTTAACACGTAACCATGACAGATGACGTGATGCTGTAAGACGTGATATGCAGCAATCGGAGATCAACTGTAATATTACATAGACTACAAGACCACTGAGAAGACGTTGTGGTAGAAAATATTCGACAATGAATTTTTGCTCGCCCTCCTGTATATCATTCACTCTACATATTAGTATAAGTTTGCTCTAATGAGCATATAGCTGACAAAAGCAAGGCAGTGTCAGGTTATTAGGAAAAACTGACTACCCAACACCCATTATAAAGGACTGCTGGGTTAGTCTCTCCCTGGGAAAAACGTTATTATTGAAAATTGTTTTCTCTTGAAGTAAATAGTACATATCAGAATATAAGGTACCTTGTTTCGAAAACCCTGTATACAATATTTTCTTTTTCTTCGAATTTGCTTAGAATGTTTGAAATTTTTACCCTAAATGTTTAAAAAATAATCTAACCTAAATAAGAAAATTTATATTTATTCAGTATATTAATGGAAAATATTTCTAAATATTCTAAAAAAAAAAACAAACCATGGATACGTACATACAAAACGATGGATATATAAATAGAAATACATTTGAACTTCGTCGGAAAGAAATCGTGATTCATCACATTTTCTTAAAAATATATAAGAACGTTAACATATCTTGACTGTTCAGCATAGGAATCATACGACTTGTAATTTTAGGATTACATTTCGAAAATTAAATATGGTATTGAATAAAATCGAAGTTAAAAGTGTGCCACAGATAATAAGTTGGCAAATGTAGTTTTTTTTTTAAATATTGACTAATAATGAATATTCTAGTCATTTCTTCTGCTTTACCTAAATATTGATGGATTGTATACTAAGAGTTGTATGAACAGCAACAGATGAGCCAAAATGTGACATTAACGGTAGCAAAGATTTAAAACTATTTCAAATATAAAATGGTAAATTTAATTTAGTAAGCCTACTACTTTTTTAAATACATGCGAGTTTATCTACCCTACAAAACAGGAAGAAATATAATCCGAAAGTATTTTAGTTTGAGTTTTATTAAATTGAAGTAAATGTTTCTGTATCGCTTAGTCATTGTCATTTAGAATTATAAATTTTAATTGTAACAATTTAAATAATTATGTCGTTCTAAATGTGTTTCGCCTGCTTAGTTATCGACAATTTTTTTGAAATATCTCAGTTTGAATAGAAAATCCAACTTATGCTTCGTCGTCTTTGTATTCTCGCCGTTGGACTTAAAAAAATGTCAATAAGGTACATAGCACTTATTTTATTGTCTCTGGAAATAAAGTCAATACATTTTTACTTTAAATACTGTTACAATTTTTTATCTAATCAACTAAATAAATGGAAAATTATGTTTAGGGATAGTATGTCATTGAAGAGATATCTGATTGAAAATCCCTTGAGTATTAATTTCCGATGCGGAATAAATTGGGCAATAATATTATATTGATGACTCTAAAATTCGTGTAACATGATAATCTCCAGAGAAAAATAAGTTATATTTAATATAATTTTTACTCGTCCAATCTAAAAATGTTAAAAAATTGTTTAAATTCGAGAAGTCAGTTGCAAATTACTCATATAGGGCACTAGAGAAAGCTCCAGGCAAGGTCTAAAAACAAAGTAAAATGGGTTGGGATGATAACTTGTATCGAGAGAATCTAGCAATTTCTCCTCAGTCCCCGAAAGGTCCCAGAAAGAGGTCAAAAATAAAAAAATAAAAAAATAAATAAACAAAATAAATAATAAAAATAATTTTGTGTGGGTAAATACAATGGAGAGGTCTTTTGCAAATTCCTCTTCAGATTATACGATATCAATAAGAAAACTGCTGCCTAAGGAATGACTAATTCCACATCCATGTTTTCCTTCCAAGTCTCTTTAAGAGTAAACATCTTGACTATATTTGCACTTTAGTATGCGGAAATAATTAGTCATAGAATTTTAATAACATATTTGGCAGATGTCATAAAGAAATTTATAGAAGAAGCTTCGTTAAGACATTAAAAATGAACTTGGCTAGCTTTCAAGCCTGACATGATATTTACAAAATCAGCAAAATGTATAGGGGAGAGAAATAAAGAATTTTTAGAAATCTTCAGACTTTTATTAAGCTCCAAATAAAAAATTTAAAAAGTTACACAACTCGGAATTCATATTTGTATTAAGCTTTACATTAGTAATCCACAAAAAGATGGGTGTCGTAAAACTGCGAGAACATGAATCTAGGTATCAAAATGTATCAAATACGTAAGTTTTACAAACACGATGCTAGGCGTCGGTCGGTGTCAAGACGTAAAAATGCAAAAATAAGAATACAGCTATCAAAACTTATCAACTATACAAGTTTTACAAAAGCAATATTAGGCGTTGGTCTCTGTCAAGACGAAAAATTTCAAGAATGTGAATCTGCGTACCAAAATTTATCAAATTCAGAGGTTTTACAAAAACGACGCCAGGCGTCGGTCGGTGTTGAGAAGTAAAAATGCAAGAATATGAATTTAGTTATCAAAATTTAGCAAATACATAATTTTCACAAATAGCGACGCTAGACGTCGGTCGGCGTAGATATGTAAATATGCAAGAACATAAGTTTAGATATCAAAATGTATCAAAGACACAAGTTTTATAAAAACGACGCCAGACGTCGATCGACGTCGAGACGTAAAATTGCAAGAACATGAATTTAGATATCAAAATTAATCAAATACTAGTTTTACAGACGCGACGCAAGGCGTCGGTCGACTTCTAGACGTAAAAATACAAGAATATGAATCAATGTATCAAAATTTACCAAATATACAAGTTTTATAAAATCGACACCAGGCGTCGGTTGGCATCAAGATGTAAAAATGCAAGATTAATTTAGGTATCAAAATGGGTCAAATATGCAAGTTTTACAAAATCAAGGCTAGGCGTCGGTTGGCGACGAGACGAAAAAATTAAGAATATGAATCTAGGTAGCAAAATTTATCAAATCCATCAGTTTTACAAAAACGACGCTAGACGTCGGTCGGCGTTGAGACGTAAAACTGCAAGAATATGAATCTAGGAATCAGAATTTGTCAAATAAACGAGTTTTACAAAAACAACGTTTGGCGTCGGTCAGCGTCGAGACGTAAAAATGCAAGAACATAAAGTTAGATATCACAATTTATTAAACAAACAAGTTTTACAAAAACGACGCTAGGCGTCGGTCAGCATCGAGACGTAAAAATGCAAGAATATGCATCTAGGTATCAAAATTTATTAAATTCACAAGTTTTACAAAAACGATCCTAGGCGTCGGTCGGCGTTGAGGTGTATTGAAAAGAAATTTGAGGCCATGGTTCCTAGTATATACACCAAATCCCAAGTTTCTGAACTCTTACAGCTTACTCTGCTTATTTATCCCTATTTACATCTACCTACTCCCCCCTCCACTCCTTCAACGGTATCATGTTAAAATATAATCTAGTTTCAGATGTTGTTATAATACATACTTGTACCAAACTTCAAGTGAAAATCTCGATTTAATTTTATCATCTCCTTTAATAAGGGAGTGGGGGTGGTGAAGTGATGGAAAATATTATAAAAAAGACATGTGGCCTTCGCTTCTAGCAACGAAATAATCACAAAATGTAATCTAGTTCCTGATGTCATTATAATATATACGTATACCAAATTTCAAATGAAATCTCAATTTTATTTTATCAACGTCTTTAATAATGGAGAAGGGGTGGTAGGGGGGTTGGAAGATATTGTAAAAATGTTCTGAGGCCTTGCCTTCTAGTACATACATCGAAATTTAAGTTTCTGTACTCTTACCAGCTTGCTTTACTTATTTTCCCCTATTTACCCCTATTTATCCCCCAACCCTTCAACTCCCAAAATATAATCCAGTTCTTTATGCTATTATAATACATACGTATACCAATTTTCAAGTGAATATCTCAATATGATTTTATCAACCCCTTTAATAATGGAGCAGGTGGTGTGGAAGTAATGGAAAATATTAGAAAAAAGTTTGCGGCCTTGGTTTCTAGTACATACACCAAATTTCAGGTTTCTGTACTCTTACCAGCTTGCTTTACTCATTTTGCCCTATTTACCCCTCAACCTTTCATCGGATATGTTCAAAAGACAATCCAGCTCCAGATCTCGTTATGATATATACGTGTACAAAATTTCAAGTCAATATTCTAAACCATTCCAGAGAAAACGTGCTGACAAAAAAGTTACAGAGAGAGAGAGCGACAGACAGAGTTTTTTTTTCTCAAATTTAAAAAAATCTTGACGCTTCATGACATTCTAAACCTATTTCAAGAAAAAAAATTGTTTTTTTTTTACTATTACTATGCTTCCAATCCACTGCGTGAATGTGGAAGTAATTGCGTTCAGATTAATTTTGTGCGATACCAAAATGATTTTAGATAATTAGAAATATGCACAGGATATAGGAAGCTAAGAAAGTACTGTTGATGCGCATCTTACTTGATAGTAACTTCTCATTTTAATTCTTACTTTAAATACAAAGTTTTTGTTTTTTTCAGTTCTTGGGTGAATCGATTTCAAGATGATATATTTGTAGTAACTGTGAAGGAAGACAACCGATTCTCCACCTCATCGATTTTAATGTAGTGACAACTGATAAGACACTTTCTTTGATTAACTGAAATTGACACATGTTATTTTATTGTTTGCTTCTAAAAACAACTTCTTATTAGCACTGCTATTAGGTTTCAAATGTTAATAACAGATGCTATTAATATTACAACTTTGACCTGAAGATAACTTGAACAATAATGCACATATTCTAACGAAACTTTAGAAGAATATACCACTTGTAGAGCTAAACCATCAAACCAGGTTTCAAGTTAAGAAGTTTGCAATAACTCATAAAAAGACAGTTACAACCTCAAAAATCGGATGTCGATTGTTTAGGGGCATCAAATCGTACATCAAAATTTTTATTTCAGTTTATTTATGTACTTTGTGGTGGTATAAACAAAGATATTTTTAAAACGTTTTAAAACCAATTTTATTCAATTCTTCTATTTTCTTTTTTTTTAATGAAATTTATTCTAAAAATTAATGATATACAGTGTGTCTCAAGATAGATGTAACAAGAGGTGTAATGGACCAAACATTTTGGAATTTTGGAATGGTATTTGGGATTGAGTCCTGCTTGTTGTAAAACTAAAGTATGCCAAAGATTACTTGATTTGGTGTTCTACAGGTTGTTTTATATGCAAAGTTGTAAAAATTACCACTAATAAAGTACCTCCATTTTTCAAAATATGAAAAAAATCCACTAAGAGAAGTTATTTAGAATGCAATTTTATACCTCTATATCAAATTTCAGGAATATAAAATCATTATTTTGAAACTTCCCCTTTTTTGCGAATTAAGAGTTGAATTCGTATTGAAAGTTGTGTAGGAGCAAATGTTAATCATCTCAAAAAGTAGGCTATTTGTAAATAAAAAATTGAATATACGAGATGTAAGAAAGTATACAGTTAATCAAACTAATTGTAAAACAAGAAACAATTACTAACAGAAGATTAATGAGGTTTAAAAATTACGACAAGTAATAAATGTCAAAAACATAACAGACTTACAAATAAATTAATTATTAACCGATACAAAGCAATGTTTACATTTTTTTTATTATTCGACGTAGCTACCACACACATTTCGATCCTTCGCCTGAAGTCGTTAAAACTGTTTCGAATATGATCTAACGGTATGAAGTTTGCGGCATTTGTAATTCTCTGTTTCAATACTGCTACATCGTTAGGAAGTGGTTCAGCGTAAACCAACTGCTTGAGGCGATCCCATAAAAAGATATCCAATATTGATAGGTCTGGAGATCTCGCCCGCCACTTGATCGGTCCATCCCTAGCAATCCAATTTTCTCGAAAATTTAAATTCAACCACCGATTAACCATTTCTTTGGAGTGGCCATGGCAACCATCATGTTGAACATGAACTAAAGGCAGATCTCTTAAAATATTCAAATGTTCTTCAGAAAATCTTTCAAGAGCCTGTAAATAAGTGTGCTGGTTTAATTTTCCCTCAATAGAATAAGGTCCAATAGCTCCAACGTGATAAGAAACGGCACACCACACATTCACATTTTTATAATATTGTCTTCTACAATTAATTCTAAAATTTGGATTTTCAGAAGCTCAAAACCGACAATTCTGAGATGAAACAACACCATTGGTTGTGAATGTGGATTCATCTGAGAAAATTATGAAATGAAAAAATCTCTCTTCCATGATTTTTTCTCCAATGGTCAAACAAAAATCTAACCTACGGCCGTCATCTCCCTCTTTAAGCGTATGTTTATAATTTGCTTTATATGCCCTAATTTTCTTTGCCTTGTAAATTCTTTGGAGTGCAGACTTGCTAATATTAATAAGAGCTGACCTCTCTCTTAGTGGCATCCTAGGATTTTCTATAACAGAGGCATGAGCTATAATAGCCCCAACATTATCTTCATCATATGCTTTTATTTTTCTCTTCCTGTTAAGAACACTATCAGTAGCCAGAAACTTTTTAATTATTCTCTTAGCCTGAGCACGTGACAAAGCAGTGTTTGGACATTTCAAATTAAACTAGCTTACCACTTCTCTTAGTGAGTTCTCACCGCCAATTCCGTAGCATTGCACAATATAAATTTTTTCACGCACTGTGAGTACTATTTTCACTTAATTTTTCTATGCTTTGTTCATTACTTTGAAACAGAAATTAAGGATAATATTGACTACGTTTGACAGATATATCAATAGTAAATGATAAATGTATATCCATTTCCATTCCATTTTTAATTGTTTTTATTTTCTTTATCTATGTATAATTCATTTCTTAAGCTATCTTAGTGTACAATATAGATCATTTACATATTTAATACATTATGTAAGCAAATATATAATGGGTCGTTGTTAGACCGGGAGATTTTAATTTGGAATTTATTATTGAGCTGATTTGATATTAGCACACTTCCCTCAGCATGTGCATTTATTTTGGTATGTTCCTCAAAAGAGGATTTAAATAGTTTTTATTTTAAACAAATTTTTCAGAGGCGTGTAATTAATAAAACAAAATATACAGGAAAATATTTTGATTAATTTTTTTTTTTTTTTTTTTTCTCCTGGCATTCGGCCATTAGCCATACAGCCAACCACTCAAACTCATTTATACAAAGCTAGAACTATATCGACAATAGAAAAAATTATTGAAGACGATCAAGGGAAAATACACAGGGACACACGCTTCTCGTCCTGGGGTCTGTCAGGACATTAATTTTTTGACTAAGACAAATGTAGGACCACTATAGTTTAAAGGATGTAACAAAGGAAAAACCACAGAGGATACGAAACTAAGCTACCATCATTCGCACACACACAAAATTCATAATAAAATATTCGATTCGTCCAAAAAACTTATAATACAGTCAAAAATGTGTTTGTTAAATTGGCAAAGAAGAGAGAGTACATTAAACGGAGCTTGAATATTACAGTTAATAAGATTGTTATAAAACCTGTTACTACAGGAAAATATAAAAGAAAAAAACCTGTTTTAAATAATGGGATATAAAATATCTACTAGTGCTGTATACACAATTTCTGCGGTGTGTAGATTTATGTGTTAGCGAACGTTCCGGGGCAGGAACGAAAGGTGTATGGAGTTTTTGTTGGAGAGGGGGATTTTATGTTTCGTGAGTTGTCCGTCTGTCGACAAGGTCACCGTCTACCATAGTAGACGGGAAGTCTTTGGTGGAGTAATTTATGTGTATGTTGAGTGCCATCGTCATGTCGTACGTCTGTAATGTGTGCTGTCAGAGCCGATTGCTGAATTTTGGTTGTAAAAAATTTTTGAGATTTTTCGTCCATGAAATCACGGATCATTTCGATGTTTGTTAACCTATGCAATTCAGCAATCGGTATATATCTGCTGGAATTTGTAAAAAGGCGCAAAAGTTTATTTTGTGTTGTTTGTAATCGTTGGCATTGTGTTTTTGAGATAATGTTCCAAGCCATACAAGCATTAGTCAAAATTGGCCGAAATATAACTTTATACATTAAAATTTTGTTATTTATTGATAATTTGCTTCGTCTGTTAAGTAGAGGGTAGAGTTTGTTTAATGTCGCGTATGTCCTGTTAAGAGTCTGTGTAATGTGGGGAGCGAAACTCAGCCTCTTATCTAGGGTTACCCCCAGATATCGGACCGAGTTGCGCTCCTCTATTACTGTATTGTTGATTTTTAATTTTGTTATTGTTCGAATGTTTGTGAATTTACGAGTAAACGTTATTGTCTCCGTCTTGTCGTCGTTTATGGTAATTTTCCAATTTGAGAAGAATTCGAGTATTTTTTGCAGATGATACCTAACCTTCTGTGTGGCTGTCTGTGCATAGAACGACCGTCCATACAGGACGGTATCGTCTGCATATAAGAGGAAATTTGTTGTGGGGTGAGGGGGGATGTCTGATGTGTATAAATTGTAAAGGATCGGGGAGAGGATCGCCCCTTGTGGGACGCCCGCCGAGATCCTTTTTTGCGTTGAAAAATTTCCATTAATGTTAACAGTGATATGACGAGCACTTATATAGTTTTTGATGAAAGTTACTATGTGTAATGGTAATTTTAGAAGGTTATGTAATTTATAAATAAGGCCGTTATGCCAAACTGTATCGTATGCCTTTTGTATATCTAGAAGCAATAGAACTGTACATTGTTTTTTGTTATAAGCCTGGAGGATATCCTGTACTATTTTACATAATGCCATATTAGTGCTATGACCCCTCCTAAAGCCAAATTGTTGAGCGGGGATGAGGTGTTTTTTGTCTACAATTTTCATTAAAATCCGTAGGAATACCCTCTCCATCAATTTGGAGAGGGTATTTAATAAACAAATAGGTCGATAACTCGAAGGGTTATGTGGTGGCTTATTTGGCTTTAGAAGAGGGATAATAATACCAATTTTCCAGGCTTTAGGGTAGTATTGAAGTTTAATTATGGCATTTATTAAATATGTTAATTGACACAGCAATTTATTAGGTAAATTTTTTAACAATATATTTGGGATTGAGTCAGGCCCGGGAGCTTTTTTGTTTGGAAAAGTTTTTATTATTGATTTTAGTTCTGTGGGATTTGTAAAATATTTAGGGATTTTATTTGGGGGGAAATGAACAATATCAGGTATTTGTCTGGCCAAATTGGTAACGTTATTATGAAAATCCGAGGTATTTGGTGTTGTAGTGTTTGTTAGCTGTAAATGATTGGCAATTGCCTCAGCCTTTTCTATGTTTGTGTTAAAAATATTATTGTTATTAATTAATGTTGGTATAGTAGCAAAAGGTTTTTTAAGTAGACGAGACATACGCCAGAGTGAATTGTCGCGAGTTGTCAATGCTTGGATCTTATCATTCCAAGCATCTTCCCTGAATTTTGTTAATCTGTTTTTGACTGTTTCTTGGACGTCAATCATCCTAGCACGGTCTATGTCTCGTCTACTTTTTTGCCACCTGCGCCTCAACCGGTTTTTAAATGTTATGAGCCTCTGGATATCATCCGGAATAATTTCAGTACGTGGTTTAGATTTAATTTTCCGGGTAGTTTTATTTCTGGCATTTATTATAATTTGTGTAATGCGATCGACTTCCTCATCGATTTCAACCGGAGAATTTATATTATTATTTATTTGTAGATGTTCGTTTATTAGGGCCCTAAACTATAATCAGAAATACAAATTTTTGATATGACTTGATGCCCCTAAACAATCGTCGATTCGATTATCGAGTTTGCAATTGTTTTTTAGGAGTTATTGTGAACATCTTAACTTGTAACTCGGCTTGACAGTTTAGCATATGTGCATTATTGTTCAAGTCAAATTGTTTCAAAATGGCCTCCCTAAAATATCTGTTTTGCGACTTGATATATTGACCAAAAAGTTTTGGACAAATCTCTTTATCTATTGCGATACACGTTATACAGCCAGAGATATTCAATAACAACTTCGTGGATACAGGATTTTGAACATCTTTTTATTTAAACAAAAACTTTCCACCACACGGATTTAACTCAAAACTTCTTATTATATTCTTGAAATATTTTCAACAAGTTCCAGCAAAAAATTTGCTATAATAAGACAATTCCTTTCTAGGCAATTTAAATCCTTAGATTTACTCCACTATTATACAGAATCCAGTATATGCATCGCATGTATCGTTTAAAAATTCGTTCAATACAAAAGTGATTCAAATAAAATGTTTTTGCTAATTTTCTTACATATTCTGTTGCCTCATTTCTCGACTTTTTATTATCTAATAACAATTAAATTTTAGCATGGATTTATTATTCATCGCATGTAACCAATGAAGAATAAAAGTAATAGTGCTTACTGAAAAATGAGGGAGATGTCACAAAAAAAATTGAGACTATGTTTTCTATTATATACACCAAATCCCAAGTTTCAGGATTCTTACTAGCTTGCTTTGCTTATTTATCCATATTTACCCTACAACCCTTCAACGAAATAAGCACAAAATATCATCTAGTTCCAGATCTCGTTATAATACATACCTGTACCAAATATGAAGTCGATATCTGAATTTTATTTTATTAACTATTTCAATAATGCAATGGAGGTAAAATATGTGGGTAGAAAATTGAGACCTTGGATTCTAATATATACACGAAATCCTAAATTTCTGGACACTTATTATCTCGTTTTACTAATTTACCTCTATTTAACCCCCATCTTTCAACGGAATGAGTCACGAATGCAGTCTATTTCCATATCTCGTTATACGTGTAAAAGATTTCAAGTCAATATCTTAAGCTGTTCCAGAGTAAACATGCATACAAGAAAATGTTACAGACCGATAGACAGACAGAATGTCTTTTTCTTTCAAATTTAAAATGTCGACGATTCATGGCATTCTAACCCTATTTTAACAAAAAAAAGTCCACCACGTGATTGTTAAAGGCATTTGTAACTAATCAGTAAAGATATTTACACATAACCCCCCCTCTTTATTTATACAGGGTGGTTAAATAATAATCGAAATATATTAATCATTACTACTACAAAAAACCTGGCAACTTTTAGTTAAAATAATATACAGAGTGGTCATCTGACAGAAAAAGAAATAAAAGGTGCAAAGCACGGGTTTGAGTAAATACCTTTACATATTTCCCCCATGGTTGAATTATTTCTTAGAATGCCCAGCCTGCATATTTTTCAATAAAACTATAATATGTGATGGCCTTGCCAATTGTGTTACCTATATTCCAAATATTATTGCCATCTGTCATATATTTTCATTATTTATCCTGTTTAGACGGTCCAACCTGTATATTTTCCAGTAATAGTCTACTCATTTCTTCGCTGGCAGTAGCACCGACCACCTGCTTCAAACTTTACTGTTCTCCACCACATAGTTTTTTTAGGTCGGGTGGCAACAGATAGACAACAAACCAATAGACAGACAGACCGATAAAAATGCAAGACCTTCATTATTGTAATCTACGTACTCTGAAACGTGAAATTCAGAAGAAATTCGGTCCTGATTTTTTCTCGAATTCAATGCTTCCCTTGGGTAAGCAAGCGAAGTAAAAATAATGAGCTAACCATTACACTCTTCGCCGATATACTGCATTTTTTGTATAACTGTTGCACATTCTGTAGAATACTCCCCGCATTTTTATCGTAAATAAAAGATAATGATAATTTGTACTAGCGAGTGCTTGATGCATTTGTGACAAATTTATTGCTGTTAAGTTGATAAACAATAGGGACTATTGCCTAATTAGCCGGCTCTGCAGTCTAACTATATTATATAATATAAACTATAAATTTAAATAATTAATAACTTTTTTAATTATTGATCTATTTTGTTTAAAACAATAGGGTTCTTCCTCTAACTAACACTAACTTACTGTCCAAATTTCAATATAATTAGAATTGTTGTTTTTAAGTTATCGTGCTTACAGGAAACGTGACGGACGGACAGACAGACGGACGGACATTTTGAAAGTTGTCCAGAATTAGATGATATGCAAATTGTTTCTCTACGAGCAATATTACCGGTTTAAGAAATGTGCCGATTGAATGCAATATACTCTTCGTTTTGTATTTGCGAAGTGTATAATAATATAATTGAAAAAAATTTAAGAATCCATTTAGAATTAGTGGAAAGAGTTTATATTTAGTATTTCAGGTTCCTATTAATTCCCTTATTTGAATGAAAGTTCCTTTTAATCATTTGTTATAAACCCTATTTTTTAAAAAGCGTCTAATGCTTTATTATTTCAAACTTACCAAGTTTGGTAAAAATCTGACAATAACTAACTCTAATAATAGAGTAATTATAATGGTAATCACAGCCCTGATATTCACCTTGTAGAAGAAACACACATTTTTTAATCTAATTAATGTGGGACGCTTTAGGAAACGTCGAACAAGATTCTGTAGTCTACCTCAACCGCCAACACTTTCTTTTGATCACGGTGGGCGTATTTATTCTCGAAAATTTTCTTTGACAGATTAAAATCTGAAACAAAGGAGTATACCGAATTCGATCAAAACCGATGAATAAATGATTGTGGTATGGGGGCCCAGTGTTGAAAATAAATATTTTCCCCTGTCCATTTTTATTTTTAGCAAGTTACCTTATACTCTAAGATATTATATTATAGAGTTTCAGTTTAAGTAGGATTATATCAAAACTAATATTAATGTGTAAGTTTTATTTATTTTATATGCTGTATATTATCAACAGCAGTTTGTTAATATAATTAATTAATAATATAATTTAATGTAATGCAAATTTGCATTTCTGTAACTTTCCTTTCTATTCCGTATTTATAGTTCGATTCTTTCCGCAGTAATCATTGTGTATGTTAATTAGTTATATTCAAAACAATGGAAAACAATGAACAAAGAGATGCAGCCTAATGTCAAATACTGCATGACGTGCAGTTTAACAATAGCTATGTATATTATATATTATTTTAATATCAAACAATGGTATTTTATCTTCCTTCATCAGTTAATATAGTCCTAATTAATAGTTCTAGAAAGAAAGTAGAAATGAATCAAAGTGACTTAAATTACCTTGATTGTTTTATTCCACAAAATTAAACATATTATTCCCATGCTCACAAATTAATCGTCACATGATTTAAGCTTAATTAAAGATCGTTTTAATAGTCACTTCATTCGTGCAGTCATACACCGCAAAAAAAATTGTATGTGTATCTGGCAATATAATCGAACTCAACTATTTGTTGTGCGTAAATATAAGCAAAATGTGTGCAAAATACAGTAGCTACGGCCACATTGTGAGAGGTTCCGTCAAATAGAGGGTAGTACACTGAGGGCGGTTTCACAATTCACAATATCCTGCCTGAAGTGCGCTCGGGAGTCTGCGTACCATATTCCATTAGTTCTGTTTGATTTTAAATAAAGGAAATAATTACGTTAATTGCTTTTCATTGATAGTTATTTTTGATGTCGCTTGCTGGATATAAAGGTGATGTTTACCTGCCATGGCGTTATTTTCTTGAAGAGTTATATTTGTTATACAGGATGTTTCTTGAGTGACTGACCATACGCTAGTGAAAAGTACAGCACCCTGAGATGATTTAAAACGGCTTTTATTATATCCTTAGTGCCCCTCGTTTCTAATATACTGCGTATTTTCGAACCGACCACATTTTTTTATTGGCTTCATCAAATCGGACCAAATTTATTTGGTATGTTCCAGTAATAGAGGTCTTCACAATCCAGTATCGCCCTCGAAACGAATATCAGGGCTTATTTTCTTTTCTTTTGGAATTTGCCTAATACTATCACCCTGTATATGGATTTTGGCAATTTTCCATATAGAATTAAAAAATACTCTAACAACGTATTTAATCCATATAATCAGTTTTTGGTACGCTTTTAATCCTTCGAGAATTAACAACTAAGCTTCACAACAAATCAATTTAAAAAATATTCGGGAACCTTTCGGCTACAAAAACATCAGTAATTACATAGGTGACTTTAATTTTTCGATAAAAAATTGAATCTAATTCTCTGTTAGAATTTGTCACAACAATATTATACCGTTTGCCAAAATAGTAAACGGTGATAATGCCAAAAACATGAAAAAAGGTCAAATTTATTGGAACAAATACAAAACAGTGACAATTCTACAAAAGTGAAGTAACTGAGGAGATAACGCACCTGATATTTAGTTTCATTAATTGAACCAACAATAATGACAAAATTAAGATAACATACCTAACATTTAATGAACAAAAAACAAAAATAACTAAATAATTTTTTTTCTTTTTTTCAAAATGTTTATCTCCAACCTCTACACAGTATTCTAATAATGCAATTGAACCATATGATTAGTTTCTTGGCACATCTTTAATAGTTCCAGAATAAACAGCTAAATTTCACAATACATTATCTTCTAAAATCATGTAAGCTTGATAAACATTTGTCACAGGCAACATTTAGACTACAGGTTAAAGGTAATAGTTATTGTTTGAAACCGCACAGAAACTACTTTTTAAAGTCAAAAATGTCTTACTCTAACGAAGAGTATTTTGACATTAAGTGTAGCTTTGGGAATCCCTCATGCAAGAGTTTGGAAAACTAAGAAACGAAGATTTGTATTATTTTCATTTACAAATTTTTCAAAGATTTGAAGCAGGAGATGATATTCCCCGAAGATCGTTTTATTATTGGGCGTTAAATAAAAGATGAACAATTTGTAGAGTTTATTTACTGATGAGTCTCAGTTTACTAGAGACGATATTAACAACAGCAGAAATCTTCGCTTGTGGGCACAGTAAAATCCTTATGGTATTTCACAAAAAACTACACTATCCAAATTTTCTATAAATATTTGGTGTGGGCTATTAGATAATAATTTATTTCACCTCATTTTTTTGATGGTACATTGAATGGTGAAATGTATTTAATTTTATTGCGAGATACATTACCACAATTATCGGGACAAATATAAAACCAGTCTTCATAATTAAAGTTCCAACAAATCTGCATTTTGAGTCATTTGCATATATAACATACCAAATTCAATACACTGGCTAAACCTTTTGTTGAAAACACAACACCCTGAAATTTTGGTGCCCAAATAGTAAACCTTGTGGACACAAATGAATTTAATGATCTAAAATTTGAATTTCTCGCCATTTTATGCGATTAAGTCCAAAATGGATCATTTTATTTTCAAAATGTAAATCTTGATGCCAGCTTTCCGTTGACATTAAAACATATTTTTAAAGTCATTTTAGCCACTTTTTGGCATTGATTTATATACCAAAATGACAATAAATTGATTTTTTCGACCGTTTAATTTAATTTAAAAGAATACAAGTTAATTTTCGTCTATCTGCGGATATGTTAGAATTTTAAATAAGAAGATTTTGATTTTTTATTTGTCCCGATCGGAGCTTTAAAACCGGAGATATTCACCTTTTTACTTAAAACACGCTGGTGAAAATATTAGATTGTTTATAAAAAAACGCAATAGGCTTTGGAAGTCCAAAACTCAGATATGTGCTCCTGGTGATACCCCAGAAGGTATAAAATCATAATTTTGTTGTTACAAAACTATGCATCACAATGATCTTTTTTACTCCACTATTATTAAAAGACATAAATATTAGAAGACTTTATTATCAACACGATGGAGCAGGCCCTCACTACTTTGCGAGCAGTGGGGCAAAATTTGAGTGACCATTATTCTAACAGGTGGATCAATCGTAATGGTCCAGTTTGTTAACCTGTAAATTCCCCAGATCTGACTCCGGTGGATTATTTCTTATGGCCTCTTAAAACAAAAATTCTATGCTACCAAAGTTGCAACCAGAGAGGAATTAAGAGAACGCATAGAACAGGAATGCACTGAAATAAATGATAACCCGCATATAAATAGAAATTTGCACATACGTGCAAGAAAGTGTGTGTTGAAGAGAATCATTTGGAAAATTTGTTATAGTTAGCTTTTCTTTATTATTATTCTAGAATACAGTGTCAGCTTAATTTTGTCTAATTGTTTTTGATAAAATCCTTCTTACTAAACTAAATATTAGGTGCTTTGTTTCCTCAGTTATTTCCCTTTTGTATAACTGTTACTATTTGTTCTAATAATTTTTCTCTTATGTTTGTTAATTGTTTTACCTTTTTACCATTTTGGCAAACGATATAATATCGTTGTGATAAATTCCAACAGACAGTAAATTTTTTATCTCAAAATCACAGTCACCTATGTAATTACTGATGTTTTTGTAGCCTGAAGACTACCATATTTTTTTTTTTTGTTTAATTGTGTAACTTAGTTGTTAATTCTAGAAGCATTTCCAAGAAAACTAATTACATTGTTTAAATACGTTAATAGAGTATTTTGAAATTCGGAATTGAAAACTGCCAATATCCATATATAGGGTGATATCTTTAGGCAAATGCCAGTGGGAAAAAATTAGTGAAATATGCCTACTAAATTCGGTTCGATTTGATAAAGCTAATAAAAGAATATGGCCGATTGAAATTTTGGGAAGAAATAGAACACGCTGTATAACAGAAACGAAGCGCACTAGGAATAAAATAAAGGCCATTTTGAAATCGTCTCGCATATGGTCAGTCACTCACGGAACACCCTGTATATGCTAGAGTATCGTTTAAATTAGCAAAATATGCGATAGCATACTATGATTCGTACGGAAGCGTACCGAGGCCACGGCGAAAAAAAATTAAGTTGAAATTTCAACATATCGAGTCGAAATTTTAACTTATTAAATTGAAATTTCAAGACAATAAGTTGATATTTCAATAATAAGTTGAAATTTTAACTTATTATCTTGAAATTTCAACTCAGTAAGTCGAAATTTTAACTTATTAAGTTGAAATATCAAGATAAAACCGCTGCCTAAGGAATCACTACTTTCACATCCAGATTTCTCGTCCAAACCACTTTAAAGGACACATTTTGACTATATTTGCACTCTATTATGTGGAAATTATAATTTATAGAATTTTAAGGGCAGATATCATAGAAAAATTTGAGGCGTTATTTTCTACCATATACGCTAAAAATGAAGTTTCTAGCTTTGTCTACTTATTCAACGAAATCATGTCAATCAGATGCCATTACTATACATACATGTACTAACTTTCAAGCAAATCTCTGAATTTTATGTTATCAATCCCTTTAATAATGCAGTGGAGGTAATCGGGGTGGGGGCTTGAAAAATTTTAGAAAGTAATCTGGGGCCTTGGTTTGCAATATATACACCAAGTTCCAAGTTTCTGTACTCTTACCAGCTCGCTTTACTTATTTTTCCTCCTAATTTAACCCCAACACTTCAACGGAAAAATCCCAAATTATAATCTAGTTTCTGATGTCAATATAATATATACGCATACCAAATTTCAAGTGAATATCTCAATTTTTTTTATCATCCCCTTTAATAATAGAGTGTGGGTGTGATGGGGGGATGGAAAATACTATAAAAAATGTTGAGGCCTTGGCTTCTCCTACATACACCAAATTTCAAGTTTCTGTACTCCTACCAGCTTGCTTTACTTATTTACCCCTATTTACCCCCCCCCCCCACCACCCCCTTCACCCGATATGTTCACAAGACAATCCAGTTCCAGATCTAGGTATAATATATACGTGTACAAAATTTCAAGTCAATATCTTAAACTGTTCCAGAGAAAACATGCGGACAAAAAAAAGTTACAAACAGACCGATAGACAGGCAGACAGAATTTCCACTTACGATCTTGAAATTTCAACTTGATAAGTCGAACTTTTAACTTATTAAGTTGAAATTTCAAGATAGTAAGTCGAAATTTCAACTTACTCTATTGAAATTTCAAGATAATAAGTTGAAATTTCGATTTATTATGTTGAAATATCAACTTAATTTTTTTTCGCCGTTACCTCAGTACGCTTCCGTAGATTCGAGACAGGATAACCGCAAGATTCACATTTTGCTAATAGTAATTTGCTTCTTCAGAAGTTGATATCTGTATATTCAGTAATTATTATTGATAATGCAAACACAGAGTGAACCAAAAAATAATATCTTTCAATTTTATTGAACTGTGACATTTTGTTTATTCAACGTTTAAGCTCCTAAGTTTCATAAATTTCTAACATACGTAGTTATAAATTTTCAATAAATGATCACACGAATTCTCTTGAAGAAGCTATAATTCTGAAGCTTTTTTTCATTATTTAAAAAACAACATATTGTCGTGTCTTGTGACAAAGACTGCTTACAGTCTTAACAACTTACGGCAAATTAATAATTGTCCTAGTTCTGGCTAGTCCTAAGAAACAAGTGGTAGGCGGGAAATATCACCAGGAGCGACTTCAAAACATTCCACAGTAGAAAATTAAGAAAATATAAATCAAACTGTAACTTATCATATCTGTTTCTGGTAATTGATAATTGTAAAATGCATTTAGACCTCCACTAACCGGGAAGCATCCCGATCGCATTATTACAAAAATCGCAGCTTAAGGAATCACTACTTCGACATCCAGACTTCCCATCCAAGTCTCTTTAAAAAAAAGACGTTTTGCCTATATTTGTACTCTAGTAAGTGGAAATAATTGGTCATAGAATTTTAATGAAAGCTGATTGCCGAATGCCGGTCAAGCCTCCAGAACTTCCGGATGTTTCCGAATCCAAATTGGGATGGTGCTGAATCCATATCTGGGCGCTGCTGAATACCAAGATAATCTCTGGGTGCTGCCGAATATATATTTGGGCGCTGCATAATCTACATTCGGGTGCAACCGAACACTAAGGCGACTTCTGGGCGCTACAAAATACCAAGGTAATATGCGGGCGTTACCGAATCTATATTAGGACGCTGCCAAATTCCAAGCTAACTTCTGGGAGTTGCCTAATCTATATTCGGGAGCTGCATAATCCATATTCGGGTGCTGCTGAACACCAGGGTGACTTCCCAATGCTGCCGTACTCGAATAAATTTCAGTGCATTGCCGAATCCATATTCAGACGGTAACTTTCGGGAGCTACCGAATCGAAATTATGGCGCTGCCGAATTTGCATTTGGCGCTGCCGAACGCAGTCGAATTCACTATTGAACACTACCCTCCAGGATACATTTTTATTGCAAGATATGACCCAAACATAGTAACATACAAAGGAAGTTATATAAAAGCTTTTCAAAATGAACTTTCTAGACACTTATTAGGTTGATTTATTTATTTTTCCCTATTCACTACAACCTAGTTCCAGATGTCGTTATAATCCATACGTGTACAAAATTTTAAGAGAATGTCTCAATTTTATTTCATTAAACACTTTAGTATTGGAGAGGGGTGTGGACGGAGGTAGGTCGAAATTGTTATAAAAAAACTGTTGAGTTCTTGGCTTCTAGTATATACACCAAATCCCAAGTTACTGTACTCGTACCAGGTTACTTTGCTTATCTTCCGTTATTTACCCATATCTAACCTCCAACCCGTCATCGGAATTAGCGAAAAATATAATCTGGTTCCAGATTTCATCATGGTACATATGTGCACCAAATTTCAAGTCAATATCTTCACAAAAACAGATAGGCTGACCAACAGACAGAACGTTTTATATTTTATAACATTCTAAGCCTATTTCAACAAAAAAATTTTTTTGTCCGATTATTATACTTCCACTCCACTACGTAAATGTGGAAGTAAAACTAAGTGGTAATTAATTGATAACAAACGGTCGACTTGATATTTCTTTGTCATGCCCAGTGGCATAACGTGCAGATTCAGAATATTTGTCGCTGGACCTCCATTAACTGACATATATGCCAGTGGTATTTTGGTAATCACTAAGTGGAAACTAATCAATACAAAAAATATTCGCTTAATTAAATACTTATAACAATTGTAAAAGACGTTTTGAGTTATTTCTAAGAAAATTTCTCACATCACCTTCTTTTCTGCCATGCTCTAAGAAAGAGGATTAATGTGTCTAGCTATTACAAATGTGTCAGGTAACTGCACATTGGTTCCAGTACAATAATATCTCATTATGGAAAGGAAAAATCGACGGTTCAGGACTATAAATAAATGCTATTCTTTCACCAACGTTTCATTTATTAGGCTTAAACTTCCTTAGGACTCAGAACAAAGTGGGAAGTTGGCATCTTCGGCTGTCATTAATAAAAACATCATCAGACATGGGTGTTAACAATAAATATACAGTCTTTGGTATCATACCTACAGGAATTTCACAACACAGAGTTTAACAATGTTTATCGGCCAAGGAATTATATTTCAATATATTACGTTGATCAATAAACATTGTTAAACGCTGTATTGTGAAATTATTGTAAGATTGATTACTAAAGACTGTATATTTATTGCTAACACCAATGTCTACCACTTTGTTCTGAGCCCTGAGGAATTTTACACTGAGGAAGTGAAACGTTGGTAAAAGAATATTCTGTTTCTTGGAATTGCTTAGCCTTGGAAACATTTTTCGTCCTTATTCTGGGCCCCATCAGAAAGATACAAAGCCACTCATTAAGATGCTTCATGAAAAACCAAGACAATTTCTATGAATAAGTATGAAATAATTATATTTGTCATTCATTGATAAAAACAACAGATCTTCACCTTCATTTTTAACTGAATCTTCATGGCCGTAGGGGACTGTGTGGGTGCTAGTGTTAGGATGAGAATTTTCAATAAGAAATTAAACAAATTCATTTTAGGATTTTAATTTGCTGGCATAACCAGAACTCAATTTATCGAAAGAATGCAAAGTTTCATTAACATTCTTACACATAGTTTTTCTTCTAGTTCTTATAGATAGTTATTTTTCTGCTGTTTGCAAAATCCTATAAAGAAAATGTTTCAATGCAATTATAAGCAAACAAATAATAATTCACGTTTGATATCTCATATCTCGAGAAATGAGCATATTGCGAGAAACAATGTTTTGATAGAATTTTTTCCTTATTCTTAAGAACTGAATTTGAGTCTCATTATTCTGCAACATCCTATACATATCCGTCCTATTTTGCATACATTGTACAAAAGTTATATGCAGATGTGTGGTTGAACATTTTCTTTATTAGAATTGATTATGTTGAGAGCAAGTGGGATGAAGATTTTCTAACAAGTCCCTTGTTCTAAAATATTTATTACAAAATTCCGGGTTGAAAAGGTCAAGGGTAAGAAAGCTACGTTTATTTTAATTTACACCTACGCGATTCACAGATACGGAAAGTAATAATTAGCATAATATGTAACAAACATGTGAGGTAATTTATTTAGTTTAAAAAGTAACAACATATCGAATTCAAGAATAAGCGAAACTAAAATTGATGTGCAAAACTTCTTGGCAACGCGTCACGGCGCCGCTACGTCTTCTCAGTATGTGAAATTTAAGGTCTATGTTGATGTATGTAACAATAACAATTTCCATTATTAAAACCTTTGTATATATGGCTTTAATCAAATTACTGTGATACTGCTTTTAGAATTCAATGAATACTTCTTTTAATTGATTAATTATTTTGCTCAGTGTGAAAGCATAATTAACTTTTTTAGAACCCTCTTTGCAAATATTGAACTTTATGATATTTCCGTTCCTAGAATAACAAAAATACTCAATTAGCTCAGTCATCCTGGCGTTTAAAGTCATATGGATGGAAATGAAAATAATTACACGTGTCCTCCATTTACTTGGCGAAAGTAAAATCCTACAGGACGCAAAACAGAAATGTAGCTGCTCTGAAAAATATGCTACTTTTTTAGTTTTTCGTGAATTTTTCAGAAAATATTAAATTTATCGGAACATATTATCTTTATTAAAACGTTATTAAAAATGGTGAACCGAAATATCACCGTCGGCTGTTTCGTTGAACCTTATTACCTAATATTAATATTAAGGTCGTTTAACTACATCGATTTTGTTATTTGTTCATTTCTTCATCAATATCAATATCAGGTAATAGTTGAGTTCAATTAACCTGGTGATGATGATTCATTATTTTTAGTTACCTATTTTAAGCAGAGTTCAATTTCAGATGTATTTGTCATTCAGTTCACAATACATTTTTGTTTAAAATTGTCATATCCCTGATGAATATTTTTGACTTAGTGACATTTTCGATGATCCTGAATATTGCTATACTTTCCACTAAAAGACTTGCAAAATTTCATTAGCCCATAAGCATAAGTGAGGTTCACTATGAAAGCGTACTATGCCCACCAATAAACATTATAACATTATCACAACACAATAATGTCCACAATATACCAATGCATTTAAATGCAGCAAACGTGCATTACAGATACATCACAATACATAATGTTCACCAGAATTTCACCAGCTATTTATCCCTCGGAGATAATATTTAATTTTCTAAAATCAGCTTTATCAATTTTTTTAATTTTACATTTAAGAAATTCCAGAATTCTACACGACAGTTGTGCTCTTCTTAAAATAAGAAATGACAGTGACATACTTAATATAAAAATCATTTTTCAATATATATCTCATAAGAATCTCATTTATCGAACATGATAGGGTAGAGGAAATCGGCAAAATTGGCAAACAATTGATAATCTTAATCATAATTGAAAGCGACAGTTGAATGCTGTTTGAATATGAATACTATAGGAAACTGGCTCAAATCCGAAAGGGAGAATGATAAAACGCGTGGGTGAACGCATTAGAGTTAGCAGTGGTACTGATATTGAAATTAGTTACTCTTTCTAACTTATCCATTTTCCATAGACTGTAATTAATTTTAATTTCAATGTTACTTGATTGACACAGAATATTTCATAATTGGTATATCACTTCATTCTCCTTAAGTTCGTTTCTGAAAATTTCCTGAATTTACTTTAGGTCCCAGGCCATAGGCATAATCAAACGGATGTAAACAATAAATTTGTAACGTATGTACTCAAGAACCGTGCATAATTCTCAGAACTCTTGCAAAATTGAACTGATTGAGATTGATTATAAAAGTTTTGTGTATTAAACTCGTACAAAGAAGTTTAGTATATAGAAAATAAATTAAGGGAAATGGACCCTATGAGCTAACGTCTAAGTTTCGAGCGATGCAGCTTGTAGCAAAATAGGGTGTGTGCACTATTTTTTTTTAATCGAAAATTATAAAGTACTCATGGTATTTAGTATAGCTGAAACAATTATTCGGCATAAAAAAAGTTTTTAAGTAATTTTAAAAGAAATTTAGTTTTGAATTAAATATTCGCCATCAAAAAGGGCAAACCTATATCCTATACATATGTGACATCACTCATCATATATGTCAATCTACAATCTGTCAAAAACACGTTCTACGACTTAAGTGAAGTTAGCAATGCGTTGCCAGCAACGCATTACCAACTTCACCCTATCAATTTAACTTGGCAACGAAAATAAGTTTTGAGTTTGATGATGTCACTGAACTGAACTGAACTTGATTGAATAAAACTTTTTATTTGGACTAATATTATTTATTATTTATTGGTGAAGTTAACAACATCATTGGATACGAAACATTTTCCTGTTGAGGAAGCTCTGTGTCTCACATCACTTTTAATTTTACATGTCACATACTTACTACGAAAGAATGGTTTGGACTGCACCCCCACACTTTTAGTCTGTATAATTTGACCTATGTCTTGTTGATAAAATTGTTCTAACACATGTTTGTCTGCATCTAATCTGACCTGATCAGTGCTCGTACTGGGTTGATCAAAATTCACAACTGATGATAAATATTCCTGTTCATTATATGTCGTTTCCATATTTTTAGCCAGCACAATTTGAATATCATCTTGTTGATAAACATGTTTCATCACATGTTCGTTTAATCTGACCTACTCAGTGCTTTTGGATTGATGACAATCTGTAACGAGTGATTCATCTTCCAATATAATGGAATTCGTGTCCTGCATTAAAGCCTACTCAACTAACTGTTCTCTTTGCCGCTTTAAAGGGAGAGATTGTTCTGGTGCAGACGCATCTCTTTTTGTTTCTGGTTGGTAGGTAAATATGCGTGGAACTACATCCTCCTTCAAAATCAAATATCCTCCCATAGGTTTGTATCGCATGTAATTTTTCATGTATTCCTCAAGCTGAAAATAATAAAGAAGTATATTTATATCTTGTAATAATATATAACATAGGTGGGAGTTCATAGGCTTAAATATAACTAAGTAATTAGATTATTAGTTTCAATTCAAAATACGTATCATACCATTACAAGCATAATTCTAAGGGAAGTATATATCTAGTATGATCTATTTACAATATTAAGGGTAATGAGTCATTTAGCTATTGTCGATTGGTTTCTACCATGATAATAACAAATTTATTGTACTTATATTAAAATGATCTTCGCAACTATAAAATGCCCATTTAGATTTGGGAACATTGCGATTCTCTGCTTCAAATCATTTCATTCTTCGTGAATAATTGGTTTTAGGAACACTTATAAAGTTATTATTTGGGGCATTTACAGAAGTATTTCTGCATGTTGGCACAAAACTACTCATATTTATGACTTATATTAATGACTTTAATAATATCTGACATATTGCTTTTAACGTTGGCTCAAAACGTATTTCAGTTGTCTCCCGTTGACGCCACGTGACGTCATCTTCCATATCAATGTGTGTGAAGTTAGCAACGCGTTGCCAGCAAAGCGTTACTAACTTCCACATAAGATGTATGACGTCACATGATGTTTTCGAGATCATTCAAATATTTGAATTTTAGGTCGATTTGTTTATTAAATATTTATTTTAATCCCATGATATGATTAATATGAATGCGTTTAGGCTTACCCTATTCTAGTACAAGCAAAATTTATCATATAATTAATAGTGATTACAATTAATAATCAAATCAATAATAATAGTTATTTACTATATCAGTATTGTCTCGTCCCACATTACTAAGCGACATGGAAAATGTCTCAAATGTCGAGTTTTCCAAATCTTTGAACATCTCAATTTAACGTTAATACGAATATCGTATAAAAATAACACCTGTCACAAGTTAAGTGTTGGCAAGTTTGAGAATTTTTGAAAACATTTACGTTTCACCATCTCTCTAAACCACCCTTATTGTAGGTCTGATTATTTTCACTATTTTGATCATAACTGTTATCTGCAACAAACTAATGTATTTCAAGGTATGGTCGGAATAACAGTTTTCTGACCCATTAACTGTGTGAAGAGCGCGACAATATTTTCGATATTATCTGAAATTTTATTTCATTATTAATGCAATTTCAAAATATTACAAAAGAGACAGAACTTTTCCAAATATATCTACTATTGATTTGCATAAGCTCAGTCCGTTTAGAACAGTTTAAGCATACGTCCCGATGGAAAGAGGAACACGTGGGAATTAATGTACGAATGCAGCACATGAAGGTTACATTCTTTATCTGAAACGCTAATAAACAATGTATACCGTAAAACCTTTCTAAAAGCTAGTATATTCATCACAAATTCAATAAAGCGTTGGTTTCAACTATCCCTTTAAATGTTAGTATATGGAAGTTCATAATATGATCAATATACAATATACGTGCTGTGGAGAAATCTTATTTTTCGGCCATTACTTTTGTTTCTTTGTGCTGTGATAGCAAATAATAATAAACTTTTTCTGGGGGAGACAGAGACAGAAATTAATAAAAATCGGTCACTAAATGTTATATGGTTGAATTTTTCAGATTAAGTGTTTTTGTTTGTGTAGAATATGATAAAAAAAAGTTTATACCTGTAGGTGGGTGCTGAGGACCCCTAAAAAAATCGGAAATATTGGCCGAAATTCGGTTTTAATATATATCAAAAAACTAATAGCACAAGGCGATAGAGGGGGAAATTTCATATCAAAAACGTATATGAAGTTCTTTTGTACTATCAAAAATGTTCTCCATTTTTGTTTGTTTAACGTACGAGAATGGAAGGTGGCGACGCATAAGTACGGCTCGCTGCACTAAATTTGTTGTAACTTTTGAACTAATTAATGAAATTGAGTTCAACAAAATCTTTAATGAAACGAGAGACACGTAGCTATTCGATTATGAAATATCATAATCAAATATAAAATAATAATAATAATAATAATAATAAACGGCTTTATTCAAAGAGTGTAGATGTACATTTACAAGTACATTACAAATAGCAATTTACAAGGCGAAGTTTAGCCATGTGGCTATTCTTACACTTAACCTTATAAATCACTTACCTAACTAATTAAGTTAAAAATAAAACATTAAAATACAAAAATACAATACAATATTACAATAGTCCAATGTAATAGGGGGACGGTATACACTTTAGAAAATATATTTATAGAAATGCTAAAAAATTAATTACTCAAAATAACTAAATAAAAAATCAATCATAAACACAGTGCAAATATGGTGCCCAAGAATATATTCTAGTTTTTGTTGGAATTAATGAACCAGGCTTTGATTTTTTTACGGAAGATATTAACTGTCGATAGATTTTTATATATAAAATACAGTTATATAAGGCTGCGGATGTGTAAGAAAAGCTACGTTGGAAGAGGGCTGTACGATGTTGTGGCACTGTTAGCACGTACCGATGTCTGATGTTTACAGTATGTACTGACGATCTGAAAATTAACTTGTCTCTCAAGTAACTTAGAATAGAATATTTTATTAAAGAAGATAAGAAAACTGCATAGTGGAATTTAACGGGTTGTTCCATCTTTAACCAACGCAACTCAACATATTTGCTTGAAACATGATGAAATTTTCTTAAGTTGTAAATTAAACGACAACAACAGTCTTGCAGAACTTGTAGTCGATTTTTTGTAGCTTGATCCAGGCAGTAAAAATATATAAAATTGCAATAATTGAATACAGGCATGACTAAAGTTTCACAAAGTTTTTTACGTTGTTTAAAGTTCAAGATATGCCTGTTTGCATACAGTACTTTTAGCAGGGAGTAAAATTTTTGTAAAAGAATTTTTACGTGCTGCATAAAACATAATTTTTCGTCTATTATTACCCCAAGATTTTTGGCATGAGTAGAAAATGACAAATTTTCTTGATTCATATTTAGTTGAATAGAAGCCTTTAAGTGATCTCGAGTATGTTCTGAGCAGAATAGAATAACAACTGATTTGGTAGGGTTAATTTTAAGGTTATGTTGATGCGAATATTGATAGATGTTGTATAAATCTTGGTTGATCAAATTAGTGGCAATAGCTGCATTAGATGGCTCAAAACAGTGAAGAAGTTGGGTATCGTCGGCATATGCTTGCACATGCGAACTAGTTACTACATTAAATATATCTGCTGTATATACAAGAAACAAAAGAGGACCAAGAATGGACCCTTGAGGAACACCTGACGAGATAATTTTAAAATCAGATGTATTTTCTGCAACTGATACGGATTGGCGACGTTCGCTCAAATAAGAATTGAAAAACCGCAGGGATATCGCGTCGAAACCATAGTGATTTAGCTTTGCACAAAGAAGCGTGTGATCAATGGTGTCAAATGCCTTGGAGTAGTCTAGGGATACAAGAATAGCTGCCATACGTTTGTCTAGTGCGCTGATGATATTATCACTAAGGTTCAACAAAGCAGTAGTGGTGCTATGTGCTTTACGAAATCCCGATTGATGTAATGGGTATAAGTTATGCAATAAAAGATATTCGATAATCTGGTCGTGAACTATTCTTTCTAGTATTTTGGAAAGAATTGGCAACAAGCTGATAGGCCTCAGATCCTCCACGGTTGCAGGATTTGCTGTTTTTGGTATTGGACAAATAATGCTTTATGATTATTGGGATGCATAATTTTAACATGTTTACGGTTATTTTATCTTTTCCGGCAGTGTTCGACTTTATGCTCTTGATAGCATTATAAACGGTATCGGTAGTAACAAGTGTGAAGGTGAACAGTAAATTATGTTTAAATTTGCTGTTAGCGTAGAAGTTTATCGTCCTATTGCAGTTATCGTTCTTGCAGAATACACTAAGAAAGAAGTCGTTAATATCTGCAGCATTCTGTAAATTAGGAGGTATGATGTTATCACGTTTAACACTGCATTACTCGCGTTCAGATTCAGACACAGTTGCTCGCGGTGTATCTCGCAGATACATAATAATAATTTTTGGGAAATACAACATTTATTTCTTGAAGTGGATTTGAGGATGAAGCAGGTAGAAATAATATATATAAATTTTACTTAAAATTGCATTATTTTGCAAAATGACTGCTTAATACATAAAAAGTAACTTATGGAATAAAAAAGAAAAAACATTAAAAAACAAAATAGGAAAATGTCTTTATCTATGACGTCGTTAAGATGCATACTGGATATCACTAAATAATTGCTTCTTTGGCTCTTATTTGCAAATATACTGGAATATATTTCTGTTTAGCGGTAAGACTACGACCAGAGTTACGTATGGGAATGATCACTCGCTCAACAACGTCTAAACTTTTGTTACTCAGTTGATAGAGGGCTCATCCGGTTGCTTTCCGGCATAAATCTCCATGTTACATGTATAGTACATTTTTGAATCCACAAGAGAAAAAATTTTTATTCCATACCTTGCGGGTTTTGATGGTATATATTGAATAAATGAACATCTCCCTCTAAATGCTTCAATATTTTCGTCCAGGGTAACATTCTCACCAACTGAGTATGAGGATTGACAATTTGTAACAAACTCTTCAAAAATTTCACGTGCAAGGCGGTCATATTTTTTCTTTCACTCCTTGTTTCTCTATCATCAAATCTGATTACTTGGAACGAAAATCTAAATTATTTTAGAGTCATAGTCATGCGAAATATTTCAATACCAAATCCGTCTGTGTCCCAAAAAGTCTTCTAAATTTAATCTTCCGCCTTTGTATCTCTCGTGCGAGTATAGTTTTCCTTGATGGCATCAATGTATTGATTGGTGAATTTCACAACTAAATCTAACATATTGTCAGTGATGATACACTTTCAGCTTTCAAAAATACCGGTAGCATTTCTTGGACCACCGATGACACCGGGATGTTTTCTAATCAAATTTTGCTTTGAAGTTTTTTTTTCGAAGGAAAAGAAACTTTCTTCCAATAAAATCGATCCACAATCTTTTTGTTTTTTTTTTCTTGTGGCTATATAAATATCTTCTTCATTTTACTCAGCATCAGCTGAATCAACATCGCTTTGTTCTGATTCTGAGTTCTCCAATCTTTTTTCTACTGCCTCAGATCCATCTGTATCATATTCCTCGTCTATATGGTAATTTATAAGTTTGGTCACATTAGAGGCGGTATTTTGATTTTTATCATCACTCACGATGTTGTCGTCCAATTCGTCAAAAAGCAATCTATGAATTTCTTCGACGTCCTTTTCATTTTCTAGATTGTAATACTTCTAGCATGTAGTCATTTTACCTGACAAAAAAGAACTATAATAAACAAATGCAAAATAAACATAGGTACTCGCGTTGTATCTATCAGATACAATACCTTTTAAGTTTTTATTAAAATATTTAAAATGAAAAATTTTGCTATAAAGCATCAACAAACTATGTAAACATATCAAAATTATAAAGAAAACCTTAAATATTTAACATTCAAAATACTTACAAAAGTACTCGCGTAGTATCCACCAGATACTCAATTGGCGCTGAGACACTATGCATTAACGCAGAAAGCGGAAACACTACTAATATATCCGCTATTACCAATAAGGCAAATAGTGGGAGCGGCTGCCGCGCACCCCGAATAGTGCCAAAATTATTCGAATATGATTGAGTCTTGTATCTCTCAGATAAGGCGCGAGCACTGCAGTGTTAAATCGAATATTTAGTTGTAGCCGTTTCCATGGTTAAATTATTATATTTAAGAATAGTACATATATGAAGTCGGAACAAATGCAGAATTTACCGACCGAGTTTTGAATCAGATGTTAAGTTGCGTCACTACGCATTTGAGGTTATCATTTCAGTGCAACAGGTGTTTCTTGTAATTAAGTTAATGCAGTTAATTTTAATAGTCTGCTTGTTAAAACATTGATCACAGGGGTAAAAAACTTACCCCGTCAGGAATTATTAGGCGGGGCAATTGGGAAAGAGATATATCACATTTGCCCCTGTATGTTACATTTAACCCACCAAAATTTTCAGACTTTGGAAATGGTCCGCAAATATAAAAGGAAACATGATGACCCAAGTTATTCCTCGGAAGACCTACGAATAGCTCTACAGGAAGTTAGAGCAGGTCGGATGACAATTTACAAAGCCTCCAACAATTACAAAATTCCGCATTGTACACTTTACAGTCGTTTCAAAGGTCTTCGGGGTATAAAAAAACAAAAGAGGGGCAGATTAACTGTATTGGATTGGAATTTTGAAATGGAACTAGCCGGAGGCGTTACTACTTTGATTGATTTTAGGTTTTAAAAAAAGACATGGTTTAAGCATCAAACGACCACAATCAGTAGAATACGCTAGAAAGAAAGCCACAGATCCGTTTATAATTTATGGTTATTTTAAGCTTCTGAAAGAAACTTTAGATATACTACGACTTAATGGCAAATCTTCCCAGATTTGGAATCTTGACGAGAATAGTTTTTCTATAGATCCTAGAAGGACAAAAGTTGTCGGCAAACGAGGAAAGCCCTGCTCCCGAGTTACTAGTACTCCGGGACGTGACAATACAACTATCACAATTTTGGCTAATGCTTCTGGGGAAAAAGGTCCACCACTAATCATTTTCAAAGGTGTTAATGTCTGGGATCAATGGCAAGCTCCTGACGAGGTCTTCCCTGGATTATCATATGCTGCTAGTAAGAAAGGGTGGATGGATAGAGAGATTTTCTTGAACTACTTCCAGAACACAGTAATTCCTGCTTTAGGTAAACAGCGACCAGTACTCATCATATACGATGGGCATTCGACACATGTCACTACAGAAGTCATTAAGTTGGCGACAAAAGAAAACATTACAATTCTCAAGTTACCAGCTCACACCAGTCATTTGTTACAACCCCTGGCCCTCGCTGTCTTCAAATCTGAGACACAGTGTAGGGCGGAAATTGCCTAAGAAGATGTTTTCATTATGTATCGCAGAGACGTGGAAAGACACACAGCCAAATATTATAAGTGGATTTGAAAAAGCCGGCATTGTGCCATTTAATGACAGAGTAGTGGCTAGGGATAAATATGATATTGAAGCCTTAAAATGATGGGATTCCCAAATGCTTACTACCACCAATGGTATTGCAGAAAATAATCCACATATTCAACTACCAAATACTTCCGATAAGACAACCTGTGTCAATGCTCCTAATATACACCAGGATATGGCACGTACTTCAACTAGGTCTGATGATATTGTACATCCAAATGAATCACCTTCTTTTGAGAAACTTTTGCTACAATGTGTTCGTCAACACCAACCCACGCCCAAAATTTCAAAAAGAAGGATGGCTCCGGAGCTCAAGTTATTACAGCACCGAAGAACCCAGAAAATTCGAAAATTCCGGATGCAGAAATACCAAATCTTAAGAAAAATTAGAAGAGAACACGTCAGAAAGCATTAATAAATATTTCTGATTCATCTAGTGAATCAAATGGTGAATCGATATCTTATCAAGACTCAGATAATGATGAAGAATTTTTACAGGAAATGCAAAACTTAGAAGAAAACTTACAATCCAAAGTAAGTCAAACAATTGAAGTTGATAAGTGGGCTTTAGTACAATATGCCACCAAAGAAACTCTGAAACATTTTGTGAGCAAAGTTATAGAGAAAGGCGAGTGTGACAAATGGCTCATCAGATTTTTAAGATTTAAAAAATCTAAATTTGTTTGGCCCAATATTCATGATGAAGACTTAGTAGTAGACAGCGCAAATATACTGAAGATCCTCCCACAGCCAAGAGAAGATCGACGTGGGTCGGGATTATTTTTTCCTGTGAAAATAGAACTTTCAGTGATATCTAAAGTGGCACTCATCAAATTTTACATCGCATTTACCCTGCTTTACCTTACGTTTTTGATGTCAAGTTTCCCCCTATATCACCTAGTGCTATTAGTTTTTTTATATATATTTTCTATTTTTCGAGTTATTGGCCAAATTCGAATTTCGGTCAATATTTTCGATTTTTTTTAGGGGTCGCCGGCACCTTACAGCTGTAAACTTTTTTTATCGTGCTCTACACCAAAAAAAAATACTTATCCTAAAAAATTCATCCATATAACATTTAACGACGCCTTAAAACCCCGAACGACTGGGCTATTACGGTAGTTTGCAAATTTAAGGTGGTTGGGCGCGTAATACTCTCTTGTCTTCTGCAGTTGTCATAAGTTCAGTATTAGTTCTCTGGTACCACATAATTTTACAAATTCTGCTTACTCAGAGTGTATTTAGCAAGATAGATGCTGTCAAATTCTACATTCAAGAATATACAGAGTGTCCCATTTAAAACTCTCGGCACTATTTTCTCACTAACATAGAGATATTTGATTTCTCTGAAAGGTCTTCACTAAAGATAAAATTGACTTCAGTTTTCAGTGAAAACTATATTTCTATAAATTGAGGTATAGATGGCACTGCGATTCGAAGGAATTTGTCGATTACAGGAGCCTTGAAATGAGATATATATGATAGAATATTACATTCTAAACAATTCTTATAATACAAGTAATTTTCAAAAAATTGAGATAAGTAATCCTGCCCTTATCTTAATTACGTCTTAGTTCAATAATTGAAAGCAGACGGATGTTATAAAAAATACATACGTGTACTTTGGTACACGTATGTATTCAAGTGAATATCTCAAGTCTATTTCCTCAACGCCTTTATTAGTGGAGTGGTGGTGGTGGGGAGGTTGAAAAATATAATTTTCAAATGAATATCTGAATTTTTTTTTATCAACCTATTTAATAATGGAGTAGGGGAAAAAGTTACAGACAGACCGACTGACAGAAAATTTTTTCTCTCTGAAATTTTAAATCTCGACGTTTCATGCCATTCTGAACGTATTTCAAGAAAACATTTTTATACGATTACTATACTTCCAATCCAGTACGTGGATGTGGAAGAAAAAATGCAAAACTCATGTTGTCGATTTATTTATAGTGTTCGTAAATATGATCACATTTCTAATAAAATTAATGAGTCTAATTAGTTACGCGTAGAAAACAGAAGGACGATTAATTTCGGAAATTTTGTACATTCTCTCCTTACTTCAGTCCATTCATCTCTTACTTACTCTTAGAAGTAAATTTGTCACTTAATCAAATAGCGATTTAGTCGATATACGATTTAACGCGGCATCACCTAGGTGAAAAATTATTACACAAAAACCCTGGTGGGGTGTAAGAAACCCCATTCTAAAATGTTAGTATAAATGAATTCAAATTTATAATTTCATAACCTTTAGTAAATTAACATTCTCTGAACTATATTAGGTTATAAAAAATATATAAAAAAACAGATATTGCAAAACTTTATTAAAAATAAATATAAACTCAAACCAGTACATTTTCCACAAGCAAATAAACACGTTTATTTAAAAAATACGTAAAAATAGAACAACCAAAAGTAAAATTCTATTTCTGATAATAATTGATCTAGAAAAGTCCAAGCTAACTAAAATATATAAAAAATTAAATTTCAGTAAATACAAGAAAAAATTATTGACCATTTGAATAGGTTCAATTTTCACAGTAAATCACTTTGTACTATAATGTCTATTCCATCGTATCAGTTTATCTCTTCCGAGATATTAGTTATCGTGTTGAAAGTGTTCCTCATCACCGCTTTTAATAATATGTGCAACATCAGTCTCATCATCAGAATTACTTTGAGCACTAACGTAGGAAGTACACTCGCTGAGTTACCTAAAACTTCCTCCTCATCGTTTTCAACTTCTTTCCAAAGGTCTATAAGACGCTGCTGTCCTCTTTCAAAGTCTCCCATGATTCAAACAATAATATAGTTATAGTTAAGAGGAGAATACACATCAATAATAATTTCATACTTACATTTGAAATAAAATTAACACTTAATAATTTTATAACAATATAACCCAGGTGGGGTGTAATAAACCCAACGGCACTTTATAGACGTCTAGGTATTTCTCACCAGCACTAAATCGATAGAGAATGTTCTAGACCGACATTATTTAGGAAGCTATAGGCAATCACACATAGGTACGTGCATTTTTTCAAAACATATAGACTTTTAATACAAGCGGGGTGTATCACACCCTATCTGGGTAATGCCGGGTAATGATCGGATATTAAATTATTATTCGTACATTTTCATTAAAAATTTAATAAAACCTTTTTTTCAAATACAATGAAAAAGTTATAATAACACCTATGCACACAAGTCACTTAATGTTAAAAAAAGTTATCTCGATCTTTGCTACTTAAAAGAATTGTATTTTGCTCAAATACCTCGAGAACCAGTGATTTTCTGAAAATTCTTCGTATCTAAAAGTTGCTTAGAATGTAATATTCTATGACATACACATCGTTTCAAAGTTCTTGGGATCGAAACTTGTCTTTATATCGCAGGGCCATCTAGATCTCAATTTGTAGAAAGATCTCGTTTACTCAAAACTGAAGTCATTTACATATTCTACTGAATGTCTGTTACAGATTGCAAATATCTATATTAGTTGTGAAGAGAAAGGGCTATAGAAGTTTACTCTTTAAAGTATTATTTCACTGTCATGTGTATATTAATCCGAGAAGTCAGTGCCACCTTAACAGGTAACCGAGACAGATGGCTTGATGCTGTCGGGCGTGTTAGAGAACGAACAGAGACCGAATAAAATAATGCATAAAATACAATAAGTCCGGCAAGAAGTTGTGAATAGCAAGACGATGTGATAAGTAACAAGTGTTGTAAGTCAATGAGAGAAATGGTTCCAGCGTACAATTATCTATTAAATGAAATGTATAATTAAGAATTCATAATCATATTAAAAGTGCAATGAAAGACGAAGACGTCGACACGTATTATAAAAGTATATTATCTAGATACTATTAACTAACATTTATTTCTGTGAAATAATTGAGACCTATTATGTATTAATAATCAATATTACGCAATAGGTATATTCCGATTTAGTCGCCGAGATATCAGAACTCATTTATGTTATATAATGCGTGTTGTTTCAACAAGCGTGAAACTTGTCACACAGCTGGGTATTAACATCGATTGTGAAGTAAATGTGTCAGAAATTACACTTATTGGTAATCTCTCGTATATTTGTTGTCAAGCTTTCCGTAGTGATTTCGGAGCCTTATTTATTCACAATAAATTTCTAAATAAAACTGTAACAAACAAACGGTAACATTTGAACAAAAAGATAGTTAATGATTTAAAAACCTAAATTCGTAAAGTCTATGTGTAACGTTCATAAAGTTCTATGCAAACAGCTAAAATAACCTATAATGTTCAAGGATTTAGTATTCTAGCTGGTAAGTATTAAAAATAATAGTTATTTATATATCTGGGAACTATGGAAACACTTCCGGTAAATATTATGCTAATTTTGGACTGCCACAAAGATGAAATCTTGGCCCATTATTATTATTTGTATTATTTATCAACTATCTGCCTTCAGTTGTTAAATTCTCTAAATGATTACATTATTCAGATGATTTTCAAATTTACAGGAATATTAAGACAGTTAGAGATTGTGTGGAACTCCAGAAAGGCATTGGTAGTATTCACAAGTGGATCTGGGATTTAAGTGTTTTATAATAACAATTGCTCAAAGAAGAGAGCCTATTGTGTTCGACTATAAAATGAATCGCATATGTTTAAGAAGGACAAATAGTGTTAGACTTGGGTGTTAGATGCTTCACTGGAAATCAGAGCCTCCCACAGTTTCTCATTGGGGCTTCATTGCGAAGTTACAGGGTGTTTTGTCGTTTTTGGCAGAAACTGCTTTTTGTCATTACTTTGACAGGGAATGGAATGATGGATTCATATTTGGTACAGCTAATACAGTAACGATCCTTCAGAGGTAGACATGAAAACAAGTCTAGATCCGCAGTCACTAAAATGTAGGTTTCTTCTTTACCTCTAAAAAACATGACCCTGTATATAATTTTTTGGGATTTTTGTACAATATTCGAAGATAACACAAAAAAATAAGCAAAATGGCCTAGTTTACTTTTTTGTTACACCTTTGTGGTTATTTAAATACGGTGTTTAATGTACAAGAATATGAGTATGAGTATTAAATGGAAGTCACGTGAAACAAATAATTTTGTAACTAAAATTTGCAAAAATTTTATTGAGCGTGGGTGATTCCTAATTCCGGGACGTTTTAAAGATCAATTTTAGTAAAAAATGTAGCCCTTATCAGTAATCGGGTATAAATTAATAAAATATTTAATCAACCATAGTAGGCTTATTCAGAGTAACAGATAATAAAACTATTTAGGCCTAAACAGCAAGTTACTTAAATCGAGAAAATCGACAATATTTCACACCTAATAAAAATTGGAATGCAAAACAAATCAAAACCCCGAAATTAATAAAATAATTTCCGTTCTGGTAACAATAAACAACCAGCCAATAACTTAATATGTTTAAAAATAAATTACCATTTACACTAAAGTGGCCTCCCTCAACTTCTGTGCATTTCCTAGGTTACCAATTGCTCGACGCATTATTGCCGGATTATTCCTTATTTCATCGCAGGATGTAACGATTCGGTTAATTGTTATTTCGACGCTATAAACTTCATTTTTTAAGTGGCCCAATAAGAAGTAATCACAAAGGTTACAATCAGAAGACCTTAAATTTTCACAATGTAATGTACTTCACAAACTAAATGAGGATTTTGACACATTAAATTACATATAATTAATTATTCTTCTGCTTATGAGATTTCTTGTTATTGTCTGTCACTTTGATTAAGCCTGCTATGATTGATTAAATATTTTGTTAACTTATACCCGATTACATATTGGGGCTACATTTTTTACTAAAATTGATCTTTAAAACGTGTCGGAATTAGGAATCACTCACGCTCAATATAATTTTTGCAAATGTTAGTTACAAAATTATTTGTTTCACGTCTCTTTCATTTAATACCGTTCTGAAATTTATATTCTTGTATATTTAACACCATATTTAAATAACCAAAAAGGTGTAACAAAAAAGTGAACTAGGCCATTTTGCTTATTTTTTTGTGTTCTTTTCGAATATCGTATAGAAATTCCAAAAAAATATATACAGGGTTATGTTTTTTAAAGGTAAAGAAGAAATGTAAATTATAGTGACTACGGACATGGGTTTTTTTTATGTGTCACATGTACTTCTGAAGGATCATTACTGTATTAGCTGTACCAAATATGAATCCATTATTCCATTCTCTGTAATGACAAAAAGTGGTTTTTGCCAAACATGAGAAAATACCCTGTAACTTCGTAATGAAGGCCCAATGAGAAATTTCTATGGGGGGTTCTGATTACCACTGACATTCTCTACCTCATGTTAAGCTACGTCCCTCTCATGATGCAACACCCTATATATTGTAACAAGATCTTAAACTGGATTATATTTTGACCCTATTCTCGTCGTGGATTGACGAGTGAATAGGAGTAAATAGGGGAGAATAAATAAAGCAGGCTAGTGATAGTTCAGAAACTCGCGATTTGGCATATATATTATGAAGACAAGGTCTCAAACTTTTTATGACAGTTCAGTCACATCCACTTCATCTTTAAAGGATTTAACGAAATAAAATTAATATGTTCACTTGATATTTATTATACATCTTATACTATAACAAGACCTGGAACTAGAATATTCAGTTGAATATAATTGGGGGGTAAATAGGGATAAGTAGTCGTAAATAAGTAAAGCAAGCTAGTAGGACTCCAGAAACTTGGAATTTGGTATATCTAGTACAATCCATATTACTTCCACTCCTTTATACAGAAGTTAATAAAGAAACATTGTAATTTAGTCTGTGTACGAGAACAAAATTTAAAAAAAAATTGACATCAGGCACTATCATTACTACCACCCCATTATTTACAATAGGGAATTATTGGAAATTTCAAATACTGCCACGCAGTATTAAGGGGCTACCTTATTTTATTAGTGCATCATCCTTATTTTATCAACGAAATGTTAGTTATTGGAACACCTGCTTCCTTTTTCGTGTCATTATTTCTGTGCAATTCGACGCTTGCGCACTCATTCCCTAACCTATCCTCTGTGGTCTGGTGCGTGTGTACTGTTTTGTTAAAATTCAATATGGAATCGGATCAGATACTTATAGGTTATATTATCTATCTATTATTGAAAGTTGCCAAATGTCAAAATACTGTAAATTTAACGCATTGCAGTATTCCTTCACAAATAAGGACAAGCACTATCCTTAATAAGGGATCCCTTATTTGCGGTTCAAACTGCGCAGGCGTACATGTCAAAATAACGCTTACTTTAATACTGCTTGTCCTTATTGCGCGTCCAATAATTCCCTATTAAATATGCTATCTGAATTATTAGATACAATCGATGCGGTCGCTCGGTAAAGCTGTCAGTTGGAGGATCGGATGGACAATTGATCGAACGATCGGTCGGCTGGTCAATGTGATTGTCGCACGGTCGGTCGGTCGGTCGGTCGGATGGTTGGTTGGGCGTCGGTCGTCAGTTGGTAGGTCGAAAAGGTATAGAAGTGGCATATCATTTCACGGTTCTTTGGAGCACACGATTTGAAATAATATATTATTAAGACTCAATGAGCATTTATATCCACATACTGGAATGCAAATATACCAATAAGATGTTCCCTTTTAAAGAGACTTGGATGATAAATATGGATGTGGGAGTAGCGATTACTTAGGCGACGGTTATGGGTACACATTAATTATTGAAATAAAAATGTATCATATTAATCTCAGGACAAGAGAACATGTTTGAATTGCATGTTGTCAATAAGAAGAATAAAATGTATTATCTGATAATAATAGTACTGATAGTGTTTTATTTTATCAATACCTATTTGACGATCTTCCACCCCTTATCTAGTTTATAAAGTTGATAAAGTTATTTAATTAGAATAAATTGTCTTGCTTTGAGATTTACGCGAGATAATATCTTTTAATTAATACAAAGAAAGGTGAAAGTAAGCAGATTAAAATGTTAATATTTTCACTTATTTGTCATTTTTTTTAGATTTATAAAAGAATTTATTATCACCCATAAAAGTTAATAATTCTCATAACCAGAACATCGTGCTTTACTTTTGCATCCACTTCGGTAAAGTAAATGATGATTCTTTAGTTTTAAATCCGATATTTCCTAAGGGAGCGGCTTTACGTTACTAATGCTTCTCACAGATGTCGCATGTGCCCTGGCGTCGAGGGAAATGTATTGATTTCTCTACCATTAAAAATATATGTAGCAATTTCGTGCGGTGAAATTCGGGTAAACTACTAGTTAAAAGACACAATGACAATTTAGCTTTGTCGCCCATCTTATAGAGGGCATTGTGTACATTAAGAAGACAAAATATTTTTTGAAACATTTAAAATCATGATTTGTTGTTTGTGCTGCTAGATTACTCAACATCAAAGTATCTTCTTCTGTGCAACTTGCTGTACGTATGCCACAAACAGATTCCCAATTACGTTGATTTGACTATTTATCAAGAGTACCTGCTGTTAAAAATATGTATGTTGTTATTAAGTTAAATTGTTGTAGCCATTTGCCCACATTGCCCAATTTTAGTTCTATCTTTAAATATTGCATCCTTGAAAAACAGCAAGCACTCTCCACATATAGCGATTAGAGACTACCCACGAGCATTTTACTCATAATCTTACATTATTTTCTCTTCTGTAGACAAATCATATACATGAAAGTAACAAATATATTGACCAACATAAATATTCTATATTAGCTTTATTAATTTTTATATAGTTCTTCATATCTTCTCAACAACAGTAATAATAATAAATTGCCCTGATTTACTAGAACATAAAACATGAAGCGCTAACTTTCGAAATTATTCCGAAGGCGTCTTTTATACTGTCAACACTTATTAGGGTAGTCCTTCTTTTCGAGCTTGATATTTTTTGCCTTACCCTCCAAAATGGGTCCAATTTATAAAGAATAATATAAATATTTTTCAGCTAGATCAGATTACAATAAGGGGTGCGCATTTTTAGACAATAAAATTGTTATGGATATAGTATATCCTCAAGATTTTTTTCAATTCCTTGTGACTAATTTTGCAGTATAATACTAAAATAACAACGAACATCATATATTAATTAAAGAAAAAATCATTTTCTTACAATAATTGTTTAGGCACAGCCAAAAAATTGTTGTAATCCGACACGACTTGGAGTACATCCTTTTAATTTTATCTTTTTGTCAATAGACTACTGTAGTTGTTTATCCATTTGGCATCATCCTCCGCTGCACCAATATCGACTTTCAGTTTCTTTTACAAAATCAAGACATTTTAGATAACTTCGTTGGCAGCTCGTATAGCTTAAGAGCCAGTGTGCAGAATCGACTGTTTTGAATATCTGCTAACAATGGTGGTATAGGTACTGAGATATATATTATACTAATCACCCAAAGTGGGTAGATTTTTGCCAGGGGCAATGAAATAATAAAGATTTTTGAACCGGATGAATACCTGCGGTATACGATAGTCTGCAATTAATTCTGAGTTGATAAAAATAAGTTACAATTTTTTACCGGTACAGGAAAAAGCGCGGCAAATTTAAAAATTGGTCATGATCCAACCGAATGAATACCACTTCTACTTGGCGGCAAAACATTTGCTATGTACAAAAAGTTACAATTTTCCCATGGTCCAAAAAAGAAAGTTACAAGGCCATTTTAGACTCAGAATTAAACAAAAATTGAAAATTTCACAAGGCACTTATAAAGTGGAAAGTTCTCGACGGAAAACGCTAAAAATTGGCATATGCCTTCGGGATATCATAAGAAATGACACACATAAAAGTTACACCTTTCTGCCTCCCCACACGCCTCCAGGGGGGCAATAAAATACAGGTTCAAGAATGACTATTTTTGACTTTTTATGTATGTCATTTCTTATGATATCCCGAAGGCATATGACAATTGTTTAAAAATCTTTATTATTCCACGACCCCTGACCCAAAATAAACCCACTTGTGACTCCCTACCTACGGTGAGTAGTATAATATATTCCTCAGTATACCTCCATTGTTAGCATGTATTGAAAATAGTCGATTTTGCACACTGGCTCTTAAGCTAGTACAAAGAAATCTACTTCCAGAAATTGTCGATTAAAGTCAAACCTGGTAAAGAAATAATTAATTATCACAAAAATAAAATGATTCATGTTACTATCCTGCACAAATCTCTGGATGATTCAGTTGAAACCGATTTTTGTTATCATTGCTGTCTTCTTCTATACTGGATTGCCTCACCAAAGCTTCCACACACATTTACTATTTCTTGCGGCAATCTTGGTTCAAAGAAAGATAATGAGTCCATCTATGGGGAAAAAAAACGTAAATCTGGCTGTTAACTACAGGCACTCTATCTACCGTGTACATTTGCTGGTCTTTGCACAAACTCCCCTTATAATTTCAGATTGAGGTTCTACTGAGAAGTATATTATTAAAGTTATTTCCAAAAGAGAGCTTTAGTAAAATTTGTAACAAGTTTTTATGCGACCATGACAATAACTAAGAAGTTCACCCACCAATGCGTGTATAAAGTAGTATTCTTCACGTGTTGCATACAGTAGCACTATAATTAATTTTGCTGATGCCAAAAAAAGAAATTATCGCCTGCCCGTATTAAGAATAGTTGCATAATCAGTGGGATAAATCTAAGGGTTTAAATGATCTAAATAGGAATTGAGTACAAGAGCACATGATTTTCTGAAACTTGTAAGAATTGCAAGAAAAGTAGCAACATTTTTTAGTGTACTGGGAGGTATTTGTTTGAATGAAAGAATTTTCAAAATACGTTTTTGTTGGCATTTCTCTTAAGCATTTGTTCCAAGATTTGATACTTCAAATCTGTAATTCTTTCTATATGGTGATGCAGTTTTTTCAATTTTTGTTAAAATGTTTGCGTTTCGCAAAAAACTAAAGTTTCTTTAATATCACATTTGCTTATTAGATGGAAGTTACTTTGAATAATTGCAGCCTGACGCAAAATAACTCCAGCCGAATTTAAATTAAAAATTATCCGTGTTTCTTTGAACTCTTCAATATATTATCACTGAATTTCACTGCCATTGTATAAAATAAGTGCAATATCATTGAAGATGTGAATTTTGCATCATGACAAGGTCTTCCGAATGTACATCTCACGTAACTTCTTGGGGCCTAGTAAACTATTTTTAAATTTGCTATTATGAGCACCTACTATTTACTTAGAAAAAGTCAATCTCACAATTTGGTGGGAGGAGGACTATCTTCGTAGCAGTTATAATGATTCGTGATATAGGGATAGGGAGCTGAAATGTAATCCATTTTTTTTTCATAGGATATATTGATTACGACACTAATGAACATGAAACACAAAAAAGTCATACCGGCGATCCAACAGCTTAGCGTATTGGAGGCTACCATGCTTCTTAATAAATAAAGATTACTTTCATTGCAACATCAAATAGGTCAAAACATGCTGCAGATATTGTTTCAAATATAAATTATTTGCAAAATTTCAAGAGAGTAACTTGGTACTTATAGGAACGCACGAAGAGTTACAGCCATGGCTCGAATTTAACAAATAAAGGACCTTCTTATAGGAAATCCACTAAGCCATAGGTTAATCTTACTTGGAAGTTAACGTGGGAAGGGTGAAAATACTTAAATATGTGTCTCTCGGAAAACAAACCTTGAAGGTCTGGGTATCTTTTCTTATTCCATATAAAAAGGGCACAAGACCGAGTTGGACTATTTTTTATGCGCCACCCTGTATACTAACACGTTACTGAGTAGACGTAAATTATCCTTAATGTGGGTTACCTTGATTTCTAGTTAAATGGGATGGGGGTCACAGAACTAATCCAAAACAACTATAAAAAAGTCCAGAATTTTGCATTTACATATAGGCAGATTAGATTATTTCATTCATACGGTGATAAACCAGTCAAATAATTTTATTACATAGCGACATGACTACTTCGCTGTTAATTCGAAGTTGAAATTGAAAATTTTCGCAGTAAGTTTCCTAAGGTAGTAACTCCTTGATTGTTGAAGTTGTTGGCATGTGATGATATTTAGAATTTCTGTGTGCTTACATGTCTTCCGCTTAATATATTTTACAAGGACTATCTTCATAGAAGCTATAGTAATTCGGGCGATAGGGATAGGGAGCGGCAAATGTAATCCTTCTTTTTTCATAAGACATAAATAATTACGACACTAATGAACATGTAACAGAAAAATATCACACCGGCGATCTAGTGGTTTAACGTATTGGAGGCTACCGTGCTTCTTAAGAAATAAAAATAACTTTAATCGGAACATCAAATAGATCAAAACATGGGACACATATTGTTTGTTTCAGATATAAATTATATACAATATTTTAAGGAAGTAACTTGGTATTTATAGGAACGCACAAAGAGTTACATGTTACTAATACTTCCTTATATTTGTGAAACATGATATTACCTAAGACAGGAATGATGATATCAACGCTTTCATGAATATCAAAAATGTACTTACCGGAATAGGACATGAGAGATAATTTGATTGAAGCGTCAAGTGAGCAGAAAAGCATACTCTTCATTATTTTACGGGACACTCTGGTGGCTCTGTAACAATACTGTGTAAAGAAAAAGTTCAATATTTTTAAAAGATCTTTCATACCATAATACAAATTGAAAGCTTGGAAACCGATGACGGATACATTAAATATTTAGAGTAGCATTATCTCTAAGTTACAATCAAATTGAAAACAAACACATTTCGATAAAAAATAACTGTTTTCATTATTGAGACAGATAGACATCTAGTTATGTAGCCCGTGTCCTAATTAACTATGAATCGAGGTAATCATAGCTCTCGATATAAGGGTTATTGTCTTACATATTATGATTATAAAAATGTAATACTTACGAAGAACTTTTTGTTGAGTATTTTCATTTGCTAGTTTTATCCATTTAATTCATTCCAGAAGACGATATCTATATCAAACAGTACTACCAGTGATTGGCCATACGCGTAATTAAGAAAAAAGAAGTTCGGATATTCCTAATTTGATCTATAGTTTTAAGTAATATTTTCAAATTGTGACGGTAGTTAAAGTTGTTTACCATTTACCCAATGAAAAAAATTTAAGATAATCCAACGGCTAGTTTTGACTTATTTATATTTTTGAGTAATGGTAAAGTATCACTGATATCATCAATATTACAATTTATATAACCCATCGAAAACAGCCTAATCGTGTTCTGAGCCTTTTTAAGTGGAAAATGAAAAAATGCCTTGACCCATCAATTTCTGTTTCCTGGAGTGGGCGAGAGCATGTTTTCATCTGTACCATTTTAACCTTCTTTACCTGAAAATCCTGAAAATTTCTTGAATGCCGAGGTGCGAAATTGATGACTACTTACGTATCACTTTATTAAATGATCGAAATGTGCACAGTTCATCTCCATGGTACATCAAAGCACATATTAAAATGTTGCCTGACATTGCAAAATATCAGGATTGATCTGACGGTATTCGTTAGTGATATGGTTCTGCCAGTCATCCAATGAATCGGACAGAATTGCATACGTTTAGCTCTTTAAACGCCACCGTAGGAGAAAATCTAAAGTAAAGAAGGCGAACGATCTTGTAGTATTTTAGCAAGATGGTGCTCCTTGCTACCTTTTCTGTTACCCATCAGATAGCTCTTGACTGAAACATTTCATGAAAGGTGGATTACAGGGAGATTCTATTGAATAGCTCGTAAAATCGCTCGACTTATTTTCTCTGGATTTTTTCTATGGGTTATAAAGATATCCAAAGATCAAAATTTATGCAAGTCAACTCGATTCCTTGGCGGACCTGTAGGATTATTATTGTATGGAGATGAATGGTGGATATTTTGAACATTTAATAAAGTAGAAACTAATTTCTCTGATTCACTTTTGTCCTGAATTATTTACAGTACATAACAACCATAGCTCGAATTTAAAAAGTAAAGGACCCTCTTATAGGAAATCGACTAAGCTAGAGGTTAATCTTGCTTGGGAGTTAAAGTGGGAGGAATTAAAATACTTGAATAATGTGTCTCTCCGAAAACAAAACTTGAAGTTCTGGGTATCTATTGTTCGTCCATATGAAAGGGCACAATACCGAGTTGGACTATTTTTTGTGTGCCACTCTGTATACTAATACCTTACTGAGTAGACGTAAAACATCTTTAATGTGGGTTATTTTGATTCGCAGTTAAATTGGACGGGAATCACAGAACTAATCCAAAGCAATTATAAAAGAGTCCAGAATTATACATTTACATATAGGCAGATTAGATTATTTCATTCATACGATGATAAACCAATCAAATGATTTTATTACATAGCGACATAACTACTTCACTGTTAATTGGAAGTTGAAATTGAAAATTTCCGCAGTAAGTTTCCAAAGGTAGTAACTCCTTGATTGTTCAAGTTGTTGGCATGTGATGAATATTATAAACGATGTGTTTATTTACTTTTAAAATGTTAACTCAATTTCTACGTATCTGAAATATGAAATTATTTAGGAAATAATTAAGTTTATGATCACTTACAATATCTCTAATAAACAAACGTTTATTAATTATTTATTTATTTTCCCACTTTATGGAAGTTTACCTAAACTGTTCCAGAACCTAACACTGACAATCCTACTCAAACTTCTGATTTTACACCCATCAGCATAATATCATCTGCTATTTCGAAAATGTTATAAAAAAGTGTTTATGAGCAACTTTCTTTGTCTTTGTGTAATAATGATATGCTATCGCCTACTCAATCCGTATTTCGAGCTAACCGTAACCACAGTACATTAACAGAATTATTGCATGTCATAAATAAATTATGCAGAGCTAGGTACAATGACAGACACACATGTCTATTTGTTTTAGATTGCAGGAAAGAAATCGACGCTTTAGACTATGTTAGCTTATAAATTAAAATACCATGGTACTAGCAACGTACGATATTGCTATCTTTCTAGCCAACAAAGGATTTATTGAAATGGAACCTACTGTAAAATAATTCATGTAAATCATTGCGTGCCACAGGTAAGCATATTGGGTCTGCTAACATTTTCTGCTTACACTGTTGCCTTTCTGATTGCCGAAAATATTTCAATTTGCACCAATATGCTGATGATTATAATCAGATATTTCATCTTTTCTCTCTTCAAGATATTGCGCAGACAATAGACAAATTCAACCTTAGTTTAAATACTATTTCTTCTATTTCACATGCCTATGACACAGAATAATAAAACAATCAGAATGGAATCTTTCAGGGAAGGGGAAGTTTCGCGCATTTCTAGGCGCGCATCCAATTCGCCATGTTCCTGGGGTAAAACAACTGATAATCGTGTGCTCTATACAGAGTTGCCAGATGTACAATAATTTCTGATGAACTAGGAATAAATAATTGTATAGTTTTGTCACAAAAGCATTAATATTCATGTGGTACATTTTGCAGTAATCAAATGTCTTCAAATTAAATTTCTTGAGAAATAAGATGGTTACATGAAAAAAATTATGTACTAAAATTAATAACTTTCATGTACCTTATAGTAATTTCAAAAACTCATCTGGCAACATTACGTATAACCTATTGGTCATAAGTTGACAGATATTATTTATTTTTTCGTTTGTTTTGCTGTTTATTTACATTGATCAATGCCTGACTGCATTTGTTTTGCATAATACTCTCATTTAAAATAACTCAATAATATTTTAAAGTAATATTGACATTTCGTCTAATCCACTTATAATTCGTTCGAGCCTGGATCAGTGTTGCCAATGCGAGCGAAAATGCTCCCATTGTGAGCATTTCATTTATAGGCGGAGCGAAATTTATTTGGGGAGCAATTGGGAACATTTCAAGCTTAAAGTAAGTAGCGACAATCTTTAATAGGTTTATAAATAATGTTTGGCAACAAGATATTGAATTTTGAGGAAAGATATTAAAATTTGTTTTTAACATAGCGTTAGTGTGATCCATTGTTTTTTACAAAATTGGTACGATAAAATGAGAAGTTCAGCACTAACATACAAAGGGAACTTTTAGAAAATTCAGAGGCAATTATTTTATAGAGTTTTTTGAGAAAAGCTGAAAAGTGTATTCTACAAAATTAAATTACAAATTCCTAAGTGCGGACCTGACTACAACAGTACAGAATACGCCCCTGATTTTAACCCCAACAAGATGCCCGATTCTGGAGTTAAATTGTATATGGGCAATGCTCAGAGTTTCCCTTCTGATTGTTTTATTATTCTGTGCCTATGAGTTAAATGAGACTAAAGCTGAATTATTTGTCTATGGATAGCATAAAGAATTAATTTGAAATAACCTTGTATTTTCTTTAACGCTAACAGTGAGGTCCCACTTTTAGTGAGTGCTGCAAACACTGTTCTCGGTTTGAAAGGATGGTTCTATCACAATACACTACTGCTGGATCAAAACGAGCGTTTTTTTGTTCACGTGGCTTGTCTTGTTTGTAAAACCAATAAGTTAGAGACGCCGAAATATCTATATGATAGGATCATAAAGAGATATGATGGGCATTAATGTACCATTAAATGTGGTTGCATACGGGTCCTAGACGTTACTATGCCCAATTTCAGATGCTTTACCTACAATGCTGTTAAAATTTATAATAAACTGGCCACCACCATCAAGTCTTCTCCCAGTATTAATGCCTTTGAGAAGTAAGTCAAGTCACATCTTATTGCAAGCGGAAATATACAATATATTAATTTAATACACATGTTATATATTTAATACTCATTCTTTGATGTTTATCGTTTTTTTTTCTGTGTTTTACAAGAAATATTTACTTGATAGAGTAACTATGCTGAACCTCGCTATTCCTGATAAAATTGTTTCTTAGAAGAAAGACACATTGTTTATTATTACTATTTAAAATGTTAAGACTTTTATTTTTGTAGTCACTCTAGTGCCTGACAGCAATTTTGTCTGAATCAAACTGAAATTGAAGTAAACTAAGATCTTGTATATTTTTTACCAGTTTGCTATCAAATCACTAAACAATAAATCAACTAAAAAAGAAACAACTAAACTAAGAAACCTCTTAACAACCTCAAACCACTTGTAGTACTTATAACAATTATCAATAAAGTGTTAGTATCTATAAGGAACATAAATTAAATTATAAAGAGATTAAAATAAATAATTCAACTTGCGGAAAATACGGCTATATTCCAGAAGAAAAGTAATCTGCGTGAGTTGGAAGGTTTCAGTTTCATTTGCATACAATATCATGTAGGGTTTCTCCTCTGAAAGTTGGAAAGCTAAAGAGGCGGTGTGAATTTAAAGGAAAACTTTTCCTGTAATACGTTGTATTTAACTTTAACCACTTATATTTTTTATAAGAAAGTTAGAGCAGGCTTATTGAAAAAGAAACCGACTATTATTATTTTACAATAAAGGAAATCTTCCACGCACTGACGAGACACTATGAATCTCGATTAATAAAATTAAACTGGTCACTCATTATTCTTATCCAAGATCATCCAATCATCATTGAAAGATCATAGAGAATACTAGCTTTATTAGGCGTCTCTAATATAGAAAAGAAACCGCAAACTTTGCCTTTTAATAAGAATCTAAAAATATAAATTTCGGGTTATTTTTCGTCAATAATAATAATTAGGGTTTTATGAACAAAAAATACTACTTTTACATGCTTTAATTTTATTTTACATTAAAAATCAATGGAATGGAATCAATTCCCGCATTCTTTAGCTGAACAAAATTAACACTATCTTATAAATAAGTATGCCTTAACCTTTAAAAAACTTTCCTGCAATTATTTTTCTTTAAAATACTCACTAAATGAGCGCTGCAACAGAATGAGGCAACTCCCGTTATATTATAATTCAATATAAAATATACAGGATGTCCCATAAGTAATGCTACACAGAGAAATGGCAAATTCCTTACGTAAAAATATTACGATGTGACCAAACTTACTTTAGTCCAAAAGTAGATATCAACAGAGATAAAGGCTGTCAAAATAAAAATTTAATTTTGATATTTTTTTAAATGCTCCACCTAGTTGGTTTGAAATGATTCTGTATGAATTTTTCATAAAATCAATTGTTATCCAGCAAAATGGACTAACTAAATATAAATTTTCATAGGAGAGTTCGTAGTGAATCAAAACCAAAACTTCGTCTGTTCGGAAAAAGTTATATACCAAAATTATCCGCCTTGATGAGGCGGTTCGAGATTCTATAAGATATTGGCGTAAAATCAACTTTGTTGTTTGTCAGCATTTTGTGTGTTGTTAAAAAATATCTAATAAATACTAAGGTTTAAAATGCCAAGGCATAATTTATTTTCAGTTCAAGAGATGCGCGATATGGTTTGTATATACAGGCAAGAAAATTTTAATGGCCGCGGAGCTCATCGTGGATATTTACAAATTTATCCAAATAGGAGGTAGCCGGATTTTAAGTTATTTCATAATATTTTCGGTAGATTAGGGGAAACTGGTTCCTTTCTTCCTAAGCGAGATGTTGTGGGACGCCCAAAAACAATCACTGTGGTAAAGGAGGAAGAAATCTTGGTCCGTATTGCAGAAAACTCAGAAATAAGTACGAGCCGTATGGCCGCTGCAACTGGAATAAGTAAGTCATCGATTTTAAGGATGTTTTTATTCAGAAAAGCATTATCCGTACCATTTTACTCCTGTTCAAAATCTGCTGGAGGCCGATCTTCCTGCCAAGTTACAGTTTGCTCATTTCTGTCGTGCCCAGCAAAACAGAGATCCAATGTTTTTAGATAAAGTGTTGTGTATTTAACTTTAGAAACAAACATGTGTGGGACATAGAAAATCTGCACTTAGTAGCCGAACGCCACTTTCAACATTAAAGTATACATTTGGTGTGGAGTTTTTGATATTTTTTTTTGGACCGTATGAGTTACCACCTAATTTAAACGATGCATTATACTTAAATTTTCTACAAACTCAGTTAGGCCAGTTCATGGATGATGTAAATCTAAGAGAAAATATGTTGTATGGAAGTATCTAAATACAAATTTTCCTGGTAGCTGGTTGTGGGAGTAATATGCCTTGGCCTGCGCGGAGTCCCGATTTTAATCCGTTGGAATTTTGCATATGGGGGTACATGGGGTACTCATAGCGACATTCAGCAGGGATACCTTTTTTACGTAGGAAAAACAGGAAAACAGGAATTTATTATATGGAAAAAATTTTAAAAATTCGCCAAAGATATATGACGGATACACGGGACGAAAACTACCGTAGGTGGCGCCATCTACAAATAACAGCAAACCTATGAACATATTTGAATCCCTTGCCTTAAAAAATCCCAATTACCAAATTTTGTTGAAATAGTTCAATTTTTAAAGAAATTATTTTAAAAAATCAAAACAAAAATTTTATTTTGACACCCTGTATCAACTTTTGGACTAAGGTAAGTTTGGTTAAATCATAATATTTTTACGTAAGGAATATGCCGTTGCTCTGTGTACCATTATTTATGGGACACCCTGTATATGGATAATGATATAATAATTGTAATATATTGATTCTTAAACACTAGATTATTAAGTGATAATTGTTAAATAAATAGCACATTTTGGAATCCATTTATCCTCTCTGCAATTTGTCGTTTTTTACTTCCTGCTACAGCTCGGAGCACTTCGCATACTTTCTCCTTATTTAATGTATTATTTAAACTACCTCACGCCACTATTAGCCGAAATATAACCAATTGTCACAAATAAAATTAAATAATATATAATAATGATTAAAAAATTATGGGCAAAATTTTTTCAAATAATTAATGGCTTGAGAGATTTTAACTATAAACGCGATATTTGTTCGTTGATTTGAAGTTAGCAAAACGTTTTTATCCTGATCAATTTTTATTATAGAAATTAAAAAAATATCCAAATTAAAAATTATTTTATTAGCTACAAAAAGAATTCCTTACAATCTTTGCAAACATTGATATTTAAAAAGATATTCACTGAGAAACATACACCACCATCCCTCCCTTTCACCCCCTACGTCCTACATGTGGACGATTCTCTTCATTTTTTTTTAAATTAAATATTAATTGCACTACTGCAAAGTATTAGGCACCGATGTATTAGTATATTACACTAAGTTTTCTATTTTTTCAAACTTTATTTTCTGCACTATAAGTAATTTTGAAGACTTTTATCTTGTTTACTATCTAACTAAAACACTCTAGAGTTCTAGATTCATAAGGTGATTTTGGGGACATAGATCGTCTGCACTCTAATTTCTATTCCAGTGAATTTAGTTAAAAGATGCAGATGATCGAAACTAATTCAATGATATTCAGGTGATGTGAACTTGGCTGGCAAAACATATGTCTACTGTAGCGTTTACTGTCGGTGATTTGGAATATTACTACGATTCCATTTTCAAAACAATAGATTACTGCTTAATTATCGCTTTGAAGGAAAAGCTGGACTTTATGAGAAGAACACCAAACTTGCTATACATCATGCCTATATCCATTGTCAAAGTTAATTATTTTAATACGTTACAGCTAGGTGTTAAATTACCGTTTTATGCTCCAAAACATTGTCCAATAAAATGTTTGCCTAGCGCTCGGCAGCTTTCAGCCCTGAGTGATAAAAGTGGTGTTGTAATCAAAGTTGACAGAACTTCGTTTTAATCAGGTGAAAAATATAGCGTGTAAATGTACAAAGTTAATTTAATAATAAATATGACGATAGGCCAGTGAACAGTGGTACTGTACATGGCATAAGTAATGTTTCAACGAAAGAGGTGGTGTATAAAAGCATATCCTAAAACAAAAATAATGCACATCGAAACATTGGAAATAAACAGCGAATATTGAAATATTTTCACAATAATCCTCAAACTAGCGCGCGAGCGGCTGGTGTAGATTTAAACATCCCTAGAGTAAATATTAAAGGGTCCCTTGTAAAAAAAATAAACTATTTAAGCCGAAACTTCTACATACTCTGGAACCAAGAGATGAAATGAAGAAATTGGAATTCTGTTTGTGGACTGGCCTGGAAGAATGTCTAGACTATAGGATATTTGTGAATCAAATTTTGTTCAATGGCGAAACCTACAGATGTGGTGATTTCGTCCCATAATTTACACCACATGTCTTCCGAAAATCCTGATTGAGTCATAAACGAACAGCTGCTATATCCACATAAAACAGTTGGTGACGAATACTTCGAAATAGGATCATTGGTCCTCTTTTCTTTTAGAGTGCTTTGAATGGAAATCTCATTTTGAACAACCTTTAAGAAGTATTTTAAACCGTACTACATGACACTCCAATTCAAGTACGTCGATATTTGAGGTTTCAATTCGAGAAATCACGCATAAAGCAGTACTCGTACGGGAATAGCTTAATGAAAATTTCAATAATTGGTGGGTGGCTAGGGACAGTCCTTTCATTCAGTAGTTGTTAAAATTTCTATACTTTCTCCTTTACGTTGTAATAAATCAAAGAGTTTGCAGATCAGGACCGTGCAGGTATTACCGCAAAACATGAAATACATACCATACATATCTTGAATGTATGAAAAAGTTATGCTAAGTGCTATGAAAACATCGGAGGATTGGCAAAGGGAACAAGAATTTGCTTAGAGTTTATCTTCTTTGGGGATCCATTAATGTTGTTGAATATTGCTACCAATAAGAATAGTTGCTCTCAGTTGTTTGTAAACTTTATTCCATGGATTACTTCGTCAGAAGAATAAAAATCATAAGAACGAAGTAATTTAATTTAGCCACAGAATTATTTATATGTAATTTAGTACAGACCAATTGAAAGAGCCACTTCATTCAGGGACGTAAAGATTTTTTTTGTAAAAGAATTCTTAACACGATTTATTGACGTTTCACGACCAAAAAATTATCCAGTAAGTTTTGGTTCTTGGAGTAAATGTAACAGTTTGTTCTAAACTGCAGTTTCTCGCGCTCTAAAATTCAAAGGATTTACTCAATATCGGACGATAACTATAAACTTTATAGGGGGTGGATCACAATATATAGAGATGTAAGTGAATTACTTATTATTTGTTTGTAGTAATGAAACATATTCTTTATAGAATTTTGCAAACAGTGGAAAGAAAAACTATCTATGAGAACTAAAAGAAGAACTATATAAAAAATATTAATGAAATCTTTGCATTTTTTCGATAACCTGACTTCTGGTTATGTTAGCAAGTAAAAATTCTGAAATAAATTTGTCCAATTTCTTATTTGACATTCTTAGTATAACACTAGCATCCAACATAGTCCGCTATGGCTAAGTAGATTAAACTAGTATCCATATGACCCCCAGCGGTATGTAAATTCAGTTAAAAATGAGAACAAAGACCTGAAATTAATTTATTTACCTAACTTGTCTTTAAAATTTTTTTCATTCTAATGGATTACATTTTCATAAAATCTCTCATTCAGTTTTTTAAAGACAAGGTAGGTAAATAAATTAATTTCAGGCCTTTTTTCTCATTTTTAACTGAATTTACATACCGTAGGGGGACATATAGATACTAGTTTAATCTGATTAACCGTAGGGGACTATGTTGGATACGAGTGTTATAATGAGAATGTTATTTTAACCTGCTAGCATAACCAGAAGTCAGGTTATCGAGAGAATGCAAATATTTCATTAATAGTTTTACATATAGTTTTTCTTTCCGCTGTTTGCAAAATCCTATAAAGGATATGCTTCATTACTATATAGAGATTTCTGGTAACATGTTTATATAAACTTATCTTACTATTTTTGAGTGAGTAGTCAGCCCCTATAAAGAACAGAATTCTTTCTCTAACATTCCATATTGTCAAAATCAAATTAAATAACTACTCTATTTTTGCTTTATATCTGTACGACTACACTTAACTAGGAAACAAGGTTTCAAAAATAAACTTTCTTATATAAATAAGAGGATTTTCCTAATTTTAAATAATGTTATCTCCTTTTTGTAAATTTTTGGAGAGATTTTATGAGTAGTATTAACAACACGTAATTAATGTGTGGGTAGAATGTATACAAAGGATCGTACTTTTATATCAATAAATTGATAAAAACACATCAAAACATCGTTGAGACTTATCTGTACATGTAACAGCTCATAATTTCTAAAAAATTGTGTGTTTTAAAATACATTTTATTAATTTCTCAATATTAAGAATTTACTCATCTTTGTGGGTTCACCTTATTTTTTTAACTTCAAAGGAATTTTGTTCAACTGAATAAAGTATACATAAGTTCGTAAAAAACACTTAAAAAGTTAAAGAGCTTTTCCTAATTGCCTGTATAAGTACGAGTCTACGTAATATGCATATACATGTATACATACTTCAAAGATGAAACATTGCTTTAAGTGAACTGAACCACTGCCATATAAAGCTGTGGAAATCTTCTTAATTAAAAAATAATTACTCTGATGACTTGATGATGACAATTAATTACTATGTGGCAAATTTAAACTGACATCGCACTTAGTTCAAGTTGTATAATAAAACGTTTTTTTTATTTTAACTTAATGAAACGGTTTGGAAAATTCAACGGGGTTGATTTAGCAGCAAATGATTAAATATACAGGAATTGTTTTCCAAACTCTCATGTTTGTGTTATTATTACAAAAATTATTTTTGAAAACATTATGCTTTAAAAACTCAACCGTTCAAAACAACGGTCACTAAAAATAATATTTCACTGTCGTTACCCAATATAGATTTTGAGATCTGGTAAAAATTTGTTCGGTATTGTTGTTTCTTCATTTTTACACCAACTGCAAAATCGATAGATATTATGTAAAAAGGTTTAATTAGTAGAACGACGATGAACATTATTTCATCATATTTAGTGACCGTTTTTTAAAGGCGCAGGCGAGGCGGTTCATTAAATAAAAATTCTGCTTCTTCAGTAGCCCAACTTCTTGTAAATCTAAAAAAGTTGCGGAATTATGGCAGCCCTATTGGATTCATCATTTTCAATCTTTCATTTTTGGAAATACCTTTAAATACTTGTAACTAATACTCATGCTTCTGTTCGATTTTTGCTTACATACATACTAGACATAGCTTGATGAAAAAAATATGGGATCGTCACCACGTTATAATCCAAAATTTCAGGATTTCGTAGAAACAAATAGCTTAAACTTTTCCCAGATAAATCCCCGAAGAGACGTGAAAGAAATAGACGAGAAAGACACCAAACATATTCTTCATAGGATTTGGCAAACAGTAGAAAAACTATCTATGAGAACTAAAAAGAAAAACCGTCTGAAAAATTATTAATTTTCAATCTTCGCATTCTTTCGATAACCTGAATTCTGGTTATGCTAGCAATTAAAATTCTAAGACGAATTTGTCTATTTCTTATTTGACAAATTTCATTGTAACACTAGTACCTACATGATGGTCTACGGCTATGCAGAGTAAAGCAGTATCTACATAATCCCTTATAGTCATGAAGATTCAATTAAAAATGAAAAGAAAGCCTAAGCTGAATTTATTTACCTACCTTGTCTTAAAGAATATTTTCAATCTAATGGTCACTAAAAATAACATTTGAATTGAAAAGAATTGTCAAATAAGAAATAGAGAAATTCATTACGTCTATTATTTTTTTAATTGTTAGCATAACCAGAATTTAGGTTATCGAAAGAATGCAAAGATTTAAAATTAATAATTCTACACATAGTTTTTCTTTACATATTTTTTTAATTTCTGTAGATGCAATATGAACCAAATTATGGCTAGTTGAAGGTGACTAATTATTCCCCGAAAACTGAATACGAATCTTTCAAAGTTAAATAACGGAAAAACGTCGAAAAAGAAAGATCTGACAACGTTGGAGAAAAAGTTGTCAGATCTTGTTTGAAGTACTTGAAAAGACCTTTAAAGCTAGATTTAGTAAAAGTTGTTAGCATAAAAACTTACGGAGTCATCATCAAATATAATGGTTGTCTTGTTTTCTCGGAGAAAAAATCAGCAATGAAACCAACGTACAGTGGTACTTTTGACATCAAGAGTGCGACAACATTATTTTCGGCAACTTTTTGTTGCAAATGAGAAAAACAGGTTAAATTTAGGCAATAAAAATTGTACTAACATTAAAGAGTGTTACATGTTTGTGTAATTTTCGTGAAAATAATAAATTTTTGCTGCATAAATTAATTTCATTTCTCGCGTTCAATAATCTTTCATAGTATTCATGCTTTGTGAATTTTGCAGTTGTAAACAAGGACAATGCTTCATCTTTGGTAAACTTTTGGCTTTCATTGTGTTTGGAACGATAGGCTGGACATATTTTTTTCGCACGTGTAGGCGTAGTAGAAGGCTCTTTTAAAAGTTTTGCACTACTTAAGATGCCGGCCGATCTTAAACTCTGACAGCTGCAAAATTTAATTCTTCGGGATTTAATTGCTCTCTGAGATCCTTAGTTCTTCGTTGTTTATTTCACAGTAAAATGTCTACGAAATCTCTTTTAGGCCGGCCAGCTGAATTTGAACTATAAAATCCTCGAGGTAATGTAAATTCTTCGTTTAATCATTCAGAAATATTTGCTACGAACAAGGTTGCTTGCCTCCCAAATTGACGTGAATTTCACATAAAATAATTTCAATGAAATTATCTGACTCAATTCTAGACTTGAAATCATTTTTGGAATGTTTCTTTTTGCTGTTAGAAAACTAAGCAATATATTAACCATATGGGACACATTATTTTCCCTCTTTTCGGTAAGGCGTCCAATAACTCTTTTCTTGTACACCTGATACGTTAAAAAAATTTCATAATCACGCAATCTCATTATTAGAAATAATGAAAGAATTATGCATGTTTTACTTAACTATGATTAATGAAAAAAAGCGCAAAATCGAGCAAACAATTTTATAATCTGAAAGTTCTATGGATGCTTTTGCTTATAACTCTGTATAAAGTTAAGAACAATAAAAATGGAAATGTCTTTTTATCCGCATTTTATACAATCGCATATTTTTACTAATACAAAAAAATAGAAAAGGGAATTTTACGAATGATAAGAATACATATTTACCTGAATAGTGGCCCTCTATAATAAAACTTATTAGAAGATACTAGATTATTAAAGTAATAGAACTATTACTTTAATAAAGTGCACACAAAATATGTCCATTAAAACTACGTTTGCAAATCGAGTGCTTTATATGATATGCCTGTAATACGAAAGCAAATGAAAAAAAGCAGATTAATTTCCTGGAAGGGCTGTACAGGGGAGGGTTGTAAAACAGTAAATGTAGTAAATACTCATTGACAAATATTTAGTTTCACCTCTTTTGTCGCGTTTTACATGGCAATGGCTTAACAGCAAGAATTGAAATTAAAAGTAATCCATTTACAATTTGCTTTATCTAGATACTAACAACAACATGTTCTAGAAGTTGCACGGTTTAGAATGCCTAAATTTGAAAAAAGTTTGATTCAATTTTAAAATAATTTTCGAAATTTTTGAAAATGTTATTTTTCTTCACAATGACTCAAAAACTAAAGAAAATACGTAAAAAATGAAACAAAAGTTTAAGGTATTTATTGGAAATGAATTTGGTTTATCTTTTTTGTTTCTCTAGAATGAAAATTAATTGAGAAATCACCGCTTTAAGTTCGCATTTGAGTTCGAACACCACCTTCTTCGAGCCCTTCGAACTCAAAAATCTCAAGAACGAAGAATTTAAGGAAGTTCAACTTTACAGATCTTGTAGCTGTGGAAATTCCCTATCAAGTGTTTTTTAGAGCTGTTAAATATCTTAAAAACTACAGAAATACGCCCATTGGTCTCATTACTGATTTCTTCTCAGAAAATACTAGACCACCATTTTATTTGCATAGTAACTTCGTAAGTTTTTATGATAATGACGTTTGCTAAAGCTCATATTAGAGATCTATCAAGTACTTTAAAAAAGGTCTGACAAGTTTTTCTCCGAAAATACGTCGTTCGAATTCAGTTTTTCAGGTTTTAGAGTTATTTGTGAAAATCGCTCTAAAACATGCATTTTTAGATGAAAGGTCAACATTTTCAACCGCGAATGACTCGAAAAATATTAATTTATCGAAAGAACTTCATAGAATATTTTTTCCTTGGAATTCATCCCTCTAGCGATTGCTGTATTATCTTGAGTTTACTAATATCCGCCCCCGAGAAGGGGTGGCATCCACCTCCAGGGTAAAAGCACACCTTTGAACCATGTAGACTTTGCAAAACTATCAATTACGAATCGAATCCCGTTTATTTCATGAAAATCGATCTTTCCCGACCGGAGTCCGAGGTAAAATGCTTCATCGACTGGACTATTAAATAAACTTATAATCAGTAGGTACAAATTGTTGACAGGTTTCAATTTGCCTCGCATATACAATTTTCAATATATCTTGCTTTAATGTATCACTATTTATAGGCGAGCGGTTTATCCCGTCTAACTCCCATAGAAATGACACTAACCGACCAATCAAGGTTCTAGTGGCTAACTTTCTTAAATTTCTTATATTTTTTTGAGAGAAAATATCTAATATTCGATTCAAATGTATTGGCCCCTCACTTTAACCGCAAATATCTAAGAAACGGAGGAGCAGAAAAAATTAAAAAAATTATGTGTTTATTATGAGTCTATTCTAAGTCAATCTCTGAAATTTTAATAATGTACATTGGAGACTTTTGAAGTTCTGCTAAGTTATATTGAAAAATGTCCTACTTTTTAAGGAAATTTTGATCATACCACTTTTAGATCCACTATATCTTGGAAAATATGCATACTATGTAAATAATATTTTAGATATCGATAAAGCATAGCATTTTTTGCACGAGGAATTTTTTTCATAATTTTCTATTTTAAAATTTTGCAGTTATTCTCAAAAACGTGACGTTATGTTTATTCGGTTATTTATCAATGTATTTAATTTTTTTTAATTAAACATAGTTAATTGTATAAAATGTAAGCGTTTTCAAAGATAATAATTGGTATATATCAAAAATTAATTTAGTTTTCAAGCGTAATAGATAATATTATTGCAAACTTGCAATGATATTATTCTTTACGCTTGATAACCAAATTAATATTTGATATATACCAATTCTTATTTCTGGAAAAGCTTACTAAATACATTGATCAATAACCGAATAAACATGATGTCACGTTTCTGAGAATAACTGCAAAATTTTAAGATAAAAATTTATGAAAAAATTTCCTTTTACAAGATATATCGTGTTTTATCGGTGTCTAAAATATTATTTACATGGTATCCATATTTTCCAAGATATAATGGATTTAAAACTGATATGGTCAAGACTTCCTTAAAAAGTAGGACTTTTTCAATACAACTTATCAGAACTTCAAAAGTGTCCAATGTATTCGCAGCAATTGCATCCAATATGTTTTCTTCTACTTCAACAGTACGTGTTGTCCGCGGAGCACCCCTGTTTACGTCATTTGATGCAAATCGACCTAATTCTTAGATTTTTAGTTTTCAAAAAAATTATCTTATTTTTTACCAGTTTCTCTCAGCCGTTGATCAACACGTTCAAAAGTTTTGCGATCAGGAACCCTTCGATGGCGATACCGTCGAGCGCATAGTCTTTTTGCTTTCAAGGCATTACAAGAAGCTATTCCATGCATTAAATGCATATCTGCGTATTCATTGTTAGTGTAAGCCATATTTCAACCGATTAATTACTAAATTAAAGTCGGATTAAGCTAATACTGAAAAATTATGTCACTCCAATTATCTGATATTTTGATCCGTGGTAACCACAAACTGTCATTTTTACTCGTTTGGTTTTGTACATAAACAGCTACATCGTCTTATCTAGAAAAGACGATCTAGCTGTTTTTTAAATATTTAAAAAAATTAATATTAACATGTTCATGCTGACCCCAGAACTTGGACTTCAGCATGTGCGGCACCATTTTTTGTCGTTTTTATTTTTCAAATAATCGACGGGAAGGTCATACACGACATGACAAAGTAAAAATTACTATTATTTGTGCGATTGAAAATCGCAATTTCATCGTTAAGTGCAATTATCTCGAAAACGGTTTATATTACCGACATCAAACAAGTATACTTTTTTATGTAAAGAGGGCTCAAAAATTTTTTTTTACAACTTATTAAGGCAATGGGTGCTCTGCCTCCTAGCGCCCAAGAATGTTATCCAAGATTCTAATACACTCACCTAACTGGATTGAAATTACATGATGATATCTTTTTAATAGAAGTAGTTTATATAATAATAACTGGATTGAAATAAAATGATAATGACCCAAAAATGATTAAAATCGATTGAACAATAAGAAAGTTATCGCGATAAATCGATTTTTAACCCTCAACTTCAAGAACGAATATCTTAGTAGGGGTACCTCGGGGGAAAGAAAAATATACGAACTTGTGATCTTATTTTCATTAATTCTACCCAAATCCGAGAGATTGCCCACCATTTTCGGGACAGCCTGTATATTGTAACGACACCCGGAACTAGATTATATTTTGAGATGATTCCGTTGAAGGGCTGGTGGTTAAATAGAGGTAAATAGGAGAAAATAAGCAAAGGAAGCTGGTAAGAGTACTTGGATTTGATTTATACACTAGAAGCCAAGGCCTCAGATTTCGTTATAATATTTTTCAGCACCACCCCTCCTGCCGCTCCCACTCCATTATTAAAATTATTATTATTATTAAAATGGATGACAGAATAAAATTGAGATATTCACTTAAAATTATAATGACATCAGTAATCGGATTATACTTTGAGATGATTCCATTGAAGGGTTGGGGGTTAAATAGGAGTAAATAGGGGCAAATAAGTAAAACAAGCTGGTAAGAGTACACAAACTTCGGATTTGGTGTATATACAAGAAGCCAAGGCCTCAGATTTTTCTATAATATTTTTCAACGCCTCCACCACCCCCACTCCATTATTGAAGGGGGCTGATAAAATTAAATTGAGATATTACTTGAAATTTAGTACACGTATGGATTGTAATGATATTTGGAACTAGATTATATTTTGAGATGATTTCGTTCAAGAGGTGGGGGGTAAGTACAAGTAAATAGGGCAAAGTGAGTAAGGCAATCAGGTAAGAGTACAAAAACTTGAAAGTTGGTGTATATAGTAGAAGCCAAGGTCTCAGATGTTTTTCAAGAAAAAAAAAGTTAATGAATAAAAACATGTTTATTTAATTTAAAATTTACATAATGTTTGTATTTTATTATTGAGATTTATATCTATTAAACAAAAAATTATTAAAGGCCTGCATAAAAAAACATGATGTATACAGATGTTTTATCTCAGACCAATATAAAGAATGGCTAAAATGAGTTTAAGGATAAAATCATTTTTAGCCACTAGAACGTTGATTGGTCAGTTAGTGACTCGACACAACGTCGCGTCGGTCGGGTCCGGCACGTGGATGAGTGACCCAAGTGCTCGTCGGAAACCTCAGTCCATGTCATGAGCTGTAAAAGCCTTGACTGCACTGCGGCGGCTTGGCGAGAAATAGAAACAAAGGAATGATATACGATGGAGCTCCTTGTCAACAGGCTCGAAGTCTAGTAAGGACCATGTCTAGATAAGGAGCCCTATGGTACAAGGAGTACCACAATAGATCCATAGAGGTCGCAGTGGAATAGGCCAATCGCCAGCACCTTCCACCTAGAATCTAATCTAGTGTACTCGACATAGGGGTAATCTGCACACTTATTAAATATACTTTAAAAAACTACTAGCAGAAGGTATGCCGATAGTATTAAAAATAATTTTTATATATTTAATACATACGTTACCCAGGAAATTTGTCATCAATTTGTGTTGCCTATAGGTATATTTAAGTAAAATAAATGAGTAATAAGACGTTTGAAGCGAAGTAACGTGGTAAGCTTTTTTTTAGTCTCTACCCCCTCACTTCGCGATTCGATCACACGAGATTCAATAAGAAACGGATAATGTCTTTTAAGGTATTTTTATAGAAAATTCAATATGCAATGTGTGTCCTGTACAATTTCATCCTACGTTTAATAGTTCGACGAGAAGCTAGTAATCCGTTAGAAGTGGTATTTCACTTGACAAGAGATGAAGCGCCCACCGAAGAGGTGAGAAATCTTAGATATTTATTCCTACCCTTATCTAGGATATATCCGCAAAGTATTCGCTTCTATCTTCTATTTGCGTTCTTTAGATTCAATTTACGTGGATTATTGATCTTTAAAACACTCAGTTTATGTAAGATTTAAAACAAAATGACTTTATCATGCTCTGAAACATGAGTTTTATTGATTTATATGTTCTTAAAAATTAAAAACTTTTACATCATTAGATAAAAATATAAATTTCTAAGGAAAAACCTACACGTCTGACTAGATATATTGCCTTTAGAGGCACATTTTTAAATAATTGAGTTAATCCATTATAATAAAGTTAGTAAAGACAATTTATGAAATGAAACTTTTTTCTCGTTTTCATTATGAGAGCAGAAATGAGCTTTGTCATAAATTTTCATTATTAACTTTATTATAAGGGATTAATTCAATCATCATTTAAAACAATTCTAAAGGCTTAAGGGCGTTGTACTTATATTTATCTTGATCAAACAGTGTTGGAGAGCATTCGACAATAGAAGAATATTTTCTAATATCATTGTGCCATTATTGCGGAATTAATGTAATTTGTTTTGTACAAAAAATATATAATGTAATATGTACGTGAATCTGTCATTGACACCAATTGTCCTTAGTTAGAATAAGACTTTTATACATTTAACCAAGTGTCCTCCAGTATTCTTTCTTGCCACGACCTCGTAATCCAACAAACATGTATATTATAAGTGGACAAAAATTTTCAAAAGAATCCAGTTTGTTTTAAACTAAAATCAAATATGCAGAAAAATGCCTCAATGAACATACGAGTACACTATTACAGGATACTATAAATATAAAAATATATTTTACACATCACGTTTCGAGAGGCAACGTTTCTAAACTATGTCTTCATTATCTTCGGGTAAATTCCAAAACTACGGATTAAGTTTGAATTTGATGTATTATCATTATCACAAAGTGAGTATTTAAGCTTCACAAAACCAATAAAGTTGGATTTTAAAATATTTACTTATCTACAACTTCTCGTTGCAAAGATATACAGTATTGTAAATCTACTTTTAAGATCGCCAACTCTGTGTAATACCGGCACTTCACTCTCGCTGAAGTACTTCATCGAATGTATTGGCAAGACATTTGGCGCGGCAAGGAATTCCGAGCGCTACTATCCACATTCTGGAATAGCGTCGCAGTAGATGTTCCGTCACAAACCAACATATGGACGTCGTCTAAGTTACAGCTACTGCAGCCTATTGTGCAGCTATTATAATTTTGTGCAAACTTTCTGTAAAATGAAAATTAATAAACCTTGGCAGAAAAGCTGGTAGTGGATGACTACAATTTATCGAAATATGACACAAGTGAACAGTTTGACGGATTAACTAATTTGTCAATTCACAACTCATCTTTAAACAAGTTAATAATATTCATACTGACAGCCAATAAAACTTTGATTTCATGAATATTTCCGCCTCTAAGTATTTTAACTTAGAGATGTAAAATGTTCAACTATTTCCCTAGGAAAATACCCCAGTGTATCTAAACTACAACTTACAGTTTAGTATAAATTTTTAATAACTCAATATTATAGAAGTTTACTTAATGAGAAAACGCACTGTTTTCGTTGCAAAGTCAAAGAACAACAAAGAGAATTTTCGCTAAGAACCATTGTTTTTAACAATGATGCCTGTGTCTTATAATTTTTCTGATAAGAACCAGCCTATTATGCCAAATTTGATTAAAATATTGTAACATTTTCAGTTCTTTTAAATCAAAAGCAAACTGCAGAAAACTATTTATTTATAAATGACAACAACTTTAACTAATAACTGCCATAATAATAATAACTTGTTATTCCTCTCTTTATTTCATATACCTGCTCTACTTTTTAACTTGAAGACTTGGGAGCTCTTTTGATTGCTACTACTACTTTCCCCCTCTTAGATCTGACTGTCCCGATTGGATTCCACTGATAATGCTGCATTGAAAAACAAGCCTGTTTAAATGCACCGCCTTCATTTTTGACCGCGAACTGCGTTGTATCCTGTATACAACGTCGTTCATTCTCTTAATTACTCTATAGGGGCCATCCTATGCTGAAGTCAACTTCGGTGATACACCCTTTTTCCGTTGAGGATTATATAGCCATACCAAATATCCTTAAAACCTTTTGAATTTGCCTTAAGGTCATACCGAGCTTTCATTCTATCACTAGCCAATTTCAATCTCTGTCTTACTAATTTATGCGTTTCCAGTAAGCTTTCCTTGAGAGTGTCTACATAACCAACTACATTTTCCTGTTCTTCGGATGGAGATCCGAAAATCAAATCGCAAGGGAGACGTAATTCCCTTCCAAAACTATCCGAGAGGGTGTTTGTCCCGTTGAATCATGTATTGCTGCTCTATATGCCATCAAAGATAATGGTAGATGTCGATCCCAATCATGTTGATATTTCTCCACGACTTTGGAGAGATGTTCCTCCATGGTTCTATTAAACCTCTCAATCATACCATCGGTTTGAGGATGAAGTGGTGTGTGGATTTGAAATTTCTTCCTTGATCAGAATGTAATTCTAAGGGTACACCAAATCTACTGATAAAATATTCCACCAAGATTTGTGTAATTGTGGACGCCTCTTGATTAGGTATAGCATAAGCTTCAGGCCACTTACTGAAATAATCCATTGCTACCAAAATATATTTATTACCCTCAGTGGTCTTAGGAAAGAGCCCAGAAACATCAATTGCAATTCTCCCAAATGGCGTCCCTGTATTATACCACTTCATAGCCCCTCTTAATCTGGCATTTGGACCCTTGGATGCTGTACAAACTATAGACCTGTGATACCAAGTCTCAACGTCTTCTCGATAGTTGATCAGTCTTGTTTATACCAAAGTGTCCTCCTGAAGATCCATTATGCATTTGTCCTAGAACTGTTGCAACTTTTGTCTTAAGAATCACCAATTGCATGGATACACGTTTTCCATTTACATTTTCCCAAGCTCTTTTCAGTACTCCATATTCTACTTGTAGTGAATTCCATTGAGCATAAAATTTGAAATACTTGTTTCATATGTTGATCGCCATATCAAACCTCCAATGCAGCACTTGTTGATTGATACTCTCCCTGCTTTTCTACAGGAATTGTTTGCAGAAGATCTAATGCTTGTCCTCTTAAAGCTATTACAAGGCCAGTTACCTTCTCATATCGTTCAACCGTTGGCCACTGCAGCGGCTTCAAACTGCTTTCTGTACATGGTCCATGAGGATAATCCATCATCAGTCGGTGGACGTACTGCGGTTCCTGATGATGTTCCCCCTTCCGTATGGCTCTTATGTTTTAATTGATATACTTCTGCTTTCAATTTCTTCATTTTACTTTCCACGTCATCCTTACTTTTTTTATTTCTTTTGTCACTTCTACTCTGATTTCCTTAATTTCTTTTCGAATTCCCTTCATTTTATCCTTAACCTCATTTAACGATTTTGCCTGCAGATTCCAATGATCCCACTTCTGACACCAATTGTAACGTTTCTAGTTCTTTTAAATCAAATGCAAACTGCAGAAAAGGATTTATTTAAAAATGACAACAACTTTAACTAGAAACTGTCATAATAATAATAACTTGTCATTCCTCTCTTTATTTCCTATACCTGCTCGACTATTGAACTTGAACTGTTTGGAGCTATTATTATTGCTATGTAACACTATGTTCCATAGCTTCGGCGCTATTGTGTCCCCATATGTACATACATACATACATGCACACAAATATTTTTTCAAAAATCACATTCTCGCGTTTCTGAAACCTCAAGACGTAAAGATCTAGTCTTATCGCATTTTTTTACCAATTACAATAACCTAGCTGTTTTTTTAATTAGCGAAGAGGTCAATAGAACTTATATGACTGTATGCCTAATCTCACTATCATTACGTAATAGTGATTTGTGTCGTACACTAGGAAAATAAGAATCAAGTAGTCACTCGCATTCGGTCACACCCGACGTCTACTCTCTTGGCTTAAGACCGGAAATAACAATCTTAATTTGACTTTCAAAGATTTTTCATTGTTGCGCCAGACGTTTCGTTTACTATGTTCAAACATTATCAGTCAATTTAAGATCTTAATAAGTGTAGACAATGTACGTAATTTGGAAGACAATGTAACAAAAGTCAAATTAAGGGAGCCAAGTCCGGCCCTGTCGCAGTATAATAACCGTATTCCGATCTTGGTAACATTGTAAGGGTCGAGTAAACTATCGTAAAATACCGGTCATAGATACATCTGTTTTGTGTTATTTTAGAGTCCAGGCAACGTGCTTTGTTAACTTTACTCTTTATTAGGTAGTCGACGTTAGCCACTTGTAAACAATAAATAAGCATCCAAATTATTTTATGTCCAATTCTCTTTTCGTTTGTCGAGCTTGTTAAATAAGGACTCGCCGGGTGGTCTAGTGAGATTTTCAGGGCTAAAGCAGTTGATAGAGGCTTCCAGGAACCTATGTAATAGACCATAAGATAGATAGACCACTTAAGGCAGATTTTTTCCCCCATACAAAAGCAAAGTAAGGAACAAAAGGGGTTTTTTTCATCTGTTTTAGTGGTAATAAAAATGTTCAAGTTAGGCCGTAGGATAAATGCCATGGTCCGTTAGGTAATTTCAAATGCGTACGGTTTAAAGTAAAGGAGATCCTAATTGGTCGAGAGTTTAAAGTTTACTGCCCACTTTGGAAACGTATTATTTCGAGGTAGAGATTATCTTCACTTTTGGTTTAACTTCGGTTCGGTCATCATCATCTAGGGTATTAGTAGTATAGTGAATTCTCATTTTGCGAACCTTTTTCAATTTTAAAGTTTAAGTACATTTGTTTCGTATTTTGCCGGTTTTAATAAGTAGAAAATTAATGTGTTGTAATTATTGATCTAGTATTCGGTCGCGATTTAGCTAAAAGATTTGAAATTGCCGCGGACCATTTTAATTCTTGATATAGAGTAATTATCGTTTGTTAATTTATTTAATCGTCTTTAAGTGTTTGTGATTGTCAATTTCATTTGTTTTCATTTTCTTATGTAAATATAGTGGTTTAAGTGTTTTGAGAAATCACGTGTTTTATTTGCTTGTCAGGAAATTAAGTTCATTTTACATTCAGTAAAGTTTGTTGGTGAAGTAACCTGGTTGATGGACACCGAAAAGGATAAAATCACCTAGAAAGCAAAGGGTAAGCACAGTTTTGTTTTCGATGGATATACTATAATATCGACGGAGTTTGCAAAGTGATTGGGCCACTCCGTACTCTGCCAATGGTAATGTCTAATTAAATCATGTAATTAGGGGAATAAAACCCCAGTTATTACAACAATATGATGTGATATATTCAGTGCGGTAATAAAATATGTATCTGCAAGCCAGTAGGCGCCTAATACAACTTCTGTTCGTTTTACTGAACGATGATAAAGAAAAAGACATTTAGGTAATTAATAAAAGGATAATGAGAGGGTCGAGTGCTGTCTGTCAGAGTATAAAATATACAATGAAAATATTTTACGTCTGCTTTTAAAATTACCCAACTGTTCAGCTTCGTATTATATACCTCTTTTTTTGCTATGTACACATGCCCTTCATTTTTTGTTATTTTGTTTTTCAAAGCAGCTCTTAATTTCATATTTCACAAGCTTTTAAAAGTTCGTTGTTTTCTTGACATTTTCCGCACGTGTAAGCATTTGAGCAGAAGTGTTGGCCTGTATATAATTACATAACTATTTGTTTGATTTTGATTAACTTTTTATTCAGTAGCTCTGCGATGTTTAGAACATGCACGTAAATATGTTACACTTTTAGAAAAAACATATCAGTTCTTTTACAGACAAACGTTACATACAGGGTGAAAAGTAGGAGGCTAATCGTCTCAGTGGTATAGAGCTTACATATTAGGTGTTTTTTAAAGTATTGCTCTCCGTACTAGCTACCAAAAAAATTTTTTTGTGTACGGTTACTTTATTAATATTCAAGTTTTCATTGTTTGATGTTTTACTTGTCATTTTTATCTGATTGTTATTTATAATTCACCTGCGGTAAAGGTTTTTGTGTTTTGTTTATTTTATTCTAAGCTCATCCGAATCTGCCGCTCCGGCCATTATACTACCCCGGAGAGTCAACTGTATAAAATTTTAATGTTAAATAATGATTTGTAGAATTGAATTGTTAGGCCTGCAACAAAGGAGTCCCATGTTCGAATCTCGTCCTGGGTATGGATGTTTAGTGGCATTTTTAATGTATTACCGAATCAGTGTAGTGGGCTAGACCACTGATAAGTGGTACAACATGTGCAGTCGCTGTTACCTCTCCTGAGTTCGAGTCTCAGCTGCAGTAGAAGGCAATGTCACAAAGAGTAGCTGTTGTGTTGGTGTCTATATGTACGTAAACGAGTTGAGTGAAGGAATAGCCACAGCTAGACACGGCGTAAATACCAATAAGAAAAGAAATAATATGAACAATTAAATGATTCTTTTCCGTTATTTACAACATCAGGACAGAAGTTCTATGATTTACACATTATTTCAGTTTGGTTCCATTTTGCTATCAGGCACGTTAGATAGCATGATGGTACCAGCCGCGGTTAAGTGTCAGCCGCACGGTCTCACCAATGGTCTGTCTCTACAGATTACACCCATCTAACGTTGTTGACGGTATCTTGTTTGTCTCTTATCATCAGAATTTTCCTATATATTGTTCTTCCTCCAAAGAATTATCCATGTTGAAGAAGTTTTAGACAGTAGCATTTCTTCCAAATCATGATGCGATAGGCTACACATGGAAACCGTAAAAAATGTCACCAAAATCTTATCTCGAGAACAACAATAGATAGTCTATCCTCATCCTTAATAGTTGAAGGCTTAGAGGCGCTGAAAAAACGGGAAAACTAGGGCGTCAGCAAGTCCGACCTTTGAGGTTTTATAAATTTCAATTACCCCAAATTTTGCTCATATTGCCGATCTTTCTATCAGTATCCTCAGTTGTCGATATTGTCGGAGAATTTATCTTGTTCAATTTGCGTCATATTCACCTATCTTTAACGAGTTGGGATGGTTTCCACAGATTTTTCGTTGAATCGTAGTTTACTCTCAAACCGTAGATTGCTGAGAAGGTGTATAACCTCATCTTCACTCGATGCCATTAAATCAGTATCATTATAAACTCTTGTAACGACTCACTTAGTCATTACAACAACATACCGTATTCAGCAAGCAACTAGGTCCACCGTTTGTAAATTGGGTTGCTTACAGAGCTCCACCAAAAAAGTTTCGGATCTGGATGGCTGACCATGGTATTCCTATGTATTTTTGGACGTTGAATCTGAATCCAAGGTCAAAAAAATTCCTATACCCTTGAATTTTTGTGTAGGGGCAAAAACATCCTTGCAATAAGGTAAATTTATGTATAAGTAACATTATGGAAACAAAAGATGAATTTTAAGACAAGGTAGATAAATAAATTCAATTTAGGCCTCTATTCTCATTTTTAACTGAATCTTCATGATCGTAGGGGGTTATGTAGATACTAGTTTAATCCGCATGGTCGTAGGGGACTGTGTGGATGCTAGTGTTAGACTGAGAATTGTCAAATAAGAAATTAGACAAATTCATTTTAGAATTTTAATTTGCTAGCATAACCAGAATTCAGGTTATCGAAAAAATGCAAAGATTTCATTAATACTTTTACACATAGAGTTCTTCTTTTAGTTATAGTTATTTTTCTGCTGTTTGCAAAATCCTATAAAGAATATGTTTCAATATTATGGAAACAAGTATGAATGGGGACTTTTATCTCTCGCACTCTTGTTCTTTAATACAAAGGGCTTTAGCAAAGGGGTAACAATTTTCCCGAAAAGATTGACACGCCCTCTGTATCCCTTCTATGACATAGAACTCTGTCATAGAAACTTCTAGCTTACAAGCTCTTGAGAGTAAAAAAAAATATGGTGGTGAAGAGGGTGAATGCCGCCCTGGAACCAAGCCTTCAGAAGGGGAACTATCCCTTGCCGGGTGAGGAACACAGGGGTGAAGGGAGATCTGGAGAGCAATAGTTTCTTATTTTTACTGCAGAATGGTCGTTGTTAACGAGAACCTCCTTCAATTGCCTTGACTGCATCCTGCAAGGGGCGAAACCTAAATCTCCAAAAAGGGTTTAGTTCAGTCAATAAAGACAAACAAAGTGCAAAACTTCGAACTTCGATTAGGAAAGATCGATTTTCATAAAATGAACGGCATTCGATTCATAATTGATGGTATTGGAAAGTCTACGTGGTTCGAGGGTGTAATATTACTCTGGGGGTGGATGTCACCCCTCCGAAAATAACCACAGAAATCGATAGAGGGATGAATTATAAGCAAAAAATATTTTATGAATTTTTTTCAATAAATTAATATTTTTCGAGTAATTCGCGATTGAAAATGTTGATTTTTGGAGGTAAACTTCTTAGACTTTTTTAAAAGTACTTGAAAAGACCTTTAAAGTGAGCATTAATAAAAGTAGTTAGCGTAAATACTTATGGAGTTATGTAGAAAATAAAATTGTTGACTCGTTTTTTTTTTTGGAGAAAAATTCAGCAATGAACCAATGGCTTAACTTCCTTAATTTTTAAGATATCTGAGCACTCCAAAAACCATTTTGCAGGGAGTTTCAAGGGCTATAAGACTTGTAAAGTTAAACTTCTTTGACACCTTCGTTTTTGAGATTTTTGGGTTTAAAGGGCTCGGGGAAGGTGGTCCTCGCACTCAAATGCGAACTTAAAACTCTCAATTAATTTTCATCCTAGTGAAATAGAAGAAAAACACCTTAATTTCTATACTTTTGCAATTTTTACATGCCTTATTTAGTTTTTGAGTTATTGTGGAAAGAAGAAAAATTTTAAAAAAATTTAAAAATCATTTCAAAATCAATCAAACTTTTTTTTCAATTTAGGCATTCTAAACCGTTCATAATTCTTTCGAGATAACCATTTTATTTTCACAATAACTCCATAAGTTTTTACGCTAATGACTTTTATCAAAGCTCATTTTAAAGATTTATTCAAGTATTCTAAAAGAAGTCTGGCAATGAAACATATTCTTTATAGGATTTTGCAAACAGCAGAAAAAAACTATCTATGAAAACTAAAACAAAAACTGTTTGATTTACAATCTTTGCATTCTTTCGATAACTTGACTTCTGGTTATCCTAGCAATTAAAATCCTGAAATCAATTTGTCTTTTTTATTGGACAATTCTCATTCTAACATTAGTTTCTACACATCATGTGAGTGGCTTTGTACCTTTCTAATGAGCTCAGAATAAGGGCGAAAAACGCTAAGCATTTCCAAAAAACAGAATGATAGATTTCATGAAAGTGTAATCCATTTGAATACTTTTTTTTTCAAAAGACAGGGTATGTAAATAAATTCATTTTAGGCCTTTGTTCTCATTTTAACCGAATCTTCATAGCTGTAGGGGGCTATGTGGATACTGGTTTATTCTGCATAGCCGTAGGGGACTGTGTAGAAACTAGTGTTAGACTGAGAATTCTCCGGAAAGAAAAACAAATTGATTTTGGGATATTAATTGCTAGCATAACCAGAATTCAGGTTATCGAAAGAATGCAAAGATTGATTGAATGCAATAATTTTACAAATAGTTTTTCTTTTAGTTCTCATAGATAGTTTTTTCTGCTGTTTGCAAAATCCTGTAAAGAGTATGATTCATTACAAGTATAAGCAAACAAAAAATAATTCACTTTTAAACATGTATAGAGTATATAGGCTCTGTAACTAGCTAGGTAACACATAGGTCAAAATCTGTTTTTTTTTTCATTCAGTCAATGTCAAACAATGTCAAAAAAGTTGGTAATTGTCTTTGTTTTTGCATGGAACATCGTGTGAGTGGCTTTTTGCCTTTCTGATGAGCTCAGAATAAGGTCGAAAAATGTTTCAAAAGTTAAGCATTTCCAAGAAACAGAATGATAGATTTCATGAAAATACTGGTTTATTCAGCATAGCCGTAGAAAACGGTGTAAAAACTAGCTTTAGAATGAGAATTATTATTATTCTTAATTTAAACACAAATTTGGTGTTATTTAATCAGTTCAATATAATTAGTTCTGATACCATATCCAAATTTTTACCGATTAAACCCAGCTTATATTTTTCTTATGTTCCCGAGATTTGCCTTTTTATACGGATGACCAATAATTGACCATGTCGGTAGCTGCTGCTTCCAATCCTACTAAATAATTCCATGCTGTATGTATGGTTGATTTTTTGCCGTCGCCATATTCATATATATAAGAAAGTAAACTTCTAGACTATAAAAATAAATGTAAACTGGTTCTATATTGTAAAATCTCATATGTGGAATCGGAGTTGACTATACTGAATTGACTAAATAAAATCAAATCCTTGTTCAAACGAGAAATGATATTCCGTATTAACTCATACTTTTTAAAACATTGTTTAATTGTTTAATTTCTGTGTTTTGGATTCTTTATTTATAGTTTATATTATTTTATTAGATAAATATTCATGTCATCATCACGTATTATCATATCACAAGGTCCACACAGAACCTATTAAAGTCAAACAATAAGGAGAAGTTATATTTTATAGTAAGCAGTCAACCGCAGTGTTTCTTTCTCATTTGATTGCTTTTCTATTTCAAATTCGAATTATTTTCATATTAAAGTATCCTATATTGAGGATTCCAGAGCTGCTTTCCGTTCCAAGTCCTACTACACCACTACGCATCTGAAGAAACACAAAATCAATCCGAGCACTAGTAGATATGCTATGGGACTTTAAGTCCAAAATTCTATGGATTTTCTAGAGATTCATTCTGTGTTATAATCAATGATACCTACCGAGTAGCCGGAGCAGCAGCTTATCATCAGGTGTATTTCCTAACAGTACATGGCTATATACAGATTTCAACAGGTTTGTACGGTTCTTGGTACAGCTTTTAATTGATGATCTGCAGCTCTCTGAAGGTTTACCGAGATGAGACCTTCTCGAAAAAATTATCTTTCAAACAAAAAAAGCTGCATCAAAATCGGATCACCCCTTAAAAAGATATGAAGTCACAGAGAGTCATATACATATAAGCATACGCGTCAAACTTATAACACCCCTCCCACAATCGTATTATGTTAATTTTTGAACTTTGTGATGAATCTTTGTACACGCTGTATACATTTTATAGTAAGAAATTATTTAATAAGGCGCACATGTACAATCTATTGGATACAAATTTAGTAATTTATAACAAATAATTACAGTTCTAAACCTTTCATTAAAAGCTTTCCTTAGTGTGTATAGTTGTGTGAAGAGCGCACTTAACCAGAAGTTAAACCAACTTTATTCCGAGGAGTAAATTGAAGTTAGAGCAGTACCTAGACATAATCCAATTTCGTCCCGCCCGCGCCTCTGAGATGCTGCCGACTTGATTCTCTCTATAGAGACGAAGCTAGCCAGTAAAATATTACTCTGTTATTGAAAAGTTTACTATCCAGTGAGCTAATAAGTCCCCTACAATATACTCAAGCATCTGGGACATTTTAATGGATAAACCAAATAAAGAAACAATAATAATATCTCTGTTAAACTGTTCAATTAGAACATCTACGATACACCGTTTCGATAATTCTATACAACCAAATGCCTAATAAAGTTACATTGGACGATTTGTAATGCGAAGCTTGTATCTTTTTGTGAATTTCACGTTTTATCGGTAGATAGATAAAAATATAACGAATGAGGACGATGTTCAACGATGATACGGGGTTGATAAGCTTCCATGATTTCATTCAAGTTCGCGGCTTTCGTGTAGACGTTCCTTGTAAACAAACCGAATTTGATGAACAGCTGTTACCATTTTTAAGAGCTTGTTAAATTTAATGGGCATCTGGAATTGACTACTTCATTAACTTTGGTAAGTACATGATGGATTTGTTAAGTTTAATAAAATTAATTTTCTTTGTCGAATTAATTTCGGCTTGTCGGCCTAAGTATTTGAAAAATATTGAGCGTCTTTTCATAATTTATATAACATTTGTTTGAGAAATGATTTACATTAAGTAGTTTTGCATAGTAAATTATATTAACCATTATTAGAAATATATGAAACAACTGAATGACATACATAGTCAACAGATATTATATTTGTCCACAGTAAAGGAGCGCATTTATGATAATTAATAGTAACAATTCTTAAAATCGATATAATATGGCATAATATTTGTTATGAATGTAACTTTGAAAGAATCGTAATCATTTGCTTCTATATGGTAAACACTAACTTTGAAAAATGTTTACTCCTGAAAACATGGCAATGCTCTGATATTTCAGCATATCTCATTTTGTGATAACAAATTGACACATTAGAGATTAATACGGGAAAATGCTGTTCCATAGCGTTATCTTTTAACATTATTTATTTTTAATTGTACCAAACTTATTATTAAAAACTATACATACATATACAGCGTGTCACATTTTGCTTGAAACTGCCCCCATAAAAATGTTATTTTAGATCCGATTTAAATTAAATATATTCATAGTATAGACCTTTGATAGGTGCATTCTTGTGGTATTGTAATAACTGGGGTTTTCGTCCTAACGTATCTTGCACAAAATGTACTATTACAATTCTCGCGGTAAGCTGTCTCTCTGAAATGGAATAAGTACTCTAGATTGCTTTCTGGCTAGCATTTTAACATTTTATTCGTTACTTACGTTGAAAATATTGAATTGCTATTACTTTAAAGTGAGAAATCAAACCAACAATAATCAGAATATATAGATAGCTCTTGCTTTCTGCCTGAGTGGCCTGCTTAAGTTCTCTGTACTTTCTTTCGTGTACTTGCTGTTAACGTGAAGTTATAGTAATTTATTCTAACATAGTAATTTAATTTGGGAATGCACATATTTCAATTTACAACAAAATAACATAAACACCTTGAAAAATACGGTTTTCGCTTAAGTAACTTAGGTTTTAGGTATATCATAAATTTTGAAAACAACCGTAATTTGTTTCATTGAGTGACCTATATACTCTATCTATCTAAAATGAATATTCCCGCTAAAAGTCTCTATTTCAATGTCTTGTTTTTCTTCGCTACCTGAGCGACGCTGCTAATTGTTTCTGTACATAAATAATTTTATAACGTGTTTCCCTCTGTTATGCTTAGCTATCCCACATTTCTCCCTATTATAGCTACTGATTGAATCAACCCGTATATTATAATAATCCCTGGACTAATTGCGCTTTTACTTTTTAAATAAAACCTTGTTTATCTCGTGCCACTTGCTTTGGCTAATGTAGTTACTATTTATTTTACTGCACTTTGCTCGGTATTTACTCTTTGTGATGACCATTTCTTACAGGTACCTAAGTTCATAAATAGGGTTTTGTCCGAACGAGGGTGCAATAACCTCGTCTACTGCAATAATTTAACGCTAGGTCCGTATTTTGAAATTTTACTCGACAATATATCTCTAAATATCGTTTCGCTAAATGCCCTACTTCAGAACAGATCAGTAAAATTCCCTTCTTATTCTCAACACTCGGTAAATAGGAGCACTAATTTCTACATATACTTTGTTTATTGCGTTGACACAACCTTAAATCTTTTATACATATATAACCTTATGAATTGCCTATTGTAGTTAAGTTTCAGGGTATTTTTAGTTTGCTATCTAGGAATTAAACACAAGCCGTTCTTACATATACCATAATATGCCCCACCAATGATAATATCTTATTTTTCACCTCTATTTTCTTTACTAATTTTCATTTACTTTACTTGACACATTCACGAATCATTACTCTAGCAAAATAAATTAATTCTAAGAAATTCTCAACGTACTGGTATAATTTTACGAGTTAAAAAAAACTTTTGCTTTTGAAACTACTAATTTAAACACTCTTAGGTAATTTTAATACAAGATCAACAACGAAAAATGACATATGTTAATACGTAGGTTCATTTTAAAAGACGAATTTTGAAAATTCTAAAAAATGCAGCGACTCAATTAATTAACTTGAATATTAATTGGCTATGCAAATTTTTTCCTTAAAAACATCCTTTTTAGACTGCGCCACTGTAATAACTGGGGTTTTATTCCCCTAATTACATAATTTAATCAGACATTACCATTGGTATAGTACGGAGTGTCCCAATCACTTTTTAGACTCCGTCGATATTATAGTATATCCATCGAAAACAAAACTGTGCTTACCCTTTTCTTTCTAGGTGATTTTATCCTTTTTGGTGTCCATCAACCAGGTTACTTCACAACAACCTTTACTGAATATAAAATGAACTTAATTTTATGACAAGCAAATAAAACACGTGATTTCTCAAAACACTTAAACCACTATATTTACATAAGAAAATGAAAGCAAATGAAATTGACAATCACAAACACTTAAACACGATTTAATAAATTAACAAACAGTAATTACACAATATTACGAAATGAAATGGTCCGCGGCAAGTTCAAATCTTTAGCAGAATCGCGACCGAATATTCCTAGATCAATTACAACACATTAATTTTCTACTTATTAAAACCGGCAAAATACTAAACGAATGTACTTAACCTTTAAAATTGAAAAAGGTTCGCAAAACGAGAATTTACTATACCCTGTAGATAGGTGATGACCGAACAGAGCTTAAGCCAAGAGTGGTGATAATCTCTCCATCGAAATAATACGTTTCAAAAGTGGGCCGTAAACTTTACACCCTCGACCAATAAGGATCTTCTTTACTTTAAACCGTACGCATTTGAAATTACCTAACGGACCATGGTATTTATCATATGGCCTATCTTTAACATTTTTTATTACCACTAAACAGATGAAAAAAAACCCTTTTGTTCCTGACTTTGCTTTTGTATGGGGGAAAAAATCTGCCTTAAGTGGTCTATCTATCTTATGGTCTATTACATATGTTCCTGGAAGCCTCTATCAACTGCTTTAGTCTTGAAAATCTAACTAGAACCCCCGGTGGGTTCGTATTTAACAAGTTCGACTAAGAAAAGAGAATTGGACATAAAATAATTTGGATGGTTATTTATTGTCTACAAGTGGCTAACGTCGACTACCTAATAAAGAGTAAAGTTAACAAAGCACGTTTCCTGGACTCTAAAATAACATAAAACAGATGTATCTATGACCGGTATTTTACGATAGTTTACTAAAGTCTCGACCCTTAAAATATTACAGAAATCAGAAGTAAGAAAATACGGTGGTTCTATGAGACAGGGCCGGACTTAGCTCCCTTAATTTGACTTTTGTTACAGTATTAAAGCATAATTGTTCGAAATATTATGATTTCTTTTCGCAACGAAATGTAAGGAAAACTTATTAGCGTCTAGGTACACCACTGGATTCAGTAATCTCTGAAATAGGTTTGCACCAAATTTTGTGAGAGAAATCTTAATTTTGGATTTGTTCTGAAAGAAATAAGAATTCTGAAATTGTAGATGAAAATTCACTATTGCAAGAGATTGTGAATTTCTTTAGAAGACTGCTTTGACTCAAACAACCGTCAAGTGAATGTTTCATTGTCAATTTGTGTCAGTTTTGTTTACTCAAATTTTTGCGTGAATACTAATTATGGCCGCCTAAACTTGCGTTTTCAAGTAAAAATAGAGGTTATTAAAGTTGATGGAGATAATATCAGATCATTCAATAACAGCACCGTCAGAAATATCACAAAGTTTTCTACTGGTACCAGCAGCGTTTCAAAGTCAACTAGCCAACGAAGGCAACATAATAACTTAGCTAATTTTCCAAAACTCTCGTTCGATGTATGTATTTTCCACCAATAGAGTGGTTTCCACACAGTATTGCAGATTTTGAGCTGAGGAAAACCTCAATTGGGTAATTAATTTCAGGAAGCAATATTCCCAAAAACAGGGGTCTCGTGTGGTATTTTTAACGAACGATTAATTGGGTCCTTTTCTTAAACGAAAATTTAAATAGCAATATTTTACCAAATTAATTTTCGAAAGAAATTCAAAACTTGCAAAAATAATGGACTCATATTTTCAATCAGATGCATGCACCCCACATCATGCGATAATTGTTAGGGACTGGATTTTCCAGAATTTTTCCGGTAGGCATATTGGATGTATTCCATTGGTAGATTGGCTGACAAGATCTTCGGATTTAACATTCCTTTATTTTTACTTGTGGGCTACACTTAAAAGGAAGAAATTAAAAATGTCCCCAATGATAACCGTAAAAGGATAGAAAATGTACAGCAATTGAAGGCGAGTGAGTAGAGAGAACCAACATTTGAATATTTCATTTGCTCATTATTTTGCAACGTTTGTTTTGCAGGTGAATATAGTTTCCTACACATTTTGAAATTTGCGTGATTAGTAGTACAATTTCAAACTTCTTTGTTTTGCTTTCTTATTATTTATTTGTTTGTTTAATTAACACGTATAGTCTTATGACAGGATTTCAATTATTTGATCATTAATAATTCGTATATTGAATATCAGTATTCGTTTTTTTAAAAATAATACAGTGGATTTTCATCTTATTTCTCATCTTATTTCTCAGGAAAAATCCAAAAATATCAATTTCTTCCCGAAATATAATACAAATCGATTTTTGACTTGCTGGATTCCAGATGTCCTCAGATTTGAAATAAAAAAATAGCTGATAAGATTTCATCATTTCACGCTTCGAAAAAGGAACATAGTAGGACGAGCATGTATGTATTATAAAATTGTATATATCGCAAGCATGACTTTTCAAAGATCTCTATTACAAAATATACTTTTTTGTGGGTAGTTCCAAGCAACATGAGACACGTTGTATAAAGTTTTTCCAAAAAATTGCTGGAAATATAATGATTTAATAAGAAAACATTTTTTTATTGGATTTCAGAGACAGATAATTTTTCTCCTGTTTGCGGTATTCTATAAAAAATAATTTTTACTACAACTCTAACACATACAAAAATATATTGCACTTTACCTAGTTAAGAAAATACATCTCTAAGGAGTACTACAAGATCGGCACCAGAATAACCATATTTTGGGAGTTAATGGCTCTGATTAAACAGTTTAAATTAATTGGGAGGGGTTCATGACCCTCTCTACCGAAAACTTTTTTTTATAATTGAACCTTCATTATTTTTCTTGTAAGTATGGAACATTTTCAGTGATATTATTACTTTTCGAGTTTTTTCTTGAGAGCTCTCTTTACGAGTGAAAATTTATTTTACATAACATAATCAATTCGCTGAATTATTTAATATGTTTCAATTTTGTTTGCAGATATTTTTGTTTAGTTTTTGTGACTAAATGAGTTTCACATTTAAGGTTTTTATTTTAATACCAAAAAATTTATGCAATTTACACATCTCCAAGTAATAATTATATAGATATAAATGTGTAAGGAGTTATTTTCCTCATTTCATAAAAAACAATCTATAAAATTATATTCTACTAGGCGATTTAAACAAAAATATAAAATTGAATATGTTCATTCGAACACTGTAGATAATACTGTACATACGTTTTCATCTCGTCCAATAATCCAATTATTCACAAGGACAACAGAAGAATCGGAAACATTAATTGATGTAATAATAGCAAATAATAACCTGAATATTCTTGAAAGTGACGTTCTGAATATTTCGTCCTCTCATCCGATCATAACACAGTTGCTTGTAAAATAAATGCCAATGTAAACACCATAAATATATTTCGCTCATACAAAAATGTTTATATCTAAGTTGACTTGAATTCGATTGACTGAAATATTATGTAGTGTCTGCAATTTCTAAGTGAAAAGGTGGAATATTTTAATAAAGACCTATCACACTTATTGCAAGCATGCAGTTTTCGTCACACGATATAGACGAAATAAAATATCAAACATCCCATGGTTTGACACTTGAAAAACACGAGAATTAATGCCTGGGATAGGTCTAAAAATATTAGGTACAACCGTATCGTGAAGGAACTTTTATGAGTGTCATAAAAAATTTAAAAAGAGCATATTTTAAAATAAAATTAAAGGAATATACAGGGCTATTCACAGAAAGCGGGTGTTAGACGTTTATTAGGATCTGTTCGGTTTAGAACTTTGAAAATTGGTCTAATGGGGTATTTGGAAATTGCGGAACTAACGAAAATATTTTCATGGATGTGTTACTTCTGCTTGTATCGGATGTAGCACCTAACTTTGTTATTTTAAATGGAAGATTCTATATTTTATTTCATATTTGGATTCCTTATAAAATTTTACCTTTGGTTTATGTACCATAATATACTCTTAAACGTATCAGTTTTCGAGAGAATTCATATTGTTGCAGTTTTTTTACGGTTCCTACCCTTTAAAAAAAACGACATCTTCTATTAAGAGGTCGATTTAGAGACTTCCTTTTCAAACTCATACAAGTACCCTATTATCTAAATAGAAAGTGTCTTATATTTTCACAATATCATACAGGGTATTTTATTTTCACAGTCGAACATTGTTTTGTTCAAACGTCCAAAAGTCAATTTCTTCAAACGGAACCCGCGGAATTTAATAGGGCGTTGAATTCTGCATCGATTGGCATTAACATTCCCTATACCTATTTCTCTTTGTCTTTTTACTATGGACGAATTTTTGTAAAATGTACATGTAAAGTTAGCACTGTTTGTTAGTAGCTAATACAAGTCACTTAACTTGTTCCTTTTTTATCACAAACGGGAGTATTATGTAGATAATTGATAATTATTAATTCATTATCAAGTTAGTAAAAACAAAAGATCATTTTATATCAGTTTTATAACAAATACTTGGGAACAAAATTTAAAAAATTAATGAACACATTGAATATAAATATTTAACGTAACAACTATTCAAAATGCTCCACTTTGCTGCTGAAAAGTCAATATCCTGGAATTTACGGCACTTACTCAGTAAATTTTTTTGCTGAAATGCAGCCCGAACTCTGTTCTTCAGAAATTCTTTGGTAGTAGCAGGGGTGGCATATGCAATATTTTTTATTCCATTCCAAAGGTAAAAGTCTAAGGGGATCAAATCAGGGGAACTTGCTGGCCAACTTTAAGATCCTCGGTAGGCAAACCACCTAAATTCTAACTATGCTGCGAATTCGTCATACCCTTCCTATGTATTATGTGGACCACAACCATCCATTTGATAGTACATAGAATTACAGATATTTAGGAGCAAATTATCAATGAAAGTAACAACCACAAAATTTCCAGGTATCTATTGCTATTTAAATTCTTTTAGTAGATATAATACTTATACTTGTTATCTACTAATAAGCAGAAAGCGCTAAAACTAAATTTATCCTGGAAATTTTATTCTCGCACCGTGCTCAGTGCTGTACATTTCGTCTGAAAAAATTCATTCTTTGGAAAATTCAGCTTCGTCAGTTCAAATAATCCTTTTCAAAAATCATAATTCTCTTGGAGACGTACATGCTTACAGAAGTCTGTTCTAAGTGAAAAAACTCTACGTTCCTGTGCTGTCGCTACCACTCGGCAACACTACCATGGTGTTTATATTCATAAAACAAAACTCTGAAATTTTCATTGCCCCCTATGTATGTAGCTGTATGTGCATTTACAGTGATGATTATATATCTACATTTTCAAATTATCGAAAACTGGTCAGTTTAAGAGCATATTATGATACATGAACCCTAGCTTAAATTCTCTGAGGAATCCAAATATTAAACAAAATATGGGGTGTTCCATTAAAAATAACAAACTTAGGTGCTACGGAACAGAGCACCAGAAGTTTACTTAGAGCTGAAGGCGAATCCCATTCTAGAGATGCCCATGGACACCACAGTCCCAAAGTATAACTGTAATAAAAATTTCAAAATTAAAGTACCAGACAGGGAAGACTGGACAAACGGTCCTCCAATAGCGGCACAAACAGTCTGGCATACAGACGGCTCTAAGACAAAACAGGAAAGTCGGAGCTGAGATTTATGGGATAAAGTCAAAAACGAAAATCCCAATAAGTCTAGGAAAATACGCCACAGTATTCCATCCAGGATGAAGTGGCTGTAATACAGTGGTGCGCAAAGGAAATTATAAGGCAAGGATCTGTAAACCAGTCGATTGTCATTTTTTCTGACAGTCAGGCTGCACTAAAAGCAATCGGTTCCATACAAGTCGAATCGAGACTTTTATGGGATTGCATAAATGGACAGGATAAGATACAAGGGACACAAGGGAAATGAAAAGGCTGATGATCTGGCCAGAGAAGGCGCAGGTAGCGCTCTTATAGGACCCGAACCCTTTTGTGGTGTGGCCAAGCCATGCATACAAGCAACCATTAACAAATCTCTGGAATGGTGGAAAAATTTCCCATGACAGAGATAGGCTAAAGATTTCATTAAAGAACGATCGGCCAAATTTACGGAGGACTTATGAGGCCAAAATAGATATGCCATTATAATAATATTAGGTCTTCTAACCGGTCACTGTCGACTTAATAGACATCTCAGTCAGGGTTTGGCAGAGGACGCAACAGGCAGATTCTGCCAAGAGGCAGAGGAAACCTCAGTCCATGTATTGTGCCATTGTGAAGGCCTTGATAGACTGAGATTCCAACTGCTTGGTGAGGAAAAATCAAGAGCTGATAGCTACGTTAAGGAACCCTTATCAAGGCTGTGGAGTCTGATACAAAGGACAAAGCTGGATAAGGAGCTCTAAGGAAAACAATCAGGAGCACCACAATAGATCCATGGAGGTCAGGGTGGTCAAGGCCAATTGGCCAGCTCCTCCTTCCTAATCTAATCTAATCTAATCTAATCTAGGTGCTACATCCGGTATAAGCGGAAGTAACACATGCATGAAAATATTTTCGCTAAATTTGCCATGTCCAGAAACTCCCATAGCCCTATTTTTAAATATATAAACTGAACCGATCTCAAGAAATGTCTAATACCCGCTTTCCGTGAATACCCCTGTATATCGGTGTCAAAAAGATAGAGCACAAGGTATTATAAACAGATTATCAATAATCAATTTACTAGATTTTCATTAATCCTTTTTAAACCTCTTCACGTCCATGTCCCCAACGGTGGTCACATATCTAGTGTAATCCTATATTCCAGAGTACCATACGTGGTTCACAAATGTATATGCATTAGAAAAACTTGGAATAATTTCCGAGACATAGTTTTATGGTTGGAATATGAGAAATTTATAATGGGGACAAATTTATCCCACTCTATTTTCGGCGCACACATCTAGCATTCTAGCATTCTGAGCGCTTACTATGATATTAGTATGCATTCATCAGTCGAGCAGGAGTGTTGTGTTATTTATTGCTTTGACCTCTCCCAATGGGTGATTCTTCAAGTACAGAATAGCCATATGAGAACTTTGGATCAGAGTATATACCTGAAGACGAGTCTGAGATTGAGTCTGATGAGTGCTTCCGATGAAGATCAAGTTGCAGAAGAACCAGTCAGAATGAGATGAAAGGGACATATAAAGTATAAAATATACATGAAATGGATCAGTCACAACAGAAAAGTCAGCCTTTTCTATTGTGACATTTCATGTATATTTTATACTTTGTATGTCCCTTTAATCTCATTTATAATGTGTTATTTTAGGATAAGAGAGCGACAGTGTTGGCGCCACTAAATATGCTTTTTGATGGAATTCATTCGGCAGTGGATATTGATGAAATGAAAAATGCCTTGAACCGTTTTACAGCATTTATGTCAGAAATAATTGTCCACTGTCTATGTGACTGGACAAATGATTGTGCAGCAATGTATTTGGTGGAGGAGGGCACTCAAAAAGTATAAGGAATTTTATCCCAAAATACAAGACTGTTGGAGTCGGGATTTTTTATTCAGTGTTCCAAAAATGTTTTCTAAAGCTATGAGCAGGCATATATTTTGCTCAATATTAAAATTTCTCAGGTTTAGTGAACCCAAAGCATATGTGAAAGGCAGACCTTTGACGCGGTTGGCAATGTTTTTTGCTTATTTGAGAGAAAATTGCACGAACCTTATAGACCCAGGGGATATTGTCGCTATAGATAAATGTTTGGTTCTCTATAAAGGCAGACCTTATTTCAAACAATTTATGAAAACGGGGCGATCGCGATTTGGAATCAAACTATTTTGCCTTTGTCCCAGTCCTCCTAGTTTTCGAGGATACACATACAATTTTAGTATGTACTTCGTAAAGGATAATTATCATATTGGCCACATATCTAATGCAGAACATCTTACTATGTCTGAACGAGTTGTAGTATTTTTGTTTCAAAATCTTCTGGTTCGGGGAAGGGAAGTGATAATCGATAATTGATATACGTTGATGCGATTAGCAGAATTTCTTCTCACGCACAAAACCTATGTGACTGGGACAATTCGTGTAAATAGGGGTGTACCCAAAGACCTTACACAAACCCCCTCAGTACATTTCAGACGTTTTATTCAAAAAGGAGATGTCTTAATTATGAGGCATAAAGACAAGAGGGATGTGTATGTATTGAGTACAAAATTGGATGCCAGATTTGTTGCAAAACAACGTTTTGTTACTTCAAAGACTGTGTCCATTGCAAAGCCTCAACCCATTGATCATTATAATCAAAGCATGGGCGCAGTCGACGCCATTGATTAAAATATTGAACCATACGACTGCACCAAGAAAAGTTACACATGGTTTAGAAAATAGGCCTTCATATGGTTCAACGTATGGTCGTGAATGCTACGACATTTTCTACCATCGCATATGATAAATGTGAGAATCCAATAAGTGTACTGGATTTTACAAAAATTTTGGTTCAAGACATCTTACAGAAATATAGTACTGAAGCTTACTCTGAACTAAAAGAACAACCTCGATGATCAGGAGCCGCCATACAAAGAAAACGTGAGGAGCACGTTTTGGCTTGCCAAGTAAAGGTACAGGGTAACCGAAGAAAGAGACAGAATTGTAAAATCTGCTATCAAAATGACAAAAAAATAAAGAGGACTTCAAATTTTTACGCTACTTGCCCTGAGAAGCCCGGGTTTTGTTCGGAGGAGCATTTCAATTAATTTCATGTTGATTCATAATTTGCTTCATTCCAATATCGTTTATGAAGAATTCAAATTTTATTTTAGTCACAGTAGGTATACATAATTTATTACTTGCTAAATATAAATAAATAATAAATTTTATTTGCTTTGAATAAAACTTACACATTACGTATAGAACATATTTTTTATGCCCTATGTCTACACATAACACCTCTGCTACTGTAAATAAAAAACGAGTTAGATATGCATTTGATACTATCAATTATTATGTATCTTATAATATGTTATAATGAACTGTTAGTTTCATATATTCATGAAATCTGGAATAACATCAGTAGCCTCGAAATTCAGCTTGTACGCGAAGGGGTTAACAATCATTTTGTAGGTACTATCCTACCCTTGGAAATTAATAACAAAAATCGTAATTCTAGAGAGAGTCGGAACTGTCAGTATGAAGTTGCCTCTGGAGACGCAGTATCCAGCAACAAAATTCTTGAAAGCAACATTTTATACCAACATTACATGCACGTTTCACTAACCACATTGGCATCATAAGAAGATGATTACAACTAAAGCATAACTAAGAGCCTGCATGTGTTTATACTAAAATATTACCGTGATTGAAGTAATTCTATCAATCCTCTCATGTCTACCTAACTAACTCATTTTTAGTGAACCGTGACCTAATAACCAGTAAAGTGGACTATTTGGAATCGGTCCTTCATTATTATTCATACTATTTTTACATTTCTTAATTTCCGTGCTTTCAAAATTATCCATCTATGTATTATTTGTTACACCTATAATCATGACAAGCAAACTTATTGTTTTTTGTTTGACACAGGCAAATTGCGTAATTTTTATAACAGTGGTACAAGTTTTACTTCAATCCTTCGAGAAATCAGAATTGAGTAGGTGGTCATCATTTAGAAGTTAGCACCGACTTTTTCGTCTCGACATTAATAATATAGAGTATTTTCTATGGAACACGCCTACATACTTATCAGTCCCTCTCTTTATTAAATAAAGTAAATACCAAATGTCGAATGCCCAAATAAAGCAGTTGTGCCCTTATTTATATAAGTATAAATTATCATGCCAAATTTCAAGTCGAAACATTTATAACAATGCCTAAAATACAATTAATAATTCAAAAATTTCAACCAGTGTAAGTAGTAGAACGTACTTTAGTACGTATTGACAAACTATTTAGAAAATACTTAAACTGATTTTCTTGGATCCCTCAAATAGTTTTTTTCCACACACGATATTTAATACTAAGTATAGTTTCACGAAATTGAATACTTCAGTGATTAGTATGGTAGAATTACTTGAAAGGAGCAGAATATCAAAGTGGTTTGCCTTGCCTGCCTTAGTAGCTTGTTTACATAAATAATAACAAGAACAGATAATCCTAAACTAATATCGGATATAACCGAGGTACTTCAGTTCCGATATAAACCTTTATCTATAGAGCGTAATTTAGTAATTAAAATGGTCAATATAAAACAATAGCATCAGATAAAATGTGGTGAATAAAGCTTATTATAAATGTTCGACTGAATAAACAATTTACTCATGTCAAACCACAGAGAGTCAGAGTATTGTAATTGTCTATTAAAATAAATGTATTTTAAGAAGCAATTAATTCAATTATCCTATGCCGGGATTGAAGAGCTAAAGACATCAGAATTTAAATTTTTTTCGGGATTAATGGGGATTAACTCGACTTTCTGCTATATAGTCGAGTGCAATTATGATGAATGGATTATCATCATTTCTTTTTCATTGAGTTTTTAATACTGAGTACAAAGAAGTTTACTCTTTAATAATTGCCGCTTCTTACTTGGGGGTGGTTGCCACCCCCTCTAGAGGGATGGACAAAACAGTGAAATTGTAACCACCGAATCTGATATAGAATCATGTTGTAAGAGAAGGAGGTGGTTCACAATTTTACAAGATTACGATTTTAGCTTTAAAAATTGGTACCCTGAGACTGTTTTTCGTAAGTAATTCAAAAGTCTTATATTTATGGAAAAGTGGTATGGTACAAAAAATAAACTAACGAAATTACATGTGTTTTGTCTTCTGTATAATGAATAGTTTTAAAATCGTGATAGTTTAAAAATAGCGTTCGAACGTTTATCAGTCGATATATAATGTTTAAATCTCAAATTTGTCAGAAACAATCAGCATGACTTTAAAACTACATATGACAGAAATTAAAGGGCTTGAAGTACCCTTTGATATTATTATTTTCTATCCGTACGGCTTGAAAATAACGATGTTATGTGCAAAACAATGAGTGCTTTGTAATTCTTTTAAATAAATAAATTAGGATTTTCCTTCTGTCGTTGGCTATAGAATAGAAATTCAAAAAATCTGTACCAGTTTTTATTAATATATAGTATTACCAACATGCTCTAATTTTCAGATCATCAAATTATCAAAAATTTTGAAGAAATATGAGATATAAAGTATTTCTTTGCCACTAATAGTTCAAGCCCCACATTTGTGCTGTCATATTTCCTAAAATTTGGGTACAGATTTTTTTGAATTTCTATTATATGGCCCATGGCAGCAGGGAAATCCTAAATTTTGTCTTCAAAAAAATTTACAAACCACTGTTTTGTACATAACACATTGTTTTGCACATAACACATTGTTTTGCACATAACACTTCTATCTTTCAAGCTGTACGGATAGAAAAGTCCTATAAGAGAGAATCAGTCCTTGAATTTCTATTATATGTATTTTAAACATCATACTGATTGCTTCTGAGATATTTGATATTTAAACATTATATCTCGACTGATCGAGTGCCATTTTTAAACTATAATTGTTTTAGAACTATTCATCGTTCAGAAATAAACAAAAAACAAAATTTCTAATTTCCAAATCTTATTATTTGTACCGTACCACTTTTTCCGTAAATGTAAGAGTTATTTATGAAAACCAGTCTCAAGGCCAATTCTTTAGGGCTAAAATCGTAATCTTCAAATCGACATAACTAGGAAAATAAAAATTTTCATGAGAAATTGTAAACCTTTTCTGTTAGAGTATGATACTATATCAGATTCGGTGATTACTATTTTACATTTTTGCCCACCCCCAAGTAAAAAGCGGCAATTCTCAAAGGGTTGATTTTCTTGTACTCAGTTTTAGAAATTCAGTTCAAGAAATTTCATGAAAATTCATTCACTATAGCTGGCTTCCGTCATTTATCATTTATAATGACTAATTGTATTGTACTAATAGAAGGAGGGAACATTATCATCACTATAGTGAGGTTTGCCACTAATCGCGCAGAAAACTAATTGCTGTCCACCGATAGGACAAAGTTATTCTAATAGAATACAAAAATGTCTCTTTGAAAACCGCATCCAACATGTGGGTACTTTGAAAATAAGATTACAATCAATCCCAATTTAGTATTTTACCGACAATAACGAAACTAGTAATAATTTCTCCGTAACTGTGTATTATAAGGATAAATATTATGTACACCATAAGCAGTTGCTTAATGGATTTTCACACAAATTGTGATAACCATTCATGTGAGAGTTCAGTTCGGTCGTCGACGAAGGCAGACGCGACTTTAAGTGGATCCCACGAAATCTTGAAAAACTCGAGTAAAAACGGTGTGAAAACGTGCAAAAATGTGTTGAATTAAAGAGTGGACAGTCCTACATTAGTTGATATAAATTAGCATAAATGTGGCTATTTCATATACCTGATATTTGATATTTGATTATGGTATCACTAAAGGCGTATATGGACAGCTCGACAAAGGGTACCGACATCTGGAAATATAAGATAACTCTGATAAAAGAAAATGGGACCAGGTCATAAACTCGTAAATTATCTACAAGTGCATGTACCTAAGACGACCGAGCACCCTCCACAAAGTGGCTAGTGCGAAGTGAAAGGCAACGAACTGGCCTCTAACGAGTGAAAGTAGTAACATAAGCAAAGGATGAAAGATAAGTGTTATTATTATTTGGTTCTAAATTATTGGTTTATTAATCCGTTACAGATTGGAACAGTGTTGTGATTCGGAAATCCATTGTTTCCTATATACATGAATGGATGAAACCTTCATGTGGAAAGGGTACTTTTGTTTAAGAAATAATTTATTTACTATAAACTTTTTGTTTCGTGCTGCAAAGTTATTAGTTTCATATGGGGAATTTGTTTATTTGCTTACCAGTTGAGGCAGGAGATTTTTTATTCAGAATATTGTTTTTTACGTGTGTGGTCACAGGACAATTTATTACACAACAGAGAAAAATTTAAAAATAAAAATGAAAAGATATTGAATATAGGTAATGAAATAGAAAATACCCGAAATTGGAAAGTGGCAGTTGAAAGTAACAATTACTGTAGAAACATACTAATATGTAGGGTGTGCAAAATATTCTATTGGGCCTCTTTTTCATTACCAACCCACCATAAGAAGCTTCTTTATCGCGAGATAGGGCACTTCCACCGTAAATGGTTATTTGTCTGTAGAACGGTTAAAAAAGAAAAAAAAAAGGAGAAATAACAAAAAGAGAAAGCTCCCTCCTGCGAGCGAATGCATGTGTGTCTTGGCAGACAGGCGAAGTGAACGCAAGCGGGCGGAAGGAGGTGCACACTGCTGGATCCAGAAACAGAATACTTGGAGGAAGTATGACTGTGGAAATGATGATAGATGGAAACGCTACACATGGATAACAACAATCGAGAGGATTATGAATAAACTAGGAAAGGATTATACACACTGGAAAAGAATGGCACAATAAAAGACGGAATACAATAAACAAACATCAAGGATATACACACTGCCTGACTAAAAACAGAAGAAACAGAAAACTCAGAAGAAGAATAGGAGATAGGATAATCACAGACAGAAACTAAAGGGAAGCATCTCACAAAAACGTGAAAGTTAAGTCGCCTGCACTCCCCATCCGGTGAAGACAGATGGAGGCCAAGATGAAGCATATCACAAACACCTACACACTCCATCCTATATTCCTACCCCATGCGTTATGCGGCTCTCGCTGCTGACATCATGTCCAATGTCCAATCCAGCGTATGCAGCCGATCCGGCGGTATATAAAGGCATCGGGGGTTTGTTCCAACACACGGTTGGATCATGAATAAATAATAGATGACTGGGCGACCACATTTGGCCGTTCAGCGGGCGGTCGGGCTGCATGGTGGAACAAATCTCCATGCCCGGAATCGGCAGCAATGCCCACCTTACGCTGGCAAATAAATCAGTCAATCAATCAATCAAATGATGATAACCATTCGGGTTTCAGTTTAGGACGATTCTATAGATGCTATGTACACAATGTACAGTTTACAGAAGACGTAGTTTTAAATTCTCTGAAGATTATCAAGCCTAAATACATGATAGACTCTGATAAAACTCCTGCCATTATATTGCATGATTGTGCTATCATGTGTACGGTGTCTCTTATATTTTTGTCCATTAAATATGATTCTAATTCCTGATGATATAAAATAATAATTAAAATATTTTTTGTAAAAAAAATCAGTAAAACTATTTTCCACATAACTGATCTCTTCACTAGCCACCTTTTTTATTAATTATTTTTTCTGTTGGGTTACCGTATATAATTGACACAATTACCAAGGAAGAAATCTGGTATACTTTTATAGAAAATTATACAGGGTAGTCACTTTAAAAGAATTATTAGAAATTGGCGGAGTTCGATAAAGTTTGGAATGTAGTTGTTACAATTAACAAGGCGGAAGCATGCAATACCTCTGTAGAAAATTATATATGATGCTCAGTTTATAAAAGTCATTAGGGACCATGTAGGTCAATAATATTTAGAACATAGCTTTCACAGTTTTCAATGAGAAAATCTACTACACTTTTGAAGAGAATTATACAGGGTGAATAATATTAAGGAATAATTAGAAAACGATGCAGGACAATAATATTTAAAACGTAGTTGTCACAATTGCCCAGCCATACTTTTAGTGAATATGATGCAGATTGGTCACTTTATAAAACAATTATGAAACTGCAGAAAACAACAATGAAATTAATTGAAATGTAATTGTCACTATTGCCAAGGAGGACACCTATTACACTTTTGGCGAATATCAACAGAGTGGTCACATTAACAAAAGAATTAGGAAAAGACGGAGGACAATATTTGGAGTATAATTGTTGCAATTGCCAAGGAGGAGGCCTGCTATAATTTGTTGCGTTATGCTGTCACTCTACAAAGCAATTACTTATGAAACGATAGAGGAGAGTAATAAATTGGAATATATGTATCACTATTGCCACAAACAAAAACTGTAGTAAAAGGAATCTGCAGGGTGATCATCGGACAGAAAAAATTAATCATAAATAACAGATGCCAAATAGGAAGATATTGCGTAAACATCTTCGCAGATTTTCACCACGGTTCAATTGTTTGTTAGGATGACCACCCTGCATATTTTCCACTGAAAGTATAATAGGTATCTTCCTTGACAATTGTGGTAACTGTACGCTAAATATTATTGTCATGTGTAAAATTACTTTCCTTATTTATTCTTTTAAGTAGTCCATCATGCATATTCTACAATGAAAGTATAGAAATTTTTTGTTGATAATAGCATCAACTGCCCATCAAATAGTTTTTAAATACCGCGCTGATACACAGAGAGATAAAAAAACAGATAAAAGACCGATAGGCAGGCTAACATACTGGTGGAATTGAATTACCTCAATTTTCCTAATACTCTATAAAGTGAAAATCCCAAGTAACCTCGGAGTTATTTTTCACGATTACAATACTGTTTTTCGGTAAGTGAAAAAAGTAATATATGTATAAATTATATACCTAAAATATTAAAAAAGACAATTTCTCTGAAGCTTTCAAAATATTGTTACGTTGCATGCATACAAGAGACACACACGATAGACGGAACTGCAGTTACTCAAAACTACAAATGGCATCTAAGTGGAGGGGACAAAGAAAAAACCAGCAGAGGAGTCGCATGGGCAATAAGACGGAACACCCCTATCCAGATAAAGACAAGAAAAGTAAACGAAAACATAACCATGGCAGACTTACAAATTGGAAAGGAAAACATATGCATACTAGGAGTACATGTGCCCACCGACAAACGGGCAGGACGAGTATTCAGGCAGATTACCCAAGAGACTAGAAGAAATAGGAATAGAAAAATGAACACAATAATAATAGGAGACTTCAACGCGCATATAGGAAAGGACGACCAAACACATGAAGACAAGAATATCATAGGAAAAACCTTACTTCACACATGGACAAACGATAATGGAAGCTTGCTAAAAAACTTGACACATCTGTTAGATCTAACAGTTAGAAACACATGGAGCAAGAACCTAACCTGCCTTAATACCTGGAATAAAGGAAACATCAACCCTCAAATAGACCATATCCTAGTGGATAGAAAAATAAGGGACAGGGTCAAAAATATGAAGGCAAAACAAGCAACAAACGTCAAAACAGATCACAAAATATTATATGGAACACTAGTAATAAAGAAACAAGAAGAAAAAAAGAAAAAAAAAGATACAACAAAACAGCAAATGACACATGGAACATCTCACTGCTACAAAACAAAGGAATAAAAAAGAAATACCAGGAGGAGATAGAAAAACAGTTAACAGGAAAGGAACTAAATTGGTCAACAATGGGTTTAAAAATCAAAATAGCGGCGAGGAAAACGTTGAAAAGGAACAAATCCCCTATGAGCCCAAAAAGAAAAGACACGAAAAGAAATTACGAAAAACTAAAGAAAATAAAGGCCACAGGAAAACAATATACACCAAACATAGACAAAAAGATAATAGAAGCGAGGAAAGAAAGAAGAGACACAGAGAGGAGGCACGAACAGAAAAAAGAAAAAAATGCAGGGAATTCTTCGAAAACATAGAATCCACTCCAGCAGGACAGAGATTAAACCAAACCTTTAGACACCCCAAAACATACAAGAGAAACAACAATACGCAGTCAAGAAAATACATACCACTGCAGCATTGGGTCAGGAAACTAGAAGAAGAAAACGCAGAGAGAAGTCAAATAGAACCAATACAAGAAATGGACCACTGGCCTCTGGGAAAGCCACCGTCAAAAGACGAACTACTAGAAATAATGGCCAGAGCTAAAAGAAACACGGCCCCGGGAATAGATAAAATAAATAACGAACTAGTATACTATGGACCGGACAACATAAAACAGCTAATCCTAGAAATCATCACCAACGCATGGACGGAAACCACACCCCTGCCTGAGGAATGGAATACAACCATACAGATACCGCTCTCTAAAATCAAATCACCACAAAACGTGGACGATTACAGAAGAATAACACTCAGCAGTGTAGGGTATAAATACTACGCACAATTCCTCCTCAGAGAAATGGAAAAATACATCGGCGAACTACCAGATTATCAAACGGCATTTATCAAGGGTAGATCGACAGACGACCACATGTACACCACCAGACGGATCCTGGAAGAAAAGTGGAAAGAAGGAACAAAACTATATATAGTCTCAATTGACCTCCAAAAGGCATTTGATACTATAAGGCATGAGGCTATAGTCAACACTTTGCTCAACAGGGGAGTACCGCAATACTTAATAAAGAGAATAATAAAAGCATGCCTACACGAAAACACTGCAATACAATGGTTTGGACAGACGACGGAATCAAAAATGAAGAATATAGGAGTCAAACAAGGATGTCCCCTATCCCCCCGACTATTCACCACAGTCCTGGACCAAGTCAAAACAGCCTACAGAGTCACAAGAGCTCTACTACCCTTCATTGAGGACAACAAACCACCATGGTGCCTAACCAAAAAGGTATACACGACCAACATAATGCCTACTACGATGATATATGGAGTCAAGAACGCAGCAACGATAAAGGCCAACCGAAGAAGCCTGAGAAGAGCTGAAAGGGACATTATCCAACTGCTAGCAAAAACAGGAAAACCACAAAAACGACAGAAAACGTCAACATTACTAGAGGGAAGAACAATAATCAAAAGAATAGAATCATACGCAATGAAATACTGGAGACATGTCCAAAGACGGGACACGACACACCTACTGAAGAAAGCGCTGCGAATGAACAGCAACAAACTGAAAATAGGGAGGCCATGCTACACATGGATTACAACAATCGAGAGAATTATGAATAAGCTAGGAAAGGATTATACACACTGGGAAAAGTTTGCACAACAAAAAATGGAATACAATAAAGAAATATCAAGGATATACACACTGCCAGACTCAGAAACAGAAGAAACAGAAAACTCAGAAGTAGAATAGGAGAGAAGATGATCACAGACAGAAACTAAGAAGAAGCATATCACAAAAACCTGAAAGTAAAAAGAAGCACGAAAACCTAAAAGAAGCATCTCACAAGCGTCTACACTTTCCATCCGATGAAGACAGAAGGAAAACAAGAAGAAACATCTCACAAACACCTACACGCTCCATCCTATACTCCTACCCCATGCGTCATGCGGCTCTCGCTGCTGACAACAAGCATGTCCAATGTCCAATCCAGCGTATGCAGCTGGTCCGGCGGTATATAAAAGCACTGGGGGTTTGTTCTGGCACACGGTGGGATGATCGGTGGGCGATCGGGCTGCGTGGTGGAACAAATCTCCCTGCACCGGAATTGGCAGCAATGCCCACCTTACGCTGGCAAATCAATCAATCAATCAATCAATAAAAATCAAAGATAAACCTCTTGTTCATTTGTCTTCGAATTCCGGCACCTTAAACATTTGTTAATACAAAATTTTCGTGTCGCTCTTTATAAGTTTGATCAAGTAAGCTAGCACTTTTAAATTGTCAAATATATACTTGTCATTTTGATTGTTTACGAGTTTATAACAGGAAGAATCCAGCTAACTTTTATACTCTTCGCCGATTTACTACACTTGTTATATAATTGTTGCACATTCTATCGGATACTCTTCGCAGTTTCTTTTTTGTAAATGATATTAGTTTCAAACATTTTTTGTTTAATTACAGAACAAATTTTTTTTTTCATTTCAAAAATTAATAACTTTTTCATTTATTGATCCATTTTATTCAAACACAATAGGGTTTTCCTCTAGCTAACACTAACTTACCGTCCAAATTTCAATATAATCGGACTTTTCTTTCTTAAGTTATCGTGCTTACAAGGAACGTGACGGACAGACAGACAGACGGACGGACGAACAGACAGACAGACGGACGGACATTTTGAAAGTTATAATTCGATCACCAACACAGCGGTATGAAATTTTTTTTCTCTACCGGTTTAAAAATATTCCGATCGAATGAAATATACCTACTCTTCATTTTGTATTTACGAAGAGTATAATAATGCCACATATCTACTCGCATCTTGAATATGAAATATGGTGTTTGTTTATGGTCCTTGCAGTCGAAATGTTTCTGCTGCGGTTGAAGAATATCAGCTTCCATACTCTCGAGCTCCTAATAGAGAAGGTGTCATTGTCTTCAACATATTATATAATTAATCGTAGTAAACCTCCCATGACATCTGAATATGCCTCTGGATAAGATGTAGATGAAGAGGAAAACATTAATGATTTGTAGGAAGGGAGCCGTGGCACTAGCTCACGAAGAATTGTTACCCAACTTGAAATTCCTTAGACAAACGTGATTCATACGCAAATAATATGAGCAAGACACATACCACTTAGAGCGAGCACAGTATCTGCAACCAGAGGACCGTGGTAGACGCATGCAATTTTGCAGGTGGATAAATGCTAATCATTACTTGAATCCTTGAATACCTTTCACCGATGAAACTACATTCATTTGTGATGGCATCAACATTACCTATTACAAGATATTCACTTCCTCATCCGGATCTCTCAGCATGAAAATTATGACTACCTAAAAAAATATGTAACAAGAGTAACCCGCCTCCAATTTGGTCACGCCTGTATAAGATAAATATTGTGCGTGTAGATAATTGTGACACATGTAATATTAAAGATGACTTGGACCGTATCTTTTTCCAGTTCATTAAATACAGAGAGAGCACCAAGTGACATTATATCTTAATTATTGTAATATTCAGCCTCCCGGAAATATCTCTCTCCTTAGTAAATATACTAAACACATTTTTGATTGTATATTCAGTTTTTGGAGGAAGCGAATATTTTATTACGAATTTTGTGAATGATTGCTTGAGAAGGTCAGCTTCCTAGCCGCTTCTTTAACCCATAGTGGTCCTCTAAATTTGTTCGTTACTAAAAAATATAAATGTCTGACAGATTCAAGGACGAGAAACATGTGTCCCTGTTCTTTGTCCTTGCTCACCTTCAATACTTGTTTTTTTTCTGTGTCACCAGGATAGCCGAAATAAATTAGGTTAGTCTTTGAACGTATGGTTAATGGCCGAATTCCAAACCCATAACTCATCGATCACCTGACAAAAATCCTCATGCAACTGCAGAAAGAAATGTTCAGCATCGTTTTTCATTTAATGTGGGGTGTGATATAGTTATTACTTTATTGGTTCTTTCACTTCCATGAATCGCGTATTCGGAGAAAATTACCTGTTATTTTTGCAAAATGACCCACAAGCATTTTTAGATGATGTTACTTTAAACATAAGAAATGCTATGTATCATCAGTGTGATTGAGCTCATCTGCATTCTATTTATTTCGCCAAGCGGCTCTTAAATAGAACTTTTCAAGGACAGGTGAATGTCCTAGTTGACTGGCAAGGTCTCCATGCCTGACACCGTTAGACTGGGGATGAATGAAAAGCGTATAAATCTGAAGTGGACAATAGCGATGCATTATTTATTCGTATTTTGAAAGCTGCCGCTCAAATAAAGGAACATCAAGATAAACTCCGGTGTGGATGTGCCGCTCTATTTGTAAACTAGCCATAAAATGTCTGGAAGACCAAGGACACATATTTGAAAATTTACTGTAGGGTAAACTTTTATAATTTGACTTTTCTGATTTCTAATTATTAATTACATATAAAAGTGTAATTCGAAACTAAATAAAAATCGGAATAAAATTATTATATTTTTAGTTATACACTTTTGTGTAGCATAAGCTCCTAAAGTTTGACACTTTCGTTCTGATTGACCCTGTATAGAAGTTACTACAGAATATTTTAATACATATAATTAAAAACATTATTAAATATTTAAAAGTAACTTACACCTCAAGGCGAATAGCTATGAATTTTCTGACACTCAGCGACAAACGTTAATTTTAGTGATGTGGGTAGTAGAAAAAATATTTTTTGTTCTACAGCGCAAAGTCAATTCATCATCATTAAAATCGAAAAATAATCTAAATGTTGATGTATCTTTAGTTCTTAATTCCCGGTATTGAGTAATTAAATGTTTCTTAAAATAAATTATTTGGTCACAAACAACACCCACACAGTCTTCGGTTTGTCGTGACTAAATTTTTTATTCAGCCGAATATTTATATCTATATAGTTAGCTTCACTCAAAAGACTCAACTGTGCTGTTACTTTATACCGAACATTTTAATAAATAAAGTTTGCTTTTTAGATAAAGGAACTGAAGTACCTCAGAGAATCTGATACTAGTTTGGATTATCTGTTCTTGTTATTATTTATGTAAACAACGTATTAAGGCAAGCAAAGCTGCTTCTTTCAAGTAATTCCACTATATTCACCATTAAAAATATTCCATTTCGTGAAACTGGTGCTTAGTATTAAAAATTCATAGGTATTTACTTGGATTTTACGCTCAACTGTAGCTTGAGGAGAGGAGAGGAGAGGAGAGGAGAGGAGAGGAGAGGAGAGGAACTCAGTGAAATTTATTAGATTTATTTGTATTTGATTAATCAAAACGGTATAGTCTATGGTGGAATCTGAATCATTTCTTTGAATAATTCATTTTAAATATTACTGACTTTTTAAATACTAATAAATAGTCAGCTAATGTTAGTATGGTTAGTATCGAAAATGAAAGTTAGTTATTAGCAGAGTCATTAGAAATTTGGATATACAAAATTCATGGTGTACTTGTATCTTCTTCCAAAAAGATTTTTGTTCTTACTGGTGGGTTAAATGTTTGAATTTTGGCACACAATTTTCTGAGAATCCAAGAAAGATAAGAAAATTTCTGTACCTGAAAAATTTAAAACGAGACCGAATCTGAGAGTCAAAATAATCCTTATATTATTCTTGTCTTTTGGACCAATATTCAAGTATATTCGATCATGTAGAAATTCTGCTTTGGGTTATTTCTAACATTATTAAATTCACAACTGATGCAATTCTTTCACAATTACAGCCGGTTGTCTTAAATTGACATTCTAAATTTCGATTTTTCTAGATAGGTCTGGGTTTTGGAAATCGAATCGACCAACCTTCAGTTGTTACCAAAGGGCTCCAAATTATTCCGTTCTGTTTGAATTAATTAACACGGGCTATTATCAAAGGATTAAGCTGTTTCTACCATATTCAATTTTCTTCATCGTTTAAGGTACATTTTGTTTGAGTCGAGGTGATTTAACCAAGATGCAGTACCAGTCGATATGGCTATTTAGCAACTTATCTACTACTATCAGATAATAAGTACATCGTGCATACAGCGACATTTACATGTTCATAATAGTTTACAGTACGGACTGTCAGGGCCGTCGAGAGAAAACCGGAGCCCGGGGGTAGTAACATTGCAGGCCTACCACCCCCGCTCTTCGATGTAATATCAAGAGCCAGGGGCGGTGGCATTCCTTGGGGTACAATATTTATTTCATCGCCAGTGAAAAGCGGGAGGTGACATTTCTTGCAATAAAAGTTTCATTCATCTGAAATTTCGAAGGGTGGTATCCTTGCAATAAAATTTGTATGTCTGTATTGCCTGTTATAGTGTACAGGAAAGTATGGATATCTTACATCAGCTAATACAAATAAATGCAACCTATGCATCTGCAACTTTTTTCGGATTTTTCAAAAATTCGGGTGGAATCCGGTCCTCCTCAAAGACTCCAGCGCAGGGAAAACACCCACCACTCCTTTCCGTTTGGCGGACCTGCAGCCTGTTCGTAACTCAGCAACACAAAGAAATTCCTTCTGGCCTTGGTGTCTGACCGTGTTTTCTATATGTTTTTGGGGTCCCGGAATCCCAATTCGAGATCTTTTTAACCCCATCACATCAAAAAAGACATAATTTAAGCGACTTCGACATCTCTTCACATAAATCGCTGTAACTTAAATTCGATGGTGTAGGACACGATATTATTTCGGCGCTTTTAAGTGAGATATCGGCCGCCAAAGTGAGAGCCGAGGATTTCGCTTCTCGAGCGACAAGGCCCAGCTTCGAGGGTCATTTCTGCCAAGCTAACAAGAATCTGAAAAAATTCAGGGGTACCCAGAAAGACCTGCGAAATTTGTTGGCGCAAACTACAGGTCGACATGTCGAGATGGCCGCTCGAATTCACCAGAAGGTGAAAATCGAATTCTTTTGCCGCTTAATATCTAGAAAACGAAACGAGATATAGAGCTACGGTTTGCGCCCTTCGATTTCTCTCGCCTTCCTACATACATACCTTTGCATTCTTTACATGCTTTACCTTAGAAATGTTGCAAAAAATGAAAGTGCTGGCAAAAATCTGGGAAAATTCAAGGGTATGCATCGAAGAGAAATCGAATGGCGTAAATCGCACCTCCATATCTCGTTTCGTTATCGAGACATAGCCTCGGGAAGCGGTAATAAATTCGATTCACATCTTCCGGTGACTTCGAGTGACCATATCTCGAAAACCAAGGCACGTCTCGACCTCCGATTTGCACCAATCGATTTCTCACCTCTTTCTACGTATCCCTGAATTTCAGATTTTTGCTAGCTTTCGTTTGTCAGAAGTGACCCTCGAGGCTTGGCCGTGTCGCCCTCTCACTTTGGAGGCCGATGTCTCACTTAAAAAGCGCCGAAAAAATATCATGTCCTACATCATCGGATTGGAAATTTAATTCGCAATCGATCTAGTATAAAAACGCGAAGGGTTAATTTGTTTAGAAAAAGTTACAGTGAATTATGTGTATAGATGTCGAAATCGCTTAAATTATGGGTTTCTTGAGGTTATGGCAAAATCCTGATATAATGGGGTTAAGCGGACCTTTGATTCGGATTCAGCGACCCCATAAACATAGAAAACATGGTCAGACTCCCAGGCCAGAAAGATTTTTTTATGTGTGTGGCTGTATAATCAGTTCAGTAACAGTATAATCAGTAACACTTGCAGCATCCCAGACGTTAGTTGTTGGCTTTTGTAATCAGAGTTTAATGACAATATTACTTAACTCATTTTTCTATTTCGTTATCTTTTAATATAATTTCCTGTTTTTGTTTCTTACATTTGGGAATTTTGAAAAGAGTAAAAAAGCCCCAAGTTATTAATAAACGTTAACAGCAACTTTGAAAGTAGTTCCAGGTAGCTGTTGCAGGCGTAGACAATCTGTTGTTCTCAATATGTTAGTTCCTAATTTCTCGATATTTTGTTTCAATTTTTCTTACGTTCCAATTTTCTTTCTGCCTTATTGTTCTTTATACATTTCGTTCTGAGTTTCGCCGCCAGCAGCAGATCGCAGATAAATTCTAATAAATGGCGAAGGAGCCGGTGTTTCTGAAGAACTTTTTGACATTTTTATTCCTGTTTCCGATCTATTCGTTTATTTTATATTTTATGATCTTGTTGATAATCCATTACCTCCGCCAGCAGCAGATCGCAGACATAATCTAATAAATGGCGAAGGATCCGGTGTTTTTGTGAAACTTTTTGACATTTTTATTGATGCTTCCGCTCTATCCGTTTATTTTATATTTTATGGTCTTGTTGACAATCCATTACCTCTTCCGACTAATGGCGGCCACATATAAGCATAAATATGTGCAATGCATGCAGTAGCTTGTAGCCACGACATACCTCATGCGTTGAATTTTGATATATGTACTCGTATGCGAGCAGTTCCGTATACTTGGATTATCTAATCTATACAGCTAAAGAAGTACTCAAGTAGCAGTACAGAAGACTCTTAGTAAATAAGAATTAATGCTCTTTGTATACCATACAGGCCGTTTATCCTCCTGATCCCAAATACGCAAACTGCGAGTCGAACTTACTCTGACATACGTTACATAAGGCTCACCATAGGAGAAACATTTATCTCTCAAAAATGATCAGATGAAAGAATAAAAAAGTTGAATGACGTCGCAGCGCCGCAGTTAAAGTTCAAAAATAATATATGACTGGATATATTCACAGACTCACAAAAAAGTGATATATACCCGGAACCCGACATAGTAATCCCTATGTATTTCGACGTGTCGAACAGGAATCCGATGTCCGTTTACCTCCATCACCCACCAATTTTTTGTAAATTGCGAACATAGCCTAAGAATAAACCTGATTTCTTAGGCTATTCTCGCAAATTACAGAAAATTGGTGGGTGATGGAGCTAAACGGACATCGAATTCGTGTACAGCACGTCGAAATAAGTAGGGATGTCGGGTACCGGATACAGATCATTTTTGTTTGTGGGCCTGTGTAATTAAAAGTTATAAAAGTAAGTATAAAAAGGAATATTGGGTGTTCTACTTAACGAATCCAAGTATTAGCCTGCCACCATTATGCAAAATATCTTGTACATTTAAAAATCATCCTAACCTCCTACAATTTTTATTTAAGATATTTTTTTCAGTTGTTAAAATGGTCGAGCCACGCACTGCTGACTCACCCTGTATATAAGCATAAGGTAGAATAGAAAATTATGGACGGAACTAGAAACTCCTCTTCAAACTCTGTTAAAGGAATATCGATTTAATTTCGAGGGGGGCTACTCCAATTTTAGAATATTTAGTTTCAGGAATAGAGAGAGAAATCGGCGGTTCAGTGGCTTAGTGCTTATGATATTAGATTTGAGACCAAAGGGTCCCAGGTTCGAATTCTGACTCGGGTATGGAAGTGCAGTGGCATTTTGAATGTGTTACCGGAGTCTCATTAGCCCCATTTACCCTGTTTACAATACTTTGGGGGGTTATTATGTTTATTGATTATATCCGTGAAAATTTAATGTACCTCTGTCAAATGAGATCAGTTTTACACTATGAGCGACTACCAAGGAATACTGATCGATCCACCAGCGGGTCTTTCTCTAAGGTTATGCTCACAGTCTCTCTGCATATAGGACCACGTAGATATCTCAATGTATGAATATCGTCTATACGTGGTCCTTTTACAAAGATATGTGTGTACACTTAAGAGTTCAAACTTACTCCAATTTTATTTGTCACGCCTGCTGGTTCACCACGGTGATCTAACTTCGATAACTTTGGTTTCTACTATTTTAGTAATTAAATAAAATACGAAAATCTCACCACACTTAATCAATGTGTACACAAAAGAAACACGAAGATAATCGGTTTGAGAAAATATGACAATAATTAATACTTAAATTAAAACAAAGGAACATGCAACTTAAAGTTAAACAAATAAGAAAACGTTCTTAAGTGAAAAGTGACTTCGTTAATGGAAAAACCTTTTATCATAAAACACAAACTGATTGCCAGAAGGGCCAAGAAGATGGTACCATTAACGGGCATAAAGTTAATTATTTTTGAAGACTAAACTCGTGCAGAAAACGCCAGTTGCCAGCGATAATTCGAAGGAGGCAAAGTTTAATTTGAACACTAATGACAATAAGTTCATTTTTAGTACAAAATCTTGAAATACATAAATAAACCCCGTGACATAAAAGATTACCACTACTTAAAAAGTATGACATTTAACACACTCAAGAGCCGAACCAAGAGTGTCTTCTTAAATTGACGGATCATCCTCGTTAGTTTCTTTGGGTGACATAGGGCGGGGTACTTTGGAGTTATTCCAACCAGTTGAATGTGACCCGCCCCTATCTAGTACTTAGTCTAGTTCTTAGTCTCTGCCGACAAAAATGAAGTACCGAAATAGTACCCGCCTGGCAGGTGGCGTCCTCTATACTAAATATATCCAAAATGATTTTGCCCTAAATATAAAACATTCTTTTAATATCTTAAACTATTCTATATCTAAGCTAGCTAATTATTCCAACGAGATGAAGAAACCCTATTTGTGTTTAGATTCCTTCACCATATTTATAAAATAAAGGGAAGAATCTTATCGTTCCTATGTAGTGAACAGTTTGGGGAATTTTTGGAATCATTTATCCCACTTATATTTTGGTTCACGCCCTGATTAATTTAGATATTCTCCTCGTTTAATTTCCCGCGCGTTTGTTACATTTCTAATAAAGGAAATTTGCCGATGACGTCGATCGTAACGGATTTTCTCAAGCTGTGGAGTTTATGAGACTATGGAAGGCCCTTACAACGGTAATAAAATATTTCAAATTTGTATGTAATGTACTACAAAATACTTTATAGTAAGGACGAGAAGTTCTATTGTATCTAACATGAAGCGGATGTTAAAAATAATGGTTTTTTTTACAATCTTGTTTTTTCAATCCTCTAACATTAAATTAAGCCGTCTAGTTCAAAACATTTTATAGTCTATGAAATACCGTCTCAAATTTCTACAAATATCGAGCTATTTTATGGCAAGATTGGCAAGTAATTTTAATTCCTTTAACCCTATCTGGCTTTTGTTACAGATACGACAGCAGTGGGTTAGACAGCGGTTGAGTAGTACAACACGGTTCACTGTTATTTCTTATGACTTTGAGTCTCAGCTGCGACAGATAGCAATATCGCAAGGAATGGTTGTTGTGTTGTTATTTGTTTCGACTTGTTCTGATTAAGTAATGAAATAGCTATGTTCAAATGTATTCTATGATTTGCTAAATAATAATATACTCCATTTTATAATTATCACCGGACTCCTTTAAATCTTTCTCGTTTCTCGATTGCTACTGATCCAGAATTATTCTAAATGACCAGTTATGAATTGAAAACCCTATTTAATAAAGTAATAAATATAAAAGCTCTTGTTTAAATTGGAAAACAACTGATTCAACGTCATCATAAATGTAAATAGAGATATTATTATTATTATTGCAGAATATTCAGAATGTTTTACAGTCAATGGAGCTTTAATTGCTTCAAATATCCGTGTTTCGTGGATCTATTCTATAAATTATAATATAAATGTCAATTTAATAGAGCTTAGCCAGACGCAAACTTTCGTTATTCAATTTCGGGATATATCGACAAAATTCATATAGTTAGAATATGGTTATATTATATCCCAAAGTTTTCTACTGATAAATAATATTGTTTTATGCTAGATTATAATCGAAAATCAATATTTCTGATGGATGTTAAACATTACTCTTAATAACTGTATTCATAAATATTTTATAAACGCATTTTTTATCGAATATCTTAATGACGTATTTGAAGTTAAAATGGAATATAATAGAATACGTTCATTTTAGGAACATGATTACATATGTGGATATGAGTAAGGTGTGTAGCAAAGTGTGATAGCAAGAAATAATTTAATTTATGAGTGACACGTATTTTTCAAAATATAGATTTACAAAATATTACATTGTAATTATTAACGCCATTTAAAGTATTGTAAAATATATATTATCTTACTTACATAGGAATTTATACCCGTACACTCTCTCTACTTTGTTGGTTTTATATATTAACCTCCATAAAATTACACAGGTCTACACAAAGAATTCTGCTCCAAGAATTAAACCTATCATGCCTTAAGTATTTCTGTGTGCTGAAATCGAATTTTCATGTATTATTATTTTAAAAACCCGTATTTTGGCAATGAAAACAGGGATTTACTCGAAATTTACCAAATAGATTTTTTTTTAAATTAAAGACTCGTTTTCAGCACACGGAAATACTTACCCAAGCAGCACAATTAGTTTATTTTACCAGTTTAAAGCCACAATGACCTAAGATAGTTGATATAACGTAATTGCAACCTTACTTTCAACTTTAAAGGCATATGGACTTAATAGTAATTAATTAAGCAATATTATTTAGGTAACATATTCTTAAGAAATGCCTGATAAAGTCACATTGGCTTTAATGTAATTTTCAAGAAATATTAACGTAATTGTTCCTTAAAATTTAAGTATAAAGTTAAAGTGCATATTGAGATCAATGTATAAGAAAATATTACGTAATTCTAGACCAAGTTATTGACTTTTGAGTCGCTGACTTTTGTCTGCATAGAAATAGGGAAAATTTACCAATTTTTAACATAAATGTAATTGTCAAATGTTTTGTCTTGTCCTTGTAGACAGATTTTAGTTAAAACTATAACCTCATGGTCACAAATAGTTTATATTTTAAGTAAAATTTACGTTAATTTTACTTCCCCAATTACTTAGCAAATGTGTTTAATCTAAAGGTAAATATCACTTCATATAATGTCCTAGAAGTTATTTGTACTTAAAAATAGAATTAGGTCTCTTCCCTGGAAGGCAAAATTACGTTTCCATTGTCTAAATTACTTCAAAGGACTAAAATGACCGTATTATGTTGATGCCCCTCCCAGTAGTGTCATCTGTCAAAAGTTACTTCTTTACTTTTACTTTAATGCTTGGAGTCATGGGGTAGTGTCACATTTTCCATATAATAAATTTTCAGAGGTTATGTCGACAGTTACTACATAAACAAGTTTTAATATTTAAAACTTGTTTCGAAATATCGCGCGTCGGAAGGCAAGAGATCGACACGCCACCTATAGTCAGATTAGGGAAATTTTACTTCCTGACCTTTCCTCATATTAAATTCTCGAACCTGGTTATTTATTTTCTCTGGAAATAAAAACGTGTCATTATTTTTGGTTGGATAACTTGGAAGGGAGAAAATCCGACTAAAACCAGCTTTTTCCACTAATTGGTTTAAGTATATTTTTATAATTTTACTCATGAATGACACTATGAACTAAGCCCACGTGACCAACGCATGTATTTGTTTTGATCTCAAATAAATAAAAGACATATTTATAAATAAATAAAAGACATATTTATCTGAGGTTTTAATCACGGCCGTCTCTACTCTTTTTGCTTATTTTCACAAATAAACAATGATTGTTGTTCTATTTTCCTCGAACCTGATGACAAACCTGGACTGGGAAGTATGACCAATTTAGTTCTAAATGAACTTTAATGACATTACAATTTTGAAGACTAGAAAATTATTTTAACCTATATTGGTCCCATTTAACTTTAAAGTCAATAATATAAGTTTTAACGTCTTCGACTGTAGGAAAAATGTTAGTGAGCTCTAAAATATTGGGAAATAATACTTTGAAGTAGCGCTGTACTATATTCGCCATATTTTTCAACCAGCTGTAAGAGACCATTTTGTTTGTTTTTTCTTTAAAAACGTAAAATACTTGAGGTGATTTGAATATTCCGAGGTAGAATTGATATATTTACGATGAGAATTGATTGGCAGCATTATATGATATACGCCTACTCCATCATTAAAATAGATGTCTGGTTTCTATTATGTCTTATGCTGCTGATGCCTTATAAGTAAATTATAATTGCTGTAGATAAAACCTTATTAGTTTGAGAAAGAAACACTGCAGTTGAAAAAGGATAAGTAGTTTGATGGATATTACGTAATAACGGCCACAATTAAACACAATATTTACGTTTAAATTACCTATTCAAGAAAATATGTTCTATAACTTATAGATCATTATAACTGAGTTGCCTTATTTAAGACGTACTACCGACGTCGTATCGTTCCCCATTTACTTATATTTTACGTATATTTTAAGTCAATTAGGTTAGGTTAAACGGGAAAACAACACCAAAACTAGGTCTACGTTACGTAATTCAGACCTAAGGTGCTACTTGGGTAAGGTTTGATAGGTTTAGTCCTTGGAGACGATTTATTTTTTGTAGCCCTGTGTTATCAATGGAACAATATGTTTTACTTCCCTCGCATACCGAAGGGATGGGTCTGTCTGCTGGTGCATTAATTAAAAAACTACTTGTTGGAGATCAGTCAAATTTGGTAGGTAGCTACTGCTGCACTGCTACTGCTACAAAAGAAATACTTACACTTTCACTGGAAAATATACCGAGTGACCGCCTAAAGGTAATAGATAATGGACAATAAATTTCTTCGCTCAAATTTAAAATTTCCTCATTTCGTAACCTATTTAATAAACAAACATTTAAAAAAAAACATTACTACTGAACAGAGGATGTAAAAAATTTCCTTTCCTTAAATTTAGAATCTCCACATTTCATGACATTCTAAACCATTTGAAAAAAATAAAAAATTGAAAATATTTTAACCACTAAGTATATTTCCACTCCACTGCGTGGATGTGCAGCTAAAAATATGGCAGATCTGAATAATATTTGGCATATAGTTAACACAATTGGCAACGAAGACACCTATTACAGCTTTATTGAGAAACATACAGAGTTTATCCTAAGAAATAATTCAACCATGGTGGAAATTTAAAAAGTATCTACGCAGGCCTTCCATATTTGGCACCTTTTATTTAATATTGAATTTTTGCTGTCGGATGACCACTCTGTATATTTTTTGACCAAAAGATATCAGATTTTCTTTGTAATAGTGATCATTACATTCCTATTATGATTCTCATATGTCGTTTCGTAATAATTTTTTTAGGGTGACCGCCCTATACAAATGAAGAGGAAGGTTCTGTGTAAATATCTTTACAGATTTTTTACATCTGCATTTCAGTCTTTTACAGGGATCATCTCAGTTTCTCTAAGTAATTTATTGTAAAAGACGGTTACTTTGTTATAAAAGTGTTTTCATATGGATACATTCTATGATGCGATAGGATTATTAAGTTAATATTTTAACCTATGTCGGACTGAAAGTATACACTAATTTATTTTTGTGTGTAAATAATAGTTTTTCTAATGTTAACATATATAGATTGATAAAATGAGACATAAGATTTCGATAGTACTTTTTTACATGATAAAAGTTGTACACTCGGTAGAAAAGTTGTCTATCAGTTGTGCCTATCCTGTATAATCGAATTAATTTATTTCACATGTGATATTAAACTTTTCAGTTGTGATATTCGCTCATGGTTTTTGGTACATAAGCACGTTTGTTGATATGTCACATTTTGATGAAGTACATCGTCAGCGAAAAGCGTTGCCGACGAATTCAGTTCACAAAATGGGAGATCGTTTATGTACAATAGAAATAGAAGTGCGCCCAGGGCTAATTTCCTGAGGCACCCCACTTTTTATTTTACCCGATGCATAATACGAACACGTTGTTAGCTCTTTAAGTATTCTTAAAATCATTCGTTGCTCCCTGTTCACTGGATAGATTTCAAATCAATTTACGCCACAAATATCATAAAATTCTATTTTGAAAGAATTGTTTCTTACGCTGTCAAACGCCAAGGAAAAGTTACATTTATTTTGATGATTGGACGCCGATTTGATATATTAAATTACAATTTCTTAAAAATGGCAGTAGTCTCTTATCCATTAGGTTTTTGAAAATTTTTGATCTTGTAATTAGTAGGAAAATAGGACGATAGTTCGAAATGCGTGTGTGTATTATTTAACAGGAATCAGTTTGCTTTATTAACTTTCATTCGAGAGATCTTAGACGGTGGCCCATACAAAGGGTCACCATATTTATTTTTTGCAGCTATAAACCTAATATCGGAAACTCGGAAAAATTTTTAAATCCGAAAATATAATCAAATGCAAATGCAAATTCCTTATAATGTAAGAGTAATCTAAAATAGAATTGAGGAAATGAATATATAACTAGCAAAAATACTCGTAATTATTTCAAACTCTTACTAAAGACTTATCATAGATAAGTACAAAAACATATATCTTTCTAAACAAAATACTTTGCTGGCTATATCCCACGAACACCATTGATTTAAAAGAAAGAAATATGCACATTACGTACAGGTAACTGTCACAATAATGTTAATTTTAATTTTAAATTATCCTGTTCAACAAAACCAAAAAAGACTAAAGACAAAAACACTTAAGTACCAAAAACAAAATTTAGAAAACTTTCACATACACGTGTTTCGGTACCCTACACCAAGAATACACTCTTCATTGCTAGCACTGAAGAGTGTATCCTTGGCGTAGGATACCGAAACACGTGTATGTGAAAATTTTCTAAAGTTTTTTTTGGTAAGTGTTTTTGTCTATAGTTGTTTTTTGGTTTTGTTGAACAGGATAATTTAAAATTAAAATTGACATTATTGTGACAGTTACCTGCTCGTAATGTGCATATTTCTTTCTTTTAAATCAATGTTGTTCGTGGCATATAGGCAGCAAAGTATTTTGTTTACAGAGATATATGTTTTTGTACTTATCTATGATAAGTCTTGTAAGTCTAGTAAGAGTTTGAAATAATTACGAGTATTTTTGCTAGTAATATATTCATTTCCTCAATTCTATTTAAATCCGCTTAAAGAACAGGAATATTTGCTTGTATAACATAATGCCTAGTACAGAATCCTCCATGTACCAGTCTCATTCAAACTTTACTGCTAATTGGTATAAAATACTTTACATGGTATTGAATTAGTAACTTTTTTTGTTAAATGGGTATCTATTTTTTCTCACAGAGGGTATTGTGTGTCAAATTAATTGTATTATCTATCTATTGTTCAATAAAGGTTTCCGTATTTGTATTGTAAAAGTATTGATTTTAAATTAAGTTCAGTTTGTCCGATGGGGTCTAATTCGCTAGCAAAATTCACGTTAAATGTAGAGCAGAATGAAACTGCCATGATAATTACTGCGTGTAAGTTATAATTAAGTCTTCTGAAATTGATAACGTGGAGTTAAGTAGCAATATGATAACGATCCCATATACGAAAAATGATACTACGGAGGCACAAAGTTACTAGTAAAAATTTTGTAGAAAATTATACCATGAACTTCATACAGAAACAAAATATTAACTAACATCTAGTAGTCTTAATGTTCCACTGATTCTATATTATATTAATGGAACTATTAGTAGGCCAGGGAAATAAATGTTTTGTTATATATAAATTAGTAGCCGCAATGTTTTGCAGAATAGCTTTGGGAGAGGTAATGGAGAAGCTTCTCATCTCGAGTGAAGAGATTTAATTTGCATCATCGGCTTTTATGAATAATTAGAGAGGAAAATCAGTTTTCTTAAAATACTGGAAAAACTATCGATCGTGGAAAAAACTGAAGAATTAGTGCGCAATTAAAATCCATACATTATGAGACTTTCCAAATCAATATCGCCCCAGAGGTAAAAAAGTTATTGCAAGAGAACCTGCTTTATAGTCATCTTTTGACAGCCTAAACGGCGATGTCATTCTTCTTGTGCTTATGACATTGTATCTTATCTGGCAGATTTTTTAATTTATTGTTAAAATACAATTACAAATTTACAATATTAGTTAACACTACATAAATAATTTTCTTACCTCTTGTTGGGTATTTTGCCACTGAACAATATTTGAAAATTTTAATGAAAAAACCTATGCACCCAACGGATCAGACAGAGCTTGGTTCTTGAATACTTGACTGTTTAAAAAAGTCTCACACCTAAAAATACATAAACTACAACAATGTTATAAACTAAAAATTGAAAATGAAAGCTATAGGCAGTTAACCTTTCGGAAGAGAATATCTTTTCCATTTTTTAGTTTATAACATTGTTCTAATTTATATATTTTTAGGTGCGAGACTTTTTGACACAGGCAAGTATTCAAGAACCAACCTCTGTCTGATTCGTTTGGCGCAGAGGTTGTTTCATGAAAATTTTTAAATATTTTTCAGTGGCAAAATACCTAATAAAAAGTAAGAATATTTGAATATGCCACAAATAAACAATTATAGACAATAACTACATAATTAAAATATAAAACGGTTAACGTTTCAGCAAAAACCAGGTAATAAACACTGGGTAGAAGTAACTAAGAAGACGATGTGAGAACATTTTAGTGAGGTCTTATATGATTACAAAGAAAATGTATTTCCGGTAACTATCAACGAATATTTAAAAGTGAATTATTATTTGCTTGCTTATAATTATATTAAAACATATTCTTTATATAGAGAAAAACGTTTCAAAGGCTAAGCATTTCCAAGAAACAGAATGATAGATTTCATGAACATGTAATCCACTAAAATAAAAATTTATTAAGACAAGTTAGGTAAACAAATTCATTTTAGCCCTTTGCTCTCATTTTTAATTTAATCTTCATGACCGTAGGGGATTATGTAGATATTAGTTTAACCTGCATGGCCGTGCTAGTGTTGAATTAGAATTTTCAAATAAGAAATTAGGCAAATTCATTTTAGGATTTTAATTTGCTAGCATAACCAGAATTCAGGTTACCAAAGGAAGGATTTCATTAATATTTTGACACATAGTTTTTCTTTTAGTTTTCATAGAGAGTTATTTTTTCTGATGTTTGCAAAATCCTATAAAGAATATGTTTCAATATTAACGAATACATTAGATAATAAATAAAGTAGTGTATACTAAACAATAATTAACAAATACAATTGTCTTATGTTGTTCACATCGTGCGTAAAACTCTTGGACATTGTTTGTCACGCATATTATATATATAATATTTAAATTTAGAATTTAAATTTTGATATAGTTTGAATATATTTTCGATTATATAAAAGAAATATACAACATAACACAAATTACTGTTCACACAGCAGCAGGGTCCGTATGGAATGGGGATATCATATTTTGAGGTCGGAAATGAAGACCATAATATCGTCTATTATATTTTTTTCAATGTAATCTATAGCTATTAGTATTATCATAAAGAAAACCTGATAATTTTTTTGTAAAAAATATACAGGATGATCATCCTAAAAAATAACAAGTTAACAAATGTTGGATGAAGATAATATAACCGAGTAGGAAACCTGATATAATTTTGGTCAATTGAAAAAAAAATCAATTTTTTTTTAATTCTTCAAGACAAACATTTGTATAAGAAAAGTCACAGTTCTAACTTGCCCTTAAAACAAAAACAGAGATGTACCAAAATATAAATGGATTACATATATGCACATTTACATAGAAACTAAATTTAACAAATGGTGCAGTCAACGAGGGGGTTTCACCTCGAACTTGAGTGCTAGTGAATGGATTTTGATGAAACCTTGTGCGATGTGTTTGTAAAGATGTTAATAAAAAAGTCGAAAAAATATTAGAGTAGGAAGTGATCGGAACGGGTAGAAAACACCCCTTTTATCACAGATTTCGTAACTTGTAGAATTAAGTCAAAATAAAAAAAACAATATGTTTACTTTTTTGGCCCAAAATAAGATGATTTTATTGTATAAAGAAATCTGAAAAAATTCAGGTGAATGTATCATCGAAATTACAAGACTTTCATATTTGTAGCTTTTCTGTAAAGTGCGTTTTCACCAAGTTTTTCCGGAAAAACATGAAAAACTACCCCTTTCTTTGAGCGCGTTAAAAACATATAAATTAAAAATTTGAAAAATTCAGATTTATACATTGATGATTGCTAAACAATTTTAACTTGCATATTTCCGAGTTACAGGCAGTTTTTGGCGATGAATAATTTACTATATTTTTAGGAAATTTCCAATTAAAAGATAAATAAAAATTCAAAAAATGAGTATGATTTATATATATTGTTATAAAAAAATAGGAAACCTATAAAGTTATACCATTGTTAAAGGTTCAACATAATTTTTACATTGAAAATGTTACAAAAAATGTAGTACTTTATTTATCGTGAAGAACTCGGCAACTTAGCAAGTTAAAAAAAAATTCCAGGAGACAAAAAAAAATGCTTAGAAGATCCCCATCCATACTTCTGAATTTTTCCAATTTTTTAAATTAGGTACGTATTTTTAAAGCTCTATAATTTCAAAGAAAGCAGTAGTTTTTCATGTTTTTCTGGAAAAACTCGGTGAAAACGCACTTTACAGAAAAATTGAAAACAAAAAAAGTCTTCTATTTCGATGACACATTCCCTTGAAATTTTTAAGCTTTTTTTTCAACTTTTACACTTACATTCCCCAGTTTTAGGAATTTTTGAATGGCCATATCTCGAAAAATAATCATTTCTAGAAAAAATTCACCAGATTAAAAACATTTTATTTTTAACCAAAAAAAGTACACATATTGTCTTTTCTATTCTATTTTCATTTTTGACCTAATTCTACAAGATACGAAACCCTTGATAAAAGGTGTTTTGTACCCCTTACGATAATTTCCTATTCTAATCTTTTTTTCAACTTTTTTATTAACGTCATTACAAACACATTGCACAAGGTACTATCAAACTCAATTAACTAGCATTCAAGTTAGAGATTTTAGTCATTTTAGAGCTCCGTTGACTGCACCAAAAGTAAGAAGAGTAATATATCAATTAAAATATTCCGTAGTATTATCCAGATATTTATCAAGTAAGAATAGCTTAAGTTTTTTAAAAATATACTCTCCTTGTCTATTGACTTTATATCATTTGGAAAATAATTAAATATTTTCACACTTATGCGGCTGGGGGCTTTAAACGTGATATTTAGTACAGAAAATTGTGGATGTACATTATTTATTTAGCGAGTATTTATCTGGTGATAATTACTATTAGTCAAAAGTTTATACATATTATTGAAGACAAATAAGCAAATTTCATAAATATATGAACTATATAAAGTAAGCATTTCGAGGTTCTTAAAGATACCTTTGGTGACAGTATACAGGATGGTTACTCTAAAAAAAAACCGCTGCCTAAGGAATCACTACTTCCACATCCAGATTCTTCATCCAAGTTACTTTAAAGGAAACATCTTGACTTTATTTGCACTAGTATGTTTAAATTATTGGTCATAGAATTTTAATAATATTTGGGGCAGATGTCATAGAAAAGTTTGAGGCGTTGGTTTCTACCATATACGTTAAAAATGAAGTTTCTAGTTTACCCTACTTATTTTCCACTATTCACAATCTACCACCTCCCACCCCTTCAATGGAGTTATCTCAGTCGGATGTCACTACAATACATACGTGTACTAACTTTTAAGTGAATATCTCAATTTGATGTTATCAATCCCATTAATAATGAAGGGGAGGTGGTGGAGTTTCAAAAATATTAGAAAGAAATCTGAGGTCTTGGTTTCTAGTATATACACCGAATCCCAAATTTCTGTACTCTTACCAGCTTGATTTACTTATTTTCCCCTAGTTACTCCTATTAACCCCAACTCTTCTACGGAATCATCCCAAAATATAATCTAGTTCCAGATGTCGTTATAATACATACGTCTACCAAATTACAAGTGAATATTTCAATTTCATTTTATCAGCCCCTTTAAAAATGTAGTAATGGTAGTGGAAGGGTTGAAATATATTATAAAAAAATCTGAGGCCTTGGCTTCTAGGACATACACCTAATTTCAAGTTGCAGTACTCTTACCAGCTTGCTTTACTTATTTTTCCCTATTTACCTCTAGTTACCCCCACTCCTTCAACGCAATCATGTCAAAATATAATCTAGTTTCAGATATAGTTATAATACATAAATGTACCAAATTTCAAGTGAAAATTAAAATTTAATTTTATCAACTGTTTTAATAAGAGAGTGGGCGTGGTGGGGAGATGGAAAATACTAATTAAAAAACCTGACACCTTCGCTTCTAGTATATACACCAAATTCCAAATTTCTGTACTTTTACCAGTTTGCTTTACTTATTTTCCCTTATATACCCCTATTTAACCCAAAACTCTTCAACGGAATCATCTCAAAATATAATCTAGTTCCAGATGTCGTTATAAGTCATATGTGTCCAAATTTCAAATGAATATCTCAATTTTATTTTATTAACCCTTTTAATAATGAAGTAGGGGTTGAAAAATATTATAAAAAAATCTGAAGCCTTAACTTCTAGTACATACACCGAATTTCAAGTTTCTGTACTCTTACAAGCTTGCTTTACTTATTTTCCCATATTTACCCCTATTTAACCCCCAACCCTTCACCGGATATCCTCAAAAAACAATCCAGTTCCAGATCTCGTTATGATATATACGTGTACAAAATTTCAAGTCAATATCTTAAACCGTTCCGGAGAAAACGTGCGGACAAAAAAAGTTACAGACAGACAGATCGACAGACCGACAGACAGACAGAAAAATTTTTTTCGCTCAAATTTAAAATCTCGACGTTTCATGACATTCTAAACCTATTTCACGAATAAAAATTTTTGAAAATTTTTTTGCGATTACTATACTTCCAATCCACTAAGTACGTGGATGTGGAAGTAATAATTAATTAAGACGCGAACTAAGATAGTAATAATCAGAATGTAGTTGCTTCTATGGAAACTGTAACAATCTAATATAGCTACATTTATTTAAAAATTATACATTCGACAAAAAGTAAACTAATTAATGAAAGTTGTTGAATAGGATAATCCAGCTTATAAATATTTTCAGGTTTCCATAAAATTTAAATTATTTCTTAGGATGCCCATCCTGTATATTTTTCATTGAAAATATAATTCACATTTCTTCCATTATTTATTCTTTTTAGGGTGTCCATCCTGTATATTTTTCACTAAATGTGTATCCCATTTCTTCGTTCGCAGTAGAGTTAACTAACTCCCATGTTTTTCCTCTTGGAGTGATGGAATTGAATAAGTTTAGTTTTTGAATTCTACATAGACTGAAACGTGAGAATCTTAAGAAATCTGAGAGAGTTCTCTTTTCATGATTATAATACTTTCTTTCGGTAAGCAAGAGAAGTAAAACACCTATACAGATTTGAATAGTAGGTATCGGCAGTAGCGGCGTTAGGGTAGGGTGAGGTTGGGCCACCGCTCAGGGCGCCAGAGGTAAAGGAGCGCCGAAGGCCTCCTTTCGCGTCTGGCCGCCCCTACGTGTTATGACTTGGTACACTCTCGGCGGTGACTAGGCGGCTGAATTACAAAATACCTGTTTAATTTTAGTGACGGGTAACTCATACAACAAAGGATTTGGCTGATGAACTTCAAATTGAACCTGTCTTTAAGGCCACAAAAAGAATGGGACGTGTTAAACGCCAGGTTGGTGAAATTGCCCACGATGAGCTTGTCGAAACTCCAGAAAAGAAATTTGAAGTTGAATTTTTGGCCACTACTTTAATAGCACTCAATGAAAGAATTGTACAGTTAAATAAGTACTCAGAATCTTTGTCTTTTTTGCGTAATAAAAAGATTTAAGGAAAGCCAGAATTTCTCAAACTCTGCCTCTGTGATGATCAGATATAGACGGTTCTTTATTGTGTGATGAACTCATAACCTTGAAATTCGTTTTATCCGACCAATATGATGTTTCTCACAGAAGTAATGTAGAAAGCTACGCTTTGAATTTCATTAGTGGTCTCAATATTGAGGAACTGTATCCAAATGTATGAATTGTGTTGATAATGTTAATAACTATAGCTGTAACGGTAGCTGGTAGAAAAATTGTTTTTTCTAAGATTATTCTGATAAAAACCTTTCTGGTGTCAACAATATCTCAATTCAAATTAACAAACTTAGCAACTTTATCATTCAAAATGAAATTGCGGAAAACATGGATTTTGCTGATTTAATAAGAAAATTTGCTGATAGAAAAGCCAGGAAAGCAACATTTTGCTAAAAAAATGTAATTTCAAAAAATAAATAATAATTTTTCTTTTCTTCACAATTATCTCAATTGGAGAGCAGAGAGGGGGTGCTGCCGTAGAAATCTCGCCCAGGACGCCGATATTGCTAAAACCGGCACTGAGTACTGGATTATTTGAATCAGTTCCCGCCACTCCATCTTTAAACCCTTTTATTCTTTCATATTTATGATACCTGTGACATTTGTTCTAATTAAATAATAAATAATATTATATAGAAAATAATGTCTTTTATTTAAAGTTGCATCTAACTTTGAAAACGCACCAATAATAATAAGTATTATTCACGGATTACAATTTTATCATCATAATATAACACGAAATAGTCTGTTAAAAACTTTGAATAGCACGTTACGCTTCGTCTGCTTAGAAGAAACTCCTTGGCATGTTTTTCCATTATCTAATCGTAATAAGTTTTTATATGGGTTAGTTCATCCTCATATAGAACCAATGCGAGAAAGCCCCAAAATTAATTATGTTTTTTACCTGCAAAAACGAGGACCACCCTAATCTCAGAATACAGAACAATTTCCTGTGGACATTTTTACCTGTCGAAACTGAATCCTGCACCTAAGCGCACGATTGACAGTGATATGATTTGTATGCCACAAAACGTACAGCGGTGTTACTGTGGTCGATATATAAGCATGTATGATCATGGTAAACATGAAAACTCATTTCATTTGAAAAAAATTTGCAAACGTTTCGTTTATACGGGATTGGTTTTTAATAAATTCCTATGAAATAATGTTACATAGGAACGAAGATAATTATAAAAATTTGTCGCTTGTTACATCTTTCAACGGTGCGGCGCCGTTATAATTATGTTAGAGTTCAAGTTATCAGTCAAATTAGCTTTGATGTGCTTTTTAAACCTTTTAAAAGATTTCTTTTCAATTAGGTATTCATTTAACCTGTAAGTAACATTATGTACGGTTTAGTTAATTAATAAATAGGCTGGAATCTGTTTTCTTTATTTTACGTTTTATACTTACATTAATGCAGTGATGCTCTTTCAAAATTATTTCTGAGATGTTTTCATAAATACAAAAATTTTATAAAAATGTAGGCCACATAGGCATATTAATAATTAATATGTAATAGTATCATTTATTTATAGCTTTCACTGAGACGAAAATCCTTAATATTAGTAAAATCATCTTTTCCGACTAAGTCTTTTATATAAATCCTCAAGTACCAGTAAGCGGACCAGTATTCGCCAAGATAATAATATTAATATCATTGATAATATTTACGTCCAGACGTAGTTTTCTCAAAGTGTTATATATTGTCCCCTCTTTGGGACACTATCTGGGTGATTGCGTGCAAAAGGTAAATATTTTGACACAAAAAAATTTCAGTATTTTTATAAAACAACTTAATATTGTTATTCTAAACGAAAAACGCTACTTATATAAATTAGAAATAATTTATGTTTATAAATAATACTATTTTAATAAGGAATTTTGTAAATGTTTGCTTATAGTGTACGCGAGCTAGGTTTTACCCTCAAACTAACTGCAACCTCAGCGCAAAAAATACTCACTTGTAGTTTGCGATGTATGGAAGAAGATTAATTTGGAAAAAGAACCTTTGGTGGAATTTGCTAGAATAATTGCGAGAGGTCGCGGAAAGCGGTTTTTCGCGATTTAAAGGAAATGTTCAATTTATACGAAAAAAATGTTCAGGTAAAAAATGTGCGATTTACGGTTTGCCAGATAAAGAAGTCGTATATTAATGATTCTTACACTCAGAGCTGATATTAATTGCTTTTGATCCCACTTTTCGCATGATTTCAGCCGACTTTTGGCAAAACAAGAAAAAAAGCACGTAGAGTAAATCTCGAAGATACAACCGCATTAGTTAAATATCAGTTCAACCGCCACAGAGCTTTCGTGGCGCTGTGCAAAAGTGCCTTTTCCTGTAAAAAGCAACGGATTGCAAGAACGACACGATCGAAATTTTAATGGTAGTAGGTTAAGCACTACTAAAAATTCAACATATACAAATTTCAGCCTTCAATATGTATTTGAACCGGAGCTATGAATATTTGAAAAAACGTGCAAATTTAGTGGTTTCTTGCAATTTATGAAAGAACCACTGGGCCAATTTAGTTCGACCGGGGCTCATTTTGCGCGTTTTTCCAATTTTACCTGAACGCTTTTTTCGCATGAATTCAACTTTTTCCTTTACTGTTTTTCTCTTTTACTTTTTTTTCTCAACTGTGTTTCGCGATATTTCGCAATTTTTTTGCAAATTCCACCAGAGATTTTTTTTCCAAATTAATATCATCTTCTTCCAGACATCGCAAACTATATGTGAGTATTTTTTTTTGCTGAAGTTACAGTTAGTCTGTGATCTGAGTCCCCCGAGAGCTAGCTCGCCTACACTATTATTCGTATCTGGTTTTAATAATTTATAATTTTCACATAGTTGAGTTTTAAATCCTTCAGCAAAAGCAATTTTCTAACAATGTAACCTCTTTTGAGCAACTTTATAATTCTTGGTATAAGGTTCTCTGGTATAAGAAGGCACTTTAATCGGATCTGAGATGTATTGTTTGGATGAGGTTTTTTTCTGCTTCACGCTTTGTCTACAATTCACCCTCTTTTTATATTTCGCCGATTGGATCACAGAAGAAATACAATATTTGAACAGAGAGCATTTTCTGATTCAAATAAATGAACGGAATATTGGATATTCTATATGAAAACAACAAACAAACCGCAACATATGAAACTTTAAACTTAATCTCACACACGTATTCTTGAAATATTTAATTAGATGTAAACATATTTAATTTATTTAATCGATTTAATACATTACCGCTCACCAGAGAAATGATGTACTGTCCGTGACAATCGTTAATTTGCTCAGTTTTTAATTAATGGCTGCACACATAAATATCTATTTTACATATAATCACACTAACACTGGAGTAGACAGTAGGAAGAATAAAATGGAAGAATGCGAGAATATTAATTGTTTTAATGTCATCTCTTTATTAAACATAAAATAATTCCTAATATGTTCAGTTCGTCTTTCCATTAATACAATTAGAATAATTTACTCATATTACAATTCAATGGTCAATATATTTAAAAATTAGGATAGCGGCAGATCAGAGTAATGAGGTTTTTATTAATAATATTTAGTAATGTAATTTACATACTAAAAAATGGGAAATTAAAGACCAGAACGTAAACAATGCATATCATCCAATAATGTTTTTAATAATATATGTTATTAACTGAAAATATTACTCGAAAATACATTTTATATCTGATTTTCTCGCTTTTGTGTGCAATCAATCATATCAGACTTTATTAACAGGAAATTCTTCAATTGGAGCATAAAACCTATAATACATAATTGTACAACTTCGCACTTCAACAGAATGTAGATCTACATTTTCAACTTAAGGTTGATGATAGGTTTCTAACAGCCCATTGCCCCTTGAGTTACCACCTTAAGAATATGATCAATGCAGAAAACCATTAATGTAAATACTGTGATACTGTAATGTATACAGTGCAAAGTATACTTTGCGAATTCTAATTAAGCTAACATTTCTAGAAGACGTAGGAGTTAACGCCAGTAGTGTATTCACAAAATCCGTTTTAGGTCATGGTAAGGAAGGGCTGAAAAGTCGAATGATCCTTTAAGCAATCTACAGTCTATATTTGCATAGCCTTAATTTCAATCTAAAATAGAAGAGTCAAGTACTTCTGTAGAGTTGGTGAATGGTAGTTTAACCATAAAATATGTTAAATAACTTCAATAAAAGGAGAATATATTAGTGTTTCACATTTTTCTCGCATCATTCATTTTGGATATTAAACATTTCTGTCGCATCTCTGCCTTATATTTTCATACTTATAATAATACTTGTAATTTTGTGAACAAAACGCATCTTAGAGAGCACTGAAACTATTGTATGAAAGAATACGCTGTAGCTTTATGAGGCCTTCCATTACCACTCTGTCTAATGCTCTTTTAGGTTGGGAAACCAATTCAACATGGACTGCCACAAGAGCGAGAGGCCTAGAGAAATACGGCTACAAAATAGTGCTAAAGGACGCATATTACAACTTTCTTTTTCAGTTTATTTATAAAATTAGTTGAACTATATGGGGAACACGATTGTGTATGGACTATCAGTAGTGTTTATTATAAGAATGAGTCTGGAGGAACGTCGTCAAGTGTGCAAAGGACATTCCGATGCTGAGTTATAACAAAAGATAAAAAACCGTAGGTGCACATACCACCACAAGTGAATTAAAATAAAGAAATCATCCAAATGTTGGACACTAAGAACAGTTATTAATATACCTTAAAATGGTTCCCTGTAACAGACGATTTCATTAAATTATAAAAACCAACAGTAAAACTGAAGACAATTTCAGACAAACACAATCTGAGGAAAGTAAGTTTTATTAACAAATGATTTGTTTTGCAATCAGTGGCAAATACGTTATATTAATAAATATATCTATATTGCTACGGAACAGCTCCCTCGTTGTTGAAGTAATCCCTCGGGCGGTCATGAATTCTTTTTACTAGGTTGGTGGTTCTATTATTTTATTTTATTAATACACCATCTAACACTACAAGACCATTTGCAAGATGAGAAACAACACTTACATCATATAAAAATTATTTAAATTTACTAACATGCATTTCATTAAAAATATAAAACGATAAAACAATATAAACATAAGAGAGAACAGAGAGTTGTATTTACTTACAACAAAGAGAGATAAAAATACGTACATGTAATTGATTTCAGACAATACCTCCTATTTATTAGAGATGTCAATATCACGCTGGCTGTGGCTATAGTTAGAGCACGTGCTGTACATTGGTGCAAACTTTAAAGTTTTAGTCCTGTCTATAGCAAGGTAAAAAGTTTGGTTTTGTTTTGAATTTATTTGCGAAATATGAAAACTAAGTCTTTGGAGTATCTCACTACAGTCAGTATCATAATGAATCACCTTCTTAAAGAAATTAAAGTCGTTGCGTCTTTCAGATAGGTTACTTAAAGAAATCATTTGAAGTAAATCGCTTTGTGGAAAACCAATTGGTGGATATATGTACCATGATATTTTAGATAAAGAAATTTATGAAAATGGTGTTGCATATTTTCTAATTTACAGCTATGAATATTATAGCAGGGCTGCCAAACACGAGACGCATACTCTAGTTTAAATCGCAAAAAAGAAATAGTTTTAACGTTGAGATATCTGAGAAATCACTCCCATTGCCCATAATAAAACCAAGAGTTCTATTGCGTCACAAATAAATGTGTCTGATTGACAAAGCCTTTCCAGAATATTAAAATTTTAAACAATTCCTTTGTCATTATCATTGATAAACCGAAAATAATTTTTGTATAGAATAAAAATAATTTTTGCTGGTAAAAAATAAAAATGACATGGTATAAAGTAAAAAAGTGGTAAAATAGTAAAAAGGTAGGTAACTTTGAACGACTGCAACTCAAAATTTTCATCAAAAATACTTTAACTGTCACCATTTTGACGGGATTTACGTCAGCTTTCTTTTTTGTGAACCGATGCCTATATACTTAAATCCACTCAGAAAAAACCGGTAAAGGCATTTACACAGAACTTCCCTCGTTATTTGTGCATGGCGGTCACTCTAAAAAATTATTAATTACGAAATGACATTGAGAATAATAATCGGAATATAGTTATTGCTATTATTACAAAGAAAACCTAATAACTTTTGGTCAAAAATATATACAAAGTGCTCATCCAACAGCAAAAGTTCAATACTAAATAACGGGTGCCAAATATGGAAGGCTTGCGCAAATATATTTACAAATGTCCACCATTACTGAATTATTTCTTATATCACCACCCTGTACATTTTTCAATAAAAGTATAATAGGTGCATATGCCAAATATTATTGCCATCCGTCACATTTTCAATCCCACATTCACATAATGGAGCGGAAGTATAGTGGTGGTTAAAAAATTTCATTTTTTTAAAAAATTTTTATAAATGTTCTGAAATAGGTTTATAATGTCATGAAACGTAGACATTTTAAATTTGAGCAAAAAGGAAAGTTTCCTTCTATTCTATAGTAGTGATAAAAAAAATTTACAAAATTATACATATTTTTTAAATAGATTTAGAATGCCATGTAATGTGAAAATTTTAAATTTGAGCAAAAAATAAATTTCCTTCTATTTCAGTGGCAAAGAATTTTTCAAAAATGGTGAAAAAATTTTAAAATATTTTCTTTTTGAAATATTTTCAGAATGTCATGAAAGGTGAAAATTTTAAATTTGAGCAAAAAAAAAATTTTTTTCCATCTATTCGAGTGTTAAATTTTTTTCCAAAATGGTAAAAAATGTTGCAATTTTTTTTCCAAAATATATTTGGAATGTCATAAAACGTGGACATTTTAAATTTGAGTAAAAAAATCTTTCGTCTATTCTATAGTAGTGATAAATAAATTAAAAATGTTTTCAAATTTGTTTTAAAATTTGACAAAAACATTTTTAAATTTGTTTGAATAGTTTTAGAAAGCCATGCAAACTTGGAAATTTTAAATCTGAACAAAGAAAAAAAAATCCATTTTAGTGGTAAAATTTTGTAAAAAATGGTAAAAACATTTTCTATTTTTTTTAAATAGATTTAGAACGTTATGAAACGTGGAAATTCTAAATTTGAAGAAAGAAAAAAAAAATTCCATCTATTTTAGTGGAAAAAAATTGTTCAATAATGTTGGTAAAAAAAAAATTCTAAAAATTTTTTTTTAAATAGGTTTAAAATGCCATGAAACTTGGAAATTTAAAATTTGAACAAAAATAAAATGTTTTTCATCTATTTTAGTGGTATAAATTTGTTCAAAAATGCGCAACATATACTTCGCAATATTTCGAAAACTAGAATAAATTCGAAATCGTAGGAAATTGGATTCTTCAATGAATTCATCAACTTCTATTTATATTTAATTCTTCTCTTTGAAAATAATCTTGAATATATGTCGCTGATAATTGAACATGATAAATACCTGTTAAGTCTTTTATATATCCCAACGCTAAACAGGGAAATTCAGGAACATGGATATGATTGAGTAGAACCCAATTGTCATTTTTCAAGAGAATATTTTCGGCTTCAACATGTGCCTGCACTATGTTTACCTCTTGCGATTCGCACTGGTATTTGTGTAGCTAGCTCAAAAGTTCCCAGCATATTTATTAAAGGATGAAATCTATTAATTAATACACCCCCAGTGCAATAAAAATCACGTAAATGAACAGTATGTATTATTGATATCGTATCATTAAAAAATTTCAAAATAGATTTGAAATGATCTATTTTAAACAGCCCTGCTGGAAAAGACACTATTAGTTTTATATAACAGATTATAGGTTTTCTGCTAGTTTCATCACATTCAGTGTTACTCATTAATTTCTTAAAATCAATATTTTGGCTTCTAGAAATATAGTACAGTGGATTAGGCCTAACGGGGATACCACTATAAAAAAACGCGTCGGGAACTCTACCCCTGTGGTGATGAGGAAACGAGTTTACTCTTTGAACTGCTTTTAATTTACTTGCATATTGTAGTTTAATAAATCTGCAACACAAGGATTCCTATAGCAGTGTGAGTGGAAACCGAGTTTAATGCCGTCTCGTCGGATGTACCCTCAATTTTCCCAGCAATGTTAGAGTACCTTGAATACTATACTCATTTTACTTACAATCGGTATGTTAAAGTTTATTTCATATTTACATCATTTTCCACTATTCATCACCGAAATATCATATTCGGTGATGACTAGATATAAACAAGCTTTATTTCTTAGGCTTACGTACCTACATAGTAAATTCGCGTTAAATCTCGAGAACTACTCATAGTAAGATTTTGAATTTTTAACAATCTATTAACAAATACACAATAAACACAATTTGAAAGAATTACGGAAATTAACCTACGAAATTCTGAATTACAGGACGATTTAAATAAAAAAAAAAGTTTTTCAGCATTTTTCTTGTGTTTTATCTTTTGTATCACCCTGTGGACCCCTCTAAATTATGAGTATTAGGAATTAGCTGTCAATGGACAATCGGTATATATTAAAATATACAGGGCGTCTTATTATAATGAGTCACATGTGTGTCCAAATTTTTGACTCGCCCTATATAAAATATACCCGGGAATTTCGGTAATTATGAAACAGTACATTTCATCTCAAAAATTATTTTCTCAAAATTTTGTTGTTTCAGCATAAGCACATCGATTTTAAAACTTCACTTCGTGTTATTGGTGGCTCACCCTGTATATAAGCGCATATCTTTATCACAATATATTACCTGACGTTACCTGGAATAATATTCGCGGAAAAACAAATTAATCTAATGCTTCAATTGCCATGAATATATTTTATAAAAATAGCCACTTTTTAACTTTAACACCCTGTATCTCAAAAACTAGTTATATGATTAAATTGGGCCTATGTTACTTTTAATCAGGAGATCGAGATCTATGACATTCTAAAAATTCAGAAAATTTAACCTAGAATCATTTTATATAGGAAAAAGTGCGGGGTCCTTTGGGTTCAGCGCATCAAAATACTTAGGAAATGATGGGTCTGATTGCAAAGACAGACACTTTTTTTGTGCTAATGCTAATATACTCTATTACTATATCTACTAAGGAACACCAAACAACAAGTTTTATTTCTTTGTACATATAACATACCAATCACCCGCGCTCGCCAAATTAAATTGATTTTTAGCTAATCAGCGCATTTTTCTTGTTATTTATTGCAAAACTACGACATAAACTTTAATTTAAAAAATGTATCAATTGGGGAATAAGTGAAAATGTTGTATAGAAAGCAACATAATTTTTATAGAGTTACATAAATTCAGCATTCCAAATTACAAAACAAATCGAGAACGTAAGTAAACAAATCTAATGAATCAAGCGACAAATAGATGCATTTCTATAATAATTGACATTCGACGTTATTGGATCAATTTGTCTACAGTAAAAGGTGTTTTAAAAAATTATAACATTGAACCACATTAAAACCCTTGAAAGAAAATTTACCTGAAAATAGATATAATTTTCTATTAGATACAAATGAATGTATGATAATCTAAAGAATAATAAGGTTCAAATTAAAATTGTATGAATAAATTAGGTGAATACTATAACTACTTTTCACCAACAAAACGCTATTTAAATCTTAAATATTATGTTAAATGCAATTTAAGTGAAGAAATTAGAATTTTAGTAATGTAACGCAAGACTTGCATAGAGAGAAATCTTTTTGTGAATATAAGCCATTAAATTTAAAATATCAGGATATAAAACAAGTTACGACATACCAGTTTAATTAAATTTTACTTAAGCATTAAATCTCCCAACGAATCAGTTATTTTCCTTATATAATAGAATTTTATAAGTTCACCTCAATAACCACATAACATAAAATTCGTCGACTATAAACTACAAAAGGTCGGAAACGCAAATAGGTACCTATATTCTACGTCGTTTTTTTACTTTTCGCGTTTTTGTTATTTACCATACTTACATGATATTCGGAACTAATTATAGATTACGGTATTTCTTGTATTTACAAACAGCAGAAAAAGCTATCTATGAGAACTAAAAGAAAAACTGTTTGCAATCTTTCGATAACCTGAATTCTGGATATGCTAGCAATTAGCATCCTAACATGAATTTGTTTTTCTTATTGGACAATTCTCATTGTAACACTAGTTTCCACACAGCGCCCTACGACTATGCAGAGTAAACCAGTATCCACATAATCCCAAAGTGAATTGTATTGTATTGTATTGTTTATTCAGTGTTACTACACATACAGTATTTATACGGGTCACAAAAATATAATACACGAGTAAATTACAACATATACATATAAGGAACATTACAGTTAGTCAAACAAACTTTTTAGAAAAACAAGAAAAATTAAATAAACCAAATTACATATTAGAAAAGTTATTTTCTAAATACTCTTCAAAAGTATAAAAACTTTTACATATTAAGTATTGCTTTAACTTAAATTTAAGCAATTTTATGTCAAGACGTCTTACAGATTCTGGCAGCACGTTAAAAAAATTTTATTCCCATACAATTTGGACTATTTTGGCATTCTTTCAAACGTACAAACTCTGGGCAAAGTTTGGAATTATTCCTAGTCTGATAATTATGAATGTCTTGATGAGACTTAAAACTAGCCTGGTGCGTTTTCACAAAAGTTAGACAATTAAATATATATATACACAGAAATATCATGATTATATGGAGCACAAAAGCACTCTTACAGTTATCTCGGAAACCTAATCGGGAAATAATCCTAATTGATCTACGCTGAAGACCATAAATACGATCACTCGATGCTGCATAGCCCCATGCCACTACTGCATAAGATATAAGCGAGTGAATCAATGCAAAATATGCGGATTTTAACACATTTGTGGACACTACATTGGATAACGTATTTAGTAGATAAATATTACTACATAGCTTTGAGGCCAAATTGGTTGTATGTGCCTCCCATCTTAGAGTGGAGTCTAGGTGTACCCCTAGAAATTTCACAGACTTGGTAGAGGACGAGTCTTCCAAGTGCTTTAAAGAGAAAACTATGTGTTCTCTTTTTGCAGAATTTAGGCACAATTTATTTGCATGAAACCAATCTTTGGATATCCTCTGTAATTCATGGCATGTTGCCAGTATAGTTAAGTTTTCGCCAGAATTAGTAAAGGTGGTGTCATCAGCTAATAGAACAAATCCTGTGTTGTTAGTACATAAAGGCAAGTCATTAATAAAGATTAAGAACAATACTGGCCCCATGATAGAACCTCGGGGTACGCCTACAGTCATTGCTAATTCTTCTGAGACACCAATTTATTTACATACCTCGTCTTTTGGAAAATGTTTCATTCAAATAGATTACATTTTCATGAAATCTATCATTCTATTTCTTAGAAATACTTAGCCTTTGAAACGTTTTTCGCCCTTATTCTGGAGCTCATCGGAAAGGCACAAAGCCACTCACACGATGCTTCATGCAAGAACCAAGACAATTACCACATTATTTAGCTTGAAAATAGTACCCCCCGCAATCACCCACTCTGAATTATCACTACTACCGAATATTTCAAATTAGAAAGGGGGGGCTCGTGCGGCACTTGAAAGATATTTTAATTCTTTTAATATAAAGTTTTTAAAGTTTGGAGTTAACTACTCAGAAAATTAATTTTGAAAATGTTAATGTCTTATAAATTCTGTTGATTCATTTCTTACTTAGGGAAAACTTTATTTACATAATTTCTCATTGTACGTGAATAATGCAGTTGAGCCCAATCTTGTTGGTACCAAATACAACTGTCTAATTCATTCGAATATTTAAGAAAAAGGTAGTTGTAATGTAGGTACTAAACATTTCGCCAAAAAATCAAGACAACCATCACCTTCACAACAAATAAGGGCCAATCATTTGACTATTACCAATAATACCACCCCAAACATGCAATTGTTGAGAAAATTGTGTATGTGCCTCCATCATCAAATGAGCATTATCTCTGCTGCAATGTCGACAGTTCCGTTGGTTTACCGTTCCATTTAATTCAAATGTGGCTACATCATAAAAACAATTTTGTTTATAAACTGCAAATCTGCTAGCATTCTGTCATCATTGACTCACAGAATTCTTATCTTCGATCAAGATCATCCTCATTTAACTCCTGAACCAACTTAGCCTTATAAATATAGTGTTTGTCTTTCTCTAAAACTCCCAGAATCGATGATTCACTGACATCATTGTCGGAGCAATTTGTCTAAGTACTTGGATTATGCGGACTTTCATCATTATCTACAAGTGCATCTAATAGTTTTTCCGCATGAAATCGAGGAATTCTAACTAGTTTTTGAATATTTCTAACATTTTCAGGTTCATGAAACTTTACTGAATGCAGAAATACGTGGCGACAAGAATAGTTCTTCTTGTTTTGTTAGCGCGTCCTATCATAATTAAATATCTATTCTCAGAGTTTTAGATAAATAAGCCATAATGAAGTTGAATGAATAAAAATTTCTAATGAAATACTCTTCTGCGTGTGAGTAACTTGGAATAATTTGTCACTAATAGAGCAGTAGTAGCTGACGTCACAACATGGCCGCCACAGCTGTTTGGTTGACAATAGCCTAGTTTTGCATTTGTGACCATATAAGATAATTTGAGTTTTCAAAGAGTTTTTTGTGCTTTTTTAAACGTTTTTCTTGTGTAAAATTTATTGTTAGTGTTCTTTATCTATTATACATTTTGTTATTTGCTGAACTGGCTTTTATCTAATGCTTTATTTATATATTCGAATAGGCATGTCATCTTGTCCACATGTCAAAAGTTATTTCTTTTCCATATTGTAAGTGAATTTTAGTCAATTTTTTATAATTTTATTTATATTCTGCATTTTAGGAGTCCCCTCGTAACATTTCTAAGTTGAAATATATTAATGGAGTTAACCTATAGGATTTAAAAGTGGAAGATTCATACTGCTTCCAACTTAGTGTCGAATTAATGGACCATTGTGACCGTTCTTGGAAATAAAAATGCTATCTAAACTCTAAGACTGTTATTATTCATACTCACCTTTATTATTATCTATAATGTGTACGATCTTAAACTATTATGGTTGTTATGTTTATAAGCATCATTTTGAAGAACTTCTTATTTTTTTTAAGTTCTGTCGCATTCTAGGTCACTTACCATCATTGATATTTTATCAATATTTTAAACATCTGTGATTATAATTGTAAGAATGAAAACAAATACCAAACTAGGTAAGCATGCTTATACATATAAAGTATTTCGAGCATATTACGTTACATATTTGTTTATAATTTTAATTAAATGGAAACTGAAACGGTCTCACAGTCCTATCTTTTATATTAGATTTACTATTACTCCTGCATTTCACAATAAAAACCTCTGATTATTGTTATTAATGTGTTAAACTATTAAACTTATTAGAAACTGTTGAGCCAAATGAAAGTAAGATATAATCAATAAAAAGTTGATGGGAAATGGTTTGAATTGTCTAAAAACGTTAATTTCACAAAAGATTTATAAAATAATTAATATATGATTGATATATTGGCATGAATCAATGAATGTTGTGACAACTTTTAACCTATGCTTAGCTGTAACTGAGCCTGTATTAATTAAACATTTATTGAAATATGTCGTGATATTATATATGTACAAAAAAGTTCTAAAATCCAATATAGCCTTTATTTTCACTATATGATGGGTTCACAAAGATGTCAACGAATTTGACATCAAATTTTACACTTGGAAAAACAGCACTAATAAGGTATATATAAAATTCTTTCTCAGACTAGGCTTTTAAGAAAACATTAACAAACATCACTACACATAGCTGATATTCAGAAATCCTCCAATTTAAATTTTATCAAGCGAAAACTGACAACTACTCTTATGTCAAATTTCGAAGTTTGTCCACCAATCACGTGACAGCAGGTATAACTGTGACGTCACTGCTAGTGCTCTATTGGAATAAAAAGTATTCCGCGTCCCACTTGATAATATTTTAAGGCACACTAGATAGTGTAATTACTTTAGGTTTTTTACTATTATTTTGGTATCTACTTCAAAAGGCTGGGTGCAATTTTGCATTAAATACTTTAAAAACAACAATAAATCAGTTTCAATGTTCTTTACCAAACTAGTCATTTGGAGAAAATACCTCGACTTTAAAAAAAAACAATATATCAGTTTCAGTTTAATTTTCTAAACAATTAATAAAAAAAAAATACCTCAACTGTGTTTACAAGACATTAACAATATTTTACATTTTCAAAATTATTTTTCTCAGTAATGAATGCACCGAATTTAAATAACTTTACACTACTGAATAAAGAATCGTAGTCAATTTCGAACGAAGTGCCACACGTACCCTTTTCTAATTTAAAATTTTCGGTAGGAATATTCTATCATGTTATTTTACAAAAAATAGAAATTTTGGGTCTAACATAAATTATTTTATTTAACCAGTAATAGTATTCACATATGCCTTCATTTTAGGTTGACCTTGTTTCTCCATTTAAGGTGCGGTAAGGACAAGAGTCATCTTTTATCTGAAGTGAAGGCATGATAGAGTGGTACGAAACTCAAGTACTTCAAAGGGTAGTGAAATACAGTAAAAGTTGAAATTTATTCGTGATATAACTGTGCATTAGAATGGTTTATAATGCTATAAAGCTACAGCAATAACAAGGGTATCACGTGACGTGATGAGTGCTATTCCCTCGGGCCATCCAAATAATTTGGTTTCTTGTATACAGCAAAGAGGATTACACATTTTCATAAAACAGGTATTATTTATACCAAATACAGCTCAATTTGTGATGCCATTTTGAATTCTTGGTATTTTGCGGGTTATACAGGGCGTTTCGTGAGGAATTGTACATACTTCCAGGGGCGGTTGAGGACCGCTTGGGTATTCAGGAACGGCCATTAAAATTTTCGTGTCGTTCTTAATTTATGAGATACTGGGTGATAAGCTGATTTTGGTCGAAATTTATTTTGGCCAAAATGTTCTTACCATTGATCAGATTTTGTTCAAATCTTAGACATTTTATATACTTATCACAGTTGATAGATTGCTATTATACTTTTTTCTTTTTTAATTCCAGTGCCGCACTTTTTTAATTTGATTTCTCCGATTCCTGTACAAAAGACCACCTTGTAATGTTTTTTAACATTCAGGTGCCAATTATAAAAGTCCATACATCACTAAACATATACATGTAATTCGATTTTTCGTCACACCTTTGTTGATTTGACAAAAAGGGGAATTCGAAGAAAAACTGCTTTATTTGCTTACATCCATTGTCCCAATATTTAAAAATTGTCAATTTAAACTCCGTAAATAATGTTCTATATTGACAAAAACCAAATTTTCATTCAAATCATTAAACAGTTTTCTTCTTATTATTACATAATATTTACTAGGACTAGATCGTTTGACATTTATTGCTTGTTGTCATAAACAGTAGAACTAGTGTAATTGGTTAACTTAAACTGCAAATAATCGTGGCTTATAAATTTACAAATGAGGAATATGCCGATATTATTTTTGTTTATGGACTTTGTGATGGTAATGATAGACGTGCACAGAGGAATACAATATAATACAAGAACACCAAATCATCAGACATTTTCAACTGTGTATCGATATGCAAGGGAGCACGGCAGTTTTCCATCATCAAAAGTGGAACGAAATATTGTTCAATACGTTGAGAATCAAGAAAATATAATTAATAGTGTTCAAGAACACCCTGAAGTAAGTACCTGATGAATAAGTGCCCAATTAGAAGTTCCTCATGTGCGGGTTTGGAGTACACTAAATAAAGAAGAATTACATCCGTATTATATTCAGCAAATGCAAAGGCTTCAATAGGGTAACAGTATAAATAGGCTAGAATTTTGCCAGTGGATTAGTGATCACAGACTGACTACATGTCGAACTTTATTCACGGATGAGGTCCAATTTACACGGGATAGCATATTTAATTCAAGAAATTCGCATAACTGGGCTGAAAACAATCCACATGCTATAAGAAAAGCCCATTCTCAACATAAGTCTTCGGTAAATGTTTGGTGTGGTATGATTAACAACAACCTAATTGGCCCACATATTCTTCCGGTAAGACTAACTACAGTGGATTTCTTACCAATTATTTGACCTGTTTAATGCAAGGTATTAATGTAAAAGGACAATACTTCCAGCATGACGGAGCTCCTGCTCATTTTGGTGTTGAGGTTAGAAGGCATTAGGGTAAACAAACAAAATCCGATCAATAGTAAGGACGTTCTGGTCAAAATAAATTTAGACCAACATCAGTTTATCACCCTGAATCTCAGAAATTAAGAGCAACTGGAAAATTTCAATGGTCGTTCCTCAATACCCAAGTGGTCTTCTGCTGCCCCTGGAAGTATGTACAGTTCCTCCCTGTAGATGATATTTGGTGCTATTTTGTTCTAGTAATTTATTTTATTATTATTATTTGCATAAATGTAGAATTATAGAAGTTGACTCTACATTTTAGAGTTTAAATAAAGATGGATCCTTATTTTCTTCCTTTAATGTAGCATAGAAATGTCCGTTACATATACATACAGAATAAGATATATGTATAGAATAACACCTTCATCTTTTCAATTCCAAGCAAACACCAATTTTCTGTTCAAATAAAACTAAAACTGGCAATAATCGGCGCTTTTCATGAGAAATAACATACGAAACACTTTGTGTCGCATTTTCAACGAATTTTAAAATCTGATAGCGTTTAGATTTTAGTATAGTTTTAATTTTTTGACGTAAAAACTGATTCCAAAGTAAGAATAGGTAATCCGGCAAGAAAGGAACGGATTCATATCCTAATTTGTATTGAGAAAACAGAAAAAGAGAGAAAAAAATGTTGTTATTAATTATTAACATTATGGTGTAATTAAACAATGCTTACATTCAAATTAAAAACAATCTGATTAAGATCTATTAAAGATCTTTTATTTTATCATTAAAATATTATCGTAGAGATTTTTTTATTCTATTAGAATTAATTATATAGATTAATAAAACGATTAGAAATTCTTTCTTGGAACAATGTAGATTTTTGTCTACTAATATTCAGCATATGAGATGATCTAGAATTTCTTAAATAGATAAAAGTTCCAGACTTTGCCTGTTATTCTTTGTTAGGGGATGTAAAATAAAAAAAATAACCACTAAAGCTGAAAGAGCTCAAATTTTGAGAAACAAAAATGCCTCGGCATTTGACATATAAATTGCTAGAACAAATGTTGTTTGAATGATAGTCAATGGCATTCTCTTAATTTCATTACTTTTCATCTTGGTACTATCTGCCATACGTATCTTCTCTAAATAACGTCCGAGGAATCTATACAAAATATAAATATCTAGAAGGTTACTGAGAAAGAAATAACTTCTGCGTTTTTTTTGACAAACGACACGAACAAGAATACAGAAAAATAAAGCATTTCGCCGACGTTTCGGAATTTCGGTAATTGCCACTTCTTAGGGGTAAGAGAAAATATCAGGATCATATAGAAATCACGTATAAAAAATTCTCAGTACATACGGCAGTACTTCTAAGTCTTGCATCTTCTTTCTTCTCGAGTTACTGTACTAATACGTAGTTGCAAATTACATATTATAATTACATGTCATATACATTTACTAACTAAGGTTTACTAAACTGACAAACGCACAAAATGTTTCCGTAAACCAAAATAACATACCATTGCAAAAATATGTCGATTATAATGTATAAAAAACAGGAAACTAATTGTTGTTTTACTTACTGCATGTCAGTTTTATTTAGATGTATTAAACTGCCAAACACACAAGCTATTTCCACAAACCAAAGTATAATAACACATAGAAAATATTTCAATTGTAATGAATAAATAACAGGAAATTGATTGTTGTTTTACTCATATGCTCAATTTAATTATATTAGGAAAGTAAAAGTGAAACCCTTTGCGTGTCCTGAAAAAGAGACTTGAATGAAAATTTATTAGAACAAAGCGACAGCAATAAAGGCGAAATGGCAAGCAGAGCTTTCTGAATAATGTGATTTGACTACTAATGTGTTGATGTCATTTCTAGCTTCACATGAATACAAAATGACACAAATTATTATGTATGAATACTGGGTGGATCATTTATTATGCTCATTCCGCATTCAATAATTTTCCTATAAGTACGAACAAAATGAAACTTTATTTACCCAATGCCCAATATAGCCCATCTAGTTGAGTAAGATCAACCTGCATTTTGTCGAAAAAATTTTAAACTTTATTGTTCTTTAGGGGATTTTAGGTAACTTGACCTACAAGATACTCATACTCATGTCATACAAAATTAAAATTTATAAATTGTATGCAAATTATGGTGTTCGATATAAAAGTTTTAACTAACTGAGGTGGACAACAAGTGAAGTTGCTAAAATAAAAGCTTCAAAATGATTGACAAGGGAAAAACACATACATGAAGTAATGAATAAAAATATTAGAAAATGATTTCGGGTCCATGTGGCCCTTCTCAGAGGGCCCAAATTGTTTATTCTATTCAAAAATCAGTTTATTGAAGTACAGAACTGTATTTGAGATGCAATTTGCTCAATTATAAAGCCATAGTGCGATATTAAGCTTGTCCAAAATTAACTTATCCTTACATAATCCAATCCAGTTCTTCGTAATAAATAATTAGTTTATTGAAATTATTATTCGTATGATTTGTTTACGATTGAGCTGGTTTTAGCAGATCGGAGGTAGAAAAAAGGCGAAGCATTAAATTGCCACAATTATAGACTTTATAGACGGGAAGTCGTCTTCTGACTTCATTCTCGATCGGATTACTTATGAAGAACAGTTCAGTGATTTAATAACACTGGCTTACAAACAAAAAAAAATGTCCAACCAATGAGATTAAAGAGGTTTAGACAAAAATTGCATGAGGCAAGAAGAGTTTGGCATCACCCGGGAAATATTATCAAATTTTTTCGGAATTGTCCAATGCCCTTTTTGATGCACTTGAAAACTTCACAATGCCCTTTTCTGCAAAGGACATTGGACAGTTCCGAAAAAATTTGAGAATATCCCCCGCATGATTCTAAACTCTTTCTGCTTTTTGCGATTTTTGTCCAAACTTCTTCTTTTTCTAGTAAAGAAAATCGCAATATTCTAAAATTTTGATTTATCCTCGCCGGATATCTAAGAAAAGTGACAATTTCAGAAAAAGTGTTTCGAACAAAAGTAGCCTATTTTTAGTCAGACAATCCGAATTTGTAATAATATTTAGGCCAAAATATTGGATGAATTAAATTGTGCATGAACGAAGGCGAGAAAGGTATTTTTAGCATATTAAGGTTAAGTTTTCTCGAAATCCTGACGTGATGACGCAGAACGGACAATGGCATCGTGTTCAGCACATCAAAAACCTTCAGGGTACGTTAATGGAATCCCATTGGTCGAACATTTTTTTCTTTTTTGCAAACCAGTGTAATCTAACTGACTTGAGAAAACCGTTCGGACAATGCCATTTGCATTGCAAATCATACCCTCATTTCAATAAACTGACTTTATATTATAAAGAGCCAGCTGAGTTACGTAAAGTTGATTTTGGGCCCCATGCCAGTTCTGCACCTCAATAAACTGATTTTCGACTGAGATAAACGATTTGGTACAGGACCTCAAGTCAGGTGTGGGCCTCATAGGCCCAAAATCGGTTTTTAATTTTTGCTATCCATTCATAGTCTAATCGTACGAATTCGTATGGCTTTATGATTTCTTTAGTCACTTGTTTAGGAGCATTTACTAGTTTACAATACTACTCGTTTGCCAATTTTAGCACCACTCAATTTAGAGACTCGTAATAATTGAGACTTTTGTTCAGCATGCACAGTAGGCCAGAATCCACAAAAAGTGAACAAAAAATTTTTATTTCCAAATTTTGCATATCATTTCTATATTTTGTGAATAGTTAAAAAGAAGGCTAATGTGTCATTTTCTAGAATAACTGTCTTATTAGGTAAAATCTCTACCGGCTAAGGGATCGCAAACACAACTCTTCTGCCCGGCACCGATCGCCGGAGTTTCCAGTTAATTTAACACCAACTTTGAGTAGATAGTGAATTTAAAATGTGTTAGTTTAAAGTGAAATTTTTCTGGAAGATCACTTGTGGTATGTACTTTAATCTAATATAAAGTATAAAGAAGATTTTGAATTGAAATATTGAAATAAATTATTTTATTTATGGGGTGCTTGGCAGGAATTTTTATGTCATTCTAGCTTTGTGTAGAGAAACAAAGAAAATCTTACTTAGTCATGCCTTGAAAAATTATTTCAAAATACCTTAAACCTTCTTTTATAAGATAAAAAGAAAACCACAAGTGCCTTCAAGTGCCTTTTCCAAATATACTATTTTCTGTAACGTGAAACACATTCATCACTACATGATGCATCGGCAGAACGCACGTGGAACGATCAAGTAGAATTTTATGTTTTTTTAAAATTTAATAGTAAATGCATGAAAAGACGGTTTAAAAATTGTGATTTATCTGGAGAAAATAAGTATTTTAAAATGGTTTTTATCGACAAACTAGAAAAGTATCAGATTTTGCCAAACAATTCCAGAGATCAAGAAGAGAGCTTATACACTGAAGATGTTCATTTATTATTTCTTCCTTACTAATATTTGTGGAGATAGGAAAGTTTACAGACGGCGTTCCAACGTTTGTATATGACGAAGTATGTGGTGTACCTCCTTGAAAGTCACCTCATTCAAAGATTTGATTTATTTAAATATTTTTCCAATGAATATTTGCTCTATATAAACGCAAACCTGAAGCTTGAGATTCTTTTGAAATTTATTCATGTTTCACCCTCTGAAATTCACCCCATTTAAAGATTTGATTTTATAAATTTTTTTTCAATGAATGTTTGCTCAATATGAACACAAACCTGAAGTTTTAGATTTTTTAGAAATTTGTTATTGTTTCACCCCCTGAAACTCGCCCCATTCAAAGATTTGATTTTTTAAACATTTTTCCAAAGATTATTTACCCTGTCGTATTTCCGAAGTTTCAGATTTTTGTCCACTTTTTGCGGATTCTGGCCCACTGTGGCACGTGAAAAATAACAATATACCTTAATTTGGCTGAAGTCCATTTCCATATGAAAAGTGCAGAATCCTTTCAAGTAGCCTTCACCACACTAATTGCCAAATGCCCACATTCCATTCATCCTAAACGCTTGGTGAAGAGCGCAGACAATTTCTATGTAAAATAGTGCGCATTATTCTATGTTTGATGTTTGAAATGCCTCATGTCAGAAATGCTGATTTAAAGCAGCTTAAGTAGGGGGATTAAAGGAAGTTTCTTGCCATCGTTGCAAAAAGAGTACTTTTGTACAATTTGTTCCCATTACTATTATCGCTTTTGAATTAATTAAGTCTCGAGATAAGCTTTTCCAAAGATAGTAATATTTCATCCCATGGAGAACTATTTGGGAAGGTTACACTGAAAGATATTAGTAATTGTCATTATGTCATTCAAGCTTAACTAGTCATTTCTTTCGTTTGCGAAGACAGACACACTGTTGCAGTCTATGAAAGTATAGAAACCTTTAAATTCCAAACATGTGTGTTAGGTCAATTATTTGGCAACATAGTGCGCTACAATACAACTTCGTCTTTTGCTCTCACCAAAAAGTATCCATAACTCTTTTGGATCGTCTTAGCTGTCTTCGCTCCGAAGAAAAGATACTGCAAGTACTATCACATCAATATCCACTGTGAGGATAACAACATTGTCAGCCATATCTGCCGCACGTATGATTGCAGAATAACACATTAATAACTGTCTAATGTTATTTGTGGCATTGTTTTAATTTCTTCCAATTCTTTGGGACTCCCTGCCATCTATATTTTTTTCTTTTTAACCGGTGCTCTGGGAATCTACAAAATATGACAATTAACCAGTATGTTACTGGGAAATAACCTCTACGCCTGTGACTTTTACGTCAATGGATCAGTTAGAGGTTGCTTTTTTTTAACAAATAACACAAATAAATTGGGACTCTGCAAAAATTTTAACAAAAGAGGCAGATAGCAAAAAAAAGAAAAATAAAGAATACGCGATAATATTATTGAATGAGGATAGACGCGTGTCGAATTATTTCGTAGATGTCTGTACAACTTGGTTGGGAATGTTAAAAGAAGAACTTCACAAACTTAACATTGTATAAAAGCTAAAAAAACTGTTAACTATATCAACAGTTCTATGTAAATAGTAAGTATCTATGGATATTGAATATAACAAACAATCTTAGAGCTGTGTATTTATCATACACAGCAAAGAAGATTTTTCAAAAAAGCCTTTAAAAAGGAAACAGAATAGATTTCCGAAACGTCGGCAAAATATTTAATTTCAAGTTTTTATACTTATTTGTGTTGTTTATTTAAAAAAAGCAACCTTTAACTGACCCCTTGACGTGAAAGTCACAGGCGTAGAGGTTATTTCCCAGTAACATATTGGCAACATACTGTAGATTCCCCGAGCACCGGTTAAAAAGAAAAAAATACATGAGGCAGGAAATCCCAAAGAATTAGAAACAGTACATTAATAACGTTTCTTACTGCTTACGAATCCATTGAATTCATGTATTAGATGTTTTTCGAGGAATTTGAACAACTCTATTTCAGTTCAGGAAAGAAGAAATTCATTCTTGTTTCGATTTGAATATTTGATATTTTAAATTCTTTCCTAACGAGGCATTAATTGATAAGACACTAGCAACGAGTTATCTTACAGAAAATGAGTTGATCAAATTGTTGGCGTCGTTGAGATATACTTTTTAGTATATATATATATTTTTTTTTAGAAAAGTACTCAAAGAGAAGCAGTTAGCATTATAATAAGGTGAGAATTAAAATGTATTTCTTTGTATTTATTGATAACATAAAATTGGAAAATACATAATAAAGTACTAAACATCCAAAAAAATATTCCTTTGATTTCCCGTCCTTATCTGCTATAGTTCACGAGAAAAAAAAATTATGAAAGCTTTATTCTTAAGGATTTTTTATGATAACTCGGAGAAATGTAAAGATCACGAGAAAATACCTACATATTTTATTTGCTCTCTCACCAAGCTACATAACTCAAATACTTTGGATCTCCATGGAACGAGATCGGGAGGTTATTCCTTTCAAAGAAATCAACGCCCTTAGTAGGCCGTTTTAATGCATGCGATTATTCATATAAAGTTTTGTCTTAGAATAATCCAAAAAATCTTCCTCTTAAATTTCTTGCACCCAATCAGGACAACTGTGTATAGATCAGTAAAGATATTTGCTTTCTTTATTTGATGAAAATAGACTGTAGAATATCCCCCTATTGAATATGAGGTCATACTACATGATACCAAAAATTATTTTCAACAAACTCTTCAATATCACCATTGTATATGGGAAGCTCCTGACATACTACTACGTAAGGGCCTAACCTGGTACACCGACGGGTCTAGGACACACACAGAGCTGGAGCTGAAATACATGGTGAAAGTCCCAGAGCAAGTATATGCCTTTCCCTTGGGCAATACGCCACTGTATTCCGGTAAGATATTCTGGCTATACTTGAATGTGTACGCGAGAATCCAAATCGACAATATGTTAACCAGCAGATCTCCATTGCATGAGACACTCACAATAATAGTGTCATCCCGACTGGTATGGAACTGCCACGAAGAGCTGAAAAATCTGGGTGAGCAGAACAGAGTCAAATTACTCTGGGTGCCAGAACACTCCAGAATTGATAGCATTGAAAAAGCAGATGAGCATGCTAGACAAGGAGCAGCTAATGCAATGTGTAATTAGTTTCATGTCATTAAAAATAACTGGCAATGGGGACCGACTAGACAAACAAAAAACCTTTATGACTTTTCCCTCTAGGGGCACTTTGAAAAAAAACTGACCTAGGTCAACTTTTCTAATATATATTTTTTTTAATACTAATGTAGAAAATAATTGAGAACCACTGCTTTTCTTGGTCAATGAATTTGTAGTTCCCAATTACACAACTTTTAAATTGTCATGAAAAAGTGCAAAGGCCTTGGATCATCGACCGCCTCTGATGTACCGCCTCAACCGAACGGTAAAGTCAATAAAATACATTTTCAATATAAATACACAGCGACCCGAAATTCAAAAATAACAAAAACAACGAACGGCGGGTTGGATATGTGTACATAACGAAACACCCACAGAAACTAAAATATTGCACAAGGGAGAGTCAGAGTATAGTTTTCTTCAAATCAGATCTACTAAAAACTCAGAAAACGTCGACGTCTTTCATGTTATTTACCGCACCGCTAAAGACCGCCGACATTTTATAGCTATCTATACAAATATTGAGTATCATAGACAAAGACACGCGCAACGATCTAAATCTACCTCAATATTCCAGCAGTTCTCAAAAGGTTTTATTGAAAGTTTGCGAAATTTTTGTTAATTTTTTTTTTCCAAAACTGTGAGCTTTAGACCCCATGTTATATAAGGTTTTATTGTTTGTCTTGTCGTTCCCTACCACCAGTTCTTTTTAAGGACATGATACTATTTACACCCTGTATATTCTATGGCCCAGAGCTCACGCTGGGCATTTCTTAAAGCTCAGTCGAAAGGGCGATCAAAGACTGGGTCAAGAGTAAACACAAAAACCACTAGAGGAACATTCCAGGAAATCGACATGGAAAAACTTATTAAAGGTCCATGTGCAACACAAACTGAAGAACTGCTCACAAGAAACAGGACGCAAATAAGACTAATAACAGAACTCATGACACTTTCCTGTAAAGAGGTACCTAAATACAACCGGTAAAATCGACGGCAACCTAAACTGCAGACTATGCAGCAAGGAGCCGGAAACTGTAAGGCACTAGCTCGCAGAAGGGCAAACATGAACAGACCCGGAACTCATCAACACCCGCCCGTCCATAGACCTGTACCACCTGATTAAGGGAACAAGAGTAATGAAATAAGCGGAGTGAAGCATGACAAGGAGAGCACAATAAGCCCAGGAGGCTGCAGTGCCCTCGGAGTTTTCCAACAGACGAGCCCTGAGAAAAAAATGCTACACAACAGTTACATGTTGGATTTGATTTTCTGTGCAAATCACCTATGGCAATGATGATAGACTCTTTTTTGTAATCTGCTAGAATCTTGGATTGGCTTTGCCATTTTAAATGTTGAACTTTTGACATTATAATTGGTATCAACTGCAATTCCGACAACTACACTACAAGCGCATTCGCCAAATACTCTAAGAGAAAACATTATGTTCTGATTTTTGCTCACCTTACACGTCATAGCTTGATGGAACTAACACGAGACCTCCACCGAAGTTTGTAAAAAATAATTTATAAAAATCACTTAAGCTGTTCCACCGTACTGATTGATTAAACATAAAAAAACAAACGCAGGTGGAATTGACAAAATTCATCCATTAAAAAAGTAGTAAAAATAAAATAGAGAAATTTGTTTTTTAATAAATAATTAATGAATTATGAATACACGAATTTCAATTAACTAAGTATAAAATTTAATAAGTTTTATTTTCAAAAAAACAACATCAATGAAAAAGATTGATATAGAATATACAAATGTGTACTTGTGTAATTAAATCAGAAACTCCACAAACAAATCTGGTATTATGTAGAATGAAATCAATAGCGTTGTAGAAAATTATTTGACGTCTAAAAATAGCATGAAAATATGGGGGAGTGTAATCACAAACACAACGGTAATTTCAAACGAGCGTAATAAATTGTCTTCCAAGCTGCCAAAATCACTTGTAGCTCAAAATTAAATGAATTTCATTGATATCAATGTAATATCTGTAACTGACGAAACCATTCTATTGGACACATTATAAACAGATTGAGAAAACTCAATTATGTCGGCTGACTAACTCGTTTAAAATGAAAGCTTTACGTGTTCGATGAAATTCTGTAAAATAAGTCTCAACATTTTTAGTTGAAAAAATAGTTCTACTATTTGGGCTTCATTTTCACTAGAAATTTAACCTATAACTGTTAACCGATTGAGTGAGTCAAATTACATTATCACTTCGGAATAATTCCTCGATCGATGGTTTTTGTTCAGAAAGGTGTGAAGAACAAAATGTCAAAATCCCACCACCAGAAACTGTGGAATTTTTTTTATTAAACAATGTAGGTGCAGAAATACGATATTTCGTGAATAACTTTTTAAATTGAATTTGAATGGAAAAAACTAACAGCACCGTTGAAATGAACAGAAAATTTTTCGAAAAAAACATGTATGTCATGTGTTTTTAGAATTAAAGTTGAGCGAGCAGTAATTTTTTAACTAAGCCCCAAGTCGCGCTACGTCGGCCGTCCGCTCATAAATAGCTATCACTCTTGATTGGCAAAAGCAAATGATATAAAACTAATTGGACATTAAAAAGTAACATTTTCTCGAAGTATTGCGTGTGTTGCAATAATTTCTTGAGTACTTTAATTATTGCATATTATATCACTTTAAAAGGAAGCATTGCATTATTTCTCGATTATTTTATAAAATTCTTCGAAATATGAATAATTTATTGAAAAAACAAAAATAAACACTTGGATAGCATATTTAAAATAATAGGCATCAAATTTAAAATACATCTTCAGTCAAAAAATTAGAAAAAATCCTTTTCACAAAATCCGGGCCTTCAAAGTTTGTCAATTTTCAAAAAATAAACAGTTTTCCTCTATGAATATCCAACTTTGATCGTTAATATTAAAGTTTTGAAAGGTGAATCGGCACTTTATAGGTGATCTGTATTATATCTATTATAAGTAACAATGATTTATTTTGTGATAATTATAAGTTTCCATGCTTGTCTCTTTCTGACAAGACACAACAATTTTGCAACGAATAAAAAGGAAAATTCAAGTGTGAACAAAGTTAAATAGTTTTGAATAATTTTTTTCAGGTATTAATCTTCAAAATTGCACCTCAGTTTTATATTTGTTTCAATTTTCACTTGAAATTTGGTACATTTATGTATTATAACTATATATGAAACTAGATTATATTTTGACATGATTGTGTTGAAGGAGTGGGGGTAAGTAGAGGTAAATGGGAAAAAATAAGTAAAGCAAGCTGGTAAGAGTACTGCAACTTGAAATTCGGTGTATGTCCTAGAAGCCAAGGCCTCAGATTTTTTAATAATATTTTTCAACCCTTCCACTACCCCTACTACATTATTAAAGGGGTTGATTGAATATTGAGATATTCACTTGTAATTTGGTAGACGTATGTATTATAACGACATCTGGAACTAGATTATATTTTGGGATGATTCCGTAGAAGGGAATAAGTAAATCAAGCTGGTAAGAGTACAGAAATTTGGGATTCGGTGTTTATACTAGAAACCAAGGCCTCAGATTTCTTTCTAATATTTTTCAAACTCCACCACATCCGCTTCATTATTAATGGGATTGATAACATCAAATTGAGATATTCACTTGACAGTTAGTATATGTATGTATTGTAGTGACATCTGATTGAGATGACTCCATTGAAGGAGTCGGAGGTGGTAGGTTGTGAATAGTGGAAAATAAGTAGGGTAAACAAGAAACTTCATTTTTAGCGTATATGGTAGAAACCAACTCCCCAAACTTTTCTATTACATCTGCCCCGAATATTATTAAAATTCTATGACCAATAATTTCCACATACTAGAGTGCAAATATAGTCAAGATGTTTCCTTTAAAGTGACTTGGATGAAGAATCTGGATGTGGAAGTAGTGATTCCTTAGGCAGAGGTTTTTGTTTTAGTTCTCATAGATAGTTTTTCTTTCCGCTGTTTGCAAAATCCTACAAACTATAAAGAATATACTTCATTACAAACAAATAATAAATAATTCACTTTTACACATGCATAGAGTATATAGGCTCCAATACTAATATGCGATTCAAATGTATTGACCCCTAACTTTACCGCGAATATCTCAGAAACGGAGGAGCAGAAAAGATTGAAGAAATTATGTGTTCATTATGAGTCTCTGCTAAATCAATTATTGACGTTTGAATAATATACATTGAACACTTTTAAAGTTCTGCTAAGTTATACTGAGAAATGTCCTACTTTTTAAGGATATTTTGACCGTACCAGATTTAGATCCATTATATATACGCATACTATGTAAATAATATTTTAAACACCGACGGCACGGCGTTTTTTGAACGAGGAAATTTTTTCATTATTTTTTATTTTCAAATTTTGCAGTTATTTTCAAAAACGTGCCATCATGTTTATTCGGTTATTTATCAATGTATTTAAAAAAAAATCATGAAATAGTTAACTATATAAAATGGAAGCATTTTCAGAAGAAAGAATTGGTATATATCAAATATTAATTTAGTTATTAAGCGTAATAGATAATATTATTGCAAACTTGAAATGATATTATCCTTTATGCTTGGTAACTAAATTAATATTTGATATATACATATTCTTTTTTCTGAAAATGCTTACATTTTATATAATTAACTACTTCATCAATATTTTTTAAATGCATTGATAAATAACCGAATAAACATGATATCACGTTTTTGAGAATAACTGTAACATTTTAAAATAAAAAATCATGAAAAAATTTCCTCGTACAAAGAATTCCGTGCTTTATCTACGTCTAAAATATCATTTACATTGTATGCATATTTTCCAAGGTATAATGGATTTAAAACAGGTATGGTCAAAATTTCCTTAAAAATATAATATAACTTCACAGAACTTCGAAAGTGTCCAATGTATATTATTCAAATTTCAGTGATTGATTTAGAATATACTCATAATAAACACATGATGTTTTCAATTTTTTCTATTCCTCCGTTTCTGAGATATTCGCGATTAAAGTGAGGGGTCAATGCATTTGAATCGTATCAGTTAGCTAATAGATAGGTGAAGATCTGTTGTTTTTTATCGGTCAATGTCAAATATAAATATTTCATACTTATTCATGGATATTGTCTTGGTTTTGCACGGAATATCATTATGAGTGGCTTTGTGCTTTTCTGATGAGCTCAGAATAAGGGCGAAACACGTTTCAAAGTCTAAGCATGTCCAAAAAAACTGAATGAGAGATTTTATGAAAATGTAATCTATTAGAATGAAAAAACAAAAAAAAAGATTTAAAGACATGGTAGGTAAATAAATTAATTTCAGGCCTTTGTTCTCATTTTTATTTGAATTTACATACAGTAGCGGGACATGTAGATACTAGTTTAATCTGCTTAGTCGTAGGGTGCTAGAGTTATAATGAGAATGTCAAATAAGAAATTGGAAAAATTTATTTCAGAATTTTAACTTGCTAGCATAACCAGAAGTCAGGTTATCGAAAGAATGCAAAGATTTCATTAATATTTTTACATATAGTTTTTCTTTTAGTTCTCATAGATAGTTTTTCTTTCCGTTGTTTGCAAAATTTTACAAAGAATATGTTTCAGCTACTCGCTACATCTTGACTGAGGATTTTTCCCTTTACTAAATTCGCAGTACTTTCGAAAAACCAAATTCGTGGTAGTTTCGAAAAATGAGATTCATGGTACTTTCGAAAACTTTGTCGGGCGGAGTGGTTTTCCGCCTCGTGCAACTTGATATTTTTTGAGTACTTATGAAAATTCGATCAATTTTTTGGTAATTTTTAGTGAAATAATTTATTACGCAGATTTCGATGAGAGATGATGCAAAAGGTGCTTATAAGTCTTTTTTAATGTTTCAAAGATGATTTTTTCATGAAATTTTTGTCTGCATTTAATTTCGTAATAAATTGGATATTTTTCAAAAGGATCGTTTTGCTGGGTTCAATAACAGCCTCAATGGATGTGGTAGTGGTATCCTCCAGAAGGAAAAAAAAGATAGACCGAGAATGGATTGAGGGACTGATGGAGGCAATGGAAAGAAGAGACCGGAATGAAAATGAATGGATGAATAAGAGAGTGTGGCGCTTAGGATGTGAGAAATGTAAACCACTCGCTGGATATATATTACCAAATGTATTTGTATTTCCCAATGAAAGGGACTCCCTGTATATTCAGCAAGCAGTAATTGAATAATTGCTGTATTTCAGTACTTAACCAACTAACAATGAGGCAATCGCTAGTAAGTAGGGTAATAGGCAAATATTTATTTATCAATATTATTTTATTTGTTTTCCCACAGGGTGATATTATATTCAAACAGTTTACAACCTTTATGGTTGAGTACGAGTAGCTTAAAGCTAGACTTCGTTATAGTTTGTCTATGATTTCTTGTCGATAATTATTATTTCAACTTCTGTACTTCTGCATATTTATAATTTATCCATTTTTCGATTTATTGTTATCACTATTCCTAAAATTCGCGTTTTCAATTTTTTGATCATTAAACCTAAATAGATTTTACGTCAACATAGATTATCATCTAATGTTTGATAACCATTCTTCTCTTTTATTCTGATGTTCTTATATTTATGTCCGCTTATCCGATTATATATTTATATAAGGATTTACAAATGTGAAATGTATGTCTTGGAACATAAAGAAAAGTTTGACGAAATAAATAAAACGCATTCTAGCGAAAAACCTCTTCATACATAAGCGACCGTTTAAACTGGGACATATTGAGCTCGGCGCAAATCCTTCGAAGAGGAAAATTTGTTAGTAATTTATTTACATAAAACACCTTCGCTGTCGCTGTTAGTGCCGAGGAAGGAGTTAATTTCTATGTTCCGATAAAATAGCACGCACAAAATATTTTATACTTTTATATTTTATCAAGCGAAAACAATTTTGTTTTTGCTTATATAGTGTACTCAATTGAACCTAACTGGAATATATTATTATGAGATACGTAATAGATCATAATTTTATCCCAGTTTTTTCAATAAACTCTTTGTGAAACTAATTAGTATGTTAATTTCCCAGAGGTATACTTTCGCGGAGACTTAAAATAACATTTTATAATTTCAATTCAATAAAGTAATACTTGTGGTGGAGAGTAGCTAGTAGCACGAGCGGTGACAAGTATATTAAAAAATATAGCATACGGTGTTGCACGTTACTAAGTACTGCTATGTTTTTCAGTACGAGAACGCCCCAGTAAATAAATTTTAATCTTACTTTATACAGAGAAAGATGAAAAATAAGTAGATGAGTAAAGCTCTGTTGTCTAGGTTTTTAATTATCACGTATCCAATGGACGCAGAGAATGAGAGAAATGGTTCTGTGAAATCTCGTGATGGTGCGGCGGTAAGTAATTATTTATAGTAATTAAACTTCTCTATGTACCATTATGAAATTCAATATTGTTCCATTCTGACGGTAGACGAAGAGATTAAAAAAAATAGACCAAGAGCATGTTCGGCACACAAAATAGGGTTCAGTAGCATTTCCACCAATATGTGCACGTTTAATTTGTCATTGAACAAAAATTCGTTCCTTCTATATAGGTAATAAAAACGGGTTTTAATTTTTTTGCAGCAAGTATCTATGCTCCAATGTTCGTTATAATTTCCATTGAAAGTACTTGTTAAAAGGTACTATTATCTTTATTAACATTGATATTCTACGATATCAATAAAGACAGCAGTGTAGTATAATTGATGAAATCTGCCGTTTAGCACGAATCCTGTCCTGAGAAAATAAGAATAAACAGAGGCAAACAATCTGATGGGACAAACACCAAGAAGGATAAGGAACAGAATCGAAAGAACTATTCAATCAGGCAATTATATCGATATTGAGATGCCTATAAAGCTAAACTCACACAGTGAGCGTCAATGTGCATGCCACCGGAGAAATTCAACAGACCTTGCGCTGGATGATTTAACTAGGCTCCTGGCAAAGTAATTAGATGGCAAAGGAATAACAGTGGCTACTTTTCTACATATAGAAAGAGCACTTAATAACGCTACAACGCATTTATTAATACATTGTCAATCAGAAGAGTGTCGACAGTACTCTACCTCGAAAAAAAAATTATAGTAACATTCAGTCTAAGCGAGGCTGCCATTAAGACAATGGTTATCAGAGACTGCCCCTAAGGAGGAGTACTATCTCTATTGCTGTAAGTAACCCTTGTTGACGATCTCCTTTGAACATTTTCTGCGGAAGGCTTTTACTGACTAGGATGTACTATCGATCTAGTAATAGTAGTCAGGAGATGATTTGCGAACACAATATCAGAGCGTTCACAAAGATCCCTAAATATTAGCAACACGTGGTTTAATGAGAAAGTACTCTATAAATCCTCACAAAACCTGAGTCGTCACTTTTACATGAAAAGGAGCCTTGGGAGGCCTAAAACCCGTAGCTGTTGATAGTGTGAAAATTCAAATCAATTTCAATTTAAACTGTGCATTATACATGAATGTTGAAGATTATACTATTATTTTCTTACTTTTTATTGGGTATTTTGCCACTGAAAAATATTTAAAAATTTTAATGAAAAAACCTCTGCGCCAAACGGATAAGACAGGGGTTGGTTCTTGAGTACTTGACTGTTTCAAAAAGTCTCACACCTAAAAATATATAAACTAGAACAATATTATGAACTAAAAACTGAAAATCAAAGCTATAGGTAGTTAACGTTTCGGAAGAGAATCTGCTTCCGTTCTCAAAACTTTTTTAGCCGTCAACCATGACAGTTCTTTGTTTATGTATTTCCATAGTCACGTGAGACATTAAATTATATTTATCTTATTTCGTCTCTAAGGATGGGCAACCAACTAGTACAAAAATCTCTTGAATAATTAGAAATGCATCTATCCTCGTTTAATAAAATAATCGCGGATTCTTTAAGTTTTCTTTTAGTTCCGTTGCTCTCTTTTTCCAAAATCTTCGCCGAGTCCCATTTAATTCTATGATTATTATCCCACGCGTGTTCACAAATTTTGGATTTTTTAAATTCTTCCCTTCTAGCGTAATTTCTATGTTCACCAAGCCTTACGTTGAAAGGTCTAGATGATTCACCTACGTAATGTTTTCCGCACTCACACGGAACACTATAAATACAATTTTTTGAACTTTGAACAATATTTGGAGGTTTGGTTCTTGATAAAACCGATCTTAGCGTGGAGCCCGTTTGAAAAACCGTTCGTACGGAAAACCTGTTCTCAATTTTTCGTAATTTATCCGATAAACCATGTATATATGGAATTACTGCCATTGACCTAAATACCTCAGGTTGTGATAGTATATTCTCTCTACTACCAATGTTCAATAACTGACTAACAACAAAACTCTCAGGATATTGATTATTTAATAAGACAGTTTTTATGAATTGTTTTTCGTTCCTTAATATTACATCATTTGAAGAAATAATTTTGGCCCTGTCGTACAAACACTTAACAACACCTTTCTTAACACTAATATGTTGATTTGAATTGAAATTTAAGTATCTGTTTGTGTGTGTTTGTTTTCTATGTTTGGTATGTGTTATCTAATTTTTTAATTAAAATATCTAAGATTATTTTAACAAAAGTTCATGTATTTGAGAATTATTAAACATGTTTACGAAAATTGTCATTTGTCCCAAATTAGTCCATTATTATGATGATTTTCAAAATTAACTATAATTTGTTTGCTTATAATTGTATTGAAACACATTCTTTATAGGATTTTGCAAACAGCAGAAAAAAATAACTATTTATAACTAATAGAAAAACTATGTGTAAAAATATTAATGAAATCTTTGCATTCTTTCAATAACATGAATTCTGGTTATGCTAGCAAATTAAAATCCTAAAATGAATTTGTCTAATTTCTTATTTGATAATTCTCATTCTAACACTAGCATCCACACAGTCCCCTATGGCCATGCAGATTAAACTAGTATCTACATAACCCCTACGATCATGAAGATTCAGTTATAAATGAGAAAAAACTCCTAAAATGAATTTATTTTTCTACTTTGTCTTAAAAAAATGTCATTCTAATGGATTACATTTTCATAAAATCTGTCATTCTCTTTCTTGGAAATGCTTAGCCTTTAAAACGTTTTTCGCCCTTATTCTGGAGCTCATCAGACTGACATAAAGCCACTCATAAAGATGTTTCATGCAAAACCAAGACTATTTCTGTGAATAAGTGTGAAATAATTATATTTGACATTGACTGATAAAAACAACAAATCTTCACCTATCTATTAGCTAACTAGTATTGGAGCCTATATACTCTATGCAAGATTAAAAATTAATTAATAAGGGCGAAAAACGTTTCAAAGGCTAAGCATTCCCAAGGAACAGAATGATAAATTTTATGAAAATTTAATCCATCACAATGAAATTTTTATAAGACAAGGTAGATAAATAAATTAATTTTAGGCCCTCGTTCTCATTTTTAACTGAATCGTCATGATCGTAGGGGGTTACGTAGATACTAATTTAATCTGTATGGCCGTAGGGGACTGTGTGGATGCTAGTGTTAGAATGAGAATTATCAAATAAGAAATTGGACAAATTCATTTTAGGATTTTAATTTTCTAGCATAACCAGAATTCGGGTTATTAAAAGAATGCAAAGATTTAATTAATATGTTTATACATAATTTTTCTTTTAGTTATAAATAGTTATTTTTTTCTGCTGTTTGCAAAATCCTATAAAGAATATGTTTCAATATGATTTTCAAGTTATAACGGCACCCCTATTCCGGCTACTTTTCTGTAACCTCATTATGTACCATAAATAAAAACGTAATTTTATTTGATAATTAATTTAGATCTTTTTCATTTTGTTTTTGGATAATGTACTAAAAGCGTAAAGTAACATAAATCTTAAGCAGCATTAATGCACCTAAAATTTTTTTACAAATATTGTTAAATAAAGAAAAAACTTTCTTCTCAAATACTTTATATTTTCAAATACAGTACTCAACGTGCGAGAACTGTGTATGTAATCTGTAGCTGCTAAAGAATTAGAATTTTAACCTGTCCATCATATATCAATCATTCTCGACTGGCTTTAAAATAAATAATTCTTTCAAAATAAAGATAGCAAAGCAAGTAAATCTATATTTAAAATATGTAATGTACAATTATATTCCTAATGAGGCGTGGCCCGACTGCCACTTCTACTCATTTAATAATCACATAATAGTCGAAACTGCAGTTGTAACGTTATAAAAATATAGTAGTAAAAATATAGTAGTGTTTTACTTGTTTTGATTGGATCCGGCGACTTTGGATCTACACTTCTTGTAATGTAGGTATGTTGCAAAAAGTACCTTTTTTAAGATTGAAAAGTTCACCTGTGATTGCTTATAAAAACATATAATCCCGCCTGAAAAATTAATATTTACAAAGCAGAGCACCGCAAGCATTAGAAACATATTTGAAACATTTCATGTTTTATATTTTTATACATTTACATTTTGACACTATCACAAAGGGATATCTCAGTGACTACCTTTCGCTAATTTGTCAAGGGAAATATGGAAATATTTTTTTGTCACTTCTGTAAAATTAAAACTTTTCTAGACATTTAATATATTTACATTTTGCAACATCGTAGATGTGATTAATTTACCATATAGCATTAATGCGTTATTATTATAGTATGTTGCTCGAATTCCTGCTTGGTATCAAAATTATTTGTTGCATTCAATGTAAATGGAGAATCTCCATATTGGCTAAGACAGAGTAAGACACTTTCTTTAGTACGGTAATCAACATATTCATTATGAGGGATGCCTACAAGGAAATTATTGTTATTTAACTCACATAAAAGGAGATTTATATGGAGAATGCATGAATTTTTATGGACATAATTAAATGTTCCGCCTCTGATGCTTACAAGAACACTTGAGATGAGACTAGGCGCCTCACATATTAAACCACTAGAACTAGTATTTGAAGCAAAACTACTCAGTCTGAGGCAGCTCAATTACTACTTGAATACATTAAATTTGAATAAAGATTTAAGCTTATTTCAAGAAATGAGAAAGTTGCAGATCTAATGTGAAACGGTCTTTTTGAAAGATCCAACTTAATCTTGAAAATCAATAAATTCTGATATTAAGCATCATTTGTTACCTCCTCTAAAGACTAATAAATTCCTTACTATAATTCAACATACCATGATGCATGCAGGACATGTAGGTAATATTTCATACAGTCCAGGACTAAAAGCGGATTAACCGTCTCCAGTGCAATGCAAAGGTGAACAATACACTGAAATTGCAAGATCATTTACATTAACGTCACGTTCATTATTATTGTACACATATTTACTGTATCCACTCACATAGAAAATTTTACTTGTTCTTGTCTCCAATAGGTTAAAAACAAAGTTGATGAACAAAATTCTTTCCATTGTAAGACGAGACCTATATACGTGACATACGAGTTTACGTGACTAATTTTGTGACCTTATATGACGTAACTGAAAGACATAACTTAGTTTATTCAATATTTATATGTAACCTCTTGCGTACATACTTTTATATTTCATATGCACATACATATTTATTCCTAGTAAGTATCAACTTACAATACTTTTATTAAATATTAAAAATATGACCAATTGGGAGAAATTCTGATTTATTTGATATACTTGTAGTTATGTTGTTGCTACTTACATTTCCTTAAAGTGCTTTTAAAATTTAAGACTCTCTCATACTTGTAAGAACAAATCATATATCAATGAATTAAAATAGATTAAGCTCTACTATCAAATGCAATTCTCAAGTCGGCTTATATTAAATTTTTCTAAAAGCATTGTGGCGTTATTTTGACGGGTTTTATTCGATGTTAAAATATTGCCCAAGTGTTCCTATGTTGGCTACCCTACGAGCGACGTGGTTAGCGTCACTGGTTTCACCTGGCTAGCACAGTAAAGATACGGAGAGCAAAAGTACGTTGAGTTCAAGGCTTGGGCGCCATTGATTACTTAGTGTAATCAAGGAAAATTAAAGATAAAGATAAACAAAAGACAAGAGTTACGTATATACAATAGTACTATATTGCAAAAAATGAACTATCACAGCATCTACGATACTATATAGCAAAGTACCAGACAGAAATATATACAAAAGAAACTATATTGCAAAATTTACTATATTACAAGATACTCTATATTACAATTTGCTCAACAGTAAAATAAATTTGAGGTGTTTCCGAGAACCAAAAATATATTACAAAAGATACATCTCGTAACTTTTACCTCAATACTAAAATTCATATTACATAAATTAGATAAACTTGAGATCCTTTACGAGAGACAAAATAACTATATTACAGAAGATAAGTCTCGTAAATTTACCTCAATATTAAAATCATATATTACAACAAAACTAGGAACTTGAGATCCTTTACGCGAGACGAAATACTACATTACAACAAATATGTCTCGTAACATTATCTCTAAGTTCATAAACTTTAAACACTCTCGTTACCATAGAAATGAACCACGACTTACCATGTTACCAACAGAAATGCATTACAATACTACGATAAAATATTTACAGTAAGGAATCACGATAAAATTAACCACGAAATTAATACTACGATGAAATATGTGCGACAATGAATTTAAGATATAAGTAACTATAAATTAATGTACGACAACGGATTAATTATAACAGCGTATTTAAAATATAATAAAACAAAAAATTATAATAGATTTAGCTTGAATCTCATATTTTAAATTTAGACACTTGGCTTTTATGACCCAAAACTACAATCATGTGAAAATAATCCCTTTTACATGTAGCAATCAAAAGTACTTATCTTTTATTTTGTTATCCTGATTGAGGACATTCCTAAATATGATCCTGTTCTCCGATTATCATGGATTTAAAAGTTATGTTTCACATGTGGCTGCCTTAATCCCATTTTGAGGTTATGAAATCGTAGAAACGTTCGTACCAGATTTGTCGCCAAGACAAAATGAAGAAAATCTTATCGCTCAGAATGTTTTCGTATATCCAAATTCAAAATGTAGTATAGAAAAGTTGACTTCACATGAATATTGTTTGCTTAGTGGAAAACATAGTAGGTATCACAAATTGAATGTAGATAATCTCAAATCTTGCTCAAAGCAAATAATATAACGTTGAAATACTTCTACGTTAAAAACATTAGACGTGAATAAGTTTTGTTATTAAGAAATTAATTCTTAATTTATAAGAATATGAGAAAAACCTAAAACAATATTTCAAATGTTAGACGGTATTTACCGGTATAATAATTAAAACCTTACCTCATGTGATCATCACGAGGTTTTTCAAATTCTAACATCCCCATTACAGGTCAAACAAAATTACAAATACGTCTAATTAGTTCAATGGTTCAACGAGAAAGAGTTTCACCCGGCTTTATTTAATTGAAATCTCATTACTCGTGCGCTATCTAGTATTCGCGAGCGTTAACTGCTGACAGATGACATATGTTCATCATAGTCTAAAGAGCAAGTGCACTCTATTAGTACTAGAGTTTGTGGGAATAATATTTCCGATAACTTATAATTTTTCTAATAAATATTAATAGTGTAACGAAGGATGCTATTGAGCATTCTGCATATTACAGCATTCGCCTTTTTAAGTTACCTTTGATCTGTGCCTAGGAATATCGCAAATAATCCAGGAAAATTAACATATGGCCTGGACAAAATTAGTAAAGATCTAAATTTTTGAATAGACGTTTGTGGAGTTAATGCACCAGGTCGTGGACACTTATTTCACGATATTCTACCAAATATTCCGTTTCCTCCAGCACCCATTATCACACGATGGGGATCTTGGCTACAGGCCGCATCGTACTATTACTGCCATTCCGAAATTATGAAATACGTAATACAACATTGAAAAATATTTTTTATAGGATTTTGCAAACAGCAGAAAAAATAAGTAAGTATCTATAACTAAAAGAAAAACTTTGTGTAAAAATATTAATGAAATCTTTGCATTCTTTCGATAACCTGAATTCTGGTTATGCTAGCAAATTAAAATCCTTAAATAAATTTATCTAATTTATTATTTATTAGGCGACTGTGTGGATGCTAGTGTTAGAATGAGAATTGTCAAATAAGAAATTAGACAAATTCATCTTAGGATTTTAATTTGCTAGCATAACCAGAATTCATGTTATCAAAAGAATGCAAAAATTTCATTAATATTTTTACACAAAGCTTTTCTATTTATTATAGATAATAATTTTTTCTGATGTTTGCAAAATCCTATAAAGAATATGTTTCAATGTTGTAAGTATTACGTATTTCATAATTTCGGAATGGCAGTAATAGTACGATGCGGCCTGTAGCCAAGATCCCCATCGTGTGATAATGGGTGCTGGAGGTAATGGAATATTTGGTAGAATATCGTGAATAAGTGTCCACGACCTGGTGCTTTAAGAAACATCTTCTTTACACTAGATATTAATTTATCAACATTAGGGTAGCACCTCCAAATAATTTCAGCAATCATATGCAGCCCATGTGCTAAACATGTTCGATGCAGTATATTCCAATATGTCTCTTCCAGCATCTTTCATATAATTCACTCCATCGGTAAGGAATAATAAGAACTTGTCCGTATTTTCTGCATATTTGTCATCGACCAACAGTAGCTACTGTTACGTTACGTCTGCTACTGTTTCATCGTAAGCGTCATAATTTTCTCCCCTCCCGCACCGGCCGGACCAGGTAGCGTAAAACGCACGTGCACTACAAGTTAAAAGAATCTGTTACGCCTTACGTTTGTATTTCATAGGTATAGTGCATCACCGGCATTACAATGGTAAAATTAATAAAATTCAATTAATATGTTGCATGCCTTTCTGTGTTTGTAGTTTGGGTTTTAGTAGGTGTTTACAATATAACAGTATTATACCTACCTATACGTAAAAGACAGCCCTGGACTCCGGCCGCTACATCCGAGGTGTGGTAATGTTTGATTTTAGAGTGTTGTAAGCTTCCCAAAGGTAGCCCATGTTAAACCAATTCTGCATCCTATTTCGCAGGTATTGTTGTCCTATGCGAATCTCGTGGTCAAGAACTAGTAGAACCATAAGGTGTAGATGGATTCTTTACTACCGACTGTGATATAACAGATGAGTAATAAGTATACTAAGTGTGTAATACAGCAATTATTGTTTATATAGATAAACTAGTCATTGATGAATACATTGAAGGGATAAGTTTTTTTCTGTTTCATTCATTTCATTGGATCGTTATCCAATATTACTTTGAAATGAAGGTATAATATTATATCCAGATGCAGTTCTGTAATGATTTAATGCAGATTTCACAGCACATCGCGGTAACAGTGATTTTAAATGAATGCTGCTTCTAAAATAACCCTCCAGCATCGTATCCATCTGAATATAATTTTTTGGAGACAGTAACTGAAGAGCGGAGAAATTATCCAAAAGGACGGAAAATTTTAACGATTATAATAGTAAATGTGTGTATTAATTTCATACCGCAGAAATGATTATTATCTAGATATCGGCAATTGACGTAAAAAGCTTTTTTATCAGTCAATGTATTTATAGGATAGACTTGTTTGCCTTTCTATTACAGCTACCTTGAACTGAACAAATCTAAACATATGAAAACAAAAAATATATTTGCCATGTACAATAAAAAATGCAATTAAAAAAATTTAAAATGTTTTCTTAAAATATTTTCTTAACCGCTTCTCAAGTCACCGAGGTAACTCCTTGAAAATCCAGAATGATTTTGTGTAAGGTAAAGAGAAACGAGGCCCTACAGTTTATAGTGGAGTCCGAACCACATCTTGGGGATAATTTTATAATTAAAATTATTTCGCTGTGAGCAGGAATTGAACCTGCTTCGCTAGGTATGCCAGTATGTAAGCTAGACGCGCTAAACCACTGAGCTACCGTCCCCATAAAGAAAATAATATATTATGCCAAAACACTAATACAGAGATTCATTAGTGGCTTAAATTAAAATATATTTAAGGAACAGGTACCTGAAATGGTACAGAAAACAAGTAAAGTTACCTTGAATTATTTTGAGTAATTATTTAGAGAGAAAATTCTATATTTTACTATAACAGGTCGTTGACGCTATTTTCAAGAAAGAAACCTGATATAATAGTTTTGTTGAAAATGTACATGGTGGGCATCCTAAGATAATTAATGAAAATAATGTTGAAAAAATTGGAACCGCCAGTATATACACCGTTATGGTTACTAGAAATTATGAAATAAAATTTCATCGTCGCGCGTCGTTCTTTAGTTAATTGAAACTTACTATTAATGTCAACTTTGAGGGCGGTTGAATATTCTTTCTTTTCTATGTATTCCTTTTTACATTGATCTCAAAGTTGACATTAGGTAATAAAGTTCAATTAACCGAACGACACGTGCGATGGTGAAATTTCATTTCGTAACTCAGCCACACGAAAAAAATCTTTCTATCCTGGGAATCTGACCATGTTTACTATATGTTTTTGAGGTCATTGAATTCGAATCCGAGGTCTATTTAAGACCATCACATCAGGATTTCGCCATAACCTCAAAAAACCCATAATTTAAGCGATTTCGACACCTCTTCACATAAATCGCTGTAATTTTTTCCAGACAAAAGTGACCATTTCTTTCTTGTACAGATCGATTGAAAATTCAATTTCCAATCTGACGATGTGGGGCATGATATTTTCCCGGAGCGAGATATCGGCCGCCAAAGTAAGAGGTCCGAGGATTTCGCTTCTCGAGCGACATGGACCAGCTTCGAGGGCCCTTTCTGCCAAACAAAAGCTAGAGAAAATCTAGAAATCATTTGGTGTAAATCGGAGGTCGGTGCGCGCCTTGCTTTTCGAGATATCTCCGCTCGAAGTCACCGGAAAGTGAAAATTGAATTTGTTTACCGCTTCTCGAGGCTACATCTCGAAACCGAAACAAGATACAGAGCTGCGGTTTACGCCATCCAATTTCTCTCACCATCCTACATACCTCCGAATTTTATCAGATTTTTGCTGCCACTTTCATTTCTTTGCAAAATTTCTAAGAAAATCTAGAAAATTCAGAGGTATGTAGGAAGGCGAGAGAAATCGAATAGAGTCTCAGCTCTATATCTCATTTCGTTTTTGAGATGTAGCCTCGGGAAGCGGTAAAAAAATTCGATTTTCATCCGGTGACTTCGAGTGGCCATATTTCGAAAACCAAGGCACGCCACGACCTCAGTTTTTTAGAGACTGTTCAATTTATAAAAAACGTTACCCTTTAAATTGTCCCATTTAATATTCTGCAAAATGGCAGCCCTCGCCAAGATACGGTAGAGGACTGCAGTGTATTTCTGATAAACCCGTTGGTTTCGATCTCCGCAGAGAAATTTGGTCCAGTATAAACAGAATCACAACCCGGTATGGAAGATGTGCGGACTCTCCACAAATGGAAAATTAACCCATCCCCACAATACAACTGCGGTTCAGCCAGACAGACTGTCAGATACATAGTGGAAGAATACCTCTTGAGACCATATCCAGATCAATAATTTGAAGATATTTCAAACGCGATCGACAATGCGACTGATTATATTTGTCACCTAGATGTTTGTCTCTAACATATATGTTACATCACACACAACATAAAGAACTTTTAAAAAAGATTTATTTACTTAAATGGATAGTACGTACTATCCAGACATGAAGAAGTGAAAATAATGAAATGAGTATTACAACTGAGGAGCAGACGTTCTTTTAGATATATTTATAAGTTTAAAAGTGCTGACTTGAAGACTCTTAGAACAAAGGAATATTGTGAACGAGCCTGCGAATCAGGTGATGTTGAGTTAGCAAAAGGAGCAGCTGCCATATATAATATGATACGCCTGATAAGGCTACTTTCATATGACTCTAAATATTATAAGTTATTTGGTAATATTTTATATAACAACTTCCCCCTTATAGAAAAAGTTGGTGATTATACAGCAACTTTTGAAATTGAAATTAAATGAAAAAGTATGAAATACAAAGTACAGTAAAATGTGACAAAAATGTAAAAGGTGCAAAAATGTAAAATTGTAAAAGTATAAAATGTAAAAATATAGAATATAAAATAGCAAGCGTAAAAGTGCAATACAGTGCATGTATAAAAAGCATAAAAATGTATAAAAAAAAATTGAATAAATTTTCACTGAAGAGTTTCAGCACAAAAGTTAGAAAGGTACAAAACTGTTTTAACTAAGCTCTATGTCTTCGGATTCTTCGTCTTCTCTTCTTAGTGGAGGTCGTCTTCATTGAGGAAGTATGCTAGTAAATGTCCTGGAGAGTTTACTAGGTCTCGGAGGAGCTGGGGGCGATGTGGAGACATCGGTGGTTGAATTTCTTCGGTGTATTCTGTATTTATAGAATAGGTACACAAATAATAGTCCAAAGGTTAAAACAATTATGAAGTAAGTGAACCAAGAGACGCGTTTGGTGACAAAGGGTTCATTAATTAAGTCGTCTAAGTCTTTTGAATATTGGTCGAGTTTGTGTTTAGCAATCTCGAGGTCTTCGGTGTTTAAATTGTTCAACTTCAAAGGTTTTAGATTGGGCACTCGAATGTTTTCGGGAATTTGGCCACAACACTCAAACGGGACTTGAATTGGGTGATTATTGTCTTTTACACTGGTAAAGTCACTTGTGCTAGCTTGGATTTTGGTAATACCTACAAAAGCGTAGCAATTTGATTGGAGTCTAATGAATGAGTTTTTAGAGATTTTGTCGGTCGAACTTATATTGGGACAGTTAATGGTCCCTTGTAAAGGTTCCGCGTTTATCACTAACCACTTATTTTCTCCTACTTCTTGTACGTTGTAACCTTGACTGATAATGAGTGACGTCTGGCAGTTTTCGGGTAGTGTGTCGAGGTTCTTGAAGAGACGGGCTTCGCATATGGCATTGTTGTCAATTGGATATGCAAATAAATTTGAGCATAGCTTGGTATTAGGGTAGATTGGTTTGCATTTTTCGAGGTCTGCGATGGGTATGAACATCAAAGAATCATCATCTCTCGCGATATATTTTTGAGAAGTTGATAAAATGTGAAATAGACCAGTTCTATTATCCAGAATAGGAATGGGATATAGTTTAAAAACAGAATATGTTTGAGGGTCTATTAGTGGTATGTCTAATACAAATATTAATTCTGAATTTACCTGAAAAGCTTTCAATTCAATAATATCTAAGTATTGTGAGACCTTTGATAATTTGATCGGGAGTGGTAAATTATTCTTTTGTAAGTTCTGTGAAATCTCTTGCAGAGAGTTTACCAAGTCCTGAGGATTAATGATTGATGTGTGAATTATCTTGAGTCTCGCAAAAGTGATAGAATTTAGAATATCGTTTAAATTGCCCTCGATAAATAAATAGCTTGCCATGAGTTGCTCGCAAATACTTAGGAATTTTAATTTTGTATAAGCTATTCGCGTTTCGCCTTCGATTTTTAAAATCTGTTTTTCGGTTTCTTTTATGTCCTTATTGAATGTCTCTTCGTCGATTTGCAATTGTCGAACAGTTAGATTGAAATTCTTTATGACCGAAGTTGTGACAGATATTTGGTTTTTGAGCAAGTTCTCCAATTGGTGTTCGTCATTATTAAGTTTGTTAATACAGTTTAGATAGTACTCGCCATCTTCAGCATCTAGATTGCCGGTGATTGATTTAAATATTGAACCTATACCGTTCAAGAGTCCGGGTTTGTAGCGTTTCGTATCGAACAGTATTTCGTCAAATTTACTCTTTATGGATTTAGAAATTTGTGTTAATAGACTAAGGTGTGTTTTAACTTCACTTGTGAAGGTTACCATGTCTAAATATGCCGCGTCAAGGGTGATGAAGATTTTATCTAGGATTTTGTCGTTTCTGTCAATGGCTGTCTTGAGTGTGGAAATGTTCTTATGTACTAGTAATGTCCATTTCTTGTGGGAGATTACAATGTCAGTGTCTCGGTGGTAATACACTCCGATAGTGTTGTTTATGGGCGTTATTGTATATTGGGATACTGCTGATCCGAACAGCAAGAGAAACATTAATGTTTTCATCTCCGTGGACTCGTGCAGCTGCAGTGTGACTTCGTAAAGCTAGCTCCGTCTGTTCTCGACGTCGAAGACACCAACTTCTGAGCAGGGATGATTTTCTTACTTACTAAATGTGTTTGTTGTTCGTTGAGTAGTTGCTTCTTAAAACTAATTGTTGCTTGTTGTGTTTGTTAAAAGTTTCTTGATTGATTGTTGCTTGAAATTGATTTGTTGCTTGAAAAATTGTTTCTTGGAATTGATTTGTTGTGTGCTGAGGTTCTTTTTCTTCTTAAAGAATTGGGATTCACCACTTCTGTCCTAAAGTTCTCCTTGTTCTTCCAGGCTTTCCCTCCAGTTAGGCACCTTTTTGCAGATGTTGTCCTTGTTCTCTCGGGTAGTTTCTGGTAGCAAGGCTCCGGTACAGGGTGTTTTGAAGATCCTTTTCGACTGCGCCAATTGTTACATCACACACAACACAAAGAACTTTTAAAAAAGATTTATTTACTTAAATGGATAGTACGTACTATCCAGACATGAAAAAGTGAAAAGAATGAAATGAGTATTACAACTGAGGAGAAAACGTTACATATATTTATAAGTTTAAAAGTGCTGACTTGAAAAGTCTTAGAACAAAGGAATATTGTGAACGAGCCTGTGAATCAGGTGATGTTGAGTTAGCAAAAGGAGCAGCTGCCATATGTAATATAATACGCCTGATAAGGCTACTTTCATATGACTCTAAATATTATAAGTTATTTGGTAATATTTTATATAACATATATACTATTGTGGTCGTTATATACAAGTGTTACATATATTTTCATTCTCTTTTGCTGTATTTTTCAATTCCGGCATATTCTAAATTTTATAATGTGACTGATATTCTTATTATTGCCTATGTGATCTATCTTATTTGTATATACCATACGATAAATAAATGACAGCCCTATTGGCTTCGTTACTTAAAATCTCTAGCTTTTGACACCAGAATCGGTATTGACTACTTTGAAAATAATTAACTAGTAGTTCAAACGCAGTTGTGGTAGTATTTTTAAATTTTGTCACAAAATGACTAATTTCCTTTTTCTGCTCACCTAGTCCTAAACATAACTTGATACTAATTTCGGACCAACACCGAATTATACCCTACAGTTTGCAAGAGATTTCTATAGAAATCGTTTAAGGTATCCCCAATAAATCAATGCAATATTTATTTTTCTCTTTTTGATGTTCTTGACAACATATCATCTAGAAATAATATCAAAAAGAATATTATTTCTACAAAATAATAGACTTATCCAGTGCATTACTGGAAAATAACTTCTACGTCTGTGTCATTTCTGATAAAGGGCAGTTAGAGAACGAATTTGTAAATGAAAATTAGAAAAATTAAAACTATGTATTTTATTGGCATTCCGAAACCCGAATTTCCTTATTCAAAGTTTTAATAAAAATATTCTATGTGTTGAGAATTTGTTTATGAATTATGCAGATATACTGCTTACTCAGAAGTGTTGATATTTTATTTTTAAAGGTGAATAAATTTGTTAAGATTGTTAAATTGTACAAAAATCTACAGAACATTCAGTAATAAAATTCAACCATATTAATGTTCAATACAAAATGAAACATAATAATCATTTCAATAATAGAAACCAAAGATAGACTAATATATCAACTCCCAAATATAACAACAAATCTCCATGTCAACATTGCTTCCCTTTCACTGGTCCAGTGTTATACCACAGTAGAACATTACATGAATCACTAAACATTTATTGTGACCGAGAAGAAGAGACCTATTTGTACAAATGTCTACTTGATAACACAGGCACACACAAAAAGAGTCATGTATATTTGAGCAGAGTATGATTCCCATCCTAATTAAGATTTTTACTCATATTTAACAATTTTTTGAGGATAGTGAAAAATTCTGACGTGTGAAGCAATTCTGATGGCGGCATCAGACTCAGCAACTCAAAATATAGGGGGTATCTCACAGTACTAAATTGTACATAAACTTTTTTTGCGCTTTCTTGTGTAAGTATTCGTTTCTGTAATTGTAAAGGCCATCACAAACTTCGATTTAGTGGCCTAAGGATACAAATAACATATTAAATATACAAGTTCAGTAACTTCTAGTAATATGTAGTTGACAATTTATAAATTTGGAATTAAATGAGTAAAAAAATTTTTACGCATTTAATAATATAATTATTTATCGCTGCATTAATGCTCTTTTCTTGCTATCTATTTTTTTGTTAAAAATTTCGTGGGATTAGTTTACTCATGTCCATCTTCCTAAGCGTGTTCACAACTCTTTGATGTATGAATTTCGTTGTTCCTAATGTAATTGTTCTGTTCTTATACCAATCTTATAATAAAAGGTTTGGATGTCTTCTCCAAATAATATTTGTTATACTCACGGGGAATAGTACAAATACGTATTTCTGATTTTATTCATGTTTTGCCACGTCTGATTTTGTTAACGTGGATTTCAAAGTGTCCCTCTTTGAAATGACTTGCTAACGTATATCTTATTTATGGCTTCTACGGCGTAGTTTTCCGAATAATCCATGCATATAAAAATGTAATATCGTGTAATGTTGTTTAGGTTTTTGTCGTACCTGATTGTTAAGTCTGTATTGAATATATATGAATATTCTGTCAACAAATATACAGGATACTGATGAATTATTTATTAAAATTTATTTAATAAAATGTTTCTCACTATGATACCTGTTTTCTGTAAACAAATAGAAACATCTATTTAATAATCGAACAAAGGGTTTAGCCGGATAAGTATGACGAGTCGGCCCCCAAATGGCAACCTGTATCGAAACTTATGTTTTAATATCGACTTGATGTACGAACGCGATTTATGTGCGTTTTACCGCCGCACTCCGCGTTGACCTTGAGATATGAAAAAAAAATTAGCGTACGCATGACTACCGTTCAAAAACACATATCTCGAAAACTAATTGAGCTAGAGAGGTCGAACCAACGCGAGGTTTTAAGTAATCTTCAAGAGCATATTCTGTATTTTTTTTGGATTTTTCGAATAATTACGTACACCATTAAAAAAATAAATAAAAATATTATTATTATTATTTCAGTGTTCTCTACGACTTACAATCACTGAAATAATATATGTTGTAACACTCGATATGTACTATTACCCATAAAAATTGCGTTAGAAAAAAATTGGTGCAACACTTCGAAAAAAAAAAAAATGACGCGCACCGCATCATAAGGATACAAACTTGACATGGGATGCACATATATAAATATTTTATGAATTGGATCCATTGTAAAAAGATAAAGAAAAAAACACTAAATATCCATAGTTTTTTATTAATCAAATTATAAAGAAATAATCTCAATCATCATCGCTATCGTAATTAATTACAGTTGTAATATTTTGAGTCTGAAATATTTTTGATAATACCTCAGCAGGACGCAAAATTCTGGATAAATAACGTCCATATGATAAATAATAAATTACAGCTGCTACATGAGAACAGCATCCCACTGTGCGGTTGCCATTAGGACAATCGCAGCAATAACGCTGAATGCTATTGTAATCAGTACCATCAGAAATGTAGTCGATGTAAATACGATAGACTTTGCTACTTATATGCCTTGATTTTACTTCTGCTTTAATAATGTTAGGTGTGGATTTTACGTATTGTATGGAAAGATTGTTTTGATCGTCCAATAATTCAGCCAAATAAGATAGAGCCTGTGAAAATTGATAAGAGCCTGTGAATAAAATCTTGAGTTGATCTTCACTTAAACGCGGAAAATCAAGTAGTTCAGATGCCGTCAAATGTTTAAGTGTAGTTTTTTTTCGATTCCAACGCTGACTTAAAGCTTCTTGGCTCAGAGTATTTTCTACGTCCATCCTACTTTTCATGTATTGTACTATAGTGTCGTTCAATTTCCCATCTGAATCAAGTCTTTTACCATAATTGTTATGCAGAAAACCAACGATTTTGCATAGCAGCCCCAACTTAGGCAACATTTTATTGTCAACAGAATGATGTAAAAGTTTATATTTTTGTGCAATGTTACCGTGCACAGCTTCGACCACCCACCTAATTTTTGTTATCGTTCTCGACGTATTAGCTTCTTCTGCACTCAGTTGAGGTTTATTGCCTTTAAATGCTGGCATAAGAACATTAAAGCCCTTTTGTTTCAAAAATTCAACGACATCACGAAATCCGCGGTCAACAATGAATATATCATTTGGTAACAGAAGTGTTTTTAGGCTTAAAAGATCTTCTAAAACAATTTTCATAATTGAAGCATCATTTAGGGTGCCGTAAAAGGGTCCAGCAAAATCAAGGACAAAACCATTTGTGGTGCATAATGTGAATGGCTTGCATAGATGTGTCTTTTTTTGTCCTGAGTATGATCTTCTCTGATAGTAGTTGTTTTTACTTTTTTGGTGTTGAATATATGTACCATCTGCAATCAATATAAGTTGACTTTCACTAACATTTAATATTTTTTTTGCAGTATCACTAGTATTGCCTATAAGTTCTTCACGAGAAACGGCGTTATATCCAAAATAGTAGGGCAAAACGTCTCTTTCGAAACTTGTCATTATTTGTGTGCAATATTCTGACACCTGTTGTTCGTAAGGTAAACCAAAAATACTGGCAATTGTTTTATTTGAGTTGCCGGTCTTGAGTTTGAATAAAAATATAATTAAAGCTTGAGTAACAGAACGAATGCTTGTGTTGCGCATTGACGTAAGTAATACTCTAAGATTTATTATGTTTTCCCAAGTTAATCCGGTCAAAGTGTTTAGTTGATCTTCAGACATATCAAATTCGTTCATTCGCTCAAATATTGATAATTGTGAATTATTTGCCAGTGCGTTAAAAAATCGTGCTAATTCTGTTTTCTCAATTCTACTAGTATCAGAAATAATGCGCAAATGTGATAAATCATCTTCATATAAATTTTTTCCAATTAAGTGCGTTGCACAGCAACGATCACCATTTGGTATGAATATTCGTGTTTTAACGAATACTTTAATTCGTGTTTCTAAAGATAGTATCTTAAGATCAGTTACTTTTCGACATATAATGCAACATTTGTGAGTAGATGCAACACGTTGAAATGGTATTTCTATATAATCATCCTTCTGATGGTATTCATATGTAATATCGCTGTCACTACTTGTATCGGAATCTTCAGAGTTGACGTCATAAGCTTCTTCTGGTACTTCTGTAGTCCCTAGTACTTCATCGCATACTTCCATGCTTACAGACACCTCGTCAGATGCTGTAGATCTTGAAGACGAAGCGTATTTCCTATTATATGGAATAAGACGACACTTGTTACAGAGGATATCATTAACTATTATTGTTTTATTCAAACAGTCACTAAACAACTTAGCCTCTTCTTCAGTTTTTATAACTTTTTTATAACCAGTAACCTTGCGAAGAAACTTATTACAGTTTTTACACTTATCTGACATTATTATTGATAACAAAATAAAATAATAGCTACTAATAATAAATAATAGTTACTCCCTACAGAAAATGATGCCACGAAGGAGTATTTAAATAAACTAGTCTTGAGCATGTGAAACGTAGGAAATAACAAGCAGCGCGTGAACAAGTTTGAACTTGATTGCCGCCCGTACTTCGGCACCGCGCCTTAGAAATAGATATTTACGTGACAGTTTTTTATATTTTCATTCAATTTCTCTTCTAGCAATAATTCTGATTCTAAAATATTTATATATATGCGTCCTATGTTAAGTTTGTATCCTTATATGATGTGGTGCGTGTCGATTTTTTTTTTTTCGAAGTGTTGCACCAACTTTTTTCAAACGCAATTCTTATGTGTAATAGTACATATCAAGTATTACAACATATATTATTTTAGTGATTGTAAGTCATAGAGAACACTGAAATAATAATAATTATATTTTTATTTATTTTTTTTATGGTGTACGTAATTATTCGAAAAATCCAAAAAAAATATGAAATATGCTCTTGAAGGTTACCTAAAACCTCGCGTTTGTTCTACCTATCTAGCTCAATTAATTTTCGAGATATGTCTCTTTGAACGATAGTCATACGTACTCTCGTTTTTTTTTCATATCTCAAGGTCAACGCGGAGTGCGGCGGTAAAAAGCATATAAATCACGTTCGTACATCAAGTAGATATTAAAACATAAGTTTCGATATAGGTTGCCATTTGGGGGCCGACTCGTCATACTTATCCGGCTAAACCCTTTGTTAATGGTACAAAAGGAATATTTCTTTAGAGATCTAGAAATAATACTCTGAATTCAATTATCAAAATACAAAAATGATGGTCTATGTGTAGGTAGCTGTATTTATATACGTATGTAAGTGTGCGAGTCTAGACGATTCTTATAGAAACGACACTAAGGTAAAAAACTTCGTATTGAAATTCTCGCTAATTCGTCTTACAGGATGATAACTCAAGGCAAGTAAATTGTTATTGTTTGTTCAACTATATTTCACTATAATTTTAAAGCAAAAATACGAATATATAAAATATATGTACAATATTGTCTAAATGTTATTTGTGGCATTATCTTAATTTTTTTTCTCTTTCTTCAATTCTTTGGGACTTCCTGCCACATGTATGTTTTCTTCTTAAGCGGTGCTCAGGGAATCTACAAAATATCACAATTAACCAGTACGTTACTAGTAAATAACCTCTACGCCTGTGACTTTTACGTCAAAGGATCAGTTAGAGGTTGCTTTTTTTAAATAAACAGCACAAATAAGTATATAAACTTGAAATTAAATATTTCGCCGACGTTTCGGAAATCTAATCTGTTTCCTATTTCAAGGCTTTTTTTGAAAAATCTTTTTTGCTTTGTATGATAAATACACAGCTCTAAGAATGTTTGTCATATTCAATATCCACAGATACTTACTATTTACATAGAACTGCTGATACAGTTAACAGTTTTTTTAGTTTTTATACAATGTTAAGTTTGTGAGGTTCTTCTTTATACATTAAAATTATATCAGAAAAAATGAAATTCAGAGGTCCAAGATCTGCGAACACGCTTGGGAGAACAGACATAGAATAAACTGGGACTCGGCAAAAATGCTAACAAATGAGGCAGATAGCAAAAATAGAAAAATTTAAGATTCCGCGATAATATTATTGAATGAGGATAGATGCGTGTCGAATTGTTCCGTAGATGTCTGTATAACTTGGTTGCCCATATTAAAAGAAGAGTTTCACAAACTTAACATTGTATAAAAACTAAAAAAACTGTTAACTATATCAACAGTTCTATGTAAATAGTAAATATCTATGGATATTGAATATAACAAACATTCTTAGAGCTGTGTATTTATCGTACAAAGCAGAAACGATTTTACAAAAAAGCCTTGAAAAAGGAAACAGATTGGTTTTCCGAAACGTCGGCGAAATATTTAATTTCAAGTTTATGTACTTATTTGTGTTGCTTATTTAAAAAAAGCAACCTCTAACCGATCCTTTGACGTAAAAGTCACAGGCGTAGAGGTTATTTACCAGTAACATACTGGTTAATTGTGATATTTTGTAGATTCCCCGAGCACCGCTTAAAAATAAAACATACATGTGGCAGAAAGTCCCAAAGAATTGAAGAAATAGAAAAAAATATATACAATGTATAAGATAACATATAAACTCATTTTAGAATTCCTTATTTTTTAGCATTACCAAAGTGTAGGTTATCGAAACAATGTAAAAATTGAGAATTAATATTATTGTAGATAATCTTTCTTTCTATTTTTCATAGATTACTTTTTCTACTGTTTCTACATATTTTTTATTATATCTTAATTACAGTAGTACTCTAATTAAGAATTAAGCACACAAAAATACGAACATTATTTCTCAGTAAGCAGGATTTAAATCCACTTCGCTAGATTCCCAGTTTGTAAACAAGCTTAAACTCAAAATTGGAGAATTTTGCATAAGAAACATTGAAACTAAATTCTTGTCACTTAGGAGATATTGACTAGGTGGGAACAGGTTGGAAGTTTATAAAAAATCAGTACTATTAGATTTTCGTTGATGTTTCGATTTATATTAAATCATTCTCTACGTACCTTCAATTTTTACTTTCCACGTTACGTGGATACAATACGGAGAGTATATTGCATTCGATCGGCACATTTCTAAAACCGGTAATATTGCTCGCAGAGAAAAAAACTTCATATCACTGTGTTGATGATTGAAATCTGAACAACTTTTAAAATGTCCGTCCGTCCTTCTGTCCGTCTGTCTGTCCGGCTATCCGTCCGTCTGTCTGTCTGTCCGTCCGTCCGTCCGTCCGTCACGTTTATTGTAAGCAATATAACTTAAGAACGAAAAGTCCGATTGTAGTGAAATTTGGACAGTAACAGTGTCAGCTAGAGGAGGAATTTTTTAACAAAATCGATCAATAAATGAAAGGGTTATTAATTATTAAAATTAAAGAATACATGTGTTTTTAAATGTTTTGCCCGCGTCATGGAATTTTACCGGAGGTCACGTCAAAATGGGAGGACGCGGGCAAATAAGAAGAGGCAGCCTTTTTTAATAACTGGAAGACTTGTACTTTAACTTATAAAAAATGTATTCATGTATTCGACTTAAGAAAACAAAAAAAAAAACTTTAACCGAGGGTGTCTCAGGGTTGCGGGCAAATTAAGCCTGGCAGCTTACCACAATCTCATTGTACACCTCAAAACTTAAATTTTGACGTAAGTTTCATTCTAGTATTCGATGACACAAAAAATCGTAACCGGAAGTTACCTCAGAATTCCATGACGTGGGCAAAATTTGAAAAAATGAAAAGTGGCTCCCTGTATGTCTGTGGTAGTACTTACTCACTCACATAAAGATTTTCATGTATCTTATTCATAGGAAATCTATTCAGCCGGCTCTCCAGCTATCAATACTTACTGGTAATTTTAGCGCACTGACTATGAACATACCAGCCTTGGTAATCTATAAGTGAATCTAAAGGCTAATAATGTACGGGACTATGTAATACGTATGGGTAACATTTTGTGGAGATAGATGAGGCAATGCCTTTAAATAAAAAAACCTCACAGCAGCCTATAGAATATATTCGTTTATTTAAAAAATATGTAGGAGCATTGAATGAACTAAAATCAATGAAAGCAATTCTAAAAACCTCTTCACGATATTCATATTGAGTGGCATAATTCCATTTTCATTATTTCCATATAAAATATTTTAACCGTATTGAGTAAAGGCAAATTAAATTTATTTTAGCATAATGTTTTCCTAATGTGATGTCTCTCGAATGCTTTTGATGTTAACGTCAACTCCATTTATTCAGACAAAGCAAAGCAAAACATGAAAAAATTATAACAACTTGAAAGTAGAGTTTACGTTATTTCGACGATTCATATAATGTGTTATTTTTGGATTAACCATTAGCAATGTTACATAAATAAGAAACAACGTACATAATAATTTCTGAATAATTTTCATCGAAATGGAAAACAATAATTATGGAGTGGCTTATAACTAACCCACTCATTAGAGATATTTACCTCGAAACAAATCGGAGGCGGATGGCTTTTTTTTTCACGAGTTCTTAGGATGGTAAGCAATGATATTGTTATTGAACCCAGTAAAACGATCCCTCTGAAAAATATCCAAATTACTAAGAAATTAAATTAACACCAAAAATCCCATGAAAAAATCAGCTTTGAAACATTATCACTTTACAAAAGACCTATAACCACTATTGGCATCATCTTTCATCGAAATCTGCGTAAAAAAATATTTCATTAAAAATGACCAAAAAATGACACAGAAAAAAAATTCATCTCGAGGACGACGGTCAATCGTCTTTGGGCTCCATTTTTGGAATTTTCAAAAGCACTGAAAACATTTCAAGTTGCACGGGGTGGGAAACAGCTCCGCCCGACAAACTTTTCGAATGTACTACGAATTTGGTGGTGCATAGGGCGAAATCCTCAGTTAGGATGTAGCGAGTAGATATCTTAAACGTCAAAATTTAAGAAAAAATCAATGGGACGGTTTTTCAAATAAAAACAAAAATCCTCATTTTATTATCCTCAAAGTAGGGGAGCATAATCCTTGTCCAAACCACAAGAACCTACATAAAATTAGTCACAAAATTCAAAGTCGGGGAGTCGATCCCAACGAATCCAAAATATCTTTAATCTACGCTCAGGCGGACATCGCAAGTGAATAGTTTTCAAAAATTTACGCATACATTTTACAATCATAACTAACTGGGAGTCTGAATCTTTTTGTACAGTTACGATCCTACGGGAAGTAACGGTTTGTTGAGTGGTAGTTCTGATGTATGCTTTATATACATTAGTTAAATGTTGAATATTTATATTTTTTTAAGTTTTATGAAGTATTTCAATAAATGAAAATATATTTTTAATTCGACCGGCGTGCTATTCTGTGGCGTGAGTCAAATAACTACTTACTACGGGTCACCTTTGATCCCGTCACGTTGTTGTACCTATCCGAATACTCATAGAATCCATCGATGGTCTTACTTATTAAGAAGTGTTTCTGAGAAAGTGCTAATTATAAGATATATTCATTAGAAGTGTACCGCTCGACATCAGATTACGACTAGAACAGACTGTAGCAATCACAGTAAGTATAGTTTTGTCTATTTTCGTCTTGGGGAGTCGGAAGGGTAACTTGAATCCCCCTTCTGAGTAGAGTTGATAGATATCGTAGCGGCGACACGGCTCCAGCCTAAATTATATAAAATCCTTGTCGTGTCACTCAGCCCAATGATATTAGGTACATCTACAATATTACGTAATGTTTATGCCATTTCCAGACCGGCAAGGTTAAAGAAAATGAAAAACTTTTTTTTCTCGGTATCTTTTCAATATTTTTAATATAGGTCAACCTATTGGAAAATAAAATATATTTTTAGAAATAGAATATACTTTCACAAAAAAAAATGTATTTGCAAAAATTTCGTCTAATGCCACGGATTTTCCACAAAAAAATAGTGAAATGGAGATATTGGATGAAGCGCGGTGCAAGGTTGCCGTGTGTTTTGCAGTACTTGGCGCGCGAAAAACTCCTTGCTTAGACAAACAAAACTTACACAAATTAAAAAACTAAGGTACCATTTTAAACCTGGACGTCTCACCTTTCTTATGCATATTATTGTATATTAATATAACTCTAATATATGGAAGCAAATCATCAATATACATAATATATATTATATTTCGAAAATGACCTCATTCTTGTATATTGTATGATAATCCGGAAATATTCGAATTCTTTTTGGTCTTTGCGGGAAATGTGTCAGTTTGAACTTCATTAACTTATATTTGATTAAGTTAATGTAGCTTAAATAAACAGTACTTCTGAAATTATTATAATTTCGTAATCGCAGAATTTGTTGAATAAATATATATCCATGTTATCGGAACTGAGAAAAGAAATCACTTAGATACATAAAACAAATTCAGTTATAAAGTAAAACATATCACTTTTTGAAATAATCAAAAAGAGAATTCTAGTAATTCTACATGTTTTTCTTATCTTCAGTGCATCACGTGGTAAGCAAAAATACCGATATTTACAGTCTCGTGAATGTACTTCACTAGAGTATCATGTATACATAGAATATAGTGAAAAGCCACATTTGTCTACCTGTGTAATAATACAAGACACTGTTATTCAGGTACCGGCTCGGAAGTGTCGGCTTCGCTCGACTCCCGTTTTACTGCTATTAATTTGTGACTTTTCATAGGTTATAAATATCATTTATAATAATTATTTTCTATTATTTCCTCTAACAAATTTTGTTTAATAATGCCTTTTTCTCAATTTATTTCGTACCTGAGGTAATATTTTGCAAATATATGCTATACGCAGATTTGCACCTCGTTTGCTACACTTCTATTTCAATAATTTTTTACGAAAATTCTGTGACTTTAATAAAATTTTGCAGAGAAATTCTTTGCTTAAAAATCTGTGCTCTTTATGAAAATATGTTTTATTTTCCCATACAACGACTCACGTTAAGAATTTGGAAAATATACCGAAAAGAAAGTGTTTCATGTCTCTTTTTTTAAGTCTACAAATCATATAAACTTTAGACGATCTTATTAATTACACTTCAAATAACTCATGAAATAATAAATCATCTGCCTCCGAACATGTTTGAGATTTATAGACAAAATTAGCTACACCGCCTGGGCTAAACTGCGCTGAAATATTTTCTCGCAAAAGGTACGACTTTTTCTCCATCGAGTGCATGGCTAGAGCGATGGTAGCTATTAGCATATAAAGTATGACTTAGAACTGACGTAATTCTTCTTCTTATTCATAACGCCCTGCTTAACGATCTTGGATCAACGTAATATTCCAATTGACCTCCATTGGGTGAACTATTAATAATGGGCTATAATTCAAGGGTAGGTATTTTCTTTGGGCCAAAAATGAGGATACAATCAAACATGCTTCAGTAAATTGTGGAAAAAGATAAAGGGTATCAAAGTTGTATATAAGTAGGTGGAGGTCATATTGAAAATTTACTCTAAGTTGTCTAATTGGCACTATTTAATTTTTACTTGCGTTATGTAATTCTTTCAATAAATACAATTTGTCCTCTTCAAATTGAGTTTATTTCCAAAGAACTCTTGAAATCTTTTGCGGTGGTTTTCTCGAAAACTGTTGGAATTATCAAGTTCTATCAAATGTAGACGTAGCAATGATTCCTGCATGAGATTTTCTAGTCAAAAGTGCCACAACGTTTCGTAATAAAAGGTACATAATATCCATCATCAGTTATAACTCATGAGGCGCCCTCCACGTGCTAGCGTGATGTGATACATAAAGTACTGTTTCTTAGCTTAACAAATGTTCCCTTACCAAATTTAGACAAGATCTGGCAAGAGTAATTGTGATATTGCAAAAAAGATAAAAATACAACTTTGACACTCTGTATCTTTTTCCACATCAACAGTTTACTAAAGCATGTTTGGTTATAGCCTCATATTTTGGTCCAAAAAATGTACTGTTGAATTATGGCCTATTATTAATGGTCTAATGAGGCATTAGCAGATTTCCGTTTATCCAGCATTTGCACACGAACCTAAAATCTGCACACGTACCCAATAGGTCACATACGTACCCGATATCTGCACACGGATAAAGTTGCACACGCCCCCAAAGTGGGTCGCATGTGAGACCGTTTTCATGTAGAATTGACGGGACTAATCATGAAAAATATCTACATGGAAAAATGTCAGTGGTGTACCACATTTTTGGTAAAAAATATCAGAGGACATGTTCGCAGAGACGCCACTGGTGGAGTGAAGTGAAATATATGATTTTATACCTTATTATAACATACCAAATTTTTATTCATAAAATGACCTAAGGAAGCACGCCCTGAAATATTAGCACGTCATTAAGGAACACCTTGTATAATTAATTAATTAATTAAGACAGTGCTTCACACAGACACTGTTGGGGATTATTGGGAACAATATTGTCCATCATATTATATTCACAACGAAATTTACTACAAAACAGTGCTCTTCTGGCATTGGTTTTCAGCGCGCTGAGTTGGGCAACAGTAATAGTATTCTATTGCGACGTTACCTCGATAGACATAATATAAGTGGACCGCTGGATTCTGCAGAAAGCTGAAAGTACTCCGTGGATACTAGCGACGTCACTGAAGCGGAGGGGATATAAACCAACCGATAGAAACTCTTCAGCGTGTTGCGCTGGGGGTTTTAATTGTTATTTGTATCAGGCCGGCTCCCGGTGGCACCGCCAACATCGACACCATCACGAGTCACTGCTAAGTTGTCTTCGTTACACTCTCGTCCGCTTCGCAACCGTTTATGTAATGATTAAAGATCGTAAAAGATACGGAAATTTTATTTTGTCACACTGCCGTTTATCTGTTGATGAGAAATAAACTGTTTACTTGTATTTGGTCTATTTCATTTACTAAACTGAACACTAGAATAACTTCTCCAAACCAGTTACCCAAGCAAAACACGTTACAGTGGTCCACCCTGTATATGAAGGCTAACAGTATTACGTGATTTGTATCGGTGGTCTGTTAGGAAGACAGCCTCACCAAAGCTCTTTTCCATCAGCTCCTTGGTGATATCAGCCAGTTTTGTAGGGAGTCCTGTTGGTCTCTTGCCATCTGACTATCTTTGTGAGAAATTATGAATAAAAGTGACGCTTGTTTCGTTTTAAGGCACGTATTTCATAGAGAATCGAGCTGCATGTGAGATAGACTGCCACATCTAGAATATTCATTCATAGCAAACGTTTCCACATTTACACCTCAAACGCATAATCGCACCATCATGACTATTCTATTGTAATTATGAACCATAAAATAATAAAAAATAAAGGCTTATTGAGGCAGGACTGTCTATACACATCGTTCTATTTCCACATCCACAGAGTGTAGTGGATGTATAGTAATCGTAGAATAATTCTTAATTTTTTTCTTTGTTGAGATAGGTTTAGAATGTCATGAAACATCGAGATTTTTAAGTTTGAGGGAAAACATGTTTTTCGGTTTGTCTGTCGATCTCGTCTGCCTGTTTTGTGCGCAACAATCTTGGTACACGTATTTATTATAACGAGATCTGGAACTAGATTATATTTTGAGCTTACTCCGATGAAGTTTTGGGGGTAAATAGGAGACAATAAGCAATGTCAGATGGTAAAAGTCCAGAAACTTGGGATTTGGTGTACATACTAGAAATCAAATCCTCAAATTTTTTGTATCATTTGATACTCCCTTTGCTACCCCCACTTCTTTATTAAAGGCGTTAAGTTACACTGAGACATTCACTTGAAACCTAATACACGTGTGTACAATAACGACATATGAAACTTTAACAACATCAAAAACAGCTGCCTAAGGAATCACGACTTCCACATCCAGATTTTCAAATCAAGTCTCTTTAAAGGAAAACATTTTGACTATATTGAGCCTCTAGTAAGTGGAAATAATTGGTCATATAATTTTAATACTAATATTTAAGGCAGACGTCATAAAATAGTTTGAGGGTGTTGGCGTCTAGCATATACGCCAAAAGTGAAGTTTTTGGATCCTTTGAGCAATAAAAATATACCTGACTAACAGAAAACAATCTTTGTTTTAACTTAAGCTGAATTCTCATGGATCCAACATCGCTCGTAAAGAAAGGAAATTATAGTGCTAATCATCAAATTCTAAGTAATATTCAAGATGTTTGTCTGTCTAACCAACTATCGATCCGTCTATGCATTATTCAATCTGTTGTAGTCGTCAACTTTCTTGTAGAAACATGGAGTTTGATCAGTAAGTTGGTGTTTGCTAGGGGAAGATCCATTTGTTTTTAAAAAAATCAGTAGGTAAATATGAAAATTATGAAATGTTTTAATAACTGTTTTCTTTCTACAACGACAAAGGTAGCTTTTAAATATCGACCAGCGTTTCGCCATCCAAGCTAGTCTGTAAATATAGTAATTACAGTTGAAGAATTCATTTTTCAAAAGCTACAGTAAGTTTGCTATAGAGTATTAAATAATTATAAAATTCCTACATCTTTTTGTTTCTCTGCACGATAAACTGAAAATATCTGTTATATTCATTAATGCTAAAAACTATAGATCAGAGATCATATCACATCCTATCTCCCAAATTATCAGTAAAAACATAATATCCTTAGTATCCTCATTTAAAAGACAAATAAACAATTGTATTCTAGAATACAAATTCTGTCCATTTGAAAACTACAGATTTATGAAGGAAAAGAAAATTTAATGAAATATTGATGCTTTATGTTATATGCAAATTATTTAATACATGGCTTATCTGCTATTATGCTTGTATTAATTTAAGTAGAACTGATTATGTCTTGTAATTACAACTGTACCAAGAAAACATGTTCTGTATATAAGTAGGTATGTGGATGTAAATATGCATGAAAACATGTATACTTCTTTACTTCTACTTTTTCCTTATACACATATAGTTTCACCAATTTTCCTTTGTGTCTCGGAACAAGTGTTTACCCACTTAGCAAGTTTGCGGTTTATTTATTTGTGTAAATATATATTTTATTTCGTTATTTCTCTAAATGGTTTTTTGATAAATAAACGTTATTTTTCTTAGCAAAACCCACAACGTATTTTGTGCTACATCTATATTTTTTAATAAAGCTAAGAAAAGTACATCAATATTTATTTACATTTACTTCGGAGAACTATTGAAAATTGAATGGGCTAAACAAATATTAAACTACATTTTATTTTTTCAGGACAAGTAGGAGATATGGTGGGAACCGCAGTATTCGGAGCTGCCCTGGGGACGGGAACAGCCTTGTTGATAGCAATGACCATCGTTATCTACAAATACTACAGTCTGAAAAAGAAATCGAAAGAATGGCACTCCTTAGATCAGATGCCTTTTCCACCCACAGTAGGCAAACCGAACAAGCCATTTTATGCTCTACCGAGAACAGTGAGAAATATAATTATAATTTAAATTCTGTGCATATACCGCATACACATACATATACAATCGCACACACTGCTAGGTAGTACATCTTTGATTTAAAAATTCTTATCAAGTGTTGCTTCAATTACTAAACTACATTCTGGCATTGCCACAACCCAAGAGTCTATTGAGTAGACATAAAATATTCATCACTTTTTGAATTTTGGAATTGAACACTTTCTTCGAAACGAAATATCACTACATAAAATACTTATATTTAGAAGCATGCATGCTTGGTTATTCTTAGATCTAATGTCTTCTTTTTATATTTAATGTCTCAGTTAATAGCACTTCATAGATTATGTCCAATTCTTTATTACAATTAGTGACACCAATTAAACCCCAGTCACTTAACTTAACCGCATTTTCATATTATGTAGTATCTTTACAAATTATAGACTCTTCATCCATTATGGATACTAAGAAAAATAAATAAATGTTCAAAAAATTCAAAAAATAAACAAATTGTAGAAATATTTAGCACTTAGAATCATAATCTACCGTTCAATACAGTCTTCCAAAGTGTTTAATTTGTACTCGCTGTACACATACAGCGATAAGATGCGACCTTTATAGAGATCATCCCCGCTTGAATTTGGAGGGGATGTTGTGCAATGTGTTTTACCCATAACAAACTTCGCTTCTTCACAAAATTTCAGTTAAATTAATTATTACCGATTTTGGACTATTTTTGTTTTATTCTGCTTACCCCAAAAAGCCATCGATCATCTTATTTAGGTCAAATAACAAAACTAACAAATCTCATATTACAACCATCTTACAAGTACTTAAATATTACATAGCAACCTGCGAAAGAGATAATTTACACCAGGATTTAGCAAATTTTGAGATACAGACAAATAACCAGTTTTGATACTGTTTTCTCATTGATTAAAAATGTAATACATAGCAGTAAATTATTTATTGAATATTGCGTTCAGCTTGCAGTATTTTTACAATTTCTCACGAAAACAATTTGTTGATTAGCATTTGTTTAATATTTGGAAAACTGTCAAAAACAACTATAAAAACGTAACATTTGGTTGGCAAAACGACTACAGAAATTCACTAGTTCTCCGACTATGGACAATTGCTTTATTTGTTTATCTCGTAGATAGATAGATAGATATTTTATTTAACCAAATTACATAATATTTTTGGCAAGTCAAATAAAAACAATATAATAAGTATAACAATACACAGTTATTGAATGCACACTGCGAAGGCATGCAGTTGTAAACACATTAAAATATGAAAAGACACGCACAAAAGTAAGTAACTCCAAGAACAATTTAGAAACAATTTGTAAAAACTCAAACAATTATCAATTTATAAAAGTGTGATCACGGTAAGCATTTCTCAGTATATAATTACATATAAATATTTAATTAATTAATAAGTGATATAATTTCAAAGGGGGTTTGCATATATTCCTCAACTGAATAAAAACAATTTATAAGCAAATGCTTTTTGATTATCCCCTTAAATGTATTTGGATTAGGCAAGCGTTTTAAATAGTTCGGTAGATAATTGAACAATTTAAAATTCAAAGAATGTTTTGTTGTTTTCGAAAGTCGAAAGCATGGCGTTCTAAAATCATTCCTATTTCTAGGATCATACGTATGAACTTCAGCATTTGTTGCAAATTGAACCTTATTTTTACAAATTTCTAATAACGCGAAATAAATATATAAAGACGGAAGAGGCATTGTTTTAAGATTTTTGAAAATAGGCTTGCTCTGAAGCCAGCACCGGCCACTATTCTGAATGCTCGTTTTTGTAGCTGGAAAATTGTATCTGCATAAGAAGAGTTACTCCACAGCAATGTACCATAACGAATGTCTAAATGAAATAGCGCAATTAGCTCATTTTTAGAGTCTCCATTGATAACGTTCTTGTTAGATTACGTAGAACAAATACCGATCTCGATAGTTTCTGACTTAGTTGTGCGACGTGGGACGACCAATAGTGACACCGGGGAATTTTGCTCTATTTCCCTTAGTTATATTATGACTAGTAGAAAAGACTAGGTTTTGAGTCTTTTCTTCATTGAGTTTCAAATTGTTAGATGTAAACTCTTGTTTGGCTTGTGAAACAATGTCGGCACTTTTTAGCATGAGAGTCCAGACATGAATGGACTTGAATTTATTATGATTGTATCATCAGCAAATGCAACACAAGTATTAGGGAACATGTTATGGAATAAGTCATTGACATATATACCGGGTGCCACAAGTAAGTGGCTCACCCTTATATATCCTTTATTTTTTAACTTATTCATTTGAAATTTGGGGTGCATAAACTACCTGTAAAAATTGATTTTTGGACATGAAAAATGGCATGAGACCATTTCCGGTTTACCCGGAAATGACCGCAACTTTCTAATTTTAAATGGAACACCCTGTATATTTTTACATATTTGGATTTAAGACAACATTCTTAATACACCATGAGAATTTCGCGAATTTTTGAGTCGATGTTCAGCTTTTTTAAGCATTTTAAGATATTCGTCTAGAGTGCTTTGAAATGCCAAAATTTGTTCTACGGTATGTAAAGTCCAAGGGAAAAATACAATTTTTCATTTAATTTCATTAATAACCATTTACGAAGCGTCCAAAGTTGAACGTATCACTTTTTTATCGAAAACTTTTTTTTTTCAAATGGAAAGGTGGTGGCTCATTATGTTCAATAAATTATAGATTTTTTTCTGAATTTTTTGACATATGAAGTAATTTAATACCACTTCCGGTTTCGCAAGAAATAACCTTAACTTCTGATTATCAAATGGAACACCCTGTATATTATTAAATTTTTGGATTCAGCATGAATTTTTGAACATGTGTAGTGATTTTTATAAATTTATGGCAAGTTGTTGTTTTTTATAGCAATTATAAATTTTAATCTAGACTGCTATGTATTAAAAAAATACGTAATTTGTCATTTTAGATTGTACAGGAAAAAATATTTATACATAGTTACTATTATTAACCATTTTGTAGGCATTTTAGTGCAAGTAATTTAATTTTTTTGAAATCACTCTCTTTTTCAAATGGGACGGTGGTGGCTCCTTATATCCATTAAATCGCCCTTTTCTACGAATCCATTGATATCACTAGCTATGCTTGGGTTTTTATTAACATTTATTTACTTGTGGTATTTTAAATCTGCAATTATTGTTATACGGCTATCAAGAAATTTCACATCAAGTTACCTTTGCATTTTAAAGAAAAAAAAACGTATGTTTATTATTATTCAAAATCAAAATTTTTAAATAATAACACATTGTAAGAAAACTGAATCAAAATTAAAATATTTACAATTAACAAAAATTACAAGTATTGTTCAAAGTGGCCTCCCCCACGAGCTATACTACTCACTTGCTCGATGTTCTGTCTCTCGAATGACGTTTTCCAATATTTCAGATGTTATAGTATTGAATGCAGCTCTTATTCTATTTTCTAGATTTTCTAATGTCAAAACTGGTATCCCGTACACTTTATCCTTGAGACATACCTATAAATAAAAATCCAAACAGGTTAAGTCCGGAGACCTGGCAGGCCACCGTACCGGACCATGAGTTGCTATTACTTGTTCACCATACGTCTCAGTGAGATGATTTAAAACAATTCTGCTATTGTGCGGAGGAGCACCATCTTGTTGAAAATGAGCTAATGGTAGCTCTGCAACTTCATCCCATATCTCATTTTGTAGAAACTCGAGGTATCTTTCACCCGATAATGTTCCTTGAAACAAAATAGGCCCTACTATGCGGCGTCCATAAATTCCAGCCCATACATTTATGCCAAAACGTTCTTGAAAATTGTTGGTTCTGACTAAATGTTGATTTTCTTGAGACCAGTATCTAGTGTTGTGTCGATTAAACATTCCATTATTTGTGAATCTAGATTCATCTGAGAATAACACATTTTCTAAAAATCTGTTATCTTGTTCACGTTTATTAAGTAATCACTCACAGTATTTGTACCCTTCGATCATTATCAGTTTCATAAAGATGCTGGTGTAAGTTGTATTTAAAAGAATGATAATTGTGTTTTTTTAATATGCGTGTTACAGTTTCCTTATTTGAACCCAATTCCTCTACGATTTGTCTCGTAGAAGCAATTTGATCATAGTTTACTATGGCTAGCACATTAATTTCCAACTTTTTTGTTATTTGTATACACCATTATTGCAATACTTAACTAAAAGTTTCTATTATAGAACTGTCATTTAATTTATTTTGTTTCTCTTCTAAAATACAAGGGTAACTTGATGCGAAATTGCGATAGTTAACTAAAAGTTTCAGTTAGAGAACTGTCATTTCGTTTATTTTGTTTCTCTTTTAAAATGCAAGGGTAACTTGATGTGAAATTTCTTGATAGCCGTATAATAATAACTGCAGATTTAAAATACCACAAGTACAATCGGTTTTTGCAGTTTTTTAAATAAATGTTAATAAAAACCCAAGCATAGTGATATCAATGGATTCGTAGAAAAGGGCGATTTAATGGATATAAGGAGCCACCACCGTCCCATTTGAAAAAAAGAGTGATTTCAAAAAAACTAAATTACTTGCACTAAAATGCCTACAAAATGGTTAATAATAGTAACTATGTATAAATATTTTTTCCTGTACAATCTAAAATGACAAATTACGTATTTTTTTATTTCATAGCATTCTAGATTAAAATTTATAATTGCTATAAAAAACAACAACTTGCCATAAATTTATAAAAATCACTACACATGTTCAAAAATTCATTCTGAATCCAAAAATTTAATAATATACAGGGTGTTCCATTTGAAAATCAGAAGTTAGGGTTATTTCTTGCGAAACCGGAAATGGTATTAAATTACTTCATATGACAAAAAATTCAGAAAAAAAATCTATAATTTATTGAACATAATGAGCCACCACCTTTCCATTTGAAAAAAAAAGTTTTCGATAAAAAAGTGATATGTTCAACTTTGGAGGCTTCGTAAATGGTTATTAATGAAATTCAATGAAAAATTGTATTTTTCCCTTGGACTTTACATACCGTACAACGAATTTTGGTATTCCAAAGCACTCTAGACGAATATCTTAAAATACTTAAAAAAACTGAACATCGACTCAAAAATTCGCGAAATTCTCATGGTGTATTTAGAATGTTGTCTTGAATCCAAATATGTAAAAATATACAGGGTGTTCCATTTAAAATTCGAAAGTTGCGGTCATTTCGGGGTAAACCGGAAATGGTCTCATACCATTTTTCATGTCCAAAAATCCATTTTTACAGGTAGTTTATGCACCCCAAATTTCAAATGAATGAGTTAAAAAATAAAGGAAATATAAGGGTGAGCCACTTACTTGTGGCACCCGGTATAATAAACAACATGGGTGACAAAACTGAACCTTGGGGTACTCCGTGTATGACTGACCTATAATCGGAAAAATTATTTATTATACATACGGTTTGTTTTCTATTCGATAAATATGGTCTGAAGAATGTTTGAGATAAACCCCTAACTCCATAACAGTATAACTTGTTTAACAAAATATCGTGCGAAACACAGTCAAATGCCCTTGATAGGTCACATAATGTAATTGATACTAGTTCGCCACTCTCAAGACCACTGACTATGTCGCCGACTACCTTGAAAACTGCTTGGAATGTGCTACATTTACTTCTGAATCCAAACTGACAACAGTTTAGTACGTTATTAGATTCGAAAAATGCACAAGCCGCATTTTCATTATTTCAAACATCTTGGAAATAATGGGGATGATGGATATGGGGCGATAGTTCTCTATTATCGAAATGTCCCCTTTTTTAAAAACCGGTATCACTTTCGCAATTTTAAAAGCATCAAGATAATTCGATTCACTTACACAAGCATTAAATAATATTGTTAAAGGATGAATAATTATATCTGCAGTTGCTTTGATAATTTTACTATCCATGCCATAGATGTCTGTACAGCGCGAGTTTTTCAATTTTTCCAGAGCCTCAATGACTTCGCTCTCTGTAATTGGCTGAATAAAAAAGGTTAAACTCGGAGTAGTCACACCGTCCATATAGTCAACTCCTCTACTTTGAGAAGTATTACTGGGTAAAGTAGTAATCATTTCTTCGGCTATAGTAGTAAAAAAATCATTAAAATCGATGGCTTCAATTTCATGTTCAAATGTATTAGATTGTCGTTTATATCTTTCAAAATTAACCAAACGCCAACTGTCACGAATCTTATTATCAGATTGTGTAATAAATTCATCATATTGACTTTTCTTAGTAGACAAGATTTTCTGTTTATATTCTTTCTTAAGCATGTTATATGATGTAATAAGACCCGCATTTTTTGAAGTCACATACAGTTTTAAGAAAGGACAATGTGTCCCTCATTGTTCTTAGGTCGTCATTGTGGTGGTTTATTATTATTAGTCTTACAGGATCTCAACGCAAAATGTTTTACTATTAGGTCCGCATAAGTTTGTGTTAAAAATTCAACAAGAAAAGTAGAATTAGTTGGTGGACTTTCAAAAATAGACCAATCAATTTCAGTAAGTTATTTTCTTAGTTGTATGATGCCATTATCTGTTATTTTACGTTTCTAAATCTTACAGTTAGATTTTATGTTATTTTTAAGAAAAATTATTTGTGCCAGATGATCGGCTCTGAGAGCCTCCACTACAGATATTTCATAACCATCATCCCCTATGTTAGTTAAAATATTATCGAGACAAATCGAAGACTGGGGCGTAACTTTCGTATAATCCGAGATTGTTATTTCTAAACCAAAAGACGTAATTAAACATACTAATTCATTTAAAATTGACGGGGTTTTGCGAAAATTAATATTATAATCACCAATTATAATTATATTCTTGAATTTGTTAGAGCAGTGTATCAGCAATTTCTCCAAAAAATCGAAGAAAATTTCTATACTACGATTTGTAGATCTATACAACGTAATGATGACTGTTTTACTTTCAGTAAGCTCAATAGCAAAAAGTTCTCCATGTAATACTTTACAGAAAATATTTACATTGACAGGTTTAAAGTTAATTTTATTGTTGGTGAATATTGCAACACCCCCATGAACTGTTTGCTCCCTACAGAAGAAAGTAGCCAGATTGTAACCTGGTAAATTAATAGTGTCGATATTATTTTCATCAAGCCAATGTTCGGATAGGCATAGTATATCATGGTTGTGTTTTTCGAGATATAAAGACAACAAACCTAATTTGGTGGACAAACATTCGACATTTACATGAAAAACGCATACCGCACCATTATCATGGTACGATGGAAATGAATTAAATGAATTAATTATTTCACTGGAATTCTTGGTATCCTCGGGTGAAAAAACTGGTTAACCATCGCTCCCTTTGGCTCCCTTCTCGGACTATGGACAATTGCTTCATTTGTTTACCTCGTAATAAAGATTACCAACATAGATTAAAATTACTACCAGTGGTTACGACAGAGGAATATGGAGTTTCTATTTCTGCCAAATGTTATATTAACTAATTAAGCAGGATATTCCTGAAAATATATAATAAACCATCATGTGGCAAGAATATTTGAAGACTACGTCGTGTGTTACACTTAATAGAAATAAAACTTGAGGATATGGAGCCAAGTGTACTAAAAGACACTTAAAAACCACTCCCTAAGGAATCACTACTTCCAGATTTTCCATCCAAGTCTCTTTAAAGGAAATCTTCTTGACTTTATATGTATGTGGAAATAATTGGTCATAGAATTTTAATAATATTTAGGGCAGATGTCATAAAAAAAATTGACGCAATTACTCCCCCCTCCACCCCTTCAACGGAATTATCTCAGTTAGACGTCATAGAAATACATACGTATATCAAATTTCAAGCGAATATCTCAATTTTGTTTTATCAACTCATTTAATAAACAATCCAGTTCCGGATCTCGTTGTAATACACACGTGTATAAAATTTCAAGTCAATATATCAAACGGTTCCAGAGAAAGCGTGCGCACAGAAGAAAGTTACAGACAGACAAGCCGACAGATAGACCGACTGACAGACATACCGACAGATATAATTTCTTTCGCTCAAATTTGAAATTTTGATGTTTCATGGCATTCTAAACCCATTTCAAAAAAAAAATATTGACATTTTTTTTACGATTACTATACTTCCACTTCGCTACGTGGATGTAGAAGTAAAATAAAATGTGTACCGACAAGCAATAGATAGAACAGCAAGGACAGAATCCAATATATGAAAATACCAATAAAAAATAACAAGTATGGCAACCTCTAAATGAAAGAGCTACAAACTTGATTGTAACTGAATCTGCGCACGTCAAGCTTATAAGAGTGCAAATTATTTTAAGAAGGGGTATAAACCAAACCATCTTTAAAAAAGGGGAAATATGGAAATCATAGCTAACATAGAGATCATAAAGTGGTCAATACGCTACTTCTATTAGACTTAGGCAGACACAAGATGAGAGATTAAGATCAAAGAAAAATGTGCCATAAGCAGAACCACTCACCATACAAAAGATGAGAAAAGGAGTATGTAAACTGAACCAATATAAGTTGCTTAGAGTAGCTAATCTGTCCGGTGAACTACAAAGTGAGTAAATGGGAACATTCCATGGCCAAGTGAAAAAAGTATGGCACCAATAAAAATAAATATAGGATAAAATTGTTGATGGAGATTTATCCAAACACTTGAGGTATGGAGTCAAGCAGGATGGACTGGCCTCGACTCTCTATAATTTAGAATTAGAGTACATCATACACAGTCACGGCTAAGCACAAGCCACGCATATCAAGTCGTAGAGTATTCGGCCCATTTAGAATTACTAGTGAGGTCACAACTACCGATTGTCGAATTATTCGATACTGTAGAAACATCAGTCAAGAATATATATATCTAAAAGTTAGTGAACAAAAAACTAAACTGATTCAAAGTAGAAAATAGAGAAACCAGTGATGGCAAAATTTCACCTTTGAAAACTACAATTTTAAGGTAGGAAAAAATCTTCACATATCTTGTTCTATCATTAAAAACAACATCGATAAAACCACCGAAATTAGGGACATAGTAACTGCAGCTAGTAAAACTTTCTATCAACTCGTACCTATAATGAAATCGAGAGACGTCGGCAGAGAAAAAAGAACAAGACTACACATAACAATAATTCAGTCGTGACGTATGGGGCAGAGATATAGCTTGCTTAGCTGAAACCTTGGGGCGTCTGGATTTCTTTGAGAGAAGAATCCTCCTAAGGATATGTGAACCGATGAAACATGTGTCAATTTGGAGAACACCACGAATCACGAACTATATCAGTTATACATGGAACCTAAAATATCACTACATGCATATCCATTGGACAGACCTTGTATAAAGAACGATAGATAAATGGGTACCAAAAGGAACCCTCTTGGGAAGACCAGAAAGAACACCAATAGGGAAACCTAAGTTGAGATAGAAGGATGAAGTAAATGAAGGTGCCAAGAATCCTTTCAGAACCTAAACTGGAAATTCGCATCAGAAACCGAAATAGTTGGGGACGAAAGAAGCGACTTTTGCTCTAGCGTAATCGTAATAGTGGTAGTAGATACGTCTAAATAACGGTATTTATGAATGACAAACTCGACGGGTTCATGATAAATTAAATAAAAACTACTGTTGGGTCTTGCTTCAAAAAGGCCGTAGCTCCTTTAGAAAATATTTCCCGACACATGTAAATACAAACTTTTCTTTTTATTCCTCCTTGTAGAATATGTACTAATTTCAGAATAAGAATTCAGAAACAATCTGAATAATTTTCCCATGACAGAAACTGCGTGTTTTTGTGATAGACTGAACATTATATTATAATCAATGATGGAATAAATGAATGAACAAAAGCATAATCCTGTTCCGCAAAATACTTTTACAAAGTTATTGGTGGGTGGACAGATAAAATGCTACGAATATTATTTGCGTTGTCTGATAATTCCATTAACTAAATGCTTACGCATTATCAGGTATTGACTCGGTTGATGAGTTATTTTTGGACTCTCGTAACGCCATTATAATATTAGTTTCAATCTCTATGTTTGTAATATATTGCTATTCATTTTGTCTCACATTCATTATTTCTTTATTTTACGACATATTCTTTATTTATCACATCTCTATTGTCAATATGAATATACTGGTGTGATTAAATTCAGGTTGCTGTTAAGTAATAATTTTCTTCTATGTAGTTTTTAATAAAATACCATTATTTTCTACAATTTCATAAATTTCCTAAAATATCTGTTCACTTAGATGTAATGATTTTAGTTCAATATAATGCAGGTATCTTTAGTATGCATTATACATGTTTCTTATGTATAATTTTCAGAGGACTTTAGTCACTAATTCCGCAACTTTTCTGCTAAACGTGGTTGGGTTTCATCTTGCATGTTTTGTATATCCATACTTTAATTGAAGATTTGATTTATTTATAGTACTAATAATTTCTTAACCATTGTTCAGCATATTGTCTAAATGTTATTTGTGGCATTATCTTAATTTTCTTTTTCCTTCTTCAATTCTTTGGGACTGCCACATGTGTGTTTTCTTTTTAAACGGTGCCAGGGGAATCTACAAAATATATCACAATTAACCATTATGATACTGGTAAATAACCTCTACGCCTGTGACGTTTACGTCAAAGGATCAGTTAGAGGCTGGTTTTTTTAAATAAACTACACAAATAAGTATAAAAACTTGAAATTAAATATTTCGCCGACGTTTCGGAAATATAATCTGTTTCCTATTTCAGGGCTTTTTTGAAAAATATTTTTTGCTGTGTATGACAAATACACAGCTCTAAGAATGTTTGTTATATTCGATATCCATAGATACTTAAAAAAAATTTAACAAAAGAGGCAGATAGCAAAAAGAGAAAAATTAAATAATCCGCGATAATATTATTGAATGAGGATAGTTGCATGTCGAATTGTTCCGTAGATGTCTGTACAACTTGGCTGCCAATGTTAAAAGAAGAACTTCACAAACTTGACATTGTATAGAAACTAAAAAACTGTTAACTATATCAACAGTTCTATGTAAATAGTAAGTATATTCGAGAGATCATACAGTGTTAAACAAAAGAACCAAATTAAATTTATATCATGTTTTTACACTCTTGTCTTGTTTTTCGCTCGCGTAGTATATTCTTAAGGAGAAATGTGAGTTGTTGATGAAATTTGTTTGAAAGAATTTAATCTCTATTCTGGTTTCAGTGTTATTGGTCTTTTACTGTTCGATCAATCAGAGGTAACCTTTCACTGTTGTATAGAATATCAGGTAAGTTGAGAGGAAATCGAGTATAAATTATTGCTTTTCATAACTCAAATAATAAACACTGCATCATCTAGATCCACCAATCATGGAGTGATCTTTTTTTTACGTCATCGACAGATTGCCTAATAATGAACCTTGAGAAGAAATCTTTTATAAAAATTAAAATATCTCTTCTCGTTTAATAGTTATAGGAACTTTTAGATCCACCCATCAGGGGCAACCGTTTTTTATTTTTGGATATCATCAGGGTGACCTGAGTGGGGGAACGCATAATGTAGCTTTCTCACTACTAAATCTACTAAATTTCTTATTGTTATAAGTTCAAATTAATGATATAGTTCAGAGATATTAAGATTTTTCTACAAAAGTAAATTTATTAAGTATTGATAGCTACTGACGTCAAGATGACACAAAACTGCAAAAATATTAGATAAACATGACGATTTAAGAACTTCCCGAAGGTTTTTCAAGAATAAAAGAATGCTATAATTTTTACACTGTCTTTTAAAGGGCCGCACTACGCCTAACAAAGTATCAAAGAAACATATTCAGACACTGTTTTACTAAATCAACGCAGCTTAACAAACGGAGAAATTATTCCCTCAAAAACATTTATACCGGCTGTATTACTAAGTACAAAAATGGTAAAGTAAAGAACTCAGTTCCGGGATATAGCAATAAAATTTTAGATACAACTTTACGCAACTGTTTCAGAGTCTATGGATGAAGCTGGCTTCAGAAAAATTAGTTGACATTGCTCAGTAAAGTGTGGCATTGCCATAGCCGCCAGTCTTATCTCAATATAGCATCCGATACAACAAGAAGTAATGTAGACAATTACGGAGGTAAAGATCCTGCCAATTTCTTAGCAGAAATCATGCAAATTCGCGATAATGTCAAAGAAATATTGGTTATTAAACCAATTGAGGATATTGATGATGAAGGTGAATAAACACTTTTTTGTTTATAATAAAAGATTAGCGTTAGGTCTAGTGTGGACATCACGCTTAAAAACGCGCATAGGACTCTACCGCCGAGGCGGTGCATTATTTTTCAGATGTGTAACAGCCGAATCTTTATAAATTATAGTACATGGAAAAAATGTACAGTATCCCTTTGGCGGATAATTTCCTAAGCTAAAAATTTCACATATAAAAACTGTTTCTATCGTAGAACTTATATATGAAGATATACTATAAAAAACTGTTTCTTCTGGCTTTTGACCCTCTGTATACTATTTAGCAAGGGCCACATCGATGAAAAAATTTGATACATTTTGTTTAAGAGGACAAAATAGAGACCAATGCATTAATTTTGCTTGCATGGGATTTTCTCCGTAGTACGAAAAATAGCGTCTCTCATAGTAAGGCAATTTCTATAAAACTTATTCATTTGAAAATTTGTTTTCTTGTTTAATAAACCCCATCAGATGTATATATTAGTATCTTGCAAAAAATTGTTAAAATATAGAAAATGAAAATTGTTTAGATTGCCTTGATATTTGCATTTATTTTGTCGTCGAATAGTAATTTTCATGTAATGGCAGTACAATATTATTTAAATACCTACATATCAGATAGGTATGTTAAAAGAAGGAAACAATGTTTAGAATTTTTGTTGTAATTTTATTTTATTTATTTAATTTTTCGAAATTGAGGATGGTTTAACATCTCAAATAGTGCAATATTAATAATATTGCGAATTAACAAATTGTACCTACATTAATATTTTAATATCTTATCCTATTAACTAATAACAAAAGGTATAACTGTAATGCTCCGTAATTAAAAACGTAAAAAGATAAGCAGTAATGGAAAATAGCAATTTTTGGAGGTTTGAAACTATTATATCAGTAATATTGTGAATTTAGTATAGTGGCGCCATCTCTCAACTCCTCTTTCAACCAATCATCAACACAAAACAGAAATCTGTATAACTTGAAGCGCTGTCTCAAAATCAATACACCGACATCATACAGTTACCTACCTAAGAATAAGTTTATATAACAGATGGGTATACAGATACAGGACAGTGTTCACTAAGGTGACCCATACATAAATTATTCTTGATATAATACGCCTGCTTCTTTATTGAAAGCCCGAAAATTATATTATTTTCCAAAATTTCGGTGCAGAGTGGTAGATATTCGAGAAAATGTGAAAACTACAAAGAGGGAAGTTCCTGTATTTGTAAAGATATTGAAAAATGGTATTTAAAAAAATGCTGTGGATAGAAAATTAGTCCATTAAAATATCTCGATCTCCTATTTTGATTTTATTTTTATGTTCCTTTTCAATCAATAACATTTTTGCAAACAGGTTTTAACCGTATTACTAATATCTAATCTAGTATACATCAACAAAATTTATTATCATGTCAAAGTCATGTCATTATATTTGATATAAATAGAAACGCTAAGAAACAAAAAGTGTTTATTGTTAAAAGTAATTATTTGGGGAAAGATATTTTCGATTGCTGAGTTACAGGAAAATTTCATGGCACAATTTCTTGGTCATCTGAAAGCCCTGGGGGTCTATTCTCGAATCTCTATTAAAATTATCGACCACGACAAATGTCACTGATAATTGGTAATCTCGAGCAGTAGTAGACACCGCCACACAAGACAGGAACTATACAGAAGCGGGAGCTGGCCGCGGTACCTTTGATATCGGGGGACCCGATTTTCTTCTAACTCATTGGATTTCTGTGATGTCGAAGTGACAGTAATATGTCTTACTACACTCAGAGAAATGATGTACACACAAGATATATCAATATTTCGGTCCAATCCACTGTACACTGGGAAAACTATCTTATTTTATATTTAGTAGATAGGTACGCGAATGAAGATTACGTATCTTTATATGGTTTTAATGTAGTTGAGGGCCTGCCATGATGCATTGCAGAATATTAAAAAAAAAATAAGTGCACATTTATATTTTTTATACCCCGTATTTCAGGCATCATTAACGATAATAATGGGCTTTGAAGCCAATGCATTTCTTTCATTCTACTACCAGAATAAGAACAATCTATAATTGAAAATAGTGCAATATATAGATACACAATAAAAGAGACATATATTATGTAGCTTAAAATTAAACACAGGATTTGATGAATAATATATTTTCAATATTGTTCAAGAGAATATTACAAATCAAATAGTACAGCGAAAACATTATTTACTTAAGATAATAGTAAACGAGTATTATTGAATTTTTAATTGATACAATTATTTCTCTAATGGTACGAACTGACAGTCATTACTTAATTCACAATGCAATTGTGTTCATTATAAACTGATGAACATATTCTGTAACTTACTGACTACCTTCATTTCTTCCACAAATCCTCATCATTTAAATCATTGTTTCATTACATAAAAATAAATAATTATGTTCCTCTATATAATATCTAGCTTCAATATGATGTCAAAGAACCCAATCCTTTTTATCAAAATGTTATTTTTAAATCGTATTTCGAGTTCACCCAGAGTTACTAGCTGCAACTAATAAGAAAATATTTCCTTTCTTTTTATCTCTTTTCAACTGCTAATTGTTTAGTATAGCTAACATTACTTTCTAGTTGTTTCAGTAATATAAATTTGTACCTACCTTTCAGGATCTTTGAGAAATAGAAAGAAGCTTATTGTTTCACCCGCCTTCAAAGGGCATAGATGATAAGCACAACCCCTATACCCTTTCGAACACATTATAAACAAAAATCAAATAAATAAATAAACTTAGAATAAAAAATTGTCAAAAATTGAACGAAAAAGCTAAGAAAATAACCAACCACCTTGTAAGAGTTGAAAGACTGTCAATCGCACAGCGTCAATAATTGTTATATGGCTTTTGACAAATAGGTACCTTATCGTCATGTCGACTATGAACAAATTTGGTCCCACAAGAAAGGCTTGCTTTCGCTTCTGTATAGTTCGTGTCTTCAGTGACACCGCTAATACCACTTCAGAAATATGTCGGATAGTAAAGTATGTCAACGCTGTATAATTTTCTACTCTCTACTTAATAATGATAATAATAACAATAATAATAAATGTCTTTATTCCCAAAAAGATGAACAATGAAAAAGAATACAAAGAATACAAATTTTATAATAACGTTAAATGGGAAACAAGGAGAAGTTCACTCAAAAGAGTGCTCTACCACTTAACCCTTGTAAATGAATAACAGACAATAGTTAACACATAACAACAGAAAACAGAGAAATAATAATACTCAGGCCAGATTTTGTTTGTTCATGAAAAGTTTCCCCATTCTTTGAACTTATAATTGCTGAAAGCCTTAAAATCAGCAGGAACAGAGTTGTACATTTTATATATCATGAATTTAAACTTCACCAAAAGGGAAAGTTATTTGACAGCTACAATATAATTCTGTTAATTTTGGTAGAGGTAGTAAAAGAAGGCTCAGATATTCTGTTTAGTAAATTCTCTGCTAAGTAATAGTAATTTCATTTATATTTAATTTAATTTGTCAATTTGACATAAAAATAACTTTTACATGGGTCAAACCCACTACTTCTCGTCTTTGGTGTTACTAACGGAACGTAACCTTACCTTAATTTTTATACAGATCAGAAGTCACCATTTAACGTTGAATAAACCGTGAAAAAAGTTCTACTTGTATGAACCGTAAATCTTTGAAAAATATAGAAAAATGATTTTTCAACAGGAGGAAAAATCATGTTTGACTATAACTTTTAATCCACAATATTTCTTTAAATATACTTTTTCAAAATATTCATATATGAATGAAGACTCTTTGTAGTTTTTCACAGATGTAATACCGTGCACATGAATTTTGGAAAGTAGTATCGTTCTTGGACTTTTCGTAAAAAGGAGGAATTTTTATAAAGAATGGCAGATAAATAATGTCCCTTTCCCGAACTCAATCCGTGGACATGAGGATGATCTTAGTACCGCGCGTCTGAGGGACACGACAAAAGCTTTCAATTATCAGGCGCCAGCCGTGCCTTCTCTATGGTCTGTGGCTATATCCACTCTCAAGGGAGATTCGTACAACTCCTAAGACTTCCCAAGGTAAAAACGAAGAAGATACTGACCGCGATTGCTACAGTGTGCCTTTCGTCGTATCTTGTTGTTCAGCGGAGTGCTTCTGATCAAATTGTCGTCTTATAAATTAGCACTTGAGAAACATTTATTAGACTATAATAACCATGGATAGACTCTGTGAGTAATCAGAATACTGTGAAAACTTGACAGGATCGAAGTCGGCCCGTGAAAAACAGTTATCCGATTCACACCACAGAATCGTACGCAGGTCGTCAATCCTAGTTCTAGTGGATTGAAAAAGAGTCGAATTCAAAATATATTTACATTTATTGACTGTTGACTTCAACGAGTACAAGAAATAGGAATAAATATTCGAGACTGTAAGTTAATTGTATACAAAACAATTTCGATCAGAGAGCACCACTCATAGCATACCTCATATAGCGGCGAGAGTATTGTAACAATCGACTGGCACGAAAAGATTCAAATTTCCAGTTAGATATACGGGTAAAACTTATGTGGACTTTTTAAAACTAATGACTGTCTGATAACACACTGAAAATATTGTATCGCTTTGGTTTGCTTATATTTATCATAGACGACTGTATCATTCCTCATTTGCTATTCATGAGTTCTATGAGGTTTTTCAGCTTGTAAAAACGCATCAACAGCACGGAACCTAAAGATACCTTTTTGGCGTCGAGCCGCAATCGAGTGATTCCTATGGCGATGCCCGTCAAGGACTTTTATAAAGTATTTTGGGTCCGAAGGAATCGGTTCCTCTACTTTAAATTTTGACATTCTTTTTAATGTACGTTATAGTGGGTTAGTTTTGAAGTATTCTCCTCAACTAGCAGAGCTAAAAAATCTGTTTAAGGGTTAGCTTGTCGCTAAATCCTAATTGATATTTCGGCACTTCGTCACTACGCCTTAAAGTATTTTCAAATTTAATTTTTTTACGGTACTTTCGAAGAAAGTGTCTGATCAACGGAGCGGTTTTCCCTCGTTCGCTATCGGGAAATTTTCAAGTCGATTTTTGCGTACTTTCGAAAAATTGATCTGAAAGACGCGACGATATCCAAAGGCGGTTTTCCGTGGTGCGCGATCTGAAGTTTGTTCATAAGTTAATTTTAAGTGCATTTTCAGTAAAAATATGTTTATCGTTCTCTCGACGAAATGGCGTTTTCCAGTCTTTTATGCGATTTTCGACTAAATTTAATTTTTCTTAAAGATTTATATCTTTTATTTTAATAATGATTTTGCTTTTGCCTCTTGGGATCTGGTCACCATAGTGTTCACTAATTGTTGAATTTAAATTGGTTAAACATTTCTATATATATTATTATTCGAAATCCAACAAAAATCTAATAATGTAATTGCAAAGTCTGCTTGGATATATCTACAGGATGGCATGTATTAGAAACAGTATAAGCAAAGATTAGAGAATTAACAAGATAGGACAGCCGGCGAAAAACCTTTGATATTTTAATGATAGTGCCATTGACCTAGCAGTTTGCGTTAAGTTATCGAGCATTTGCCACAATGTGCCAATCAGGTGGGAAAGTTAAAATGAAAGAGATAGGCTAATTGTAAAGAATCGGATATATTGCTGGCGCTCTTTCCGTGTGATGTCGGAGGCCACGGAAGAGTGTCCAGCGTCGGGAAACCGAAAAAAAAACACAGCAATAATAATGATAATCATACCTTTAATGCCCAATAGGCAACACCCAATAACTGAACAATTCTTTTGAATTTTCCACAAAAATTCTTTGAAATGAAGTCCATCTCCACGTATGCATATTTCGGCACGTCGAACTAAGGACATACGCACTCCGTTCAACACATTTGGTAAATTAGGATCATTATGGTTTCTATGCACATAAAATACGTTGTTGCAATTGTTCTAAAGTGTCAGTTGGATCAGGGTAAACCAGATATTTAAAATGTCCCCAAAAATAAAAGTCCATCGAATTTAAGTCGGGCGATTTAGCAGGCCATTGTACTGGTCCACCGCGTCCAATCCATCGTCGGGGAAACTTTCTGTTAAAAAAAATTTGGAACAGCCGGACTAAAATGGACTGGCGCGCTATCGTGCAAATACCACATTCTTCTGCGCGTAGCCAAGGGTACATCTTTCAGAAAATTTGGCAACGTTTGTTGAAAAAAGTTAAGTATACATCATCATTTAATCTATCGGGTAATTGTATAGGTCCAATTATTTCATTACCGCAAATTCCTGCCCACAAATTAACGCTGAACCGTCGTTGAAAATGCGCCCTTCTTATTACACGTCGATTTTTGTCAGTCCAATAGTGCACATTTTTAAAATGAAACACTCTGAAATATTTATGGTAAAACACGACTCATCGAAGAAACACAGAACGTTAAAAAAATCCTCATTTGTCGCGTGTTTTTTTAAAATCCACCTACAAAAATGCATTCGCTCTGCAAAATCTTGAGCTTGTAGTGATTGGACACGTTGATAGTGATAGGGACGTAAGTTCATATCTCTCAATGCTCTCCATGTCACAAAATGGGATACTCGAACACAGTTCGCGATATCGCGGGTGCTTAAAGTTGGATATTCTTCTACAAGTTCCAAAATTTGAACCCCTGCGTCAATTACCCTTTCTTCGCATTGTGGACCATATTCTCCTCCATGTCCATCGAGACGACCTGTTTCTCGAATACGCTAGTCAATACTAACAAATGTACGAGCACAATAATGACGTCGATTAGGGAACCTTAAACGATAAAGCTCTTCCTCACCAGTTGCATTTCCACCACTTTCTCCTTACGCCAAATGCATATCCGCGACCTCTGGATAACTGTAATCTCCCATAATGTCCAAAATTTGCGTTTCAAAACACTTCACTAAACTTTGAATTAACGTTATCAATAAAGAAAACAAAAAGAAAAACTTGGTCCAAAATCCAAAAAGTAACACAAGAAGCACGAACGAGAAGTAGTGTCTTACGTAATCAAGTACTAACGACTTGAACGATAAGTCAATAAAATAAATCTTAACATAAGTGGCATACAATTCAAAAAGAACAAAAGCAACAGACAAAACCAAGGAATGGCTAGGTTGCGTCGTGTGTACGTTGCTTACCAAGTAAGGACACAAACTGAAATTATTACTTGAGAATATTACAAGGCAGAGTATTGCACGCGTAATACAATAATTTGACCACGAAGCAAAAAACATGGCGTGTCCTCTGTCGGTCACTTTTAACTGCTTTGTCAGCATGCTTTTCGATGACCCCCCCGTCGCGGCCTTATTATCTCTTAGGCTCACTATACTTATTTGCACGAATGTCAGAGTATCATGTGCGACAGGATGCGAGGCCATAAAGCCTACCCCAATATGCCAGCAGTTCTCAAACTATGTTATTAAGTATCTTAGAAATGTTTGATGATTTTTTTCTCTCCAAAACTATGAGCTTTAGACCCCATGTTAAATAAGGTATTTTTTGTTTGTCTTGTCGTTCCCTACCGCCAGTTTTTTTTTAATGACATGAAACTAATTACACCCTGTATTTTAGGTAGATTTTTAATTAGTATAGGACAGAAATAATTCCATTTATTCTGAGACTTATTTTCTATAATTTATTTTATAAAATGAAAAAAAAAACAGTCACACGCCGACGGCTACACGTGACGTACTTGTAAACGTCCTCTCACAAAGCCAAATGTCACACTGCGCGCCGCCTCTATCAAATACTGCATTGTAACGAGGCTTTATACATATTTTTCCAACAAACTTCAACATAATGTAATATATTGCAAGAATTCTATATTCTGGAAGCTCATTGTATACGTAATTTATGTTTACTTTGGAACAGAAGTAGTTAGATGTGAGAATATAATAACGAAGTTAGGAAATTGTCTCTGCTGCGAATCATATATTTCTAAGCGGTATTCAGATTTTATTAATTATGCTTTGGAAAGCGTTCCGATTATATTATAGAAATGAAGGAAGCTTCGGCTTAGAATCACTTATTTGATTTTAATTTAAAAAAATAAATACATGTATTGAATTTTGTCCGGGTAGTTCAGGCAAAAGGGGATTTTAGAAAAAGATAATGGCAATCGGGTTTTTTCAGAGGGAATATGTACCTATCAGTGTGTATAACAACTATTGTACCCAAAATACAACAGCTGAAAATTAATCCGTCTGTTTAAATAACAAGTAAAGTTACGGAAAATGAGTTTTTGGCCTTGTATAAATTTACCTTTAGGGTTTACGAAAATATATCCGAAGGAGAAGCTGTATCTACAAAAGGAGTCCATCCATTAGTTTTTTAACAGAATGCAAAAAACTACTGCATGTATTGTCTGTAATTGTTTATTTGTGGCATATTCAGATTTTCTTACTTTTTATTGGGTATTTTGCCACTGAAAAATATTTAAAAATTTTAATGAAAAAGCCTCTGCGCCAAACGGATCAGTCAGAGGTTGGTTCTTGACTACTTGACTGTTTCAAAAAGTTTCACACCTAATAATATATAAACTAGAACAATGTTATAAACTAAAAACTGAAAATCAAAGCTACAGGTAGTTAACGTTTCGGAAGAGAATCTACTTCCGTTCTCAAAACTTTTTTGGCCGTCAACCATGACAGTTCTTTAATAAAGAACTGTCATGGTTGACGGCCAAAAAAGTTTTGAGAACGGAAGTAGATTCTCTTCCGAAACGTTAAGTACCTATAGCTTTGATTTTCAGTTTTTAGTTTATAACATTGTTCTAGTTTATATATTTTTAGGTGTGAGACTTTTTGAAACAGTCAATTACTCAAGAACCAACCTCTGTCTGATCCGTTTGGCGCAGAGGTTTTTTCATAAAAATTTTTAAATATTTTTCAGTGGCAAAATACCCAATAAAAAGTAAGAAGAACTACTGCATGCTCCTCACTTTGCCTTAAAAATTGCTTTTTTGCAAAAATTGTACAAGTACACATTTCCAAAAAAAAACCGCTTATTCCACACAGCAAAATCTATAATCTATCAAAGTTTGTTATGTCTACGTTCATTATTTTGGGAAATTTTTGAAAATGTACTTTTTTGAAAGTAGAGGTGTGGAGAGTCATTTTTTATGTAATTTTGCATGCTGAATCAAATGATAGGATCAACCATTAACTAATAAAGATGGTTCTAATAATAAAAATACGATAAAAGATTTTATTAAAAAGGAAAGAAAATGAACACGGCGGTTCTTAAGGACGCGCCCCCTATTTGGGTCTTAATTTCGGCCTTGTATAAAAAATATTTCAATAACTATTTAATCATTTCGAAACGATTTTTTCTCAGGAATTCAAAAATTTTATAGGAAAAAAAAAATTGAACGTAAAATAAAAAAGTTATAGATTAAATTTATATTTTTTTAAATGGGACGCCCTATTTATTTTTAAATATTCTGATGTTTTTTCTGATTTCAAAAATGTATCACTTGTATATGTCATTTTTTTAATTAATATTTAAAAATCACATTATCAAATTAAAATTACTGTTTTGAGTCCTGACCTACCCACAAAAATTAATGAATTATTTTTTTACAATGTGATTTTTAAATATTAATAACTCAAAACGGTTAAAAATAACATATATAAGTGATATATTTTTGAAATCAGAAAAAAACACTCTATCAGAATATTTGAAAACATACAGGGTCCAATTTAAAAAAATATAAATTGAATCTTTAACTTTTTTATTTTAATTTCAATTTTTTTTTCTATAAAATTTTTGGATTCCTGAGAAAAAATCATTTCAAAATGATTAAATAGTTATTGAAATATTTTAGTGTTGAAAATACTACTGGGCGCAGGACATGGGACCCCTCTTACGAAAAACGTATTGAGAGCGACAGATCTGTCTAGGCCGCTGCGCCGGCCTTGTAGTAGAGTAACAAGCTGCCTCTATTGTGTCATTCCGTTTGCAATGTGTTGCTAAAAGCTATGACCTATTTTAAACGATGCCCCATCAAAAGAGAAGAAGATTTGACTTGGTCGTGGAAAAATCGCCCTGTACTGGTGGTTGCACGGGGCGATTTTCCGAAAAAGTCAAAAAAATGAATTAAGCTTTAATTCATTTTGAAACGTATCAATTCACAAATCCTTTACCTCATCATAACTCGAAGCGTGTTCATTTTTCGAAAAATACCCCTGAAGTAAACGTTGTACGCTTGTTATCGAGGATTTAGTTGGTTTTTTCAAATTTATAATAGGATTTACCGTTTGATTTGAGGGAATTTTTTTATTCGCTAGTGACGTCATCAAAGTCTGAGTCTTCATCAAAGGCCTCTGTTGATATGGGTAACACGTCTAACGAAACTGCCATTTCGATGCAACTGTTCATGCAGGCCCCTCCCTCACAAATTTTGCACAAAACTGAGCATTCCACGCCGCCTTTTACATAGGAGCACTGAGAAGTGCAGCACAGGAAATCAACTTAAGGATTGCCTCTGGAGCAGCGTTAAGGGTTGTCCTGATTGAGTGCAAATCATTGCTACGACGAATCCAACCCCACTGTTGTGGATCCAGTTTAATCCCGAACCACAACTGCACTTGATAGTAGGTATGATATGAATGTTGTGCATCACTTGCTGATGTAAGAGTAAGCGATTCCAGCTTTACTACATTTTTAGTGAGTTATTTCTGGAACATTACGTACCGTAGTACATCTAACGTATGTTTCCCATATTTGGAGCCATAAATATACAAAAAAGGAGTCCCTCTGATCTTTTCTAATTCACTGTGAGTTGCGTGATACCCCCAAAACTGATTTTTATGGTTTTGTGCTGTATAGTCCTTCCACAAACAGGTACTAAATGAAAATTCAGATAATATTTTTTGTTATGGAAATCTTTATAATTATTGGACTAAAACTAAACACGATAGTTGGCTATGACGTTCATTGCTATGAAGCGCTTTATAACATTTAATAAGAAATCACTGTTAAATTATTTTCCCTTGATGCTGATAATACAAATATTTCAAATTCGCAATTTTTTAAATTTGCTAGCAATATGCATAGATTTACAAGGTTTCAATGCATGATTTTGGGTTTCATACGAAAAATATTTAAAAAGGAATTAATTTTTTTCTCTAGCCCTTTGAAAACTTGTCCTTTAGCCACGTATGTTGTATTTTTCAATTTTGATCATTATCATTATACCATTATTATAATATTTTTTATATAAACTATACCTATATACCACATCGATACTGGAACCTAAGACGAGATGAACCAACAGAATCTACAACAAGTGTGACACACTTCTTGCCCAAGGGTCGGTCAGGGTATTTTGAGACATACACAGGTAGACCTCGGATAAATTGGTTATTATTCTACAAAGGTTAGACAGTAGGATAGACGAAGCTAAGCTATAGATTCTACCCATATTTTAACATTAATTTTATCCAAAAACTCTATGATCAATTTAAATACAAAAAAGTCGTTTGTGATCAATATAGAGGGTAGCACATCGGGTCTATTATTCCTTTTTTTCTTAGTTCATTACAGAGTCAATAGGTATGTACTTGGTTACTTCGACAGTTAAAAAATATATGATTAAGATCATCAAATTCGCCACATATACAATTAGGGCATTGCAGAACGCCTATCTTATACCATTGAGCAGGAAACCTTCCGTGATTTCATTTAAGTCTTGCTACTGTAGCTATGATCTTCCTATTTACTTTGGTATTTTCATACCATACATTTTTTGGAATGCTGTTATGTATTTTGAAGTACCCTATATATTAAATTTATTGTTATTAATATTATATGTCACCAACTATGTGTGTATTTATTGTCTCATACTATTTCATCATTTAAATTTAGCCACATTAAATTAGATTTTGTGACAAGGAGAAAAGAAATCATACTCATGTTTTTTGAGTTCGTATTATCCATCGAATTACACAATAAAATTGTGAAGTTAAATAATAAAAACACATCTCTTTTATAATTTTCACCTGCCACACCTGTCTATTATGCATCGTCCAAACAAGTGCACGATGGAAGCTCAATCCCCCCAGTTGACGCAAAACATTTGCAAATCAATCATCGACAAGTTTTCATGTAGAAACCGTGTACTCCAAGAAAAAATCGTTCTTACCGTATGTCGTAGCTGAACAGGCGTCGTTTCACCCCTCAACCTGTTGAGCCCAGGGCATAACGTAACGGCAATGAGCGTCAGTACGTTTGGACGCGTCTCTCGGCGCTGAACGCGTATCCATTCTCTTAAAAACATGATAAATCAACGAATAATATTCATGCAATAAAAGAAATCCTAACTCAGCACTATAGATATGGATCATCATTATCAATAAATATATTTTTTTAAATAAAAATTAATATTTTTGTGCACAACAATGTCAGGTATAAGTCCAGCTAGTTGTTGGATAACTCATAAGCGATTGGAATCTTGGGCCAGAGCAGCTAAAGAGAGGGCCCTTGGGAATCACTACCACTCGGGACAAAATGGAAGCAATAGCACTACGAGCAATAACAGTTTAGAGGTATTTTATGCTGATTTGTTACTTTTGTTTATATAGCAGCACGCATAAATCTCTGTCGAGTCACGCACCGCGTACACGCAGAGTGAGAGTATCTACTTGATATAAAATCGATATAGCATTTTGGAGGTTAATGAAAATCCTATTTTGAAAACAAATGAAGGTACTTAATAAAGAAAATGTAGCTAATCTCCAATACCAAATAATGTTTTTCAATTGATATGACGGTAATTGTTGTTCTATTATCTGGTCGATATCAGTCGTTTGCCCTTGCCCTTATTTTCAAAGGGCAGTTGCACTATTTATGTATCTTGGCCAGTTAATTCTCAAGGTATGAATATTATTTTTTGCTAGGTATGCTGCAAAAATTATGGTTCCTAGTTGTAGTATTTTAAATGGACACACTTTTCGATTGTTATACATTAAGTAATTACAAAAAAAGAAGATCTTAAATGTATAAAAGAATCACTGCTAAATGAAATCTCGAAGACATATTTATCGATTTTTTTTTCCAATAGTGCCTATTCGTTCATACGTAGGTTTGTATGTCTGCATATATGTCACTGTGTGTTTATCAACTCAACAAGTTATCATAGAGGGTTAATCCAATGTCATGTTTAATATTTTCCATAATATTCTAAGCCACATAACATTTAGTGGCTGTAACCCAGGATGAGCTATGTGAGGGGGCAGGCAGTTTGATTTTGCGGCTTAACGTCTGAGATAGTTAAAAATTTGAAATTAAATTTAACAATTACACAGGTTGAAACAAAAGCCTTCATCTATACATGGAAATTATTTTTTTTAAATCTACCGCGAAAATTCCTCACAAACCGCGTTCTATGTGTGCTAATATCAGCACAATTAAAGCGCGATTTGTGAGAAATTTACGCTGTGGAAAATTTTATTGATGATTTTATCAGCATCAGCGTGTCAAAAGACATGGAAATAATTTAAAAGTGAATTATTTACTATTAGTTTGCTTATAGTAATGAAACATATTCTTTATAGTATTTTGCAAACAGCGGAAAAAAACTATCTATAAGAACTAAAAGATAAATTACATGTATAAATATTAATGAAATCTTTGCATTCTTTCAATAACCTGACTTCTCGTTATGTTAGCAAGTTAAAATTCTAAGATAAATTTGTCCAGTATCTTATTTGACATTCTCCTTATAACACTAGCATCCAACATAGTCCCCTACGGCCAAGCAGATTAAACTAGTGTCTACATGACCCCCTATGGTATGAGAATTCCTTGCCTTAAGAAATTATTCATTCTAACGGATTACATTTTCATAAAATCTCTCATTCAGTTTCTTGGAAATATATAGCCTTTGAAACGTTTTTCGCCCTTATTCTGAGCTCATCAGAAAGGCTCAAAGCTATCCATAACGATGTTTCATGCAAAACCAAAGCAGTATCCATGAATAAGTATGAAATATTAATATATGACATTTACTGATAATAATAAACAGACATTCACGTATCTATGAACTAACTAGTATTGGAGCCTATATACTCTATGCATGTTTAAAAGTAAATTACTTATGTTTCATTACTATAAGCAAACAAATAATAAATAATTCACTTTTAAACATACATAGAGTGTATAGGCTCCAATACTAGTTAATAGATAGGTGAAGATCTGTTGTTTTTTATCAGTAAGTGTGAAATATAAATATTTCATACTTATTCATGGATATATGGCCTTGGTTTTGCATGAAACATTATGAGTGGCTTTGTGCCTTTCTGATGAGCTCAGAATAAGGGCTAAAAACGTTTCAAGGGCTAAGCATTTCCAAGAAACTGAATGAGAGATTTTATGAAAATGTAGTCCATTAGAATCAAAAATTTTTTAAGGCAGGGTAGGTAAATAAATTCATTTCAGGCCTTTGTTTTCATTTTTAACTGAATCTTCATACCGTAGGGATTATTTTAGATACTAGTTTAATCTGCTTAGCCGCATTGGACTATTTTGGATGCTAGTGCTATAATGAGAATCTTTAATAAGAAATTGGACAAATTTGTTTTAGAATTTTAACTTGCTAGCATAACCAGAAGTCGCTTTCTCCGCTGTTTGCAAAACCCTATAAAGATTATGTTTCATGGAAATATTGGTTTTCATGCATAATATTAGCACTTTTAAAACGCGATTTGTGAGAAATTTTTTTAGATAATTTCATCTGCTTCAGCGTGTCAAAATGCATGGGAAATGGTGGCTTCCATTCAAGATCAAGACTTTTTTTGTAAACTTGTGATTGGTACACTTCAAATATTGATTCATGTCATCAAAATGTAAAGCACCAAATGGACATTTTGCTAATTATTAAGATATGGGACGATAAAGTTGAAATCACTTTTGCCATGTTTTGCATTAACATGGAAATTATTTAGACGTAAATCTTAAATTGAAAGAAAAACGGCCTTAAGGCCGAGATATGATCACAGGCACACGAAAAAGAAGCTGTCGTTTCCACGGACCAGACCAAGAATTTCCTGTGTATTTTGTCACAATTTTTTTCTATCCTCAAACAGTTGCAATTTTTGCAATTTTCTAACTGTTTTTGAGGACAGAAGTAAATTGTGACACGGTGGGGTAAAACTGACAGCGGATTCGGATTCAGCAAATCGAAATACACGGAAAATAATTCATCTGGTCCCTAGAATCGATAACCTAACCTTGAACTATTGTAAATTTTGGGTTGTAGTTGGAAGAACTTAGGATTGACAGTAATAAACACAATGGGGATTTTGGGTTGCTTGTAACTATGTTCAAATATTCTAACAGGCAATATATCATTCGTCAAGACGAAACACTTTGCCTTAGAGCATGGCAGACGAGAGAAGTGATATGAGAATTTTTTTATTGGTGCAAACTTAATTCATAAAAAAATTAATTATTAAAAAAAAATAGCTTGACATTTACTAATCATAGTGTAAAAGCACACACTTTGGAGGTTTAAAATATCTGCCAATGTACCTCCAAAAACCAGAATGTACACCTGCATCATGATCTACACTAAACGGGGTGTATCCCTATCGTATCTTTTTAAGTGGCAATTAATTGATAACAAAACAATGGGCTTGATACTTCTCTGTCATACCCATTGACATAACGTGCAGGTTCAGAATGTCTGTCGCTGGTTCTACACTAACTGAGATGTATGCCAGTTGTATTTTTGTAATCACTAAGTGGCAAGTTATCTATACAAAAGATATTCGCCTGATACAAATACTTGTAACAATTGTAAAATACATTTCGAGTTAATTAATGAAGTTTCCACAACTAAGGAATTTTCTCATATCACTTTCCTTGTTTGCTATTGGGTGTAAGTTCGGTCGTCGACGAAGGTAGACGCGTTATTACGTGGATCCCATGAAATCACAAAAAACTAGAGTAAACACGTTGTGAAACGCGCAAAATCCTACATTAGTTGATATATATTAACATAAATTTGGCTAATTCATATAGCTGATATTTGATATTTAAATACCTATGACATCACTAAAGGCGTATATGGGCAGCTCGACAAAGGGTACGGACATCTGGCAACATAACTCGGATAAAAAGAAAATAAACACGTTGAATGGGACCAGGTCATAAATTCGTAAATTATCCACAAGTGCATGTACCTAAGACGACCGAGCACCCTCCCCAAAGTGGCTAGTATGAAGTGAATAAATGCAACGGACTGGCTTTTAACGAGTGGAAGTCGTAACATAAGCAAAGGATGAAAGATAACTGTTATTTCTATTTATTTCTAAGATATATTTTTTAATCTCTCACAGATGGAAGAATGAATGAATTCTTCATGTGGAACGGGTACTTTTGTTTAAGAAATAATTTATTTACTATAAACTTTTGTTTCTCGCTGCAGAGTTATTAGTTTTATATGAGGAATTTGTTTATATGATTACCGGTTAAGGCAGGAGATTTTTGATTCGCAAAATATATACCTGGATGAGTCCCTTCTTGAAGTGGGTGATATAAAATAAGCAACGCCAGATGTGTGAATGAAACAGATAAGTTTTTGTTTATATATCATTAGCATTGGCTTATTCATGTCTTTATTAAATTTGAAAGAAGAATTGGAGATCAAAATTAAAAATACATTAAACATAGTATATAGGTAATAAACATAATATACAGGTGATGAAATGGAAAAACTGCCCAAAATTAAAACCGATTGTTTCAAGGAAACGACATACAGGGTGAGCAAACTATCCCTTCAGACCTTTTTTCTCATAACGCGCAAAAAAAAAATGTTACCGCGAGATAGGGCCCTTCCCAGCAACTCCGCCGTAGATGGATATTTACTTGTGCAGCGGTTAATAAGTTTAAAAAAAAAAGAAAAAAAAGGAAGGGAAAAAAATACAAAAATAAAAGCTGCCAGATTCATAAACACAAGAAGCAAAAAACTTAGAAGAAAAATAAGGAGATAACGATAGATGGAAACTTAAAAGAAGCATGGAAACTGAAAAGAAGCATGTCGCAAACAACTGCACCACACCCCAGCCGATGATGACAAATGGAAACTTAATAGAAGCATGGAAACTTAAAAGAAGCATCTCTCAAACACCTACACTTCCCATCCTATATTCCCACCCCATGCGTTATGCGGCTCTCGCTGCTGATAACAAGCATGGCCAATGTCCAACCAGGCGCATGCAGCTGGTCCGGCGGTATATAAAACATCCGAGATTTGGTTCCGGCACGCGGTTTGGCCATCCGTTGGGCGGGAAAATCAATCAATCAATCAGTTTCCTTGTTTGCCATTCTCTAAGAGAATTGCTTATGTCTCTAGCTATTGAAAATCTGTACTATTATAAAGTTTCCCTGCTTTCACAAATGTACTAACCTGATATAGTCCAGTAATTGATGCATTTTACCTCGGACTCCGGTTAGAAAAGATCTATTCGATTCGTAACTGATAGTATTGCAAAGTTTACATGGTCCGAAGGTATGCTTTTACTCTAGGGGTAGATGCCACCCCATCTCTACCCAGGTGAAAATTAGTAAACTAAAAATAACCAGAGAAATATATAGAAGGATTAATTCTAAGCAAAAGATGTTCTATGAAGCTTTTTCAGTAATTCAATATTTTTCGCATTATTCGCAATTGAAAATGTTGATTTTTCATCTAAATAATTCATGTTTAAAGCGGTTTCTCACGATTAACTCGAAAACCTTACGTTTCATCAAAGAAATCATCGGAAGCAAAGATGAATCTTATAAAAGAATACACCGATTGGTTTTGCTTTTAATTCTGTAGATGCAATACGAACCGAGTTATGGCTCGTTAAATGTGACTGTTTGTTCGTGGAAAAATGAATTTGAACCTTTCAAACTTAAATAAGGGAAGAGCGACGAATTTTTGGAGACCTTGTTTAAAGTATTTGAAAAGTCCTTTAAATTGAGCTTCAATAAAAGTCGTTAGCACAAAAACTTACGGAGTTATGATAAAAATAGTATGGTTGTTTCGTTTGTTCGGAGAAAAAATCGGCAATGAAACCAATAGCTTAACTTCCTTAATTTTTAAGATATCTAATAAAGGTGGTCCTCGCACTCATATGCGAACTTGGAAGTGGTATACCAAATAATTTTAATTGTAGAGAGATAACAGAAAATAATTTATTGTGCAAAAAATAACGCATATTTTTATACTCTTCGATTCTTTACGTATCATCTTTAGTTTTTGAGTTACAAAAAAAAAGAAATATTTTCAAAAATTTCAAAAATCATTTCAAAATTTAATCAAACTTTTTTCAAATTCAGACATTCTAAACCGTTCAAAATTCTAGAACATGTTGTTAGTGCCCAAACTTGCTTGTGCCCTTCGTTTCCGAGATTATTGAGTTTAAAGGTCTTAAGGAAGGTGGCCCTTGCACTCATATGTGAACCTGAAAGTGGTATATCAATTAATTTTCAGTATAGAGAGATAATAGAAAATATTTTTTTTACAAAAAATACCCTATATTTTTGTACTCTTGCATTCCTTACGTATCATCTTTAGTTTTTGAGTTATAAGAAAAGCAAATAATTTCAAAAACTTCAAAAATCATTTTAAACTTGAATGAAACTTTTTTTTCAAATTTAGGCATTCTAAACCGTTCAAACTTCTAGAACATATTGTTTGTACCTAAACTTCCTTGCACCCTTCGTTTCTGAGATTATTGAGTTTAAAAGGCTTAAAGAAGGTGGTCCTCGCACTCATATGCGAACTTGAAAGTGGTATATCAATTAATTTTCATAGTAGAGAGATAATAGAAAATATTTTTTTTTTGCTAAAAATACCCTATATTTTTGTACTCTTGCATTATTTACGTATCATCTTCAGTTTTTGAGTTATAAAAAAAGAAAATCATTTCAAAAATTTCAAAAATCATTTCAAAATAGAATCAAACTTTTTTTTCCAAATTTAGGCATTCTAAACCGTTCAAAATTCTAGAACATGTTGTTAGTGCCTAAACTTGCTTGCGCTCTTCGTTTCCGAGATTATTGAGTTTAAAGGCCTCAAGAAAGGTGGCCCTCGCACTCATATGTGAACTTGAAAGTGGTATATCAATTAATTTTCATTGTAGAGAGATAATAGAAAATTTTTTATTTTGCAAAAAATACCATATATTTTTGTACTCTTGCATTATTTACGTATCATCTTCAGTTTTTGAGTTATAAGAAAAGAAAATCATTTCAAAAATTTCAAAAATCATTTCAAATTTGAATCAAACTATTTTTTCAAATTTAGGCATTCTAATCCGTTCAAAATTCGTTGTTAGTGCCTAAACTTGATGCGCCCTTCGTTTCCGAGGTTATTGAGTTTAAAGGTCTCAAGAAAGGTGGCCTTCGCACTCATATGTGAACTTGAAAGTGGTATATCAATTAATTTTCATTGTAGAGAGATAATAGAACATTTTTTTTTTTACAAAAAATAACCTATATTTTTGTACTCTTGCATTCCTTACGTATCATCTTTAGTTTTTGAGTTATAAGAAAAGAAAGTAATTTCAAAAATTTCAAAAATCATTTCAAAATTGAATCAAACTTTTTTTTCAAATTTAGGCATTCTAAACCGTTCAAACTTCTAGAACATATTGTTAGTACCTAAACTTCCTTGCACCCTTCGTTTCTGAGATTATTGAGTTTAAAGGGTTTAAAGAAGGTGGTCCTCGTACTCATATGCGAACTTGAAAGTGGTATATCAATTAATTTTCATTGTAGAGAGATAACAGAAATTTATTTTTTTTTTTGCAAAAAATACCGCATAATTTAATACTCTTATTCTTCGTATTCTTTACGTATCATCATTAGTTTTTGAGTTATAAAAAAGTTATAAAAAAGAAAATATTTTCAAAAATTTCAAAAATCATTTCAAAATTGAATCAAACTTTTTTCAAATTCAGGCATTCTAAACCGTTTAAACTTCTAGAACATATTGTTAGTACCTAAATAAAATAAGTTAAATGGATTACGTTTAATTTCAATTCTTGCGGTGAAGCTATTGGTTTCATTGCTGATTTTTCTCTGAGAAATCGAGACAACCATTTTATTTTTATCACAACTCCGTAACTCCGTACCTTTATTAAAGTTCATTGTAAAGATATTTTCGAGAAAAGATTCAACAAGCTTTCCTCCAAAAATTCGTCGTTTTTCTTTTATTTAAAGTTGAAAGTTTCGAATTCAGTTCTCGACGATCAAGCAAACGAGCTATAACTCGATTCGTATTGCATCTACAGAAATTCAAAAAAAGCAATCGATTTGTTATTTTATTAGCGTCATTTTTGTTGCCAATGATAAAGCGTACGGTTTAGAGTTATTCGTGAAAAATCGCTCTAAAGCATCAATTTTTTAGATGAAAAATCAACATTTTTATTCGCGAATAACTCGAAAAATATTGATTTATCGAAAAAACTTCATAGATCAATTATTGCTTAAAATTTAGTCCCGTTTCGAGTTCTGTGGTTATTTTGAGCGTACTACCGTGGATGTGGATGCCACCCCCGAGAAGGGATGGCATCCACCCCCACGGTAAAAGCACATCTTCGGACCTTGACTTTGCAATAATATCAATTATTACGAATCGAATGTTGTTTATTTAATGAAAATCGATCTTTTTTAACCGGAGACCGTGACTGAACTAATATGGATGACGGGATTTTGCCTAGTTTTCCAGCTGTGACGTCTGTGTTCTCACTTTATGAGATATTTCTGAAGTTCGTAAACATTGAAATACTGCCATTCTGTACGATGAAAGCTGAATTCAGCCGCCATGAAATGTTTCTCCTCTAAACTTTTGTCTGCGGATGAGATCCGTCATTCATAATTGTAATTATCAGTACCGCCATTATTGCAACGAAGAGATGTCAGATTTCATTGTAGTTTCTAAAACCAAATTTAGTTGCATCTTTCAAACCATAAATCCAATTTCATTACAATTCTTAAAAATTTTTTCTTACAGGATATAGCTTCTAAGTGCATTTTCGATATACTTTCTTAATTCCCTCTCAGAGAATTTTTACTGAGTTCCATGATAGGTACTTGGTATACCAATATATAACAGCAAATACATTTGCAAGCTGTCTTAAAAGTAACTTACGGCTTTTCACGGTCTTTAAATGGAATCGTGAGCTATCTGTGGCAATTATATAGTCTTTCTTGCAAAGCCTTGTTTGAGTTTTTAATGTACAGTGAACTTGTTAAAGATGGACTTTAAAACAAAGTTTGGAATATGTAATTTCTTACTTTAACTTACTTATTTGTGCCTGATTTTCATACGGTTGCAAGGTTCGGAATTTTCCAGCTTTAACAGAGTAGGACTTTACTTAATTTTGCAAGAAATATTATAACAACAATGTTGTGCTTTGACAACAACGAATTTGTAATTGTAATTTTTCTGTTTATGTTATCCCTATTCATAACATTAACATACCACTTTTAGTATTGAGTAGATAAATTTATAATAACAAATGACAATTACTTGGAACTGAGCAAATGTATTGGAAAAGTACTTACCCCAGATATTTGCCTCTCTGTGGCCAGAATTAGACGACATAAGAAAGGTGTCAACATCAGATAGATATAGTACAGCATATTTGGCATCGAATGAAAGATGTAATAGACAATGTCTTATTCGTTTATTTTATTTACATATATTTGTTTGCACGGTATAAAATCATTATTCCTTTCAAATTTTCTATAGTCATTTTTTAACGCCTACTGTCAAATATCCACTTTAATTCTGGAAAGGAGCGTTCTGCACCGGCAGAAGTAAGCGGCGCATGCCTCATGGCCAAACATTTTGAATGGTCGGTATTACTCCAAAAATTTGATAATTGTTGCAATTCCTTCAAATCCGGTTTTTTTCGAGAGCATTTGATTCAATTTGTGGTATATTTTAAGACCGTTTTTTCCCCCTGCTTTTCAAATATAATAAAGATGTTTTATTATATTGCTCAGAATCCTAGTAGTTTTCAGTTCTTTCACGAGCTAACACGTCGTTATGTCTTTTAACTTTTTGCATTTTTTTAAAATCTAAACTCAATAAGAACTACGCTGAAGGAAAATTATTAGACAAATAGTTTCGCTAACACGGAATACCAAGGTTCAGCCTACTCACGCAAACTGCTTCTAGATTAGAGATGTGACGCTAACAGCGATTCTCGAGAAAAGAACCGATGATTAAATCACTTTTTTCTATGGTCGCAAAGTAGCGGAAGGCAGGCGGCAGCGCGATTAATTAAAAAAAAATTGTTAATTTCTATATCAAAACAAATCAATTACGCCATTTGTTTACCTATGTGTTAATAAATAAGAGATATAATTAATAGATATAAGAAAGAAACATCGAAGCCGAGCCGGGTGGCATATAAGCATTCTTTACAGTCGTACAGATATGGCAGTATTTGCGTCAATTTCATTGGCAACGGCCAAGGATTTTTAAAAGCCTTGAAACGTCAAGGATTTTAAAACCCTTGGGCACTGTAGTAGCGCAGAATTGACACTTTACGATATATTCTTAGTGGTTTATTGTTTTATTACTTATCTCCATAATTTTTATTTCGTCTGTTCGTTCAGAAGTGTACAAAATGTGTAGATATGTACTTACTCTACAATTATTACAGAATATTTTGAGGTAGGTCATATCGTCGCCCGTACCACAAAGTGGCGTAACTAAGAAATTGCTAAAAATGAGTTAGGCCTGCCAAAGGAGTTAATTTGGAATATTATAAATTGTGGTAAATAGGCATATCTGTAGTATTAGCGACAGTTTTCGTTGAATTGATGTAGGATCCACAGACCTATCTCAAATAATCTAAAAATATATTACGGCAAAGAGGCGGAACTTAAAATAAGTCTTACAATGTATGGTATTGCTACCCGTGAATGTTATTGTTATACATGGAAGGAGACACAAAGCAAAAGAGGTCATTCAGAGATATCAACATGTTTGTTCAAATTACTTCTTGAGTATGATGTCCATGGCATGAAGAAAGTTTGTCTTTTCTCTGATGGCTGCAGTGGCCAAAACAGGAATTCAATTGTGGCTTCTACCATGCTTCATATTCTTAATCATGCAGTAAACATGAGCGAAATATCAGTAAGATTTTTGCTTCATATCATGGACAAAATGAGGGTGACTCGGCACATAGTGCTATTGAATATTCCTTCAAAAGGAGTGGCGAAATATTTGCACCTGCTCAAATGGTATAAATATTCCGCCTATCTCAACGAAAGCAACCCGATCTATAAGGTAACATCTCTTTTGGGTTTGGATTTCTTGAATTTTAAGTAATCAGAAAGCAACTGATAAAAATGCATTTCCAAACAAGCCATTTAAACGCAAATTGTTGCTCCATAACGTTGAAGTTTATTACATTTTTTGCAGGGGCCAGTAGCGCCATTAAATTACAGTCCAATCAAGTTCTCAAAAAAATATACAGATTTCATGCCACTTTGTATTGGAGATATGCCTCCAATAAAGCTACTGGAATTCAAACAGTATTGCCGTTCTCTGCCGCATTGATTTTCAGTAAATTCGTGTTCTCATTTTTCTCTTTGTATAAGTATAAATTATGTTGTCTTGATTATTAATTTATTTTGTGTGAATACATTCATAAAATACAAAAAAAATGTTGAAAAAGAAGGTTAAATTTAAATAAATTTTGTATTTTTTAAGTATAAATTAAATGTTTTAAGTACAATGAAACATTTTTGTAAATCCCAAATGAAATATAACACTATGATTAATTAATTATATTTTTGTTCATCGGGGGAGTATCTCAAATGTTCTTAAAACAGGAATATACTTTTGGTATGGCATAAGGGCGTATCTCAATTTTTTGAAGAAAAAAATTCCTGCCACCGACTTTCAGTTACTTACAGTTTGCAGTTGAAATTGGAATAAATAGTTGCATGAGCTTTTTCCCACAATGCATAACATATCCAGTGAATCATTAAAATTGCTCTAGTGTAAAATGTTGAAAAATGAGATAATCCCGTTTGCAATACTAGCGACGATATGGTCGACCGTTGAACGTCTGTAGGTGGTAACCGAGAAAGGCAAGGAGCATTTGTGTCGCTTTCGCAATTCAGTTTCAATTGCAAAAATGGCGCAAATGTTCCTTGCCCTTCTTGGATAGCACCTACTGACTTTCAACGGCGACTTTGACCTACCTCAAAATTTTGCAAACAAAACGTTCCGCCAAACAAATTTTTGTATAATACAGAAACATTATAATAAGGAAATCAAGTTTGGTATGTTACATGTAAATTATTATTATCTATTAAAATTTATGGTAGGTAGAAGTTCCGTTCCGTCAGTAGCTTTGAAACAGCTAATAAAATACTCGCAAATACTGCCATGTTCATACAACTGTAAAGAGTGCTTATATGAGGACGGGTGCTGTCCCAGGTCACGGGCAATGGCGATTTGTAACGAACTGAACACAATCATCGAAGGTATCCAAAGAGTGATATAATCACTACTATAAAGAAGAGCAGTTGCTGAACGATCACCGTAGCGATCACTGTTATTAAAAATTCGCAGTTTGTTTCATCTCTACCCACGATTAGTAGACAATACCGGTTGACTCGTAGAACTTTACGTGCAGGTTCATAGCGTCACTGAAACTATCGCTAACCAGAAAGTACACGACACAACATAAATATTGTTGCTGTTTGCTACATGTTTTTTAATCCTTTGTTTTCTATATTAACCTAATCGTGTTTTTGTCATTTAAGAATTAGTATTTTATTTTTTAAATATAAATAGTTTTAGATATAATAGTTAAATTTATTTTATTAGCTATTAGTAGGTATGTAAATAGTGCGACGTGACGATTCACATTATTGTCAACCAAAAATTATTAGTTGATGTTTTATGCAATATTATTTATCAATGTATTTTTAATATAATTCATTGTACTTTATTTAATGCTCCTGAGTGTGACCCTGTTATTGGTGAAAGATTCCGACCTTTGGTTATTTGAGTAAGACGATGAAGCATGAACATTGGTCGCAAATATTGGCTAAAGTAAATAGTACATTCTATAGTAGACTCCGTACAGCACTCGTCTTACGAACAAATATGAAAAACAATTTCTTTCGGTTTTATGCAATTTTATGTAAAATTAATTACATTAAATTACATAGTCTTTAACTGGACTTGTTCACGTTTATTTAGTAATCGTTTCAATTATCATTAATTTAAATCTAAGCACTGCTTTACTTTGACTTTACTAATTTTATTCCGTTTCATTAAAACTTTGTGCATAATAACTTTTTTGTAATGTTGATCTTTAAACAACTGTTAATGAGAAACAATTTGACCAGACCAAATTTATGCATACTTTAACAGCTTCTAATGGGGTGCTCTTCAAGTAGTGTTGATGAAAACTAAATTTCGTTATAATCTATTATTAATACTTTAATTAACGGTATTCCTCTGATCTACCCAAAACAATTTCAGTGTGCACCTATAGTCCAGACGCTGTGGTAGTTATAAGTATAAAGTGGCTATGTTTCTTTTCTTACTTTTTGTTGGGTACTTTTCCACTGAAAAGTGTTTAAGAATTTTAATTAAAAAATCTCTACGCCAAGCGGAGACAGAGGTTTATTCTTGAACACTTGATTGTTTCAAAATATCTCACACCTAAAACTGTCATGGTTGAAGGCCAAAAAGTTTTGAGAACGGAAGTAGATAATCTTCCGAAACGTTAACTGTCTATAGCTTTCATTATAATTTTTTAGTTTATAACATTGTTCTAGTTTATATATTTTTAGGTGTGAGACATTTTGAAACAATTAAGGATTCAAGAAGCAACCTCTGTGATCCGTTTAGCACTGAGGTTTTTTTAATTAAAATATTTAAACATCTTCAGTGGCTAAATACACAACATAAGTAAGAAAATCTGAATATGCCATATATAAACAATTATAGACAATGTCCTGTTTCTTTCTTAAATGACCTTACCTGAAGGGTAGAAAGATGTGTCAAAAATGAAATATTTCCGAGGTTAGAAAGTCTCTTAGTTACTTCCCCATCCACGTAGTGGAGTGGAAGTATAGTAATCGTTAAACATTTTCAAAAATTTTCCTTGTCGAAATAGGTTTAGAATGTCATGAAACGTCGAGATTTTAAATTTGAGCGAAAATCTGTATGTCTGTCTGTCGGTCTGTCTGTAATTTTTATTGTTCGCACATTTTCTCTGGAACGGTTTAAGATATTGACTTGAAATTTTCAACACGTATGTATTATAACGAGATCTGAAGCTTGATTGTTTTTTAACATATCCAGTGAAGGGTTGGGGGCAAATAGGAGAAAATAAGAAAAGCAAGCTGGTAAGAGCACAAATATTTGAGATCTGGTGTACGTACTAGAAGCCAAGGCCTCAGATATTATTCATAATATTTTATTTTTATTACATCTATGGAAAAGTCAATATTTTCTCTTTAATTAAAATTTGTTTGCATGATTGACGATATTCTAAACCGAACATACATCGAATAACCGATAACAATCATATGTAACTTTGGTAAAGCTTTCAAAATGCTACTGCATGATAACATTTATGCACATGTTCAACTGGAAATATTTACGCAACAACTCGGTTTTATGAAAGGTCGCTCCACCGTAACGAACTTAATCTGCGCTACTCAGTACATTGCTGAATCAATTGATTCTCAAATACAGGTAGACTCAGTCTATACTGACTTTTCTAAGGCGTTTGACAAACTGAACCATAGGAAACTTCTCTGTAAACTTGACAAATTCGGATTATCTGACGGTTTACTTCAATTTCTTGAGAGTTACTTGACTGATAGAGTTCAATTCGTATCTTATAATGGATATAAATCTGTTGAATACCGAGCCACGTCAGAAGTACCCCAGGGATCAATACTTGGACGCCTTTTCTTTAATATTTTTATTAACGACATCAGTGATCACTTAGACGTATATTTATTATTATGTGATGACGTCAAGATGTTGCATAGGATTAATGATTTTAATGACTGCGAAAAACTTCAAGACAACTTAACTAAGTTATCGGCTTGGTGCGATGAAAATGATCTTCACCTAAATGTTGGCAAGAGCAATATTATGAGTTATACAATCAAGGAGTCCCCAATTATGTATAATTATAATGTTAATGGCGACATGCTGAACAGACCATCTACGTTCAAGGGATCTAGGTGTAACTTTTGATAAAAAATTAACATTCACTAACCATATTGATGCTGTAATTTCGCATGCATACAGAATGTTAGGCTTTATTTTGCGTAACAGCCATGATTTCAATGATGCGAAAACCTTAAAGATGCTTTATTTTGCTTTCTGTCGATCTAAACTGGAGTATGCTTCACTTGTCTGGCAATCTGGGTATAATACTCATAATGATAAATTGGAAAATATTCAGCGCCGCTTTCTGAAATTTTTAAATTGGAAAACTGAAGGTACATATCCACCAATTGGAGCTTCTCAAAATCAATTACTTGAAAAATTTGATATTACCAGTCTTTCCGAAAGGCGTGAGTCCTTTGCTTTGCGTTTTCTAGATAAAATTATGCATAATAAAATAAATTGTAGTGAAATATTAAGCCAACTGAACTTTTATGTCCCACAGATTAATTCTCGTCATTCTCAAAGCTTTTATTTATCCACTCCTAGATCTATCGTATTAAAATTTTCTCCTCTGTTTAATATTTGTACTTGCTATGAAACTCATTGCAGTGAATTGGACATATTTGCCTAGCAGCCTGAAATTTAATCTACTGTCGTGCAGTCTAATCGCCTTCATAATTTCTATTTGTATATTTTAATTAGGTTAGGTTAAGTTAGTTTAGATTTTCATCCTATAAATGGTTTTGTACTGTTGGATGATGTATGATTAAATAAATAAATAACCCCTGTAGCACAAGATACCCAATATATGTCAGCTCTAACCAATATTGTACCTATATGATTATCAGCTGTATTTTCAATATTTTTATTCAAGATATAACCAACATTTTATCAATATTGGCAAATTAGATTCAATATTAACATTATTGTGTAGAAACTGATATTAGTTCTGAATATTGGACAAATATAACTCCTTTATTACTTTTAGGTATTCAATTATCATTTTACTTTAACCATTCGTTCATGTACGTGTTCCCATCATCTTCTAGAATTTTTTCCACATTTCCACCATTTTCCTCAATTTCCACTATAGGCACTGTTCCCCTATCTTCCCACTACCTCTCACTATCCACGCGTTTTCCATAGTATTTCCACACTTTCCTTCCACTATTTTCTATTATCATCCCCTATAACCTTCAATGTAAAGTAGCCTGTTGTTGGTTTTTTAGTTTTTTTTTTTCAGTTTTATATATTTTTTTATAATTCGTAAATGCTATACCCCTATCCTTCTTTCGGAGTTATTAATGTCACTTTATAGGCCTCTCAAAAAATGTCATTTTACACATTTGAAATTCTATGTCTCGAAAACTAAGCGAGATATAAAAAAATGTTATTATTTATTTTTAACTTATTTCATCTAGTTCTACAAGAAACCACCATCAATAGGTGACGTCACGGTTACCGTAGTCTTGCCGTACTTACGAATTATAAAAAAATTGAACTATGAAGAGGAGGAGTAAAAAAATGCTTCTTAATGGAGCAGTCTTTCTGAGGATGGCACCTAACTTTATGAAACTCGATTTTACATTATAAAGGTTTATTCCCCTAATTACATTATCTTGATTTTTATCATAAGCAACTAGAGTCATGTCGTCTTCAAATCTATTAGTTCATATTAATAGAGTAAATTAGAAGTAATATTGGGCCTAGGACACTCTCTTGTAGAACACTAATGCCAATTGTGAGATTGTCAGAATGTTCACCAAAATAGTCTACAAATTGCTTTGCATTAGTCGGTAATGTTTTTAATCGTTCCACGCAGTACATAATGGTCAAGTTTTTTCAGCCAAATAACATGGTTAACGCAATCAAAATCCTTTGATAGGTCCACAAAAAGAGATATTACTTTGTTGCTTGTTTTATCTGTAAAGTAATTTATTATAATTGTTATTAGTTTTACTAATAATCTGATCATTTATAAAAAAAATTGGTAGATTTGTAAAAAAAATTATAGTGCCATTTTCTATTGTCAGTGATCTCAGTCATTTACAAATCTACTATTAGTTGTTTGAACTTTACAATTATTTATGGAAGAATTTATGATATTCCACAATGTTTCAGATCTATTTTCAGAGTATAAGGTTTGATTGACGTACAACATTTTTTTCATTTGTCTTATTGTACGCCGCGCCATCCGGTACATTATTTTGTAACATTTATAAAAATATTCTGTAATTATCCATTGTTGCTTCATAATAAACAAATCTTTAAGTCTAATCGCAAACACTTTTAGCCTGGTGTACACAAATGTGTTTTAAACATAATCAAATGACACATTCTAAAATATTGATGTGTAAAATGCATGTGTTCCTTAAAAAACTGATTTTAAAAAAGTTTTACTTTTTAATAAATGAAAAGTACATAATAATTTATTATAATCTGAAAAGAAAAAACAGTCGACGATTCAATTTGTGAATTTGCTATTATTTTTAGGTGTTATAACATATGTTTCAATTTGAAATTCGGTACAATGATTGCTCTATTAGAGGTTTGTGCACCTGTAATATCATTGAAATATGTGCATATTAACTTCTTCAGTTCATTGAAGGTTGCCGATCTCTATTGTTTTTATTTTTTACAACTTACGAACTATAGTAAAGAGATTCAAACATTCAGTTTTCTGGATTACGAACATTTTATTTTTTACTACATTTAACTACTTACTAACATTTTACTGTTTAACCAAAGATATTTAAGAATAACTGCAAAAAATACGGTTTTGAATATAGTCTTGTTTAAACAAATTTTCTCTTGGATTCGAAATTAAACAAAAATTTTTGCCACTTTTTGTAACGTTTACAAAAAGTACCAAAGGAAAATTATTATCGTAAGACAATTTCTTTTCAGGCCTTTAAGACTCTTAGTTTTACTTCACTATTTAAGAACTTGCGTAAAGCAAAACAATGAAATTGATAATAAATGCTTATGAAAACAATGACACGGCATAAAATCTTGTCATTGTTTTCATAAACAAATGTTAACAGCATTTAAAAATGCACCAAAATAAATTAAGTAATTCTCTCCTTGTTAGGCAATAAATAAAAATTAAAACATCAAAATATTTTATAATTGTCACTATAAACTAGCAATTATAAAACATTTTGCACCATGCCCTGTCTACGCTTTCATAAGATGAGCGATTTCGATGTTACAATTATCTATATTTGTAAGTTTAAAGTAACAATTATAATTGTATTGTCCCTTTAAACATAATTATGTATAATTGGAACTTCAAATTAACAATTATGTATAACTCTAAGTTTGAACTGACAATTCTAAAATATATTACAACACGTCATTTCTACGCTTTCTTATGTTCTAATATAATTTTTACCTACTACTACAAATCTACTAACTTGCTATTTTATTTTCATTATTTATTGTTTGCTCTACCTCTCGCTAGCTGTGTATTTATTCTTTGTTGGTTAACATGTTGGTTTACTGTTGTCGGTTTCGGTGTTATTTGTACTTTAAGCCGCTATTAAGGCACCTGGACTATAAACAAGTGTCCCCTGTGTTCCCTTAGCTCGTATTTTCCCACGTTCGGTCGATAGGATTCCTTTTAGATTGGTCCGGCCAAATGGACTTGTCCAAGTCAAGTGAAATATTATTATAAGTTTCCTATATAACTTAATATGTTATCCGAGCCGCCACGATTTATTTGATTAAGCGAATCAGGTGTACCTTTGGTTGGAAAATAAACTCGATTTTGCCAGATTGAATTCTGAAAAACGCCTTCTAATAAGACTCATCAGTACAAATTGCAATACATTGTCTATAAAATTGTCTCTTGTCTGATATTAACTATTCGGTAGGTTTGAAATTATAACAAATATTTCTGTTTGTGTACATTTATAAAAATATGCTGCTACATACTTTATTTCGTTGATATGATATTTGAAGTTTTGTAAATTTTGAACCATACACATTGGAGCTGTACTGGGGCATTTGACGTATTTTCCAGTCTCCTTCACACAGAAGGTTCGAGTGTCACTTTGACATTCAAATGACGGCGTTGGTTTACAGTACGGTCCCTCAGGTATTAATTTCGATGTATAGTAAGGGCAGAAGCACTAACCTACAAGCCAGTTCAGCGGTATTTGAGTAGCTACATTGATGGTATGGTAACGTAAGTGAGCCAAGGGCAAAGTTAGACTTCACACAAATAGCAGTAAAAAGCACAATTCGAGATACAGCACTATTTATTATCAATATAAACTGATGCAAATGCAACTTCTCGGAACTGTAAAAGTACAAGAAAAATAGAATCAAATAAATATATTACAAGAAAATACTAATAATAATTTTAGCTATTTAGCTTTTAGAAAAACTTACCTATCAAAGATAAATTTTAATCATGTATCAATCTCATAAAAATTATAAGAAAATTTGTGGCGTAGTAGATTTTGTAGTTTTTGTAGTTGGTCTATCCGACTGCTGAAGTAGCGTTGTCGGTTGGCGAGAATATTATATTATAATAAGTATTAATATTGAATGAACTGTTATTTTACAGAAAATTCCTTTCAAATGGTACGCCCATGCGTGCCGTTCTGTGTGACCTTGAGTCGATTTGATTTGGAAAGTAAAGGATGATGACGTTATCGACAAGATTTGTGATTTCAACTATATACTAAATATCATATTCTTTTAAGATAAAAAATTGATTTTTTTAATGAGACTACAAATTATAATTCCACTTCACAGTTTCCACAGATGAATTCAGAGTACTGCGCGCTACAGCTCTACAATTTTGATATGAATGTATTTCCCTTTAAAATGGATTTTCAATAAATAACGAGGACTATACTCCGCACGTCAAATAATATTGAAATACTGGATAGTAGAAATCCTTAGTAATGTATATGTCTGGAGTGTTATGTACAGCCCATTTCGTGTTTACTAAGTGTTCTTATGAATATTAAATTCTGCTTAAAACGCACTAAATATATTAGGTGCCATGTCCTGTATTTCCTTCTTAAAAAAATGTTGTCATGAGAAATTTTTCTAAAATAGATATTGTGACGTGCTTTCTTCCGGGTACCTAGCGCATAGACAAGCGGAAGCGTCACTTTAGCGTTGAGCTATATTTCGGTTAAATTCGGTCATCTTGAGCGTCACCTTGGCAATTTTGACTTGGGGCAAAGGTTCCACAATAGCCTCCTAAAAGCAGCCTGTTGCAGTAGGGCTGGGATAGCTACAGTGGAGTCACGGTATGTCCAGGGGTCTGGATGGCAGATTAGACTTTCACTCACATTCAACAGTAAATGGCAGATGTCGGTAAATAACAAAGTTGATTAACATTTAATAAAATATACAAAACAATAAAGAAAATGTTGGGTACCTAAATACGGAGTTCTCTATACATAAAATTAAAACTTAAGATATGCCACTTTAGTTTAATTTGATCTAATTAGGTCCTTGTGCGGGAGCCATTTTGTGACGTACGGGTAACCAGGCGGTGAGAAGCTAGTTAGCTACTAGTTACTCTTATTAATTTGGAAGCAAGCGGTGGCAAGCAAGCAAACGGTGAAAGCAGTAAAAAAAATAATAAAAGCGGTGAAGAAAATAGTAAACGGAAGAAAACTACACAAGTAAGGTAAGTAATAAAAACGGGCAGCGAGAAAGTACTAGGCAAAAGCAAGCGGTTATCTACAGAAAAAGTCATCCCTACTTGAGCAGTTAGAGTGTAGGTGTGAAGAACTTGGCAAAACTAAATAAAAATTGTCTTAGTTTTGCATGGAACATCTTTATGAGTGGCTTTATGTCTTTCTGATGAGCTCCAGAATAAGAGCGAAAAACGTTTCAAAGGCTAAGTATTTCCAAGAAACAGAATGACAGGTTTCATGAAAATGTAATCCATTAGAATAAAACGTTTTTAAGACAAGGTAGATAAATAAATTCGTTTTAGGCCTTTGTTCTCATTTTTAACTGAATCTTCATGATCGTAGAGGGTTATCTAGATACTGGTTTAATCTGCACGGCCGTAGGGGACTGTGTGGATGCTAGTGTTAGAATGAGAATTGTCAAATAAGGAATTAGACAAATTCATTTTAGGATTTTAATTTGCTAGCATAACTAGAATTCAAGTTATCGAAAGAATGCAAAGATTTCATTAATATTTTTAAACATAGTTTTTCTTTTAGTTATAGATAGTTATTTTTTCTGCTGCTTGTAAAATCCGATAAAGAATACGTTTCAATACATAGCAAACAAATAATAATTCATTTTTAAACATGCATAGAGTATATAGGCTCCAATACTAGTTAGCTAATAGACAGGTGAAGATCTGTTGTTTTATCAGTCAATGTCAAATATAATTATCTCACACTTATTCATAAAAATTGTCTTGGTTTTGCATGGAACATCTTTATGAGTGGCTTTATGTCTTTCTGATGAGCTCCAAGAATAAGGGCGAAAAACGTGTCAAAGGCTAAGCATTTCCAAGAAACAGAACGATAGGTTTTATGAAAATGTAATCCATTAGAATGAAAATTTTTTAAGACAAGGTAGATAAATAAATTCATTTTAGGCCTTCGTTCTCATTTTTAACTGAATCTTCACGATCGTAGGGGGTTATGTAGATACTAGTTTAATCTGCATGGCCGTAGGGGTCTGTGTGGATGCTAGTGTTAGAATGAGAATTGTCAAATAAGAAATTACACAAATTCATTTTAGGATTTTAATTTGCTAGCATAACCAGAATTCAGGTTATCGAAAGAATGCAAAGATTTTATTAATATTTTTACACATAGTTTTTCTTTTAGTTATAGATAGTTATTTTTTCTGTTTGCAAAATGTTTCAATACAATTGTAAGCAAAAAAAAATTAATTCATTTTTAAACAGATTTTAGTTGTTGTAAAGAAAAAAGTTTTTCTAGAAACAATGCTCTTGGTCGGGGAATACTTAAAATCTTCAAAGCCTCTTTAAGACTTGTACTACCATGTGCAATTAAATAAAAATTGATTTTTTAAATTTTCGATGTTAAAAATGGCACCCAAGAATAGTGCCAACTTTGAGGTTAAGGTTTTGCGTTGTATTTTTTTAAATTTAATATTTATCGAAACCGGACCAGTGACAACCAATAGTCGCCATTTTTTACGTATTTTTATCGTACGACAATCTGGCCCATCTCATCGCATATAAAAGAAACTTCCCGATACGATAACTAGAAACATAAATAATAATGCTTTTACAAGCTCAAATGATTTCGAACGCATGGCTTCAAATTGAAATTTAAAGCAAAATATAAAAAATGTATCAAAAAAATTCTTTTTAGTATTTTTAGCAAATTTGTAAGTAGCGTTAAAAAATGTTATTAACAAATTTAAAAAACGTGATTTTTAACGGTTTTCTCCATTTTTCTCTATGGTTTCTGCACTAACCTATAACTTATACATATACATTATACATCAGTCGAAAGATAATTTTAATACCTGCAACTTTGTCACTTAACTTTTTTTATTCAAACTCATTTTTTCTGTTAACGGAGAACTGTTTCTTTTTACTTTTACGAATTTTTTAGGTTAAGTTTGCCATTAAAAATTTGGGGAAATAAAATTCTATGTTTGCAAGGGTTTGTGTAGATTGATTGGACTATAATTAAAGAGAATATATGTGGACTATTTTTTTAAAGAATGTCCACTCTCTCGCTCTAAATACTCTTAAAATTTGAATTCCAAGTTATGGAATATACTTTAAACAAATCTGAACTGTTATGACATTGACATTTTTTTTAATGCGGTCATTGTACTAACCTAAAGTAGCAAAGACACTTTCGTCTCTGTTTTATGAAAATGTCGACTTCGATTGGCCGGGAATGTGCCGCGAGTTATCAGTTGTAAAAAATTGAGTAATAGCACGTGAACGTGAGGAATGTTTTTCAGATTGAGAATATTTTATGTACAGAAAAATATTTCCACAAAGAAACTAACTCCTTTCAGTTAAATAGCCACAAAGAAAAATGCTTACAGATTTAGCAGAAAGATTTTTATTATATATCTTATATCATACCTCTAAGCACATCGTTACTAGTCCTTTATCTTTTTTAAAATATAAACATATGCTTACCTAACAAAATAACATTCCAAGAGAGTTACGGCTATAGACAAAAGTACTACACGGCCTTAACTGTAGAGGAATTTAACGTTTCCGAAGAGTATCTACCGCGTCTCATATGTGTTGTATCATTAGTAAAAGTTTTTTTTATATAATCTGTTGTTGAAGGGTTGGGAGTAAATAGTGGAAAATAAGTAAAGGAAACTGATGACAGTCCAGAAACTTCGGACTTTGTGTATATACTAGCAACTAATGTATCAAATATTTCCATAACATATGATATTATTACATATTATATTATTAAAATTCTATGAACAATTATTTCCAACTATTAGAGTGCAAGTATAGTATCAAGTTGTTTTCGTTTAAAGAGACTTGGAAGGGACATAGGCTATTGAACATGTAATTGAATAAGGAACTAATTCGTTAACGATATTTTATTGTTTCATATGTTCAATTGTACCGGAAAGATGATTAAATTTAGGATTTTTGAAAACGGGGTAAGTTTGTTCACTTTTTAACTATAATTCATTTGTCTTCCTTATTGGACAATTCTCATTCTAACACTAGTTTCTACACAGTCCCCTGCGGCTATGCAGAATAAACCAGTATCCACATTATCCCCTACGGCTATGAAGATTCAGTTAAAATGAGAACAAAGGCCTAAAATGAATTTATTTACATACCTCGTCTTTTGGAAAATTTTTCATTCAAATGGATTAATTACACTTTGATGAAATCTATCATTCTGCTTTTTGGTAACGCTTAGCCTTTTTTCGCCCTTATTTTGAGTTCATCAGAAAAGCACAAAGCCACTTAAACGATGTTCCATGCAAAAACCAAGACAATTACCAACTTCTTTTACATTGTTGGACATTGATTGAATGATAAAAACAGATTTTCACCTCTGTGTTACCTAGCTAGTAATGGAGCCTATATATTCTATACATGTTTAAAAGTGAATTATTTTTTGTTAGAATGAGTATTGTCCAATAAGGAAGACAAATTAATTTTAGGGTTTTAATTGCTAGCATAACCAGAATTCAGGTTATCGAAAGAATGCAAAGATTGTAAATCAATCATTTTACAAATAGTTTTTATTTCAGTTCTCATAGATAGTTTTTTTCCGCTGTTTGCAAAATCCTATAAAGAATATGTTTCATTACAAATATAAGCAAACAAAAAAAAAACAAAAAATCACTTTTAAAAAAAGTCAAAGGTTATTGTAAGTTTTCTGAATAAAAAATTTTGCATCTCGAGATTAAATAACCGTGAAAATAATTTATAGACGTACTTAGGAACAAGAAATGTACGATATTAAGCGAAAAAAGTTGGTACACCTTAAACTATGGTCAAGCTGACAATTTTACACATTATGTCAGAAATCTATTTTGTCGCGATTTATGTTGGATAGAATTAATGAACGCACACAAAACTGAACACGATACATTTCCGAAAAGCTATCTAGCTCCCGGTCTATAACATATTTTGTGTTCTGATCCCGGTAAAATAAAAAAATCGGTAAAGGTATTTACACAGAACTTCCCTCTTTATTTGTGCATGGCGGTCACTCTAAAAAATTAATAATTATGAAGTGACATTGAAAATAATAATCGGAATATAGTTATCACTATTATTACACATTTTTTTTCTCAAATAGGTTTAGAATGTCAGTCATGCCAAACGTGAAAATTTTAAATTTGAGGGGAAAAAAAATGTCCATCTAGTGGTAAAATTTTTCCAAAATGGTAAAAGAAATGTATAAAATAAAATTTTCTTTTCCGAAATAGGTTTGGAATGTCATGAAACATGAAAATTTTAAATTTGACAAAAAAAAATATTTTATTCATCTATTCTATACCCGGTGAAAAATAGATTGAAATTTTTGCAAAAAAGTTTTTTTCCAAAAATTTTTAATCAAAATAATTTTTAAATTTGTTTGAATAGGTTTAGAATGCTATGAAAACATGAAAATTTTAAATTTGAACAAAAAAAAAATTCAGTCTGTATTAGTGGTAAAATATTTTCAAAAATAGTAAAAAAATTTTCTAAAAATTGTTTTTTTTAATAAGTTTAAAACGCCATGAAACGTGGAAGTTTTAAATTCGAACAAAGAAAAAAAAATTCCATCTATTTTAGTGGTAAAAAATTTTTCAAAAATGTTGGTAAAAAAAATTTCAAAAAAATTTTTTTTATTGAAATAGGTTTAGAATGCCATGTAACGTGGAAATGTTAAATTTGAACAAAAACAGAAAAAATGTTTAGTGGTAAAAAAATTTTCAAAAATGGTGAAAAAAATTTTCTAATTTTTTTTTTCTGAAATAGGTTTAGCGTGTCATGAAACATGGAAATTTTAAATTTGAGCAAAAAAATTTTTTTCATTATTTGTTCCCTTTAGACGATCCATCCTGTATATTTTCCAGTGAAAGTTCTATCATTTCGTCGCTGACAGTAGGGTCAACTACCTACCAAATTTGACTGCTCTCTGTCAAGTAGTTTTTTAGTAAATGCACCAACAGACAGACAGACAGACAGACTGACGGAATTGAAAAACCTATATTTTCATAATCTCCGTGATCTGAAACGTCAGAATCCGAAAAAATCTCGGAGGGTGATTTTTTCTCGAATACAATACTTCCCTTCGGTATGCGAGGGAAGTAAAATGTATAATATAACTCGTCCCATGTATTTTTTATTATAGTTCATTTTACTGTTTATTTTTGTAATTAGTCTATTACTGTTCATCATATTCTACAAATTATTGTAATGCTTACTTTACTGCTTGTCATTGTCTATTCCCGTTGAATATTTTATACAGCAAATAACTAAGTATGCAAAAAATCAGTAAGTTAGTGAGTAAATCTATTAGAACTGACCTACTACTATTCATGATATCTTCAACCACATTTTCATACCGTCTCTAAAGGATAAATTGATTCATGAACCGATAAAACCCATTTGCTTTGACCAGGCTATGGACTACATGAACGTAATCGCTTTAGTATATAGCCCCCAAAGCGTGTAAACTCGTATAGACCTTTCATGTCACCGAGGATGAAAAGTTACTTTAGAATCGAAGAACCTTGACGCTTAAAGTGTCATGAAGCAACATTACAAAACATCTTTCATGCTATGAATTCTGATACAATTGAATACAAAGGAACCTTATTTATTTCTTGAACATAACATTGTCTTTACGTGTCTGGTAGATGGATAAAATATACAGAGCATATAACAAGTAGTAATAGAACTTTCCGAAGTCTTAGGCCTCATACAGTTCAATCTGTTAATAATGAAACTAATCCAGTTAATAATAAAACTAATGATGTTTCATTAACAGATTCATATCCAGACTTTGGTTTCTTCATTATAAGACCCATTTCATTTTTTCCGTTTGTTGTGAATTCCAAAAAATACATTCTTAAGAGTTGCTTAGATTCAAAAAATGACGACGTGTTCCTTTATCGCCTAAATATTTTTCGATTTACTGTTAGTAATCCATTTTGCAAAATTATCTAAATTTTTGAACGTCCGCTGACTTATGATGAAATATATCCTGCAGATTAGCAGAGATCATTGAGATCTCTATTATTGGTTGCTTTTTCAACCTGAATTTAAGTGGTATAAACATGACTAACTTTAAGAACTACATGTCTTATGTTTAACTTTCCATCACAAACAAATACAAATGATCACAAACATATACTCCAACAGGCTTATGATATCACGATGTATAATTTGCAACCAATTTGCAACTTGTACATCAAGAAGCACCAAGTGAGAGCCTCAAATAGGAAGGGGCCGCCCCCGATGTTCAATAATATATTCAATAATGACGCAATTCTAAACAGATTTTGTAATTTCTAATGATGGAGTTGTGGTTCAATTTGCATTCAAGTCTCCTGAGTTCTTAGAACTTTGACCATAGATCGGCTTAGTGAACATGAGACATTTTTTTAACAGGGTATGCCCAGTACGCCTAGTTCACGAAGCTATGAACAATAAACAAATATTTATAGTGGAAATACCTCATCGAAAACTTGTGATTGGTGACGGTGATTGTAATATGACCATCAGCAAATTACCACACATATTTAACACTTCAACAAAAAATAATTAACAAAGAAAACGCGACCGAGAACAAAATTTGGCAAGCAGTTGTCACTACTGTCAAGGAAACAAATTGCTATACTTTTATTTAAAAATACAGTCATTGGGTAAATTGAACAAAAGTACCCTAGATACGACATTTATAACTTAGCGGACTTAGCACACCACCCTGAGTTAGAGGAGACTTTTTATGAGTTTATTAAAAAGATATAATAAAACAATTCATAAGTTTGCCGCATTTGCCTGTACTCTGCTATATTTATCGCACACAGAGGAAGTAGTTTAGCTTGTGCATTATACAGAATAGTCGTTAGTAAAGTTTGAGTCTTCAAGGTATAAGAATGGGACTTGCATTAGCTCTTATTAAAAATATTAAGAGCGGAGATAGTTAAATATGCTGCATGAAACTTTGTTTTATTATTCTGTACTCAGTTAAGCGAAAGAATGAATATCATCGCTGTAAGATAATGTTGATACATTGCGGTAATGTGATACTTTAGTTAACTGAGACTCATGAATAAATTCACTGGTCTTGACAGTACCAACGTGTGTTGAGCAAGCTTGAGCTTGCTCGAGAGCTTTGTTATTACTTCCATATTATATAAGAGGACGTATTAATTAAAATGTAATGATGTACTGATTAGCTTTTATACTTTTAAAAGATAACTGAAAGCATCAAGAGCACAAAGCGTTTGAATTAGTTCAAGTCAGCATAGGTTAAAGGACCTCTAAATGTATGCATGTGAATTACGTCTAAAATTTCACCAACTAGGTATACCGGGTGGCGCACTCTATAGGAAACTTTTATAACGCTTGAATCTGATGCAGTAATATGTAATGAGATTTTCAATTATGTGATGCGAAGAGCCAAAACGGCCCCTCCGACAGATTACGATAACTACAATTTACACGAGAATAAAATCGTTAAATGACATTTTTGTCTAGACAATGTTACAGCGATTGATGTGAAGATGTCGATATCGCTTATATTATGGGTTGCTTGATGTTATGGCAAAATCCTGATGTAATGGGGTTAAAATAACTGGGGCTTTATTCCCCTAATTACATGATTTAATCAGACATTACCATTGGTATAGTACGGAGTGTCCCAATTACTTTTGTAGACTCCGTCGATATTATAGCATATCAATCGAAACGAAAACTGTGCTTACCCTTTTCCTTCTAGGTGATTATATCCTTTTTGGGGTCCCTCAACCAGGTTACTTCACAAACAAACTTTACTGAATATAGAATGAACTCAATTGCACAACAAGCAAATAAAACACGTGATTTCTCAATTCACTTAAACACTACACTATATTTACAGAAGAAAATGAAAACAAATGAAAATGGCAAACAGAAACATTTAACGATTAAATAAATTAACAAACAGTAATTACACTATATCAAGAAATGAAATGGTCCGCGGCAAGTTCAAATCTTTATCTGAATCGCGGCCGAATACTCCTAGTTCAATTACAACACATTCATTTATGCTTATTATAACCGGCAAAATACTGAACAAATGTACTTAAACTTTAAAATTGAAAAAGGTTCGCAAAACGAGAATTTACTATACCCTGTAGGTAGATGAGGACAGAGCAGACGTAAGCCCAGAGTGTCGATATTACCTCAATGGAAATAAGACGTTTCAAAAGTGGGCAGTAAACTTTAAACCCTCGACCAATTAAAATCTTCTCTACTTTAAATCGTACCCCTATTTGAAATTACCTAACAGACCATGGTATTTATCATATAACCTATCTTAACATTTTATGCCATTAAGATGAAAAAGATGAAAAAAACCCTTTTGTTCCTTACTTTTCTTTTGTATGGGGGAAAAAATCTATTTGGCCTATCTATCTTACTCTCTATACATATATTTTCTGGAATCCTCTCTCAACTGCCTTAGTCTTGAAAACATAACTAGACCCCCCCCCCCAGTGAATCGTATTTAAACAAGTGTTTTTTATGCCATTAAGACGAAAAAGATGAAAAAAACCCTTTTCCTCCTTACTTTTCTTTTGTATGGGGGAAAAATCTACCTTATTTGGCCTATCTATCTTACTCTCTATACATATATTTTCTGGAATCCTCTCTCAACTGCCTTAGTCTTGAAAACATAACTAGACCCCCCAGTGAATCGTATTTAAACAAGTGTTTGATGCATCCTTAACTTCAAGTAAGGAAAGCGAATTGGACATAAAATAATTTAGATGGTTATTTATTGCTTCCAAGTGGCTAAAGTCGACTACCTAATAAAGACTAAAGTTAACAAAGCATGTTTCCTGGGCTCTAAAATTAATCAATTTGCAACATAAAACAGATGTTTCTATGACCAGTATTTTACGTTATTGTACTAAAGTCTCGACCCTTAAAATATTATCAAACAGAGGAAATAAGAAAATACGGTGATTCTATATGCGACAGGGCCGGACTTGGCTCCCTTAATTTGACTTTTGTTACAGGGTTAAATAAACCTGGGATTCGGATTCAGCGACCCCAGGAACATACAGTAAGCATAGTTAGATTCCGAGATCATTCTGTAGTGTTTTAGAGTGTCTTCTTACGATTCTTAGTGAGTTCACTTATAAGTTAACTTTGATTTCATGAAAGCTAAGAGAAGTAGTGCTTCAAAAATATGTCATCAACACTTTTAAACTTCTAATGGATACCGATACAGGAGTTTCAATTTGTAATAAAATAGAAATATCTGAACAAATTTTTTGAAAATGCCGTTATTCAAGACATAACTGACGAAAAAATTCCAATACAAGAATCATAACTTATTCCATTTTAAAGCGGGCGATTCCCACAAGTATACATTTACAATCTCTACACAGTTTGACGGATTACACGAATCAGACTTCCTAGTAAATTCCGGCTATGTAATAGATATGAAATACAAAAAACTAACAGAAAATTTAAGAGATAGTCAGTTTGTGAAATATATTTTTAACTTAAGTACATTTCAGAATGCATTATAAAGTTTTGCATGAATATTTCTTCAGCATTTACCTAACCCCGTGGTTTAATATTTTTATAAGGAGTCATACATAAAAATTGTTGAAATGTGATAAAAAATATTTTCTAAGAAAATACAGTGTGTCCCTACAATTGCGAGTTGTTGGCTCTTATCAGTGCAATTTCAGTTAATAACGACTGGGATGAGAGCCTCTGTATATAATTCGAAGCTTGACGAAACGAGACTTGTTTTTGAGTAGTTCAAACTAGTTTTTCTTTAAATCACAAAATATGTTAATTTCGTTTTCGAGGCTAGCATTTTTTGCATTATAGCTCACATGGCTTTGTCTTTTCGCACTATAACCACAACCCTTAAATAGAATTATAGAACAAGTGCTATCTCATTTGGAAGGTCTTATTCCTCTGAAAAATACAACAAACATTTTCAAATTCTACTTCAAAATTCAAGCTGCAAAGGTGCTACTTAGTGAGATAAAGAACTTCACATAATTTTCTTTCTAGCATTTCTGATGAATTGCTAGAGAAATATATTCAAAGCAAAAAATGCTCTATGATAAATAATTTTTTGCAGTTTTTTCAAGCTAGAATCATACTAGAATTATTTTTGATAAAAGCAACAATCTTGACTACAGTTAAGCTAAAGTTTTAGTGTTAACTCGTTCGGAATGTTTTTAAGAAATTTAATAATCAGCAGTGGTTTATAGAATTGCGGAAGAGGTCGAAATAATCACTCCTTTCTACAAAATAATGAGATCAGCAACCGTACAGAAGAATTACTCAATGAACCACAACCGGATGAGCATGCGAATAGAAAATGAATTTTGTAGGTGGTGCAAAAGTTCTAAGAAATTGAATCACTGGCTAATAAAAAAGGGAACTGTAAACAAAAACTTCCGGTCAGGAATGAAGCTGATGAGGTTGTAGTTTTGGGACAAGCTGCTGAGACCCAACTTTGAGCGCCACAACTTGGCAACTGTTACTAACATTATTAGTAGAATCACTATTTCATCCTTACAAAATTCATTTAGTACTGGATGATTTTGAGCAACAAGAGTTTTGCAAGGTTATGTATGCAGGAAGAGCTAGAGTAGTTGTCTTTGAACATCTGATTGTCTGACCACTTTACGTTTCTCATAAACTCCACTATCCATCGGCATGAGTCTCGCTATTGGTCGAGTGCTAATCTAAGAATCCTTCGAATCCTTCATGAAGTCCGTACTCCATGTCCTCGAATTCTGAGTGTCTTGGAGCGTATTTCTGAATACTTACTTTTCTTGTTGGGAATCTGACAGGTACAACGTAGATAGAAATACTAAGATCTTTATTTATTATGAGTTGGTATTATAAAGAATGATAGCTATCTGAAAGTCCATTTGATGTTACAATAAGGCGTGCCTCTCCACAATATGCACAGCCTATTAGGGAGTTTTTAGACAGACTGTTTCCTGGACAGCCGATTGAATGACAAAATGCCATGAATAGACAAACACATCTCTAGATTTCACTCCGTTCGACTTTGATCATCTAATTGACAAATTTGACAATTGTTTAAATATTATGTGCCTTTGCAAAGTTATTTGAAAAGAAAACGCTTTTATTTTGGAGTTATACTTTATTTGCAAACATTTTAATTTAGTTTAAGGTACTGACATTCACTAGAACTAAGGTAAAAGGCTATAAAAGAATAAACATTGCTCTATTTTGGCAATAAGAAGTTTGCACTGTGCAGTTTTGGAACATCCTGTAGATAGTTTTATTCAATTCTAGGCGGCGCAAGTCCTTGAAATTCGGAAGATATTAAAATGCAGATTTTCAACTTAGTTCGTGCCTATGCGATCGAATTCTTTAAAATATTTAGTAGACCACTTCTTGCCTGCCTCAAATAAAATAAATTATTTAAGTTGGCAACACGTTACTGTTTCGTTTCCACTAGGCTTATATTTACCTTCCCTTGAATATTGTTACACAAACCGAGATAATTTATTACCCCCTATGATATTAATAATAATAATAATAATAATAATAATAATAATAATAATAATAATAATATAGAGGTCCCGGATGTCAGATGCAGGGCCTGCCGCAGGGCGCCAGAGACTGTAATGCACTTGCTGTCGGCTTGCCCGACATATGCAGTCTCGGCCTATATCCAAAGGCACGACGGAGCATTACGAGTGCTTTATTACCATTTAAGACACTCGTATGGGATAGACGAGACACCAGTGCTGCCTTATGCTCCGGGGGATATCGAGTCCGTTGTGGGGAATGAGAAGTGTCTAATTTATTGGAACTACTCGTTTCCCACCGTCAGGCAAATACAAGCCAACAAGCCTGACGTAGTACTCCTCGATCACCAACTCAAGATAATGTTTGTCGTGGAGTTCTCGGCTCCCGCGGAAAACAACATTGTCTTGAAGGAGGAGGAAAAACGGACAAAATATCGAGACTTGCTCTTCGAACTCCGCAGACTGTATCCGGACCATAATGTTAAGTTGGTGGTACTGATCATAGGAGCTCTAGGTGGAATGAGGCACACACTGCTTTCAGAACTAAAGATCATACCGGCATGCCGAAACTCGGCAGAGATCTTAGCCGGTAGGATGCAGAAGGCCGTCATCCTCGGTTCGCTACGTCTACTCAGGGCACACGATTCCCGGACCCAGTAGTCACTTACCCCACGGTGTGGGGAGTGGCTGCCGGTACTACCAGCTCCCCTCGGTGAGAATCGGAGCCACAGAGAAGGGTGACTGGTTTTTAACAAAAAAAAAAAAAAAAAAAAAATAATAATAATAATAATAATAATAATAATAATAATAATAATAATAATAATTTATTGGTCAACGTTAGATACTAGATACAAATTGTATATGTGACAAGTCAAGAAGAGAATAAAGAAAGAAAGAAGTATAAGTGCAAGTATATGTCGGTATAATTTAAATACAATATTAAAAAATTTAAAATAAGGAACAAATACAAATAAATATAATATTAAACTAGAAACAGAGAAAAAACATTGTAAAAAAAAGCGTAACAAATAAACAGATAGTACATTGAGATAGTACTAATTAAAACTATTTATCGTTAAGGAAATCTGATACCCTGTAGTAGCATTTCTCATATAAATAGAGTTTTAATTTATTTTTAAATTTCGCGAAGTGCGAAATATCTCGGATATCACTGGGAAGAGCATTATATAGAGATATGCAGTTGTAATAAGGCGATCTCTTATAAATACTTTTGTGATGCATTGGTATACTCAAGAGATTGCCATGTCTTGTGGGGTACTCGTGATAGTTTGACCTTCTTTCAAATAGATTTAAATTATTTTTAGCATAGGTTAGACATTTATAAATATAGACAGAAGGAGCGGTACGAATGCGATTTTTAATAAAAGTGTCTCTACAACTGACATTTATTTTGAGGTTAGTATTAATTAGATTCCATGAAGTTATAATTAAAATAGTAACTAATTCAAATTAACAGCCTGACGATGACATTAAAAATGTGCGTTTGTTAAATTTTAATTGTATCTCTAATTAATTCTAAACTCCACTAAAACTCTTCTTTATCAGCTTACCAAAATGCTTGAGGCTTAAGCGAAAATACATAACAGGGAATGTTTATTTGGCTTTATTCTCGTTTAACTCTTTTTTGTATAATGCCAAAGTACATAAAGTTCAACCTCATTAACCTCATGTGTTAGCAAGTAATCTGGTATTTTTGCTTTGTTTATTTAACGGAGATATAATCACGTGGTGGTATTTTCTATTTTAATTATCTAAATGAAAATATGCCTCAGTTTATTGATTTAGATATTGATTTATTTATTTATATTTAAAATAATTCAAAAAATAGTAGTACCTACATACTTTTGAATATTTTAGATGCAATAGACATTTTGCAAAAAGTGATAGTGCCGGAAGAAATTTGAAAAAATTCAAGGGTATGTAGCAAATGGAGAGAAATCGAATGGCGTAAACCGCTGCTCTTTGTCTGGTTTCGTTTTCGAGTTATATTCTAGGAAAGCGGCAAAAGAATTCGATTTTTACCTTCCGGTGACTTCGAGCGGCCATATCTCGAAAACCAAAGCACGCACTAACCTCCGATTTACGCCAATCGATTTCTCACGCCTTTCTACATATCCATGCAGTTTTGGAGATTTTTGTTAGCTTTTGTTTGGCAGAAATAGCCCGAAACTGAACCGTGTCGCTCGAGAAGCGAAATTCTCAGACCTCTCACTTTGGCGGCCGATATCTCACTTAAAAAGTGGCGAAAAAGTATTGCGCCCCACATCATCGGATTGAAAATTTAATTTGCAATCACTCTGGTCCAAAAAAGGGATGTCGTTTTTGTCTAAAAAAAGTTATAGCGATTTATGTGAGGAGATGTATAAATCGCTTAAATTATGTTTTTTTTTTTTTTGAGGTTATGGCAAAATCTTGATGTGATGGGGTTAAATACATTCGGATTCAGCAATTCCAAAAACACATAAGAGACATGGTCAGACCCCCAGGTCAGAACGAATATTTTTATTGTGTGGCTGTGTAATCATTGTAATTTAGACATTCGTTTGTGAAAAATTGCACAATGGTGTAAGATCCTTATATATAAAATCTCTACAAGCTGTATACCTACAAGCACACTCAAGTGTTTGTTCCTCCTTTGCCAATAACAAGTTGTTGCAGAATTATGATGTCTATGAAATAAAAAGGGTATTTTGGTTAGAAAATTTACATTACCATTTTTTTCTTAAAACTCATCATTAGAAAATAACTTTTGAGTTTTCCGTAATTTAAAATACGAGTATCTATGAATACGCCGAACTATTTGCGGAGACACACTAACTTGCTGGGTGCTCACGTGAATCCAGTCTTGGTACATGTAAAATCAATATTTCAGAAAAATCTACAATATTAATTAATACATTGTGTAAAAATGTGAATTGAGATTTCTCTGATCTATCTTGCAGATGTTTCAAAGAACCTTATTTAAGCAATATTCGAAGATAAATAGACTTGTCTCATAATATTAATCAAAAGTATTTTGTTTCGTATCTCATGAAATATTATGTTCATCAAATCACTTTGTATCTGCGTGTAATTCACAGTATTTGTGATATTATTATAATTCCATATGAGCTTCATATGATAAACTATTAAAATTTAAATTGAATATGCTGTCGCCTATAAAGAAGTTGAAAAAAGTGGTCCCAAATTAGACCCTTGTAGAACGCCTGATATCAATAAGATCTCAACAGACTGGTGATCAGAACATTCAACCTATTGTAACTGTATGTAATGTACGGGTGAAAAACAAGTTACGTAGTCAGTGTCAATCAGGTTTAAAGTTTAGAGATAAAAATGTTGCAGGATGCTTAGAACAGTCAGTGTAAACTGTGTAACAAAAGTCAAATTAAGGGAGCCAAGTCCGGCCCTGTGTCATAGAGCCACCGTATTCTCTTACTTCTGATTTCGGTAATTTTAAGGGTCGAGATTTTAGTACAATAAAATACTGGTCATAGAAACATCTGTTTTATCTTGCAAACTGATTTACTTTAGAGCCCAGGAAACATGCTTTGTTAACTTTACTCTTTATTAGGTAGTCGACGTTAGCCACTTGGAAACAATAAATAACCATCCAAATTATTTTATGTCCAATTCGCTTTTCTTACTTGAAGTTATGGACACTTGTTAAATACGGCGTCACCGGGACGTCTAGTGAAATTTTCAGGACTAAAGCAGTTGATAGAGGATTCCAGGAACATATGTAATAGACCATAAGATAGATACACCACATAAAGCAGATTTTTTCCCCCATACAAAAGCAAAGTAAGGAACAAAAGGGGTTTTTTTCATCTGTTTTAGTGGTAATAAAAATGTTCAGATAGGCCATATGATAAATACCATGGTCCGTTAGGTAATTTCAAATAGGGGGTACGGTTTAAAGTAAAGAAGATGTTAATTGGTCGAGGGTTTAAAGTTTACGGCCCACTTTTCAAACGTATTATTTCGATTGAGAGAATATCGTCACTCTTGGCTTAACGTCAGTTCGGTCGTCATCTACCTACAGGGTATAGTAAATTCTCGTTTTGCGAACCTTTTTTCAATTTTAAAGTTTAAGTACATTTGTTCAGTATTTTGCCGGTTTTAATAAGTAGAAAATTTATGTGTTGTAATTGAACTAAGAATATTCGGTCGCGATTCAGCTAAAGATCTGAACTTGCCGCAGATCATTTATTTTCTTGATATAGCGTAATTACTATTTGTTAATTTATTTAATCGTAAACGTTTGTGATTGTCATTTCCATTTGTTTTCATTTTCTTCTGTAAATATAGTGGTTTAAGTGTTTTGAGAAATCACGTGTTTTATTTACTTGTTATCAAATTGAGTTCATTCCATATGTAATAAAGTTTGTTTGTGAAGTAAGCTGGTTGAGGAACACCAAAAGGATATAAACACCTAGAAGGAAAACGGTAAGCACAGTTTTGATTTCGATGGATATACTATAATATCGACGGAGTCGGCAAAAGTAATTGGGACACTCCGTACTCTGCCAATGGTAATGTCTGATTAAATCATGTAATTAGGGGAATGAAACCCCAGTTATTACAACTGTTTGGGCAGCATCCAGAAAACATTTCTGACATTACAGGTTCTCCTTTATTAAACTCATGTTGCTCTTCATTTAGCTAATTGTGGTTATAGAAATAAGTATCTTCATGCAGTAAAATTTTATATTCTTTTACCTTTGACGTAAATGACTAACTTAAAATGTTAAGAAGGCAATTTTAATTTAAGACTGTTAGAAAAAGAATGAAAGTTGCAGTTGAACGCTGCCGAATGCGATTACCAAGATAACTTTTATAACGTAGTGTAAAATTCTCTCTGCCATTGAACCATATGGTCATACAGAGCGATCGTCAGAGGCACACAAACTATTATGTTTAACATAAAATTGTAATTGAGGAAAATATTACTAAAGTTTTTGATTATGCAAACAGAAATAGTAAGATCTAAAGTGCCATATACAGTATGTCTTTCAGTTTCGAACACACTTTATGTAGGTTAGACGGTATATAAATCTTTCCTTTAAATGTTATTAGTATTATTAAGGTATTTTGATAAAACTATTAACAGGTTTAATGGCTCAGTCCTAAAGTGTTCGGCTTGCAACCGCCGCTGATTCGTTTTCAACAAACCAGCTGCTGGTTCTCATGCCATCGGCGATCATCTCATTTGTGATTATAATATCATAGTCTAGATGTCATGATTTATTTAATATGTATATTTTTAAAATATCATATCACAATGAAATGACGTAGTTAAGCTTGCAATGTTAACCACAGTTCAATAAAATACGGATGTTTAAATGGCAAGAAATGGCTCGGTACGGAGTACCGAGTTCGAATCCTGGCCAGGGTATGGATATTGAGTGGCGCTATTAGTATGTTACAGACACAGTAGCAGTGAGTTAGACCGCTGCTGGGTGACACAACATGTCTAGTCGCTGTTATCTCTCCTGAGTTCAGGTCTCGGCTGCGGTAGATGGCGATATCGCAGGTTGTTGGTTATTCTGTTAATGTCTATGTGTATGTGTCCTGGTTCAGTGATTGAATAGCATTAGATAAACTTCGCCAGGATGTTAATGAAAGTAAATAAGATGACTAAATAAAAAAAAAAAAACGAAATTAAAGAAAGATACAGTCGGGCATTGACGGATACGAATAACGAAGAAATACATTACCTTCTGGTAGGTATTGTTTATTTCAAATTTTAAACGAATGCATAATAGCATAATAGAAAGTCGTTTTTGAAATCGAACCGTATGTGTCATACAGGGTAACAGCTACAAGTGCGCAAATTATGTTGTATAATATAAATGCAAAAATATAAATATGTATAAAATGTCGAAACTGTAAAATACAGTGTGTCTCTCAGGATTGAGCATAGTTTACGAAGATTAGGCGATATATCAATTTCTTTTCCAATGTTTACAATAAACAAGACTCTTCCAACAACAAATGTGCGTAAAGCTTATTTACCTTATCCATCTTTTTAAAAATATTGTGGTTGTAGCAGCAACGAGTTCACATGCCTTTTGTTCTCTATGATTATTAGCGTCAATATTCTGCGCCGGTGAAGAGAACTACGAAGTAGAACAGCAGGACTTTCACAGTTAGTAGAGAAACGAGATGTAGGTAATATAATACACCCATCACATAGTTGAGGACATTTTTAACCTTTCTTGTGGTCCCTATAATTACGTAAATGTAATGTTAACTTTCATTTAGGGCGTAGCCCAGTATTTCAAGTTAGTTTAAAATTCTAACACTTACGTGGAACTGATAATTCTTAATTTTATTGATAGTCATTACTTTAGTCTTCTTAATATCAAGCTTTAGTCCGTGTTTCTCACTAATCCTGACAACACGATCCACCAGTCTTTGAAATCCATGTCTACTACGTACCAATAAAACTATGTCGTCTGCGATTGTTATGATTGCCATTTATCGATAGTCCATTATTCAAGTGTACTTATAGAGATTCTTTTAAAGGATTCATTGATACAGTATTGAATCAAGTGACATACTTGTTAGTAATGCGTTTCTATGCCTGACTACATTTGGCCTTTAATTCTGATAATGACCTTTCATTGCCAGTATAGAACCTCTCTGATTATTATTTCTCAGTATCCACTTGCATGTTATTGAAAGCATTATAATCTTTTGTTGTTTAGGCTTTCTTTAGAGTTGTTTCAAAATCTAAAATTGTATTTGTTCTTATATCATTAAGCTACACTGAGCTAAACTTATTTGGATAAATGAAATACATGCAAACAATTTATAGAAAATATTTTCATGCCAAGCCATGATATGCCTATGACCTACCTGGTAATATTTTCTTCTCGAGTCACTTTTTCATTCCCTCCCTTAAATTTCAGCATAATTTGAAGCGCACGTCTATTCCATGTAGTTTTTGTGAAATCTCCAGAACCTTCTAATCAGTGAATTTTATAGCATTCTGCCTCTGCTTTTCCTTCCGTTAACACATAATGATCGATCGTTTTCTGTATCCTCACCTGTTGGACGAGGAAAGCTTGACTTTTTCACAGTATACCATTCCACTACATTACATGAGAGACAAATAATACGCCGCACCGCTTTTACAATATTTAAATATTGAAGGTCCACAACGGCATAGAGTATTATGATTCAGATTATTCCACCTGTAGTCCTTCAATTTAAGAATATACATTTTCACACCGCTACCTGATGTCATGATTGTCTGAAAGAGGTCAAAATTATTTCTGTGTTTTTAAGCGAAAGATTTTAATGGCCATGGTGTGATAGACTCAAAGTTTCCACCTTGTTTACTCACCTGTACAAAATATAAGAAAATAAAAATCGCCATTATTTTCATTTGAATTTTAAGAGACGTAAGTTCAGATTTTTTCTTAAATATCGTTTCAGCGAAAGTTTACGTTATCTTTACATATCCAATAATGTGTAAACGGTTAAGTGGTTAGATTAGACTTAAAAGTATCGAAAATAGAAAAGCATTTAAAAATGAAACAAAAAACTGCCTAAGAGCTAAATGTTTTTATTCAGTTGATGAATATTTGGAAAATTAGTAGGTGGTTTTAATTGTTTAGATATGCTATATAACTTTATACATATTTACATTTATGACATGTCTCTTTTTTTTTTTTTCTCTTTTGTACCTAGTTTTAAGCAATAATGAGAGCATTCAGCAGCAAGATGCTCACTTTTTTTGTGAGTAATCCTATACCAATGTGGTCTTTTGGATAATAAACGATTATTACTATTATTATTATTGTTACTATTTTTATTATTATTGTTATTACTAGCTTTTATTTACGATTATATAAGATTTAATTTTTATGATAACGTAAAGAAAATTAACTTGTGCCTTATGTGCAAAAGGGCTTCCGCGCCTTAACAAATATTATATTGTATTATACAGGAGAAGGAATCAGTATTGACAAAAAACATGAACCACCATAAGCAAACAAAGGCAGGTACTGCGTAAGTGTATTTTTATTCAATATAATATTTTTAGTTAAAAAAAACTAATATCTAAGAGACAAACACAATTTCTTGTAACAAACATTCTGTTGTTTTATGAATATTGGCTTCACGAATAAAGAAGGTTAAAATATGTGCTCACGATTACCTCAAGAGAAAAAACTTTATTGACTTAAGAAATTTATAAAATATAGTAATTTCGATACGTGCGTCTGGTAAAATACAAATTCTCCAAACAGTATCGTTGTCGTGCACATATTTAGGTTTTAAATGAAAATTTAAAAAAAGTACATCTGCTCTCATTGAAGATATTATTTCAGTCTTCATAGTACTTTGAAAAACGTATTGCAGGTTTCCTCAGCATGAATTGTGTGAATGACCAACCGTGGATCAAGTCACATGTAATTAATCATGCGAAAGTACACCGAGGTTAACCTCAACTGTATTGGTATTGATAGTTTGATTTTGGATCTTGTTAATTACAATAGCATATGATGGTTTAACCGAGAATTGTAGACCACGGCATAATGATAGACAGTCCACTTCACAATGTTCCAGTGGTAGCAAAATAGAGATAGAGATAGAAGAGATGTTGTAGATGACGTTGAACGCACAGCAATGTACGATAGTGGATATGATGACGCAGTTAATAAATATTATTTTTATTCTATTTTCAAATGAGAATTGGCTTGTTCTGCTTAGTAAAACGAATGAAATAATACCAAAAATATTCATATTAATCTAATAATGTCTGCTCTGCGATGACGTTAACATGCCTTAAACTAAATTTATAGCTTTAAGGCAAGAAGGACACATATCCCGTGGGATGTTTGCTATGTACCTCTCAATATTCATAGTTCGTTAGAAATGGTATGTAACTCTGAGCACGCTTGAAAACTGTTTTCGATCTGATTCTGATTTCCAATTTATACAGCGTGTCTACGGATTGTAGTCGGAAGCTGAAAAACCTTTCTATTTGCAATTTTACGACGAAAAGTATTTCTTTATAACAACGTCTGCTCCTATTTACATGAAAGGGCGCCAAATATTTGCCAGAGTTTGAAAACCGCAAAATAAGAAGTGCACTCATTTCAGTATATTTGGAAAAATGGTATTTAACAAAATGTTACGAATTAATCATCATTAAACATTTCTTATCTAAAAAATGGCAGTACCCCTGACATAGATCGTACCCTATCTCAACAAAAATCATTAAATTGGTCCACACTAAAATCCCTCAGCCCATAAAGTACATTATCAACCTAATCTTTAAAACGACTCATGTACCTAAATATTTTAAATCTATGGTAGCACCTATTTTCAAAGAGGGCTCAAAAAATAATATACAAAACTATCACCCTATTAGTTTGATAAATAATTTAACAAAAATTCTAGAGAAGTCTCTTAAACAGAAACTAATAAATTTTTTCAAGGTTAATAACATCCTAGAGAACAATCAATTTGTATGTACTAAAAATATAAGCACAGCTGACGCCATGTTTTCCTCACCTCTGAGATTATAAATAGCCCAAATAATGATAAAAAAGCATAGTAGTTTTTATTGACCTAGCAAAGTCATTTGATATGGTGCCCCACTAAAAACTTCTTGATGTTTAACCACATTACTATTTAAATGATCGTGACCAAGTTCTAAAATTAAACAAAACTCTTCAGTACTCAAGAAATAAAAGTCGGTGTACCCCAAGGTACTATATTAGGACCAATAGTATTTATTACATATATAAACTCACTGTTGAGTATTAAAATTAATGGCAAAACTATATCATACGCAGACGACACTGCACTTATTTTCACGGGTAATACTTGGAAGAAATCAAAGGAAAAGCAATATAAAGCTGCAAAATAGTAAAAAATTGAAATTATAACATTTGTAATTTTGTTTAAACTGTAAATAAATAAATAAATTTAAATAACTATAGTCAATTACGAAATATTGACTATCTACTGTAAAATTATTATTCTGTTCTTTTTCAAGGCACGTCTCTGAAAACAATTTTTCTCTAATCCTTCGTTTTAAATTCTCTAAATTTTTATTACATACAGTTTTAGTACAATGATATCCTAAGAGTAATAATCTATGATAGATCATGGCTCACAGGTGACCGCCAAGAAACTGGATCATGAACTTTTTCTGTAAAATATTCTCCCACAAACCATAACAGTAAATACGGTTTGCTTCTTTCTTAATATTTCTAGAAAAATATTTTTCTGCGTCAAATATAATGGCATGATACTACATAACAATAAATATTGTTGTTGTGTATTAGATTAGCTAAGAAATGTCTGCAAAAATGTTAATAATTTAAAAAGAACTGAGAAATACATTTGTATAGGAGATCAAGATTTAGTAATTAGATGTAAATTTTAATACATAACACTTTTTTAAGACCATTTCTCCGTATTTTCTCAAATAAGAATACTTCCCTCTTTGCAATTTTTCTCATTTTTGTACATATTTAGCACCTTACATATAAATTTCGGAAAACTGTATTATTTTTTAATTATCCACAAAAAGCTCGACATTTTTATAAAGAAATACCTTCTCCTCCTAAACTACAAATTTTAAAGTGTTCCTTCTTCCAAACACAATTCTGGCATTTACAATCGATCATGAATATCCCTCCATAGGATATGACCACTCATTACTACTGAATCGGTTTACATACAGTTCCATGAAGCAGCGGAGAGAGATGTTTGCATCTGTCTCCGCTTCGTAATATTTTTATACAAACTTCTAAACAACATGATCGACTGTCCACAATTACTTGAACAAGTCAGCTTTAGAGCACCTACAAGGTCAACCAGATCTACATCATAGCTTTACTTCCCTAATACTCACACAGATGTTTTAACCTTTTCCCTCTATATTCTATCTGCCATAACTACGAAGTTACTGAAAATAATATCGACATTTTTAACACCAGATTAAGTCAAATTAAGTTTAACTTCTCTTAGTTCTCTGTTTTTCTTCCTATTGTATTACTTGTGTTTAATATTTTTAATCTATTTTATTTATTATGTATGTATGTATGAATGTATGTAGTTTATAGCAACGTATATACACTATAATTTTATTAATTTTTACACCACATCACGTTTTTCATCTATCTGTCTGTAAGTCTCCGGCCCTGTAAATTGAATGTAAATTCCCTTGGGTTCGTGTATATAAACAAATAAATAAATTCGTGGACAAACTGTATAATTAGTGCATGTTAGTCATCGAGATCTGGTCCCTTCTTCCCTGTTTTATAAAATTGTGATCTTCTTTACTAATATTTAATATAAGCAAAAGAATATATATTCAATTTTAAACTAAGAAATTTTGCTAGGGTATGTAAAAGAGTGTCTTGAAAAAGTTACATATAAAAACTGTTGCCCTATTCAAGACCCTTACCGACGGCTCTCTCATCAATTAGTAGTATATTGAAATAAATTGCCTTAAAGCAAGGACAGGAAGATAGTACGAATTTATTTGGTTAATACGTGTCGGCACAACTTCTGAAAACAAAAGCTGCTCAAACTGCTTTGTACGCTTTGGACATGGATTCTAAACTTCTACTTTTCTGATAGAGAGTTTAATTATAAAATTCTGAATGCTGAACAATCAAACTGTGTTATGTCTAGTGATTTATGCGTAGCATATTTATATTGTCTCGCTCTTTAATGGGTATTTCACCATGCTTGTAAATATCATGATAGAAAATTCTGCGTCAGAGATTTATTTTTGAATAGCTCATGGTTACTACAGAATGTCTCACACCTAAAAAGCTAATATAAAATTATTAAATGTTAATTATGAATTGAAATGGGCTTGTTCCATGATATTCTTTTTATATGGTTTTTATACTTTTTCATATAGTACTAGATATTCTCGTTATACACTTAAAATTTCGTATTATTAGCTTTTTCCGTTTTCGAGATATAAGGACTTGAAATTAGTAATAGTTGCAAAAACCGAGCGCTCATTTGTGATGTCACTATACGCAAGTGACGTAAGAAAAATGGCTTTCTAGGACCTTTCAAATTTAACCTGAAAAGTCGAAAATCATGGAACTTTTAAATGCTGGTAACTAAATAAATACGTCGAGTGGAAGTTCGTTCTATGTGTCTGCGGAAAGAAGAAGGTCGGCGATGAATTCTAATCGTAAATTGCAGGATCAAAATCGAATATTCGTCCCGGCAGGAGCGAGAGAAAATTGTAATTTTTTGACATTTCACCAAATTGTACTCCCCTACTGTCAAGTAGTAAGCAAAACAAACAATACTTCGAAGACTCTTACAATTATAACAAGTGAAGAGCATCGAGTCTATTGCGATCGCCGAGTCTATGCGTATAGTGACGTAGCGCCTGGCCACGCCCCATTTTCGCGAGGTGAAGATTTGTAATTGTTTTTAAGATACTAAACGTGCGAATAAGGTTCTGATTTTCTGCAGATCCATTAATTTATACTTGCACTTTCGATTTACGAAATAAAAAAAAAAATGCCGAACAAGCCCTTTAAAGGCTGTTAACCTATCGGTTTCGAAATTTCTTTCCGGTGTCAAAAATTTGAAGACATCAAGTCTAGCTTACAAACTGATGTACCCTGCGAGGCGGGTTCAAACCCTACTTATTGTGAAATAATTTTAATCATAAAATTATCGACAAGAAGTAATTCGTACTGCACTATATAAGCTATACGGCGTCGCGTCGTTTCTCGTTACCATCAGTAAATCTTAGAATTTCAAGAAGTTCCCCCGGTGATTTGAGAGGTAGTTAGGAAAACATGCAGCTGTGATAAGAAAATATTATTTTTTTCATTTCGTCCTTGAAGAAAGAAAACCAGTTAGTAGGAACGCCTATGAAATAATTTGATTCAGATTTATCCTCATTATGCAAAATAGAGCGAATTCCTTAAGTTTCCCTTTAGTACCGTTCTGTAAAAGAGAATAATTAGTGGCTGGTTTAATGGTTGAACTAATTAAATAATCGATGAAACCAGTTAGAATAAGTAAGAAACTCCAGAATTACAGAAAATAGGTAGTAACTAATTGGCGAAGTAGTGGTAAACATTAAATTGCAAATTAAAAAAACTACTGCCACGAACAATTTCACTAAATAAGTAAGAAATAGAAAAACGAAACTTTAAAAAACATGAGGTAATATGTGAAGTATAATTCTTAATCAGAATATGATTACATTTAGTGAGTTCAATATAACTAATATACGATTCAATTGTATTGAGCTTTCATTTTAGCCGCTAATATTTCGAAAATGTAGCAGTGGGAAGTACTGAAAAACATTAAGTATTTAATATATATCTATTTTGAACCACTAACTGAAAGAATGCATTATGTCAATCACTTTAAGATTTGATAAGTTATACTAAAAAATGTTCTATTCTTTAGGAAGACTGAAAATACCAGATTTTAATGCATATATCTCGGAAAGCAGTAGGTCTTCAAGAGAATCATGATTTTTTTAAAAGGATTATTTGAGCCGACGGAGCTAAATTATCTAGCGAAAAAATTGTTAACAAACGAAATATACACCACTGGGCACAACAAAATTCTCATGCGGTGCGAGAATCAAATTTACAGGATAGTTTTATTTTCAACGTTAAATACCAATAAATACGTGGAAATTCTGCGAGCGGTAGCTGTTACTTTTATTGATAATTTACCCCCTAAATATTTATAATTCTACATATTAATCATCAAAAGGATGGTTGCGGTTTACATATTACATGGGAAGTGTATGACGAATTAGTAGCATCGTTCGAAGACAGATAGCTTGATTACCGAGGATCTTGGAGATGGCCAGCAATTTGCCCTGATTTGACCCCCTTAGACTTTTACCTTTAGGGTAAGATCAAAAATAATGTTTGTGCCACCCCAGCTACTACCAAAGAAGATCTGAAGAACAGAGTACAGGCTGCAATTTAGCAAATAAATCCCCACGAGATTCGCCGAGCCGCAATAAGTGGCGAAAATTCCAGGACATTTCCTTATCTGAAGCAAAGTGGAGGTCATTTTGAACAGTTCTTGTATTAAATATTTATATTGAAGGTGTTCATTAATTTTGTACATTTTGTTCCAAAGTACTTGTTGTTTTTTTCTTCATAATAAAAAAATAATGATCAACTATCTACATGATTATTCTCGTTTATGATAAAAAAGGAAACAAGTTAGGTGTAACTTGTATTGGCCACTATCAAACAGTACTGGCTTTGTATATCTTTATTGCATATCTTGTATAGCAAATGCTTATATCAGTTGATGCAGAATTTAGTACTATATTAAATTATGCGTAGATATACAGGGGGATCCATTTGAAAAATATGACTATTTGACGTTTGAACTAAAACAATGTCCGACTATGAAAATAAAATACCCTGTATAATGTTATGAAAACAGACAACCACTTTTAGTTAAATCATAGAGAACTTGTATTAGTTTGAAATGTAAATTTCTTAATCGGCTACATGATAGAGGATATCGATATTTTTCCGAAGGGTAGTAACCGTGAAGAATCTCCAGCAATATTATTTATCTCGAAAACTAGTAGGTTTAAGAGTATGTCATAGTACATAAACCCAAGCTAAAATTTTATGAGGAATCGAAATGTACAATAAAATATAGGGTGTCCCATTAAAAATAACAAAGTTAGGTGATACATTTGGTGTAAGCGGAAGCAACACATTCATGAAAATATTTTCGCTAGAACCGCCATATCCAAAAACCCACTTATACCAATTATCGAATTTCTAAACTAGTCGGATTCCAAGAAACGTCTAATACCTGCTATCCGTGAATAACGCGGTTTATGTTTTCCTATTTCATATTTATGCGTTGCTTTCTGTGGGATGGCTTAATCGGATTCTATAGAAACTTTTTGTGAACTGTAGAGTATGACTCGACAATGGCCCCTTATTGGTTGTTTCCTTAAACTGGGTCTAGTAAAACGTGAGTAAAAATCACCAAAATATTTTAAAATATGGCGGATGCGCCGGAACCACAGCTAAGCCTAAGCTCGGTTGTGGTTCCGGCGCATTCGCCATAATTTAAAAAGTTCTGACGGAAAATCTTATTTGCGATTCTTTCTCACCTATTACTAGGAATTTAAACTACTAACTAATTATTTTTGAAATAGTTTTACACTGAATCTGATGTCAAAAGTTAATGATTCAAAGTGACGAATCTAATAGTGCTGCCATAATTGCATAACTTTTGCAGATTTACATGAAATGGGACCCTTCGAAGTGTTGTTCTAATAATTAATGCTAAACTTATAAACCATTTATTTCATTCAAATTGCAGTACATATCATTAAAATCGTTTACATTTTCAGTATAGTTCCTATCGCTTGACTACCAGTACCAAAAACCGCTGTCTAAGGAATCACTACTTCCAACATAGAGATTTTTCATTCAAGTCACTTTAAAGGAAACATCTTGACTAGATTTGCACTCTGGTACGTGGAAATTATTGGTCATAGAATTTTAATAATATTTGGGGCAGATGTTATAGAAAAGTTTGAGGGGTTGGTTTCCACTATATACGATAAAAATGACGTTTCAAGTTTACCCTACTTATTTCCCGTATTCACAACCTGCCACCTCCCACCCCTTCAATGGAATCATCCCAATTTGATGTCATTACAATATATAATAATTGTCCTAACTTTCAAGTGAATATCTCAATTCTATGTTATCGATCCCATTAATAATGGAGTAGAGATGGCGGGGTTTGAAAAATATTAGAAAAAAATCTGAGGCCTTGGTTTCTAGTATATACACCAAATCCCAAATTTATATACTCTTACCAGCTTGATTTACTTATTTTCCCCTATATGTATACTCCTATTTAACCCCCAACACTTCAACGGAATCATCTCAAAATATAATCTAGTTCCAGATGTCGTTATAATATATACGTCTACCATATTTCAAGTTAATATCTCAATTTGGCTGGCACATTAAATACTGATCAAAAATATAAAAATTCTACTTGATATATCTCAAATTAGGCAAAAGAACTAATTGACATTATTTACAGCATATTTTTATACGTTAAAATTTATATTTAAGTCACTGTCTACGTTTAAGATTCTTTTTAAATGTAATTGTATTAAAACACTACTCTAGAGGTAATAAATTTATTACTTTGCATGCAACATAAAGATTTCTGATATGAAGAAGTGTGCTGAAGTGGGATTGTTAATATATCTTTGCGACGTATATTTATATGGTGAACATCAGTTCTGGAACTTATTTTGTCATGCAATACTCCAGTTAAAATGACTAAAATCCCTAACGAGTGATGATGAATGGATTTTGATCAAACCTTGTGCAATGTGTTTGTAATGACGTTAACCGCAAAGCTGAAAAAAGATTAGAGTAGGAATTGACTGGAAGGGGTAGAAATACCCCTCTTGTCATGGGTTCAGAACCTTGCAAAATTAGGTAAAAAATGAAAAAAAAACAATATGTTTACTCTCTTGGCCCAGAATAAGATGTTTTTACTCTGGTGAATATTTTAGAAAAATGCGTATTTATCGAGATATAGACACTCGAAAATTCCTAAAAGTGGGAGTGGGAAAATGTAAAAAAAAATCTGAAAAAAATCAGATATATGTATCGTCGAAATACAAGATTTTTTTTATTTACGACTTTTCCGTAAAGTGTGTTTTCACGGAGTTTTTCCGAAAAAACATAAAAAACTACCCCTCTCTTTGAAATTGAAGCACTTTAAAAACATGTAATTTAAAAATTTGAAAAAATTCGGACTTATGCATTGAGACCTTCTAAATATTTTTTGTCTCTAGAAATTTTATTGTAACTTGCTAATTTTCCGAGTTACAGATAGCTTTTTACAATAAAAAATCTATTACATTTTTTGCACATTCTCAATTAAAAAATTCATGTGAATTCGAAGAATGAGCGTGATTTATATATATTATTATAAGAAAAATATGAAAAATATACAGGGTGTCCGGAAACAAAGTAGAAAAAAATTAACTGAAGATTCCTTAGCCCAAATTAATGGGAGTTCTTCATATAACATTTTTCAAAATACCCCTTCGTTGTCAAGTTACAGCCCCTTTAAAGGGGTAATTTAAAAACTGTTATGATTTTTTTACTCAAAAAATAAAATTTCAACAAACACAATATTTGGCGTATCTACTACATTTATTAAAAGGCATCTTGTGAATTTTTTTCACCCCCTTGAGTGCCTCACCAAGGGGTAGAATGGGCAACCCCTAATATATTTTTAAAAATATTTTAAAATCTATTCATTTTACATTTCAGAATAAAATATTTTTTGAATCCCTTGTTCATTCTAAAACTTTTTTATCTCTTTAAAAAATGCCGTAGTACCAACCGTTTTCGTGATAAAAAATAAAATTTATGTTAATGCAATGGAGTTCATTTCAATCATTACTGAACGATAATGTTTTAAAACTTTTAGTAGGCTGCTAGTAGGCTATAATCGAATAATCTAAATATTCATTAACAAATTCTATGTAATAATAAACGTACATATTTTTTAATCAAATTGACAAATACTATATTTATTAATGGAATAATTTATGAAATACAAACAATAATATTAAAAAAAGTGAAACAATTTTGACAAACAAGAACATATTTTTCCAAACTTAAATTAACTGCTCAAAATGGCGCCCTTCAGTACGAACACATGTTTGTAACCTTCGTCTCAAATTGCCGTACAAGCTCCGTAGAATTAGTGGGGAGTTACGAATTTCGTCAGCAGTATTAAAAATGGTTTCCCTCAAAACGTCTTCATTTGGAAGTGGTGTAGAGTAAACGACATTTTTCATATGCCCCCAGAAGTAAAAATCTAATGGATTCAAATCCGGGGACCGGGGGGGCCATTTAATTGTAGCTTCTTGTCCTCTTCCAATCCAACGATTTCTAAAATATTGCGAAAGCCATTCCCGAACTTGTACGGAATAATGGGGACCCGCTCCGTCTTGCATATACCACATATCTTGGCGTAATTCAATGGGTAAGTCATCGAAAAGCGGAAACAAGTCATTCTGTAAAAAATGCAAGTACGATATCCCATTTAATCTGTGAGGTAACACAACTGGTCCAATTAAATAATCGCCTATAATTCCAGCCCAAATATTAATAGAGAAGTTGTACTGACATCGTTTAGCTACCACAGCGTGCGGATTTTCATCGTTCCATAGGTGCTGATTACGAAAATTTATAATCCCATGACGAGTAAAACAACACTCGTCAGTGAACAATACTTTTTTTGTGAATTCTAATGGTTTCCTTAAAATAGTTGTACAAAAAGCCTTCCTTACTGGAAAATCACGCGGGAGCAATTCCTGAACCCTTTGCAGATGGTAAGGGTGCAGTCCTTGCCGCTTCAAAATCTTCCATATTTTCCATCTACTTACATTAAAATGAAGAGCAGCCCGTCTAATACTCATTTCAGGATTCTCTCCAAAATATCCTAATATCTGTTCTTCTAAGACAGGTGCCACTTCTACTTCACGACCAGTATCTCGATTCCTTTTTTCAAAAGAACCCCTTTCTCTGAGCCGTATGTGGATATTGGTAAAAGTCGCCACATTAGGTGTAACACGGTTAGGAAACCTCAGGTTGTATTTTCTTTGGGCTGCTAGAGAGTTTCCTTTGCATTCACCATAAATGAAATGCATATCAGCATATTCTTCACTACTATAAATATGTCTAGGCATTTTAAAAGCTTACGACATAGAAAAAATAATGGTTTTAAGTAAGAAATAAACTATGTAATTATTTCCAATAATTGACATGAGCCTACTAGATGTGGTAGACCAATTCCAATAAATACTTAAATATTAATACTACTGTCAAATTGAAACTTGAAGGCAGCCTACTAAAAGTTTTAAAACATTATCGTTCAGTAATGATTGAAATGAACTCCATTGCATAAACATAAATTTTATTTTTTATCACGAAAACGGTTGGTACTACGGCATTTTTTAAAGAGATAAAAAAGTTTTAGAATGAACAAGGGATTCAAAAAATATTTTATTCTGAAATGTAAAATGAATAGATTTTAAAATATTTTTAAAAATATATTAGGGGTTGCCCATTCTACCCCTTGGTGAGGCACTCAAGGGGGTGAAAAAAATTCACAAGATGCCTTTTAATAAATGTAGTAGATACGCCAAATATTGTGTTTGTTGAAATTTTATTTTTTGAGTAAAAAAATCATAACAGTTTTTAAATTACCCCTTTAAAGGGGCTGTAACTTGACAACGAAGGGGTATTTTGAAAAATGTTATATGAAGAACTCCCATTAATTTGGGCTAAGGAATCTTCAGTTAATTTTTTTCTACTTTGTTTCCGGACACCCTGTATAGTTGTACCATTTTTAAAGGTTCAATATCATTTTTAAATTGAAAATGTGGAAAAAATGTAGTGCATTATTTATCGTGAAAGACTGCCTGTAACTCGGAAAATTAGCAAGTTACAAGAAAATTCCATGAGACAAAAAATATTTAGTAGGCCTGAGTGCATACGTATGAATTTTTGCAGCTTTTTAAATTACAGGCTTTTAAAGCGCTACAATTTCAAAGAACAGGGTAGTTTTTTATGTTTTTCAGGAAGACCTTGGTGAAAACGCACTTTACGGAAAAGTTGCAAATAAAAAGTCTTGTATTCCGATGATACATTCAACTGGATTTTTTTACATTTTCTTCTCAACTTTTACATTTCCCTACCCCCACCTTTAGGAATTTGGAGTGGCCATATCTCGAAAAATACGCGTTTCTCGAAAAAATTCTCAAGAGTAAAAAAACCTTATTTTGGGTCAGAAAAGGTAATTATATTATTTTTTCCTTTATTCTAGACCCAATTCCACAAGTTATGGAACCCGTAACAAAAGGGGTGATTTCTTCCCCTTCCGGTCATTTTTTACTTTTTTAAAACTTTTTTATTAACGTCGTTACGAACACATTGTACAAGGTTTCATCAAAATCCATTCACTAGCACTCAAATTAGAGGTGAAACCCTCCTCCCCCGTTGACTACACTAAATTATGATGGAGATTTGTTGGCAGTAATTGTAGTAAATAGAACACTACAGTATAGATCTTGTTTTTTAGACAGGTAACCAGTTCAACTGTCATTTTATGGAACACCCCCTGATACTTTCTTACTTCGAAAATGAGGGGCCATAAACTACGTCACAATAGTTTAAATGTGAGAGTATCAAGCTTTCACATATTGCATTTATTTCCTTGTTAAGTATCTTACGGTTGATATAAATTAATTTTAAATTCGAATATGCAGTCTTTAACAGATGATTTATGTGACTACTGTAACGTAGATTATTGTCCTTGTAAAGACCTAGATCTTTAGAAATATCTTTTAGTACAAGTACCAGATTGGTTGTTAGAATATTACTGGTGTGTAGATGTCTCCACATTTGATCATACAAACTTTGTAAATTGTATGAAAGAATTTTGTACGATCAAATGTGGAGACATCTACACACCAATAATATTTTATTTCATCATTTTTAGTAACTGTTTTTTTACGATTCAATTTTTGTTTCAAATGTTTGTTTACTGACATTCCAGAGCAGAAATTACAAGGTATCTGCTATAATTGCCTTAGTAGGGACTTTTCTTATATTATTATAAGAATGTCTTAGTGAAAGCTTAAAGTTATAGTAATATCTCAATGAGTTTTATTGACCTATGAGATTATCCCGTATTATTTGTTTATCTTCTTAGCTAGAATTATCATACTTAGGAATTATTGACTTCATCTATTTGTACAAAGGCTATTTTCTTTCTTGTTATTTCCTTGTGTATTACTTTCTTATTACTTCTCTCTACATTCGATTCGATATATTCTCATTTCACGTATATTTAACATCATTATGTAGAAATGTTACTATGAATAGTTCAGAATTGCTGACTAAGCAGGAGAAAATATATCATCTGGGAACTTTTCAAAGAGTCATCGTCACATTGAAATATTCTATTGAATTATGTGACTGCAGCGTCGCAGATTATACGCGCAACCACATGTTCTTTAGTTCAGGCGACAGGTCGAAAAAACCCTAAAATAATTACAAATTAGTAACTTAAAAATTATTTTTATTAATTTTCTTCAAGGACAAAAATAAATATCATATCAAACTAGTGATTACTCCCGAGCGCGGCAACTACCGTTAATTTTGCAATGCATTTTATTTTATAATTTTTAGTGCCCGCTTTTTTAAAGTTTTCCTAAATTGATCTGCTTTTATCTTAAAGAAACAGTTTTGTAATAAAACAAATGACCCCAAATGTTAACATAATAGCAGAAAAGCACTGTTCAGAGAGACCCATTATTTCGCATATTCTAATTTTCCGAGTAACGAGTTTGTGCCTACTTTTGGTAATTTAACAAAATATGCAAACGAATATGCACCATGATAAGATAGTAATAACACATTTGCTTAAATGTCAGGAAACAGTGCGTACATTATTAAAAATGTGTGACCATCGGATATCGTTACAAATGTCATAAACCGTTACGACACGCAAGAGTACACATGTAGATACATGACATATTCTTATATTTTGTATAATGTAGCATTTTTTAAATTAACTCTAGTTGTTTTTACGTTTATGACAAACATTATTAGAATTTACAGAACTTGTAGTAAATACCGACCTTAGGGAAGTGAAACAAACAGAGGCACGGTAGTGTCTTGCGCCAAGCTCACTCTAACATCCTTCATGCACACAGAAAGAATAATCCAGTGTCTGTGTATCATTATAGCCATAATATCTACCCCCACTACCACCTAATTTTTTAATTGCAGTTTCTAAATAAATTAACTAAGAATTTGCTTAGTTACACTTATAAATAGATAACTGTCTATCGATTGAGACCAAAATCAATGATATTAATTACATATTGACGAAGATACGTGCATAGCAACTCTTAGCCACGCCCATTGCGCTTTAAAGCACGGGATTTTATTTTTTAATTAAAAATATGTATATGCGATTTGTCCCACTAACTTCAGTTTCAGTTGGTGATGATCGGATCCAAGAGATACCAATAGGAATTGCGGCACTTTGGACAAACCTCCGTTCCCCAGAATCTGGTGCCCATGGGGCTTCGTCATGTGCCTCATAGGGCTTTGCTGGGCCCCATTTCGTCCTTCACAATGGAGCCTTCGTAGGGACTTACATCTTCATCTCTGGGTACCATTCCAACGATTCCCGTTCGCTCTGTGGCCTCTTTAATTCTCGAACAGTATAATCTTACTACGAAATTTCGAATTGATCAACAGATGCCAGTTGGTGTTCTCTAGACTACCGCACTCTCGTCAGCTCTTCCATTCGTACAACCATCCCGGGAGTTTTTAATTTTTAAGTACCTATTGTAGCATTCAAGCTCCATTATACGGGGTGAAAATATAGATAGGAATTTAGGAACATGTACCTTTTTTGAGGGTGGCGGATGGTGTCTCTCGGAAGTAGCTGAACAGAAGGTTGTCTGTTTTAAATCGGGGGCTTCTGTCTATCTATTCCGCTCACTACTTCTAGTCTAGACATCACACGTTTTTCGTCGTCTATGCGGTACACCTTCCTTGTGGAGATATGCATGTGGGTCAGTGGCGGAGGGCTAAAAAAGGGGAAAATTAAGGACGAAACATAAGGGAACTTGAGGACGGAACACCTATAGCTATCTAGTGTCATGAATCCAGACTTCAGCATCATATTGTAGTACCAAAAGAAATGTTGCTACATGTATTAAATGTATATTTGTTGAAAATAAGCTGAGAACGCTCAGGGATCGAACCGCGGATCTCAAGATTCGTAGGCCAAATTCACTCTAACATTCTCAAGACTCATATAAATAATATGCGAGCACGCGTGTATCTTTACAGGAATTAATATCTACAAGAAGCAATGAAATGCCCACAATGACAGATTCTCTGTAAAAATGTGGCGGCAAGTACACTCTGTCCAAAAAAATATCTTTCCTACCTACAAAAACATAAAATTTGAAAATACAAAAAATTGGCTCGTTTCACTGAGAGGCAAAAGTCTGTTTGGATTCACCAGTGCCACTCAGTCAATCTTATACACATATCCCAAGCAAGTTGACAAAACCTCTGACTGCAGTATTATATATTACTTCCGATTATCAACATGTGCAGGATCTGCGGAAACATGGAAAATGAATCGCGCCGAGTTTTTTTGTATTTGAAAAAAAAAATTTTCATAAATCTTTTTTTTACGAATAGAGACCGGACTTGGCGATTTTAAATGATTTCAAGTATTTTTGGAGAGATCACATTTTCTCATTTTGTCTATTTTTTTACGGAGAATCTATCTTTACTGGCATTAAAATTTACTCATAATTATTCTCTAAACATTGGGTACAATGTACCCTTTATGCATTGTTTACATGATGACAAAATAGGTCAGGCGAATAAACTAAGTACTCAACTAAACTATAATCTAATCTTGAATCCAATCTGCCTACATTACGGTCACTTTGCGAAACATTCTGTTGACGCGATAGGGCGGAGAATTGAGGTATTAATGCGATTAGGAACCAATTCCTATCGACATTCTGACAGCTAAAAAAAATAACTTTTCCATTTTGAATTAATGTGAAATGCAACATCAGAGTACAATTAAATGACGGAAAAAATCTATCTGTCGCAATATACCTGCTTGATGTCAATTATAGACGTCAAGAGCTAATTTGCATGACACGAATTAGTTACGTAGGTATTATAATTAGATAACAGAACTTTGAATATTAAACGAATTATATTACTCTTGAGTATCTAATATATTCGTTTACTTCATCGACTACAGTATTAGTGCATTAATTGACATACCACGCAGTAAATAAAATAATTATGCATATTGTATTACACAAGTAGTGGCTAGTTTGTAAGAACGTTGAGCTGGAGTTGTAACGAAGTCTTTCAGTTATATATAGTTCACGCAAGTTGGATGCCTATATTGGAATTCTGAAGTAGGACGTCTATTATTGGGCATCAAATATGTTAATAAGATAAATAAAAATTAATTAAAAATAATAAATTGTTATAAGAAGATGATACGACCGGTCCTGATTCCATTCCAGCTTTTTTATTAAAGGATTGCGCTATCATCTTTTCATATCCTCTAACTCTAATTTTTAACTTAATCTTAAAAAACTGCCTATTTCCTGACCTATGGAAATATTCCAAAGTATGTCCCATCTTTAAAAAGGGAAACAAACTAGATATTGAGAACTTTAGACCAATCTCTGTAATTTGTAACTTCTGTAAAGTCTTAGAAATATTACTTCATGATAGAATATATCATTTGATTGACACCAAAATCTCTATTAATCAACATGGATTTATGAAAGGGCGTTCAACAACAACAAATTTATTCTGTGTAACTCAATATATTTCTGAATCCTTAGATGACGTGGGCAGGTAGATGTCATATATACCGATTTCTGCAAAGCGTTTGATAGACTTGATCACCAGTTGTTACTTAATAAATTAGAAAAAATCGGCTTCTCATATTCTTTGCTCCTTTTGTTTAAATCCTATTTAATGAATAGGATTCAGTACGTTGCATTAAATGGGTTCAAATCGATCAAATTTGCTGCCACATCTGGAGTTCCCCAGGGATCTATTCTGGGGCCCTTGTTTTTTAACATATTTATTAACGACATAGTGAACGAAATTAATTTGCCTCACCTTTTATATGCCGACGATCTAAAAATTTTCACAGTAATTGATGATATCGATGACTGTTTTCAACTTCAGACTTCTCTTGACAAAATAAACACCTGGTGTATAGTAAATAAATTATTCATGAATCCTAGTAAATGTAAAGTAATGTCCTTTTCTTTAAAAACATGACCTTTTATTTTTGATTACAGATTAGATAATGTCATACTTCAAAGACCTATAACATTTCGCGACCTCGGCGTAACTTTTGATGGTAAATTATCCTTCAATGATCATATCGATATCATTGTGTCCGAAGCCTCAAAAGCCCTTGGTTTCATCGTTCGTACTAGACGTGAGTTCACTAATACTGATGCTCTGAAAATTCTTTATCAATCCCTCGTCAGATCGAAACTTGAGTACGCATCGCTAATTTGGAGTTCCAGTTATGATGTTCACAAGAATAACTTGGAGGCAGTTCAACGTAGATTTCTTAAATTACTGTGGTTCAAATCCGACGGTACCTATCCAGTGATTGGTTTTCCGCAAAGTAACTTGCTTGAAAGATATTCTATGACTACTCTTGAGGATAGGCGTACGTACTTTTCTCAAGTATTGTTGTTTAAATTACTACACAATGATTTTGACGCACCCGAAATAATTAGTAAGCTTATTTTTCACATTCCCAGATTCTCTCGTAATCACCAAGTTTTCTATTTACCTACGCCGCGTACCAACGTAGTAAATAATTCACCTTTATATACGATTTGCAGTACTTCTAACAAATTATGTAACGACTTCGATATTTTTAATTGCAGCCTTAGTGACATAAAACAAAATGTTCTAAATTAAATAATCAGTGAGTGTCTTTGTTTTTCTTAATTTGCTTTGAATCACATATGTGTATATATGTATATATAGTTTTTATATTTAAACATTTTCCATGTTAATTTTTTCTCTTTCTTCGTATCATTAGTTATTCATAGTTCGTACATTTAAGTAATTTTTTTTGTTAATTTTACTTTCTTTCTATGTTGTTGTATATTATGTAATTAATGCTTTGTATGACTTTATTCCTGTTCTGTAATTGGGTAGCTTGCCTGTTGAACAGTGTATGCAATAAATAAATAAATAAATAAATAAATAAATAAATAAATATGGCTATGGAAAGCAGAAGGAAATAAAGGACTACAATGATTGAATATTCTCTTAAATAAATATCTTAAAAAAGGAGTAACACCTTCGCAGTCAAACTATCATACTGTAACTCTCACGTTTTGAAACACAATATAATTTAATTCATAAATCTCAATTATGTGTGCCAAAGCGATAAAGCGCGCGATTATTCTATCCATTATTTAAATTGTATCGGTTTGAATGACAAATGCTTGACCAATAGCGTGGTAGCTTGTACGACCAAGTTTAGCCAATAGTAAACGAGAATAATCATACGCCAACTCTGAAACAAGAAGACGCTAAAAACATGGCGTGGAGGCGTTTGGCCGTGTAGGCCGCCATATAATTGTAAATATCTGTATATAATGATTAATAACTGCTAATAGAATCAGTAAAGTAGTTGTATTATGTTCTGTGTTATTGTGTACCATTGCCCATAGCTACAGCAAGGCAATGTTTTCGTCGAACTAGCTGTAAGTACACTCTTTTATATCATGTATGCCTCTCGTGATGCAAACGTTGCATTTGAAGCCAATTGCTACAATGCAGAATTATTAATGGCTTCAATACCTCATTCCACGTTTGGCCAGTCATATTTCGTATTGTACCAAGTGTTCGATTAAGACTTCTCGTACCCCATAAGAAGATTATAGTGCGGAAACAACTTCGTTTGGTGGCATAGCTATACCGTCCCGTTATTTTGGCATCTCCCATGTGTTTTGGGCATAAAACATAGTGCTCAATAACCGAACCAGTTTATGTAGAAATTACTAATTGCCGACCCATTTTTGTTATTAATTTTACGTACAGTCTATAGTATTTTCTATTGTGTGTTTTCTTGTAATTTAATTGAGCTCTTTATGTTAACGTAATAATTCTTTATTTTACCGCTCTGACCAGATCGTGTTTAGTTTAGTTTAATTATTTACAGTATACGGATCCTTATTGAGTACAATTTTGCTTTGGATTTTGCTATATGTCAGATGGACTTTTGATGATTTTATTTTATATTATTATTCTGACGAAAGTTTTTGAAGTTTACCTACACCCTGATGTCAATTTCTCTTACCTTTGTTTGTGTATTTTTCAGTAAACTATTAAGGTAAGTTAAATTCAATGATTTGTTTTATTTCTACTTAAGAAAGTTTAACGTTTCAATACATTTGCATACAAATATGGCATGCCAAACCTCAAAAATTATACAAATTGAACGTCCAATATCACATACATAAAAGTCATTCGCCAAAATAGTCGCAAGTTAGTTGAACTGTAAATTAGATCTATACTATCCACGACAACAAGCCAGCCAGCGCTAGATCAGGCTCTGGTACCAACGACCAGGTGTTAGAGTATCAAATAACAGTCGCTGTAGAATAATAAGCTTCTAGTGCTAATATTTGTTAACTACGGGAAAACTCTCGACAGATAAATCAGCACTATCAAACAATACTATTAAAACATAATAAAATATGTACGACAATGCAACAGTAACAGTAGAGTTCACGATGATAGATAACAACAGGCTTAATATACAAAAAGGCGTTCATCAAGGTGTTATCACCTAGCCAAAACTCTTTGCGCACTTCAGTATTTAGTGCGAATTGGGATAGTTTTGTTGGTCAAAAACGCAGTCATTTTATATCTATTGATGATATAGTCCTAATAGCCGATCGCTTTGAGGAGACCACCAGAAGTTGCATGACACTATCAAAGTTGGATGGAAAATAAACGTATTGAAAGCAAGTTCATAAAAATCTTGCTTACAGTGAGGGTACCTACATTGCTGGTATCTATGTGAAGAGAGCCACGTTTTCACAAAGCATGTCTGCGAACATAGGGTGCAGGATTAAAATTCTACAGCAGTTAATGTTACGGTATATTTTGTGGCATGAGTTCATTTCTACACCACCTTTGATGTAGAACCCTTGGCACGTTTTAGTTAGTAGTTCCCCCATGCCTAATCCAACGAAGTTAGTTAATGTGATCACTCAATATCAATATCAACATCAATATCAATATCAATATCAATATCAATATCAATATCAATATCAATATCAATATCAATATCAATATCAATATCAATATCAATATCAATATCAATATCAATATCAATATCAATATCAATATCAATATCAATATCAATATCAATATCAATATCAATATCAATATCAATATGATATGTCCACAGTGCACATATCACAATTTGTACAACTTTCTTTTCAGCAACTTCTGCACGTGGTCGTGCAACGCAACCCTGCTTTTATACCGTTCTATACATCGCTTACTGACTTCCTTACAGGTTATCACTGAATAAACAGAAGCGGGGGGCTTTTACCTCTGTAATGTGGACTGGTAGCAGAATGACGTAATTCACTGCTTACTCAGGCTGCTTTTCATTTGTCGAGCATTGTAAAATATTAGGATGAACCGCTCTCCAGCATTTTCGATTTCTCAGAGGTGGATTCAGCGCTATTAAAACCTTCAACGAGGTCGTCCAAGCCTTTTCTTTTGTTAAAAAGCTTTACCCATACCTTAAGCTTGCTATTTCCAAGGAACGCTGATGTTGTGTCGCAGTCGTAGCAACTTACAACATGAATAGATCATATCCACTCTTTGTATTTGCAAAGTACACTTCATGATTGTGGAATGTACAATTGTTTTTTTAAGTTGCCCTGTACTACTTTCAACAAAATGATATTTCTATTCTCCGAAATGGGAGCAATTACTGAAATACGACTTCTTGTGCAACCACGACAACTTGTTCATTTTCTTCGCATTTTTCATTGGCAGTCCGGGTAACGTGAATATCAGCATCTTTTGCAATAAGTGTGTTTATGATCTCGTTATTCAGGTGTCCGTCAGTCTAAACCACATATTTATGTGTTAGCTCATGATGGCGTATAAGGAAGTGACCCTAGGGCTAGGCCAAATGAATAAACACTAGCTTGCGAAAGTTGCAATCGATGGCATTAGCGTGTTGAAACTGCTGCATATTCTCTTAAACAGAAACAGAGTAAGTTTTAAATTAGCTCGAAGAAGGACGAGAACGCGAGGCCTCTTCAGTGTAGAGTAGAGGCCGCATACCCAATACTGAAACAAATAAAATGATCAAGCTAATCAACACAGTGATGATAAATAAATTGAACTGGAACTAACTGGGTATATAAGAAGAATTGCTGATGAAAGAAAGACAAAAGAATCATTGACTGAGGAAACAGATTGAAAGCAGCTAGGAACAGCGGACCACTCACACTCGTAGATTTGACTAGTAAATACGCAGTAGAACAAACTGGATGCGCGTGGCAGAAGTATGAAACCATTTAAGGGAAGCTTCCTGTATCAGGGGGCTTCCTTATCAACAGACTCAAAGTCTGGTAAGGATCATGTCTAGAGAAGGTACAAGAAGTACCACAATATATCTATAGAGTTCGCAAGGCCAATCGCCAATAATAATAATAATAAAATCTAAAAAAAGGGAAGCTTCTGTTCATATCTGAGGACAGAGTAACTAACTGGTGATATAAGAGGGACTAGCATTTATGAAAAATTTTTCTACATTTTGACTACGAACAACTGAATAATAGTCTAGCAAGCTCCCACGTCACAATTATTAATGGCTTACCTGAACAGGAGTTTAATAATTAAAATTAGATCATTGAAAAATTTCGTAACGGGATAATTATAAATACAATTAGATGCAAATACAACTATCCGAAACAGTAAAAGTGCTATAATAGTATTCTTGATTCCATACTATATCCGCCTCTACTGCAAACATACTTGGGAGTGTGGACACAGAATAAATTGATATTGGGCAAAAACTATCACAAATGGTAATACCATATCAATATTCAATCATTCCAAAGAAACAAGCTGGCATTCAACAACACACATCAGAAAATGATTCATTAATATTTTGAATAATGTAATAAAAACGTTGTAGAAATGTTCGCAAAACATTTTAAGAATAAGCTATATACATTAATTAAACATCGCAGATAAAAATAGCAAACACCCACGTCTTAATTATTAATTGCTTACCTGAACAGGATATTAAAAATTAAAATTAGATCATTGAAAATTTCAGTATAGGGATAATTATATAGTATTGTCGATTCCATAGTATATCCGCCTCTATTGCAAACACACTTGGAAAAGTGGACATAGAATAAACAGATTGAACAAAAATTATCACAAATGGTAATAACATACGGTTATTCAATAATTTCAAAGAAACAAGCTGGCAAGGAATAATTAAATATTATATTCAACAACACACATCAGAAAATAATTCACAAATATTTTGAATAATGTAATGAAGACATTCTAGAAATGCTCGAAAAACATTTTAAGAATATGTTATATGTGAATTAAGTGTACTTAATTCACATCATGAAAAAATCTTTGTATAAGTATATTATAAATTTTTCAGAACTATCAGTGATTCGATAAAACATTATATGAACATTGACAATATGATTTAATAACTTTATTTAAAAGTATTCACTGTTCTTATACGTATTGTATAATTCTAGTTAAGCAAGTTATTTCCATAGATATGAGTAAATAAATTGATTGGTTAAGCTTAATTATGAATCAATATTCGTTTCATTATCTCAGAATATGTCGTAAATAATGTAATTGTTTCACCTTGCATGCATTAATAATCACTTTACGGTATATACAAAGTAGACAGGCGTTGAAGGAAATTGCCTCATAATATTGAAGATAATGGTTATTTACAACATTGAACAATATGCAGTTGCGAGAATCCTACCATTACTATAATATTACAGGAAGAGCAATTCGTACAGAATACTAAGCATTTAAACTCAAAACACCAAATCCCATTTACTGCACTCCGTGTCTATTACTGAAGTAAATAAAACTGAATTAAATGAAATAAGTATGTCACTAAAATATAGAAATGCACCACCTTGTCATTCTGCATCGGTATTGACTCATCTGCATTTAAAACCGCTGTAATATAAATAACCAGCTATATGGACAAGAACAAAGCAACGTTTGAAATGCAGTTTGGATTTAAGGAAGGTAGATCAGCACAAGATGCAGTGGCGATACAATAGCATACCTGCGTACCTCGAATTTACCTAGCCTTAAATAATGCCAGTCCTTCGCATTGCATATTTGTCGATCTTGCCAAGGAGTTCTACATGGTTAGGCATATCCAGCTGCTAAAAATATTGGAAAGTATTGACTTCATTCGATCTTATGCGTTGTTACATGAAAAATAGGCAGCAGTATGTTAATATTGATGGTAATATAAGTGTGTGCGAGGATTTGAGTGTAGAGTGTCACAAGGAACTCTCCTGGGGCCGACACTTTCAATATTTTCTTAAATGATGTACTTAAATAGGTGATGACTAGAGACATGAACAGTTATACTGACGATGGTATTAATTTCTATTCAAATGAAACCTGGCGCAAGTTAAAATTAAAAGTAGAAAACGATTTCCTACAAATAGCTAATTGTTTTAACCATCGCCTACTTACTATAAGTCTTAAGAAAGCGTTCGTTATGTTAAATTAAATACCTCTGAAATTAATATCTGTTTCACCAACAACATAGAATATTTAACAATTTATTTGGACTCTCACATAAAGTGGAATGTACAATTGTACATATTGATACTATAGTAAATAAACGTATCTTATTCTACTATAATATAAAAAAAAAACATCTGCCTAAGAGATCACTACTTTCACATCCAGATTTTCCATCCAAGTCTCTTGAAAGGAATACATCTTGACCATATTTGCATTCTAATATGTGGAAATTATTGGTTATAGAATTTTAATAATATTTGGGGTAGATATCATAAAAAAATTTGGGCTGTACCTACTTTTCCTAATTTACAACCGCCTCCATTTAACGGAATCATCTCAATAAGAGGTCATTAAAATACATAAGTGCACCAAATTTCAAGTGAATATTTCAATTTTATTTTATCAATCAACCCCTATAATAATAAAGCGGAGCTAGCGGTGGAGGGAGGGGGTTAAAAACTATGTGAAGCCTTGTCTTCTATGATACACCAAACAACTTTCAGCTTGCCTTACTCATTTTATTTTATTTACCTCTATTTACCCCCCACCCTTTCAACAGGATCGTCTCAAAATATAATATAGTTCCAGATGTCGTTATAATACATACGTGTACCAAATTTCAAACGAATATCTCAAATATATTTTATGAAACCCTTTAAAATGGAGTGGGGGTGATAGGAGAGTCGAAAAATGTTATACAAAAATCTGAGACATTGTCTTCTAGTATGCACACCAAATTGCAATTTTCTGTACTCTTACCAGATTGCTTTATTTATTTTCCAATATTTACCCCTATTTAACTACCAACCCTTCAACGGAATCAACTCAAGTTATAATCAGTTCCAGTTGTCGTTATAATATATACGAGTACCAAATTTCAAGTGAATATCTCAATTTTATTTTATCGACCCATTTAATAATGGAGTAGGGGTTGTACGAGGGGTATATACACTCTGGTATATACACTAAATTTCAAATGTTTGTACTTGCTTTATTTATTTTCACCTATTTACCGCTAGTTATCCCCCAACCCTTCACAGGATAAATTAAAAAAACACTCCAGTTCTAGTTCTCATAATAGTACATAGGTGCATAAAATTTCAAGTTAATATCTTAAACCGTTCCAGAGATATCGTGCGCACGAAGAAAGTTACAAACCGACTTTTTTTTAGTCAAATTTAAAATCTCGACATTTCGTGACATTCTAAACTTATTTCAACAAAAAAAATTGATTCTTGTTTACGATTACTATCTTCCACTCCACTGTATGGATGTGGAAGTAATAGTCAAAACAATATATCAAATATTTCTTATACATCTAGGACGAAAGTTACATAACTCGGTGCTTCCGATGATAGAAAGAATGAATTTATATAAAAACAGAATTAAATAGTGGCAGCTTCTAATTCCAATTCCAGGAATTGAAATTTATAAAATATCATAAGTAGACCTGCATCAAATCACATCACTAATCTTAAGATAAAAGTAAGAATGTTACAAAAAAATGTATAGACAAATAAAATAATAGAAGTATACCCAAACATTATGAATCCAAAGATTATTGTTAAATTAGAAAATGTAAATTTAACGAATCGGTATATCCATATGTACATATTTATTGCAGTAATTTTTAGTAAATAAAATATTTATTAAGTTGTTATAAATATTTGTTTTTATGAATCATTATAAATATATTTAATAAAAATGTCTCACAATTAAATTTAAACACGATATTTTCATCGCATACAATTCAATGTTTGTATTATTAGTAAAGTGATATTACATATTTTATTCAACACCTATAAATAAGTTTATAAAGATTGAAAAGTAGAGCAAAAAATGAGTGGCGGGTGAATTTATTTCACTGAAGCTATACTGTTATTGACAATAATATCTACCACAGAACCACATTAAGCACTACATTTTTTGATGCCTAGTAATGAACAGAAAACGTTGGTACTACTGTTTTCAATTATTTTTTGCTTGGTGCACAAATCGAGAATCGGCAAAAGTCATAAAAATTAATTGGCATTCCGCCAGTATGATTTGTCTTACAGGGGTGTCGCTCTGGATAATTTTGCATAATATATATAAGATTTTTAATTACTTTAAAAAATAAAAATTAAAAGAAAATATGAAATTTGCAAAACTCGTAGGTACAGCCCACGCCCTTGGATCTACTTTTCACTCTTTTTGAACGAACTTATACTTCGTGATTCGAATGGAAAGTTCATAAAAAAATTACAACAAAATCTTATTTACTGGCAGTAAACTAAAATTTAATGTTTTGTTCCAGGAATTCAATGTAGAAAAAGAACATCTTAATATCCAACCACCACAAAATGCTTCTGCTCAAGCATTGACAGCCGAAATTCTAAAAACTCCATTAGATTTATGTTCAGCTCCGATGGCGCCCCATTCACTACAGCATCAGTCCAAATCATATCCGGGGGGGCAACCGCTCCTTTGTAGAACTCCAAGTGTATCTAGTCAAAGTAGCTTGGATAGCACTGCCTCCAAACAGGTAAGTGTAGAGGATAAATCTTGATATTTATAAGGGAGACCCATTAATAATAGGCCATAATTCAAGGTTAAATTGTTTGGTCCAAAATATGAGGATATAACCAAAGGTAAATTATTACTTTGGAAACAGATTCAGGGTGTCGGAAAATGCATAGAAGTAGATGGAGGCCACATCAAAAAGTTGGAGCAAATAATTCATAAAAAAGCTAATGAGTTTGCGTAGTTGTTATTTTTTAGTAAGTTCACCCTGAATGTAAATGTCATATTAGGCGTCCTCTGCCCATTTACAATGTACTTATTCACTATACGTATAACATCCACGTGTACATATTTTCACGCCCAAATTCCCAAATTATGAGACAATTATGAAAATCGCACAACCGTACGGACCTTATCGTTAACAAAGCTCGCTGTCATCTACCAAGCCATTTTCATATTTTTTTTCTCGCCTTTTAAAACCATATAGTGACTTTCCACCCCTACGCACTAAATTTAGGATATGGAGTAATTACTCCATATCCTAACTAAATATTCTAAATATTCAAATTATAAGGGTCCAACATTCTCCTCCTCCATTGCCATCTCGGAAATCGTGAAACCACCGGACGCAGAAAGGTCCAATCTACACAACGATACCAAAGACACTCTGACTCGACCACGTCTGTGTCTAGCGGTCGCGGGCGAACATTTTGTTACATTTTAAAAGTTTATGCCACCTATATGTATAGAACTCATACGCATACCACATATATTGAACTCAACTGAACTCATTTATTAACCATAAGATACACGGTATATATGGCAAGTCAACAAATTACAAAGTATAAAATAGATAGAAGTACAAAAATAAAATAAGATAATATACATACACTCACATACAAACATGCAAACAAGGAGGTAAACCATACTATCATGAAACCGTTACATGACTATATTAAAATCGTATATAAAGAATAACATTAATCTGGTAAATAAATATAAAATATGAAAACCTATCCACAATTAAAATTTTTGTTTAAAAAGTCACTTATAGAATAGAACTTGTTTTGAGAAGTAATTCCTTTACTTTTTTCTTAAATGTATTATAATTCACAATGTCTCTAATATCACTCGACAATTTGTTATATAACAATGTACAGCTATAAAACGGGGAATGTTCATATTTTGTTGTAGTGTCTAGGAATTGATAATAACTGGCCATGTCTAGTACTGTAAGCGTGATTTGCAGATGTAGTCTCAAGTAATTCTAGATTTTTTTTGTGAAACGAGGATTTTAATGTGTAGATACATGATGTAATGAGAATATTTTTGCTTTTAAAAAGTATCTGACAGGTTTCTCGGGGTAATAAGTTATAGATAAGTCTAATAATTCTATTCTGTGCTGTGCTATATATTCACGTTCTCTCTCTTTAACATTACCCCAACAAATAATATTTTACGAAATTGGTGGATAAGCCAATGCATAATATGTTTTTAATAGATCACTTTCATTCAGCACATCCTTTAGTTGTAGAATTTCAAAATAGAATTTGTTTAATTTTTTACAAACAGAATTAATATGGACATCGAAAGATAATTTTGTAATAAGATTAGTATCTAGAAGTTTACCAAAATCAGATAAGGTTGTATGGTTATTTATATATTACTGCTGATGGTAGCACCCTTTAAAGATCAAAATTTAAACATATAGTTTTTGTATCATTTAGGATAAGTCTATTTCTTTGACACGACGTGCTTAATTCATTAATGAGGTTATGGACTAACTGCTCAATTTCTTCGGGGTCACCTGCAGATACTGTAATAGTAATGTTATCTGCGAACATTGTTACTTGTCCACTTTTAATAATTAGGCATATCATTTACAAAAAAGCAAGTAAAGGAATGGTCCAAACACAAAGCCTTGGGGAACTCCTAGACTTAATTTCCCTAATGAAGAATATTCATTATTCAGCTTTACTCTTAATGTCCTATCATCCATGTACGATATGATCCAGTTTAAAATATTGCCTCGGAAAGCCATGCTATATGATTTTAGTTTCAAGAAGTTTTTATCAAATGTATCAAACGCTTTTGATAAATAGAACATAAGTGTTACAACGTATTTACCTTTATCTAATGATGAATATACGTAATCCAATAGGCGAAAGCAAGCAGTGTCCTCAGATTTGCCTGAAATAAATCAATGCTGTGATGTTGTCATTAGTTTATTTACTTTACAATAAATGTCTATACGGCCGCATATTATATTTTCTATGATTTTTTATATTGAGCTTAATACTGATATTTGTCGATAATTATCTATGTCTTCTGGATCACCAATTTTGAATGCGGGAACTACTACAGCCAGTTTTACATCAGGCCCTCTCCTAAAGAATAATTTATTGAGAATACAAATGGACCGATAATATTGTCAGTGATATTTGGTAGTATGTTTAGAGTTAAAGCCATCAAATTCAGTGGAATTTTTATTCATATACCTCATCATATACACTTCATCCTCTGTTATTGGATATACGTACATTGATCTTTCCTTATGATTGTGTACAGTACTTTGTAAGACCATATTTGAGCCGAAGTGGATATTAATTTTATTGGTAGCTGTATTGCAAAAGGAAGTGGCTAATGATTATGTTAACGTTTTATTTTCAGTTATTTCATTATCATTAATATTTAGAGTCATGTTTTTTACTATTTTTTTATTTCTCCCTAACCGCTGGTTTATAATGTTCCATGTTTTGCAGACTTTAGGGGTGCAATTACTTATTTTAAAAAAGCAATAGTTGCTATTAATCCCTTTTAAATTAGGTTTATATTTATGTTTTTCTATATTATAAATGGTTTTAGATTGTATATCCTTTAGATTAGCCAATGCAAAATTTAGTTAGCTTCCCCTATTAGATTCCACATATTTTCCTAACATCCTAGCCTTATACTACCGATTCCTCAAACATTTCCAATGTTAAAATGTTGCATGTGTTTTATAAAATTCTAAATAATATTTAAAACAAGTATATAATACACCTATTTTTTTAATTGTTATGTTCTGGTTAGAATCTGTAGTAGCAAAATTAGGACTTCAAATGTAAAGTAAAATTTACTTATTATACACCACACATCATAGGCAACCCCCAAATTCAAATCATAGGCTGACCGAAAGAGGTTTACACATTTGAGGAAACGCGGCTACATTCTACCGACATTGCCATTGTCGGAGCTGGGGATCGAACCTAGTACACAGTATGACTATATGCACTCGTCACTAAGACGATTTAGCCCGCTGAGCTACCATGCCAATAATTATAACAATAATAATAAAAATAACGTTAATTTAGAAAAAGAAGTGGAATAATAATACATCTGAAATGTCTATAAATATTACAGTTTTATACAATTTTAAGTACTTGTTTAAATGATATATTTATATATTTTCTTAAATAACGGCAAGCAAGGGCAATTATACATAGAACATTTACTTATACAAAAATTAAAAACTCCCAAGAGTTCCTAATAGAACACTTAACAATTATATTAAAACTTCAATAAATCGGCGAAGACCGGCACTACGCAGTTGAAGTCTTTCGGGAAAGTTTAACTTTGATTCACCCTATTAATAATCTTAATTACACACAGAGCGAGGTCTTATTGTTGGCTTTTCCTTTTATATTGAACCGTTGCATTGTTATGGCACCTTTCAAACTCAAATAATGCGGAGGAACGTTTTCCTAATTCGACAACGCTGTTGTATTTTAATTACTGAATTATTTTAATGAAATATTCAACATTTTTAACATCGATTATAAATCCATTGTTAGTTATGTGCATTGAATTTGACAGTGATATAAAAACAATTAGTCCAAAGCCTTTCATTCCATTTAGTTGCACATGGTATTTCATTAAATTATTTCCGTGATGACAATTTTAATTTCTAAATTTAACGAATCATTCTATTTGCCAAATGTAGCATAATGTGCAAGTTTAGAGAGTGTATAAATGTATTGAAACAAAACCGTAACTTTCAAAATATTCATTGCATGAAAAAACTCTTGGACAGGTCGATTTTTATTTTCAATTACGCAATTTATTATTTTTAAATCACACCCCATCTACAGCCACTCTAAATATTTTTTTTTTCAAATAGCAACCTACCCTCTGTGATACCTCAAAAGAAAGCTATTTATATAGGTTACTCAACAATGTAAAAAAAATCGAAATTTGTCAATTTGACTTGTTTCCCGAACGCATGCAGTAAAAAACCGCTGCCTAAGGAATCACTACTTCCAGATCTAGATTATTCATCCAAGTCACTTTGGAGGAAATATCTTGACTATGTTTGCACTCTAGTATGTGGAAATTATTAGTCATGGAATTTTAATAATATTTGGGGCAGACATCATAGAAAAGTTTGAGGCATTATTTCCCACCATATCCGTTAAAAATGAAGTTTCTAGCTTACTCCGCTAATTATCCCCTATTCACAACCTACCACCCCCCACTCTTCAACGGAATCATCTCAATCAGATGTCATTACAATACATACATGTACTAACTTTCAAGTGAATATCTCAATGTCATGTTATCAATCCCATTAATAATGGAGCGGAGGTAATGAAGGGGAGAATACTATAAAGAAATCTGATGCCTTGGTTTCTAGTATATACACCAAATCCCAAGTTTCTGTACTCTTACGGCTTGTTTTACTTATTTTTCCATATTTACCTCTACTTCCCCCCCCCCCACTCCTTCTAACGGTATCATGTCAAAATATAATCTAGTTTCAGATGTCTTTATAATACATATGTGTACCAAATTTCAAGTGAAAATTTCAATTTAATTTTATCAACTCTTTTAATAAGGTAATAATGGAAATATTATAAATAAACCCTAAGACATTCGCTTCTAGTACATACACCGTGTTAAAAGTTTCTGTACTCTTACCAGCTTACTCTACTTATTTTCCCCTATTTACCCCTATTTAACACCCAACCCTTTAACAGAACCATCTCAAAATATAATCTAGTTCCAGATGTCGTTACAATAAGTAATACGTGTACCAAATTTCAAGTAAAAATCTCAATTTAATTTTATCAACCCCTTTAATAATGGAACGGGGGTGATGGGGGAAAGGAAAATATCATAAAAAAACCTGAGGCCTTAGCTTCTAGCACATATACCGAATTTCAAATTTTTGTACCCCTATGAGCTTGCTTTACTTATTTTCCTTTATCCCCCAATCCTTAACCGGATATGTTAAAAAAATAATCCAGTTCCAGATCTCGTTATAATATATACGTGTACAAGATTTCAAGTCAATATCTTAAACCGTTCCGGAGAGAACGTGCGGACAATAAAAAAAATATATTAGAAAGAAATCTGAGGCCTTCGTTTCTAGTATATACATCAAATCCCAACTTTCTGTACTCTTACCAGCTTGCTTTACTTATTTTTCCCTATTTACCTCTACTTCCCCCCCACTCCTTGTGTCAAAATATAATCTAGTTTCAGATGTTATAATATATATCTGTACCAAATTTCAAGTGAAAATCTTAATTTAACATTATCAAGTCTTTTAATAAGGGAGTTGAGTGTTGGAGGGGTGGAAAATATTATAAAAAAATCTGAGGTCTTGGCTTCTAGTAGATAAATAGAACTTCAAGTTTCTGAACTCTTTCCAGCTTGCTTTGCTTATTTTCTCCTATTTACCCCTATTTAACCCCCAACCATTCAACAGAATAATTCCAAAATCCAATCGGTTGCCAGACGTCACTCTAATATATATGTATACGAAATTTCAAGTGAATATCTCAATTTTGTTTTAACAAACCCCTTTAATAATGGAGTGGGGGTGGTGGGGGAATGGAAAATATTATACACAAAATTTCAAGTTTATGTACTCTTAACTAGCTTGCTTTCCTTATTTCCCACTATTTACCCTTATTTACCCCCCAACCCTTCACCGGATATGTTCAAAAGACAGTGCAGTTCTAGATCTCGTTATAATATATACGCGTACAATATTTCAAGTCAATACCTTAAACCATTCCGGAGAGAACGTGCGGAAAAAAAAAATTATAGACCGACAGACAGACAGAAAATCCATTTTCTCTCAAATTTAGATTCTCGGCGTTTCATGCCATTCTAAGCCTATTTCAAGAAATAAAATCCCAAAATATAATCTAGTTCCTGATGTCAATATAATAAATACGTATACCAAATTTCAAGTTTGTGTCTCAATTTTTTTTATCAACCCCATTAATAATGGAGTGGAGGGGTGGTGGGACAATGGAAAATATTGTAAAAAAATTTGAGGCCTTGGCTTCTAAGACATACACCAAATTCTTTAGTCTTACCAGCTTGCTTTACTTGTTTCCCCCTATTTACCCCTATTTACTCCCCAACCCTTCACCGGATATGTTCAAAAAACAACCTAGTTTCAGATCTCGTTATAATATATACGTGTATAAAGTTTCAAGTCAATACCTTAAACCGTTCCGGAGAAAACGTGCGGACAAAAAAAAAAAAGTTACAGACAGACAGACCGACAGACAGACAGAAAAATTTTTTCGCTAAAATTAAAAATCTCGACGTTCCATGACATTTAAACCTATTTCAAGAAAACAAATTTTTGAAATTTCTTTTCTTCTACATCATCCTTCAATGATAAATTTCATTTTCATTTTTCCACAAAAAAAAATTGTATTGCATTTCTTCAGTAACTGATTGGCAGGCAGATTTAGAAAATACCTGCCTTACCTTTCGGTAAAACATGCAGAGAGGTTCCATCTTTAAGATAATACAAATAAATGCATTTTTTGAAACTTCGTTTTTGATACTTGTCCACTTTTTTTAAAATCGAGTCCTCTGTGTAACAGTAAGTTTCGTTTTGCTTTGCTACCTCTTAAGAAAATTGAAGTAATTATTTGCAGTTTATTATATATTCAACACTGACGTCGTTTTTTTCATTCAAAGGAAAATATCTTTGGAACTTCAACCTTGCTTAGTTTGTTTAGTTTTTCCAATATCTGAGAATATCGAAACCCTTGATTCTTGTATTCTTCTATTTCTTGTAATATTAACTATACATAGAAAAGTCCGTCATTTTAGGAGCGTGTAATTTATTAGACTCAAATAAACGATTTGACCTGTAGCATTTCTCACTTCAACCCTTAGGAATCCAATTTCGGGCTATTCTGAGAAATAATCAGGTTCACTCTTTCCAATTTGGTTCAACCAAATGCTGAAAAGGGAGTATTAAACAATTAATATGAAAATATCTTTCATGGACAATTTTTAGTATTTGGTTCTATGAAATATTATTAGGTACAAGGTTATTCACTATATTTTAAAAAGGAAAATGTAAAAATATATAGAGGTTTTCACTTAAAACAGTATTGACAACTATATCACGTGACCTATGTGAGAAATCGATTTTTAATTTTATTTAAAAAAACCGCTCCCTAAGGAATCACTACTTCCACATCCAGATTCTTCATCCAAGTCACTTTACTATATTTGCACTCTAGTATGTGGAAATTATTGGTCATAGAATTTTAATAATATTTGGGGCAGATCATAGAAAAGTTTGAGGGGTTGGTTTCTACCATATTCGTTAAAAATGAAGTTTCTAGTTTACCCTACTTATTTTCCACTATTCGCAATCTACCACCTCCCACCCCTTCAATGGAGTCATCTCAATCGGATGTCACTACAATACATACGTGTACTAACTTTCAAGTGAATATCTCAATTTGATGTTATCAATCCCATTAATAATGAAGCGGAGGTGGTGGAGTTTGAAAAATATTAGAAAGAAATCTGAGGCCTTGGTTTCTAGTATATACACCGAATCCCAAATTTCTGTACTCTTACCAGCTTGATTTACTTATTTTTCCCTACTCCTATTAACTCCAACCCTTCTACGGAATCATCCCAAAATATAATCTAGTTCCAGATGTCATTATAATACATACGTCTACCAAATTACAAGTGAATATCTCAATTTTATTTTATCAACCCCTTTAATAATGTAGTAAGGGTGGTAGAAGTGTTGAAAAATAGTATGAAAAAATCTGAGGCCTTGGCATCTAGGACATACACCTAATTTCAAGTTGCAGTACTCTTACCAGCTTGCTTTACTTATTTTTCCCTATTTACCTCTACTTACTCCCACTCCTTCAACGCAATCATGTCAAAATATAATCTAGTTTCAGATATAGCTATAATACATAAATGTACCAAATTTCAAGTGAAAATTTTAATTTAATTTTATAAACTCTTTTAATAAGGGAGTGGGGGTGGTGGGGAGATGGAGAATACTAATAAAAAAACCTGAGACCTTCGCTACTAGTATATACACCAAATTCCAAATTTCTGTACTTTTATCAGCTTGCTTTACTTATTTTCCTCTATATACCCCTATTTAACCCCCAACCCTTCAATGGAATCATCTCAAAATATAATCTAGTTCCAGATGTCGTTATAATTCATACGTGTACCAAATTTCAAATGAATATCTCAATTTTATTTTATCAACCCTTTTAATAATGAAGTAGGGGTGGTGGGGGTTGAAAAATATTATAAATATTCTGAGACCTTGGCTTCTAGTACATACACCAAACTTCAAGTTTCTGTAGTCTTACCAGCGTGCTTTACTTATTTTCCCCTATTTACCCCTATTTAACCCCCAACCCTTCAACGGAATCATCTCAAAATATAATTTAGTTCCAGATGTCGTTATAATACATATGCGTACTAAATTTCAAATGAATATCTCAATTTTAATTTATCAACCCTTTTCATATTGGAGTAGGGGTGGTGGGGGCCTGAAATATATTATTAAAAAATCTGAAGCCTTCGTTACTAGTATATACACCAAATTTCAAATTTCTGTACTTTTATCAGCTTGCTTTACTTATTTTCCTCTATATACCCCTATTTAACCCCCGACCCTTCAATGGAATCATCTCAAAATATAATCTAGTTCCAGATGTCGTTATAATTCATACGTGTACCAAATTTCAAATGAATATCTCAATTTTATTTTATCAACTCTTTTAATAATGAAGTAGGGGTGGTGGGGGTTGAAAAATATTATAAATATTCTGAGACCTTGGCTTCTAGTACATACACCGAACTTCAAGTTTATGTAGTCCTACCAGCGTGCTTTACTTATTTTCCCCTATTTACCCCTATTTAACCCCCAACCCTTCAACGGAATCATCTCAAAATATAATTTAGTTCCAGATGTCGTTATAATACATATGCGTACTAAATTTCAAATGAATATCTCAATTTTAATTTATCAACCCTTTTCATATTGGAGTAGGGGTGGTGGGGGGCTGAAATATATTATTAAAAAATCTGAGGCCTTGGCTTCTAGTACATACACCGAATTTCAAGTTTCGGTACTCATACCAGCTTGTTTTACTTATTTCCCCCTATTTACCCCTAAATAACCCCCAACCCTTCAACGGAATCATCTCAAAATACAATCCAGTTCCAGATGTCGTTTTAATTGATACGTGTACCAAATTTTAAATGAATATCTCAATTTTATTTTATCAACCCTTTTAATAATGAAGTAGGGGTGGTGCGGGTTGAAAAATATTATAAATAATCTGAGACCTTGGCTTCTAGTACATACACCGAATTTCAAGTTTCTGTAGTCTTACCAGCTTGCTTTACTTATTTTCCCCTATTTACCCCTATTTAACCCCAACCCTTCAACGGAATCATCTCAAAATATAATCTAGTTCCAGATGTCGTTATGATACATACGTGTACCAAATTTCAAATGAATATCTCAATTTTAATTTATCAACCCTTTTCATATTGGAGTAGGAATGGTGGGGGTTGAATAAAATTATAAAAAAATCTGACGCTTTGGCTTCTAGTACATACACTGAATTTCAAGTTTCTGTAGTCTTACCAGCTTGCTTTACTTATTTTCCCATATTTACCCCTATTTAACCCCCAACTCTTCAACGGAATCATCTCAAATTATAATCTAGTTCCAGGTGTCGTTATAATACATACGTGTACCAAATTTCAAATGAATATCTCAATTTTATTTTATCAACCCTTTTCATATTGGAGTAGGGGTGGTGGGGGTTGAAAAATATTATAAAAAAATCTGACGCTTTGGTTTCCAGTACATACACCGTATTTCATGTTTCTGTACGCTTACCAACTTGTTTTATTTATATTCCCCTATTTACCCCAAATTAACCCCCAAGCCTTCAATGGAATCATCTCAAAATATAATCTAATTCCAGACGTCGTTATAATACATACGTGTATGAAATTGCAAATGAATATCTCAACTTTATTTTATCAACCCCATTAATGGGGTAGGGGTGGTGGGGGGTTGAAAAATATTATAAAAAAATCTGAGTCCTTAACTTCTAGTACATACACCGAATTTCAAGTTTCTGTACTCTTACAAGCTTGCTTTACTTATTTTCCCATATTTACCCCTATTTAACCCCCAACCCTTCACCGGATATCTTCAAAAAACAATCCAGTTCCAGATCTCGTTATAATATATAGGTGTACAAAATTTCAAGTCAATATCTTAAACCGTTCCGGAGAAAACGTGAGGACAAAAAAAGTTACAGACAGACAGACAGACATACCGACAGACCGACAGACAGAACATTTTTTTTCGCTCAAATTTAAAATCTCGACGTTTCATGACATTCTAAACCTATTTCACGAATAAAAATTTTTGAAAATTTTTTTGCGATTACTATACTTCCAATCCACTACCCACTGGGCAAAGTAATATTTCAGCAATGTTCTAGAAATCTTATTTTGGAAGTTGTAACATATGAGCAATAAATATTTAGGTTCCCGCAACTTTGATGCAACAGCCCTAACGGCCATGCAGCAATATTGCAGTGCAATGTTACATATTGCAAAGTACCGGCAAGGTTTATGACTTTTGATTGTAAAGTTGTAGAAACTTTACAAAGCAGAAAATTAAAATATCAATATGATTACATCAATAATTTCCATGTACATTTCAATTATTTTTTTACTGAAATGTTCTAATGAAACTAACATTTGTCTTGAAAATGTAACTTTATATCAACGTTTTCTATGCTTATGCAGAGAATTGTGGAAACTGGACCTAGAAAGTGGAGAAAAACAACTATACCCTGCCTATATTTTTGTTTATTTTGCATAATCTTTTTCAGGGCTTAATAAGCAAAAAGTGAATGTCGTGGGACAAATTCTATTTGTACAATTTATATTTTTAACCAGTTTTTTTGTAATACAAGACTACGTTGTGGAAAAATAACATCCACTTTTTCGCTATTAAGCCCTGAAGACTATGCAGAATAAACAAAATACTGTACGCGTGATAGTTGTTTTTATCTCCTTTTTAGGTCCAATTTCCACAATTTTCTGCATAAGCATAAGAGACGTTGATATATATAGTTACATTTTCAAGACAAATGTTAGTTTTTGGCTATCCAACTCTGAATAAGTTTATATCAAATAAACAAAATATGGACAAGTTAAATGTTTTTCTTTTCTTAGTCCATACATTTGTCTGCATAAGTAACTGACAAAGTACAATTTTCTTTTTCAAATAGTATGGCATGCACTCTCCCACTTTTGATCTACGAGATTGTTTTTTTTTACAGAATACATTAGTTCATAATATTCCCAAGCACTTAAACTGGCCGAGGTAACAAATCATATGCCGAATCTAAAGGAACAATTTATTTTGTGCTTCTGTAGATATCAAAATTAGTCTTAGTATAAACTCAAATTGTTTTGTAAATAAAAAATAAAATGCAAAATGTTATACTTACATATATTTATTTATTGTCACGTGATGAATAACTTACATTTCTAATCTTATTACAAATTAGTTTGTAGTTTTTGTATTATTTAACACAAATTTTATAGAAAAAAAATGTTACCAATAACAGAAGCCAAGAAAACATATCTGTGGAGTCTATCTTTATCTATTGATGACTACTTCGTAGATATCTTGTTTTCGCATCTTGGAGCCACGCCATGGAACACCTTTCAAACTGGTCGTCACTTAAATTCGGGAATGATATCCGTACCTACTGCAGCTGCAAAATATAACAATATTGACTACCTGGTTATTATGCTACCAACTACTGCAGTGAATATTTTAAAACTTTATAATCAAAGTACTATTACAGTACGAAACAATATATGACTTTTTAAAAAGTAATTGGACACCTTAAATATTACAGGAAATAGGTATACAATCCTTTACCCCCTTGTATGACATAGGTTTGCATATTTTGGGATGTGCCACATACATCCAATCTCAGAGCATACTGAAATTAATCACTTGCAGAAAAAAAATTCTAGTGGCCAAACGTAAAAAATTACGATGAGAAGTAAGTCTCTAGACCAAGCACTCAGTTTTGAAAATTAGCAAGCACTTGTTTAATTAAGACAACGAATTAAATATAGCTTAAAAGCAGGCCTTTAACTTACATTTAATGACATTCATTGATGCACATATTTAGTAGCATTAAACTATTAGAGAATGACGATTTCATTGCGACGTAATTTTATTAACCTCAAACTTACCGTTCTATCACTCACTTTTTTCTTCTCCATATTGAAAACTCCATTAAAAAAATTATAAAATGAACGTATAGGTACCGCTTTTATGTTTTTTTTTTTAATTCCAACCCAACTAAACGACGCTTTCACTTTCACAAAAATGCCGAGACAAGCCTCCAAAACTCCCAAAACTGAAATGAACTGACATTCGACAGTTAGAAAATGGCGTGCGTTTGGAACTACTAAATTGTAAAAATGGAAACAAGTTGAAAAACAATAAGGACTGGATTTTGCACAGTCAATTTTCATGTTACTTGTAATCTTTAGTTTAACTCAATGTTCCACAAAGTTGTGCTTGCAATGTTACTCTTGTTAATTAAAATCAAATATATAGTGATTTACAGACCTAACTTACAATACATTTGCAAAATTAACATTGAGACAAAGTTTCATTTGTATTTTACATTTGAACTTATAATGTATTTTGACATAAACTTACAAATTTTAACTTATTTCTATTAAATTTGCTGAAGCTTTCCAGCAACTGAACAATTAAAAAATACTAAAATTAACTAAATGCAACATTGCAGGAAACTTTTGCAACTTTCAATGCCCAGTGGGTACGTGGATGTGGAAGTAATATGTATATACAGTGCTACAAAGGGTCTAGAAGGATAAGCTAGGCGAAACGGCACTTTTTCTGGATAAAAGTTAATTTGACGCACAGTTCTTGAGCGATTTGAACATATTTTTTTAAATACGCGTGAATGATAGTAGTTTATCCTCCAATTGCTACAATTTAAATATCTGTTCTTCTGATGAACGTATCTGACCCAATATCGGAACATATAGGTTTTCAGGACCTTTTCGATGACGATATATGATTTATTACTCTAGGTTGTTTAATTAATTGTATGTATGAATAAAATTAATTTTAAAAAGCCTAACAAATATAAAAAATAAGATTTACTCAAGGGTGACGTTAAATTCAAGCTATATAAAATATAATAGATGTATTTGTGTTTACAATTAAGGAGCAGATAAGCAACTGAGGTTGCATATCCATGGGCTCCTTGTACTTCCAACTTTTTATGCTTTTTTAACTCTAAAATTGAAATTTGGTTACTTTCTTACCTTACCTGCGTTTTTAATTCAAATAATAGCTATTTTTAATTACGGTACATTACATATATATGACAACATCAGAGTGCTGATGTTCCGATATCGGGTTAGATACGCTCATCAGAAGAATAGATATTTAAACCTTTACCGATTTTTTTCCTAGGTACACAAACCACAAAAAAGCTACTTCAGCAGCAGTACTGACTTACAGACCGCCGAACGGTACAGTGCGGGAGATGATTTTATACAATTGTAATCAATGAAGATAGTGACGATGATTTATATTTAAATAATCTTTTATAATAAAATTAATTTAAAAGTATTTTTCAAGTCTTGCACACTTTTTCGTTTAACGTGAATTTTTACTATAACTTCATATATTATTATGCAGGTGTATATAACATACTTGCATTAAATAAGAGGTACATAAAACCAACCGTACACGAACTTATTTTTTTTATAGAATTGTTCCACCCATTTGCTTTTAATAAAACAATTAGTAGAAATAGTAAGTGTAATTAGCCAAATTACATGTTTTTTGGCGATTGTACCTCGGCGGCTTTAACCTTAAAAAATTCGTTCCCAAATTTTTATTTTCATTTATCAAATTATTAAAATTATTGAAATAATCTTAAATAAGTATATAATATAGACCAACTAAATTTCTAACACAGCCCTTTTGTTTCATTCATCTAGCCAAAATAGTTTTTAAGGAAAACAAATTTAAAAAATTGTCGTGCCAGCGCATGTTTAGTCAATTATCTCAAGGACCAATGGAGGTCAGGGGCTGAAAATTTGCCAATTGTGTTCTTTTGATTTGCCAATATTATAACATAAGTTTCTTAACCTGCTAGGCATTTTTATACGAAACTTTTTTATTTCACATAATAACAGAAATAAAGGAAGGTCAAAATATAATAAATAACCCAGTACTTTATTTAGGAACTAAGAAGAATACTTGCAAATATCGTGGTGCTTGTAAGCATTGTATTATCATTTCTTCCGCGCAGTATCTTTGAACTCATTCGGCACATGGAAAAATACACTCAATTGTTGAAAGTCCTGGAGAATAAGAGTTAAAAGTCGAGCTGGTAATGTTTGGAAAAATCACGATATGACACATGCCTCTATGATTATTTCTCTTCCTCGAATGACACCTCAAGATAATCAGACCGTTTGGATACTGGAAAGTCACACATGGGTTCATGTATAGTTTTAGATATCCAGTTTGGGAAAGTAGATCAGGCTCGTAAGCACATCTTTGTCGCGGCTATTAAACCATAAGCATATTTTTCGAGATACAGCTGGTACTTAGAAGAGTGACCTGATAATCGGGAAACGTTTCGTATCGAAGCTGATGTTTAAATGCGAGGCAGTAGAAGGCAGACTCATACGCCGACCGGTTACTGAAATGTATGGGCTATAGGGAATGATTGGAATGATACGGATTCAACTACGGGTTGTGGTATAATAAATAAATAGTTTTATGTGGATGAAAGTACCCACAGAATCCAAAAGCTTGGATCAAACCAATATTTAAAACTGGAGACTCACTTGAAATGAAACACTATCGGCCAATATCAATTTTAAGTAATTTTGCTAAAATAATAGAAAAATATATAAAGACCAGAATCTTTGAACATTTAAAAATATATAACATCATATCATCTTCCCAGCTTCAAGGAGAGAACATCCACAGTTAATGCTATGTATACCTTAACACAAGAGGTCACCAACGCATTAAATATGACAAAAAAGCATTTGGCAATATTTTTAAACCTCGCCAAAGCTTTCGACACTGTCACATCCCAAACTTCTAGACAAACTGAATAAATACGGTATTCGAGGTACATGCGATAATCTAATCAAAGACTATTTGACAATTAGAATACAAATTGTAATCATGGATAACGAGAAAAGTAGAGAGAACGTGATTAAGTATGATGTTCCTCAGGGAACTGTACTTGGTCCCATTTTATTTCAGATATATGTTAGTGATATGTTAAATCTACCGATCTCGGAAAAAATTATCACTAATGCTGACGATACTGTATTGTTTTTTGTTGAAGCCACCTCTGGAAAGATGTCAAAATAAAAGCGGAAATTAGTCTTCAGCTAGTAACAAACTGACTAAAACAAAATCTGTTGACACTAAATATAAACAAAACTAAATTTATAAGCTTCTCCCCAACTATTGGTGAGAAATCAACCCTAACTGAAATAAAACTTCTAGAATGTAAAAATAGATTGACTGGTACCTGCCAGAAATACATTGAGTCATCTGAACAAATAAAATATCTTGGCATATACATAGATCAATTTTTAAAGTGGAACGTACATATTGATACCTTGACAGGTTCATTAAGAAAACTTTTATTCAAACTTTATCAATTGAGACAGATTCTAAAGAAACCCATCTTAATAAATGTATATAAATCCCTCATTGAGTCAGTTATTACTTACGGAATAGTGATATGGGCAGGAGCTTATTAGTCAACTTTGAACAATCTATGTATAATTCAAAAATATTTAATCAAGATTATATTAGACAAACCAAGGACCTCTCTGAAACAGCTTTTTCATGAATCAAAATTATTTGACATACAAAGTTTATATACACTATCTAGCTTACATTTTGTTCACAACCATAACTATATAGGTAAATTAATAGTTCTAAGTATTAGACGGGTGGCAAAATAAAAAAAAAATTACTATGCCAAAACCAATACGACAAGCGTTCTATAAATCTGTAAATTATATTGGCTTAAGATTATTTAATATTTTACTTCTAGAAACTAGACAACTAAGAAATAAAACTAAGCTCAAAAATAAAATAAAATCATATTATAAAAAAGACATCAACTCTCAAAAATATTCTTATTTTATATTATTATTATTATTATTATTAAGTAGACATCCAAAAATTGATGTTTTATTTGCAATTCTACTAGGATATAATTTCTCTTACTCGAAATGTTACTTTTCCTTGCGAGAATATTATACATACATATGCTTAAACAGAATATATATGTGTGTTGCACAAAACAAGCTCTTATAGAGCTTATGTGCATAAATTGTTATATTTAAGAAAAAATGTACATTTCCAAAAGGAGTAAATAAACGTTGTTATTTTTTTTTTTTTTTTTTTTTTCGCGTTAGCGATGCTGGACAGTTCTCCCGTGTCTCCGATATTCTCACAGGGGAAGCGCCAGCGAATTATCTACAACCACTCCCCACATCCCGCAGGGTTAGTGGTTGTAGATTCCAGAATCGTGTGCCCTAAGTAGACGCAGGGACCCTAAGACGACTGCCTTCTGCATTTGGCCTGCCAACCATTCGGCTGATTTTTGTCAGGCCGGTATGGTCTTCAATGCTGAGAGCAGCGTAGGCCTAATCCCACCGAGAACGCCGATTATCAGGACGACCATCTTGACCGAGTAGTCTGGGTATAGCGCTCGGAGCTCATACCGGAGATCTCGGTATTTGGTCCGTTTCTCCTCCTCCTTCAAGGTGATGTTTGTCTCAGCAGGTGCCGAAAACTCGATGACATACATCACCTTGGTCTGGTGGTCGAGGAGGACTATGTCAGGCTTGTTGGCTTGAATCAGCCTGACGGTCGGGAACGAGTAGTTCCAATAAATTCGGCACTTCTCGTTCTCGACAATGGACTCGATCTCTCCGGGAACATAAGGCAGCACTGGTGTTTGGTCTACCTCGTAGGAGTGCCGAAGATGGTAATACAGCACTCGTAAAGCCGCGTTATGTCTGTGGATGTAGGCCGAAGTCGCGTAAATCGGACATGCAGATAGTAAATGCATGAGCGACTCCGGCGCCTGATGGCAGGTCCTACAATCCTACTTATTATTATTATTATTATTATTATTATTATTATTATTACTATTATCTTCTAAATCACAGCTGTCTGCTGGTATTTTGTACATCCCAGGGAAGAATTTCATCTTATCCTGGGCAGTTTAAAAATTTCCTTGTTATGTGGCATGTTTGGAGGATAACACTTTTTTGAATGACTTGTGCCAAGTACTCTGGCAGGTCCAATTGTCTGATGTTCTTTGTCAGTTGTTTTGACATAACTCCTTCCACTGAAATTATAATAGGTATTATCTGTACCCTGTTAAGTTCCCAGATATGCTCTATATGCTCTATTGCCAAGTTCTCATATTTGGACACTTTCTCTACCTCGGTTTTGGCGAGGTTAATCGTTAGGGGGCAGCCGATGTCGGTTATAAATGCCGTTTTATGTTGTTTGTCTATAAGAACTATATCCGGTCTATTATAATCTACGGTTCTATCCGTTACTATAGGTCTGTCCCAATAAAGTATATAGTCTGCTGTTTCTATTATTATTATTATTACTATTATTATTGTTATTATTATTATCATTATTAATTAATTAATTACCCTAACATTCCCTCAAAAATGTATGTAATATTGTTTCTTAATAGGTCTTTCATATTTTCCTAGACATATTACACCTTCCTAGTATAGTTGATTCTGCAATATCTTAACCCATTATATGAACGACATAATTAAAAATAATAAATAAGCATTCACAATTCATTGGATTTTTCTTTGAAATATATTTGAAGTATAAAATATTGTAAATATAAAATAAACTGGTTCAAAGATAAATACGCTGTAACTTCCACAATTCTTGATTGATTCTCAAAAGCAATTTGCTGTAATGTAAATATGATTTAACCAGGTTCTCTGATATCAAGACTATACAGCTTTCAAATATATATTCAAGATATACACTGTCAGATAAATAACTTACTAATTAAATCAATAAAAGCAAGACGCTGAGTTCTCGAATAGATATTTTTAGGATAAATTTGAGAATGGAATCATCTCACAAATTGCAGAGACGAAGTTTATTTATAAGTGTAAGGAATTAAATGAGAAATCACTAGTCATTAAATCTGCCACGACATGGATTTTGGATAGGTGAACTGTTTATTTGAAATAATAAAAACGGACCATTATTTTACCAATTCAATCTTATTAAATATGTATATTATAATAGGCTATTGAATATGTCTTTTAGTGAGCAATAATTGCGTTAAAAGGTTTTTATTGTTTAATATGTTAGTTTATCATGCAAAAACGATAAAATCACAAAGTGCTACTAAATTCCGGGGTGCGTTTTTGGGAACCAACCGAAGAAGCCCATTTTTTAGTTTATTCAAAATAACTCAAAAACAATGCAAATTTGGAGATTTTTACAAGAATATGTTTGCTATAAAATTATATTTCCCATCTAAGTCCATTGATAAAAAAATATTTTTCTAAGTTTTAGTATTAAAAATAATTGAAGAGCAAAGTTAAAAATTTGCAAAAATGTTTTTGTTTTTCCAGTAATTGTGTCCATAACTTTTTTCACGGCATCCTAGATATGTATTAGTCTTCAGAGAAGAAAAAGTTCTTGAAAAAATCGGTAAAGGTATTTACGCAGAACTTCCCTCTCTATTCATGCAAGACGTTCACTCTAAGAAATTATTAATTCAGAGATGACATATGAGAATTATAATCGCCATGTAGTTAGCCCTATTATTACAGAGAAAACTATATAACTTTTTCCCATCATCTACAGTATAGTGGTGAGGCACTTTTTTTTAATTTTCAAAACACATTCTTGCTGAAATAGGTTTAGAATATAATGAAACGTGGAAATCTCAAAATTGAAGAAACAATTTTTTTCCATCTGTTCCATTGTAGTGGTATTTTTTTTTTAATGTATTTTTAAAATTTTCAAAATAAATTTATTTTTTGAATGTCATGAAACGTGGAAATTTTAAATTTGAGCAAAAAAAAAATTTCCATCACCCATTTTATAAAAAATCGTAAGAACTGTACACTTTTCCTCTCATTTAGTCACCTTTCTTGTAGACACTCAAAAATAATTGATAAGGTTTATTTGTAATTCTACTAGGGATATAATTTTTCTTACACGAAATGTTACTTTTCCTTGCGAGAATATTATATATGCATATGTTTAAACAGAATATATATGTTTGTTGCACAAAACAAGCTCTTATACAGCTTATGTGCATAAATTGTTATATTTAAAAACTATTTTCCACAATTTTAGTATTAAAAAGAATTGAAGAGACAAGTTAAGATTTACAAAGAATTTACAAAAGTTCCCCTCTTTTTTGTTTTTCCAGCAATTGTGTCCATAACTTTTTCACGGCATCCTATGTATGTATTAGTTTTCAGAGAAGAAAAAGTTCTTGAAAAAATCGGTGAAGGTATTTACACAAAACTTTCCTCTCTATTCATACAAGACGGTCACTCTAAAAAAATATTAATTCAGAGATGGCATATGAGAAATACAATCGCCATGTACTTAGCCTTATTATTACAGAGAAAACCATATAACTTTTTTCCGTCATCTACTGTATAGTGGTGAGGGAAACATTTTTTTATTTTCAAAACATATTTTTGTTGAAATAGGTTTAGAATATAATGAAACGTGGACATTTTAAAACTGAAGAAAAAAATTTTTTCCATCTATCCCATTGTAGTGGTAATTTTTTTTTAAATGTCTATTTTTTTAAATTTTCAAAATAAATTTATTTTTTAAAATATGCTTAGAATGTCATGAAACGTAGAAATTTTAAATTTTTTCCATCACCCATTTTATAAAAAATGTTCAAAATATTTTTTTAATTTTCTATAATATATTTTTTTAAATGCGTTTAGAATTTTTAAAAATGAATTATTATTTGTAGGGGGTTATGTAGATACTAGTTTAATCTGCATGGCCGTAGGGGACTAGGTGGATGCTAGTGTCAGAATGAGAATTGTCAAACAGGAAATTAGACAAATTCATTTTAGGATTTTAGTTTGCTAGCATAACCAGAATTCGGGTTATTCAAAGAATGCAAAGATTTCATTAATATTTTTACACAAAGTTTTTCTTTTCGTTATAGATCGTTATTTTTTCTGCTGTTTGCAAAATCCTATAAAGAATATGTTTCAATACGTTTACAATGTCATGAAACGTGGAAATTTTAAGTTTGAGTAAAAAAATGTTTCTCCATCATCCATTTTATACAAAATTTTCAAAATTTCAAAATTTTTTTCAATTAGAATTTTCAAAAAAAATTTTTTTAAATACGTTTAGAATGTCACGAAACGTGGAAATTTTAAATGTGAGTAAAATCCGTCACCAATTATACAAAAAAATTTCAAAATTTTCAAAATTTCAACATTTTTTATCTATTTAAAATTTTCAAAATTTTTTTCATTTTTTTTAAATAGGTTTAGAATGCCACAAAACGTAGAAATTTTGAATTTCAGCAAATTTTGTTTTCCATTACCCATTTATAAAAATAATTCAACTTTTTTCCATTTAAAATTTTCAATCTTTTTTTTTTCAAATAGGTTTAGAATGTCACGAAACGTGCAAATTTTAAATTTGTGAGAAAAGAAAATATTTTCCATTATCTCTTCCCTTTAAACGGTCCACTCGTATATTTTCCAGTGAAAGTCTAACCAATTCTTCGGTGGCAGTGGCGTTAGCTACCTACAAAATTTGACTGTTATCCGCCAAATAGTTTTTTAGTTAATGCACCAACAGACCGACAGACAGACAGACTGGCGGAATTGGAAAACCCATATTTTCGTAGTCTACATGATCTGAAACGTGAAAATTCGAGGACGACTTTTTCTCGAATACAATACTTCCCTTCGGCATGCGAAAGAAGTAAAAAAAAAACAAAGAAAGCGCTTTTTTACCTGACCGAGATATCGCCATTCAAAGTGAGCCATTTTTTTGCCATATTTTACTGCATTTGCTTTCATACATTTTTTACTTTAATTTTCAGTAAATCAGTCTATTTTTGTGCAATAAAACAACAATTTTAAGAAAATATAATAATAATACAAATGTTGCTGTAACGTTCCAAAATAAATATTACATTTTTACGAAAAAGTAATATTATAAGGAGTTAATGTTTGTGGTTGAGCTTCATAATATTAGAATTAAATTTTATCCATTGTCTAAAATAAACTAATTTTTAAATAAATAAATATTGTAGGAAAACATTATGAACAGTAAATGCATTTCAAAAAATAACATTTTTGTTCGCAAAAGTGAAAGAATATTTATTGTACATTATTAATTTTAAGAAGTCGATTCTTCAATATTAATACTTTCGAAGGCAACATGAACTTCGTTGTCGATATCTTTTATAATTCCTGCACGTACCTTACAACATATGGAGCATTTGAAGCCAAACTCTCTGCAACCACAATTTCCATGACAGCCTTTTAAACAGCCATATGATATTCTTTCAAGTAAATATTTCGGGTCATGGCAATTGGCATCAATTCATTATTTATTTTCTTCCAACCCTATTGGACGGAATTTAACATATTTCCCTTCCCTTGTTTGATCTGCAAATATGTTCGCTGTCCATGCAATCTAGCAGTATTAGATGTTGGAGGTAACTGTGATAGTGTAAACGTCGCATTCTTTGATAATTAATCGTTTAAATATTTGTAAGTGACATTTAGCTAGGCACTTAGCTCCAGATCTTGTCACAATAGATACGTCCATAAAACTTCAAGTCAATGCCTTAAACCGCTCCAGAGAAAACGTGCGGATAAAAAAAAAGTTACAGACAGGCAGACGGACCGACAGACAGACAGAATTTTTTTTCCTCAAATTTAAAATCTCAACGCTTCATAACATTCTAAACCTATTTCAACAAAAAAGGTATTGAATTTTTTTTACGATGACTGTACTTTCAATTCACTACGTGCATGTGGAAGTAATTCATTTATCTCATTCCACTATTTAGCGTACATTTTTCAACTTGGTATATATTCCTCTCTCTATGGATCTCTAATAATCAAGAATAATGAAATACACTCCTAGATTAAATTGGAAAACCTCTTTACGTTGAAATGCTCATTAGAGAACCGTAAGGTACTCTTCTGCTGCCAATGTAAATTTCCTGATTCGTTCATTAGTCTAACCAAACTAAATGAAAACGCTTTACCTACGGTCAATTTTACTTACTAATTAAATTACTACATCCGGCTTCCTCACTTTAACTAACTAAAAGACAGCCAATTTAATTTACTAGATATAGCGGAAATTAAGAAAACCAGTATTACAGTATTAATAGTATGTTTCGGTGACTTAGATAAATAAGTTTAATTATTTTTAGCTTGCGTGTACATTATGGTTATCTTGCGATATAGTGTTCTTTAAAAATAAGGCTATATTCATTTCTATGATTTACGCAATATTCTGTAATTGAAGAATAATTAATAACTAATTACTTAATTTTCTGGTGAATGATGAATTAGAACACATATTCATTAAAAAATAAAGCTACTTTTATTCTAGTCCAATTAATTTACACAAGCCCTTTCAAAAATTGTTAGTGGGATAAAAAAATACGGCCATGTAGAAAGAGAAAATCTAAGGAAGATAGCGTTCTATTTCTCCTAATTTTTAATGGCGAACTTAATCTAAAAAATTCTTAAAAGTAATAGTAAATGCTTTATCGCTAATTAAAAAGAAAATTGAGCTCGACTCGAAAAAAAAAAATGATAAAATTGTAGGTATTAAAATTGTCTTTCGATTGATGTATAATAAATTATAGGTTAATCAACAAACCATAGAGAAAAATGGAAAAAAACGTTAAAAATCACGTTTTCTTGCTAATTACTTGTTTTAACACAACTTAAAAATTAGTTTTTTTTTTGTAGAAATATAGGTTCCTGCTAGCCAAAAATGCAGTTTGTTTCTGTTAAGAAATTTTGCATATCTTTCTTAAAATTTCAGATTTTATAAAAAAAGCGATTTTCTAAAATTATGCTCTTGGTCGGGAATTTTCTATCGTAGAGTAACGCTTAAAAGCTCAACATTTTATATAAGGCTTATACTATCATATGCAATTAAATAAAAGTTGTTTTTTAATTTTCGATGTTAAAAATGGCACCCAAGAATTTTGAGGTTCAGTTTTTCCGTTGTATTTTTTTTTAATTTAATATTTATCGAAACCGTACTAGCGACATTTATTCGTCGCCATTTTTTACGTATTAAAAAAAATTGTCTTATGACAATCTGGAGCTGAGATATTGAAACGTTATACTTCTTAAGTGAAAATAAAATGAATCATTGAATTTAACTTACTTTAATGATTTACAAAAAATACACAAGCAAAGCAGAGCCATTGACATCAGGGTTGTGAGTAAACTTTACAAAAACTTTCGTCAGAATAACCATATAAACAAATTATTAGTCCATCTGACATATAACAAAATACAAAGCAAACTGTACACAATAAGAATCCGTATACGGTAAATAATTGAACTAAACTAAACACGATCTGGCCAGAGCGGTAAAACAAAGAATTTTTACGATAACATAATCAAGACGCACAAAAGGAAAATATTACTAACTGTACGTAAAGTTAATAACAAAAAATGGCCCGACAATTAATATTTTCGATATACACTCACACACGAGAGATGTCTAAAAACAGGGCTCTATGGTTACGCAAACATAACGTTCACATGAAATTATTCACGCAATATTATCTTCTCATTGGGTAAGAGAAGTCTTTACCGGGCGGTAACACTGGATACAACAGAGAATATTACTGGCCAAACGTTTAATGAGGTATTGAAGCCATCAATATTTCTACATTGCCGCAAGTGGCTTCAAACAGCATTATTTGCATCACGAGAGGCATACATAATATAAAATACTGTACTTACAGCTAGTTCGTCGAAAACATTGCCTTGCTGTAGCTATGGGCAATGGAACACAATAACACAGAACATATAAACTATAATAACTACTTTACCGATTCTATTCGCAGTTATTAATCCTATACCGGGTGACACAGGAGACATGTAACACCCCGTAGCATGTTTATTTAAAAAGATATTATTTTTAAATTTGGTACACTTATATAATGTGTGATTGCCCTTTTATAAATTCAAAAAATTTTTGTCCACCACTTCCAGTTTCACCGGAAGTGATATCTACTCTGTTATTTTAAATGGCACCCTGTATATTTTTTTACCTATCTGATTCGTCCCTAGATTCTCTTTTCAATCATGTATCGGAACATGGCATTTGTTTTTAAAATTACAGTTAATATCAATTTTAGTTTGTTAAGTCTAGATGGCCCTGATATGAACCTTGGCAGATATTGTGCCTCATATTTTTTTGGGAATAACCAGTAGCTGAACAGACTAATAAGATCTAACTTATTTAAAAAAAAAAAATCTTTAAACAACCCACGATATTTTAAAAACCAAGATAGGAACCCCATTTTTTTTACTTCACCTGGTTAAAAAGTACTTATTTATCTTTTATATTTGTCCAATAGAATTGCTGTGCCTATCATATTTTGCTTTCTTCATTAAAATTAGTATCGAATGTTATTGCATAGTAATGAATATTGTACTGCAACAAAAATATTTACTAAGCAGGCGGTGGAAATAAAAGAAGGTAAAACGACGCGTCATTTTGATTTGACAATTAAGAATTGTTTACTTGGCAGCAATTTAAGTATTTTTCATTAAATTATACCTAAGTTATCACGTTTTTAACTCTATTTTTCTGTTCACGAAATGAAAAAGTAGATAGGTATGCTACTAATCTATGGCAAATGTAAAAAAAATAGCAGGCAGGCTGCTGACTTATATGAAGAAAGATTTCCCGAAAGAATTCATCCACCAAACAACTGTTTTGTAAGAGTTGAACGGCAATTCAGAAGTAAACCAGAAGTACCGGAAAATAATTTCATTATCGATGAAGTGCCGGAAATCAATGTACTTGCAATTATCGAGGTAGATCCTACGATTTCGGTAAGACAGATTGAGGACCAAACCGGTGTAAATTGGGAATCAGCTCGACGCATTTTGAAAAAACATAAATTTAAATCACACAAGTACCAAATACACCAGCATTTTTAAGAAAATGATTTTCAAAGAAGATTGAACTATTGCAATTGGTTTCTGAACAGACACAATTTTGATAATAATTTTCACGAACAAATTTTATTTTCCGACGAGTCCAGGTTCACTAATTTGGGATTATTTAATCGTAACAACACCCGTTATTGGGCACAAGAAAATCCCAGAAATATAAGACAAAGTGTATATCAGGAGCGATTTTTTAGTTTTAATGTATCGTTAGGAGTAATTGGCAGAAGAATTATTGGGCTTTTAATTCTTACGGATCTACACGGCCGCCCGCCTCTACGCCATCTTTCCAGCATCTAGCCAGAGTCGGCGCGCATATCGTCTACTACTCTCTATACTTGGTCGTACAAGCTACGCTATTGGTCAAGCATTTGTCATGATTAGCCGATAAGATTTAAACGCGTATAATGCTCAGACCAGTATCTTATAATTTAAATTTAAAATAATGAATAGAATAGCCGCGCACTTTATCTAATTTAAGGTACTGAGTGCTCTTACAAAACGTGACCGTTACAATATTTTTTTTCTAAAAGTTCCTTCCGCTTTCCTCGTTTTCTCAAGCACTTAACAGGTGTTTTCGCTGATTTCGTCTGTTTTTTTTGGATTTCCTCTTTTAACATTCATAATTTGATGACCATTACTCGATTTTCGTGGGCAGGTGATAATTGCGGGATTTCGATTTTGGTCTGTAATCATCGGGTGGGTTTTTAAAAACTTTCATTGCTTTATTTAAAAATTGCGTGAGGTTGGTAAAACGATCCTTTCTTCATGTTCATTTATCTTCCATTCCATATGCGCGCCGCATATATACACTCAACTTCGACGCTCTTATTTTGATGGATTTCGCCAATCAAATGATTGCAAATATTTTTTTTATTATTTTTTATTGAACAACAAATTGTGTAATGAAGCATATGTTTGATTACAATTATTATAAGCAAACAAATAATAATTAAATATTGTGTAAATTTCAAACGTCTGCAATAAATAGAAACGAATATTTAGAAAAAAAATTGTCAACTTGAGATAATCGTCCGGTAAAATAAAAAAATACATAAAAAAATAGAGAATATTATTAGTCACTAGTCCGGTTTCGATAAACATTAAATTAAAAAAAAAATACAATGGAAAAATTTAACCTCAAAATCGGCACCATTTTTGGGTGCCATTTCTAACATCGAACATTTAATAAATCTACTTTTATCTAATTGCACATGGTAGTACATGTATTGAAGAAGATTTTGAGCTTTTACGCGTTGCTCTACGACAATTCCCCAACCAAGAGCATAATTTTTAGAAAAACTTTTTTTTTTACAAAAACTGAAATTTCAAGAAAAATTGCAAAATTTCACAATAGAAAAAAAATTGTTTAGCTAGCTAACAAGGAGATATATTTTTAGTACATAATAAACTTGTAAGTTGCGTTAAAATGAAGTATTTAACAAATTTAAAAAACGTAATTACTTCCACATCCACGTAGTGGATTGGAAGTATAGTAATCGTTAAAAAATTTTCAATTTTTTTTTTCTTGAAATCGATTTAGAATGTCATGAAACGTCGAGCTTTTAAATTTGAGCGAAAAAAAATTTTCTGTCTGTCTGTCGGTCTGTCGGTCTGTAACTTTTTTTGTCCGCACGCTTTCTCCGGAACGGTTTAAGATATTGACTTGAAATTTTGTACACGTATATATTATAATGAGATCTGGAACTGGATTGTTTTTTGAAGATATCCGGTGAAGGGTTGGGGGTAAATAGGGGTAAATATGGGGAAATATGTAAAGCAAGCAGATAAGAGTACGGAAACTTGAAATTTGATGCATGTACTACAAGCCAACACCTCAGATTTTTTTATAATAATTTTCAACCCCCCACCACCCCTTATTCATTATTAAAGGGGTTGATAAAATAAAAATGAGATATTCATTTGAAATTTGGTACATGTATGTATTATAACGACATCTGGAACTAGTTTATATTTTGAAATGATTCCGTTGAAGGGTTGGGGGTTAAATAGGGGTAAATAGGGGAAAATAAGTAACGCAGGCTGGTAAGAGTACAGAAACTTAAAATTCGGTGTATGTGCTAGAAGCCAAGGTCTCAGATTAGTTATATTATTTTTCAACCCCCACCACCCCTACTCCATTATTAAAGGGGTTGATAAAATAAAATTGAAATATTCACTTGAAATTTGGTACACGTATGTATTATAACGACATCTGGAACTAGATTATATTTTGAGAAGCTACCGTTGAAGGGTTGGGGGTTAAATATGGTAAAATAGGGGAAAATAAGTAAAGCAAGCTGGTATGAGTACAGAAACTTGAAATACAGTGTATGTACTAGAAGTTAAACACTCAATTTTTTTTTAAATATTTTTCAACCCCCCCACCACCCCTACTCCATTATTAATAGGGTTGATAAAATAAAATTGAGATATTCATTTGAAATTTGGTACACGTATGTATTAGAATGACATCTGGAACTAGATTATATTTTGAGATTATTCCGTTGAAGGGTTGGGGGTTAAATAGGGATAAATAGAGGAAAATAAGTAAAGCAAGCTGGTGAGAGTACAGAAACTTGAAATTCGGTGTATGTACTAGAAGACAAAGTCTCGGATTATTCATATTATGTTTCAAGCCCCACCACCCCTACTCCATTATTAAAGGGGTTGAGAAAACAAAATTGAAATATTCACTTGAAATTTGGTACGCGTATGTATATAACGACATCCGGAACTAGATTATATTTTGAAATGATTCCGTTGAAGGGTTGGGGGTTAAATAGTAGTAGATAGGGGAAACTAAGTAAAGCAAGCTGGTAAGAGTATAGAAATTTGTGATTTGGTGTATATACTAGAGGTGATGGCCTCAGATTTTTCCATAATATTTTCCATCCCTCCATCACCCCCACTCCCTTATTAAAAGAGTTGATAAAATTAAATTTAGATTTTCACTTGGAATTTGTTACACGTATAACGATATGTTAAACTGGATTATATTTTGACATGATTGCGTTGAACGAGCGGGGGTAATTGGTTGTAAATAGGGAAAAATAAGTAAAGCAAGCTGGTAAAGGTACAGAAACTTGAAATTCGGCGTATGTCCTAGAAGCCAAGGCCTCATATTTTTTAGTAATATTTTTCAAACCCCACCACCCTTAATCCATTATTAAACGGGTTGATAAAATGAAATCAAGATATTCACTTGTAATTTGGGTCAAGTATGTATTATAACGACATCTGGAACTATATTATATTTTAAGATGATTCCGTTGAAGGGTTGAGGGTTGAATAGTAGTAAATAGGGGAAAATAAGTATATCGTGCTGGTAAGAGTACACAAATATGGTATTTGGTGTATATACTAGAAACTAAGGCCCCAGATTTCTTTATAATATTTTTCAAACACCACCATCTCAGCTCCATTGTTAATGGGTTTGATGACATAAAATTGAGATATTTACTTGAAAGTTAGTACACGGATGTATTGTAATGACATCTGATTGAGATGATTTCATTGAAGGGGTGGATAGTGGTAGGTTGTGCATAGGGGAAAATAAGTGGGGTAAACTGAAAACTTCATTTTTAACGTATTTGGTAGAAACCAACGCCTCAAACTTTTCTATGACATCTGCTCCAAATATTATTAAAATTCTATGATCAATAATTTTCACATACTAGACTGCAAATCTAGTCAAGATGTTTCCTTTAAAGTGACTGATGAAAAATCTGGATGTGGAAGTAGTGATTCCTTAGGCAGCGGTTTTTTTAACTGTTTTTTCCATTTTAACTTCCCTCGCGTACCGAAGGGAAGTATCGTATTCGAGAAAAAATCGCCTTCCGAGATTTTTTCGGATTCTGACGTTCCAGATCACGTAGATTACGAAAATATAGGTTTTTCAATTCAGTCAGTCAGTCAGTCTGTCTGTCTGTCTGTCAGTTGGTGCATTAACTAAGAAACTACTTGACGGAGAGCAGTAGGTAGGTAGTTGACGCTACTGTCAGCGAAGAAATGGTTAAACGTTCACTGCAAATATACAGCGTGGGCCGTCCTAGGGGAATAAATAATGAAAAACATTTTTTTTCCTCAAATTTAAAATTTTCACGTTAAACCTATTTCATAAAAAAAAAATTGAAATTTTTTTTCACGATTTTTGAAAAATTTTTGCTACTAAAACAGATGAAAAAAAATTTTTTTTTGTTCAAATTTAAAATTTCTACGTATCGTGGCATTCTAAACCCATTTAAAAAAAATAAATTTTTACCATTAAAACAGATGGAAAATTTTTGTTTCTTTGTTCGAATTAAGAATTTCCACGCTTCATAGCGTTCTAAATCTAGTAAAAAAAAATTTAGAACAATTTTTTACCATTTTTGGAAAAATTTTACCACTAAAATAGATGGATTTTTTTTTTCTTGTTAAGATTTAAAATTTCCACGTTTCCATGGCATTCTAAACCTTTTCAAACAAATTTAAAAATGTTTTGAAATTTTTTTTATTTATCACTACTTTTATAGAATAGATGAAAAAATTTTGTTTGCTCAAATTTAAAATTTCCACGTTTCATGACATTCCAAACCTATTTCGGGAAAAAATATTGCGACATTTCTTTACCATTTTGGAAAAAAATTTACCACTAGAATAGACGGAAAAAGTTTTATTTTGCTCAAATTTCAAATTTTCACTTTTCATGACATTCTAAACCTATTTCAGAAAAAAATATTTGTAAAATTTTTTTCACCAACATTTTTGAAAAATTCTTTATCACTAAAATAGATGGAAATTTTTCTTTTTTGCTCAAATTTAAAATTTTCAGGTTTCATGGCATTCTAAACCTATTTAAAAAAAAAATAATTCGCAATGTTTTTTACCACTACTATAGAATAGCAGGAAACTTGCCTCTTTGCTCAAATTTAAAATTTCCACGTTTCATGATATTCTAAACCTATTTAAAAAAAAAAAATTGAAAATTTTTTTACCTACATTTTTGAAACAATGAAATTTTTTAACCACCACTATATTTCCACTCCACTACGTGAATGTGGAATTGAAAATGTGACAGATGGCAATAATATCTGACATATGCACATATTATACTTTTATTGAAAAATATACGGGGTGGTAATCCCAAGAAATAATTCAGTCATGGTGGACATTTGTAAGGTATTTGCGCAACCCTTCCATATTTGGTACCTGTCATTTAGTATTGAACTCGGTCTTGAACTTTTGTTGCTGGATGAGCACTCTGTATATCTTTTTGACCAAAACTTGTCAGGTTTTCTTTGTAATAATAGTGACAACTATATTCCGATTATTATTTTCCATGTCATCTAGTAATTATTAATTTTTTAGAGTGACCGCCATGCACAAATAAAGAGGGAAGTTCTGTGTAAATACCTTTACCGATTTTTTTCTATGGTTTGTGCACTAACCTGTAACTTATTATACGTCAATCGAAACATAAATTTTAATACCTATAACTTTCTCATTTAACTTTTTGTGATCGAGCTCATTTTTTCTCATTAGCGAAAAACCGTTTTTACTTTTGTGAATTCTTTAGGTTAAGTACGCCATTAAAAGTTTGGAGAAATAAAACGCTGTCTTCCCTAGATTTTCTTTCTCTACATGAACATATTTTTTTTATCCTACTAACAATTTTTGCAAAGTTAACAATGCGTTTTCATGGATTGTTTGGACTATTTGACAATAGATGTTTTATTTTTAATAATTTTCTGATGAAGCTGACGTTGTCAAAACTGCAGTTAAAACTTTGTGTGATGCAGTAGTAAGAAACATCGCTTTCCTTAATGTTAAACTACCACATAGTAAAGGTTTTCTTCATTATTTTTTCATTTCAACATTCTGAATCATTCAGACCTCAAAATAATAAATATATTACCTACATTATCAAAACTATTTTAATAAGTTAAATTTATTACCATTTCATATGAGAAAAACTTGTTCCTGAGAATCAATGTGAGTTTAGGAAACATAGTATTTCTACTACAATAGCATATATTAGAATGGTATCTCACGTGAATATTCTAATAAATTAGTTAGGGTGAAGATACCCTAAGACTTCTTCAAGACATTTGATATAATTAACTCCTACTTAGCAGGTAGATCTCAAAGAATTTTATTTAACCAGACACTTACGCGACACCCGTAAAGTTTAAACATATTACCAGGTGAAGGGCAGAGATCAGTTAGTTATAGGCCATCTCTTATTCATTATTTATGGACCTCATAAATTAACTTCTATAAGAAATTGTTAAATGCAAGTTTTACTGATGATATTAGGATGCATATTCATTTAACCACATAGGATGACCTGACGCGTCTGAAAATACCAACAATGATTTATAGGTCACATTGGGAACCATTTAGTAGACTAGTTTTGTCAACACAAAATCACAGAAATTAGGGTTAAAATGAATTTCCAATGATACCCGAAACCTCTCTTTTGGACGATAAATCAGTTTTTTTAATCATTTCATAAAAATCACAAGAAAGAAAGGTTATTCTAAATTCAATTTTCTATCTTAAAACAAAAAGGAATCCACATATACTTACTTTTTTTAATTATTTACTTTTAAATATATTTTTTAAAACATCTGTTGAAAATGGTTCGTTTAGAAAAGAATCTAGTACGGAACACTAGTACATTCAGTCCACATAAAAATATTTCAAATTAGACCCTACATTACACGCAGTTGTTAATATTTATAGGAATACTTCGTAGACACAGAATCTTCTGTGTATCAAACTCCAGACTTATCCGTTATTAAGGATTTCTACTATCCAGTATATCAATAATATTTGATGTGTAGAGTGCTTCAGCGGGGTCCTCATTATTTATTAAAAAACTGATGGAAAGAGAAACGTCGCAGAGTTATGGCGTGCAATTTTTTGTATTACCTGTAAAAACTATGGGTTGAAGTTGTAATATGTTGTCTCATTTAAAAAATTTAATTATGTGTTGTCTGGATATTAGACTTGATGCAAATAAGATTTTGTGTATGCTGAAAATTCTCGATATTTCCTATAGTATAAGTACATTATTTATTAAAACGTTAGATGATAGGATAGTCGCATATTCTTTAAACGATTAAGATGTATATATAAAAGTTCTTTTTAATTTCAAAATTTACGCTACAATAATTTAGTATTCATATATGAATACATTTTGTGCACCATCGCTTATTTTAAAAAATAATTAGAAAACGACGGAGGACAATATTTGGAATATAGTTGTCGCTATTGCCATAAACATATACTTTATTACAAATGTACAGGGTGATAAGTCCAAAGAATAATTAATTAGAAACGACAGGGGAGAATAATAATCAGAATATTAGCCCAACCAATAAGAAGGGTATACCAAAATTCATACCGGGAAACAAAATATACGGTTGCATAGAAAAAAAATCTAAGAATTTCGATTCGATGAATGCGATCTGATGTGGCGAACTTAACCTAAAAAATTTGAAAAGTTGAAAAAACAGTTTTTCGTGTATTAAAGAAGAACTATGACTCTTTTTCAAATTTATTTTTAAATACTCACTATCAACAGAAAGTATAGCTCACGGCAAGCTGAAACAGTGTATTTTCGAAAAATTTAAAAATATCTTTTATTTTTCGAGATATATCGGTTTTTTCAAAAATTGCGCTTTGGGATGGACTTGCTCCACGGAGGGTTCTACAGTAACGATCCTGGGCTTATTTTCTTTATAAAAAGTTTATATATCATGCTGTTAAAGAATTATAACGGTTTTATTAATTTTAAGTGTAAATAAATGACTTATACGGGAATCAATTGGTGACATCTTTTAACGAGGTTACAAAAAAAATTGTCCTATGACTTACTGGAGCTCAGAAATTGGCAAAATTATTTTTAAAAGAACCTAACCTAAAAAATGGTATTATTTTAAAGCCATTTACTTACCCTTAAAATTAATAAAATTATTTCACAGTATGATAGTACAACTCTAAAGAAAAAAATTAGCCCAAAAGTCACCACAGTCACAATTATGGATTTTAAGAAAGACTTATGTGAATGCCAGTTACGAGACATCTATTTAATGTTTTTGAATTACGTTCATTTCCTAAAACTGTACAGGGTAGCTAAAAATTATTTTTCAATTAGGAACTTCTTAAATAGAATTTCTCAATTTTTTCAAATGGAACACCCTGTATATTTTTCAACGATGTGATGTAGAAATGAAAAACGAACATTTTTTGTAAGTATTTCTCTATGGCTAGTTGCAACTATTTTCGTTTTATAAATACATAAGTGTCAAATTCAAGAATAAACTTTAAAAAAGAGGTTCCCTAGTAGCACAACATATTGGACCAATATATAATCCATATAGCACCAATATATGAATATTCGTCCTATATTCATATATTGGTCTTATATGGATTATATATTGGTGCAACATTGGTGCTACTAGGGTTCCCTCAACTAATTCATTAGAAAAATTTATAATAGGCGTTCGACGTGTTGCCCATTTTGATTGACATACATCTTTGTGCAATTTTTAAATAAGGCCATTTAGTGGGACCATTTCTTCCAATTCACTGAAATTAGTATACCTACTAGCAGGTCCTTTACTGTAATGTTTTTTGAACATATTTTTTGCCGTTTTCGTTGTTCGACAAGCAATAAAACCTCAGTTTGGTATAAATTGTCGTGTGCAACGGACATTTATCACACTTATCGGTAGTTAGTTACAATTTGCACAGTATTTAAAATATTTGGAGTTTTACAATATGAATTTTAATAAAGTGGAACTAGCAGACATGATTTTTGTTTTGGGCGAGTCGGACAGAAATTGTTTACGTGCCAATATAATTCATCACCAACGTTATCCTGAAAGAAGGATTTCTGATGTTGGCAACTTCCAGAACCTTCTGGATAGATTTCTGAAAACTGGAAATGTCGAATATGAAAAAAGCAAAGGAACAAAACGTGTTGTGAACGAAGAAAATGAGTTTTCTGTGGTGCTGGCAACGGTTGACAATCCTCAAGTTTAGTCAAAGAGAAGTGAGCTCATTAGTAGACGGTCTGTGGGCCGAATCTTAAAAACAAATAAGTTGCTTGCATATCATATTCAAACGAACCAGGAATTATCTGATGACGATTTTCAAAAGAGCCTGCAAATTTGTAATTGGGCCAGTGGTAAATTGCAAGATGATGTCAACTTCTTCAGTAATATTGTATTCACTGATGCGGCAACTTTCCATAAAAATGCATTTGTTAATAGGCACAATTTCCATTATTATGCTTCGGAAAATCCTCACTTTTTTATGCAAGTCGGTAACCAACAAAGATGGTCTATAAACGTTTGGGGAGGAATTATTAGAGAACATGTAATAGGACCTTTGATGGTACATTGACTAGAGCTATTTACCTTTGTTTCTTTTTTGAAAACTGTCTGCCACAATTATTGGTAAATCTCCCTGAAAGAATTCGAAATAAGATGTGGTTTCAGCAAGATGGTGCTACACCAGATTATTTAAATGCAGTTAGAGACTACTTTAATAATACCTACCCTCATTAATGGATTGGAAGAAATGGCTAGATCTTCAAAAATGGATTTCTTTTTATGAGGATACGTGAAGGAAATTGTTTATAGAAACACACCAACAACAGTACACAATATGAAGGAAAGAATAATAACTGCCTCTAGATGTATCACACCGGCAGTTTTAGGAACAGTGGGAACCTCATTTCAAAAGCGCATAGAAATGTGTGTCAATCAAAATGGGCAACACATGGAACATTAATATAATTTTTTCTACTGAGTTATTTGAAGAAACCTCTTTTTTTAAAGTTTATTTTTGAATTCTGTAATTATTGCTTAATAAAACGAAATTTGTTGCAATTAGCCATAGGGAGGTACTAACAAAAAATGTCCATTTCTCATTTCTACATTACATGGTTGAAAAATATACAGGATGTTGAGAAAAATGAGAAAATTCAATTTAAAAAGTTCTCAATTGAAAAATAATTTTTGGCCACCCTGTACAGATTTAGGAAATAAATAAATGATTCTGGTATTCATACAAGTTTTTTTTTAAACCCATAATTGTGACGTGATTTTTTTAATATCCATCTGCAGATTGCATTATTTCAACAAAAAAAATCATTACATCCAAGTGGTTAGGAGACATTCAATGCTAATATAGGAATGAATAGAGCCTAGAAAGAGGCTTCAAAAAATGTACTGATATACATAGCATTCCATTTAAAAAAAGGCACTTGGTCCTGTAATTTCGTCTTGGCTCGCCCTGTATATTCGAAAATAATTTCCAGTTATAGATTTTGTTTTCTAGTTTATTTGCAATTTTTTAAATAATTTCTAGCTATAGTAGAACTCGAGATATCGAGGTCCGACCCACTATTGCCCCACCCTGTATAGTAGTCACTGTTGCTACAAAAAAAATCTTACAACTTCTAGTTAAAAAAGTATACTGGGTATTCATTCAACAGGAAAAATAAATGAATCTGAAATACGAAAATTCGAAGAAATCTTGGAGGGTGATTTTTTGACGAATACAATACTTCCCTTCGGTAAGCGAGGGTACTATAATGTCTAAATATAATTGAGAATTTTAAACAGTTTAATACATATCTGTTTTATAGGAAATTCGTATATATTTATCTTTAAAATGGGTTTGTATGTCACTTTATTACTGAAATAGTTATATCTTTGTCAATTATATTTTCAGAATAATAGGTATATGCAAGTCATATTCAAAACGAACTATTCACGAAAGGTTCACTTGACCTTCCATCAACGAGCTCCGGTAGAAAATTACAGTTAAATGCAATTATGGAGAATGCGCTTCTTCCAAACTCGACCTTTTTTAAAATCCTGTTGTTTTCTTGTGTACAAACCGTTCTTAATTTCGCTGAAATTAATTACTGCGGAAAATTAAATATTCAACACGTAATTCATTGGAAAAGCGTCGACAGTTTCTTAAAAATGTTATTTAAAGAAGATTTCTCTCTATTCTGTTACAATTCTTTCATGCTTGGGTGTATCTGAATATAACTTATGAATCGAGTTTGCTTCTATGCACGCCTTCGATCTTTCAAAATAATTACTATCAATGATATTATGCATAATAATAGTAATAATAATAATAATAATAATAATAATAATAATAATAACCTATACCCAGACTACTCGGTCAAGATGGTCGTCCTGATAATCAGCGTTCTCGGTGGGATGAGGCCTACCCTGCTCTCAGCATTGAAGACCATACCGGCCTGCCAAAAATCAGCCGAATGGTTGGCAGGCCAAATGCAGAAGGCAGTCGTCTTAGGGTCCCTGCGTCTACTTAGGGCACACGATTCTGGAATCTACAACCACTAACCCTGTGGCATGTGGGGAGTGGTTGTAGATAATTCGCTGGCGCTTCCCCTGTGAGAATATCGGAGACACGGGAGAACTGTCCAGCATCGCTAACGCGAAAAAAAAAATTTTTAATAGACCTGATATAGTCCTTATAGATAAAGAGCAGAAGAAAGGTTACATCATCGACATTGCTACACCCCTCACTACTAATTTAATAACAACGAAACATCGAAAGATTGATAAATACCAAAACCTGGCCGTCGAAATTAAGTGTAATTGGAAGCTAAAAAATATCAGTATAATCCCATTAGTCATCTCAATGGAAGGAGTAGTTTCGACTAGGCTCCCAAGTTACTTGGAAAAATTACAGTTACCCCAACACATCAGTAAGATTATGCAAAAAGCAACTATATTACAGACCTGCCATCTGGTCCAAAAATTTTTCACCATAGGATAAAGTGAATTCTTTCCCTAGTGTGAATGCAACCAACTGAAAAGAGAGTTGTGGCATTTTTGACTAATAATAATAATAATAATAATAATAATAATAATAATAATAATAAAATTCTTTATTCACTTGGCTATACATTTGTATAGATGTCACAGGTCAGTTTTGAACACACTTTAATAATATAAAATAATATTTAAACATTGTTACAATAGTAAATATATATGAATATATGATATACATCAAAATTAATAAAACACAATACTTATACATACAAAATATTGAAAAGTGAACGACACACAATATGATGGTATATTTTTAATACAACCACTAGTTGCGTACATTACTAAAAACCTCTTAAATGGAATAATAACATTTATTTATTAGGTATTTTTTTAGTTTATTTTCAAAAGCTGAAAAACTCTGTTGGTTCTTGGCACAGGAAGTGCATTAAAAATATTGACACAACAGACACATGGACTTTTTCTAAAAAGTGACCAGTTCTAATTATTAAAAAAATCTGATTAGCTACACGAGTATTGTATTGATGCTTATCTGAATTAAATGTAAATTTATTTTTGTTTTGGTAGACAAAAACAGCTGCCTGGAGTGCAAAAATTAAAGATAAGGTTAGGATGTTATTTTCTATGAACACAGGTCTACACGAATTTAGTGGCATGAGTGAAAGCATAAGGCGAGTAATTTTTTTTGTAAAATAAAAACTCTTTGTATTTCCGTGCCTACACCTCAGAGAATAATTGAGTACCTGAGATGAGAATGCACGAGTCCATAGTATACATTTATTAGTTGTCCTCTTGATAAGATCGGTTCTAGATTTCGTAATGCAAAAAATGCAGATTGTAGTTTTTTGCATTCTGATTCTATATGATTCGTCCAAGTAAAATTTTCGTCAGCTAGTAGACCTAAGAATTTAATGGATGTCGATCGTGTAATAGTGTCTTGATTTATAATTAGATTTAAAATAGGTGGCTTTCGTCCTTTATAAGACGGTATATAAGTTTTCTTGTGTAAATTTAGAATTAACTGATTGCGTGTACACCATGATGGGAATTCGGCTATTAAATTGTTTGCAGAATTATATAATTCATCGGGTGAGTCAGCGTAAGTTCAACTGTAACATCACCTGCATATATAATTAATTTGATGTCTTCACAGAGATGTGTTTCCAAATCCTTAATAAACATTGTGAATGGTAAAGGACAGAGGATTGCACCTTGAGGCAAACCGATATTGATATCCTTTTTTTGAGAGTAATTGTCAAATTTTACAACAAATTCTTTACCGGTAATAAGAGACTGTACTAAGGTTTCCCCGAATTCCTAAAGATTCAATTTTTTTAATTGAAAACTCATGATTTAGGGAGTCGAAAGCTCTACTTAAATCAAATAATATGTTAAGAAAGTATTTATTAGCCTCTAATGATTCATGAATGAATTGCACAAACTCATATACTGAAGTAAAGGTTGGGCCTGAATCCACGTTGATGTTCGCTTAAAAGGTTGAATGAAGTTGAATATTCATAAATTCGTAACTGTACAATTTTTTCGAATATTTTTTATATATAAGAGTTTTGAGTTATTGCTCTATAGTTGTCTATAAGTTCCACATCGCCAGTCTTGTACAGTGGCGTAACATGCCCTAGCTTTCAATTGGTGGGAAATATGCCAACAGAAATTGATGCTGAAAAGGTAACAAAGCTGCTGAACAATAGTATGCATATATGAATTGATAATATTATAGTTAAGTTCATCAGATGCTAACGATGTTCTGTTAGTTATATTTCTTAGTGCCTCATAGATATCATGCGACTCAATGTCTCTAAAAAACATTGATTGAGATGGTGTATTGGAAACCGTACAGCCATTAAAATTTAACGGAAATTGTGAACTGATAAGATTTTCAGCTACAGTTGAAAAATATTCACAAAAATTATTGCTTATTTCACTTGGATCATTAACCTTTTTATTGTTGCGCAGAATACTTAATGTTTCAGTATGATGACCTTTGTTTCTGTTGGTAATGTATTTTACAATTTGCCAACTAGCTTTATTGGTATTTGACGACATTTTTATTATATCTTAATATAAGCATTTCTGAGAGTCCCTGATTTTTAACTTAACATTTTTTAAATTAAAATTTCACTTTTCCTCAAAATAAGTGTTTCGTGCATCCTCAAAATTTGTCGTTTTGTAGAGCCAAAACAGATTTGTTAGATGTTCGCTATTATCTAGAATATATCTGTTGGTCCAAGACTTTTTGTTTTTTAAGATGTCATAATTTTAATTTTAGGACAACTCACGTCAAAGCAAAAATAAAACAGGCCCCAGAAGTAATCATAAGCTTTTTGAAGACCATTTAAATTATAAAGTTGGCTGAAATCTGTGTTTGAGAGGTTTTTATTTAGTTGATGTAAATTAGCTTCCAACAAATCCCTTTTCCAAACTACATAGAATTATCTTTTTGTATTGTACTCTTCGCATATACAAAACAAAGAGTGCCTATATTTCATTAGATAGGTACATTTTTAAAACCGGTAATATCACTCGTAGAGGATAAATTTTCATATCAGTGTGTTGGTGATAGAATTCTGAACAACTTTCAAAATGTCCGCCTATCCGTCCGTCCGTCCGTCTGTCTGTCTGCATGTCCGTCTGTTCGCCTGTCCATCCGTCACGTTTCTTTTTTTTCACGTTTCTTGTAAGCACGATAACTTAAGAACGGAAAGTCCGATTGTACTGAAATTTGAAGAGTAAGTCAGTATTAGCTAGAGAAAGAACCGTATTTGAACAAAAGCGATCAATAAATAAAAGTTATTAATTATTCAAATTTTAAAAAAATATCCTTTTTCATTGAAGTAGTTTCTTCCGGGTTTTGCCGCGGTCGTCGAACTTGACTTGACGTTTCGCTGATCATGCTGTCAGCTTCTTCAGAAGGGTTCCAAAGACTGAAGTTGTTGAGTTCTTCTCCTCGTTATATACCTGGGCCATGGAGTTTATAGGAAGAAAACGCATACTGATCGTTACCTGCATGCTACATCACACCACCATCCACAGCAAAAGAGGTCGCTGATAAGAACTTTGTCCCACAGAGCTGCAACAATATGTGATGAAAAGAGCAAACCCGAGGAACTTAAAAACGTCCAACAAGCACTAGAAAAGAATGGTTACAAGCAAAGAGATATGAAACGAATTATTAATAGACAGATAAGAACAATAACTGAAGAAAAGAAACAACCTACAACATATGCGTGCTTACCATTCGTCGCCGGAGTCACGGATAGGCTAAGAAGAATTCTATCAAAAAAGAAAATAGGTGTACGTTTTCGAACAGTGAAGAAAATACAACAATTGCTTCCCTCAAACAAGGACCCCATTCCTAAACTGTTGACGAAAGGTGTTTACCAGTTGGATTGTATATGCGGAAAAAGTTACATCGGACAAACAGGGCTGGATACTTCATCCAGTGCAGAATCAAGAAACATCAGAGATATACTAGACTCGGATACACAGATAAGTCGGCTGTAGCAGAACATGTTCATCATAATGAGAACCATAAGATCAAATACGAGAACGTTAGAATATTGGACAGAAGTGCACGTTATTACCCAAGAATTATTAGGGAATCACTGGAAATTATCAAAAATAAGAACAATTTCAACAGAGAAGATGGGTATCGAGTAAGCAATACATGGAGACTAGCTTTGCCAAGTACCAGTAATGTAATCGGTCACGATCAACGGAGCACGACGAATGTGCAACCAAGCGTAGCAGCGCCCAGGTATATAACGAGGCCGAACTCAACAACTTCAGTCTTTGGGACCCTTCTGGGGAAGCTGACAGCATGATCAGCGAAACGTCAAGTCAAGTTCGACGACCGCGGCAAAATCCGGAAGAAACTACTTCATTGGACAACGGCCGTGAAAACCTGCATTGCACTATCCTTTTTCATGTTTTGTAATTAAAAAAAAAATCTAAAAGTAATATTATTTGCAAAAAAAACTGCGAAAAGTATAGTGGTTAGCTTGTTTGTTCTTTCTAATTGGAAGTTTTCGTCTTATCATCTTTTGATGCTTAAAGAGAAAATAATCAAAAAGTAACCGACATACCTAACGTATTTAAAAATTATAAATTTATTATAAATTTACTTCAAAGGAACAGCTCGAGGAATGTTTTGCCAAGTAATTTAAACCATGGAAAGTATTTTATTGATATTCCGGAGACCCACCCGTTTGTTCTTTAAAGTCTGTGCGATATAAGATATACAATGTATTCTAGATATGGGACGGGATTTGATCACCTTGAGCAAGTTAAACATTTAATCTAAACTTCTTTCCTCAGTGGGAAAATTATGAAAAATACAATCAAAAATATTTCCAAGGAATAAATAAATCATGGAATTTAATATTAATTTAAAGTAAGCTCACTGTTTCTATTTTGGTACGTTGACACGGAAAAAAGGACCAAACTCACTTCAGAAAATGGTAAATACTGGATGGATCGAATGCCAATCCGCTTAATTTTGGGTTTAAAATGAAATAAACTGAACTGCACTGCACTGATTTAAAGTCAACATTATACTCTTCGTCGATTAATTGAATTTTTTATATAATTGGTGAACATTCTAAAGGATACTCTCGACTTGCAACTGGAGTGGTGAACAAGGAGGTTTCGGATCAGTTTAAACTGAATATAAATAAAATAAAATAAAAACTGAAACACGTTTCGCCGAGTGTAAAACAGTAATAAGATTTAAAACTTCCAAAAGGAATTGAAATAACGTAACAGTCGTCTAATTTATTGTCCTCCAATTGTATGGTCCAAAAAATTTTAAGTGAAAAGTTTTAATCACTAGACTATTTTCTCTTATTGCTTGAAAGTATTTGAAACTGCATAATCTAACGATTGGGACATACATACTTTCGTATTAATACAAAAATTATATAGAGTTATGTCAAACTGTCGATATTAAATTCGGATAGGATATTCCTATTTACATACGAACCTGATATGTAGCCAATAGGTTACATATAAAAAAAAACTAATTGCCACAAAACATTTCCGAAACATCGGCACCCCACTGGTAGACAATTACATTTTAAATTGCAAGTAATGGCGAATGCGCCGCGACCAACCGTTACTTCATTTACAACCATGTACAAACTGTTCTTAATTCTCCTAAAATGAAATACTGTTCTACGTTTGCACAGTTAATTCTATCTACATTTAAATTGTCTGTTTTATAATATACGCTTACAACGATTTAAAATAATTACAAAACATGGCAGTAGACTGGATAACCTGCACCGATGAATACGTTTTTTACCATCTTGTTATTTAAAGTATTTCCTTTGTGGCTTCATAGCAACAAAAGTTTACAAATACCATCTTTGATCTAAGGCAGATCAAAACTGTTATTTTTAATTACATTCTACATATTTCTTTATTTTCTATATACGGGAGGTATTCACGGAAAGCTGGCATTAGACGATTTTTAGGAACTGTCGAGTTTAGAAATATGAAAATTGATATAAGGGGGTTCCGCTTACACCGGATGTATCACCTAACTTTGTTATTTTAAATAGAACACCCTATATTTTATTTCATATTTGGATTCCCCATAAAATTTTAGCTTAGGTCTTTGAGATAATTACTATTTTCGGAGATTTTTCGCAGTTCCTACCCTTCCGATAAAAAATCTATATATTCTATCATGTAGCCGATTTAGAGATTTTCTTTTCAAAGTCATACAAGTACCCTATGAACTATCTAATAGCTGTCCTATATTTTCACAATATCATACATATTTTTATTTCTACAGTCGAACATTCTTTTAGTTCAAACGTTCAAAAGTTAATTTTTAAAATGGAACACTTTGTACATTTTCACAAAATTTAAAAGTGTTTAATTCTGCACCGATTGGTCCGCGTTGCTAATAAATGTAAAAGAGCGTAAACACAAAAAAAGTGTAAGTTGTAAAAAGGTTCGACGATAAGTAATGAATGTGTTCTATTAATGTTAAATGTTTTTTTCTCGATAATTTCATCAGGCAATACTCCTTAGAATTTAACGTACTGTATGCAGAAAAATGTGCTCTTTCAAATGACATGGTAAAAAATGGGGGTTGCCATTTAAAAAAAATGGCGATGACGTCATAACTTTTAAAAACATATTTGCAGCACTTTCTTTTTAAATAAACAGATTGAGAAATATATTTAAAAATCGACAGGTCTGAGTGAATTTTTGTCACTTGTTTTGTAACTATTTTAATGAATTTATCCAACTTTTACGTGCTCACTGTATATAGGTTGATTCGCTAGCAATGCGCCATAGCCTAATGGCAGATAGAGCACTTCGAGGCAAGTCTAGACCAACAGGGAAAACATGTTTTTAGCCAGTGGTTAAGAAGATACAGGGTGTTTTATATATTTGGTCTGAAAATTCAAAGAGCTATATCTCTGCAATAGTTGGATGTAGTCGAATGGAATGTACCAGCAACATTTCACAGCTGGGACTTGTCAGATTAGCTTAACTGGTTTTGAAAAATTCCAAGCCCGGCCCTGAATTTTTCAAAACCAATCAGGCTAATCTAACAAGTCTCAGCTGTGAAATGTTACTGGTTTTCATTCGATTACATCCAACAGTTGCAGAGATATAGCTCTTAGAATTTTCAAACCAAATGCATAAAACTCCCTCTATCTTCTTAACGACTGGCCAAAAACATATTTTCTCTGTTGATCTAGACTTGCCTTGAAGTGCTCTATCTGCCATTAGGCTATGGAGCATTGCTAGCGAATCATCCTGTATAATGATTTAATAATGTTAAGGTCCTCACAGGATCTTCACACTATTTATTATGCCTCGTATATTATATTGAATATTTTTAAAATGTACGTGCAAAGTCAGCACTGTTTGTTAGTAGCCAATACAAGTCATACCTAATTTCTTTCCTTTTTTGTCATAAAATAGAATCATCATGTAGATAATTGAACATTATTTGTTTATTATCTAGATAGTAACATCAATTATAAAAGATCATTTTATATTAGAATTATAACAAATCCTTTGGACAAAATTTACAAAATTAATGAACTTATTGAATATAAATATTGAATGCAACAACTGTATACAAAGCCCTCGACTTTGCTCCAGACAAGCCAATATTCTGAAATATGGTTCTTAAACTTGCTATCTTCCGATAAGCAGAGAAAATTAAAATTAAATTTTTCGTGGATTTTTTATTACGCACCGCATGAGAATTTGTTGTAGCCAGTAATATACATTTCGTCTTTTAAAAATTCCATCTTTGGAAAATTTACCCTCGTCAGTTCAAATAACCCTTTTTAAAAAATCATGATTCTCTTGAAGACGTACGATCACATTCTTACAGAAATATATTTTAAGTGAACAAATACTATTCTTGTACTATCGCTACCACTCAGCAACACTCACACGGTGTTTATATTGACAAAACAAAACATTCTGAAATTTTTCATTTCCTACTATGTATGTAGATGTATGTACATTGTACAGTGCTGACTGTATATCTACATTTTTCGAAAATTCATCCATATTTAAAAAAAACGAAAGACGTGGATATAGGGAATGCTAATATCAATCAATATAGGATTCAACACTATTAAATTCTGTGAAAATGTACAGGGGGTTCCATTTGAAAATAATTACTTTTTGACGTTTAAACTAAAGCAATGTTCGACTGTGAAAATAAAATACCCTGTATAATATTGTGAAAATATAAGACAATTTATAGATAAATCATAGGGTACTTATATGAGTTTGAAAAGAAAATCTCTAAGTCAGCTATATTATAGAAGATATTGATTTTTTTTTGGAATGGTAGGAACCGTTAAAAATCTCCAAGAATATTAATTATCTCGAAAACTGGTAGGTTTGAGAGCAGGCCTGTCGAGAGGGGGTGGGGCAGATCGGGGGTGTTTCCTCCCCGGGCCTGGAACTTTTGAGGGGGCTCGGATTTAAGGAGTTAGAGATGCATACACAAATTTCATTGTATTTGTATTAGTTAAAGCAAGAGATGGCATTGTAAGGAATACCACCCTCCGCTCTTCGAAACTGCAATCATCGAAATGAATATTCTACTTTACGACATTCACCCAAATATTCCTACGTCACAATGGTATCATAATTGTCACCTTAGTAGAAACACCAAATCTACCATAAGTAGAATTAAACTTAATCATGGTAAATTTTCCGCTCACCTATATAAAATTGGAGTACGTGAAGATCCATACTGCCCCTGTGGCGCAATCGGTGAAGTGAATCACACTATATTTAATTGTCCATTAACGGAACCTAAATCATAACATTTTCTTAAATTCCTGCATGATAATGATTTTATTTCACCCACATGGTTACCATATTTTACAAGTCTAAAAAATCCTGATTTAATGAAAAAACGTGGCCCACATGTGTTTGTTTTATTAAATGCTCTAAAAGGCCCCTGGGCAAGAAGTGAGTCTTCCTTGTTTGAATTCCTTACAAACCTTCCTTTCTTATAAATGAGTAGCGTAAGTTTTACTTGTTTTATTTTATTATTTTTTTGAACTTACAAAATTTGCTAAGGCTGTTATTTTAAATAATTTACTATTTTTATTAAAGTTATAATGCATAATTAGGTCTCGGTAATGGGTACGTTGGTATTTCTACATTTACGTATAAATGTGTGATTTTTTATATCCGCTAGTTCGGTTTATTTTTGTCTCATCATAGGTAGTTATATGTTCGTGTTGACGGCCCTGTTTAAGAGTATATTATTGTACATAAACTAAGCTGAAATTCTATGAGGAATCCAAATATGAAATTAAATATAGGGTGTTCCATTTAAAATAAATAACAAAGTTAAGTGACATCCGGTGTAAGCGAAAGTAACACATGCATGAAAATATTTTCGTTAGATCCGCCGTAATTAAAAATCCCTTTAGACCTATTTTCAACTTTCTAAACTAAATAAATCCCAAGAAACGTCTAATACTCTCTTTTCGTGTATATTTATAAACTTTACATACACGATGATTCACTAGTGTGTGAACGGTCAAAAGCTCCTTAATCGTCTGAACTTTTAAAAACAGATAAAAATTGTATGAGATCAAAGTGGCATATTAAAATAATTTTTAAATCTACAGGGTGTTTCACATAGCGGTGGTAAGCTAATAGGTGATTTTTTTTTTTAATGGAACATCAAACATTTTTTTATATAATTTAACTCTCAGTTCTCTTTCCAGGCATATATCAGTTTTCGACTAACGCTGTGGCGTTGCCACGTTATTCCACGTATTCTGATAAAAAATGCATTTGCAACGATCAAGAGTAGAATCAGTAATATACCTGTTTTCATAATAGTCCAAGAGCTAGCAGGCGATCCGAGTACCGTGCTTAGCATGGGGATAAAATTTTCTAAACTAAACTTATAATAATAATAATAATAATAATAGGCCTTTATTGTCCCAAAATATAACAAAAATAAATACATGATTAATAAAGAAGTGCAGGAAAAACGATGAAGATCAGGTGGTTGTGCAAGGCAAACCTCTGTATTTAATCTTAAGCGTAGATAAGAGCAATATAGCAAAAAGAAATAAACATTTAAAATTAAAAAAACAACCAACAGGTACACCTATGGTGCAATATATTGTTCAGTCAAAAGATGTCTTTTTAAAGTAGATTTGAAGGCTGATAACGTTTCACTTTTTATATATGAAGGTATAGAATTGCAAATTGTGGTAATTTGGTAGGTAAAGGAATGCTTAAATAAATCTGGACGATGAAGGGGAGGAGTAAGTGTACCCTTGAAATGAATATTCAAGTTATGGACGTCTGTTCTGTACAAAATGTTTTTATTCAGATATTTAGGAGATTTATGATTAACAATTTTATGAAATAAACGAGCAGAGTGCAGGAAGCGTCGCCTAGATATATTGAGCCAACTTATTTGGACTAGTTTATGTGATATATCTTGTCGGAGCTTAATTTCAAAGATTAGTATCAAACAAGAGTTTCTCAGTACTTGTATTCGACGTATATCTTCTACATCCAAACAAGGTCCATATGCAGTATCAGCAAAATTAAACCTTGATAAAACCAATGACTCGCATAGAATTGTTTTAGTATTTTTTAAATGCCTGATGTCATATATTAATTTTAAATTTGTATATACGGAACGTATACAGTTGTTAATATGCGGTTTAAATCTTAGATTTGTATCAAATGTTACCCCTAAATTTGTTGCCTTTTCTGTGAAAGGTATGTGATGTCGATCTACATTTATCTGAAGATTTTCCATTACAACTGACCTCTTGTTATGATGACCAAAAACAAGAGCCGATGTTTTACTGGCGTTAATATTTAAAGCGTGGTTTCTAGACTTCTGTATTAACGAGCTTAAGTCTCTATTAATAGCAACCGTCGCTTCTGCGCATTCTCTGGACCAAATGAAAGGTAGAGCTGAGTGTCGTCAGTATAGAAATGCTTCTCACAATGCTCAGCTGCTTTTTCGAATCCTGATGCATGTAATGAAGCATTTTTATATTGTAGAAATTGCACCCGACACCGCCGTCTATTTCTCTATCTAGGATATAGGTATTTTCTAATACAGGTATTGGGCGTAATTTCTAGTGTGGAAATTACACCCAAACCCACCGTCTATTTTTGTATTTTAAATATTAATATTTTATACTGTCCACACAGAGCATAAATAAGTAATATACTTTCATTTAGCAAGTAGACATACACGCCGCTAGATGGAGCACTGTCTCCATCACTGACACTATTGGCTTCACCGTTAACGAATGCTTGGCCCAGCCAGCCAAATAATCAATTATTAGCCCGGGTCCATTCATTTGGACCGTTACCAGGCTGATTGGAAACCGCCGTCTCATAGGAGAGAGAGAGTAAGTAAAACCGACCGTAAATAAGCAGCTTGGCTGGGACTAAGTGCCATCCGTGTACTAATCCCGGTTTGCTCCGCCGTGTGTCTGGGAAGATACATTGGTTGGCAACAAGTCTCGTGTTTGCCCTCTGGCCTGGTTGCGTCGTCTGGAGGACAAGCGAGCACTTGGGAAGCTTGGGGCTTTCTGGTCTGGGTGCGTCGACTGGAAAGTCTCAAAGCCTTCTAGCACACCGAGATATCATCCCCGACCAAATACCGCCTACCGGAGCAAGCCAGTGTGCAAGTTGGGAAACTTTCCGCTGGTAACATGTCTCGTGTTTGCCCTCTGGTCTGGTTGCGTCGTCTGGAGGACAAGCGAGCACTTGGGAAGCTTGGGGCTTTCTGGTCTGGGTGCGTCGACTGGAAAGTCACAAGGACATCCACCAGCGCAAAGTAGCGCCCGTGAACCTCGTTGGTTTAATCTCTCCTTTGGGGTGATTACACCAACAAGGAACCGTGACCGGAAGTGTGTACTAACCTTAGGCTCTGCGCCTTAGCCAAGTTGCCCGAGTATTTGTTTATTATTGTTTATTGTGCTTTTGCTTTCCTCCGCCTGGTATCTGCTCTGTCCGTTTTATACCGATAGTCGTTACCCCGACTTACCGTTCCGTTTCTCTAAGCTCGTATCCTGCTTGTAACCGCCCTCTTGCTTCGCCACCGTCACCGTTAACCGTAGTAGTTATAGGTTAGGTATATTTGTAGATATTAGGATTTTTATTATAATAAATATGTATATTATTTAAACTGTGCCTTTTACTGTGTGTGTGTGAAGTCTGACATCCCTAGACCCCTGGACATACCGTGTCTCCTCTGACGCTATCCCAGCCCTACCGAAACAGGCTGTGTTAAGAGGCTAGCGTGGGTCCTTTACACCACGAGAAAAATTGTAAAGGTGGCGCCCGAGCTTACCGTAACCGCACCGAGCTCAAGTGCCAAAGTGACGCCCCTTCACTCAACCGACGAGTGAACCAAACGTCACATACTTTGGCGCCCGAGCAGGGACCGTAAATAGGGAAAGTAGCTTACACTTCACATTCGGCAGTCACCGAAAGCAACCGAATTTTCCGAACAGACACTTATAGGCGTGTGAGGCGTCATTTTCGTCTAAACCGAGCACGAGGAACCGATTCCGACTACTGCCGAACCGCTCCGACCGCTCCCGAGGGCGTTATTAACCATTTAATAACCCCTTTGGGAATTTTTCCGAACCAGAGGCAGTTTCTGTGGAGTTAACACACGAGGAGGCTGCACTTCCAGCCAAAAACCCGATCTCCGACCGAACACTTCCGAAGTCCGCCGAAGGTACCCGAACACACAAAATATCGTGTGGGGTATCGTTTTCAGGGTAATCAGACCCAAGGAATCGATTGGTGACGTTTGCAACCGGATCCGACCGTCCGTTCCGCGGAAAAGTGTGCTACAGCCAAGTTACGGGTCTGAATTGAGTAGGGCCCATACTAGGTGATAAACAGCACCCCGACACACCTTCTGCACCGACTTTTACCGACCGCCCGGATTCTGTCCGGAATACCTGACCACTCCGGAGACTGGAGTTACTAGGCAAGTGACCCCTCATTTAGCAGTAACTCAAGGACGCTGAATCGATTGCCGCTGGTTTCGTCACGATCCGACCGTCCGTTCCGAAAAAAAGTGTACCCTGGAGAAGGGGAAAGCCGAAACCAGTTAAAACCGATAGGAATCAGTTGTCCGCACCACCAGACACCGTCTAAATCGACCCTCACCGGATTTTGCCCGGAGTTCTAGAAACTCCGGTGACAGTGGAGATATAGCTTGTGACCCCTCCTGGAATAGTAAATCGAGTGCGTAGAATCCAACGGAACTACTCTCGACTCGATATATCAAGCCGTTTAGGAGTTAGCAGGGAGGACTTGGTCCTGGGCCACCGTAGCGAACAGACCTCTCTGGGATACCGCTCAGACTGTTCACTGACAGCCTTTGGCTATTGTTACCGTTCCGCACCCTTCATAGTGAGCTACCGTTACGATAGGATCTCTCTGAGACACCGCTCAGACCGCCCATTGTTATCTGTTACTTCTTACCGACCGTTACCGTTTACTACCACCCCGTGGTAGAAGAAACCACGAAAGATGTCCACCGAAGAAGATCAAAAAGACGTGAACATAGAACCGACCGAGGATACCGCAACCACCGAAGGAATAGAAAACCGCCTCAGCTGGATATATAGGCTGAGAAAAGAACAGCTGGACGTCGAATTAGGGAAATTCCGTCTAGACCTTTCAGGCACTGTGGATGACAAGAAGCGCCGCCTAGTGAAATTCATCAAAGACGGCTGTACCTCGCCATTACCACAAGGCACCAGACCGGTCTTTCCAGCACCACCGCCACTAACAGTTCCGCCTCTAACCATACCGTCCACTGTACCGTCTTCGTCCGCTCAAACAGTAAACAGGACGTTGGAACCACTGAAAATCCGTAAATGGGGTATCCAGTTCAACGGGAAGGGAGACCCCGCTGCCTTTCTAGAAAGAATAGAGGAAGTGTGCTCATATACTGAAATTCATCCGGCACAACTGTTACCTGTACTAGCAGAATTATTACAGGGACCCGCCTTACTTTGGTACCGAAACAACCGCTCGCACTGGAGAACCTGGGAAGATTTTATCACCGAATTCCGCATCTTTTACTTCCCTGTGAACTATCAGGAGGTGATAGAAGCGCAAATCAGCCGCCGCCTACAGCAACCAGATGAACCTGCAGGTACATACCTGACCGACCTTCAAACCCTCATCCGCCGGCATGGAGATCTTACTCCGCAGCAGGAACTCCGGTGGCTTTACCGAAACTTACTTCCCGACTATAGACAGTACATTCCGAGGTCCGGACTAACCAATGTAGCCGCTTTGATCGCCGCAGTCAAAGAATTTGAGTCGCTGCGTCAGGAAGTACAACAAGTCTACCGTCCTAATAATGCCCCGCCACGATTGACCGTCACACCACCAGCAGCACATCCTAAACCGTCACCGCCAAAACCGGAAAATCCACAGTCGCCACCACCGCAATTGGAGCATCATATGACTGGAAATAACCACCAGAATACAAGAAGGTCAAGGGACCCAGCTCCACCTGTGAACCGAGAGACAAACCGCGTAGACAGGCCATCAACCTCCGCTGGCACTGCTCCCATAAACGGAGGCACTATCTGTTGGAGATGTGGAAGAACCGGACATTTCCGCAGCCAATGCCGTTTCCCACCGAAGTTATTTTGTTCCCGTTGTGGACGACCTGGCACCATGACCAGAGATTGCTCATGTCCCAGGTCGGGAAACTAGTCAGGAGTTGTACCGTTCCGAGGCCGGTGCAGCTCCGTAATACTGCCACCTCGCCAGAAACCGTCCCCAAAGATGACCGACCGCACATCCAGGTGACTATGTATGGCCACATCTTTTCCGCATTATTCGACACTGGAGCCGTCCGATCCTACGTAGGAAACCGTGTGAAGGAGTTGTGCCACCAACTAAAAATACCGTCCGTCCGCATAACCGCCCCGTCTGCCCAGCTAGCCGATGGAAAATTGGTAACAATCGACGAGTCCTACGACTTAGAGTTTGTAATAGCCGAAACTCCATTTTGTGAACGATTGTCCTATTTTCCGAATTTGTCATCAGACATTGTACTAGGAATGGATATCCTACGTACACAGGAGTTTACGATCCACCTACCTACGACAACCGTTTACCTGAATAACCGCCCCGTTTCATCTTCACTTCCGAACAGTCCGTTGGGAGGGATAGCTCTCGCTCTATCACAGAGTGAGGAGGCAAAACTTCAAGAGTTCTTAGATACCGAACTGCCCAGTTTTCAGGACATATCTGGAACCACGAAATTAACCCAACACCATATCCGGCTCTCACAACCGGAGCCGATTAAGCAACGATACCGTCCGCAGAACCCAAGGATGCAGGAAGTCATCAACAAGGAAGTAGACGAAATGCTGGCCAACGGCATTATAGAACCGTCTAATAGTCCGTGGAGTTCACCGGTAGTTATCGTCCGTAAAAAGGATGGGAAACCCAGGTTCTGCATAGATTTCCGGAAGGTGAATGAAGTCACCGAGAAGGATGCTTATCCGTTGCCGTACATCAACGCCATCCTAGACAAACTCCGCAAGGCTCGGTACATCTCAAGTATCGATCTGAAACAAGGATACTGGCAGATACCGCTGTCTGAAGAAAGCAAGCCGATTACCGCGTTTACCGTACCGGGAAGGGGTCTGTTCCACTTCCGAGTGATGCCGTTCGGACTCCATTCCGCCCCTGCCACCTTCCAACGCCTACTGGACCGCATAATCGGGCCCGACATGGAACCCTATGCATTCGCCTACCTCGACGATATTATTGTTCTAGGTGAAACTTTCGAGGGCCATCTGCAGAATCTACGAGAAGTTTTCCGACGGTTAAGGATTGCAAACTTGCAACTTAACCCCGAAAAGTGCCAGTTCTGTAGGAAGTCACTAAAGTACTTAGGTCATGTAGTAACCTCAGAAGGAATACAGACCGACCCGGACAAAGTGGAGGCAATTGAGAAATTCCCCACTCCCCGGAACGTCCGAGATGTCCGCCGATTCCTTGGTGTTGCCTCCTGGTACCGACGCTTTGTACCAACCTTCTCCGAAATTGTGACGCCGCTGACCCGATTATTAAAGAAAAACCACCGTTTCAAGTGGACCGACAAGCAAGAACAGGCTTTCAAGAAATTAAAGACTTGTCTCACCGAAGCCCCCGTACTGACTTGTCCTGACTTCGAGAAACCGTTTACTCTCCAGACCGATGCATCCGACCAAGGCCTTGGCGTAGCTCTGACCCAGGAAATTGAGGGTCATGGCAGGGTAATAGCTTACGCCAGCCGCACACTGTCCTCAGCCGAGAAAAACTACTCCGTAACGGAACGAGAATGCTTGGCCATTGTCTGGGGAATAGAGAAGATGAGGCCGTATCTGGAAGGATACCGCTTCACCGTACTGACCGATCACCAATCTCTGCGATGGTTACACTCTATCAAGAGTCCGACCGGCCGTTTAGCTAGATGGAGCGTATTCCTACAGCAATACGACTTCGAAATTAAGTACCGTAAGGGAGCCCTAAACCGGGTAGCCGATGCACTGTCCCGCCAACCGCTAGACCGACCTCTTCCCGAGTCTGAAACCAACGAACTATGTGCCCTGGATGAGGCACCAAACTGTTCATGGTATCAACGGAAGAAAACTGAAGTCGAACGGAACCCAGAAGCATTTCCGGATTACCGTGTACGTAATAACCGGCTGTACCGCCACTTCTGGGATTCCAGTGATCTACGTGAATCAGATATGTCTGATCCATGGAAACTATGTGTTCCTACAACGCTCCGCCGCACCGTTCTACAGGAGAACCATGATGCTCCGTCCGCCGGACACATGGGGATCGCTAAAACCATTGCCCGAATAGCTCAGAAGTACTATTGGCCAGGGATGTTCCGTGACATCGCCAGATATGTACGTAGCTGCATGCAATGTCAGCGATACAAAGTCTCCCAGCAGCAGACACCAGGAACCATGCAACCGTCCGTCAGTCAACAACCGTGGGAAACCGTCAGCACCGACCTAGTAGGACCGCTGCCCCGATCTAGTAAAGGGAATAACTACCTCGTAGTTTTTCAAGATCGCTTTACCAAATGGATTCAGTGCCGCCCCTTACGAAGTGCTACTGCCCGTACCGTCAGTCAGGCACTCTACGACGAAGTCATCACCCGCTTTGGCTGCCCCCGTACTGTCATTACCGACAATGGTAGCCAATATGACAGTCGAGTATTCCGATCCTTACTGGAAGAGTTTGGAATCCAGCACCGTCTGACACCACCGTACACCCCCCAAGCAAACCCAGTCGAACGAGCCAACCGTACCATCAAAACCATGATAGCCCAGTACTGTGAGCTGGACCACCGAAAATGGGATCAGCAATTGAACGATTTCCAACTGGCTATCAACAGCTCGAAACACGAGTCGACAGGATTCTCGCCAGCGTTTCTGAACTTTGGCCGTGAGATGTCCTTGCCGAAAACAGTTTTTCAAACCGAGACTGGGAATACCGCAGAACCGTCCGAGGAGAACAATATACCGCCAACCCATACCGACCGTCTGAAAAAATTACAAGAAGTGTTTGAGCTGGTCCGTAACAAGTTAGCACAAGCCTGCGCCACACAAGGCCGGTATTATAATCTCCGCCGCCGAAAAGTCCGTTTGCAAAGGAGAGATGCCGCCATCTCGCCTACCGACAGCACCGAGGAAAGAACCCGGAGAACCACGCCGGAGAGCACTGGTACCACCAGTCCGCAATCCCTGCCAAGACGCCGTCTTCGCCCGAGGCGCGAGGCTCATTAGGTAGACTCACGCCCGGATCTTTTGTTCCAGTGTACCTGGTTTACCTTAAGGAAACAGATGACCTACCGGATTCATTATGTTTTTTTGTAACATTATTGTAGTATTATATTGTTTTCTTTCTCCAGTTTAGTTTTTAGGATTGTTAAAGACGTACTTACCCCCAAATAAAGTTTAAGTAACCATTGCGGGGTAAGCGCCTTAATTCCGATAGGGACCGTTATTTTTTTCTAAGGAGTGATTTTCTTGTTTTGTTTTATTAGCTCCTTGTTTTCAGTTTCTTTCTTTTTAGCAACCAAGGAAGACACGGAAAAAAATAATAACCATTTCATTTTTATTATTTTTTTTTAGCGAAGTAAGAGGGGGATGTAATGAAGCATTTTTATATTGTAGAAATTGCACCCGACACCGCCGTCTATTTCTCTATCTAGGATATAGGTATTTTCTAATACAGGTATTGGGCGTAATTTCTAGTGTGGAAATTACACCCAAACCCACCGTCTATTTTTGTATTTTAAATATTAATATTTTATACTGTCCACACAGAGCATAAATAAGTAATATACTTTCATTTAGCAAGTAGACATACACGCCGCTAGATGGAGCACTGTCTCCATCACTGACACTATTGGCTTCACCGTTAACGAATGCTTGGCCCAGCCAGCCAAATAATCAATTATTAGCCCGGGTCCATTCATTTGGACCGTTACCAGGCTGATTGGAAACCGCCGTCTCATAGGAGAGAGAGAGTAAGTAAAACCGACCGTAAATAAGCAGCTTGGCTGGGACTAAGTGCCATCCGTGTACTAATCCCGGTTTGCTCCGCCGTGTGTCTGGGAAGATACATTGGTTGGCAACAAGTCTCGTGTTTGCCCTCTGGCCTGGTTGCGTCGTCTGGAGGACAAGCGAGCACTTGGGAAGCTTGGGGCTTTCTGGTCTGGGTGCGTCGACTGGAAAGTCACAAAGCCTTCTAGCACACCGAAGTATCATCCCCGACCAAATACCGCCTACCGGAGTGAGCCAGTGTGCAAGTTGGGAAACTTTCCGCTGGTAACAGGTCTCGTGTTTGCCCTCTGGTCTGGTTGCGTCGTCTGGAGGACAAGCGAGCACTTGGGAAGCTTGGGGCTTTCTGGTCTGGGTGCGTCGACTGGAAAGTCACAAGGACATCCACCAGCGCAAAGTAGCGCCCGTGAACCTCGTTGGTTTAATCTCTCCTTTGGGGTGATTACACCAACAAGGAACCGTGACCGGAAGTGTGTACTAACCTTAGGCTCTGCGCCTTAGCCAAGTTGCCCGAGTATTTGTTTATTATTGTTTATTGTGCTTTTGCTTTCCTCCGCCTGGTATCTGCTCTGTCCGTTTTATACCGATAGTCGTTACCCCGACTTACCGTTCCGTTTCTCTAAGTTCGTATCCTGCTTGTAACCGCCCTCTTGCTTCGCCACCGTCACCGTTAACCGTAGTAGTTATAGGTTAGGTATATTTGTAGATATTAGGATTTTTATTATAATAAATATGTATATTATTTAAACTGTGCCTTTTACTGTGTGTGTGTGAAGTCTGACATCCCTAGACCCCTGGACATACCGTGTCTCCTCTGACGCTATCCCAGCCCTACCGAAACAGGCTGTGTTAAGAGGCTAGCGTGGGTCCTTTACACCACGAGAAAAATTGTAAAGGTGGCGCCCGAGCTTACCGTAACCGCACCGAGCTCAAGTGCCAAAGTGACGTCCTCTCACTCACCCGACGAGTGAACGAAACGTCACATGCATATAACGTATACAAGAGCGGTCCTAGAATTGATCCCTGTGGCACCCCAGATGACACTTTGATAGGATCAAACAAAGTATTGTCAATTTTAACGCGTTGTGTTCTGTTATTTAAATGACTGCGGAAAAAGTTAACTGCGCCAGCACTTAAACTCATTGAGTTAAGTATAGCAAAAAGAATTTCAAGATTTATCCTGTCAAACGTTTTTGAGAAGTCGACAGGTACCAGCACAGTAACCTTTTTTAATCTGATCCTCTCAGAATGTCATCCGTGATGTTCAAGAGAGCAGTTTCACAACTATGCATAGGCCAGAAGCCACATTGTATTTCAGGTATCAGTTGAAGTTGAGTTACATGACTGCGCAGCTGAGACTCTACGTCTCTCTCTCTCTAACACTTTTGACATACTAGGCAAAATGCTAATTGACCGGCGGTCTTTAAATTCTTCAGGATTAGTTTTTTTAGGCAATGGTTGCACTATGGCTTGTTTGCAGGAATTTGGAAAAATGCTGTTTTCTAAGCTAAAGTTAACGATGTGAATAAGAAAAGGTAATATTAAAGGGCAACACACAAGTAATAATTTAACAATAAGGCCATGGTATCCCTAAGCATTAGATTTTATACCATATAGAATTTTTTCTACATTATACTCAGAAGTAAGCCTAACTTTAAATGAGTCGATATTTGGTTTAACATTATTTTTATAAGAAGCAATGGTATCTTGATCTACAGGCAATTTTAGGGTGGAGTTTATAAAATAATTATTGAGGTCGTTAACATTTTTTAGCTCATTAGGTACACTCTTTATGAAAATGTTAAAAAACTATATAAAATAAATATGCTTCTAGAAGGCTGTAATTTTGAGGGAGTATTCTATAAACTATCTTAAGAATGTATATGTGAGAAAGGGGGGTGCATAGATATTATGAGTATATGATGAACGATTGTTATAGTAATAAAAGAAAAAACAAAGTTGTATGTAAAATATTATTGTTTTATTATTTTTAACATATATGGTACATTATATATTATTCGTCATTAGGTAATATTCATTTTCTGAATCAAAATGCATGAATTTAAAAAAAAAAATTTCATTGATAAAAATGAATAGAGAAAAGATAAGTTTGAACATGCAAATATCATATTTGTAGATAAAAAACAGAAATTCCTTACCTGCCTCAATTTGATCAGAGTGATCAGGTTGTATCAGAGCATACACATACATTCCTAAAATCGTTTACAGAATATTCCCTCGGAATTATAAACTGGTAGAAGCACATTTATTTTACTACTTTTTTTACATTCTCATAAGATTAGGGGATGATGACGCAACCGCGGTACGCCTGCCAGGTCTTTCTTAATTAACTAGTACTAAAATATTAATTTCCAATTTTTAGCCTTGTGCTAAGTACGTTACTCGGACCGTCCGGTAGCTCTTCTACTATAAATTAAACCGTCATTTCACTTTCAGTGTTAGTCAAGGTCATGTACTAACGTCCAGGCATTTCATAGTTGAACATAATTCTACACGGTGCTCTCCACAATTAATAAAACTTTTACATTTTTAAACTATCATCACTCATTTTTTTCAAATGGAACACCCTTCACACTACATTATATCTTTGTTTAGGGTCATCGCGGTTCCTCTCCCCAAATACGTACATTTGCTCCAGATGGTAAGACAACCTTACACCAAGAAGCCACCCATACATCTAGCTATCCCCTACGCAATTCCAGTAGATCACCTTCACCACTTAGAGCGGCATCCTTGGATATCCGTTGTTCATCTCCAGGAACGTCTCATGGTGGAATAATGTCTGAGATACGCACACCATCGCCGTCGCAATCTAGTCTGACGTCACTGACAGGTACGTGATAAGAAAATATGAAATATAATAATATATCTTAATTCATCCAAGAGATCAGATAATATCGGACATGTCTGAAAAGAAAAATTTCTATGGTATTACAATAGCAACAGAATAGGTACAATAGACAATAAAAACAGGTTCATTATAATTTTACACATAAATAAATAGAAGTAAATAAAAAGAAAGTAGGCCGAACTTTTACAATTATTACTGAAATATGTGTATACGATTAATATTCATCTACCGAATAAAACATTTGTAATAGTTTTAACAAATTCTGTTGTGCTTGCAGTATTGTTGTATAGGATACACACAGATAAAAAGGATTTGACATAAATAATTCTAATCTATGTAAGTTGCATTGTAAATCATTTTCATGCCTACTTGAGTAAATTGTAAAATTCATTTTGAAAACTAAAACTAGTAATGTTTTGCTCAACATATTTTAACACATCTGGTATATAGATACATGGTAGTGTTATTATTCTTCCCTGAATAAATGTTGTTTAGCAGGTTTCTCCAAATCTCAATCCAAACGTGCATCTAATTGCTCTCTTTTGCAACAAGAATATTCTGTTTGCTGCTGTTGAATTTCCCCAAACGATTATTCCGTTCCTAAAAATAGATTCAGAATTTGAATGATAAAGTATTTTCGATGTTTTTCTACCAATAATCTCATGTAATCTTTTCAATGCAAAACAATGTTTTGTACATTTTTTTGAAAAGTATTCTACTGGCACTTCTAGTTTAAAGGTAAATCTATATGTACCAGTAATAATTTAAAGTTTGTTATTTGTGCTACAGATCTATTGGACTTTGGGTATAATTTGCTGGATGCAAATGATATTGTATTTGTGTTTTAGTTGAATTCTTTACTAAATAATTTAAACCGAAGTATTCATTTATATATTAGTCCAGTCGATAAAGGAAAAAATGCACCAGAAGCTCGCAAAAAATGTTATCGGAGATTTTCCTTCCATAATTGTTAGTGCGAGGATTAAACATTACTAAACCATAAAAATCAGTTCTGGGCGTGCTACGCAACCCCACAAAAATCCACTCCTTCGGTGAAATAAGCCCTAGTTTACTGATAACTCGTTAACCGTTGAAGATATAAAAAAAATTGCTTATAAAATAGAAAGCTTGACTAATTGTCCGAGAAAAAGTCCTCTTGTAATTTTCTTGTATATGCCATGGTTTTTGAGAAAATCAATATTGACGAAAATTGCAAAATTTGTACTTTTAATGCGCGCTAATTTTCGTTTATTTGAAATTTTTTTCGCGCGGCATATAGAAAAAATTGAATTGCTCGAGAAACAAACAAGCTAGGAAGAAAATTCAAAATGGGTTTTAAAGGGGATATAAAATACTCTCCTGTGTTGCCATTTTTGAGGGCCATTGATATTTATTGGTATATAAAAATAACAATATATTATAGTTATCTCTTGATTTTTTGTGGATATAACTATTCACAGGCCCATAAAAAATAACTGACTGTAACATAAATTATAAATGCATTATCTTTCAGTTCAAGGTTACTTCAATGCAGAAAGAGTTAGGAATAAAAATATTCACATTTACAGATTTAGCAGCATGTTAAAGTTAGTCTAAAAAAAATCCAAAGAAGGCTGCACATTCAAATTTTTTATAATATTTTGTTAATACGATTTCTTAACTATTAAATTATTAGAAACAATAGTTATATGATATATAAAGTCGAAAAAAAATGTCAGCAAAATTTTCAAGAAGTTTTGGTCTTTTTTTATTTTTAGGAAACAATAAAAAATTGTCCAAAATTTAGCTTCAACATGCTGGTAAATTTGTAAATGTGAATATTTTTATTCCTAACTTCTTCTGCATTGAAGCACTACCTTGAACTAAAAGATAATCCATTTATAACTCATATTAAAGTCAGTTATTTTTTATGGGCCTTTGAATAGTTAAAAGTGCAAAAAATCAAGAGGTAGCTATATTATATTGTTTTTTTATATACTATAGATATCAATAGCCATCAAAAATGGAAACACAAAAGAGTATTTTATATCCCCTTTAAAACCCATTTTGATTTTTCTTCCTAGAATGTTTGGTTTTTGAGCAATTCAATTTTTTCTATAGGCCGCGCGCAAAAAATTTCAAATAAACGAAAATTCGTGCGCATTAAACAAATCAATTTTTCAATTTTTTTCAATATCGATTTTCTCTACAACCATGGCATACATAAGAGAATTACGAGAGGACTTTTTTTTAGACAATTAGTCAAGCTTTCTTTTTTGTGATGAGCCATTTTTTACATCTTCAACGTTTAACGAGTTTTCAGTAAAATAAGGCTTTTTTCACCAAAGGGGTGGTTTTTTGGGGGGTTGCGCGGTACCCCCAAAACTGATTTTTGTGGTTTTGTGATGTAAAATTCCTCCACTAACAGTTCCTGAAGGAAAATCTCAGATAGTATTTTTTGTTATGGAAATCGTTATAATTATAGGACTATATTTAATGTTGTCATTTATTAAGGATATCATTTCAAATTCATCGGTATGAACCTATAATAACATGGTGTCATCCGCAAACGCACTATGAAATATAGATATATAGTTGTCTATGTCATTGCAGTACAATAAAAATAACAGAGGGTCCAAAACCCTTCCTTGTGGAACACCCAAACTTACGTCTACTTTATTTGACTTTTCTCCGAAATAGTGTACATATTGTTTTCTATTGTTCTAACAGTCACTGAGAAATATACACGGTGAGGTAGGTTTAGTACAAAGTCGTCTCTCGCCAAACTTTTGAACGAAATGTGTTCTGATTGAATTGAGATTGAATCGTGTTGAATAAAGTATATTAAATACAAATGCAAGTTCCCTATAATGTAAGAGCTCTCTAAAATAGAAACTAGGGAACAATTATATTATTAGCAAACAACACTAGTTATTATTTCAAACCTTACTAAGAAAATTATCACAGATAAGTACAGAAACATATATCTTTCTAAAATCAATAGTATGTCGGATATATGTCATATTCAACATTGGATTACAAGAAAGAAATATGCACATTACGTACAGTATAACTATCCCAATATTGTTTTTTTTTATTTTAGAATATCCTGTTCAATAAAATCAAAAACATTATATACTTATATTAAATTCAAAATATTTCCCATAAATGATAACTTATCAACGTGTCACTTTATGAATTCATAAGCTTGTCCAGTTTTTCAAGTTTTGGTCTCACCGGATATTGTACGAATACTCAATTTACCCAAATATTTGACTTTTTAAAATACGAAATTGCGTAATTAGAAGATAGTACGTAATTGTTTGTAGAAGTAATGTAGTGGTGGATTAGCTATTCTAAACTTTACCAGGACGTAAATATAAACATTTAATTTTGAAGGAATAATTATCTAAATTGTTCCGTAGTTGTTTTTTATCCACTTTTTACGTTTTGTTTGTAAATTTCTTATTCTACTGCAAATGTGCTTTTTACATGCAATAACTTATCAAATTAGATATAAGCATATTCCCTAGTCCAACTTAATATAGATTAATTTTGTTTAGTCACGATGATGTGATTCTGAATCGCTTAAAACAAATTAAAAGCTGAGTGGACAGTTTTGGACTTAAAGTAGGTAAATAAAGTAGTTTCTGGTAAATACTGAAGCACTGATTCTGAATCTGGCCCAGAAAATGTTGTAGCACATCAAGCTTTTGAGATATTGTAAATTAAATGATTATAGAATCAGATATTTGTCCTATATCAGCAACCTATAAAATCTCCAAAAAATAAATTCGCATCCAAGCGGATGTTACACAAAAGTGCTATTAATAATTTTGCCATCGTATATTCAATTGCTATGAACCGACTTTTTTCGATGAAATAAAGCAAATTGAACTTCTTTGTATTTTAATGTTGAGGGTAGAATCTTTACTTACACCAATAAGACAACATTTGTTTTTGACAAGTCGCAAAACAGGAACATGTAGACTATATAGTACAAGTTTGTAACAAAATTATATAGATTCATAAAGTACAAAATAATAAAAATAAAAGACAGCAAAACTGAAACTAGGAAAAATAGTGTATCTACCTGAAAAGAAACTACAGGGATTCCTAAATATCTCGAAGAGATTTGAGGGAAAAGAGTTCATTTAAAGATTGTGCATTAATTAAAATTTATTTATTATAACTCTACTCAGCCTTTGAGATTCTGGCAATCAATTTAAAATTTTTCCGCAATGTTTACATTACACGACAACAGCGCAACGCTATTTAAAAAAAATCAATTTCCTCTATCTCAGCGATAACTATCGAGTTTGCGTCGGAAATTGTAAGAATAACTTTTTAATGTGACATTCGCCTGGGTGCTGAAAAAACATATTGCTTGAAAAATATATTGATTTTACAGATTGTAGAGAATACTCATATACCAGATTTTTGCACCATTAAGTTAATATCTCAAAAACTTAACATAATACTTTTGCGGGTCCAGATTCGTAATCAGCCCATCAATAGCTGATAGATATTAGCTATTTTAAATTTTATTCTAGGATGCAAAAGCACAAGCAAAAATGTACCTAGAAAGCTTTTTGTTACAACAAACAAATACAACGTAAAATACAGTGGACCAAAGCCATATAGACGTGATCTACCTATGTTAATAGGATTTTATTGCTGCGAGCATCATTAATTATGGAATGAGGGTGGTGGTGGGAGTGGCAGTTGCCATAAAAGAAATTTGAGGTCATGGCTTCTAGTACATATACTAAATTCCAAAATTCTGAACCCCTACTAGGTTGCTTTACTCATTGATCCCCAACCCTTCAATAAAGTATGCTCAAAATATAATCTATAGTTCAGTATACTTTAATTTTTTCGGTCCAAAGGTCGCTTCGTCGGCTGAACTAGGCTTTGTTGACATACATGAATAATGGTTTTAGACTACTCTCATATACAAAAGTTAAAGTTTATTTGACTCCTCCTAGATCTCGTTATAAGTAATACATACGTCTATCAAATTACAAATCAATATCTTAATTCTGCTTTGTTAATTCGTATAATAATGGAGTGAGGGTGTCAGATGTCATAAAAAATTAGAGACCTTAGCTGTTAGTACATATACCCAATTATATGTGTACCAAATTTTAAGTCATAAACCGTTCCAAAGAAAATGTACGCACAAGAAAGTTACAAGCAGACAGATTAACCGACCGACAGACAGATCGACAGACAGACCGACAGATAGACCGACGCGACAGACAAAGTTTTTTCACTCAAATTCAGAATCTTCACTTTCATGACCTATTTTAACAAGCAATTTTTTTTTGCTGTGTAGAAACGTTCGTCTTTTTTCATAAATTCGGAAATCATAATCATAATTACTAGAAGAAACTTTTACGAATTCTACATTGACTTTTACTTATTTAGTCACACGTAAAACGTAAATATAGCTAAGAAAATGTGCATCTGATGACATCACCTCTAATCATAGAGTGTTTTGCATACTCGTTCATTTATGTAAATCTTTTGTTACATATTTGTTGAAATTTTAATTTGACTGACCAAAGATAGTTGGTTAAATATTAGGAACTGATTTAATATATCAAGTACTTCATTTGGCTATTTCCAATAAAGCAGATTTGCAGGTAGTGAAAGCACCTAATTATATTGCAGGCGGTTCAGCAAGTTCTTGCAACTCTCCCGTCCCAGCATCACCAAGAACTACCGGCCTAGGAAGGTGCTTATCACCACTACTTATACATTCTTCGAGAGGGGCAACACCAGAGTCAACGAGTTCTGCCCCTCCCGCCAGTCCACTTGGGGCCATACAACCAGATTTGTACTTAAGAAAGGATGGGCCTCTATTTATCGGCGGAAGTAGTAAATCTGGACCCAGCCTAGGAAGACTGCACTTTAGACTTAACTATGATTATGACAGGAGTGACTTAGTGGTACATCTAATTGAAGGTTAGTGTTAAATTATAAAATTAAGTAATTAATTAATTGAGACGCTAAGTTATTTTAAAATTTGGCAGCAAAACTAATATCTATTAGAAAACAATAGTTTAAAACGAAAAATAACATCGCGATATGCGATATGATGAAGTTGAAGGGCGAAGAAGCAGGTTTGAATTCTGTCGTGAGAATGATCGAGTGTCTTATAGAACGGAAGTAGGCCGTTTGGCTAGACACTGTGAAGCAACTTCAACTCGATAATTTTTCAACAAATTATGTGACTAAAAAAATGTAACATGTTCAGCAAAGTGATAAACTATTAGGAAATGTTCAGTGCACTAGTCCTAATGTTTCCTAGTTTGATTATAAATGCCAATATCACAAAAGATGTCATATCTCGGCTCCCAGTTAGTGTAGACACAGATACTTCTTTTAAATTATTCGTTTTTTTTTGTGTACTTTTGATATAATAACATACCAATTATTTTTATTTTTGGGGAAAGTATTGAGGAGCAAAATGCATTTATATTTCAAAGAAATTAGAAAAATTGATTAAGTTGGTTTTAATAACTTTAAAGTTCATTTTCGTTCACATCACCGAAAAAAAATAACATAGGAAGTCTATAATCTCAAATAAAAATGTACGACTTGATGCTCCTAAATATAATCAACGATTCTATTTTCGACTTTGCAATTATGTTTTAGGCATTATTATAAACATTTTGATTTGAAGCTTGGCTTGATGGTTTAGCTCTCTGTGGAGCTATTCTATTAAGGTGTCCTTAAAATATGTTAATTATTGTTTAAGTTATCATCTATTGTTTAAAAATGGCCTCCCTCAAATATTTCTATGTTTTGCGATTTAGCAAATTGACCAAAACGTTGAGAGGAGGATCGTGTGATATGTCTCTACGGAAAAAGAAAGATTGGCATTTTGTCGGTGTCGTAAATTGGACGGCAAAATCGGAAATTCGGCTTAGCACGAGAGAATCATAAACGGCTTTTCTGACATTTGCGATAGTAGGTACCGCTGTCAGGTTATTGCCTAAACCGCCGCTCGGTCCTCAACGTACCGCTTGCAGCCTGGCTTACTGATGGGCGGGTATTCAATGGATCATCGACAACCTATTAAGGCACATTTTGCCCATTTATAAGTAGTACACATTCTGTGACGCGAGCTCCCAGTCTCTAAGGTGACGTCCAGATTTTCTTCTTTAATGCTTCTGTGTTGCCAGTATGGCTTGCAATCCACAATATGGTTTTTAGTTTGGAGTGGAATGTTATTTGAATTTTATTAAGCATATATTCAACCACAAAATTGACGCAAAATAATAATAATAAAACGCACATACGCCAAATTGCAGCCTTCATCTTCAGTTTTCATATAATTAATGTAATTTTCAACAGTTATTGTGGTATCAATAACGAGATTTTATACTACTTTTTCCGAAACCATTTTTTAAATTTCTAATTTGGGTGAGCAGTTGTGAGTGGCCGACGAGCGGTTGTGCTTTTACTGTATCATACACTATTTATTTCTGTAGTCAAACTTTTGGTATCTTATCATGTGTTTTTTTTTATGCGAGCTCTTGGTCTATGAAGCTATCGCGACAGGCTTTTAAATATATGTTTTTGTTTCCCTCGCTTACCGAAGGAAAGAATTGTAAAAAATCATCCATTTTTTTCGGATTTTCACGTTTCAGACCATGCATGTAGACTACGAAAGTTAAGATCTTTTATCTGTTGTCTGTTTGTTGGCGCTTTAACTAAAAAAATATTTGATAGAAAACAGTCAAATGTTAGGTAAGTAGATCACGCTACTGCCAGCGAGGCAATGAGTAGACTTCCTCTGGAAAATATACAGGATGGACTGCTAAAAGAGAATAAACAATGAAAAAATGTGACAAATGGTAATCATTTACCATTATATGCTTAACATAATTAGCAACAAAGACACTTATTATCCTTTTAATGAAAAAAATATGTGATATACAGGGTGGTCATCCTAAGAAATAATTCAACTATAGTGGAAAGTAATGATGTTTACGCAAAACTTCCATATTCGGCCGTTTTTATTCATTATTAATTTTTTCGGTCCGATTACCACTCTGTATATTTTTTAACTAAAAGTGATCAAGTATCTTAATTATACATTTTTCTGCATAAATAAAGATGGAAGTGCTGTGTAAATGCATTTACCAATTTTTTTAAATTTATTTTCATTATTCTGTTTTTAGTTCTAATTTATTTAAATGAAAGCTTGATTTAAAAATGTATTTCTTATTATTTTTGTTTTTTCAGCAACTCGTCACGATGTCTTCTACATATATAACTAAATGTTCAGTGCCCACTAGGGTGGCCCTTATTTTTCAACTTTTAAAATTTGACCATCTCACTCTCTCAAATTATTATAATATAAGAGAAAAAAATTACAACAAAAGGGTACCTAGCTCAACACCTTCCAGTGCCACAAAAGGAGTGAATTTTTGCATGAATCTTAATATTCGAGGTATTTGTTAATTATCTCATAAAATATCACTTAAAGCAAAAAAATGCATAGAAAATCCATAACTAATTATTTAAAACAAAATGGTCTAATGTAATTTTACTGTAGGCTGAATCGCATAGACGTACATTTAGGTAACTACGTTTGTTCTTAAAAATATATTAGGAATTGTTTTTTGTTCAGTACAAAAATACACCTTAGCTAAAGTTTACGGCTTGAAATGTTCTACAAAAACCAAATATGCGAACAATTTAGGTAAATGTTTTTAAATGCGAAAAACGTAAGAAAACTTTAAGAAACGACGAAATATATTGATATATACATTATCTGCTCTGTACCTGAAAGATTCTTTGTCGATTACCTTGCATTTAATTGTTGCCCACGACTTTCAAGATTTTTACAAACCTGACTATTTTTCTGAGAGCTAATTTTCCTATGTTTTCAGTTGTTGAGTTAGGCTTTTCTAGGCACTCTATCATAATACAGATTAATATGCTGGTTAACGTCTTGGATTCGCAAAGTATGTGTTCTGCAGTATCACATTATCTGCATTTACAATTTTCTGCTTTGCTTATATTCTTAAGATGATATCTCAAGGAACAACGGCATGTTAGAAGACCTGCAGTCTTAAATCACACTTTTAGAGCTCTAGAAGTCTTGTGGTAATTTTTGTCGAATAAGTTATAAACTTCTTCGCTTGTCTTTGGCCTGAAGTATAATACATTGTTTAAATACTTTGCAAGTTCTATTAGCAAACTGTTTATCAACAATATTAAAAAACTAACTTGTGAAATTAAAAAATGTGACACTGTTACAAAATGACAAAATGAAATCGTTCAAGCAATTTGAAAAACATTAATATATCAATACAAACTGAAATGTGACTAATTAAAAATAATTTCTGTAATGGCAAATAAGTAATAATAAACGTAAAAAATACGCGATACTCTACTTTTGCCCTCATGAGGTCATTTTGAAGTTCAATAGTTCTTATGAGGTATAGTTTGAAAGAGAGTTACTTATTCGCATTCCTTGGACAATTGTGAAATTGAAAATAAAAATGAAAATATTACAAATCTATGGCAAAATGTATTTGTTTAAATAAAGTGTTATTGTTTAAACAATTTGCTTAACATTAAAATGTTAATAATAAAATAATAATATATAATGTAACTAATTAATGACAATTTGTGCAAAGGGAATCTCATGTAAACGATAATAATCATCAAAATTTTGCGATACTTCTGTTTTGCTCTAATAGGGTCATTTCTATAAAAGAGTCGTATGAGGCTTTAATTAAAAATGCAATGATTAATTCGTATCCTTTGGGCAATTCTGAAGAGGAAACTTGTGTGCGATTTTTATTACACCACATTTTGACGATTCTATCGCAAATTTACGAGAAAATTTATTTTACCCATAAGAACTACATAAAAAACTACATAAAAAATTCACCCCTTTTGAGGCACGGGAGGGGGTTGAGCTAACTACTTTGTGTGATATTTTTCTTCTTATATTAGATCACATTTAAAAAAAATCCACACCTATAGCTAAGGGCCAACCTACTACCCACACTCTCATTATAGTACATGCAATGAAGGAAAAATGTTGTAAAAATCTCGCAAAAATTTATAATTAAAAATCTCTGGGATTTAAGTAGTTATTAACCTGTAGAATGGAATGATGCATTCCAAGTTCCGGGAAAATTCAAAAAAATTTGGAGAAACTTCTTGATTTTCGGTTTTTTTGCTCTAACGGCTAAAATAACGAAAATACAGAAAAAAGTTTACAACAAAATATGTAGCTCGTCTCTTTCTCTACAAAATAGGTCTTTACAAATTTTTATCTTACTTAAGCCAGTCAGGAGATAAATCCAGTTTTCCACTTATAGTTTTGGGCCGCTCCGAAATGCGCGGAAAATGAGAATTCTCTGGGAGTTTCGTACGACCGGACATATCGATCGATAATTATTACTATTCAGAGCCGCTAAAAAAAAGTCTCAGCTTTAATGTGGAACTAAACACAAAATTCATACTAATCTGTATCATAGAGAAAAAAGTGTTAGAAGATGGCTTAGTAAACTTTATAAAGTTGATTTATTCACATCATTGAGTTTTATGCATCCTGCCTATTTCTCGCGTAACAATGGGTGATTTTTCAATCCACGGATTCAATTCCACGAACTTTAATCTATATTTCGTGAAAATTTCATTGAAGAATGTTAAGAAACAAATAAGTTGTATATGTTTTACTGTATAATTTTGCATGAATAAGGTATACAAATTAAAAAAGTTCTGCGCGCATTTAAAAAACTCTAAAGTCATTCGAAAGAATATGTTTCATTGTACTTATAATCCAAAAATTAAGACTGTGCTATTATTATTACTTAAGATATAGCGAATTGAACTCCAAAATTTGGAGGTGATTGATCGATGAGAAATATACCCTCTACTTTGATCGCAAGGCATATTTCTCCAACAAAAGTAATTGCAATAAAATGTTAATTGGATTAATGTATCATTATATAAGAATATATGAACAAAATTAATTATCATTCTAACGACTCCCGGCAAAGATATGAATAACTCTGTGGATCAACTGTATAAAGTTCACTAAGCCATCTTCAGACACTTTCTCTTTTTGATAATTTTTTTTATGAATTTTGTGAATAGTTCCACATTAAAGCTGAGACTTTTCTCAACATTTTATGTTATTTTCATTATTTTTAGGGCCCGGTCGTACGAAACTCCTGGAGAATTCTCACTTTTCGCGCATTTCGAAGCGGCTTAAAACTATAAATGGAAAACTCGATTTATCTTCTAAACGGCTTAAGTAAGACAAAAATTTGTAAAGACCTATTTTGTAGAGAAAAAGACGAGCTACAACTTATATTGGAAACTTCTTTCTCTATTTTCATTATTTTGGCCGCTAGAGCAAAAAAAAGAAAATTAAAAAGTATTTCCAAATTTTTTTTAATTTTCCCGGAACTTGGAAGTGCAAAGAATGCATCATCTCATTCTCCAAGTTATTACCTACTTAAATCCCAAAGATGATCTTTGTATTAATTTTTGTTACCCTAAATTGATAATTTGCCTGTACTATTATATTCAATGTGACCAACACATTTATATTAATTCTTGCATTCCCCCCCAAAACTATTGATATTCATACAAGAACACTGTTTAAATAACCGTACTATTAACAAATATATTCTTCACAGCACATGATCTAGCAGGCAGCGACCAGGGAGGATTTAACGACCCTTACGTGAGATTAGCTCTTTTGCCAGAAGTAGACTCACGCAAGCGACAAACAACAATCCATCGAAATGACGCGAATCCACTATTTGATCAACACTTTAAATTCCCTGTGTCCCACGAAGACTTGCAATCAAAAACCCTCATCTTGCAAGTATTCGACTATGATCGGTTTTCACGGAATGATGTTATTGGCGAGGTTACAATGACTATGAATGAATTTGACATAGGCAACAGTATTGAGATATGGGGAGAGATCACTAAAAACAAGAAACCACGGGAGGAGCTCCAGGAGATTCTCGTTTCCTTAAGCTATTTACCGTCTGCGGAAAGACTGACTGTCGTCCTGTTAAAAGCAAGAAATTTATTCCTTCCACAGTGCAAAGAAAATATGGGTAAGTGTGACTATTATTTTGAAACATATACAAAGTGAGACCTACTTAACGGCATGCTGAATTATACTTATTACAGTATCACTTCAATACTTTTGATAGGTACGTCAATTATTGAAATATCTCTCCACCATAATGTCAGCTTTAAGTCTGACATTATGGTGGAGTAAAGAAGGATATTGACGTGTATAGTTTTGTAACAGCAATATTATGATTTAGTACCTTCTGAGGTATCACCAGGAGTATATATCTGAAATTTGAACTTTCACAGCCTATTGCGTTTTTTTATGAACAATTTTGTTTTTTGAACAGCGTTTTTTAGGTAAAAAGGTGAATATCTACGGTTTTAGAGATCCAGTCGGGATAATAGAAACCAAAAACCTTTGCATTAAAAATTGCAACAAATATACGTTGGTTTTGTGTAATTTGATACGTACATAACCTGCACAATGGAATAAACTGGCAAAAAAGCGTTTTTATTTCATGTTAACGTCCAGGGACGCCAAGAGTTCCGATTGGCTTTAAACTTTCAGAGAATATACCTTTTGTTGAAAACGAAACATCCTGAAATTTTGGTGCCCAAATATTGAACCTTGAGGACACAAATGAAATTGTTATCTGAAATTTGAATTGCCCGCCATTAAGTAAAAATGCAACATTTTTTTTTCCAAATGTAGTTCTGGATGCCAGCTTTCCGACGACATTAAAAAATTCTTTTAAAGTCATTTTGGCATTTATTGATAAACCAAATGACAACAAATTGATTTTCCCAGCCATTTTGAAAATATTTTTGAACAATTTTTATCAGAGAAGAAAGAGAATTGTGAGAACTTTAAGTGAATTTTCATCCATCTTAACTGGAGATATTTAACTTTTAGCATCTTGTAAAAAGATAAATAGCAGTAAATACACGCACAAAGAAACAGAGTTATCTCTGAACGGAATAAATATTTGATATTAGTTAAGAAAAATAAGGTTATAATTTTATAAAGAGAAGTTAGCAGAATATCAAATTCCTCTAAATACATACGTTAACTACCAACTTAAGTAAGTGGGTAACAATTGAGTACGGTGCAACAAAAGGACAGGTAATCTTGATATATAAATTTTAATAAGAGCCATTCAGGCTAATTAACAACAATGAAATGTAAATGCTTGAAAATTAGTTTTTATATGCTAAAAATGATTTTTAGGCGTTTCATATGACGTAAATTTATTTCAAAATGATAGGTACAAAATAGACATTTGTTAATTAACAATTGGCCAAAATGCTAAAAGTTAAATATCTCGAGAGTTCAGATGGACGAAAATTCACTTTCTTTGAAAAATTAAAGTTCTCTCAATTCTCTTTCTTTTCTGGTAAAAATTGTTCTAAAGTGTTTTCAAAATGGCTGAGAAAATCTATTTCTTGTCATTTGGTTTATAAATAAATGCCAAAAAGTAGCCAACATGATTTTATTTTTTTTTAATGTCATTTGGCGTCCAGAACTACATTCTGACAAAAAACATGATCCATTTTGGACTTAAAGGTATATTTTCTGAACGTTTGAAGCCAATCGGAACATTTGACGTCTCTGGGTGTTAGAATTTAAAAAACTCTTCTTAGCCAGTTTATTTCATTTTCTACGTTATGTACGTACTAAAATGACCCAAAACCAACGCATATTTGTTAGAATTTTAATTGCAAAGGTTTTTGATCTTTTGTTTGTCCCGATTGGATCTCTAAAACCGGAGATGTTCACCCTTTTACCTTAAAAAAACTGTTTAAAGAACAAAATTGACCACAAAGAAACGCAATAGGCTTTGGAAAACTCGTATGAAATCATAATATTGCTGTTACAAAACTATTCATATTTCATCGTTTTTCTGGTCTATTTTAATGCACTATTAGTGTTTATCCTCTTTGGGCTATTGCAACTGGACTCACTGTGATAAGTCTCGAGTAAAATCGCAAATATTTTTCTCTACTGCTTATTTTTTAAATTACACATACTTAAATTGAATTTAACTAAACGATCTGAATTGCATGAAATTAAATTACACAACATTATACAGTGCGTCTCATTTAAAATGAAGACACCCGGATATTTTGGTAATTTTTTGAAATCGTAGTCATATATAAGACGTACATTTCGAGACTACCAACTTAAATTTAAGTAACAAACTGATACAACGCCAGCCCCCCAAATGGGGCCCATTCCCGATATTTTGCTTCGAGTTGAAGATGTCGAAAAAACTTATTAGAAAAAGTTGTTCAGAATCTAATTATGAGCTAAATGCCAAATTTCATTTTTAGTTTTTAAAGTTTAAAGTAACGATCAGCTTTTGAAATAATTACTCATTACATTTATTTAACTGAAAATTTTAATTAATTCTCAACTATTCTTCACTATTCCCTAGAAATAAAAATCTAATGGTATAATATCGGGTGACCTAGGAGGCCAGAGTTCAAATGGACTACTTTTTCCTATCCAGCGCATTGGAAAATGTTTGACCAACCACTGAAGAACATTTATGGAATAATGTATTGACGCACCATCTAGCTGAAAAAACATCTCCTGCCGCACATTAAGAGAAAGATTTTCAATTGCATCCCATAACTCCGTATTGAAAAAGTTAACTAAACGCTCACCATTTAACTAGTTATTAAAAAAACGGACCAATTATTCAGTTTCCTAAAATTCCACACCATACGTTTACCTTCTCTGAATTTTGGTTTTTACAAATAATAACCCAATGAGGATTATTTGTGGCCCAGTTTTTACAGTTTTAAGAACTTATCACCACATTAGTGGTAAATGTAGCCTCAAAATTTTATTTAGAAATTTTCGGTCGTCTAAAAAATTTCCCTGGGCCCAATAGCAATAATCTAACCTTCTATTTTCATCACCTCTTTTCAAAGTGTGTAAAAATTTTGGTTTATAAGGCTCGATATTATGACGTATGAAACACCTAATTTTTTCCATGTCGATATTCAGGTGAGACGCTAAATTTCGTAGACTCGCTCTTGGATTCGCTCGATTTGCGGCTACGACTACGTTTTTTTCAGGATGCGGATGTACTCGACGGGGTTGATCATTCTGAGGCCTTTAAATAACACTGCCAGTTTCATTGAAATGAGTATTTATTATGGTGGCTGCAGTTCCGTGAGTAATATCGACTCGTAAAAGATGTCTTCGGTTAAATTCGGTGCCTACTTCTCTGCTAGTACGAACCCCATCACCAAATAAGCTTATTATTTAGATTTTTTCCCATAAATGAAGGCGCATTTTACGATTGTACACTAGAGCTTTACACTATAACTCAAAGCTTTGTCAGATTGACATTTATTTTAATCATAGTTTCTGTTTCCATGGCAACCTATTAAATTGAAAACCAAAATTGTAACCGTGTGTGGTGCGAGAAGGTATTGAACAAACTAAAAATGCGAATTTCATAATAATAATTTTTATTGGGGCTCAAAATTAAATTCTGAACAACTTTTTCTAATAAATTTTTTCGATACCTTCGACGCGAAGCAAAATATCGGGGGCCATTTGGGGGGCTGCCGTTGTCTCAGTTTGTTACTTAAATTTAAGTTGGTAGTCTCGAAATGTACGTCTTATATAGGACTACAATTGTACCAAAGCTCAAATCTGGATATCAAAAAAATTACGATATCCTGGTGTCTTCATTTTAAATGAGACGTACTGTATATTATATTATTATATACGTTATACATTTTCGAAGAAAAGCAATTGAAAGAAATAACAATACGCAACCGTATTAAGAACCATGTTACAAAGTAATATATAGGTAAAATATGATTGACCTAGTTAAAATAATAACATACCTATGTGATCTAATGCTTTAGAGAATATTCTATATGCAGGATATCTCGCTCGTTTTCAAGGTATCAACGATCAAAGCATAAAAGCATCTTTTCAACTGTTGCTTGACGATAACGACGCATTTATATCTGTACTAGACGGTACCAAAACTATGAATTGCGAGAATTTCAACCTGGAATAAATTCAATAGTAATGTTACTTTCCTAGTTGCTAAATCAACTGAACGTAACATAGCGTTATGTCATAGTCCCTCTTTGCCATGACTAAAACCTATTTATTTAATATTCTTATATACTTAACTTATTACGTAATAATGTCGACAGAACTGTGTAAACACAACTCTGTGAAACTTATCTGGGTGCCCGGGCATAGAGGTAGGGAGAACAACTCCTTTCCCTGGCTCTGACCCAGCTTTAGGTCTGCTAAGAAGTCGGACTCAATCAGAGTTAGACTAGGCACTAACTAGAGACTTTTTGTCTCGGTGACATTTCGTCATCGTGATGCAATGTCACTTGATGTCACAATATCTGTGCTCATTGGTGTCAAATTGTCATTGTAAACTCTGGTATCGTGATGAATATCGCAATAATCTGAACTCTTGAAATACGTCGGAAAAAAATGAAACGTAAGAAACAACACTGGGTACATCGCATACTGAGTGAAAGATTATTTAAAGGAAAATGTTATACTTTGTATAATGAACTTCGTCAACATAATATACATTTTTTTAATTATATTCGAATGTCTTTAAGGACTTTCGATCAGTATTTCATTATCTATGTCTTTTTGCTGTATTGTTGAAGCCATCATTCACAAAAATAACCTAGTTATTTTCAATACACCAAAAATGCACATGTAGTACGTGACAATAAGTTGCCTAGTGAGCGCACTTCCATGGTAACGTCTGCACTGCGGTGACGAGACATCACGAGACAAAAAGTTTCAGATGTCGGTGACGTTTCATTTTTTCCGACGTATTTCAAGAGCGCAGATTATTGAGATATCTTCGAAATTCATCACTTATACTAGCGTTTACAATGACAATTTGACGCCAATGAGAACAGATATGGTGACATCAAGTGACACCGCATCACGATGACAAAATGTCACGGAAACAAAAAGTCTCTAGTCAGACTGGACCATGGCAAGGTTCAACAACTATTGAACTCAGGCCCCTGGAATGAGGCAATCGAGGCTCCACGGGGGCCCTCGGCTGACTCAACCATTGAGTGGCTACAAGGGCTCGATGGAGAAAAAATGAGACGGATAGTAGGCTTGATAACAGGACATTGTCCTCTGAATAAACATCTTCATACGATGGGGTTGAAAAAGAACCCTATATGTCGGATATGTGGAGTGGAGGATGAAATCACCACTTATATTCTATGCAGTTGCGCACCTCTAGGTGCGTTGAGATTTAGGCATCTCCAAAGACAATTTCTACAGCCGGAGGAACTATGGGATCAACCCTGGAACAGACTGATATCCTTTGTGGGGAGCACTGGTCTCTTCTAGAAAATTCCACATGTCGTGAAGGCATAATGGGCCGATAGGCCTGAGTGCTGCGGATTTTATAGGTCTTCTCGCTTTTGTAATGATAATAATAATAATAATAATAATAACGTAGACTATCAACATATTATATATTTTCCGCCTTTTTTCGAGTTATATAAAACTTTTTAACCATCAGAGGTCAAAGCCAACCTAAGCCAACCTCTTTAGGATAATATGTGTTATTATAATATCCTACTATCGATATTTTCAGCTGCAATTTAGCCTCCCTCAGATAGTTCGCAATGATTTACTTTCGTTTTTGTACTATCTAATTCGTGTGTTGATTGATGTTATTATTTGTATTATTTAATGCAACGTTTTCCTGTTCCGTTATTGCGCTAGCGACTTGTTGAATACTGTATAGAAATATAACAGTTTAAAACCTGTTAATATAAACATAGCACAAATATCTTTAGCTCTGATAAAAATATAATCAAGAATAGTGGTGCTATTAATGTTGATCACATTTCAGATCATAATTTAGTTCAATGCGATTTGAATCTAAAATGTCCTAAGTTCAAACAAAAATTTATTAAATTCCGCGATTTTAGACACTTCAATTATGAACTCTTTTCGAACGATTTGCAATCTATCCCTTTTGAAAATTTACTACGGATTGATACTATTGAATCTAAAATTGAATTACTCACTTCCTACATAACGACGCTGTTTGACTATCATGCACCTTTGAGAGTAGTAAGGGTGAGCAAACCCAAAGCACCTTGGCTTACTGACAATATAAAGAGAATGATTAAAGAAAGGGATAAAGCTTTATTAACTTATAAACGATCTCAAAATGCTGCCGATTATCTTTATTACAAGCAGCTTCGTAATCATACCCTTACATCAATAAGATATGAGAAGAAAGCTTATCTAAATAACATTTGCAGTCAGGGAAATATGAAGAATACATGGAAGGCACTAAAAACCTTCAATGTGAAAAAATGTAGTGCATATGAAATTCCGTCCTCCTTTGGCAATGCATCTGACATCAATAATTATTTTGCCTCTGCATTTTATAGTCAAGCCAACAATGTGCTCATTGACCATTATAATAATAACTCACATGGTGAAGCATCTTTCAATTTTAAATTATGTTCTATAGAAGAGATCAGTGATACTATAAGAAAGCTTAAAACAAATGCTTGTGGATTAGATGGAATATCATTGGCAATGCTAAACTACTGTTGTCCAGTGGCGGTTTTACCACTGGGCACACTGGGCGAGTGCCCAGGGCGGCAAAATTCCAAGGGCGGCAAAATTTTTTTCTTTCAAATATTGCTTTAGTCGTTTTTATGATTACGCTAATGCGACAGTTCCATTGAAACCAAGACAACGCATTGGGAGCTATGGATGGCAGCCAGAAGCGGTTTTCTTTCATACCTAATTTTTATTATTAAAAAATAAATACCCGCTACAAACTGTTCTAGAGAAAGGAGTTTCTCGACCTTGCGACGGGTAAAGAATTACTTACGGTCCACAATGACGCAGGAAAGGCTAAATTCATTAGCAGTATTAAATATTGAAAACGAAATTTTAAAACTATGAGAACAGGTGATATAATCAATGATTTTGCTATGAAAAAAGCCAGAAAAGTTTGTCTTGATCTTGTATAATTTTCTTAAAATCATTTCATTTTTTAAATTATTTTATATTTTCTTTATTTTTAATAAATAGGCGTTACACAGAAAAGTCATTTAAATACTAGTCACCTCTAAGGTATAGTGTTGTTCTTTTAAAATATAAAAAAAACATGTTTAGTAAGTTTTTTTTTGGGGGGGGGAAACATTTTTTGGGTAGTACGTATATGTGATAGTGTATTATTTTATTAACATTTTGAAGGTATTCAGTGGCATGGAGGAGTCTGTTTATCTTCATCGAGAGCGGATGAGTTTGAAATGCTCTCGGGAAAACACGAAAAGAACGTGTTAAATCTCCACTAAACTCGATAAATTTAAGTCGTCGGTAGATTTAAGAAATTCTGCGTAAAATGAAACGCAATGGATGGAGGAGCAATGCACGCATCGAATTAATAATTGAATAATTAAGTTAGTGATCCCTAAGAATAAAAGTAAATAGTGTCTCTATTAGTGCACTATAGCTCTAGTCCCTTCTTCAAGTGTATGGAGAGCAACATGGGTAATATAAACAGCGTGCCAGCCAGATGCGGATGGAGGGAGATAGGTTTTTGTTTATTTGCTGTAGCATTAGCACTAGTTTATTTATTTATCTCTTTATTAAAATTTACAAAATAAATTAAGATTAATATTGAAAAGGTATTAAAATAAATATATAGGTGATGAAATGGAGAAAGTTCCCGGAATTGGAAAGCGGAAATTGAAACTGATGGTCTCAAAAAGAAAAAACAATATACAGTGTATGAAAAGTATTCCTTCGAACCCCTTTCTCATAACCCGCTATAAAAAGCTCTTATTTTTTGCCCTTCCCTGTACTTCTACCGTAAATGGTTACTTATCTGTGGAACGGTTAATAAACAAAAATAAAAGCTGCTAGATTCGGAAACAGAAAACTTAGAAGAAGAAAAATAAGGAGATGGTGATAGATGGAAACTTAAAAGAAGCATGGAAACTTAAAAGAAGCATCTCACAAACACTTACACTTCCCATTCTATATTCCTATCCCATGCGTCATGCAGCTCTTGCTGCTGACAACAAGCATGTCCCATGTCCCACCCGGCGTATATGCAGCCGGTCCGGCGGTATATAAAACATCCGAGGTATGGTTCCTGCACGCTATTTGGCTGTCCGTTGGGTGTGTTTGGCGGACGACCAAGCTGCGTGTTGGAACGAACCTCCATGGATGCCCGGAATCAGTAGCAATGCTCACCTTACGCTGGTCAATCAATCAAGTATATGTATGTTATATTTTTTAAGAGTAGAGGCGGCATCTTAAAATAGTGCCGGGGGCGGCAAGCATATTAAAACCGCCACTGCTGTTGTCCACATATTGAACCCTATATTACGCATATCGTAAATTGTTGTCTTGAACAGGGATATTTTCCTGACTTCTGGAAGGAAGCTTTAATTATCCCTTTACCAAAAACCAATGACGTAAATTCCTTGACTGACTTGAGACCTATAAGTATCTTACCCATTATATCTAAGGTATTAGAAAAAATTGTTCACAAGCAGCTATTTGAATTTGTAAACGAAAATAATATTTTACATGAAAATCAGTCAGGATTTAGAAGGGGACATAGTACCTCTACAGCCCTTACTCGAGTTGTCGATGATATCGTAATGGACACTGATAAGAAAAAGGTAACTGCTGTGGTGCTGCTGGATTTTTCCAAAGCCTTTGATACGATTAGTCATGAACTTATGTGTGCAAAACTTAGATATTATGGTCTTGATCACAAGAGTACTGCTTTCTTTAGTTCGTATTTAAATAATAGATCCCAAAAAGTGTTTTTTAACGATTCTACTTCCCCCTCTCTAAAAGTTCTATCTGGCGTACCTCAAGGCTCGGTCTTAGGTCCTTTGTTGTTTAGTATCTATACTTCTGACATATTACATTCTGTGGTAAACTGCAATGTTCAAGCATATGCAGATGACACTCAGGTATACAATAGTTTTCATATCAAAGATTATTTACTAGCTCAAAATAGTCTTAACAGTAACTTACGGACAATTAATCGGATATCTCATGAGCATAACCTAAAACTAAACCCCAGTAAATGTAAGTTAATATTATTCGGACCTAAGAAAGACTTAGTTTCTGCTTGTGAAAACTTTAGTTTAAACATAGAGAATGAGGCTTTATATCCTGTGACCGTAGTAAGAAATCTGGGATTGAACTTAGATCACCATTTGAAGTTTTCCTGCCATGTAAATACTCTCCTGACCAAGGCATATGGCTCTTTAAAATTACTATACAGTAGTAGGTTTTCTATTGGCCGTAACTTGAAAAAAATTCTATGTGAATCACTGGTTTTATCACATTTTAACTACTGTGATGTAGTATATAGTAGTTTCATAGATAATGTAGAAAAAAGAAGAATACAGAGAGTGCAAAACTCCTGCTGCCGTTTCATATTCAGCCTAAGAAGATACGATCACATATCTCATACTTTTTCTGGTTTAAACTGGCTGAATATGCAATTTCGGAGGAGATTGCATTTTTTAGTATTCATTCACCGTATTATATCTACTTCGGTACCACCTTATCTCTCCAGTAGGCTCTGTGCTAGATCCACAGTGCATAATAGGACTATTCGCTTTGGCCATCTGCTTCATATTCAGAGGCACTCTACCGCCGCATTTCAAAATTCTTTTACCTACTGTTCTGCAAAGCTGTATAATGCTCTCCCCTCCAGATTAAAATCTCTATCAGCAACATCTTTTAAAATACATCTAAAAATATTACTTTTTGACGAGCAAAAATATACAAATTTTACTTTATTCTGAACTTGCGTTTTGGCTCTTCTTTTAAATTGTTGTTAGACATTTTCATTAATTTCATTAATTTCCTAAGTTGTTATTTACTTATATTCTATGCTGTATAACAATTTTTTTTTTCTTCTTTTGCTTGTATTTGTATGCGAATATGTATTCATTTTTATTCTTTTTTTTTTTTTTAAGTAGTTTCTTTATATTATGCATGTATATTGTTTTTTATCTATTAGTGTTAATGGGGTCAAGTGGCAGAATAGCCTATGCTAAGCTTCGCCCATGAAACATTGTATATTTCTTTGTTTCAATAAAGTCGATTATTATTATTATTATTATTATATAGAGTTTTTTTCGACTGCTCGTCTAGAATTATACAATTTAAAATAAATCAATTTAGAAATCGAAGCCGAGGTTTACCTCTTCCTCGACTCGTCATCATCCAATTATTTGCATTTAAAACTTTTATTTTACAGATCCATTCGTGAAAGTGTATCTTTTAATCAACGGGAAACGAGTAAAGAAGAAGAAAACGGCATCAAAGAAGGGCAGCTGTAACCCAGTGTGGAATGAGGCTTTAACGTTTGGCTTGTCATCTAATAATTTAGCTAATGCAGCTGTCGAGGTAAATCTATATCAGAATTCTTTCATTTTAATCTGGGTATTAGCCATTAAGTTAATGAGACAATTATTCAACTGGTACAAATTATTACATTTAAGTACTATATTTGAAATGAACTTACTAAAATGTATTTCTTTTTCCTTCAATTAGTTATTTTCAAAATTGACGATTTAAAGATTCGATTTTTTGATATTCAAAATTTTATAAAAACAACAAAATCATATTAACTTTCGGTAAGAATAAAACAGAGCAAACTATTAGACCAATAATAATACAAACAACTACAATAGATGTTTAAGATGATCACCATTTTGAGTACCTCATTTCTAAGTAAAATTGACGTATCACCAAATTTTCATACAGTTTGTATTTTTGTGTTCTTAATCAAGAACCTTAACATGTTTAAAAACGATTATTATTATTATTTGTTTGCTTATAATTGTATTGAAACTTATTATTTATAGGATTTTGCAAACAGCAGAAAAAATAACTATATATAACTAAAAGAAAAACTATCTGTAAAAATATTAATGAAATCCTTGCATTCTTTCGATAACCTGAATTCTGGTTATGCTAGCAAATTAAAATCCTTAAATGAATTTGTCTAATTTTTTATTTGACAATTCTCATTCTAACACTAGCATCCACACAATCCCCTACGGCCATGCAGATTAAACTAGTATCTACATAACCCCCACGATCATGAAGATTCAGTTAAAAATGAGAACAAAGGTCTAGAATTTAGCTATCTACGTTGTCTTAAAAATTTTTCATTCTAATGGATTACATTTTCATAAAATCTGTCATTCTGTTTCTTGGAAATGCTTAGCCTTTGAAACGTTTTTCGCCCTTATTCTGGAGCTCATCAGAAAGACATAAAGCCACTCATAAAGATGTTTCATGCAAAACCGAGACAATTTCTATGAATAAGTGTGAAATAATTATATTTGAGATTGACTGATAAAAACAACAGATCTTGAGCTATCTATTAGCTGACTAGTATTGGAGCCTATATACTCTATGCTCCTATGATCGTGGGGGGTTATGTAGATAATAGTTTAATCTGCATGGCCGTAGGGGACTATGTGGATGCTAGTGTTAGAATGAGAATTGTCAAATAAGAAATTAGACAAAATTATTTTAGGATTTTAATTTGCTAACATAACCAGAATTCTGGTTATCGAAAGAATGCAAATATTTCATTATTAATTTACACATACTTTTGCTTTTAGTTATAGATAGTTATTTTTTTCTGCTGTTTGCAAAATCCTATAAAGAATATGTTTCAATCCTTCTCTTTATCTTGCTTCTCTCACTGGAACCACTTACGGAAGTAGGTCGGCCATCATATTTAACACATTTAATTGCCTTTACGTTCCACGAGTATAACGTTGTATAACTTCGTGTCAATTTGAAAATATGAACAGCGTATGTCTTAGGAAGTAATTCACCTCCTCACATGGTTTGCTAATCTACGTCTCCATATTTGGTATCAAGCGGTATTACTGCAGTGCAATTATTAGTCGTTAAAAATGAGAGAACCCAGCTATAACAGGGTTCAGACTTTGCGAAGCAGAAAAAAATTCCTGAATTTTCCAGGTTTTCCATAACCAAAAATATTAATTTCCATGTATTTTTTAGTGAATTAATTTTTTATTTGACATAAAATAATTCCTTGAATTGAATTGAATTTGTGAAAATTCTTAAGAACCCTATGATTTTCCATATTGAGATGCAGAATTCCCTGATTTTTCATACAATTTCAAAAATTCCCTGATATTTCAAGTTTTTTTTTTAAGATTTTGAATTTCCCTGAGATTTACAGGTTCTCCAGGTTTTCCATACGAGTCCGAACCCTGTATAATGAATGGATTTGATTTTTTTTGCACTGAGTTTGTAATACTGATTACAAAAAAGTTTACCCTTAAAAAATTGCCACTTTTTACTTGGAGGTGGTTCCCACCCCCTCTAAAAGGGCGGGCAAAATAGTAAAATAGTAACCACCGTATCTGATATAGAATCATATTGTAAGAGAAAAAGGTGGTTTACAATTTTTCATGAAAATTTACGTTTTCCAGGTTATAACGATTTGAAGATTGCGATTTAACCTTTAAAAAATTGGTACCTTGAGATTGTTTTTCGAAAATAACTCAAAAGTCTTACATTTATGGAAAAGGTGGTATGGTAAAAAAATAAGATTATGAAATTACAAGGATCTCATTTTTTTTATTTATTTCTGTATGATGAATAGTTCTAATAATATGATTGTTTGAAAATGGCGCTCGTACGTATATCAGTCGAGATATAGTGTTTAAATCTCAAACATGTCAGAAACAATCAGTATGGTGTTAAACACACACAAGATAGAAATTAAAGGGCTTGCAGTACTTTTCGATATTATTTTCTTTCTATAATAACGATGTTATGTGCAAAACAATGAGTGCCTTGTAATTTTTTTAAATAAAGAAATTTAGGATTTTCCTGCCGTCTTTGGCCATAGAATGGAAATTGAAAAAATCTGTACCAGTTTTTATTAATATATAGTGTTACCAACATGCTCTAATTTTAAGAGCTTCAATTTATCTAAAGTTTTGAAGAAATCTGAGATTTAAATGTATTCTCGTTCATGCTACTGTCCGAGTAAGACGTGCTGTGCTTCGCTCTGTAGAGAAACATTTTAAACAGCTCCAATAAACCGTGGTCATAAATCCTTCTGGTTATCCCTTAAAATAACGACCGAAAATATGTTTACCCGAGAACAACTAAGTGATATACAAGTGATAATTAAACAAACAATCGAACAACTGCTTAACGACAAGGCGTTTTTAAACACTTTTGTGGAAACAATAAGGGAGAAATTAGAAATAAATAAAATGCAAAAACAAATTGAACAACTAACTATGGATGTACAACACCTCAAAAAAGAAAATAGAGCAACAGAAGACAAACTGGAAAAGTTGGAACAGCACCGGAAGAGGAAGACAATAAGAATACACGGAGTGACCGAATCCAGAGGGGAAGAAGTACCTGAGAAATTCCTAGACGTTCTGAAAGGTAAAATGAAACTGGACATTAAGAGAGAACATTTGGAAACCTATTTCAGAACAGGGACAATAAGTAACGAAAAAAGATCATTCTTAGTGGGTTTTACAAGGGAGGACATTAAAAAAAGTGTAGTGAGAAATCGAGGAAAACTTAAAGGAACGGGTATCTCCATAACAGAGGACGTCACTCCCGGAAAATATGCCCTGTTTTTACAAGCCAAACAGAAGCTTGGCAAAGAAAATGTGTGGATACTTGGAGGGGAAATCCGATCGCGAATTGACCAGAAGAGGATGCTAATAAAAAATAAGGAAGATCTGGACCAACTACAATGACACTCATATCAGCAGGGCGGCAGCAATGTAGGTAATTAGTACTCTTTGTGCAATCTTAGAATACTGTTTAGACGTAGGAATAAATTAATAGCATAGGTAGTATAGGTTATACAGATAATAAAAAATAAAATATACAAGTATGGCGGGTATAGAGATAGCGATGAATACATTGGGAAATTACAACAACATTGAAACTAAAGAATGCAATGATTTTGACGAACTTAAAATTTTTTTTCCAAATGGTGTGAATAATTTTTCAGTAGTACATTATAACATAAGAAGTATTAGGGCAAATTTTGATGAACTTTGTGCTAGTATAGCTGAAATAAATAATGGCGACGGAAGTGTAGGGATAATTATTTTATCGGAAACCTGGTCTATTTCGGATATAAATGACTTCTGTATAGAAGGCTATAAATCTTATTATAATGAAGCAAACTATAACAAGAATGATGGAGTTTTTATTTTTATAAGAAATGACCTGTGTGCAGATGTAAGGATTGTAAAGCTTACTGAGGTAACAATCCTAGAATGCAAACTTACCTATAATAAAATAAAAGCTATAGTCGCAGGCATCTACAGACCTCCTCCCACAAATATAAATATGTTTATTGACGATATTGAGGATTATATAAAATCTGTGAACGATAATGATGTTATAATCCTGGTTGGCGACATAAATATTAATATCAAAGATTTAACAGACCTTTCAGCCCTAAGATATGCAAATATGTTGGAGCAGAATGGTTTTCGATCACAAATTAATGTGCCTACCAGGGAAACCGATATCAGTACCTCGATAATAGATCACATTTTTACTAAAATAAATACAAGAACACAAATAAATTGTTTACCGGCGGTACTGCATAATAACATAACTGACCATTACCCAATCATTTTTAATTTGGAAATTGAAAATAATGAAAAACTAAAATCAATTAAGATTAAAGAAATACGAAAATTAGATGAAAAAAAACTGTTGAAAGGAGTCGATAAAATAAACTGGGATGAATTATATAGAGAGAGTAATGTCAACAATGCAACTAATATCTTCTATAACAACTTAAATTTAAAAATAAATGAAGCAACAATAACAATTAAAATAACAAATAGAAACAATAAACTTAAACCTTGGATAACCCAAAGGATAATAAATTCCATTACAAAACGGGATAAACTTAAGCGAAAACTTATGAAAGACAGGGGAAATAGACAATTAAAAGAATACTATAATAATTATAGAAATACGGTAACAACTATAATTAGAGCAACAAAAAACGATTACTATAAAGAAAAAATTCATGCCTCGGGAAATAATTACAAAAAAATTTGGGACTGCATCAACGAAGTAACGGATCGTAAGAAAAAATGCACTGATATTATTGACAAAATCATTGATAACGATAAAGAAATAACCGATAAAAAAGAGATAGCTAATACTTTCAACAATTTTTTTATTGAAATCGGTGAACAAATCGCACGAGAAATACCCGGTCAAACGCAAAATCTGATAAACAACGAAAGCGTAAACGAAAACCTTAATTCAATGTTCTTAGAGGACGTATACGATCATGAAATAGAGGAAATAATATCCAACCTGAAAAACAACGCCTCGCCGGGGAAAGACGGTATAACAACAAAAACCCTAAAACTCATATCTAAGCACATTAGTAAGCCTATTGCTTACCTTATTAATCTTATATTTAAAGACTATTATTCCTGAAATTTTTAAAGAAAGTGTTGTCGTACCAATATATAAAAATGGCAATAAAAATGATACGACGAACTATCGTCCAATATCTCTAATAAATAATATTTCAAAAATCTTCGAAAAGTGTTTAAATAATAGACTTCGGTCTTTCCTAGAAAAAAATAAAATAATATCAAAAAATCAATATGGATTTCAAAAGCACGTCGGTACTGAAGAACCTCTTCAACTACTAACACATACTATTTTAACTAATTTCGAATCAAACAAAAAAGTACTAGCCGTATTTTTAGATTTACAAAAAGCTTTCGACACAGTATCCCATAGTCATCTACTAAACAAGCTATACAAAATAGGCATCAGAGGGAAAGTATATGACTTATTCAAAGAATACCTAGCCAATAGACCACAACAAGTTAAAATAGCTAACGCTCATAGCACAACAAAAATAATAAAAAGTGGAGTTCCTCAAGGAACCATCTTAGGTCCCAGCTTATTCCTTATATATATAAATGATCTCTTACAGAAAAACTACGGATACAGTATTATTTCATATGCAGATGATACGGTTCTAATTTGTGCGGAGGAGACCTGGGAATCCACAAGGCAAAGAGCTACTGCTGCAATTAGCAAAGTAAAAACTTGGCTAGATAACAATCTTCTTAAACTAAATATTACGAAAACTAAATTTATGTCATTTTCCCCAACAAAATCTGGAATGTCCCGTGTATTAGAATCTATACTCATAAATGAATCGGTTAACAGCTGTGTACATAACACCCATACCATAAAATATTTAGGGCTGGCACTAGACCCGCACTTGAAATGGGGAAATCACATCGACTACTTAAATAGAAGAATACGTAAACTGATCTACAAATTTTATAAACTAAAAGGTATACTGAACAACAAAACTCTCTTAACCACTTATAACAGCTTAGTTGAATCCCTTATTAGATATGGTATCACAGTATGGGGTTCCGCCTATAAAGTAACTTTACGACCGTTGCAGATAACCCAGAACCATATCTTAAGAATAATCTTTAATAAGAAAAGCAGAGAAAGCTGCAGAAGCATCTTTACTGAGAATCAATTACTCGATGTGGTGGGTCTGTACATGCATGCGGCTGTAGTATATGCTTATAGCAAAAAAGAGACTATTGGTTCCATCGTTGAACACCAATATGAAACGAGGGCTAGGATAAACAGCGCGTACAAAGTACCATTTTTTAGTAAAAATGTCTCGCAAAAATGTATCAAATACAACGCGATCAAATTATTTAATGAACTTCCACGACACATAAAAATAATGAGGAAAAAGCGATTCAGACAAGAAACAAAAACATATCTGATTGACAACTACACTACACTTCTACCCATCTTAGCATAATTAAACACAAATTACCTATATTATTTGCTCACTATAGATAGAAATTTATATTTAAATATACAATAATTGCCATATTAATATTGTCTAATTAATCTACCGCTCACCAATACATTTTTATTATATTATAACATTTTTCTAATATTTTCATGACTCGCCTCTGTATATAAATCACTACAGTGGACCTAGACCACCTTAAATTGTTTGTATTTTTTTCTCTTTTTCTTTTTTTCTTAACATATTCACTCGCATTTCTATACTCACTCTACTAGCTATTAATTATAGGCTTTATATTTTATTATGTTACAAACCACATAGATATTAGGTTAGATACTTAGTATAATAAAATAAGATACTTACTACAGCAATTCCTTTTGTTACTATTGTTATATTAATGAAACATACTCTTACGAGAATGTAAATACTGCTTGACGCAATACGAGGTCTCCTCAGGTGTCGTTTTTTTTCATTGTAAAGTAGGTTAAGACTCTTTGTTTTGATAATCTTGTTGCAGTAATAAATAAATAAAAAAAAATAAAAAAAAATTCGGTACTAAAAGATCAAGCCCCACATTTGTACTGTCATATTTCCGAAATAGTGAAGTAAATCTAAGGGTCTGATTTGCCTAGAAAGGAATTGTCTTACTATAGCAATTTCTTTGCTGGAACTTGTTGAAAACATTTCAAGAAGTGTAGTAAAAAGTTTTGGATTAAATCTGTGTGGCGGAAAGCTTTTGTTTAAACAAAAGAATGTTCAGAATCCTGTTTTTCTTAAATATCTCTGGTTGAATAACACGTATCGCAAAAAAGAAAGAGACACAAATTATTCAAAATGAAATTGCGAAGAGAACTAGATTTGTCCGAAATTTTTGGTCAATATGCCAAGTCGTAAAATATGAAGATATTTTAGAGAGGCCATTTTGAAACAATTGATGATAACTTGAACAATAATGCACATATCTAATGAAACAAAAGAAATGTTAAAAAATATATATAATAAAAAAGAAAGATAAAAAATATTTTAAAACATACGATTTTGAAGCCATTTTGAAACAATTGATGATAACTTGAACAATAATGGACATATTCTAATGAGACTTTAGAATAGTATACCCCTTGTGGAGTTGAACCATCAAGCCAAGTTTTAAATTAAAATGTTTACAATCACTCCTAAAAAACAATTGCAAAGTCGAAAATCGAAACGTGGATTGTTTGTGGACATCAAGTCGTATTTCAAGAATTTGTATTTCAGATTATAGTTGTTCTTATGTTCTTTGTGGTTGTATAAACAAAAAGAAATTTTTTAAGGCCGAAAAAATGTTCAAGTCATTATGTCCATTAGCTTGCTGATAAATGATCATAATGCAATAAAATGTCATATCTAGGGTCCTAATTGCCGGAGATAAAACTACTTTTTTTTAGTAGCTCCTCTTTATGTACTTTTAAGAACTGACGGACCCCTTGGCAAACTTGTGGTACTCGTTAATATCCTTAAAAAAATAGAAAAAAAAGCAAAAAAAACAAAAAACAAAAAACCTCAACAAAAAAACAGGAAATAAAAAAGAAAAAAAACAAAAGAAATGTTAAAAAATATATATAATCAAAAAGAAAGATAAAAAATACTTTAAAACATACGATTTTAATAAAAAAAAAATGAAAAGTAGAAAAAATAAAAAAAATTGTAATTTATAAATATAAATGATGTATGAATGAATAATTAAATATCAGAAACAAGTTATCAGACAAATTGTGGTAGGTTAAGAGTAAAATCTTTTTAACATTAGGTACTTACCGACCTTATAGACTCCTTTCTGAAACATCGGTGTTGTGCGAATGGCTTTGCAGCCACAGCCATAGATTATAAGTAGAGATAGATATAGAAGATATACCAACAATTTTTATTTTTGGGCAAAACATTTTTGAGTAAAATTAATTTCTTAAAAAAAATTAAATAGAAGAATTTAATAAAATTGGTTTGAAATGATTTCAAAATATATTTTTGTTTGTGCCACCACAAGGAACATAGAAACAACTATAATCTGAAATGCAAATTTTTGAAATACGACTTGATGCCCACAAACAATCGACGACTCGATTTTCAACTTTGCAATTGTTTATTAGGAGTTGTTATAAATGATTTAACTTGAAACTTGGCTTGATGGTTTAACTCCACAAGGCGTATATTGCGCTAAAGTTTCGTTAGAATATGTGCATTATTGTTTAAGTTATCATCAATTGTTTCAAAATGGCCTCCCTAAAATGTCTTTATGTTTTACGACTTGGCACATTGACCAGTAATTTCGGACAAATCTAGTTCTCTTCGCAATTTCATTTTGAATAATTTGTGTCTCTTTCTTTTTTGCGATACGGGTTATACAACCAGAGATATTTAAGAAAAACAGGATTCTGAACATTCTTTTGTTTAAACAAAAGCTTTCCGCCACACGTATTTAATCCAAAACCTTTTACTACACTTCTTGAAATGTTTTCAACAAGTTCCAGCAAAGAAATTGCTATAGTAAGACAATTCCTTTCTAGGCAAATCAGACCCTTGGATTTACTCCACTATTTCGGAAATATGACAGTACAAATGTGGGGCTTGATCTTTTAGTACCAAAGAAATACATTTAATCTCATATTTCTTCAAAACTTTTGATAAATTCAAGCTCTTAAAATTAGAGTATGTTGGTAACACTATTTATATTAATAAAAACTGGTACAATTTTTTTGAATTTCCATTTAGTAGTCAATGAAGGCTTTTGCTTCCGAAATCTTTCAACCGTCATCGATTTGCGTGAAAATTTGGGAAAAGTTATGCCTCAGCTATCAAAAGTGACATGGGGACAACTTGCGCTTTTACCCTGGGGGTGGATGCCACCCCTTCTCGGGGGCTAAAATTTGTATGGCCAGAATAACCCCGGGAGTGGATAGAGAACCTAATTCTAAGCAAAAAATGTGCTATGATGTTTTTTTCGAAAACTCCATACTTTTTTAGTTATTCGTGATTGAAAACTCGCCATTTTCATTAAAAAATGACACTTTTTTCAACGTTTTTTTACGAATAACTCGAAAATTATGCGTCTAATGAAAAAAAAGTGTAAGGGACATAATTGTAGCTTATAAAAAAAACAAAGAGATTCGTTTTTTTAGAAATATCCTAGGTGCAATATAAAGGGAGATATGGTTGACGAAAGGAAACTTTTTTTTGGGAGTGCTCGAATCGGTGCATTCAACTTGAAATACCGGAAAAATAATCGAATTTAGGGGTACAATGCTAATAACAATTTTTGTAGTGCTTGAAAAGACCTTTAAAATGAGCACTGTAAAAATTCGATTGCATTTAAATTAAACGAGATACAATGCCAAAAAGATCAACTTTTATAAGAAAAAATGAACAGTAAAATTAACCTTACGACCACCAGAATTCCTAAAATGTTTTATTTTAGTGTTATTCATATGCTCAAACTGATTTAAAATGCACGCTTTTTGAAAAACGTTAATTTTAATTTTAATGTGTTTTTTGAATTTTTCTAAAAAATTTTCTGTTTTTAAAAATAACTGATTTTTCACCAATTTATACATAAAGGGTAATTTTGGGGGTTGAAAATTAGAAATAAATAAATAAAATAAAATATATCATGAGCAGTGAAAACGATTCTGGAAAACTGAAGCTAATAAAGCTGCTAAAAATTGTTTTTAATTGATTCTATAGTTAGAGGTGGTTTGTAGGGGTTGAAATGAAACAATAAATTGATAAATTAATTAATTAATAAACTTGTAAATATTCAGTAGAATCCATTTTTATTTATCTTTTATTGGAAACCCAAAATTGAAACAGTTAAGTCTGCTAAAAAATAATTTTTTTCTTTAATTTTAGGAGAAGGGGTAGTTTCTAAGGGTTAAAAATTTACAATTCATAAATAAATTATATATAATGAGCACTAAACAATTCTTTGTTTCGTTAATGTGCGATTTCACATGACAGAGACAAAAAAACCGATTTTTTCCTGATTCACGACTTTACGGGGTAGTTTTTAAGGGTTGAAAACTTTATGGAAATCATAAATCATGCTTCAAAATGTTAAAGAATACTTATTCTACATAATTAAGTAAGATTCCATTGATAGAATGCTTAAATTAACATTTTTTTTCAATTTTTCACAAAAGGGGTTGATTTCACCCCTAAAACGCAAAAAGCGCAATTCCGCACAATATCACTTTTGAAGATAAGAGTAAAACAAGCCTGCTCCCAAATTTTCAGAAAAATCGATAACGGTTGAAAGATTTCGGAAGTAATAGCTTATTTTTACCTTCATTGACTGTACTAATTCTATGGCCTAAGACGGCAGGAAAATCCTAAATTTCTTTATTTAAAAAAATTACAGATTACATTGTTTTGCATATAACATCGTTATTATACAAAGAAAATAATATCGAAAAGTATTTTAATTTCTATTATGTGTATGTTTAACACCATACTGATTGTTTCTGACATATTTGATATTTAAACATTGTATCTCATCTGATAAACGTTCGAGCGCCATTTTTTAACAATCATAATTTTAGAACTATTCATCATATAGAAACAAATCAAAAATGAGATACTTGTAATTTCATAATCTTATTTTTTGTACCATACCACCTTTTCCATAAATATAAGACTTTTGAGTTATTTTCGAAGAACAGTCTCAAGGTACCAATTTTTCAAAGCTAAAGTCGCTATCTTCAAATCGTTATAACTAATAAAACATAAATTTTCATGAAAAATTTTAAACAGCCTTTTTCTCTTGCAATCAATTGTTTCAAAATGATCTCCCTAAAATGTGTTCATGTTTTACGACTTGGCATATTGACCAAAATGTTTCGGACAAATCTAGTTCTCTTCACAATTTCATTTTGCGTAATTTGTGTCTCTTTATTTTTTGCGATACGGTTTAGGCAACCAGAGATATTTAAGAATAAGCTAAGTTTAAATGTGACTAAGACAGAAACAATGATATTTGGTTTGCGCAATTTGGAAGAGGTTAATAATCCTGAGTCTGTTAAATTCTTAGGAGTTTACTTAGACTTCAAGTTATCTTGGGAAAGTCATACTAACTACGTCTGCAAAAAAATTTCCAAATATACTTATCTGTTGCGAAACCTTATTGACAAAGTCTCAGTGACTACTCTAACCACGACTTACCATAGTCTCATCCACTCTACTTTATCATATGCAATACTAGTCTGGGGACATGCCCCATCTTGTGCTGCTGTATTTTCTGCTCAGCGAAAGGCAATTCGAGTCATTTCCGGACTAAAATTTAGAGACAACTGCAAACAACACTTTATTTCCTTGAATATTATGACTGTGCCTTGTACCTACATTTACCAATGTCTTAGTTATACAAAGAAAAATGTAGAATCATTCGAAACTAGAAGCCACATACATTCTTATAAAACCAGAAACAACGATAAACTCAACATAAATTTCCATAGATTAAGTAAAACTAGGGATGGCACGGGATACTTGGGTTTTCAATTTTATAATGCTCTACCACCAGAGATAAAATTGTTGAATGAAACTCAGTTCAAAAACAGAATAAAAAAATATTTGCTCAATAATGCTTTTTATAGTACTAACGAATTTTTACATAGCAACTTTTCCTCTAGAAGCTACAGTGATAAATTACCATACCATACCTCCTATTTATTTTATATTAATAGCTTCTTTTATATCGAGTTTGTCTTTCATGTACTATGTGCTCTCAGTCTTTTACTTCATATTTATTGTTTTATATATTTATACCTTATATTTCAACTTTTCTACTGTATGTTGACGTGTGTAAACACTTTGTGTATTTTGACACCAATAAAGTATTGTATTGTATTGTAAAAACTGTGAAGAAACAGGATTCTGAACATTCTTTTGTTTAAACAAAAGCTTTCCGCCACACGGATTTAATCCAAAACTTTTTAATACACTTCTTGAAATGTTTTCAACAAGTTTCTGCAAAAAAAATGCTATACTAAGACAATTTCCTAGAAATTTTAGTTTTACCCCACTAAAACTATTAATTCTACAAATATTTTAAAAAACAAATGAATATATCACTTCTTTTCTGTATTGTCATATTTTCCTTTAACGATATGGAGATATTTACAAAAAAACAATTTTTCTTAATTTAACGTAGGTATATTTTTAGAAACGACTGCCTTAAAAATATCAAAAAATTAAGCATGTTAGTAATGCTATACCTATATTAATAAAAACTTGTACATATTTTTTGAATTTCCTATATGGCCAATGTCAGCAGGAAAATCCTAAATTTTTTCTTTTAAAAAAACTACAAAACTCTCATTGTTTTGCACATAACATTGTTAGCTTTCAAGCTGTATGGGTAGATTTTTTTTTTATTACCTTAAGGACTTTTATTTCTATTATATGTATTTTTAACATCATACTGATTGTTTCTGACATGTATGAGATTTAGACGTCTCGACTAATAAATGTTCGGGCGCCATTTCTAAACTATAATTTTTTTTTTAGAACTATTCGTCACACAGAAATTAACAAAAAACAAAATACTTGTAATTTCATGATCTTATTTTTTGTACCATTTTTTCCATAAATGTAAGAGTTTCGAGTTACCAATTCTTCAAAGTTAAAATCGTAATGTTCAAATTGTTATATATTGGAACATATAAATTTTCACGAAAAATCGTAAACCACCTTTTTCTCTTACAGTGTGATTCCATATCAGATTCGGGTATTACTATTTTACTTTCTTTCCCACTCCCCTAGGGGGGGTGGGGGTGGGAACCTCCTCCAACTAAAAAGCGGCAATTTTTAAAAGGTAAACTTTTTTGTACTCAGTATTAGATCCGCCCCAAAAAACACGATTTAAGGTAATTGTTACAAAAATAACTATTCGCTATTTGTCAAAATTTGTGAATCCATTGCGACTACGATTGGCGCTGACCACAACCGCATTATAAGTTCATGTTGTCCGCGCATACTCATACTGTGCACACTTGCTCAGTATTACGTCATCTGATCTCGACTCTTTCATGTCGGCGGCCTTGGATAAAACTCGTAACTTTGACCCCATACACAAACATTAACATTTCCAATGTTGAAAAGCGGTGGAGCACCCCCTTTCTTTGTCTACGACGCTAATACTGCCTGCGGCGATGATAGTTATTAACAATTAGATAGCAAAATAAACATCAACCTAACTAACCTAACCATCTAACCTTCCCATGAAAGACTGAAATCATTATAGGAAAAAGAAGGAAAACATTATTTCTGCCGTCAAATCAAACCTGAGTTTGTGATGAAATTCATTAATCGTTACAAAAATTCGGCGTGCCCAGCGCTATAGCACGGAATAAATAGTTGAACAGGCGTACAATATCGATCAGCGCTGACCGACTACACCGCATCGCTTCCCACATAGTAATAGGCTCTCACTCAGTATTACATCATCTGACCTTGATACCTTCATGTCGACGGCCTTGGAAAAACTCGTAACTTTTGCCCTATACGCGAACATTAACATTTCCAATATTAAAATCAGGCAAATCCATTCATTATAACTGGGTTGCGAGATAAAATCCTGATTGTACTCGACCACATGTCCACCACTCATTTTGCTACTTGGTGATTAGGTTTGCTTTGCTTTATGACCTATTCTATTGAATAAGAACCCGACTGACTGAAATGCGATCAATTGAAATTGTTTACTTATTTTTGCATCATTTAAACCTCTAATTAAAATCACCTCATTTTTAGATTACGATTTTCGATCAAGGAAACGACCTAATTGGCAACAATCCTTTAGTGGGTTGCTGCGTAATAGGGCCTAAAGAAACCGGCCCAGAAAAGGACCACTGGATTGATATGACACAAAGCCCCAGGAAAGCCATTGCATGTTGGCATACTGTAAGGTAAACAGTGAAATTTGTGCTCAATTGAAAACCCTAGATAATATTAGTAATTCTATTAATTGGATCGAAAGGTGTGTTGTATCAAAAGACGTGTATTTCTTAATGTTCTATATATGTTAAACGTCATAATAATTAAAATGAATATTATTAATAATTTTTTATATAATATATAATTGAAAGGCACAAAGAAAGAGAAAATTATTAGTAATATACCTTCTCCTATATATGCATTAATTATATTTTATTATTACCCTGTAGGAGTTCTATGTATGTTTCATTATATAAAAGAAAGGCTTTTCCGCCTAACTCAATTTTCTATATTTTGCCTGATTTAAGCATTAATCACCACAATGCTCCAAGAAATAAGCAAATAATATTACCTTAAATTATAATTTATGTTGTCATTCATTTAGTTATTTTGACTAAAATCCACATATCTACCTACCACCTCAGTATCGGGTCAGTAGGAGATGACACCTTCTCGAATGTTAAGAAAATATATATAAAAAAAAAGTTACAGACAGACAGACAGACCGACAGACAGAAATTTTTTTTTCGCTCAAATTTAAAATCTCGACGTTTCATGACATTCTAAAACTATTTCACGAATAAAAATTTTTGAAAATTTTTTTGCGATTACTATACTTCCAATCCACTATGTGGATGTGGAAGTAAAAATAAATGATCCTATAGATGTCTGAGACTTATTTGTTCTGAAACTAATTTTCAACGCAGAAAAATCGGGAGGCTAAGAGATCACATGATTCTGTGTGGAGAACAAATGCCTCAAACATGTAAAATCTATTTGTATACGCTGCAAGAAACTCATCAGTAAAGACACTTTTAAAATATCCTAATACCTTTTGAAAAGTTTTTTGTCACTATTATTGACACTTAAAAATGTTTGTTTAAAATATATTTCTGTCTAAAATGTATTATTATACAGGTGTAATCAGTTTCATGTCATTAAAAAAAACTGGTAATGGGGACCGACTAGACAAACAAAAAACCTTTATGACTTTTCCCTCTAGGGGCATTTTGAAAAAACTGACCTGGGTTAACATATTAAATTTTTTTTTTAATATTAATGTAGAAAATAATTGAGAACCCCTGCTTTTTCTTGGTCAGAGGTCTTGTAGTTCCCAATTATACAACTTTTAAATTGTCATAAAAAAGTGCAGTCCTCGGCGTCACACGCGGTGTCAAAGCAAAGGCTTTGTTTGGATCATCGACCGCCTTTGATGGACCGCCTCAACCGAACTGGGGCAATTATAAAGAGGTAAATAATTCGCTATCTTTTCCTGCACAACTGCAAGCAAATAATGGCCATAGAAGTTTAAACAGAGCATTTCTTTACAGGTGTGCCTTTTAATTTGGAACAAAATATTGGATTAATGTTTATAATTTAGAATATTTAAATGTGATTTATTAACGTTTGTAATATAAATGAGTGTCCTGGGTTAATAGCTTACCTAATTAAATCATTCGAAATCTCTGCATCTGCATCAATACACAGTTGGGTACGTCGAATTAAGGACATACGTACTCCATTCAACACTTAACAATAAACTATCAACTAACGTTGTCAATAAAGAAAAATAAAAGAAAAACTTGGTCCAAAATCCAAAACGGAATACAAAAAAAAACGAACAAGTTGTGTCTGTACGTAATCAAGATTTTAACGACTTGAACGGTAAAGTCAATAAAATAAATCTTAACTATAAGTACACACAGTGACCCGAGATTCAAAAATAACAAAAACAACGAACGGCGGAGCGGGTTGGACGTGTGTACATAACGAAACACCCATAGTAACTAAAATATTGCGCAAGGGAGAGTCAGAGTATAAGGCAAAGACACGCGCGACGACCTAAACCTACCTCAATATTCCAGCAGTTCTCAAAAGGTTTTATTGAAAATTTGCGAAATTTTTTTCTCCAAAACTATAAGCTTTAGACCCCATGTTATATAACGTTTTTTTTGTTTGTCTTGTCGTTCCCTACCACCAGTTTTTTTTTAATGACATGAAACTAATTACACCCTGTATATGTGATAAGTTTAGATAGTAATTTAAAATATCGACTGCACAGTATATAAGAGTACTCAATTTTAATTACTTAATCGGTAAGTGTAACCAAGTTGCACAGCTCGAAAATATGCCTACATAATATACAGTATTAGGTACCCAATAGTCCCACATAAATTAATAGTTTTTAACCGACATAATTTTAATATCACAAAAACTAGTATATCTTTAATTCCAACTACGCAAGGAAGATAGTTAAATAATTGAGTATAATGTTAGTTTGTCTTTATATCTATACACTTGCAAGTCCATAACGGCTACACCAGACGCCACATTGTACATATGTAAAAGTCTAATCTGGTTGACAGCTTTTTTGCGTAGTCAGGTTTTAGCTTTTACACACCTGTTGTTAAATATTAAATATTTTAATTGGTATTTATCATGTGCTTTTCACAATCCAAAAGACGGCTCCATTTAGTGTGACAATCAGTCGATGTATAAAAAAATTGAGTTAGGAGTAGAAGACATTAGAGATGTCTATAAAAGAATCAGCATATCTTGACAGTAATTTTTGGAGGAAACTACAGAAATCTATCTCGACTTATCTATATTAGGCCTTTATCCCATAGGATTAATTAATTTCAATTAAATTGAGGTACGAAAAAAACGTAAAAAATAAATAAAGTGTAAATCAGTTAAGTAAAGAACTAAGTAAGGTAGGTAAAAATCTCTTAATATTATTTTTTTAAGCTTAAGATTAAGCGACATTTTCTAAAGTACTGTTCTTATTTCGTCGAGCATTTTTTTAGCACCCTATTTTAATCTAAAATATTTATTAGTCAACACTTTTCATAACACTATAATTTAGTCCCTTTTTAATCCACTACTTACTGGAGATGTACCGACTCTTGTGTCATGTTATTTTTGCTTTAAACTAGGTTCCTAGTTTGCTGTTGTTGTGTTTTGTCTTGTTTTTTGTAATTTGATCTGCATAATTTTATCTATTTATAGTTTTTCTTCTTGTTTATAGTGTTTATATTTACCTATTTTTGTACTACTGACTTGCCAAAAAGCATTTTGTATTCTTGGTCAAATAAAGATTCTATCTACCTATTACTGGTTGCTGCATAAACAAATATTTAACATGATTTTTAATAATATCGTAAATTGTTGCCAATCCTAAATATTCGAAAACAAACCTCTTCAGGGACCGTTTCTGTTCATACCACATTTATTAAAAATTTCAAAGTTGTAAGTGTTATGGCCAAAGATTGTAAGGTTTAAATTCCGAGTTGGTTGTGTATCTACTGTTTCTTGTATCTATATAACTGATGACTCCAAAACTACTGGTCCAATTTGAATGGTACTTCATTAATCTCAGGGGTACCAGCCGGGGTACATAATAGTCTATATTCAGGACCATAAAGTAGAAAAGTAGACAGGAAAGAGAATAATTCTAAAAAAGGATGTGTCACCGGAACCTTCACCATTTTTTAAAAAACAACGTATGCTAATATATTCACCTAGGTACTTTGACGGAATTTTAACCAAATGAGTCTTGATGTTCAGTGGACAGTTCTAGATATGCCCGTGTCACTAAAAAGGTTGAAAAAAGTCTTAATAAATGAACCATCCTTAAGAAAACAGGTCACTAAATACTATGGAATAAAATTCCACCCCGTCAATAGATTAATTCAACCATATTATGTAATAGTGATTGAAATTGGTGTAAAAAGAAAAATAATATTAGTAATAATAATAATAACTATTTAATTTAGTGAGCGTGTGAGGTAGATTTCAATTAAAACAGAAGATATATACAGGGTGTTTCAGGTATGCGGTCATTAATTTCTAGGAGTGATTCTACATAGAAAAATATGAAAAAAAGTTCATATAAACATGGGTCCGGAAATCCCACCTAAGGGCGCTGCGGGCCTCTGAATGGGGCACCCAAAATTAGTGAAATTGCATTTATTATTCTCTTGAATGGAGCAAGAAAAAATAAAAATAATTAAAAAATTGATGGATTTAGCCGTTACTTTGTGGTAGTCGATCATAATGATTTATTAAAACACTTATTTTGTTATAATATAATATATAATACAAAATTTAATTAATAAAAAGCAGTACAAATTAGCCTGTAACAGCATCTTCCCCCTATTAAAGAACGTGAGAGTAAATTTGTATCTTTGACATATTACACAGGAAATTGCAGGCATATTGTCACATCATAATCTTGAGGTTGCCTTTAAACCACAAACAAAAGTGTCACATTTATTATACAATGCAAAAGATAAAATAGGAAAATTCAAAATCACAGGAGTTTATAAATTGTCATGTTCGGACTGTATAATGCCTTCTATATAGGTCAAACTGGTCGGTCCTTTGAAGCACGATACAAAGAACATCTACGGTCTTTCAGACTCCAAAAAACAGACTCCACTTTTTCAAACCATTTGTTAGAATCAAATCACCATTTTCCAGATATAAATACTCTTGATATATTACACGTACAAAATAGAGGTTTTAAATTAAATGTATTGGAATCTTTAGAAATTTTCAAATCAAACAAACCCCCAGGTAATTACTTACTTAATGACCAGTTGGACCTATATAACACACCCCTTTTTAATATATTTAATTTATAATCCCTTAATCCCTTTATTACTTTCTCTTAATTTTAGTTCTGATATAATTTTAAATCCCCTACATCGTAGTAATAAAACTAGATAAATAATGTAAATTATAAATAGCTTAGATTTTCTCTTGTGTTCATTCATTTACTTGAGTCGCTTTGAAGATGATACGTTGAAGTATCGAAACTGTAGTAACGTCAAGTTACAATAAAATGCAGTGGTCGAAACAAAACAAGTTTTTTAATAAATCATAAAAATTACTAAATTAACACAACACGATTTAAAGATTAACAAATAAATTAAATGTTCAAAATGTAGAGTCACCCCTAGATTTAATAACCGCATACCTGAAACATCCTGATACAGAAGATATATGTATATGAAAACAAAAAACATATAAATTAATTGTTGCACATATACATAGATACACGACACGAAACTAAAGAGAGTAGAAGCAGTACCACAATTTTTCAGCTATTTGTAGCATATTCACTTAAATATAGCAGTAGTTTTGTTATTTTTAATGTTAAAAAAATAATGGTAATTTATATATTTTCATTACTTCATTTACATCGAAAACTCTACTATTGGATTTGTAACCAAATGATTTATGAGTGTTGCGGTACGAGTGTTGCCAATGAAACTAATACTATGAACGAATCACAAATGAAAATCTCCGAAGTTCTAGTATTTATACAGTTAACATGTTATATAATGTTTTTGTTATAATTTTTTTGTTACAACTAAATTGGTATCTTCTCTATTTTCAGAATATATTTTACGTTTGTAGAATCACTTTATTGGTTTGAAAAGAAAATAGGAAAAATTGAAAACATCTAAATATTCTCAATTTTTTCTTGGTAAAAAGAATCTGAAACAAAAGTATTTAAATGGGCACCACTAACTGGATTCTTTAATTTTACTAAGTAAATGCAAAAAAATATGCTCTTGAAATTGATTTAGATCTGCGCAATGTCTACATCCGTAAATATATATACGGGCTATTCTCTGGGAAAATGCGACCCCCACCTTCACCTCCACGCCAAAATACACAGCTACAATAATATTGTTGTGGGACATGAAAATATCGAAAAAAATGTCTACTTCAATAATCTGAGCGGTGCAATTTATAATTTTTATATTTTATGAGTGATTTAGCCCTAAGAGGGTAAAAACATTTTTCAGAAAAAGTTTTCGGCCTCTTATTTTTTGAGTAAAAACAAAAAAAAAATGTTTCTTGACATTTTTTCTAAAAAGTTAACCTTTTTCAGTAAAACTGGGTCAAAAAATCTTCAATATTAAAACTGAGAATTTTTAACTCCAAAACAACGAACTTTATGTAGAACAAAAATTGTCTGAAAGAGGTCAGAGAATAATCGTGAATTTTTTCAAAATCTTTTTATCCATTTTTGGTCATTTCAATTTTTTCATTTCTTTGTTCCATCACAATTATTATACTAGAAACTTTCAAAAATTGATAAAAAATTTTTGTTATTCTTTGACCACTTACAAACAATTTTTGATGTACAAAATTTTTTCATAAAGTGTGTTGTTTTTTAGTTAAAAATTGTCAGTGTTAATACTGAAGATTTTTTACCCAGTTTTACTGAAAACGGTTAACTTTTTAGAAAAAAAACTCGAGACATTTTTTTTTTTAGTCAAAAATTAAGACGCCTTCCCAAAAATCAAATCAAATCAAAATACACTTTATTGATCAGAAGAAAGAGTTTCTCATTAACAAAGTAAATACGCGTAGGTCCATAGCATATATAGTTTACACAGTGCACCTACGCATTATATGAATACAAAACATAGATTACATATAAATTTTAATACAATAATTATAACAGTTAATATAAAAAGTCAGAAAATACGATAAGATAAGGTAGTAAATGCGTAATTAGAATGTGTCAATATAGTATACTCGTTTAAATTATAATAGGGTTTAACAATTAAAAGGCTTTTAACCACACTGAGAAAAAAATTTAGTAGTGGTAAGTGAAAATTTAATTATGGCAGCAAAAAAGTTGCATACTATATGGGACAGGTAAACAACTTAATTGTCATAGGTAAATGAAGATTTCTAAAAGTAATGACTTGCCGCAAGTGAACAACTTTAATTGAAAATAATTCGAATATTTTAATAGTAATAAGTGAAGTTTATTGCTGGAGTCACTAAGCTATGTTTTAGTGGTATTAAACTTTTCAGCTAGGGTAATTAAACTATTTTCCGTGGTCAGTAGAAGTAAGTAAGTATTGCAGCTGCTGTGATTAAACTGTTGACTTATTCTTATTAATCTATTTGCATACCATTATGAAATACTATATCTGTCCTAATTTAAGTATTCACTTGCGACTATTAAAGTTTCGAATTAATAATAGGTGGGAAATGTACAGTTCACTTACCTTCATTGAACTAATTAATTTGTGGCTAGTAAAAAAACTAACTTTAGTTGGTATAAATGTTGTGCTACACTAAAGCCGATTGCACATCTGCATACACCATGGTGACGATATCACCACGCGAGTTATCATGGAACCCTGGCTAATTATTTTAAATGCAAGTTCGCTTACTAAAGCTTCCAATATTACCTCACATTGCGATATCGTTACCACGGCAGTGTTGGGTGTGCATTTTAGAGTATCCCATTTTTTCATTTTCAGAAAATGAGAGCCAATGTACATCTCGCAGAGCTTATGTTAGCCTTTTGTTTCTATATATATATAAATTCTATAAAATATATTTTTTTAACAATGCCATATAACTTTGAAAAATATATATACATACATCATATATAAAAACTTCTTATGTTCCAAATTTAAAGAAAATTGAAAAAGACACCACAAAATAACAAGATTTTTTAAATAAAATTTGCAGATAATATTACTTGGCACACTTATATATAGGAAGAAATACTTGCATTTTAAAATACATCTTAGTAAAAAATAGTTTGATTTGAATTTGATTTAGATTTTTTTTTTCAAAGTGAAGACATGGTGCATCTTCAAAACTCGCGTAAGGAGGGCACAAAAAAAATTATTCTAAATGTATAAAAGATTTATTATTATATAATATATATATACAAATAAAAATAAAGGTAAACTAATAAATACAGAAGTCGCCATATTTAAAATAAGTCCCAAGTAAAATACCTAACCTTTATGCAGTTTTTATGTGCTTAAAGTATATACCTTCAAATCTGTCCACACGGTTTATAAACCCCACTCATTTAATAAATTCTGATAATCCATTTAGGTATAAGTATACCTAAATATTGAAATGATGAAACAGTAAGGCTCACAAAGCACACACACAAAAACACATAATAGACAATGGCAATAATGGCATGCTAAATGGCGGATTCTCGGAATATTTCGGACATATTCGGAACCCGAGGTCGGTTTAATTTTACGAATTCATTTACAGCAGGTAACCGTTCATTTGTCATGTGATAACAGTGCACTTATGGTAGAAATGTCTTCACTCACCATAGTAAAGTTTTTCCAGAAATTTTAGTTTAATAATTATAGGTGACTGTTTTGCTATATCAGGCGTATTAACAACTACCTGCAAGTGAACTTACAGATCTGGCGTACTAATTTATTAATGACAGAAAAATTGTTCACTTGTGACAATATGTCATGTCTAGAAATTTCGATTTACTTGCTGTTATTGTTAGAGTTACCAGTAGCAGGCAAAAAGTTACTAGTACCAATTAAACTTTTTTCAGAAACATAGGTTAATTGGACGAGTTTTCTCAGTGCACCTTTCTGAAATTTGTATTTGAGCTCATTTCTTTAATATTATTTGGTAAGTGATTGAACATCTTATAGCCATTGTAAATAATTGAGTCTTTGACTAGAGTGGATCTGGGAATTGGCAGAGTAACATTATTGACTTGCCGAGTTACATATTGTATGGAGGAATTATTTACAATATTACTTTTATGCTTATGAACTACACAAACCGTTCCTAGAATGTAAATGGATATCACAGTGAGAAATCCATATGTCAAGAACAGTGGCTTACATGTTTAAAAGTGAATTATTTATTATTTGTTTGCTTATAGTAATGAAACATTTTTTCATGTTTCAGTGGCTTACATGATTCACTAATTCTAGTTTTGTGCAGGTAGCGAATAGCACGTTTTTAAAGTACCAATATTGTTTGTAAAAGATCTTTACTGCATGCGCCCCAGAAGGCAATGCCGTACCTTAAGTGTGAAAAATAAGCAGTCTTAGTAGCTGCATAACCCAGTTCATTTGTGATCATTCTGATAGCATAGATTCCGGATGCAAGTTTGTTACTAAGTATTTTAATGTGTTCGTTGAATTTTAGTTTGCAGTCAATATTTAATCCAAGAAATTTTGAGCAGGGTTTATTTTCAAGAAAATGGTTACCTAGGGAGATGTCCGTTAAATTGCAGTGAAATGTAGTTATGTTTGTTTTGTTAATGTTGAATGAAAGCAAATTGGAGTCACACCACTCTTTGACCTTATTTATATCGGCCGACACCATTTGCTGAAGGACAATATCATCTTTATTGTGCCACAGTAGGGTGGTGTCATCAGCAAATAAAATAAATTTTCCTTCAGTATTAATTTTTGTCAGGTCGTTGATATATAATAAAAAAAGAATCGGGCAAAGAACGGAACCTTGGGGTACCCCAAACTTTATATTTAGTTTATTAGAATAATTTGTAGTTCTAACTATTTGGCTACAGTTTGATAGGTATGATTGAAACCACTTTAGGGTAGTGCCTCGAAAACCATAATGCTCAAGCTTTCGTAACAATATTTCACGCTTGACACAATCAAAGGCTTTCGATAAGTCGCAGAAAATTGCCGCCACTGCCTCCCCGTTATTGATTTCGGTATAAATCTGACTTAAAAATGAGAACATTGCATTATTTGTACTTTTTTCCTTTTGAAATTCGAATTGTTGATCACTTATAGTAGGTTGCAGGAGGACAAAAATTCTACAACCCTTTTTTTAACCAATTTTTCGATAATAAAAGAATAGTTAATAATTTTTTATCATTTTTGTCAACATCAAAAATGTTTCTGAAAAATCTTTTTGCCTCTTTAGGGCTGAATCATCCATAAAACAAAAAAATTATAAATTGCGTCCCAGATTCGTAAAGTAGACATTTTTCCGATCTTTTCATGCCCCACAACAATACTTTTGTAGCTCTGAATTTTGGTGAAAGTAGGATCGCATTTTCCCAGAGAATGGCGCATATATACCTATATTAAGCTAAAATAGAGTAGTTTATCTCAGAAATTACTGTCGAAGTTGTTGATGCCTTTTAGAGACACCCTGTATAGTGTATATTCATTAGTTTATGTGCGGCTACTGTTAACAAAGTATTATGTTTGACAACATGTAAATGAACGTATAATATCGCTGTTGTTTAAGAACTATCATTCATGTGCTGTGTATATCAATAATATATTTCCGTGTAAAAATGAGATGGGCTCATAAACTGAGACAAATAATATTTATTACTTAAGTATTTTATATTGGTCTGAAAAAAAACGTAAGATGTAAGCGTGATTTTTTAGAAAATCTTTACATGACAATCATTTTGGTTTATGCCATTTTATTGAAATTTAATTGGGATAAGCATAAAGGAGGGTCGATATTTATATTTGATATTGTTAATCATCTTATCTACCACACAAATGATTCATTGCACTTTTTAAATCGAAATAAACAGAAACGCTTTAATTGAGAATGGGATGTTCTGCGCAAGAAAATTTAATGATGTCCCACTCATACTTATGATAAATGTTGCTGTCTTATATATTATACTATATTATATTATATACACTTAAGAATATAAAATTTTAATATCTATATTAAAATGTTTTTGAACACTTTATCGATTAACAAAGAAACTATATTAGGTTAGAATATTTCATGATGTTGACCTTTGTGGGAAAACACTGTTATTTCCAAAAAAAGTTACTATGTAATTCCGCTATAAATTTATTATCATTAGCATGTATATCCATTAGGGTGGAACGAAAAATTTTTTCTTTTTAAATTGTTTTGCTATAGATGTCAAAATGTGCATTTGGACAAATAAAAATTATTCTCAAAAACTGATCGACCTATCTTAGCATTTTCAGGTTCCTCACAGGACCGAAAGTTTAGAAATTTTGGTGATTTTACAGGTTCCTATACCTTCATTGGTTTATTTAAAAAAATATATTTTCTGCTAGACATAGTACCTAAAATAATTATTAAAGTATGATAAAAGGTCCCTCCAAGTCAATTTTCTTTATTCTAACATCTTCCGGCTCCTCATTGTTTTTGAAATTCGCGCCGCATATGGGAATTACGTGACAAATAACGCGCTCGAGTACAATCACAGTCCAAGCGACGGGCGTCTGACTGGGGAGGGGAGGTAACAAGTTCCAGCCTACTTTCATTTGTTTGAGTACTTCTACTAAGTATTTTTTTAGTTTTGTGTTCTTTGTGGGTTTTTACGTGTTTCGTGGTTGTATGTTGATTATTCGTTAAATGTTACAATATTTACGTTAATATGGCAATTATAAGTCAACTTCTTTGCAAGATATTTGGGCAATCTAAAATATTGAGTGACCGTATGTTATCTACTTTTAAGGATGTTATTTTTCGTTATTTATTTGTTTAAAATGATCTAAAATATAAATGTGCTGGGAAAAATCTAGGTATTTCTGAAATTCTCGTTGTACCAAAAATTGAAGAGATTTGGCAACCTACACCAATTCCTACCGTTTTTCGTAATCGCATCTGAGAGAAATTTAAAAAAAATTCATGAACATTGTAAGCAAATTCAGAAGAGTTTAAAATCTAGAAAAAGTACGGCCACCATGAAACTAAGAAAATGAAAATGACTGAGGAAAGGAAAGCAAAGCCAGCATCCAGGGCATTGAAAAACATGCCATCATAAAGTTCCACCGTTTTAAAGAAGCACACCTGTCATTCAGCTTCAGTATGAAATTAATGAAGAACAGGAAGATGGTATCCAACGTGGTCTTATGGCACGAACCGTTAAAACGGCAGCAATATGGAAATGTGTGTTACAAATGCGTTAGACGTGAGTTTTCCTGATTTTTCGTACTCCTTGCAATACCGAAGCTATTGAACGATTCGTGCGTCTTGCAACTGATTCATCACTAGCTGTTTGGGGCCAAGAAAAGCGAAATGGATTCATTGAAGCCCGTATAAAATCAAGAAAAATATTGCCATCATTTGAAACGAAATCAGATTACTTTAAAAATGGATAATAACTGAAATATTAAACACGTTCTGCATTTATTTGTTTTTCCATGTCTATTTGTGTGATTTTTTTATGAAACGTCTGATTTTATTTGATGTTCATCATTCCATAGTTGTTGCATATAGATAAAAAAATGAAGAATACGAGTTGATCAAATAAGATATATTTTTGGAAAAGGTTGCTTAGAAGGCATTTTTTGACTTCCTTGAGGAACCTGAAGTCTGCATAATAGCATTTTAAAATGTTGCACAGTGATTTGTGGTACACTAAGACACTCTTTGGCGACTATGACATTACCAATATCTAAGGGATAGAAAAATACCTAAGAAAAAATGAATGGTATAAAGAAAGTTTTTTCGAAAAATTTTGAACCCATTGAGGAACCTGAAAATAACAAAGTGCCATTTTCAATTTTTCCACAGTTATTGATAATAACCAAATGCACCTTTTGGTAACTATTTGGTAATAATTCTCGAAAAAAAATTAAAAATTTAATTTTTCGTTCCACCCTAATATCCATGTTTTATTAGGAATAAAACAGTATTATTCCATCGGAACTATGTGAAATAATTAAAGGATTAAATGTTAAAAATCAAAGACTATGGACAGTCAGTTGTGTGTTAAAATTATTTTATTATTTAAATAACATGATAAGATTTACTTTAAAATCCTTAAATTATTTTTAACAAAATATGACAACTCCCTCAAATGCTCCTTAATAGCTGAAAATCAATTACACTTTCAAAATTAATAATTTTTATGACTGAATTCAAAACTTGTTCTATCGCTCTGATCTTCCCCATTAAAGGGTCCCGTATAGCTCTTATTATGCTTTCAATATTTAAATTAATACTGTTTCTTTTATTGCATATTATTTTTGTATTTTTCATTTTAAGAAATTCATCATTAGAATGCCTCGGGATCTATTATGTAAGATTAATTTTTTGTTGAAGTATTTATTACTTTACACAGTCATAACTTGTGACCGATTTGACATAATGAATAATTTGAATCAAGAAAGGCCATTTTCAAGAACTCTTAAGTGAAATTTACTCCTTGTGTATTGATTGTTACAAAGACAATATTTTTCCGGGACAAATGAAAGATAAAATATACCGTGAACGGTAATGGATACGACAAAAATGTATTCAATCTTTTTGGTAAGGGCACCTAGTTTTCTACATAAGAGTCCCTGAGAACTTATTTTGATCTGTTATAATTTACAAGCTACAGGCGTTCGAGCGCAAGCGTAAAAATGTCCGATTAATTATTACTGGGGAAAAAAATAGGGAAAGTCGCCGAAACATTTAAAAAAATATATCTGTATCATTTTCATACATATCGAAGGACAGTAGCACTTTGTTATTATTATTATTGTATAAGAATTTTGGAGCTTCAAGGCAGTGTTGATAGGAATAATGGGACATTTTTTATTTGTTCTTATCACGGTTCCATATATCGATTATTAGTCCAGGAATCCTAGGTGTAGTCTTATTATATATAATAAATTACATTTATATATGTACACCACGACTTTTTAAAGTACGGTTAGTGGGGTTTAAGACAAGTTTAAATCTTAAATGGTGGGGTGTCACTCTTTGAGACAAGGCCGCTTGGTTTAAAGGGGTAAGTTTGTTTCCAATAATTCGTTTATTATTAATTTTAGCAAAAAAGGTGTTAAGAGCATTCTTGTGGAGAATAAATCATTAAACAGTCTATAAACAACAAAGTTGAAAATTTTTAACCAATAATTTTTTTGTTTGCAATTTCCAGCAAAAGGAATAGAAAAAAATTGTTAATAAAACTTGTAGACGGCATAAGGGGCAATAATTTTTGTTTCAACAATTTTTTCCTATGCCTAGTAGATCTTGCACCAGAAGTGGCCAAAGTTGCGCACTCCGGAACAAAGCACATTCTGAGGCTTTGAGATGCAGCGACTCGCCTGTCTAATTTCGATAGTTTCATTATAAATATTTGATTCTGTAATTTTAAATTTACTTCACTGTAATCTGATAAATGAAAAGGAAATGAAAAAGAGATTTTTGTAAACTTCTCTCATTGGTCATTATTGATAAAAAGAGTGCTCAGTTGATTTTCGTTTAGTTAATTTAAAGAAATGTGATTAGAGCACTAAATTTGAGGGAGTTGTTTGTAGGAAACATGGGCTCCATTGGGACTTTATATCTTTTCTGAAAACACTTGATATAATCTTTTCACTGTCCTACATGCTTTACTTAGGGTAAAATAACTACAAAGAGACTCCCAGTATGGGCAAGGGGTTACATTTTTTATTTTATTTTCTGTTTATTTAACATGTTAATTTGATGAAAATGTGACTTATTGTAAATAATTAGCATTTATGTACACTCTAACTTTACCAACATTCAAAAAATTGTTTTATATTTCCACCACTTATGTGATGAATCAACCTCTATAACTTCTATATGGTTGGGGACATTATAATCTTGATGTACCTTGGAATGATTCCTACTCACCAATAAAGAACCACAAATTGACTTAAGTAATTTTAAAACAACATGCTTAATGTATTAAGAACCACAATAAAGTCACTTTGTGTTACTTGAGAGGTTTAACACACATAAACTTTTGAAATAAGAGATATATTTTCATTAACATGTGCTCTAATATCTACATGGTGAAAGACATACCAATGCAAAATATCTTACTGAATATAAAAGACTGACCAACAAGAGCTAAATAGATTAAAACAAACATTATATAAAATGCAAAGCGTTTTGTCTTACATGTAACATTTTATACGAGCTATCTAGCTGTCAGATTTATCTGAAAGAAACAAATATATTTAGAGAAAATTGAAATGGTTTATTAATCATCAAAATTAAGTTAAGATAAGATCTAATGAGCTATCATAGATTCTTTGGATCAAAATAACAAGATTGTGTGTTCTAAAAATGTAGTCAAGAATTAATTAATTTATATATAGCACACGCTTCACCACAATAGATCCATGAGGCTTGCAGTGATCAAAGCATCAGTCAGCTCCTACTTCCTAATAGCACACACTGTAAAATCTTAATTAAAGCTAAGCTGTGAGAACACTTGGAGGACCCAAACTACATAGTATGTCACGTGTGACCTTGCCTTTTTATACATCGGCTCCCAATTGGCATAAAATAAAAGCTTTTTTTTTTTTCACTGTATGTCCCATCCCCTATGTTTTAAAGATGTTTTTTTTTTTTCATATACATATAAAACTATGCATATTTATATTTTAACAAAAGTTTGATGAAAAATACAATTTGCTTAACACATTCAGCATCATAGCAAACACCGGTGTGTGATAAGCTACAGTTAGATCAGGCCATAGCGGTCACCGGTGTCCGTCTTACTTAGCCATTAGCATTGGCCAGCGGACAGTCACATTCGAAGCGTTATTATCATTAATTGCCGGCCATGGTATAATGAAAAAATTTACGTACATTTTGAAAGCTGTGTCCGCCATTGTGACCACTGTGGCCTCCTGAGAATGACTTAAAATTATATGTATTTTAGAGGTCAGGGCGGACATGTCGATCCGTATCGACAGCATAGCGTGGTGTCCGCAGATTTATTTGTGTCCGCTAAAATGACTGCCACGGTCTAGGAAATTAACCAGTTTTTCAATAAATGTGTCTGCTATGGCCTGGTGTGAACAAAAATATGTATTTTTTTTTATATAGGGCCTGATCAGCCACCGGTGTCTGCCGAACTTGTCTTATGGGTGGTCTCGTGCGTAGATTCAACAATATTAGCTTGGCGCTGAATACGTTAAGGAAAATTTAAATGCAAAAGAAAAATCATTTAAAAAAATTTTCGGTAGTAGCACTAAGAAATCAAAATTTGAAAAAAGCTCAACAATCATAATGATACCCTTATACAAACGACAATTTAATTTCCGACTTTGTTATTGTTCTTTTGTCTCAAAATATATGTATTACTTATTATTTAAATCATCGTTTCAAAATTGATATTTTTAACTGTTTTAATTTTTCTTGGAACTTAACAAATTGACAAAAGGTGTAGACATGACTATTTTTGTTCAGAATTTCATAAACAATAATTTGATTTATTTTTTGCTATTATAGTAAGGATAGCACTCTTCTAAAAGGAGCCAAGCCCCATTTTGTAATTTTTATGTAAAAGGCATCAAGTTGTTGCCAAAATTGTTACATCGATCTAATACAATGACTGAAGTAGTTAAATTTCTAGCTAGATAATATTTCTTTTATAATAAATTGGCATGCAAATAACTGGTTAAAATTTTTTTATTAGCTATTTAAATGACGATTACTAAAAACTACCAAATGGAAGAGCGCTAGCCATACAATATATACAAGTGAGTGGGCCAAAATGATTATCGTTTTATGGAGGGGTCTCAAGCGACACCAATTTGTTTCCAAGTCCGAAAAAAGCAAGTGCTTATTTTTTGGTTTTTGAAAATTTTTATTTTAAATGGTGCCCGTGGCGACCTGAAGTATCCCATGTAAATTGCATGCATCACGTTTTGGGATTTTCTGAATAATTATTCAGAGCTAGGGAAAATCTTGCGTTAAACTTGTAGGACTTGAAGAGGACTATCCAGTGACGAATTTAAGTATTTGCCGCTTTATGCAAACCTAAAATTGTTAGGGAAACCAGAAGCAAGCAAGCAATTAGGTCAAAAGAGTTTACCGCACCCGACAACCGATAGCTGCGTAATAAATTATGTCCATCCATATGTTACAAGTTATAAAGACGAAAAGTTACTGTCTGCCAGTCGGCAATGGAAGAGAGCATATATCTATGAATTTTTTTAGTATACGGGGACAACCATGGCTCCATTTTCTTTGTTCATAGGTGTGACGGCGTTTGAATCATCGGCGTAAGGGAGACGTTCTTGGGCATCGAGATAGGTGGACAGAACTAGGGGTTTACGGCCACCAGGTAGTGCCACCATACGCTGGTTGTTACACAACGTGAATTGGTATTAAATGGGGATCCAGGTAGACTGAGACTTGCCTGAACACGAGACATGGTCTATACATGCATGATGTGAATTTTTCTATTTATTTCTATGTTGAATGTACAATATTGCTGTGCCCGGTTATCAAGACAGTATAAAAAATTGAACTTAGATTTGAGTTCCCATTTAAATTTACTCTACACAAAAAGTAAATGATTCTGTTTGTAGAAGTATTTAATGTCACATAATATTTGTGCATTTCATAATTATAAACTAAAAAAAATAGCTGATGTTCTATAGGTTAGAATATTTCTCAGCTAGAATGCAACAGAAATGTTGAATTACCCTTATTCAGGGGTTGAAATGAATAAATCTAAAAAGAATTATATTTGTATTAAATCAAACTTAAAAAGGCGAACTTATGTATTTTCTATCAAGGGTAAAAAATTTACCACTTAGGCCCTCGAGGGGGGTGAAATCATCCCCAAAATATCAAAAAAATCAAAAATATTTAGAAAAATTCTGAAGATAAAATATTTAAATATTTCAAGTGATGAAAAAAAAACTTCAATGGAATTTTTATATTTTTTTATAATATTTCTCTTTTACAGTTGCTTAGGATAATTTTCAGTCCTTAGAAAGCGCGTTTTTGTAAAAATTATTAATAAAAATGCTTTCTCATTTGTCATGACTTGAAACGTTTCAATATTTTATTTTCAGATTATTTTAAAATTTTTTAAATTTTATTGATATTTTGGGGATGATTTCACCCACCTCGAGGGACTATGGGTGAATTTGTAACCCTTCTTGATAGAACATACAAAATTTCCTTTTTTTAAGATTGACTTAATAGAAATAATACAAATAGAATTGTTTTTACATTTATTCATTTCAACCCCTGAATTCGGGGTAATTACTGAACATTTTCAAAAAACCAAGAACAACGCCTCTTTTGATTCTTAATGTCTATTAATTTGAGACCCGCTAAATCTTTTCACGATTTTCTCCAATAAGTTCGCAATCTGCTACCCAAAAAGGCAAAAAATGAGCTTTTTTTGCGGTCACCCTTTACATAGGTGGATATACTGAGTGACCCATTTAAAAGCGGGGCACCCATCTGAAATTTTTATTTGTAGACCGATTTAAATGATTTTTTTTTTTTATTATAAAGCTTCAATAACTAGCTCTACTGTGGTGCAAAATTTCAGATTGAAATTAAAAATTTCAAGACTTATTTCGATTTTTTTTTCAAGGCCAAAAATCCAAAAAAAGTGTTAGCAATTTTTTAATCTCAAATCTGACTACGCCACTGGATTTAGAATACCTTCAAATGGATATGGCCGAAATTTAACAATAAAATATTGGGTTCTAATAGAAATATAGCGTAATTAAAATTTATATTACGTATTTCGAATATTCGTCATGTAATTCACAATTGTTTAAATAATATCGTTTGCAATGCTCCATTAGATCGTTATCAGTAAAATTTAAAAATTTATAACCAGCAGTTATTCAATATTGGCAATATTTGTTTTTTTTACATAATAACATAATATGAATTTTAATTATTAGATTTTAGAAAACTTTTCTTGGATTTTTGGCCTTGAAAAAAAAATCGAAATAGGCCTTGAAATTTTGCACCACAGTAGAGTTATTGACGCTCTATACCCTTTAATTGGTTTTCTGTTGGGTGGTTGTATCTAAATAAATAAATAAATAAATAAAAAAAAAAAAATAATTAAATCGGTCTACAAATAAAAAGTTTAGAAAGATGCCCCGCTTTTAATGGGGCACTCTGTATAACAAATAAATGAACTATTATTAAATTTCCATCCATTCCCCTGTAACTAAGTATTGCCCAGCACTAATGAAAGTATAAGTGCATAAGGGGTGGGTTTTGGTCATTTGAGGGGGAAGGAAGGGTCGAAGTCACCTAAAAGTATTTTATCATCGTCATTATCATCCTCGAAAATGGGGGATAAAAGTTTCAACGAGAAGACATAAATGTGATCATTTTCCCTCCCCCTAGGAGGGTAGATTCAACCCCCAAGGGTGGTCATGGTCATGTCTCTGATATTATACGTGGCTCTTTATCATCTCCGAGTCAAATCAGCAGAAATTCGCAATAAAATCCTAGCTGCCGCACGTCCGTGCATAAAAACCGATAAATGGGGTAGTCTTTGGCCGTTTGAAGGAGTTGCCCTGAAAACTTTTATTACCCTCATATTTGAGTTCAGCACCCTCGAAAACAAGGGGGAGGTGATCTGGTTGTGTTACTCATTTGTAACATATTCGTTGGACTGCTTGACTCCACTAAATTTATAATGCACATTTTCGTCTACAAGACAAAGGTATAACTTTGACTAAAAATTAATAAACCATTTCAAAATTTCTTAGTAAATTAAATTTAAACTGTACTAATATCAAATTCAAGATAGACAACATTCGTGTAACTATTCTACACATCCCTGTCATTAGATTTACTTAGTTATAAGTATTTGAGTATTATAGGTGTCTATTTTATTTTTATATCCTTCTTCTGGTGCTTATAGACCTATCTATAAAAGTATCATATATAAGAATAAGTTTATGAAGGACTCTACAAAATATGAATATAAATAAAAATAATGTAAATGTACCTGCACTTATAGACAAATATCGTTGTGTTGTAAAAATTTATGTAATGTTATATAGTATTGGACATACTATGTTAATGTTTTAATGGATTTTTTTTACTAACTGCAAGGTTCATAAAGGAGCTGAGTTTTCGGCTATTTTCCTTCCACGATCTTTTTTAAATAAGGACAATTATTAAAATTATACATACCACAATATCCTCAGTTGCACAACGAAATAACATTGTCTCAACTCCTTTGAGAACAACACAGAAAATTTTTTGATTAAATATATTACCCGTCGTTATCTTGCACAAAAGTAATGAATTTTTAATTATTGTAAATGTAACTAATATACAGGGTTTATAGCGTATTTTCTGTATAACACTTGTTTACATTACTAAAAATATTTTTATATAAATTATTTTAGATAATCAAGTAACTGCATAAGACATATATTACTTTTGCATAAATGTATTTAGAATTTTAGTTTTTATCGTCATGAAAATATATTTTTTTAAGAAAAATGTACAATTAGACCTAAATTCCACATGGCTATAAGTTTTTTCATTACTTTTGAATGAGACCATATGTTATCTGTATTTAGTTTAATATATAAATAAAAATATAAAAAGACAGGACCTTGTTTCATTTCATTTATTGTATTTACAAAAATCCAATATACAATAAATTAATTTAAAAAAATAAATAAATTATATCAATTTTACAATAATGCTATATGGATCTAATCAAATACAGACGTTAAGTTTTTAATGGAGGGCCAACTTTGGTCTATCTCTACATAATCGTTCACACCACTTTTGCGTACTTTCAGTTTAATTTCAGGTGCTTCTGCGTTTTCATGAAATAGTGCAAAGATTTGCACGATACTACCTTTACCAATTATGCCTTTCTCGTGAGCAGCTGCTAGTTGATTTACCACACGACGCTCAACTTCGTACTTTATGGATCTGGCTCCATAATTGACATCATATCCATCTGCTAGAGCAGATTCAACTCCTCTATCCCATTTTATTTCTATTTTATGCTTATCTTGAGCCTGAAAAATTAAATACATAAACTAATTTTGTTGGCACAATTCCTTGTTTTCTAGAATACTTAAATATAAGGAGAAAACTGGGCTCACTTGGTATCATCTGGAGCTGATTTGAGTTTAAATGATCTAAATATGACGCCAACTTGGCGGCATTCAGTTTCGGATGTTTCTCCCTTTAGGGAATTGGAGTTGATATTATAATTTATTTACTTACTCTTTGGGCCCAACAGTGGAGTTCCCTTGCAACTAATTGCAATAATTCACTTCTTGAAAAGGGAAGGAAATACACAATCTCATTAATCCTTCCTAAAAATTCATCTCGCCTGAAATGTCTCTTTAAAATAGGTTTGACTACTTCGTCTTTAAATTTTCTTGATATTGTTATATTTTCCGAAATTAATTTTTCATTTTCTACAAAAAAAATTAATATTACTTAAATATAATATGGCCCTATTACAGTTGTTAACGATTAATTTATCAGCTCAACAGCATCCCTTGGATGCCTACACTCAAATTCAATAATGGTTTGGAAGGATTCAGTACCAGAAAGTTGGGAGTTGGAGAAAAGTTCTTGGCCACTCCAGTCAAATTAGACAAAAAAAAGTTGAAACCTCGTAATAATTCGCATTGAGCTGAAAATTGGTGCGGACTTTGAATACACCATTATAAATGAAATGTCAATAGTCCCCAACAATCCCGTGTGGACTTAAACTTTTATTCAAGGCTAAAGGTCACAAATATCAGTTTTTCGCATATTTCTTGTAAACGATAAGTGTTATCGTAAAAATAGATCATACAAAGTTTGTAGATCATGCAGTTATCTACAAAAACGGTTTCAATACTCTTTTTCCTATGAATCATCATTCATGAGATATCACGATTTCAAATATTGAAAATGCTAATATGCACTTGTATGCGCAATTTCTTGCTAATACAATAAGTCTCGCCTCATTTCAATGCTCTGTGAAAAATTTACAGCTGCTGGTATTTTTGTGACACAAGCTGATAATGCATGACGCTCATGTCCTCATAACTGAAACAGCCATAGAACAATTCAATGCAAATAAAACTATCTTTGTTGGTGAAGATGTTGATTTGTTAATACTACCGATTGCACGAACTCCAATCGACACGATTTGCTTTTCAAAACCTGGGAAAGCTCATATACAAACAAAAATGTATTCATCACAAAACTTAACTTCATATCCTTTAGGTTAGCTTTCAATATATGCAACTGGCTAATGGATTAGGTCCAATGCCATAAAAAAAAAACTTCATATCCAAAATGTCAAGCTCATATTTTATTTTTAAATGCAATAACTGGCTGGATACTGCATCAGCATTTTTCAAAATGGGTAAAAAAACAGTATTTAAATTGTTTGAAAAACAATCTCAAATGGAATTCACTTTCTTCTTGCTATGCATGGAGCTCCAAAAAAAATTGATTCTATAGACAAGTATAGATATTTAAGTATTATAAAAAATACATAGAACAATAAAAAAGTAGTTATCCTGTCTTCCTCCAACATCTGCTGCTGCTTATCAACATTTATAACTTGTACTTTATCAAATTCGAGTATGGTTAGAAAATGAACTGAATCCAGAAGACTGGGGATGGAAATTAATAGACAATAGTTTGTAGCCAATTCAAACTCTTCTTCAGCCTGCTCCAGAACAACTTCTTAATATTATTTTTGTAAATGCAAAAAGCGTTACAATAAACTGGGGCTGTAAAAACCAAATACAACAGATGAGAATACTTATGATATCACTGAGGAGATAACTGATCCATTTTTTTTCTTACAACAATTTACAGAAATTCTGTAAGGAGAGGAAGAAGAAGGCGAACAAGAAGAAGGTGAAGAAGAAGAAAGCGAAGAAGAAGACATGACTGTTGAAGTGGAATTCAAAGATTGTTAATCATACCACAATTTTTAAGTCAACAATAATCGGTTCCACTTTGATAATTACCAACAGTATCATTTTCTTAATCAATAGCAAACTGTCTGATCACACTTGCTTAATCATAATCGATCACGGATTACGCCCACTGAGGAAACCACATTTAAAAAAATGCACCAAGCAAACACTACCTCAAGGGTGGTGAGGAAATGTGCGCATATTATGCGAAATACGATGTTTTCAACTTCTGAAATCAAATTATCCAATGAATGACGATTCGTAGGAAAAAAGTATTGAAAGTTTTTGTAGATAATTGCATGATCTGCAAACTTTATATGACCCACTTTCACGATAACATTTATCGTTTACGAGAAACATTCGAAAAACTGATCTTAGACCTTGAATCAAATTTTTAGCCGACATGGGATCAGTGGGGATTTTTGACATGTAATTTGTAATAGTGCATTCAAGGTCTGTACCAATTTTCAGCTCTATGTGAATTATTACGAAGCTGAATGTCTACTTCGACTGGAGTATGATTCAGTCCAAATATTATTACCACCTGCTTTGTCCCACTGAATTTTCTATGTAGTATTCGAAATATCAATGTCCATACCCAATGAACAATTTTGCTCACTTAAAGCAACTGTTATTTTTATAAGTAGTTTATTAAGGTTGTGAGTTTATAAAAGTGGTTTATAAGATTACTAAAGAGTTGCGAAGTTACATAGTGGGTATGTAAAATTACTAAAAGATTGAAAACCTTAGGTTTTATAAAATGGCAACGGAAACATTTCCATCACATATTTATACAACTTTTAGTAACTGTTATTATAATTGTATAAAGAGTTTTTATAGAAGTTGCAGTCACAAATTTATGAAACTAATAGTGTTCAGTTCCTACATAGGGGTTGGCTCTGATGAATATAAAACTTCCTGGTCCCACAATAACAACAATAACTGTTAACAACCTCAAATTCTACGTGTTTGTATCTTCTTTTTAATGTTTTTATTCACATTTCTAAACTAGAATCAGTGTAACATTAATAAGCTCTCTCATATAGAATACACATTTTTTAATATTGTTAATTTTTATAGGTTGGAAATTCATTATAATTAGCGGTCAGAGTTTGAATTTTCATGGTAATTTCAGGGCCGGATTTCGTTCTACTGCTATTTAATTATATTTAAGTTACTTTTATCCCAAAGTAATAATCGAGATAAGTATAACAATGAAATAATTTACAAAACTTAATAACAATAAATATCTAAAATAAACAGGTATTAATGCAATCTAAAAGCAGCACTTTAAAATTACACCTAACCACTGTCTTTATTGTATGTAAATACCCATAAGTGGGTAAATCTGAACATCAGTCTATTAATGAATATACATTTTAATAGCATTTGAAATTGCAGCATATCTGCCTTTCTGTTTGCGGGTGTCCAGAAAAAGACCGACGATTTTTCTGCCATTTTAATGAGTATTGCTAATATTTCATCTCGTCATATTATTCAATCAATCCATAAAGTAACATTTGTAGCAAGGCTGCTGACGTTAAATATTTTTGTGGAAACGCTTTAATAAATTTATTATTATTATTATTATTACATGCATACAAGGCAGGCAGCCTAGGGCTGTTTATACCTAAAGAACACGTACATGTGTATAAAACTAAAACTACTAACATAGACAATTGAATTCATACATTTTATTAGGTATTAATAAATTTATTCAAGTCCGTTCCTGAAATGTTTGGGAAAAAATTCAACCTCACATTCTTGGTTATATAGAGGCACAGAATTTCTATAAGAATCCCAGAAGTTTCTTTTCAGATTTATAGTGTCCTTTTGGTATTTTCAATATGGATGCTGTATTTTCAATACTGTCAGTGGACGCCATATTGATACTTTTAAGAAAACTGTTGAAAAACAGGTTGAATATTTAATATACTCAACTAATACTACATTTTATGTAAATATAAATATGTACCATAAGTTAAAAAGTGCAGTTTTTTATGAAGAATCGAATGTTGTCAGAAATTAAAACATTTTTTTTTTACTTAAAATTTTTAAATATATGTAATTTCGGTGGCGCCTTTATTATAGGTACAAATGTCAGTTTTATAACAAAGATGCATTTGCATGAAAATTTCATAGACACATTTGCCATAAAAGTCAAGTGTAATACATTTATAATTTTATACGTACATATTTCCTATACAAAGTAAAAGTCTCCATATTGTTATAAAGGAAGATGTAATAATTTCAGCATCAACAACCAAAGAAAGAGAAAGAGGTTTGTGGTGAAAGAAAGAGCGAGAAGGAGAGGTTCCATATTTCAAGTTTATAAGGAAGTTTATAAGAGTAACAGTTACTTTTCTATTACTTCTTACTATACAACTTAGAGATAGGTAATGGTAACCCTTATAGAGCGCGCCATTTAAGGTCTTTAAGTGGTATAAAGTGGTAATTGAGAAGTTTGCATCGACAATATACGTTACTAAAGTTTTTATTATTCGGTGATGGTGATATTCGGAGTACCTTTACAAAACAAAAATTGTTCATTGGGTATCTAATTGTGTGTTAAATTAAATCTTACGTAAGTATGGCAATCAGGCAGAAATGTGTAATTGCACTATAGCCTATATTGCCTTATTTATTACACCTAAACCCAGATATGGTGTTTGAATATGTATATGGTAAATGGTTGAGTGAGAGATGAAGCGAGATATCGCAGTGGCAGAGATAAGGACAGATCGCCGGGGATTCAACCGAAGCAGGTAGAAATGGCATAGTACCGGTACTTTAAACAAACTTTCTTTTAAAGTACAGTTCACCAATAACAGAAAGAAATAATTGATAAGCACCATATGTTTTTATAATATTTGCATTTAAAATTGATGACAAAGTTCCCACTTATTTACAAATATTAAAGAAAGATCTAGATATACATGGTTATAATATAAGATCAAAAATAGTTATGACACTGGATTAGTTCAAAAATCATTTTTGCAAGGTTCTATATATCAGAAAGGGCTTCGTCTTTTCAATGTTTTGCCCAATGATAAAAAAGAGGCTCCCAATGTGAATATTTTTGTTAAAAATATATGTAAATATTTGACGTGTAATTATTCAGCTACCTAATGTATTAACTATGTTCTTACTTTTATCTTTTATCTTTTTATCTACATTTATGTAAATATTTTTTGTCTGCCTACTTTTTGCGTACTAAAATAGCTAAATAAATAAATACAATACTATACTTATTTCACGAGAACCGCTATCTTATTAAGATCTTAAGCATGTATAAAAAATTTGGAAGAGGTGCTAATACTTTTCAGTTTTCGATGATTTTTGCTCTTATATTCAATAACACATCTCTTGTAAGAACTCACATTAAATTAAAATCATTATAAACCAAAAACGATTTAGCGAATTAATTTGAAATTTATGGGGGTGATTTAATTGTTTTTTCAAGTTTTTTTACTATTTTACATTTGTATTTTGACTCGTGCAAAAATTTTATAATTTAAAGCATCAATAAACTATCTATCTATAAGGACAAAACAATTTCCCAAAATGTTATCAATTTCTTAGCGATTTTGAATCCTTCCCACTGAGCTGTTAAGTTCAATAAGACATTTCCCATAAGAATCAAAATCGTTATAAGTCAAAAATGCTTTAGTGAATCAATTTGAAATTTATTAGGATGATTTATGAAGACCTAAAGAATAATTTCCCAACATTTCATTAATTTCTTAGCATTTTTGGATCGTTCCCATACATCCTTAAGTAAAAACTATCCCAAATACATCTGGAAATAGTAAAGAATAAAGCAGTAACATTTTCATTTGTATTACCTTTAGTGTCAGAAACGCTAAGTCTGTCGGATTTAATTTTCTCAATTTCTCTTCTCAGCTGCAGCGCATGATTTGCAATTTCGTCGCTAGCCAAGTTTGAAGTCATTATAAAGATAGCATCTTTGCACTCAATTGTTTTACCTTGACCATCAGTAAGACGTCCTTCATCAAATAATTGCAAAAGAACCGTAAGCACATCTGGATGAGCCTTATCTACTTCGTCAAAGAGAACTACAGCTTTAGGGCATTTCTTAAGCTTCTTTGTTAGCTGACCTCCTTCATCGTGGCCTACATAACCCGGAGGTGCACCTATTAATTTGGCAACCTGAACATGAACAAAACGTAAATTAATGGACTAATTCTTTCATTTACAGTTTGGAGTCAATGAAAAATGAAGAATTTCAAATCATTATGAAACAGCAGTAAGGATATGAGTAAATCAGTATACAGAGTGTTAGAGGCACAATTTGTTTGCTTGGGAGTTGACTCTATCCACAAAAATAATAAAAAGCATTCCTATAGACATGTGAAAATGTTTGATAGAAAAGGTTCAGCTCTCTAAAAATGGGCCCAAATTGTCGATTTTCTTGATTATTCAGTTAGGAAACACTTTGGGACAATTTCATGAAACTTGGTTCAGAATTTAACATTATAATAGTGTATTATTTTACAGTATTAACTAAAATTAATTAGACAGAGGGACAAATAGAAATACTTGTCTCCACTTGTTTAGTGCATATAAAAACTTGCCATTAAAATATTAAAGTCGGTACAATGACTGTTGACAAGAGTAGTACAGAGCCGCACTTCAAATTTTTGCGTTTTGGAATGAATAAAATAAAAAATAATAGTAGAGATTTATAAATCGCGTAGAAACTTAATGACGTTTCTGATTAATTAAAAAATCTTACTGTGTTGCGTCAAGATAGGAATACGTTATGCATTGGTGGATGCATATTGCCCATCCTTCACGACATTGGCATATAAATTCAAAGTACGGCTCTGTTTATTTCCTGAGTATGACGTACTAGTTAGGGGTGATATCACAAGAGTTAGAAATCTTAATTAAAAAAGGCCTGTTTCCGTGTATTTATTTTAATCATGGCAGAATATACTTTACATAAGAGTAATGATGTTTTATCTATTAAGCAATACATCATATTTGTTATTTAATAGTGTAGACACCACCCTTTGGGATCTGTTCCTAAGGTAGGATTTTAGCGAAGATAATGCCACTCTTCTAACGCATACTTAAACAATTTGTCTAATAAAATATTATGGTTTAAACAGTCAACGGCTTTGGAGAGGTCAAGAAACAGACAGCAAAAGTAAGTTTCGTCAGTTTCCAAGGCGGTCAATATAGCCTCTGTAAATTCAAATATTGCAGTTTCGATTGATCTGTCCTTGAGACATCCATACTGGAATGAAGAAAACAACTGGCAGGAATTAAAAAAAATAATTAGTCTGGTACCTAGAGCAAACTTTTTCAAAGAATTTTGAAAATGACGACAGGCTTATGACTATAGATGCAGGGCAAGTGACAGTGACTCTGAGTTAAGAAAAAAATGCAGAGAACAAACCAAAGAACAAAAAGACAACAAAAAATTCACAGCTAGTCAAGTACACTCTGGCGATTGTTGGTTGCTGATTTAAAAAAAAAAAGTGCAATAGGAGCCTGCAGTCATTAGAGTCAGAGAAAAAAATATGGTGGTTGGACTAAACTCTTCAGAATCCCCTGAATCTCATTTGGAGGCCTTTACCCAATGTGTAAAAAATCGTCATTTCTTTAAAAATATTTTTAAGAATCATGGTTTCTAAATTATAATCAAAATGCAATTCTTACTTCAAAAGCAAGAAAACAAATACTTTTTTCAATAAAACAGTAGAAATGTTAAAATCGAAAAATGAAAACATTCTTTCTACAGATGCAGAAGAAGCATCTGCATTAGGTTTGTTGTTTTTACTTCCACATCCACGTAATGGATTTGAGGTATAGTAATCATAAAAAAAATTTCAATTTTTTTTTTCTTGAAATAGGTTAGAATTTAGAATGTCATGAAATGTTGAGATTTTAAATTTGAGTCTGTCGGTCTGTAACTTTTTTTTGTCCGCACATATTCTCTGGAACGGATTAAGATACTAACTTGAAATTTTGTACACCTGTATATTATAAAGAGATCTGAAACTGGATTGTTTTTTGAACTTATCTGGTGAAGGGTTGGGGGGTAAAGAGAAATAAGTAGAACAAGCTGGTAAGAGTACATAAACTTGAAATTTGGTGTATGTACAGGGTGCCCCAAATTGCTTGATTTTGGCTGGTTTTCCTATTATTATCAGAAAATGCAATGAAAATGAAAATTTTCACCGAATTGTCATTTGGACCGACGAAGCAAGAGTAACCAGCAATGGAATACTTAATCGACATAATCGGCATCGTTGGTCGGACCATAATGAGCATGTTTTCCAACCTAGAAATATGCAAGGAGGTTTGGTTTCAGTATTTGGATTGGAATAGTGGGGCAACGAATGATTGGACTTTTTATTTATGACAAAAACCTTAACGCCCAATGGTACGTTAATATTTTGGAAAACATTGTTGAACCATATTTAGAAGACTTGCCCCTTGCCGATTTGGTACGAAACGCGGCGGTTACAAGGAACAAACTAAATCAAATGTTCGAGGATCGGTGGATGGGAACAAGGGGGCTCATACCATAGCCTGCAAGATCTCCGGACCTAAGTCCATTGGACTTTTTATTTGGGGTTTCGTCAAAGACCAGATATTTAAAACCATACCAGAAACACGTCAAGATTTAGAGCAACGAGTGAGAAATACAATCGCTGGGATAACACCTTTACAACTCTTAAATGCCGAGAAATCAGTAAAGAAGAGATGTCAATTGTGCATCGACCAAAATGGTAGACAATTTGAACACTATTTGTGATACTTCAATCGTTAAAGACATGTTACCTACTTAATGAAATATGTTTTAATTAATAAAATTAATTTAATAGAAAAACTATTGTTTTCATTTGAATAACTGAAACTCTTGTTTTCCATGGCCAACTCTGCTAAAATGTCATTTTTAAAGAGAAATGTGTTATATTGGCAGCAAGGATGACTAGACATATCTTGACATATATATTTTCAGAAAGCTTATTTTTCTTCCTATTTTCTAAAGTCAAAGTCAACTATGGTTTCCATTTGAAATAACAAAGTTAGCTTTGATACCGAACAATTGAAAAGAGATATATTTTTTTTGACAAATGCATCTTATTCTACGTCAAAAAGTGCCTGTAGAAAGTTTTTACCGTTTGAAAAAATATTCACAAATAAAAAAGTTATGACAGTTTTTCGGAATCTGCCAAATGTCAATTTTTGCCGATATCTCGGAAACGGTTAGAGATATCGAAATGCGGTTTTCACCAATCGGCGTTTCACAAAAATCGAGCTCTAGGCTCATACGTCAGTTTTTCTCTACCTGGTCTGAAAATAGGAAAACCAGCCAAAATCAAGCAATTTGGGGCACCCTGTACTAGAAGCCAAGGCCCCAAATTTTTTTATAATATTTTTCCTGAGTTTTCAGGTTTTCCCTATGAGTCCAAAACTGCTTAGTCAAAAAATGCATTCCTCGGGAAGTACATCCTCTTAAAGTGAGACAGGAAAAAACTCTTTTTTCCAATAATTTCCGTTATATTGAAGATATAATTTTCAAATTTTGGTGGGAGCTATATCTCTATAAGTACTCTATGTAAACTTGACAACAACCAAATATCTTTTGTTTCTCAACTATTTTTGATAATAACTAACATTCAATTGACTATAGTTCTTTAATCGCCCTGTAAAATTATGAAATACTTGAATATTTTTGAAGAGCATTGAAAAGGCTGCAAAAAGGTACTCTTAACATGTTTTTAATATTAATCAAAATACAAGAAATTATCGTTTTTATTGCAGTTTATTCTATAAATTACATTAATAACGCTCCACATGACGTCCACCTGTTTCAGTACACAAATTAATACTTCTAAAATTTTGTCTAATATCAACGAAAAATCAAGAATTATAATTTTTTCTCTGTAGACCATAGGTGCTTGTGAAACAGAAAACCTGTCACTTTTGAGAGACAAAGGATATTTAGTTGTTTTCAAGCTTACATAGAGTACTTATAGAGATACAGGTCCCATGAAAACTTGAAAATTTTATCTTTAATATAACGGAAACTACAGAAAAAATTCTTCTCTGTCTCACTTTAAGAGAATGTACTTCCACAGGGATGCATTCTGGACTAAGGTAAGTTGGGTTATACGGACCCAATATGAACTTGGAAATCACAGGTTCCCGTCCGGAAACTCAATTCTAGGACATCCTGTATATTATAACGACATCTGGAACTAGATTATATTTTGAGATTATTCCGTTGAAGGCTTGGGGGTTAAATAGGGGAAAATAAGCAAGCTGGTAAGAGTACAAAAATTTGGGATTTGGAGTATGTACTAGAAGCGAAGGTCTTAGATTTTTTTATAATATTTTTCAACTCCTCACCACCCCTACTCCTTTATTAAAGGAGTTGATAAAATAAAATAGAGATATTCACTTAAAATTTGGTATGTATTATAATGACATCTGGAACTAGATTATATTTTGAGATTACTCCGTTGAAGAGGGGGTTAAATAGGGGTAAATAGGGAAAATTAAGTAAAACAAGCTGGTAAGAGTACAGAAATTTGGAATTTGGTGTATATACTAGAAGTGAAGGCCTCAGGTTTTTTTAAGAATATTTTCCACCCTCCCACCACCCCTTATTAAAAGAATTGATAAAATTAAATTGAGATTTTCATTTGAAATTTGGTACACGTATGTATTATAATGACACATGGAACTAGATTATATCTTGAGATTATTTCGTTGAAGGGTGGGGGGTTAAATAGGGGTAAATAGGGGAAAAAAGTAAAACAACCTGGTTAGAGTACAGAAATTTGGAATTTCGTGTATATACTAGAAACCAAGGTCTCAGATTCCTTTCTAATGTTTTCAAACACAAAATAAAAACTTTGAGACAGGACAATTTTGTGTGGCGCAGGAGTGACTATATGCCTAGAGGAAATAGATAATAATAAATATGTATTTTTTAGTCCTACAAACATTTTAGGGTATATCCTATTTCAAATAACAAAGAATTATAGAAAATTAAAACGATATTCATAATAATGTAATTTGTATTTCAGTTACTTATCTTTTCCTAATCTCATAATTGTAACGAATTATTAATAAAGTAAGTAAGTTTAATTTCTTTATTTTTAGTAAAATCTTGGCGGTATTTCAATAAGTAGTTTCTCTAAATTGGTAGTACATTCCGCAATACGGCAATATTTTGAGCACTGCGGCAATAGGTGTACAAATTTTGACCTCGTGATTTATGCACTTTGATTTAAAGTGAATCCATACTATGTCACCTATAAAGAAACGTCCCAAGTCCGTACAATAACCAAGAAAAATTATTATAACTTAGGAACTTTTGGAAATCTCAAAGAAATATTTGGAAAAATCTCCAGATTTCTGTGAATTTCATTAGCTAGCATCTACTGAAAAAATCTCAAGTCTGTATGTCAAAAAAAAAAACAAAACAGTCCTTATACCACGAAAACCGCTGGTGCTATCAAAAGAATTCGAAGAATCTCCCCATATTCCTCATTTACTGACGAACCTGTTCAAAAATAAAGAAGTTATCCAGCGACATCATACTGAGACAAAAAGAAAAAGTCCTTATAACTCGGAGATACTGAAAGCTGATTAGACTTGGTAACCCTTATTTCACGGCGACACAGTGGCGAAGTCACTTCATAAAACTTGAATGTGCTTTATTCTTACTATTGTTTTATACTCTGTTTTGTTCTCGGGAACAGAACAGCAAGAAGTCTCTTTGTTATTATCTCAATTTTGTTCTCAGTCCCTGTTCTTTATTTTTAATTAGCTAGCTAGAGGTTAACATAATATTTAATTTAGTAACAGAAAAGAACCACTCGAGTGAAAATTAGAATACGAGTTTTGTGATTTTACTATTTACTTTACCAATTTTCTTAATATACTAAAAGTATTTCATTCGAGTCGTTCCCCACTTTCTAATAATTTAAATTGTTATATACCTCATGTTTTTCTTGAAACTCCGACATGTCTAATCTAATAAAGGCTTGTTGTTGTTCCTTATGTATATATGTAGCAAGCTGTTTTGCCAACTCAGTTTTGCCAATACCAGAAGAGCCCAAAAATAAAAACACTAATGGATGATCATCGTCAGCCCAACCATTTTCTTTTCTTCTAATAGCTACAAGCATTCAATATTTTAGAGTCAAGGTAACTTCCAGAATAATTATTCGGTTGACCACTACTATAGTCTATTTTTAAACTAGGAGGTGAAAGTTCCATTCGAACCATAAAAGTAACTAGAAAATACACTAAAACCTTTTTGGCATTTTGGGCAACCAATACATGACTACAGTGTTTTGGTGTGTATTTTATTACATTATATAATGCATCGACCTCTATTTGATGTTTAGGTATTTTATATAGCATTCATACCATTTATGCAATATAAAGGCACCAAATATTAGCCACTTTTACCTTCAGATTTATACAAAAGGGATTAAATACTGATACATAATGTGCAAACGATAAAATAGAAATTATAACCAAATAATTTATAACATGAAATTAAAATTTATAAAATATGTCAAAATTTACGACTATTGCCTTGTGTAATATACTGGCGAGTGTATCCAATAATCACAGATGTATGATTTAGCGTGTTAAATTTGAAACGCTCCTCCTGGTTTAAAAACAGACTATAATTACTGCATATGGATGAGTATAAATGATTTCAAAGAATTTTAAATCTTTTGTTGAAGTAATATTTTCTAATGTTATGAAACAATATACATACTATATACTCTATTTGAACAATAATACATATATTTATATGAAACAGTAGATAAAAATATGTATGATATTATATTAGACACTTTTACTTGTATAATCTTGAAAATCTCCTAAATATGCTGGCTGTTACTTATTTAATATGTTACCACCTCATATAAAAAATGCAGCGAATCTGACTACATTCAAATTATTGTTAAAGCAATATCTACATGAAAATTCTTTCTACTCACTAGCAGAATTTAATGAGTTTGCACAAAGAGCCTAGCTTTACATTTTTCTTTTGTCATTTCAAATATGAGCTGTGTATTATTTTATTCCTAATCAAAATTTTGATATGTAGAATTTGAGTAATTGATCAATTCATTGATTCATTAGTTTTAGTATCTGAATAGTTTGTAATATGTAATCTTCATGTTTGTGATATACCTTTCAATGTATTTTACTTATATGTTAATGTATGCTTATGATTATTTACTGTTGACTTATCTATCCAATGTAAATTGGTTAAAGATCAATAAATTCTATCTATCTATCTATCTATCTATCTATGCGTATAAAAATAAATAAATAGATAATAATAATAAAATAAATATGTATACTTACTAGCTGCCACTGTTGCAATCGCACCTTCTTGCCCAACTATATACTTTTTTAACCTTTCTTCAAGAGGATACCTTCTACGTTCTTCGATTTCTTTTTGTTTTCGTAATTCCTCAAACTATAAAATTACATTAGTAAATATTTCATAATACAATTGATATATGTATCATAATCTCTATACCTGCATTCTTATCTAAAATAGAAAAAAAAACATAACTTTCTAAGATATTTAAATATTTCAAATGGATAAGTTAAGTTGTTATGTTAAATATTGTCTATTTTCTTATGACAGAAAATTAAACTGAGACATGGGCCGTTAGGAAGGAATGCTGTCTGTCTTCCTTCCTAACGGCTCTCGAATAACTCGATTCTCTGAGAAATACATCTCCAAAGCGAATCTCTAGCATTGTAGGTAATCTATTAAATCTTGTCATTTTTTGGCCACATCAACCAGGAGTGGGCAATATAAAACAACTCTCCTAGTTCAGGGAAATCAGACAGCAAGAGACGAAAAACTACCCTCCAAAAGGTTGGGTAAATAAAGTAAACAAGTAGTAAGTGTTCTAATTTTTGGTAATAGTAACTACTCTGAGGTAGAACTAAATCATCAACACGCGGGAAGCTAAAGCATGTATTTACAGAAATTACTGTGTTCAATAATAAAAGTGTCCTGTTTTATTGAACTATATATATAAAAATTATGTGGAATATAAATAATATCGACAATTATAAAAAACATATAAAAAAAGAATACTATTACTGCAATTGCTGGTCAGTTAGATCTGATAAAATAATCAGTGAAGAAAGAGAGCAAGTTTGCACTCTACATAATATATATGGCTAGAGAAAATGAAAACTTGCCAACAGCAAAGGTACAGGGTTTTCCAAAATCAACTGTTATCGCCTAATGCTAATTTCAATCACCGGGTTATAGTTTATTACAATTCAAAACCGATTTTCCTGTGAAAAAAACTCCCCATAACATTGCAGTAGCCGGAAAACTATTTTCTGTCCGTTAAAAAAAAGACGCTATTTTTTTATCCCCTAGTGTCCGTTCTCGATGAATTCTTGTTATAGATGTCGAATAAACAAGAATCAATACAGAACGGAAATTTCATATGTTGTATAATTTCAATAATAAAAATCAAAACTGTATAAGAAAATGGTATACAAAAATGTCTCTCTAATGGATGAAACCTTGTGTAAGTGAACAGACATTTCCTATGCTGTACAGCTGCATGAAATGCAGTGTGCTTTCTCATGTTGACGCGGTGGCGCGTGTACTTAATAGAGATGCTATAATATATACTAAATGCATCTCGACGCTATGGCGCGCGCTTCATAGAGATGCTGTACCCTTCCATTACCCATGGCACCGACGTAAACATCTCTGTATTGACATCAGGATTTACCACCGCGGCGCTCGTATCACAGGCAATAAGGCCGATAAGTTGTGCCGTTTGTTTCTCATTTATTCCTCACATATGCCCTGAACCTGTAAGTTCTCATTATAATAAAAGCAGGAGTACATGCAGGCGGCTGTTTTTGCTCATACAACCGACAATCGCAGCCTAGGATGTTCAAGGTAGTATACAATTACCCGTTTCTAATGGTGTTGTTAATATTTTCAGTTTTCTAACACGAGTAGAACCCAAAGAAATGATAAAAACTTCCCAATCAACAGTTCCCTCCACTAATCGATGGCATCCCTCGGCAAAAAAGTCTCCAAAAATGGGGTTTTTATTAATATCAAAACGCGCATCGGTTTCTTTTTAGATGAAAAAATAATTTTGCGTTGTATACTAACATCAAAAAATCAAATTGTACTAATAATAGTGAAATTTTCGTTTCAGTGCTGCTTTTTTACCCATAGGGTTGCGTCCGCGGGGGTGAAGGGTACTGAGACTACTGGCATTCGATTAAGCACCCAAAAAAACATAGGGAGCGAAGTTTTACGCATTAGCTGTATCACCATATGACACTTTGCGCTTTTGTTATTGAATTGCGATGGAAAATGATTTTTTCCAACATATCAAATTGAATATTGTCCGTTCATATTGTTACATGTTTTTTGATATAAAACATCATTTTGATTAGAGAACGGACATTAGGGAGTACCAAAATTAGCCTCAAAAAAGACGCAAAATTGAAATGCAAGTACTATGATATCGAGTATGATATGCAACAATTAAAACGTTCGTTTTTATTTTTTGTCGTAGAAAAACTTCAGAAATAGACGAGAATGGTCGGAACGTACATTTGGCGATGACACGAATTTCCACCTCTTCCCAGTTTTCAGTATTTAACCCCTTATATCTTCATGCAGCACTAAAAATTTCCGTTTTGATTTTTTTCCTCGAACTATGCACATTTATGAATACCAAGAAACAGTAAACGGACATTAGGTGATTATTCAGATGACCCGTTATTTTTTACATGTTGAAGGATACTATTCAACCCTTTCGCGACGCTAAAAATTTCCGTTGCTCTGAACTTTTTTTATTCTTGTTCAAAGATATGGCACGGGAATTTCCCATTAGGCGATAAGTCGAAAATTTCGGTTACCGGCTGCCATACTATTATGCACGAATCGTTTCTGGCAATCAAAAGTATCCTACTTAGTCAATAAGTAAAGACCAATTGTATTATTACATAATTGTTAAGTTTCGTCACATTATTTTTAATTTTTTTCTCATCAAAATCAACACCCAATTTATTCGGTTTTTTGAAAAATGTATCTATTTGAGGAAATGTAAAAGGGAAAAAGAAGGAGGAAAAAATAATCTCGCTAAAAGTTGCAGCAATCATTTTTTGATTCATTGCTCATTCACTTTTCCCATCTAATATCAATTACTTTTATTTGCCATTAACAGAAATGAACCAATTATAAACTTGCTATTCATCGCATTCCCACTGTCACATTTTGAATTTTAGGTAAAACTGTCAAATAAAAAAGGTTAAGCGTATTGCATCTTTGCATATTTTTATTTTATTTTTGAGAATCTGTGTTTGATTTGAATATATATTTAAAATTTAGTTGGCAAACCCACTTTCATTGGTGACCCTGCAACGATATCGTTTAGAAACATACAAGTTAAGTACCTCAAATGAAGTGCAACTTCCCAACCCAAAATTTGACATTGCCAAAAACATAATTCTTACAAAAGCTTCAAATGTTTACCAATAGGTATATACTTACCCTTGCCATTTCAACTTCCAGATACTGTTGATACTGTTTCACTTCTTCATCCTTAGCATACATAACAGGCTTGTGCCCTATATCATTCTCCAAATTAGGGTTAGCTCCATTTTTAATGAGTAATGTAATAATACCCATGTTATTTGTAAGAACAGCATAGTGTAGTGCTGTGAATCCCAAGAAAGTGGCCTTATTGTTTTAAACCGCTGAGAAAATTCTTCATCGCGTATCATTAACACTAGAAATAAAAAAATTGAATAAGTATTGCCTTAATCATCAGAATCATCTTAAAATAGAGAATGTTACTTTTACCAAAATATGTTGAAATAAATCATACAAGAAAAATATGGGTTTTAACCCATCTGACAATAACATATAATTGTCTATTTAAATCATAGATATACGGGGCTAGAAACCGAGTATTTCTTATTTTCACTGTGTTACAGTATCTACGTAGATGCTTGAGAGAAGATTATAACTTTTTATTTATGGTTTACAGATTATGCTATTAGTACTAGAGCCAAATTAACAAAACATATATTTGACAATAGTATTTAAAAAAATGAATTCCTGATGCTTAAAGTGCAGACCTACAACACTCAAAAATAGCTGGATACAAAACGTCACTCAAAACATCGTGAATAAGAAGCTGTAATAAACCACATTAAGAATTGAATAATCAAAATGTTCCTTGAAAATCTTACCTTCAATTGGATGCAAGCCGATTTGGTTAGCAGTTCTATTGGCATTAATATAATTATCAGCAGCATTAGGATCAGCGCCTGCTTTTAATAATAATTCTGCAACATCATGATGTTCATTTACTGTTGCTACCATTAGAGGTGTCAACCTAATGGATGTCTTCTGTTTACGTCCACACCATTTTTAATAAATCTGAAAATAAATCAAATCAAATCAAATCAAATCATTTTATTGGTGCTGTTAACATGAAGATGTTTTACACAAGTCAGTTTGTAATATAAGAAAAAAAATAATATATACATATATATATACATAAAATACGTGTCACCATTCCATAAAATACACTAATCCTTACGATAATTATTACATTAAATATCACGAATATCACATGTCTGAAACGTCACAATTTAAAAATTCGTTTGTAATAAAATGCATTTTTGACTAAGAAATTTTTTATTATTTGTTTGTATCTCAACTCTGGGAGGTTTCTTATGTATACCGGGATTTTATTAAAGAATATTGGGCCGTAATAATTGTACCCAGTATCACTGGATTTTAACCTATTATACTTAATTTTTATGTTTTGTTCGTTGCGAGTATTGTATTTATTATTGTCTCCTTTTTTTTCGAACAAGTGTATATTTTTATGGACGAACATTAAACATGTGTATATATACAATGAAGGAAATGTTAAAAGTTTGAGTTGAATAAATTTTTGTTTAACCTCGTCTTTGTAGCCCAAGTTGGTGATTATTCTAATTGATTTTCTTTGCAAACCAAATATTCTAGTGGATTGTGGTGCGTGGCCCCAGCTTATCAGACCATACGCCATTTGTGATACAATTAATGAATGGTATGCTATTATTAAAATATTTATGGGAACGATATTGTTCAGCATTCTTAGGACAAATATGTTTTTGCTCATTTTATTTGCCAGAAATTCTGTATGATGGCCCCAGTTTAATTTGGGATCAAGATAAACGCCGAGAAATTTAACTTTATCTGGGTTATTATAGTTCTCTAATGGTCTGTGAGTAAAAATCATATCTATTGTTTTGTTTTCATTTAAGGATAATTTATTACTAGAGAACCAAGTGACGGCATTTTATGTGCGTCCTCCATAAGCTGCTGAACTACTCTTAAATTAGTGTCTGATCTTAGTAATGTGGTGTCATCTGCAAATAATACCAGGTTAGCGTCTGTTACGGACCGTTTAAGGTCATTTATGTAAATTAGGAATAAGGTTGGGCCCAAGACGGACCCCTGCGGCACACCACTCTTCACCTCCATAAGCTTGGAGTTTCTATGATTTACACTGGTGTATTGCTTACGATTTGATAAATAAGACATTATGAGTTTACAACTGGTTTCGTCAACGTTCAGGAACTTTAATTTTTCTATTAGCACATGGTGTGAGACATAGTCAAAGGCTTTTTGAAGATCACAAAAGGTAATCCCAACATATTCTTTTTTTTCTTGACTTTCTATAATTTTTTTGGTAAGTTCATATATTGCATCGTTTGTTGACTTTTTGGTACGAAATCCGAACTGATTTTCGTAGAACATGTCATTTGTTTCAAAATGATTTGTCATTTGATATTTTAAAATGTTCTCAAATATTTTTGAGATTGTCGGTACTATTGATATAGGTCGGAAATTATTATGGTCAAGAGATGACCTGCCTTTATGAATTGGGATAACTTTTGTGATCTTAAGAATGTCAGGGTAAATTCCAGAGCTTACGCATTGATTAAAAAGAACAACTAACGGATTTAGTATTACATTTTTTACGTTTTTTAATATGTTGACATTCATAGTATAGTGATCCTTACTGTTTTTATTTTTAAATTATTTATAGCATCCCTCACAGCGTTATGTCCAATCCTTTCAAACCTAAAATTGGGGTAACTTGCATTTTTTATTAGTCTAAATAATTATTTGGATTTTGTAAATTTTTTGTTATGCTTTCACTCACATTCACAAAATATTTGTTTTGTTCTTCGACGTCAACCTCTAATGATAGAGACCTCCTTTTACTCTGTCTATTTTTATTTATAATGTCCCAATACACCTTAGAAGATTTGCCATTTTGATTTATAAGTAGATTGTAATATTTATTTTTTGCACCTTTTATTTGTTTTCTGTAATAGGTTTTATAAGATTTTATATGTTCTTTTAACTCTATATTTGGATTATTTTGATATAGCTCTGATAATAAACATAGATTCTCTTTTTTTATATGTAAATCATTTGTGAACCACTTGTCTTTAGTTCATTTCTTTTTATTATTTATTTTCTTTTCTACCAATGGGAAAGCTATTTCTATGTTTTCCTGTAAAATATTCATAAAGCGCTCCCATTTTACATTTAAATTAATTGAATCATTGCTCGCAAAACTCCAATCAGTATTTTCTAGTCTGTTGTAAAATAAAAGCATACCTTCCTCGGTGACTTCCCTTATTTTAAATGTAGTTACCGTAAACGCGGGTGACTTTGGCTCACTTTTCAACTTTACACTAATATCTATCAGCTTTAAATAAACATAAATAGTTTGTATTATACACCAAACTTTAAGTCTTGAGCTGCTCTTTAGCGTCAGCTATGTGAAACTAATGTAAAAAGAGATATTAAAAAAAAAACACTTGAAAAAGGGGGTGCGCAAAGTCACCCGCTGAGGTAGGGTGACTTTGTCCCACATTGTATTTTATATGGTTTTGACGCTAATATTATAGATTGCGTTAAAGTGACCCGTCAGACCTTTTCAGAAAAACACGTTATCCAGTAAAAAAATTATTTATTATTTTTTTTACACACAACTGATAAAAAATTAACAGTGGTAAAATGTAAAACTAGGTAAATTTCTTAAATCTGTAATTTATTATCTATAAGTGCAGTTAAAACCGTTTTTTACAAAGTTGGAAAGAAATACAGATTGTCATCTATTTTAGTTGGCTCTGCAACGGCATCGATATCGGCAATATGGCGAGAAACTCGGCAACTTACTTTCGGCCATCTCCAATTTTCATTCTCCTGGATCATCGTTAATACCCACCCAAAGCGGTTATCATCTGATAAATAGCCATCAAATTTTCCTGGCAAGCACTGGTTATCTTCTATAATACATAATCTCCAACAGAAAAAAATTCATCGTCAGGATCTGATTCATCCATATAACAAACACTGGAATCTGAAGAGTTGGAAGTGTCTGAGAAATAATAGTAATTTTTTGTTTTATTATTCCTCTTCGTTTTCTTAGTTTAAACTTTAATAATACATAGCATAAATATTTACTAACCTTAATATTCACAAAAAACACCTAGAAAAGTTAACTTTTCAAAGTGGGTCAAAGTCACCCAAAAACCGAACTTAACAACACCACGTTTCAATAAAGAATGTTGACTAGTCTTTTTTAAACAGCAGAGCTTCACGCCTCATACAGAATACTAATAATTGTACAAGGAATGCATGCATCATTATGCAACATGAAATATACATAAAAGAATTGATAGTTGCCGTAAATTTTCTTGGCTTTAAAATTAGTTGCATTGTGCTTGTCTACGAAAATATTTATACTGAACAACGTAAAAAAGATATTACCAACAATTATAATGTTTTCGCTATAATAAAGGTTGTAGAATAGCTCCATGGTTATGTTTTTGCCCTAAATTGAATATATTATTTTTTACAACCTAGAGCAACTTTTTTGTAGCAATGGGCTAAAGTCACCCTGCCGAGCCAAAGTCACCCGCGTTTACGTTATCTTTAGATCTTGTATTCTCTGTAATTTTGAATGAAATATTTACTGCTTTATGATCTAATAAACCGGGGTCAAACACCTCCTCTTTATGATCATTAAAGTTTACAAGTATATTATCGATACAATTTTGTTGTCTTGTATTTTTGGTGATGGTATGGTTGAAAGAAAAGGAGGTAAATAAATATTTAAAATCATTTGTTCGCTTTTCTCTTGAATTGAATTTGATATTAAAATCCCCGTTTATTACTATGTCCCTAGCTGAAGTACTTACTTTATTTACTTAAAAGAGTATTAAAATTTGTTAAAAAAAGGTCGAAGTCCCCCAAAGGTGATCTGTGTATTGTTATAATTATAAGATTTAAGCCATGACATTCAATGGCAACTATTTCACAGTGGACCTCCACTGAGAGGTGGTTTAAAGTTTCACATGGAATAAAGTTATGACATTCATTTTTACTTAATATTACTACCCCACCATATAAGGCATTTGATCTGCAATAACTGGCAACTACAGTATACTTATTCACAGTTAAATTTTGCATCTCATATTGATTGAGAAAATGTTCTGAGAAACATAAGACGTCAAATTTGTTTTCACTATCACTTAAGAACGCTTCCAACTCATGCACCTTATTTCTTATTGACTGAATGTTTAAATGTAACACTTGCAGATCATTTGAGTTAATTTCTGTTCCTTTGTCCATTGGTTCCATTGTTGTATTCTTATAACAAAACTTGGCAAAATTACAACTTAAGAGGTTTGATTTCGCTTTCCACTTTCAGCACAATTAAATTGGAAAATAATGTTTTAAAATTCCTCCCACCAAGTATACCAATTATTATATCACGTATTACACCCGCCTGTGTAATTATTTGCAGATCATTTCATTCTCTGGAATAAACTACTACCACGGCCATGCCTACCGGGGGGTGCAGGTGGCACTCAGGCTCGAGGAGCACAATTGCAATCTTAGATAAATTTTAAATTTCAATAAAAAAGTATTTAAAATAAAAACCTAAGTACTTGATTTAGTCTAAGTCCTAGTCAGGAAATCAAAAAGCGGCATTCAGAAGTCGTAATTGTCAACAAAGAGCAAACAAAATTTCCCACCGCTAATTTAGTGATGAGGGACAATCGCGGTGGTAAAGGCATTAAAGCAAAAAGAAATGCCGGCATCCATATTCTTGTTTTGACTTGCTGACTGCCGTACTAGACTTCAGATGCATTGAGATTAGTGATAACTTTAACTATAAACAATACATAGGTATTTGTTTTAGGAATTGCCACAAACAATTTGAATTAAATGTGAAATGCCACTGGTAGGATACAAGTCGAGATTGACGACAAGAAAATAATTAAATTCAGAAAAACGCTCAATGTTCAATGTCTAGAATATTCCAAAGGGGGCATAAATTTAACAGAATCTGATATGCCTTACATTTAAAACTAGACATATGAGTATTCAGTAAGAAATGCAAGTACAAAACATTTGTTAAAAAATAAAGAGATAGAATTACTGTATTTGTTAATTATTGGTTGAATGGACCAGACCCATTACAGTTACGTTATATACTAGCATTTGCTTCATAGAGTAAGATCCTAGAGCCACCAGACTTACATCATTTTAGCAAAGCTAATACTTTGGCAATAAATAATGTGATATGCAATTAAGAACGTATGCATATTATATGTTAGACAGAATACTGTTAAAAACCAACATTCATTATTGCCAGACACTTTCCGTGGACCCTAACTTCCGCCAGATGCTTTAAAGCTCGAAAAAAAACAACCTAACCTAACATAATTGTGAAACCTTCTCTACTACCAACAGACTATTTTCGGTTGACGTCATGTCACGCTGGTGTAGTGGAGGTCACACAACTCATTGTGTTGTTATTATTTCTTAATAACAGTGTTAAACTGCTTCTGCAAGTAACTCATCTCTAATTGTTTTCATTTGCATTCCTCTGTGATTGGATGAGGTTTTTGTGCCCTCCAGTCAGCTATGTCAAAATCAGGTGACCGAAAATACTAACTACGTAAAAAACGAAACAAAACATAACATTTAGGTTGTGTTTTCTTGAGCTTTAAAGCATCTGGCGGAAGTTAGGGCCCACGGAAAGTGTCTGGCAATAATGAATGTTAATTTTTAACAGCATTCTGTTAAACATGTATGAAAACCATCAGCCAGCCATCATACTTTAACGTCGGTTAGTAAGGTTTTTTTGTACCTTTTGTACATGTTATGTGTAAAAGGGCCCCGCTTTCAAGCTAGCAAACGTGCATACAGCTCTGGGATCTTGGTCTATCAGAAAGGACAACAAATCCTAACTTGCAGCAGGGCAGGCACAGCCTTGATTACTACTTATTTGTTTTGTTCTCAACTTTAGCCTAGTCCGCAGCATTAAATGTCGATTGCCTAAATTCGTTAGAGGATATTATAACAGATGTTCTATTTATAATTACTTGAAAAGACTAGCCTATATTATGAAAAATTTACCTTTGTATTTCATGTGTCAATCCGAACTGTGCAGATTTAAAAAAACGTTTTTCATCTCTATTCTGATCTAAATCACAGACCACAATACCTAAACCTACAGTAAATAAAAAATGTGGAAACACGCCCAAAAAATTGAAATTATTCCATTTCTCTCTTTCATATTTTCTATAACCATACTTTACGAGGGGGCTTCTCGGGGGGCACTTAATATTAGACTGATTTCTGGCCAACTTAAAAATGGGTACAGTTCTAGCATATAGGATTCTTGAAACTTTCGAATGTGTGTTGTAAAGTTTTATAATTTTTAACATATTTAACACGCTTTAAAATCTTAGAAATTAAATAATAACACTAGAGTTTACATTTTTTTCTTTGACATGTTGAAATGAAATGAAGTTAGGTGTTAGGTGTGTAAACTGTCAATTTAACCCAATTTTCACGAACATCTTGGTACGAAAATCAACACGAAGGTATAACATATACAAGTACCTGCATTATTAAAGAATCGGTTAGAAGAGCTTAAAATTTCTGGAAATCAGATTATTTGTAAAAAATAAAAGGCGTGGACGGGGAACCACTAATTTAAAACAGCAACCTGATTCGGGTTCAACTAAGAACTTCATAAATAAACGATCATGAATTCATCCCATATACACAGGCCCGGCGAGAGGGGTGGGCTGAGGGAGGTAAATTTCCCGGACCCACGCCTCTTAAGGGCCATTGCCCAATGATCAATATTTTAATGCCGATATGTAGCCTTATACATGGATTTAAGGGGTTAGAAAAATACAATGACCTTGAAATTCCTGAAAAATTTTTACCCAGGCGCTTTCTGCGAGTTTCTGCTCCCCCGAACAGCCACCCCCCCCCCCCCCCCCCTAGCGAGAACCGAATAATGTATCAGGTTAGTTCAGTAAGTGGATAACTGCTTACTTTTCAGTTCGAGTGATCCCATCACTAAACTCCAGTGCATAGGTTGGTTTCTACAAGTACTTAGGCACCGGTATCCAACCGTCTGAAGTTTGCGCACAATGATTCTAGGCCGCTCAAAATCATTGTTACGCACAAACTTCTGGTGGTTGAAAGCTCTTGTAGAAACAAATCTCTATTGAATATGCACTCGCTGTGATAGACCCAGAGCTGAATGAGTATCGAGAGTCTAGTACTCATGGGTATATTGCAGGATTAGAGCTAAATGTAATCTGGAGTACCATCTGACGAATAGCCATATAATATACGAGTGTATAAAATCCACAAGTACCAAATCATATATGCACGAGTACCTAGTTATTTCATGTTTTATGTAATGTCTATGTAGGTATACATTTTAAATATCAGATGTAAACAAAACTACGTACCTATATAGTTCTAAAAGCATTGTTCCAAGAAGCTTTCGACTTGTGACAAATGCATCATGTAATTTTATAGTGAATTAGTTAGCTGAACCCTAAGCTCATTATGTTGCTGTTTGGCGAGTTGCGTCCCAGTACTTTCTTTCTACCATGATGATGTTATATAACCAGTTCGCTACCAGTGTTAATTAAAAAGTCCTATTGAGCATGCTTACTTGTTTGACATCTATAATACAAAGTTGTAACTAGTGATGAGGTGGACAATATTACAGGTTTCTGTTACAGACTTTAAGTAGCAGTATCTACAATTATCGTTGCTAGATGGCGGACTATTCCATTGTTAAATACATTTCAAATAATGTCCTAGGTACCTAATGAATAACTGATATAAAATTATAAGCTGGTTGTTGCATTTATTACAAAGAAGACACCCCTCTGTAATTAAAAAGTATATATAAGTAGTGTGTAATTAAAAAATCGGTAAACGTATTTACACAGAACTTCCTCTTTATTCATACGTGACGGTCACTCTAAAAAAATATTAATTAAGAGATGACATGAAAATTATATTCGCCATGAAGTTAGTCCTATTATTACAGAGAAAACCTGATAACTTTTTTCCACCATCCACTGTATAGTGGTGGGTAAAATTTTTTTTCAATTTTTTTTAATTCTCAATTCATTTTTTTGTTGAAATAGGTTTAGAATATAATGAAACGTGGAAATTTTAAAATTGAAGAAACATTGTTTTCTATTTTACCTATCGTAGTGGTAATTTTTTTTTTTTTAATTATTTTTTTTTAATTTTCAAAACAAATTTCAACAAATATCTTTTTTGAAAAATGTTTAGAACGTCAAGAAACATGGACATTTCAAATTTGAGCAAAAAAATAAAAATTTTCCATCACCCATTTCATAAGAAATGTTCAAATTTTTTTTAAATTTTCTATGAATTTTTTTTTGAAATATGTTTAGAATGTCATGGAACATGGACATTCTAAATTTGACTAAAAAAAAATTTTTCCCTCATTCATTTTATAAAAATTTTTCAAAATTTCAATTTTTTTTTCCATTTTAAATTTTCAAAAGAATTTTTTTAAATATATGTTGGAATGTCACGAAACGTGGAAATTTTAAATTTGAGCAAAAAAAAATTTCACCATCGCCCATTTTATAAAAAAATTTAAAAATTAAAAAAAAAATCCATTTAAAATTTTCAAAAAAATGTATTTTTTTGACATAGATTTAGAATGTCACGAAACGTGGAAATTTTAAATTTGAGCGAAAAAATTATTTCTCCATTATCTATTATTCCGACGGTCCACTCTGTATACTTTCCAGTGAAAGTCTAACCATTTCTTCGGTGGCAGTGGCGTCAGCTACCTACCAAATTTGACTGTTCTCCGTCAAGTAGTTTTTTAGTTAATGCGTCAACAGAAAGACAGACAGACCGACCAACAGACAGACAGACAGACTGACGGAATTGAAAAAACCTATATTTTCGTAATCTACACGATCTGAAACGGGAAAATCCGATAAATCTCAGAGGGTGATTTTTTCTCGAATACAATACTTCCCTTCGGTATGCGAGGGAAGTAAGAAACAAACTAAACGTAGTAAACATACTAACAGAATTGTAAATGTCAAATCAACATGTGAAATATTCAAATACCTATCACTTTCCGTTCGAACAAAATTAATAAAACATAATCAAACCACTTTATAACCTTTTTAAATATCTACACATTATACTTTATAGGCGAGTCAATGAAGTCTAAAAATCAAAACTTCTTAATTCTCACCAACAGCTCCGATTTTGACCCTTTTTTAAATATTATTTTAGGATTTTAATAGCTGCTTTCATTCGGCAGTGATTCGTAATCATGTTTCATGTGGTGTCCCAAATAGCACCAAACTTCCGGAGGATGTCCGTTTTAGATCCTCTCTTGGTCCGAACGTCCGAAGACGTGAAACGAACGTTCATACGACGTCTATTTTTGGATGTTTTTAGGATATACTAAATTAACGTTCTGTGGACGTCCATTTTAGGTCTCACGTTGGCCTACCAAGATTCATTTTGTCACGAATGCAACAAATTAAAAATGTGGTGCCGTTAAAAAATACAAAAGGAAAGGAATAATAAAACTTGAAAACTGGTTAAAAAATCGTGTAGTGTAACTAAATACGGTGAAGAAAAAGTACGCAGAAATGTCCTGAGAATTTTTATATACACAATAGTTTTTGATATCACAATAGCTATTTTCTTTCATGCTGAACCAACTGATTGCAATCACTAAACAGCCAATCAAATCGAGGTATTTTTAAAATTCTTGATCTCTATTGGTTGCTTTCTGATTGTATTCCCTTTGTTCAGCACAGCAGAAAATAGCTAATAAGAATAAGATATACTTATGGTAGTAAATGATGTATCAGCGACATCATTTTAACTCCACACTAAATAAAATTTGTATAAATGTGAGTACAATATTTAATTACACAAATATTTCGTCATTCTTAAATAATTTAATAATAACAATCCTCCTTGGGTAAAGTTTGTTTAACTTTCAAAGCTAATAAATAAACTGCCCTGCTTCCCTAAAGAATTTATATTTTTTTCCATGTGTTGATTTTTTCTAGCTCATCATTAAACTTATCTTTTAGTACCAGAGAATAATTAATAACTTATTTTGCCGCCACTGTATGCAGTGTACAAATAAAAAAATACCATTGCAGCTTTAAAAAAATGTGCAGCATAATAGCCACAGAGCTGGTGAACGATTTCTTCAAAGTATTTTAAGCCAACTGAAATTTTATAAAAAAAGAAAAAAAACCTGAAAAACCGAAGTGCACTCTTCACCCCTAATTTCAAAGAAATTAGGGGTAGACTTCGGACTGGGGTTGGTTAGCTAGATGGTCGATACCTTTTTCAGACACGAAAAAACTATCTATAAAATTTCAGCCAATATAAAGTATCTTGAACAAATCATTTACCATCTCTTAAGACTATGAAGGTCTGAATTGAAAAGCCTGTGTGTGTTCACTGAACGTCCTCATCTGGACCTATAATGACCCTAAATCGGAAGTTCTGAGGAAGTCCAAATTTGTAACACGGTACCTCCTCTGAACGTCCACCATACGTCTGATGACCTAAAATGAACATCCTTCGTCCGTCCTGAATGTCATCAACGGACATCTTCTGGACGTTTTGTGGATGTTTTGATGCTATCTGCGGGGTCTCTGTCCCTATCATGCAATTTTGTAGGTATCATATGATCATTGTTCAGTGAAATCCTGTTTATTATGTTCACTGCAAACGAAAGCAGCTTATATGTCACATTTCCATATCAAGGAAGTAAAAAATGTTCAAATGTTCTGGCAGCCCCACGTTGCAGGGGGGGGGGGGGCAAAGCCAGGGGCGCCATTTTTACCTCAGCGAGGACGACTTCAATGTCTGTTTTAATCAATAATATGTTTTTTAAATAGCAGCATTACCTTGAAATTTCGTCATTTGTACAACAACAAAATTACTTTACATAATATTTAATAAACGTTTCAATTAAAAAACGCTTACGAGTGACATTTTTTACCAAAATGTAAATACGATGGATCAAGAGGGGTGCATTCAGAAATCTGCAGGAAGGCACACATAGGTACTCTTAGTTGCACTACTATATATGTTCTAGATAAAAAATGAGCTGACCTTAAATTTTTAGGACATTTTGATTTGAAATTGCTCGCAAATGAGGAAAAAATAATTTTGACACTTGAAATAAAATGCAGATTAAAGCTAAGGGCAATTATTTTTAATAAGCTATATCCAAATTTACACTCTACGCAAACAAAAAACGAAAAGTATATTGCATCTGATCGGCATATTTCTAAAATCGGTAATATTGCCCGTAGAGAAAAAAATTCATATAATTGTGTTGGTGATCGAATTCTGAACAATTTTCAAAGTGTCCGTCTGCCTTTCGGTCTGTTTGCCCGTATATCTGTCCGTCTGCCTACCTGTCTGCTTGTCTGTCCATCTATCTGTCCGTCCGTCCGTCCGTCCGTCACGTTTGTTGTAAGCACGATAACTTAAGAATGAATTCTATTGTATTGTATTAAAATTTGAATGGTAAGTTAGTGTTAACTAGAGGAAGAACACTACTGTTTTTTGACAAAATTGATCAATAAATAAAAAAGGTATTAATTAATAAAAAAAGATAATAAAAATCTGTTTTATTATGGTTCGTATTTAAAGAAAAAATGTCTAAAATTAACATTATTTACAAAAAACTGAGATGACTATTCTATAGTGTGCAACAATCAGAGCTGGGCAGAGTACCACACTAAAGTACTCACGAGTACTTCACAACGAATACCTTTAGAAAGTAGTCGTTGTAGTACCTACTCACAAGTACTTCACAACGAGTACCTGAAAACTTGAGTAGATACGAATACTTGTTTTAGGTACTCTAAAAAACGTAGTACTTTTGCAAAATTGGGAGAGTACTTTTTTAAAAATGAGTAACTAGTACGCGTACTTCGAAAGATACCAAACTGAAATAGGCAACATACAAAAAATTAGATTACCACTGACACTATATTACCAGTCAGTAAAAGTAGATCAACATCAACAAAAACAGTTACATTTATTAAAAATGTCTAAGTGGTACACCAACAATAAAATCATTTAATTTTTAGTACCTATATCATAAATTAATAAAAAAAAATTAAATTGCAAAAAAACACAGGCACGTAGATTTCAGCCGACTATATTTATATCAATGTCATATTGACAAGCAACGTTTAAAACAAAAGGCTGTCACAATAAAATCATATAGGAGCGTTCTTCTAATTGTATTCTAAATCAACAACGCCGTAATGAATGGTTTCTCCGGCTTTTTATTATGAACTTCAGTCACACAATAAGATCATGTAAAAATGTCTGCCGCCAGCTCCCTAGCTATTATATAACGTGATACACGAATCATCACAAATTTTTGATTTTTTTGTCAGTTCTTATTTTAAAAATCCGCATTTATTATTATAAATCTGAAGAACTACGAAAGTTATCAAAGCTGAAAGCATCAACTTATCAGTCCGTAATATAGTTTCACACGTGAAACGCCCACTTCTCACACCACCTGACTGACACTGACTGCCCTGCACATTTGTATGGAAAAAGACAAGCTGAGACTTGTCTGTGTTGCACGTCGGTACTCGTATTCGTTACTCGTTAGTTGTGGCCGCCAAAAGTACTCGAGTGCCTAATAATGTAAAGTACTTGAACATTTCGAGTAATAATAATAATAACAATAAAGTATTTATTAGGAAAGCATGTACATACAATACATCCAATCGCTAAGCTCCAGAGTGCCATTCAAATAAAAGTACTCGCGAGTACTTGTTACTGAGTACTTTGGGTACTCAGAACAATGACGAATACAATTTACTCGAGTAGTGCCCAGCTCCGGCAACAATTATATAAAAAGTGCAGTAAATCGGCGAAGAGGTCAATGGTCCTTGTTTCATTATAATCTAGAAAGAACAGGAATGTGCAATAACGTGCATGTATTTTAAAATCGGAGATTTTTTATAAATATGTTTTCAGCAGGTACTGAATACTCAATCACATTTTTTCCAATTACGATCTACGGTAAACGAAAGATAAATACCAGTTCTTTCAATTGTATATAGAGAAATTTTTTGTAGTAATGCCAAACTATTTAATCGTCCGTAGAGCACAGTTGCTCACTTGTAGTTTTTAATAGTTGCAAGCTTGCTGAATGTTCTTTCACCTTGTTCTGTGACCGTCGTTCGAAGAGTGCGAGGTACGATGTAACATTCTAGTTGGCATTTTTGTGCTGTATAGCTTATTCGATAGTTTGATTCCCTCTGTCGCGGTTGCCTGTTAGGCGCACGGTCTCACCAAAACACTTCCGATTATCTCTTGCAGTGAAATCAGTCCGGCGTTTTGGAGGTCATCTTCTTCGCCTCTTGCCATCTGACCGTCCCTGGACGATCAACCGTTCTACATATCGTCTTCTTTCCAGCTGATGTGGCCAATAATTGAGAGGATGCGAAATAACACGATAATAGAGAGTCACTTTAGGAGACGTATTTCATAGAGGCTCGAGCTGTTGATGTGGTGGGGTATCGAGGGTGTAATAACAGGGGTTATATTACCATTGGTACACTACGGAGTATCTTGCGACGTTTGGATGTGTCACATATGTGGTACGTGGAGTTTTACTCCTTGATATGATAATATACCAGTTCAATAATCACACCTTACCAGTCCTCGGCTAGCTTCCTTCAATCTCAGTGTGAGTTCCCAGTACATACAGACGTACTGGTTGCCTTACTAACTGTCTAGGTACCTAAGTGAATAATAGATTAATAAATTGTTAAATTAATTTATAGTACAAGAAAGAAAACCCAATGAGTGGAGCTTATAACAAATTTGTTTATTCATATATCATTTATATACCAAGTCAATAATAAAGAAATGCTTCAAATTTACAAGTATCAATTAATTTTTCTATTCGTTAGCAATATTAAAAAAGTGATGAGTGAAAATGAGTTAATCTAAATAAATTTATTACACGTGAAATTCGATAATAATACCAAATGCAATTGCACGCAGTTTACAGACTTTTCAAACCAGTGGTTATGGGTACAGAAAATTTAATATTATAGCAAATAACAAATACCTAGATCTGGACTATATTCTTTTCTAGATAGCCAGTTCTTGACTACTATAAACAAGGTAGGTATTTTAAATCGTCCACTTATGAAATAATTACAATACATACACATATATATATACATCAAAATTTATACAAGTTATGACTTACGGTTGAATTTTTAAATACCCCAAAAGAAAATATGAGAACGCTGAACTTCTCCCAGGAGTGGAAAGGTATGAGCGTTGAACGGTCCTGTTGTATTCTAGGGTAATCGATTGACTCTGCAAAATTTCACCTCGAACTATAACCAGTTACAACCATCTCGAAGTCATGAAAAGAAACCAACAAAAAGAAACAAAACCATTCATCATCGGTATAAGCTCCAAAATTTTTCAACCAATTTTTCTATAATAAGTAATTACATCTATTACTAATGCTTCTTAATAAAAAACTAACTATAAAAAGCCTTTTTAGGGCTTAACAAAATGTCTACCATGTGCTCGACCCAACACGTGCTCTGTAGCCATATATCCAGCAATCATGCTGATCAGATTTTTCACAAATCATTAATACTATTGGTAAATACGGAAATCCCACTTAATACAAATATTCAACAAAATAACCAACACGTGGATAAAGATTACTCTCACCAAATTTACCAAGCTACGATGCAACGTCTATTCGCCTCAAAGGTCACGTCAAGAAGGAAGTATTAGAAAACCTCTAACCCCTTTCAGGACAGGTGCCTAGCGCAGTCGTACTCCGCAGACGAAACGACACAAAAAAGAATAGAATTTTCATGATACCATTCGACCTTGAACAGTAATCACAAAAATGATTTATTTTACACATAATATACAACACATCCGTAATTTGGATAGGATTCGAGAAGTTCTGTTACAGACGTCCCTTTCGATTAAGACAACCCTGACATAGATCAACCTGTTGATTGGAGATTTGATAAGAAGCGATATAATATTACGACAATCTAACTATAAAAATGATCCTCTTATTATTGTTTCAAAATGAATTTAATTGAAGAAATACTAACTTATTAAAGCAAAATATATTAAGTTAAAACATTCATCGAGCTACTCCGAACAGTACTGTTCAGTGTGCGAGTATTCGGTTAAGACTGAATCGAACTCAGCCAGTAATCAGCTGATTACCGGTAGCTGTCAATTCCTATAACCTACTATGTTCGTTCTATTTATTATTATAAACAATTATTGGATGAAATTTAACAAGCAATTAACAAAGGTACAGAAGGTAAGTGATACATTTGAACTAGTCGTTTTCATAGACTGAATTACTTAAGTTATGGTTATGTTATAGGTTTGTTTATCGTTCCTATTTATTCCAGATACCACACTATGTATGAGAACTCTAGCAAATTACAAGGAATAATAATGTACCACACAACACTGTGATTGATTAAGGTAATGTACTTATTTATACATTTTACTCGAAACATTCTAATTAAAATTTATGTTTATTTCTAGACACAAGTTAGCTGGACGACAGTCGATAAATGTGACAACTCTATCAAACAAATTTAAGAATCAAAAGGATTACTAAAGTATACAAATGTGGATGGAAATACTATTAATATATGACATTATTAACACAAGACCTTTTACTTATTTATTTTATTCTAAATTATGATATCCTTTTAAACAATGAACTACCTAAAGTTAACGTATAGATTTAGTGATTGAATTTTCATAGTTAAACATCTAACAATGCTGTATTTACACATACACTCCTCTAGTCAAAATGACAAATTAAGTTACAACGTCTACTTGACAAAAGTAACCGTAACATTACTCCCCTCTATTCCAGTAAAAAAAAATCGAAGATTTTTTTTTTTTTTTTTTGACAACACCAGTTACCTAAAATCGAAAAGAATGTCACAACCAAATTCCTACCAAGTACAAAAAAAATTCAAATAGAAAACAAAATTTGCAGTTTCGATCTCACCCCAGAATATCAAGGTTTAGCATTAAGCTCAAGCGTTTTATCAGGTTTTAGATCTTTAACGTGCCAACTACCCTTAACATTGCCTTTGTCATCTTCAAGTTCATAAACATTTATACCAAGCTTCTTTTTGATTTTAAACGGACCTGTATATTTTTTTCCCAGCTTTGCTGCATAATTTTTAGCAGCACTTGATAAGGTATACTCTTTTTTCCACACATAATCTCCTTCTTTAAATTGAACAGGCCTATGCCTCAAATTATAATTATGTTTAGTTTTAACATGAGCTGTTTTTAACTTTTCTTTTACAAATTTTCTAAGTTCATTTAATTTAGATTGTCTGGATTTAGGATCCTTAAAATTATTATCGTTATCATCTTCAATATTAATACAATTAGTTTTGTCTCTAATTTGTTTATACTCGTAACCATTTGTAATCATTTCATACCCAAAATTTATAAAATAAGGAGATTCTTGTGTTACCTCATGTTTAGCTGTTCTATAAGCACAACCTAGTTTAGACAGATGTAAGTCCCACTTTCTATGATTTTCTCCAACATAACTAGATATCATGGTTTTAATTACCCTATTGGCTCTTTCTGTGAAATTTGGTTCTGGATGATAAAGAGGATTAAATAATAGTTTAACATTATAATCTTTCATTAATTTTTTAAATTCTTTGCTTGTAAATTGAGCACCGTTATCAGTTTTAAGATATTCAGGTACACCAAACAAATGAAAAACTTGCTCTTCCATAATTCTTACGATACTGGTAGCGATAGCTTTACGTAAAGGAAACATTAGTGTAAATTTACTAAAGTAATCACAAATTACTAAAATATATTGATGTCCTTTTGAACTACGAGGTAAGGGTCCTATTAAATCAGTAGCGATATATTGCCAACATCTATCTACGATAGGCTTACTACCCATCTCTCCTGCTTTAAGTTTTTGTTCAGGTTTATGTTCAGAGCAAATTCTACACTTATTTATGTATCTCGAGATATCTGATTTCATACCAGGCCAAAAATATTTAGATAAAATACGATGATAAGTTTTATAAATACCAAAATGTCCTCCATTTATAGGATCATCATGAAATGTTTTTAAAATTTCGCTACGTTTACTTTTAGGTAAAACCAATTTCCAGCTAGATAAATCCGAAGAACTCTTATCAACATGTTTATACAAACTTCCATCTTCAGATATTCGAAAATTTGGATATTTTAAAGGATTTGAATGAACTCGAAAAGTCATTTTTTTATACCAAGGGTCTAAATCTTTGGATTCTAATTTAATCTCAGATATTTCTGGAATGGCACGAGAAAGATAATCTGGCACAACATGTTGTTTTCCAGGTCTATGTATAATAGTAAAATTAAACTGTTGCAAACGCAATGCCCATCGTCCTAAACGACCTTGTGGGTTTTTCAGATTATTTAGCCATATCAAACTATGGTGGTCAGTAATAACAGTAAAATGTGTTCCTTCAAGGTAACATCGCCATTTTTCAATACTCCAAAGTACTACCAAGCATTCGATTTCAGTAATTGTAAACTTTCGTTCATTTTTTGTTAATGATCGAGATAAATAACAAATTACATGTTCTCTACCATCATAAAATTGACTTAACACGGCCCCTATCCCGTGTGAACTACCATCACATTGTATTATAAATTCATAATTAAAATTTGGACAAGAAAGTATTGGAGCACTAATAAGTGAATCTTTTATTGTGGAAAAAGCTTGTTCGCACTCTGGTGTCCAGACAAACTTAGTGTTTTTACGAGTCAAGTTAGTAAGAGGTTCTATTATACTAGACAAATTAGGAATAAATTTCCGATACCAAGAAACCATACCGCTAAGTCTACGAATTTCTTTTGGAGTCTTTGGTCTGGGAAGATCTACAATGGCATTAACTTTTTCAGGATCTACATGAAGTCCATCTCTATTTACAACATACCCAAGATATTTAAGTTCACTGCGACAAAATTTACATTTTTCTCTGTTTAAAGTTAAATTTGCATCTTTTAATCGTTTGAAAACTTCTTCTAAAATTGTTAAATGAGATTCAAAATCTGGTGTTACAATTACAATATCATCTAAATATTTAAAAACATAAGGTTCTAGTTCAGGTCCAAATAGTCTATCTACCAAAAATTGAAAAGTTGCAGGTGCATTCGATAACCCAAAAGGCATTTTTGTAAATTGAAACAATCCTCTTCCAGGAATTGTGAAAGCAGTATATTTTTTGCTGTCTTCTGACATTTTTATTTGCCAATATGCACTCTGAATGTCTAAAGTAGTAAGATACTTTGCGTTACCTAATTTATCCAGAATTGAACTTATTCTTGGCAATGGATATGCCCATTTTTCAGATACAGAGTTTAATTTACGAAAATCTACGCAAAAACGATATGTATTGTCCTTTTTTGGAACCATTAAAATTGGTGAACTCCATCCGCTAGTACTTTTTTCAATTACTCCTAACTCTAACATTTTTGTAATTTCATCATCAATTTTCTTTTGTATAAATGGACTTACAGGATAATATCTAGATTTAATTGGTGGATGATCAGTTTTAATAATATGCTCAACTAACGAGGTACATCCTACTTTGACATCTTTCATTGAAACAAAATAATTGTCAACAATCTTATTTAAAATTTCTCTTTGGTTAAGAGTTAAATCGTCAGCGGTTTGTATATGATGTAATTGAAAATTTGTATTTACTTCATTGCCAAAATACCATTCACCTTTTCTTAAATCTGGTATCAAATTCATTTTTATCCAAAAAATAGTACCTAACACTAAATTATGACGTAACTGTGGTATTACATAAACTTTAAAAATGTGAATTTTTTCTTTTAAACTAATTGGAACTTCCATATAACCAATGCAATTCAATTCTTGATTATTAGCAACCGTACAAGTGATATCTTTTAAAATGTGCAACTTAATTCCAATGTTTTGTAGTAAAATTGAACTTTTGTCATTAATAAATATATTATTTGCTCCAGAATCTAATAAACCTTTAATTTCCCAGTTATAAATAGAAACTGTTACGTAAGGAGACTCTCCTTCACTAGCCTGATCAAGTACATAGTTTAAAATTGGTTTACTAAATTGATTAAAATTTTGTAATTCTAAATTTGTGCAAGAAAGTTTAATATCGTTATGAAAATCATGTGAATCAAAAGAAAATTTTTCTGGACTTAATTTATTGTTTCTAAAATTATCATTGACCGATGATGTGTTTGAGGCCAAAGCTCGGTCTACATTTGGTCTCTGCGGGCGTTTCCCTGAGATCTACATCTAATACAGTTATTACGTGTATAACCTATTAATCCACAAGTATAACACTTTCTAGTTTTTACTGTACAATGTTTAGCCATGTGATTTACTCCATTACATTTATAACAAATTATCTTTGGGCTTACGTTTACATTCCTATTTTTATTAGCTGTTCCAGAGTGAAATGAATCGAATCTACTAACTCTATCGCCATTAAATCTACTATTACGTGAACCAAATCTATCTCCATTTCTTGAAGAATCTCTATAAAATCTCTCTCTACTATTATTTCTGGAATCATTGTAATTGTTGTATCTCTCTCCACTATTATACCTTCCATATCTATCATTACTTCTATCGTTTCTTTCTAAACTTCTATCATGTCTATCCCTACTATAATTTCTAAATTCATTTCCTAAATTCCTATTCAAGTATTCTTCTCTACTTCTACTATTATTAGAGTAATTGACTCTATCAAAATCTTTATTTCTATTCTTATTTTCTAATGACAAATCCCTATCGTACCTATTAAAATCACCCCTATTTACAATTTTTTCTCTACTATTACTCCTAAATCTATCTACAGAATTATCTCTACTACTTCTATGTCTATCTACAAAATTTTCTTTACTACCCCTGAAATTATCTAAAGAATTTTCTCTATTATGTCTACGTGCTTCTTTTTGACTTGTATCTGTTTTATTTTCTTTTAAAATTGAATTTTTACTACCATTGCCTTCAAAACTTTGGAGTTTTACTCCTTGATATGATAATATACCAGTTCAATAATCACACCTTGATATGATAATATACCAGTTCAATAATCACACCTTACCAGTCCTCGGCTAGCTTCCTTCAATCTCAGTGTGAGTTCCCAGTACATACAGACGTACTGGTTGCCTTACTAACTGTCTAGGTACCTAAGTGAATAATAGATTAATAAATTGTTAAATTAATTTATAGTACAAGAAAGAAAACCCAATGAGTGGAGCTTATAACAAATTTGTTTATTCATATATCATTTATATACCAAGTCAATAATAAAGAAATGCTTCAAATTTACAAGTATCAATTAATTTTTCTATTCGTTAGCAATATTAAAAAAGTGATGAGTGAAAATGAGTTAATCTAAATAAATTTATTACACGTGAAATTCGATAATAATACCAAATGCAATTGCACGCAGTTTACAGACTTTTCAAACCAGTGGTTATGGGTACAGAAAATTTAATATTATAGCAAATAACAAATACCTAGATCTGGACTATATTCTTTTCTAGATAGCCAGTTCTTGACTACTATAAACAAGGTAGGTATTTTAAATCGTCCACTTATGAAATAATTACAATACATACACATATATATATACATCAAAATTTATACAAGTTATGACTTACGGTTGAATTTTTAAATACCCCAAAAGAAAATATGAGAACGCTGAACTTCTCCCAGGAGTGGAAAGGTATGAGCGTTGAACGGTCCTGTTGTATTCTAGGGTAATCGATTGACTCTGCAAAATTTCACCTCGAACTATAACCAGTTACAACCATCTCGAAGTCATGAAAAGAAACCAACAAAAAGAAACAAAACCATTCATCATCGGTATAAGCTCCAAAATTTTTCAACCAATTTTTCTATAATAAGTAATTACATCTATTACTAATGCTTCTTAATAAAAAACTAACTATAAAAAGCCTTTTTAGGGCTTAACAAAATGTCTACCATGTGCTCGACCCAACACGTGCTCTGTAGCCATATATCCAGCAATCATGCTGATCAGATTTTTCACAAATCATTAATACTATTGGTAAATACGGAAATCCCACTTAATACAAATATTCAACAAAATAACCAACACGTGGATAAAGATTACTCTCACCAAATTTACCAAGCTACGATGCAACGTCTATTCGCCTCAAAGGTCACGTCAAGAAGGAAGTATTAGAAAACCTCTAACCCCTTTCAGGACAGGTGCCTAGCGCAGTCGTACTCCGCAGACGAAACGACACAAAAAAGAATAGAATTTTCATGATACCATTCGACCTTGAACAGTAATCACAAAAATGATTTATTTTACACATAATATACAACACATCCGTAATTTGGATAGGATTCGAGAAGTTCTGTTACAGACGTCCCTTTCGATTAAGACAACCCTGACATAGATCAACCTGTTGATTGGAGATTTGATAAGAAGCGATATAATATTACGACAATCTAACTATAAAAATGATCCTCTTATTATTGTTTCAAAATGAATTTAATTGAAGAAATACTAACTTATTAAAGCAAAATATATTAAGTTAAAACATTCATCGAGCTACTCCGAACAGTACTGTTCAGTGTGCGAGTATTCGGTTAAGACTGAATCGAACTCAGCCAGTAATCAGCTGATTACCGGTAGCTGTCAATTCCTATAACCTACTATGTTCGTTCTATTTATTATTATAAACAATTATTGGATGAAATTTAACAAGCAATTAACAAAGGTACAGAAGGTAAGTGATACATTTGAACTAGTCGTTTTCATAGACTGAATTACTTAAGTTATGGTTATGTTATAGGTTTGTTTATCGTTCCTATTTATTCCAGATACCACACTATGTATGAGAACTCTAGCAAATTACAAGGAATAATAATGTACCACACAACACTGTGATTGATTAAGGTAATGTACTTATTTATACATTTTACTCGAAACATTCTAATTAAAATTTATGTTTATTTCTAGACACAAGTTAGCTGGACGACAGTCGATAAATGTGACAACTCTATCAAACAAATTTAAGAATCAAAAGGATTACTAAAGTATACAAATGTGGATGGAAATACTATTAATATATGACATTATTAACACAAGACCTTTTACTTATTTATTTTATTCTAAATTATGATATCCTTTTAAACAATGAACTACCTAAAGTTAACGTATAGATTTAGTGATTGAATTTTCATAGTTAAACATCTAACAATGCTGTATTTACACATACACTCCTCTAGTCAAAATGACAAATTAAGTTACAACGTCTACTTGACAAAAGTAACCGTAACAATCTCAATTACTTTGCAGACTTCATCGATATTATAATACGTTAATCAAAATCGGAACAGTGGTTACCCTTCTCTTTTCTAGGTTGTTGTACCTCTTTCCCTGTACATCACAAACAGGATGTTTCACAATTAACCTTTCTGAATTTCAGATTGAACTCCCCAGACAGCACACAACATCCAGTGGATGTCCATTTAATGTCCAGAACCAGTCCGAATGTCCATGGACATATCTTGTACGTCCAGTGGACATCCATATCAAGATATCCACTGGATGTACAGAAAAGGATCGTTCCCTGGACGTCCATTCTATGTCCATAATTTGCTCAAAGATGTAAGGATACACTTTGGGCGTCCTTTGGATGTACGAGAAGAATGCATCCACTAAACGTCCATGTTATGGCCATAAGTGTTCAGAGATCCATATAGGGTAATGTTTGTTGATTCATATCGACGCGTTTATCGAAAAAGGAAATATGATTTTTCGACATGTCGACGGGATTCTCGGCCTAGAATATGGGCTTTTTCGCAAATATTTTGTAAACCGAGATTATTGAAAATATATGTAGGCAACAAACAAAAAAATGTCAAATTAAAAACGCAACATTTTAAACAATTTTTTGTCCTTTTAAATTACAGCTCGTCACACACCTTAATTATTATTAATTGATAATTACTAAAATAAATACATTTTCTTTACCCATTCCATTACTACAATTATATTAAAAATATTTTTTAAATCCTGAATTATAATTAGAATTAAAACGTACTATAGGCTAATTGTTTTCAAGTTCGTGTTTCCCGCCTAAATGTGCATGACTGCGAAGTGCCCACTTCAAGTTCTTTATAACCTAAATAAATGGAGTATCATAATAATATCTATTCACAATATATTCTTTAATTTAATATTTTGTCGAATAGATAAATACATGTTATTACAATATATTATGTTATGGTAATAAATTGAAGGCCACGTATTTTCTTAAGTTTGGCCATATCGCAAACGATTGCATGTTGACGCCAATCCCGGTGGCAAAAGTAAAACCTAACCCTGCATTTCTATTATAGACTTATTTTTGTTTCCGATCTGTCGTGTGCTGAACTGTTTTAGTTTTTTGTTTAGGAATCGTTCCCTTTGGAAAAGTGAAACAACTCTCAAAGTAAGTAATAAGTAGAGGAAAATGTAATATAATACACTAGAACTTCCCTGCACAGAATCCAACAAGGAAAAAATGTAGATCAAGGAAGAAGTTCCCAAGATGATAATATTTAATAAATTGCTTTTCTATTTATAGTTCGTTTCATTTACCTTATGTGTATGTTTATTCCTAATGTACGTTTAAGTTTAAAACTGTGACTTTCTTATACAAATATTTGTCTTTAAGAATAAAGAATTTTGTATTTACGTAACAAACTAGTATCAACAGTGTGGTAATAATAATGTGTCAAAAGGAATTTTGCTTAAAACGTAAAGATTTTGTAAATAAAGTCAATTTCGTATTATATTTGCGATGTCATTAATCGTAAAGCACAGTCCATATAGGCAACAGCATATATTTAAATTTTTACACTTACTGGAAATATAATATGGGCCATATTTTATTGATGGTATACTGTTCATAATTCAGATTTACAATCTAGTTGTAGTATTTGACCCAAGCCAATATTTTGAAACATAACTGCCAATGCTAAATGAAGAAGCTTTGCTAAACTGAAATTGTGATTGAAATTTGTGAATAGAAGGTGGAAATTCAAAATATTTTTTTCCCTCGTTTTGAGGGAATAGTTCTTGACAGATTTGACATTTCGTTTAAATTTAGACTGTTTACATTTTATAGTTTTATTCCTTGACCAAAATTTTAAATTGAAATTTTCACAAATTTCCATAAATTTTTTTTATGTGAAACTTGTTTATTTAGACTTGATAATTATGCCTTAAAGTATCGATTGCATCCAGTGTTCCTACATTAAGATGTGGTAATCTAAATCTTACCAACTACAACTATTAATATATAGCCCATATATGTCCGTATCCTCTATGGGCATGTTATGGACGTCCATTGGATGCAGATTTTTGTGGCTTCTGGACATCCATCGGAAGTCCATGTTATGCCGAGTATGTCCTGTGATAGACGTGTTATGGACGTCCACCGCATACAGATTTTTATGACATCTGGACGCCCATTGGACGTCCACAAATTTATTGCGGGACGTCCAGTAGATGTTCATTGGACGTACTTGTACTGTTTGGGTCCTCTACGTATCGAGTAATAAAACACATGATTTCTCAAAAACACTTCAACACTGTATTTACAAAGATAATGAATACAATTGAAACAAGGAATACAAACATTTAACGATGAAATGAATCAGCAAATGGTAATTACGTAATGCAAGAAAATCAAGTGGTCCGCAGCAATTTTAATCTTGAGGTCAATCGCGTGCCGAATACTCTTAGGTTAATTATGTCACAGGGATTTACGTTATAATTGACAAAATATCGAACAAATTTATATAAACTCTAAAACTGAAAGGGGCTTTTGGGATACAAGAATTTATTATCCTTCCGTAGATGTTGACCGAAGCGACGCTAAATCAGAAGTGCAAATTTTACCTCCTCAAAATAAGACTTCTCAAAAGTGGTTGGTACACCCAGAAAGCTCTACCAATTAAAACGTCCCCTACGGCTGTGAAAATATTTGTCAGAATATTCTCCGTTCCGAGAAAGACTTGTAGCAGAACAAATTGTGCAGACAAAATTATTTAGATAGTGATTTCTTCTTCCCATCGGGCTTTTTAAAATATCGGCCCTCAATAAACTAAGTACTCAAGTCAAAAGGACATATTTCCAGAGATCTAAAAAAATTGAACGAAATTAGACAAAATGATTTAGATATTTATTTACGGCTGGTATTTACTTGGGCTAAAGTATTGACCCCTGAAAGATTACCACGACTTGGAATGCTAAAATAACGGTTGTTTTATACACGACAGGGCCGTACTTGACTACCCTTAATTCGACATTTGTTACAAAGGTATTTGTAGCAAACGTTTCCAGACCCACATTTCGAGAACAACAATACGTTGTTTGTCTAACTCCTCAACGGTCCATCGGACGCGCCGAGAAGGATGCAGAAAACTAGAGCGTCAACAAGGATAATTTTTTATTTTCTAAATAAAATTAAAGAAAAATCGCTTGCTACAAATTCTATCAGCCCTACAATTGCAAAGTCTCCTCCCGATCGGAACCCTGTACAAATAACCCCGTAATATCCCCCTGCCGCCGACCTGGGTATAACGCTTATAAGTGAAATGAGCCTATAACTTGGATTTTATCAAAACGCAGACTACTGATTTATATCGATTGAAAAATTTCAGAATGCCATTGTTTATTTATTTATTATTGTGATAATCTCTGAGAATTCAGAGGAAGAATTTTCCGATTGAATCTTTCATTTCAAATTTACAAAATAGCCCGATAGAATATTTAGTATGGAGATAGGACCATATCTGTCCAGCGATTGATTCACAAAGGCATGTAAATTCTAAGGTTCTATAGTTGTAAAACATATTGTTATTGAGCGTTTTGATCAAGCACACAAAACCCATATAGCATTTTTGCATTCAGAGCATGTGCTCGGAATGTACTTTATGTACCAAGGAACTAAGAATGAATATTCATTTTGCATGTAATGTATATAATCTGAATGTCAGAGAGCGGTACAGATGACCGCTTCTCAACATCCGAATAAGATTCCCACAACATTCCCATGAACCAAAATGGTACTTGATATGAACCAAAGAGGTATATTGAAATATTGCTAGATACATGAGATATATAGAAGGAAGGTCCATGCTACATTCATAATGTACACTGCACGTTCACGGTATACGCGTACTACCTTCGTAGGAATGACCATTACGTATCAGTGGCAGCTATAAATACTTCACTCATGCCATGTATCTTTTTCAGAGTTTAATTACTACAATAATTTATGACTTACTGTAATCAATGAGTCGCTGCTTCATTCTGAGTATGTTCATGATGAAGCAGCCACTCATCTATGATTTCAATAAATAATAAATTATTATAATAATCAAACTCCGAAGAGAATACATGGTATGAGTGAAATACTTGCATATAATAAATCCAGTATCTAATTTTAGTATTTAATTGTTACAGTCAATTATTACTTATTCTAATTTTCCACAATACACATTCCTCGTGAAGAACATTATGTAAGTAAATGTGGAATGTATGCACAGAAAATTTGTTTTTACCACTAGTTTTCAATTAAAGTCAATCATGTTTTATCGATCAAATTTTGTTTGAATAGAGCACACAAATGCTGAATTTGTTATAACAGTACTTTACAAACACCCAAGAATATCATTTGTAAAAAAATTAGTTTTACGTTTATACAAGATCTGTTCAAAATCATTTTAAAATACATCAAACATTTATCACTGAAAATTTCAACTCTAAAATCAAATTTAACACATTATTTCTGATGATCATATTACGTTAGCTTAAAGTTTTATCTAATTCAAATTGTGTTTTAAATTGTCCAGAGCAAAACATGATTCTATTCTATTAACTACTAATTATTGTTGTAACAATTATGCATCTTGAATTATAAAATAGGAAGAGGTATAAATAAAACAGTTAGTGCTACTTTAAATATATTTTTATTTTTTGTTATAGTAGACGCAATCGTTACAGTGACTCTACGAGTGAGACACAAGACGAGGTTTAACTGGCAAGGATAACATTTTCCGTCTTTATTATACTTTCACCCGTTGAGCCACTATAACGATTGCGTCTACTATACAAATATGAATTGCAATAATAGAAAACAATTGTGTCAAGAATTTAAATTGATATTTTGTTAACAACAAACTGTTCTTTGCTACTTATAAACTGTCATATTTTACTATAACCAACGTTTTGCCAGTAAATAAAAAATAGTAAAAATTGGAGGGCTTACATTTCCAAAACCAGTACGTGTCTACATGTTGCCGATGCTGATATTTGTAATTGCGAAACTCCACTTGGCATTCTCAACACATGATCTGTGACTGCTCCTATTGGCTGAATACTTTCTTTTGGCTTTTCCAATTTTTCGGAGAAGGTATTCTCTTCCTGTCTAGAGGAGGTGGGGATACGCATGCTAGTTCCAACTGTAAAAGAAACGAGAGCATATTTGAATATTTGTTTCACTTTAAAAACTGGCCATAATAAAGTTGAAAAATATAACATCTTACAAACATCTTGCAGAAAAAAATAAAAATAATCAAAAACAAATTAAACAAATTGATATTATCATTAATTTACAAAACAGGTATTTTTTTTGGAATTCGGAAATATTTGTACTTGTGATTTTAATACCTACCAAAGTTATTAGAAGAACAACATATTTTCCCTTAACTTCTAGTAACAGCAAAATTTATTTCACTTTGGGAAGTCGACGTCTTCCAATATGTTCTTCGATATCACTATCTTCATCTCATAATAATCTTTTGGGAGGAATAATTTGCTTTTTGTACATAGTCCTTTGATTCGTTTTTGTTCACTCTGTATATCCGATGTGAGTTCTGCTCTTTTCAATTTAACTGCAGCTTATAATCTTCTATAATAGGTATAAAGCAAATTAGTACAAATATGACAACTTATATGTTGCAATCAAGACCGATGGTTGTGATTTACATAAATAAAAGCTCCTTAATATTGAAATAGATCGAACCTACCTTCTTGAAAACAAGATTTATAGTGTCCACGCTTCATATGGGATCTCTCTTGTTTTTCAATGATTTATCAAATTGTTTCCGTTTAAATGGTGACCACCATTCGTGGAACGAGTCACTTCGAATTAAACCACCTCCGTTTTTTCCCCAAAAATCGATGCCTACAAACATCATTATTCGTATTACAATAAAAGCAAAGATTAGACCTAATCTTTGATAAAAGTACAAAGTGATAGGTAAGTGTAAGTACATTCAACTTTAGTGTCTAAACATAAATTAAAATATCTGCAAATGACAATAAAGGGGACCTTAAACTATGTGGTAGTTGTATTATTGTACATAATTATTGTAAAATACTTACTGCAATGCAATTAAGTATGTAGTAATAATCATAGGCAAACAAAACACAAACCATAAACAAATTGAAATCGACATTTGACATTTTGACAGCAGAGGCCTAGCGGAATCAACGAAGTAGAAGGGAACCTTCACTTCGTTGAGCGGAATGGAATGAGAATATTGAGCATGCGCACTAACCTAGGGACCGTGGCGCGCGATCACAAGCCTAGTTTGAATTCAAAATTTAAATCATATTTCACATCTACAATTTTGCCAACGATTTAAAATTTATAAAATGGATGTTATTTACCACTGGACAGGGAATGATTATAAATGTACTTAAATCAAATCTGGATAGAGAAGCATTTATTTATTTTTATTATAATTAAAGTTAAAGTAGATACTATATAAAAGTAGCAATAGGTAGTCTCATCAGTTGTGATGCAGTTTTATTTTTATTAGTTCATGCGATCCAAATATTTCTACAAAATGTACACGTCTCTATCATACAGATAAAATCATCGATGAACGTTTATACGAGGTACATGAACACATATACGAAGAACATTCCCTGACATATATACATAGTACATGCGACTATGAACATAAACTTTTGTGTATGTTCGATCCATATCGTCTGTATATTCATATTGTATATGAAAATATTATTTATATGAGAATGTTGGGGGAACATACATGGCTAGTACAGTATGCAATTAGAACATTAGGAATGCAAAATGTACATTCGTGGAATAATAAATGCTATCTGGGAAGTACGAAGATGTGCAATATATTTGAACATACGATACACAGTGTGCCTTTCAGGGGCGCCAATATTCTTGACTTTGATGACGGTCTTGGATGATTAGGGGTCGGGCTTCGAGCTCTTTACCCCAATCAGCGCTGCAAACCTGGACCGGGCTCTCGTACGGGGTGGGCCTGCTTTTCAAGACTACCCCACCTGCAAATGCAGACGGTGTAGGCGAAGTTAGCAGACATCCCCTGGTCCTGGCTGTTGGACCCTGCCAGGTGAGTCGTTTCTTCTGGCGCACTTCTTTCTTCGCTGGCATCTCGGGAGCGTCTTTCGTCTGTTGTGAGAGGGAACGGCTGTTGCCGCACCCTCTCGGAGTTTGGAAGGGTTTGGAGGTGTGTGACTAGTTGAAGCCCAGGGTGCCAATTGGCATCATGTGCTGCGATTTCGTCGGAAAGAAGTTTTGGGCTGTGTAGCTGAAGGATTGTGTTCGGCCAAGGGCGCTTGTTTTAGCGTTGGAGACCGGCACGGGTTAGGGTAAGGTTACCCAGCTGGTTGTTTGCTGGATGCTCCCGGGATCGGGTGATTTGGGTGTTTTGGTCATTGTCTCCTTGCGGCGTGAAGGAAGGTAGTTATACTTACCCATTATCCAGGATCTGGAGCTTCGGCCTCTTGTGCCTTGGAACGTCGTTGGGGTCGTAGTCAGTCAGCGGATTCCCATGCTCTGCTGCACGGGCGTATAGTTTCTTTGCTCTGTCCTGGATGACTTCAGTTACCGGTGTGTATTACACGTCTCTGATGTCGGCATTTCTGACAAACCATGGTGCATCCACGGCGCACCTGAGTGCGACGTTTTCCATGCCTTGTATCCTCTTCAAGTAGGTGGCTGCTTGGTATCCTCAGGCAACGGAGACGTAGGTCAGAATGGGTGCAATAAGAGTCCTGATGAGCGCGAGCTTGTTCCTCAGGTTGAGTTGGCTTTGTCTGCCTATCATTGCATAGGGTAGAGTCCTCGTCCTCGCCTTCTGTATATTCGCTTCCGTGTTCTCTTTCCACGTCAGATTTCTGTCCATGATAACGCCAAGTAACTTGACGGTATCGTGCCATTGGATGTTGTCGCCGTTCATGGAAACGTGTCTTGTGGGAGTTTGTTTCCTCACTCTCTTGAGTATGGCTTTGCTCTTCTCTTCAAAAAAACAACGCGTATTTAGCCTTTTTTTTTCAAAGAATTAGTATTTACGATTATTTTTGGGCGTCTATTATGTATTAAAACATGTAGACTTTTTATTTTGGATAATTGTAAGCAAAAAAAGTATTGGTGACTGGGAATAATAATAATAATAATAATAATAATAATTTATTGGTCATTTAAAAATATACACCGTAGTGTTTTGACACGTCAACATAAATAGTTAAAATGAAAAAATATAAATGTAAATATAAATAGTAGACAAAAACATAACTGCATAAAACATTAGGACATGATACTAATATAGTCAAAGTAAATAACAAACAAACAAACAAGCGAACAAACAAACAAATAATATAATTGTATTAAATACTAGGACCTAATTCTAGTATAGTCAAATATGTGTAAATGACATAATTCTAATATCGTTTGTGTAATATAGTACAGGACAATTAATTCAAGTACACTAACAAAGAACAAACATTAATCTAAATTTATACATATTTAGAATCTGACACATTATAGTAAGCACTGGCCAAAAGATGCTTTCTTAACTTCGCTTTAAATTGTCTGTTAGGTAAAGATTTCAATTCTTGTGGTAACGAGTTAAACAGAGCAATACCAAAATTGTTTCTTTTTGTTGACTCTAATCTCTGAGAAGGTGTTTGTATGTCATTGCGATTACGAGTATTATATTCATGATTTTCGCCATTTCTAGCATATTCGCTCAAATTCTCCTTTATGTGGAAGTAAATTACAAGAAATAATTTCGGAAGGCAAAGTTAATATATTAAATGTTATGAACCAGGATTGGCAACTTTCAAGTTGACTCAAACCAGTCAGAGCTCTAATTGCTCTCTTTTGAATAATGAAAATGCTGTGTACCTGATTGGATGTACCCCAGTTTATCAATCCATATACCATGGCACTATGGAACAAAGCATGATATGCAACAAGTGCTGCGTCTAGATTAACTCTATTTTTTATTTGTCTGATGGCATATACTTTTATGGACAATTTACTTGTTAGGTCATTAATATGTGGATGCCAACTTAATCTATTGTCTAATGTTAATCCCAGAAATTTTACAGTCTGGAGGTTATTTTTCTTGGTGGAAAAAAGTAATGTGTGTGTTTTGTTGGTGTTTAAACATAACTTGTTGGCATTAAACCAGTCAGAAGACTTGGTTAAAATGTTGGTTTGCAAATCAACAACATTAGTACCAGTGTCTCTCAAGTGTTCCGCGAAAGTAGTGTCGTCTGCAAAAAGAACAGTTAATGCTGAATGAGCATTAGGTAAGTCATTAATATAAATTAAAAATAGCAGCGGTCCTAGTACACTACCATGCGGCGCACCGTGTTCCACTTCTAGCATGTTGCTAAGTTTATCATTATAACACACACACATTGATATCTGTCCGATAAATACGATGACATCAATTTAAGAACTACTTCCTTAAAACCATAAAATTCTAATTTATTTAATAAAATTTCTTTGTTAACGCAATCAAATGCTTTGCTTAGGTCTAGGAAAATAGCTAATGTTGAGTTAAAATTCTCAAGGCCCTCGCTAATGAAATTAACAAGCTCCCAAACAGCTTGTGAGGTATTTTTACCTTTCCTGAACCCAAATTGTTTATTTGTAAGAATATTATGTGATTCTAGAAAATTAATTATTCTTAAGGCAATCATTTTTTCAAAAACTTTGGCTAGAATAGAGAGTAAAGCAATTGGTCTATAGCAGGATACGTCCTCAATATCACCTGCCTTAAACAGTGGAATGATTTTTGCCTTTTTAAATCTATAGAAATAGAGAACTTCTGTCCCAATTTACGACCGGAAATCGAGAACGCACCAGTTCCCATGACTCTGACTTATTCTATATATCTTTAGGAACATTTTGCACCATCTTACATAGAAATCAGATGGAGCGGATGTCATGTTGGGGTTAAATGCTTCGTTTCCTTGACTACTGGATGTTATTATAGACAAGATGTTAAATAAATAAGAAAAATTCGCGTGTTCTCTTATCCTTTTTATTGTTTTGCATAAAAAAATGTTTAAGAAAATTGATACTGCTTTCGTGTATTTTAAATATGAATACGTTAATCTAGATATTTTATTTTAGTTTCTTAAGGTATACGCTATACTAGATAGATTTCTGGTTCGACTATGCAGTTGCACATTAGGATATGTGAATATTGTACGTTAGGGTGGAGCGAAAAAGTCAAAGTATGAATTTCTTAATCTAATAGTGCGCAAAAGTTGTCTATGTTATTTGTTAGTATTTAGATTTTTTCCCTTTTAATTTCGAAGCGTTTTTCTGCCTCCCCAATGGTCTTACCTTTTTAGAGAAGTCTGATATTTAACTACTTATTATATATATTATTTTATGGCCAAAAGATTCAGTAATTGGATCTAATACCACGCAAAACTAACTTGATAAATTACTCATTAACTGTGTAAAATATCTTTAAATTTTGATAATTCCATTTACCTCCACAAATCCACAAAATGTATACACTTCCATGTGGTTTAAAACAAAATCTCACCCCTCTGGTAAAGACGGCGCAAAGTACCATTAGCACATCATTCAACTGTCTCACTACCGAACAAATAATTGACAGGTGTTGATGCTGTAACTCAAAGAAATGGATTTTTCGGTCACCACGAAAATTCTATTTGGCACGATATCGGATTATCGGGTCCAAATTTGAGAATTTCTGAATTCTGAAAGGAGTTCATCCATATCTGCGGCATCCTCTAAGAAGGTTAGAATGTTCAAAATGTCTCCTCTACATTTTGGGGCAAACGACTACTTTGAGCTTATCAACTGACAAGAACGTGAGCTAACAGAACCACATCTATTCCCTCCCGGATTTCCAATGAAGACCTACGAGAACTTATTAACCACCCTGACCTACTTACAGTAAATTTTGGCAAGTATCCTTGTCACACACAGTGTGTTGAGCGATGTGTGAAACTAGTTACAGAAACTCCTACAGCAGTTTGTGGCGCCGATGCAAGAGATGGTTTCATAAAGATGAAAGTTAATTTCAGGAAAACCATGCCTTACTTTAATATGAAATTAGAATACGTCGTGAATAAGTAATAAATTTTAGGAAAACCTAGTAGTTAGTACTCTAAAGTGTTTATTTACCACAGTTGCTTGTATACCTTGTATCAGAATCTTCAATGTTTAATACATTATAATATTCTTTCTTGCAAATCAGGTTTTTTTATTAAGGATTCCTTGACCTATATTAAAACCAAACGACTTAAACCCTATTTTAGGACAATTTGAATATGGTAAGTATTGTATATTTTAAAGTCAAACTACGAACTGTATACTTGGGGTAAAAAATGTTATAATTAGTAAACATTCAAGGTTATTGAGGAGACAGATAGAGTTGACGTATAATTACCAACATTTGTCACAACATTATGTAGTACAAAGGGAAGCTTTTCTGCAATATTAGATTGACATCTCTCTAATGGAATATTTTGTTAATGTTTCTTATAGCATTTCCGTAAATCGTGAAATATTTAAATATTTCAAAAATTCATCGTCACTGGGGAGGCAGAAGATGTTGACCGATTTCGACAAACTTTCACCATTATACTAAGAAGTCCATTAGACAACTTATTTGTGGTATTATATTTTGAAATCGAAAAAAAATATTTTTAAGTATGTCTTTCACTCCACCCTATTGTACGTATTATTAATTTTAACTGAATATTTTTATTAATGTTTTTTATTAAGAAAGAACAATTACTTTCTACATGTTTCTTTTCGGTGGAAATTTAACACTCTGTATTTTAAAAATGTCATTTGTACGTAAACGTCTAATTACGCATAATGTATATATCTATTATTATTAAATACAAGTGTTGTACATATGTGTATTAATTTATTCTACACGTTACGTTGATAGAAATTCAAGAAATATTTCTGACTACAAAGTTTTCTTTATACTATTAATATTAATAAAGTAATTTCAGAAATATATTACACATTTTTCGCTTCAATATTTTTTCCATTAAATACGAAGGAATATAGAAGCGAGACAATGCTTCTTTTAAGTATAATTTTATTTGAAGATACATTTACTTAGATGAGCATTGCATAAAAGAAACATATCGAATGAAACGATTTGAAATTCAGATGAGAACAATCGAGTTATTTACTTATTGTAATATTCGGTATTTCTCTGCAGCAATGAGCAAGAAATATATTAGTGACTGGAATATTGTGAATTGAAAAAGTTTGGTGTCTTTATTAAATTTGAAAATAACAATATAACACGTTTTGAAATAGCATTACCTACCCAGTAATTGCGACTTGCGCTCCACTGAATTGCTTGTTTATTTTCTTTCCCTGGTTTTCCCTTGTCCATTTGTGTTGTTACCCCCATTTAATAAGTTTAAGGAATGACAGGGGACTTTATTCTGCCATTATACATTCAGCTGAAGATAAGGAAAAAATACATTATGCAGGGAACATAACAAATAATTTAATATCTGTTCTATTTTTGAGGCCGCTGAAACAACACTGGAATAATTTTGAAGATTTTTTTCATACTATACGTTGGAATATCAAAGACCAAAGAAACAACAAAACGTGTAGAAGTTGTAATCGGGCGTGACCGACTGCGAATAACTGTTTTATTAATATTTTACTCACTTTTACGTGGTGTCACTGAGACTAAGTATGCAGCCGATATTTTTTTATATTATTGTTGAAGTAAGTATTCGCAATCGGCAACGCTCTACTGCAACTTTTACTTGTTTCGTAATAGTCTTATCAAAAATAACTTCTAGCGCCATTTTAAAGTAAAACGGGCACATGGCCTAAACTATGTAAAGTTCATTCAAACCTCAGAGATCCGGTGTATATCTGACAATTTAGATATTTAGTATATTCTAGTATTTTCTTTTGAGTAACAATACTGAATATTTTATGATTTATTAAAAGTATATCAGCTCTTCTCCTCTGCCAATATTATCAGCTACACTAAGAATTAATTTCTTCTTTTCTATTCTTAATCACGTATTTTTTTTGTGGCCACTAAAAGTAAGTTATTGCGGTTGTTATTTGAAAGTATGGGAACAGCAGGATAACTTGAAAAATACGAATCCTAGAAAAAAACTTTGAATACAAAAGTTGTAGCAAATCTCCGTGGCGATCTGACGGTGAAGTTTGATTTGACCTTGTCGGTGACATTCAAGGTTATTTGAAGGTCAAACCGATCTTTTCAAACGGAACCCCCTTCTCTTCACCCCGGAACGTGTTTCATTTCCAAGGTTAAAAATAGCCGAAAATTTTACGTACTTTCGGCACTTACAAAATTGACCTGTAAAGGTTAACTTTACTTTACTTTTGAAAAAATCTCTTAAATAATTATTATAGGTTATTAGATACCTAGTATTAAATCAAAATGCCATAGGCTTTTAGTGTCAAAAATATTTCTTACAACTTTTAGGATGCATTTAAGAAATCATTTTATTTTATAAGTGCGTATAATGCAGCGTTTTTTTAATACTGACCATTTAAAAGCTTCTATAAAACAGTTGCTTAATTATTTTATAACAATAATTTGACAAGCAGTGAAGTGTATTTCATAGTACAATTAAATGATACTTAAATAAAGCTGCTATATATAGTGATGACATTAAATTTTCATAAAACCTATGGAAATATTTATATAATTATTTTGTAATGGTTCCAATAGGCGTTACATAATAACAACAACAACTGAAATTTTTTATAGGATTATGCGAATTTGTAGCTGCTGTGAACACGTTATGAAAGTGTTTCTGGGAGTCTTATTAAATTTGTGTCAGTAATATCTCTACAACTTTTATAAAATATCAACTTTTATAAAATATCAAATTGCTAGTTGAGGAGTTATGGTGGTGGCTTGGTAATGACGTGTCATGGCGTATGCATGGAAGTTTGAACGGAATTAGTAGTGGTGATAGGGAAGCTATGAATGCTGATACATACGACATCTTATCAAGTGCCAAGGCATGTAGAGTAGGGTGGAACGAAAAATGAGATTTTCAATTTTTTTCTGAGAAATATTACTCCATAGTTATCATATGGTGCATGCGGTTGTTATTAAAACTATGCAAAAATTGAAACCGGTACTTTGTTATGTTCAGGTTCCCCTATAGGTTTATAATTTTAGAAAAAAGCGATTTTTTCCAAGAGTATAACTTATTTGATCGAGTCTTTATAATTTTATTCTCTACATTTAACAACTATAGAAATGGGAAACCCAACAAAAACACAACATATTTAATATTACAGTTATTATCCAATTTTTAATGTAATTTCGTTTCAAATGATGGCAATATTTTTTTTTTGATTTTATACGGGCTTGGATGAATTAATCTTGATTTAGCATATGCTTTCTGAAATATCCTAAGGTTTATCTTATGTGTATTATTAATTATTATTGTTAGTTCAATCTAGTCTAGTGTCAAGGGTTCAGTGGTAGAGCACTCTATGGAGTGAACTTCCCCTTGGATTTCCCATGGTTGTTTAATTATTATGTAATATGTGCGTATTTATAATATTTTTATATGTGTTTTGTATCTATTTACTTATGTTGTAAATTGTTCCTTCTGTGGGAAATAAAGCCATTTATTATTATTATTGCTATTATTTTATTTATTTTTTTTTTAAATTCACTACTAGTTGTTGGATTTTCTACATTCATGAACAACCGGGGCCTAGGCGACCAACGGTGTGCTCATGGGCCAACATCCTGCGAACAGTGCTACAGGTTGCCAGAAGTGTAGCTTTTATTATTATTATTATTTACTTGGCCACAGACAGCTAGTGATGCCTCAGTTGCAAGCCGCAGGAATCGTTCAACAACTTCGGTTTTGCAAGGAGTGGGAAAAATCAGGAACATTTACATCTAACGCCTTGGAAACACACATTTCCTTATTAGCAGTCACTGGCGTCATTCCAAATAATTAATTCCGAGTAAGGTTTGGCATCAAAATGTATTTTAGGTATACTAAATTCTCGCATTCCTATTGTTTTAACGGTTCGTGCCGTATGGATACGTTGGATACCATCCTCCCTTTCTTCATTAATTTCATACTGCTAGTAAGGCTGAAGGTCATAGGTGTGCTTCTTTAATAAAGGTGGAACTTTTACACTATGGCCTGTTTTTCAATGTCCTGGATGCTGGCATTGCTTTCCTTTCTTCTGTTATTTTCATTTTCTTGGTTTCCATGAAATTTTTCTGGTTTATTCCACATGCGATTTCGAAAGATGGAAGGAATTGATGTACTTTGTCAAATCTCTTCAGTTTTCGGTACAACGGTTTTGAGTATTTCAGAAACACCTAGATCTCTCCCACCACATTTGTATTTCAGATCGTTTAAATAAATAACGAAAAATAACGTCCTTAAAAGTGAGTAACACACGGTCACTTGATATTTTAGATTTACTAAATATTTTGCAAAGTTGACTTATAGTTACCTTAACAACTTAATTATTGTAACACTTAACGAACAATCAGCATACAACCACGATACACGTGTGTCGTTTATACCCACAAAAAACACACCAGTAAAAACAGTATTTAGTAGAAGTACTCAAATAAATGAAAGTTAGCCGGACTTTATTACCTCCCCACCCCAGTCATAGACGCCTGCCGCTTGGACTGTGATTGTATTCGAGCGTGTTAGATCACCAAAATTTCTAAATTTTCGGTCCCGTGAGGAACCTGAAAATGCTAAGATAGGTCGATCAGGTTTTGAGAAAGATCTTCATTTATCCAAATGGACATTTTTACACCTATGCCAAAATAATTTAAAATGAAAGAATTTTTCGTTCCACCCTAATGTAGAGGTCATAATATGTCCTTATGGGGGAAATACTTGTTACCGACTTATTACGTTTTTTAAATAAATGTCTTGTTACTCGTGCATGCAGTTTCCTGTATTTATTGTCCTAAGCAAAAAAAAATTACTAATTGAGAAAAGACATGGAAAAATAATAATCAGAATGTAATTATCAGTATTGCTACAAAGAAAACCCGATAACTTTTTGAAAAGAAATTACAGAGTGATCATCCGACAAAAAAAAAATAAATGAAAGATGTCAAATATAAAAAGCTTCCGTAAATACCTTTAGAAATTTCCACCCTAGTTGAATTAAGACTTAGGATGACCACCCTGTGTATTTTCGAATACAATTTGACAATTGTTGTAACTATATGCCAATATCATTGCCATCTGTCACATTTCTTCATTATTTATTCTCTTCAAACTCTGTATAGTTTCCAAAAAAAGTCTATCAATTTCTACCCTAGTAGTAGCATTAACAACGTTGACTATTTTTTGTCAAATAGTTTTTCTATATAGCTCCAACTGATAGAAAACAGACCGTCATTTTCGTAATCTACATGATCTGAAACGTGAAAATTTCAATAAATTTTGGAGGGCGATTTTTTCACGAATATAATACTTCCGTTCGGTAAACGAGGAAGTAGGTAATACTGTGAAATTGTCAACGTTCTGTTTGACCATTTGTATATACTACTAGAAAACAGATATTGGAAAGTTTAGAAAAATTTATTATGAGAATAGCGTGCTTTGAATATGAAATACATTGAAACATGATCATACTGCTAGAATACTTCACAAGGTGTTTTTAAATTTAATGAAAGAAAAGCAGCATATGTTTTACTTGGTATAATACGACACAAATCAATTATCTTTTGAAAATTATAAAGTACGTGGTAATGTCTATGAATTTATTTACAATGTGCTAAACAAATCATTCAAATTGGTCCAAAGGTGCAAACATTTTCAAATATTAAACTTTGTCAAAATTATGGATAGGATATTTTGCAGTGAGAGTGTTACAGTATTATTTATTTCTGTTACATTTTATTCCTCCAAGATGATTTAAAAACTGATTCCATCTCCGACCACTTTGAGTTGCGCCAAATATCACCTCTATCTACTTCTTTTTTGCATCAAATCTAAACATAAAGTTTTATGTTTTGTTACTGCTTTATTCACCCTTTTATGTACAAAGCATTTTAATCGTGATCTTTATAGTCAACAGGGGAAAAAGAAGGTCGTTAAATAAAATTAATTGCCCTAAAATTCCTACACCATACTGTCATTCTAATTTAATATATTTCAGGAAAGTGCTGTGCTTTAAAAAATAATGTTGCACAACGAATATGTTTTGAAAATGGGGTGTATTTTAGTAAGTTGGTAAAATTAATGAAATATATAATAAAGAACGATTTACTCTATCATCGGAAATCAATTTGTTCCTTTTAAGGTTGGTGATTTAAATGAATCCGATTTCCACCTGCTCAAACTCACAGCGGTTTAATTTTCAATTCAGTCTCTCCGCTTGTCACTTAGTCATTGTTAACACAATGAGAATTTTTATTTTCTTCTGTACTTGGATCCTAAACCATCCTTTTCATTATTTTTAGTAATTATTCAGTTGCATAGGGTGACTGTAAAAATATGTTATTATTCAAAAAATTATTTAGAGCTTCGACATATTTAAATCAGAATCAGGAAACAAATATATTACTAGCAAAACATACTCCTAATTATTTCAAACTCTTACTAAAGACTTATCATAGATAAGTACTGAAACATATATCTTTTTAAACAAAATATTTTGCTGGCTATATGCCACGAACAACATTGGATTATAAGAAAGATTTATGCATATTACGCACAGCGTAACTATCACAATAATGTTTTTAATTTTAAATTATCCTGTTCAACAAAACCTAAAAACAACTAAAGACAAAAAACACTGCTACTTTTTTCAAAGTTTAAAAAGAACCGAATAATCATTTCTCAGGAGATAATTATTTATGTAATAATTATTTATGGTTCTAACGAACATTATTATTGTGACAGTTATGCTGAACGTTATGTATATAATTCTTTCTTATAATCCAATGTTGTTCGTGGCATATAGCCAGCAAAGTATTTTGCTTAAACAGATATATGTTTCAGTACTTATCTCTGATAAGTCTTTAGTAGGAGTTTGTAAAAATTATTGCTAGTAACATATTTATTTCCTCAGATTCCATTTTAGAGTACATTGTAGGGAATTTGCAATTGCATTTAATTATGTTTTATATTTAAATCAACGTGAAAGTTGCGAATCGTGATTTGTAGAATTTAATATATTATAACTGATATCAGAAATTATTTTCTGGAATTTAATTTACATAAAGAAATATTTTTCTATATTTATTTTTGAGGTTTCCTACCACATGTGCAAACACTTCAAAAAGTAACGTCCGTGGTATAAAATAATCTAAACACCCAGTAAATTAGCGGAAAATTTCTTCTACATCTGCGACTTTTACGTTAAAGGAACTGTTAGAGGGTGTTTCTTGAAAAGTGATAGAAATAAGATTAAAACTATAAGAAAGAATTTCCTCTTTCTCCTTTCTCAAAGCTTTATTAGAAAATCGTTTGTGCTATGTATCTATATTGAAAATACAAATCTAGGAATGTGTTTGTGATACGTTGAATATCCATCCACTTACGTAGAACTCTTGATATACCTGATAATTGTATTTTACTTCCACATCCACGGTGTGGATTGGAAGTATAATCGGAAAAAAAATATATTTTTTTTCTTGAAATAGGTTTAGAATGTCATGAAACGTCGAGATTTTAAATTTGAGCAAAAAAATATTCTGTTTGTCGGTCTGTTTGTGGGTCTGCCTGTCTGTAACTTTTTTTTGTCCGCATGCTTTCTCCGGAACAGTTTAGGATATTGACTTGAAATTTAGTACACGTATATATTATAACGAGATCTGGAACTGGATTGTTTTTTGAACATATCCGGTGAAGGGTTGGGGGTAAATAGTGGGAAATAAGTAAAGCATGCTGGTAAGAGTACATAAAGTTGAAATTTGTTATATGTACTAGAAGCCAAGGCCTCATAACTTTTTTATAATAGTTTCCATTCCCCCACCAACGACCCCCACTACATTATTAAAGGGGTTGACAAAATTAAATAGAGATATTCACTTGAAATTTGGTATACGTATATATTATAATGACATCAGGAACTTGATTATATTTTGATATTATTCCGTTGAAGGGTTAGGGGTTAAATAGGGGAAAATAAGTAAAGCAAGCTGGTAAGAGTACAGAAAGTTGAAATTTGGTACACGTATGTATTATAACGACATCTTGAACTAGATTATATCTTGAGATGATTCCGCTGAAAGGTTGGGGGTTAAATAGGGATAAATAGGGGAAAATAAGTAAAGCAAGCTGGTAAGAGTATAGAAACCTGAAATTAGGTCTATGTACTAGAAGCCAAGGCCTCAAATTTTTTTGTAAAATTTTCCATCCCCACCACAGTCCCACTCCATTATTAAAGGGGTTGATAAAATAATATTGAGATATTCACTTGAAATTTGGTGCACGTATGTATTATAACGACATCTGGAACTAGATTAAATTTTGAGATGATTCCGTTAATGGGTTGGGAGTTACATAGGGGTAAATAGGGGAAAATAAGTAAAGCAAGCTGGTAAGAGTACACAAACTTGGAATTTGGTGTATATACTAGAAGCGAAGGCCTCAGGTTTTTCTAATAATATTTTCCATCGCCCCCACCACCCCCACTGGAAATTTGGTACACGTATGTATTATAACGACATCTGAGACTAAGATTATGTTTTGACTTGATTCCGTTGAAAGAGTGAGGGGGGGTAAGTAGGCGTAAATAGGGAAAAATAAGCATAGCAAGCTGTAAGAGTACAGAAACTTGGGATTTGGTGTATACATTAGAAACCAAGGACTCAGATTTCTTTATAATATTTTTTGGCCCCCGCCCCCCTCCACTCCATCACCTCCGCTCCATTATTAATGGGAATTGAGATACTCACTTGAAAGTTAGTACACGTATGTATTGTAATAGCATTTAACTGAGATGATTCGGCTGAAGGGGTGTAAGGTGGTAGGTTATAATCAATAATTTAAACATACTAGAGTGCAAATATAGTCAAGATGTTTTCTTTATAGTGAATTGGATGAAAAATCTGGATGTGAAAGTAGTGATTCCTTAGGCAGCGGTCTTTTATAACGTTAAATTTGTTAAGTTTCTTTTTTAGTCTTGGCGACTAGGTTGCCTAAACGTATGTGAAACAATTCGATGCGCATTTAACCTCATTCAACAATATTAGTGCTGACTGTTTATGAAGATAAATGTATGTCGAAATATCTTCACGCCCAATTAAGAGTCTTTCAATGCACTTTACAGTAATCTTAAAAACTAAGAGTGCACAAAAATTGTTGAAAAATATTGGAAAATAAATCAGTTTGCTACACTTTGGCTCTTAGAATGACAATGTATTATTAAAAAGATAATTTCGGTGAAAAACAAAATTGGAAATTTATTTCTGTAAATTTTGTTCTGAAAAATGAAAGTTATTTTCTCATTTGTATAGTTTTTCAAAATATAAAATGCCATTTATTATTTTCTTGAAAAATGATTTATAATCTAAAGAAATCAAATCTGTTTTGAAAGTAACATATTTTCACACGAATCTGTTATAAACAATCATTTTTAAACAGTCAAAGTATTACAAACTTTTATTTAATTCAGTTGTCTCCAAGAGCAACCAAGTTAATTTCTTATTTAGTCGAAGTTTTCTTACTATTTTTGTATGTAGAATAGGCACTCAAAAGGAAATTCTGCTATTTTGAGACATTACGCCTAGGTCGAATTTAAGTTATCATATGGTGTATGCTTGATTGGTAGCTTTACTATAGCCAGATATACGTCTTCACGCTCCAAAAACATGTTTTGTGTTGTAATGGAAATATCCCTAAGGCCCATGTGTGTATAAAAATTATTTCTAAGAATATTAAATATAAATCTTAGCAGCCTGTAGATTTTAAGAAAAATCCATTAATATACATTCAAACAAGAACAACTGCCAGCTTAATAAAGACATTCACGGTGTTAATATATGACAGAAGGGTTTTACATAATATGTGCATTTTCAAAATATTAAATCACCAAAAACTCACTTTCTCACAGTGGTGCCTGAATTTTAAAACATTATAAATTATATGTATAATATCTAATAAAAATATAGATCTATTTAAAACTAACCTTAATTCGTTTTTGTTACAGCGATGTTTTTGTTTGTTTACACTTAATCTAATTTATTTGTTCTTAATTACGTGTGCTTGCTTTTACTTCTATTGTCTATTAACTTATTGAATATTCCTATATAATTGTTTATTGTCTATTAAGGAAAATCATAATAATTATTAGAGCTGAATCTGAAATTTGCAACAACATTTAATCAAACAAAAGGTATATCGATCAATTCGGAGATATTAAAAAAGTGTATGGACGCAACATCCATTTTTAGCAGTCTGTATTTAAGAAAATCTAAGAAACGGTAACATTTTGGATATAGCATATACCCCTCCTTAAGAGATTGTCAATATTTAAACATGTTTTACGTTATATTAATTAGCTCCATTTTCGGCTTTACAATAACTTTATTGTATAGCTCGTCTTGAAGAGAATACAGAACATTTATGTTCTCTAAAATTCTACAGGCCTGGGTTTATTATTAAATATCGGGGTGTATTTAGAGTTCTACGGTTTAGGGTGAAGGAGAACAAACTTCTTAAAAGAAAGATTATTCTCCTATAATCAAGATTGATGGGAATCCTGCAAGGTATCCCCAGAGCATTTAACACTCTCTAACTTTAATGCGATTTAAAATTTGGCAGTTTGGAAATACGTATGCTTCGATACATACAAATAAGTTACATGTGTAAAATTATATTAGTGTCTATACCAAATATTTATAGAGGGTGTTATCTAAAATCACCACAAAACAGAAAATGGAGACAAATAAGATGTGACTTTTATAATATTTTTCAGCAAACGCTTGCATTTCAAGAAACAGGTTTCTTAAAAATGTATTTTTGATGATGCACTTGTCTTCGCAATAAGTAACCTTTATGAAAATTGATTTTACTTCCCACGCTTACCGAAAGAAAGTATTATAATGACTATATAGATTACGAAAATTAAGATCTTTCAATTCTGTCGGTCTGTCCATCTATCGGCCTGTCTGTTGGCGTTATATCTACAAAATTATTTGACAGAGAAGAATGAAATTTGATAGATAATTGAGGCTACTGACGATAATGAACATACCTTTACTGGAAAATATACAGGGCGGATATTCTAAAAAGCAAAAATAACGAAAAAAAATTAACAGATGGCAATGATATTAGGCACATGGTTAACATAATTGTTAATGAAGACCTGTGTAGACGAAATATATAATAATAAAACATTTGTAACCTTTTGAAACCAAGATTTGAAAAGAAAAAGTAAAACGGATACAAAATTTCTCTCACCGCATGTAAATATTAAAGATTATGTACATAGCCCATATTTTTTATTATTTCCACAACCGCAGTAGTATGGAAGTACTGAAGTACTATAGTAGCACTATATTGTAGAAAAATCTCAAACTATTTTTTTGTTGAAATAGTTTTAGAATGTCAAGAAATGTCGAGTTTATAAATTTAGGTAAAACAAAAATTTCTGTCGGTCTGCCTGTCGGTCACGGATTATTCCGGAAGGGTTTAAGATATTGACCTAGAATTTGGTACACATATGTATTATAAGAAGATCTAAAACTACGTTATATTTTAAACTTGTTACTGTGGAGGGTTGGGACCCACCAACCCTTCATCGGAGGTATAAATAAGGAAAATTAAATAAATCAAGCTAGTTAAGAGTCCAGAAACTTGGGATTTGGTACTTATACTAGAATCCAAGGTCTCAATTTTTTTAATTAATGTGCCACTCCCACTACCGTCGTCCACTCCATTAGTAAAGGGATTAGTAAAATATAATTGGGCTATTGGCCTTGAAATGTGGTACGCGTATGTATTATGACGAATTCTGGATGTATGTTTTGAGCTCATTCTGCTGAAGAGTGGGGCGTAAATAAATGAAGCAAGCTAGAAAGACTCATACAGCTAACTCAATTTTACTTCTGCTAATTAGATTTAGTTTTAATAGTTAATTAACGACATTAAATAGAGCTATATAAATAAAGCAAAATATGATTTATTTCACCATAATGAATGAATTACTGAACATCAACCCCAAATAAATCAGAGTATGAACTCTCAAGAGTGGGCACACTTTCAACACTTTCGCCAATCAAACAAAAAATAATCAATAGTACTTAAATAATGTAATATAGTTAAGTAAGAAACAATGATAATATATACGTTAGAAACAACAACGATGTACAAGAGAAACATAAACACGTCCAGTTCGCCAACCACGTATTAAATCACATAGATATAAATTAAATTGTTATTTAAATTTATTCCTAACTTAGAACTTGGTATATATACTAGAAACTAAGGTCTCAAATTTCTTCATGACATCTGTCACCTCGACAACCACTCCCACTCTATTATAAAAGGAGTTAATAAAGTTGTGATTTGGTATATGTACGGGAACAATAGTTCTCACAAAGAATTCTTGACATCAGTCGTCCCCATTAATACCCTCCCATATTAAATGTCGGTCGGCCGGTCGAAAAGGTAGTAAAGTTGTATATTGCATTATTGATTTTTTGGGCAAAAGATTTCAAATACTGTATTATTAAAATTCTATGGGCAAATATTTCCACATACAGGATAGCAAATATACCTAATATCAAGTTGTTTTCATTTAAAGAGACTTTGATGGGAAATCTGGGTATGAAAGTAGTGATTCCGAACTTTTTATGTTCAAATAAGTCGGCAGTATCCTCCGCAACTCCCAGTTGTTTCATAATAGTGTTATGAATTACACCCCCTTGGAAAAGGAGATGGCACGCCTATGCCTCTGATGGTGACTGGAAAGGCTCTAGAAAGAGCCAAGGAATTTTCTAGATTATGGTTGAAGAAGATTCTGGATTGATCTAGAGCTAATTTCGGAGTATATAAGGCGCGATTACAAGCGCGGGGGGGAAGTATATTTGAGAAGTGACACGCTCGGTAAAAAGTGAGGTTAACTATTAAGTAAACAAGTATTGTAGTCAGTAAATTGTTAAATAAAGTGTTAGTAGTGTTTAATCTCTTGTTAAAATTATTTAGAACCCACGAATTCATACAGGGTGTTTCCTAAAAGGTGGAAATCCGTAACAATAGTTTGAATAAAAATGCCTTTTAACACCACTTTAAAGCAAATCTGATACATGACCTAATTGTAAAATTCATTCGAATCTGAGAGACACACTGTGTATTGCAGTTTCAATATTTCGTATGTTTTCGTACTTTTGTGTTCTTAATTGAGAACTTTAATAGTTTGTTAACGAAACTTATCGTGTTCAATAGATATTCGGTAACTCTCGAGCACAACTTTCGTTCATTTTGAAATAGTTTTTCTTATTAATAACACCTCACCACCATTTTAAAACAAAATTGGTACATTTCTTAATCAACGTAAAATTCTATCAAGTCTGTAAGACATATTGCATATTACATAGCCTTGATATCTTGTACATCTTCGTACTTTAGTGTGCTTAATCAGAAATCTTAGTAACATTTTGCTCTTATTAAAACTAATTGAAAAAGGACAATCTTGCCCAATCTGGCTTCCAAATATCCTTAGCTCTAATAACTGTGAGATTTTACAATTTATTCTATGTTTTCTTAATAAAAACAGGTTGTAATATCTAATGAACATCTAATGGTAGTATATTTCATGGTATACAGGGTCCTGCAGCTCACCTCCCGTCTTCTACTACACCTAAACGATTTATTTTAGAAAAATGATTCAAACGGGACAATAGACTGTTTGTTAGAGAGCACATTTTTAAAATATTTTTGAATATACAGGGTGTTCCAGAAATTGGTGGTGCATCAAAGTTGTATCTTTTTAAATGGAACACCCTGTAGTTTTATTGATTTTTGGGACCCTTTCGAGCTACTGTACATATCCCTAGAATATTATCAAATTTGATTTGATAGTTCCAGAGGAATAAATTAAAATCGAAAAAAAAAATAAATTTTTTCGTCATGTTTTAAAAAATATATAAAAAATAGAAGAAACATCTTCAAACCAAAACTAAGGAACATGTTGCTTATAATAAAAGGTTAGTTTATCCTACTATGAATATCGTAAAAATAACTTATACAGGATGTTCAAAATTCAATGCCAAACTTTTCAAAATGTAATGCTATTTTTCTCCATTTTTTCAAATGGGACATCCTGTATATTTTTATCTCATCGGATGCAGAATTAAAAAATGAGCATATTTTTTAATTACAATTATCTCGACTATCTTAAAGGTTTCACAGATATTCGTCAAAAACTACTACAAATCGTAAAATTATTATCTAATAGTTTTACCTAACATTTTTCAAATCAATAACTAGAACTTATGTTCAATATGTGTTCCGTTTTATCATTTAGCTCCTCTAATGTTATTAAATAAGCAAATACCTAAATTAGACAGTTTCTCATGTTACTGTCTATGCAGTTCTCCTCTTGAAGGCGTAAATGAAGGGGAGTAAACAGAAATCATATTCCTGTTGTTTCTTAACCATAATAAGGTAATTTAGTAGATAGCCATGGAAACAAATTTGCTTACAAACTGTCATACAAATAGACATATGTCAATATCTTAAATTACGTATTAGTAATTTACAAGTTTTAAGCATTTTTTGTGATGGAGTATAGCAGAGAAGAGCTAGTAGATATGATTTTCATATTAGGAAAATCAGAAAGAAACTGTTTTTTGGCAAGTGGAGTTTACGCACAGCGTTATCCGGAACGGAGACATCCAGACAAAAGAAGCCTGAACAACTTATTAGAGAGATTTGTACAAACGGGACTATGTAGACTATACAAAACCAGTTAGAAATAGACCCGCTCGAAATGAAGAAAATGATTTGTCTGTGCTATTATCTGTTACGGAAAACCCTTTCGTTAGTCAAAAAGCAGTCGGTGATGCCGTAGGTGTAAGTGAGAGAACCGTTCAACGAATTTTAAAGGACAACCGTTTTCATCCCTACCATATCCAGTTTCATCAACAACTCTTCGATGCAGATTTTGAGCAACGTGTCGAATTTTGCAATTGGGCGCAAGCTAAAATTAGGATAAATTGTGAGTTTTTTTATAAGGTTTTGTTTTCTGATGAGGCCACATTTCATAAAAACGGATTTGTGAATCGCCATAACTTTCATTACTATTCCGACCACAACCCAAGGATTTTTAGGCAGGTTGACCAACAACACAGATGGTCAATAAATGTGTGGGGGGGAATTATTGGTGAACATGTTATTGGTCCTCACTTTTTTAACGAACATTTGAATGGTGCTATGTATCTTGATTTTTTGCAAAATCAATTGCCAAATTTATGTCAAAATTTACCAATACCTTTGAGAGATGCAATGTGGCTGCAACACGACGGAGCCCCAGCACATTATTCATTACAAGTCAGGGACCATCTCAATACAACCTTTCCAAACCGGTGGATTGGAAGAGGAGGGCCATGTAATTGGCCGCCCCGATCACCCGACCTCACTAAATTGGATTTCTTTTTGTGGGGCTACGTTAAGGAAATCGTTTATCAGGAACCTCCAACCACACCAAAAAACATGCAGCAAAGAATCAGGAACGCATTTCAAAACATTACACCCGACCTATTAGGAGGAGTAGCAAGATCATTTCATACCCGCCTTCTTTTGTGCCTCCAAGAGAACGGAAGACATATTGAACATAAGTTCTAGTTATTGATTTGAAAAATGTTAAGTAAAACTATTAGATAATAATTTTGCGATTTGTAGTAGTTTTTGACGAATATCTGTGAAACCTTTAAGATAGTCGAGATAATTGTTATTAAAAAATATGCTCATTTTTTAATTCTGCATCCGATGAGATAAAAATATACAGGGTGTCCCATTTGAAAAAATGGAGAAAAATAGCATTACATTTTGAAAAGTTTGGCATTGAATTTTGAACATCCTGTATAAGTTATTTTTACGATATTCATAGTAGGATAAACTACCCTCTTATTATAAGCAACCTTTTCCTTAGTTTTGGTTTGAAGATGTTTTTTCTATTTTTTATAAATTTTTTAAAATATGACGAAAATTTTTTTTTTTTTCGATTTTAATTTATTCCTCTGGAACTATCAAATCAAATTTGATAATATTCTAGGGATATGTACAGTAGCTCGAAGGGGTCCCAAAAATCAATAAAACTACAGGGTGTTCCATTTAAAAAGATACAACTTTGATGCACCACCAATTTCTGGAACACCCTGTATATTCAAAAATATTTTTAAAATGTGCTCTCTAACAAACAGTCTATTGTCCCGTTTGAATCATTTTTCTAAAATAAATCGTTTAGGTGTAGTAGAAGACGGGAGGTGAGCTGCAGGACCCTGTATATACATATGTATTTTTTTAAATATCTACAATTTCCTATTGTTCATCCATAAAACAATATCCCCATGTCATCCGTAGTCATCTTAGTTATGTCAACTTCAAATGCCCTGGGTAGCTATTCTGTATTGGTGAGAGGTGATATGAGCACATGTTTTCATGAGAAAGTGGGCGGAGTTCTCTTGGAAACCAAAATAGCGTATTCTGTAACTGTGGGAGCGGTCACATCACGCCAAAAATCGGCGATCTTGCTTTTCTTGGTAAATTGTAGGGAACGGGATTGCTCCCGCGTGAGAGGATGAAAGTATAACCTCACTTTGGGCAAACTGTCATTTCATTTGGGGGAATTTTTAAATGAGCATCAAATATCTGCACGGACAACAAAATACAGCCTCTATTTAACTTAACTGACAACTATTAAACTTTCGTACATCAAATAAATAAACCGGCAAACAATGCTTTATCCACTAAATAATTCTGAAATGGCAACCGAAGTAAACAACATATATTATACACGCATCACCTAACATTCTACTCTAGCATCAAAAGTACTAACTGAACATCTAATTTTCATATTAAGCATCACATGTCCTTCTCAACATCTAACCTTGGGATTGGTGCACCACAGCGGCCACTCGAACAATACAGTTTTCCGCCACCGCCTCGCTATAACATAACCTGCTTTAACATACGTACATACATCGTTTGCGAATTGGTTATTGTAGTGCGAGTGTTTAAAAACTTTTTCAAACACCAAATAACATGGAAACAGTGTGAATAGTGTGATTGAAATTTTACCTGGGACAAGTGGCGATGCGTATCGTTCGGACAGTGAATCTGAGGAAGAATTGTTACCGAAGAAGAAGCGCGGAGAGAATAGAAACTGGATTTTCGTACGTAAATTTACAAACGTTAAGGAAGCAGAAGAAACTGTATGTGCAGAAAAGACATGGTCCATTTCATTAACACATATAACTGAGGAAGGCAAAAAAAGGTTTTATCGCTGTAACAAAGTTAAACGTCGTGGCAATCAGTGTGCAGCACAAATATATTTACTTTTTGAAGCGAGTTCAGATGCTGTTTTTCTTTATCGTGCCGACTCTGATCACAACCATGAATCGATCGGCACTCGATGTGATTACGGAATAAATCAGGAAGTCAAGACAGAAATTAATAAATTATTCGATTTACATTTGAAGCCAAAAGCTATTTTAAATAGTTTAAGTAAGATAGAAGGGATCAAATTGCCCACAATAAAGCAACTGAACAATTATTTATCAGATCGTCGTCGTGTTAAATACGGATCTCCAACTATCAGTTTAGGTGAATTGGAAAGGTGGATATTAAATCATACAAAAGTTCCTCAGGACATACATGAAGTGTATGTGATTTCTTATTATATATTTGAGGGTGAATCGCCGATATTTCGTTTTGCACTGTCTACAAAACATTTATTGGAGTTAGCCGCCTATTGTGCAAAAAATACACATGTCGATGCAACGTACAAGTTAATCTGGCAAGGATTCCCAGTTTTAGTAGTAGGAACCACAGACAAAGAAAGAAAATTTCATCCATTATGCCTGGGAGTCTCTACTACTGAACGTCAAGAAGATTTTCAAATTTTGTTCAATGGTTTAAAAGAGAGCGTCTTTTCTATATATTCACATTCCTTGCAACCGTCAGTATTAATTTGTGATGCAGCCAAGAGTATCCAGAATGCTTTTAGAGAAGTGTTTGGTACTGAACCCATTGTGAGAATGTGCTGGGCGCACGCCAAAAAGAGCATGCAAACTAGAGTAGAACAAACCTCAGACAAGAAAATCCAGAAATGTATATTAGAAGACATTGACGCCTTGCAGTCTGCCACTTCGCCTGAAGTATTTAATGCCGCTTCACAGCTTTTTATAAAAAAATGGGAAAATCAAACCAGTTTCATTGAGTATTTTAGAGAAGAGTGGTTAACTCAAAATCGCAATTGGTACTTAAGAGCTGCACCGGGATCACCATCTACAAATAATGCATTGGAATCGTTTAATAGAACTATAAAAGATAATAACACAATGCGTGAACGCTTCCCGTTATCTCGTTTTCTAGTTGTAGCATCGCAGATGGTTAACGAATGGTCCCAGAAACATACAGGAGAATCTTTTTCAAACGCCCCTTCTGTTCAAGTTAATGATTGGACCAAAGCGTATCTTTGGGCAAAGCTAGACAAAAAAATTAAGGTGTTACACACTGATACAGAAAATAATACCTATTTAGTACCAGGGGAGCAGGCAATAGACTTTCAGTTTGGGAAACAATGGGAAACTTTCGATGAATTCAAAAACATATTTTTTTCAACCTGGAGAGTCATAATGCCAAAACCAAAATGTCAGTGGATGAACGGTATCTGTAATTGTCCACAATTTTTCAAAAAATATATGTGTAAACATGTTCTGGGTCTAGCAATTAGACTGAAATATACAGCTCCGCCTTTAGAAGCGAAAAATATTCCTATCGGACAAAAAAGAAAACGTGGACGTCCTGCAAAATCGAAACCCGCATTAATAATTCAATAACATTTTAGAACTATTAATGTCAGATATTACTCAGAAACTTTGTTTATCATTTTGTTACCCCCTAAGATATTTTTTGAAGGTTATTTTAAGTTTATTTGATGTTCAAATAGTGTTGCACAAATAACATTTTTTTAAATGTTTCATCATAAAAAAAAAGAACAATAAAATACTTTGCAGATGTCTATTTTTACTTAATTTTACGCTCAGCTCCCGTTGCAAGCTTATAAATTTTGATTTTCAAATCGTTTTTAGATGCTTTATTAGTTAAATAGTTGCTCAGAATGTCATAAACCAGTTGGCAATTTTTACTTTCTTAGTGGCACAAAATTTGATGCTCAGTCGATATTTTTGTTGCTATACTAGATTTTATAACTTGCCAAAACGGCAATAATTTGGTGTTCAATTAAATACTACCCTTTTATTTGGATGCCGGTGGCATGATATTTGTTTATTTGAAGTTGTTTTTGTGTTAGCTCATACAATGAGTTTTGCGTTACTTAAACTTTAGGGAGTAAAGTGCGATGAATATTGCCGATGTACTAAATTATCAATGAGGCGCTATGAAACCTTCAGATGGCTGGAAAAATCCTCAAAAAGAACGACCACTTCATTGCATGAGCAATCCCTTCGGCTTAGCAGATAGGGCTTTTATAAAAATTAAGAACATGCTTGGTGATATTGTTATTGAACCAAGTAAAATGATCCATTTGAAAAAATATCCAATTTACTAAAAAAAAGTAAATTTAGACAAAAATCCCATGAAAAAATAATATTAAAATCAGAAAAAAGACTTCTAAACACCTTTGGCATCATATTAAATCGAAATCCACGTAAAAAATTTTTTCACTAAAAATGACCAAAATGTTGAGGAAAAACCGCTCCTCCGCCTGACGAACTTTTCGAAAGTACCACGAATTTGGTTTTTCGAAAGTACAACGAATAAAATCACGGGGGGACGGAAAACTGCTCCGTCCAACAGATTTTTTCGAAAGTACAACGAATTTGACTTTTCGAAAGTACTACGAATTTGGCTTTTCGAAAGTACAACGAATAAAATCACATAAGACGGAAAACTAATGCGCACAACGAATTTTTCGGAAGTACAACGAATTTAATTTTTTGAAAAATCTCAAAAAATCATTTTTATAAAAATAAAATAACAATACGTAAATAAAGCAGAAAACCGTTCACCAAGATGAATTTTTCGAAAGTACCACAAATTTGGTTTCTCGAAAGTACCACGAATTTGGTGGTTCATAAGTCGAAATCATCAGTCAGGATGTAGCGAGTAGCTATTTTAAACGTCAACATTGAGGAAAAAATCAATGGGACGGTTTTTCCAATAAAAACAAAAATCCTCGTTTAATATTCCTCAAAGGGTTGGAGCATAATCCTCATACAAAACCACAAAAACGTACAGAAAAATAATCAAAGAATTCTTTGACTATTTTTCTCCGACTTTGAATTCAAAGTCGGAGGGTCGATTCCGGCGAACACAAAACACTTGTTATCCCGGCTCGGGCGGACAACGCCATACTAATCGCTCGGAGGCGAGTCGACGGAAAAAAAGTATATTTGTGTTCGATGCCGTTAGTACGTTTATAAAAGCAGGAAAACCATCGAACTCACATAGATAGCTTCTTTAAGCATCCTGACAATCATTTCGATAATTTTAGTGCAAAATTCAAAGCGAATAATTTTCAAAAAGTTTCGCATTCGTTTTACAAATACGACTAATTGGGAGTCTGAACCTTTTTGTACAGTCGATTGTCATAGTTCTCTGGACGCTGGATGAGTTACACTCCTACGGGAGGTAACGGCTTGCCAAGTGGTGGTGCTCTTTGATGTTTGCCTTATACACATTAGGTAAGGATTGAATATTTATATTTTTTGCATTTTATGAATTATTTCAATAAATGAAAATATGTATTGAATTCGATTTCTTATTGATCCACTAATTATAAGATTTGTGATCGACGGGCGATTCTGTGGCGTGAGTCGAACAATTACTTTCCGCGGGTCACCTTTGATCCCGCCAAGTCTGTGTACTTGTCCGAATACTCATAGAATCTATCGACGGTCTTAATTATTAAGAAGTGTTTCTGAGAAAGTGCTAATTATAAGCTATATTCATTAAAAGTGCACTACCCGACATAAGACTTCGACGGAGAGAGCAGACTGTAGCAATCACAGTAAGTATAATTTTGTCTATTCTCGTCTTGGGGTGTCTGAATGGTATCTTGAATCCCCCTTGTGAGTAGAGTTGATCAGTATCGTAGCGGCGACACGGCTCCGGCCTAAATTATATACAATCCTTGTCATGTCCTTCAGACCAAAAGATACTAGGTTCATCTACAATATCATACAATATATTATACAAGATTATGTACAATCCAATTATTATATTACAAATTAAATTTGCTTTTCTCCATTGCTATGAATTATTTGTATTAGTTTCCAGGGACAGCATTTAAAATGGTCTTTGCTCTTTCCCAGTTACTACATTTATGGCATATCTTTGTGAACTGATCTGCAAATGTTCCACAGAAGCTGTAGTTGTTTTCCATCCATTTAATCAAAATATATTTTAAGGCACTATTCATCAGGTTGAAACGAACTTTTGATGTTGTTGTTCCTAGCCTAACAGAAAATTATGTTACTTTTACATAATAATAGACATTGTGCTCATTTTGAATGTCAGAAACTCGCATTTTGACTAGATGCATTTCACATCATACAACGCACGACCTTCGATCATGGTGTTGCGGCAATTCTATTGGTTGACATGTAGGAGCAACTGTTGACAACGCTGAAAGGATCACTTCACGTCTCCGTGTAGTCACTGTAGTTACAGAATAGTATTTGTGTTTCCTTGGAAAGGGATCGTAATATGAGCTCTCTCCTTTCACGACAAATGCTCACGTTCACTGAAATTACAGAATAGCTACCCTGAAAGGCCCCTGGGTAACTATTCTGCATCGGTGTGATGTGATGTGAGCACATGTTTTCACGAAATACTGGGCTGAGTTCTGTTGAAAACCAAAATAGCGTATTCTGTAGCTGTGGGAGCAGTCACATCACTCCTAAAATCGAGGAACTTGCTTCTCTTGGTAAATTGTGAGGGAACGGGACTGTCCACGAGCGAGAGGATAACCTCACTTTTGGGAAACTGTCATTTTATTTAGATGTTGGTGACACGATATTAGTTATCTTCATTAAACGAGGAATTTGATCTTCAGATGGCTGAAGATGCTCAAAAAGGACATTAACTTCATTACATAACCAATTCCTTCGACGCTCAGTGTGTCCCATTATGGTATTTACACTCAATTTAGTTCTAGCTTCCAAATTATTTTCATTTAACAATTTGTCTTTGATTATTTTTAAAGTTTTGTCTACTGGGACGTTAGTGAATAGACTAACTACGTCAAAATTAACCATCAGATGTGTATTATGAATATTGTTTTTATAAAATTTTTCAATAAAATGTTTACTATATTTTATATACGAGTCATTATTTCCAGATAATGGATTAACAATTTTAAGCAAGAATTTGGCCAAATTCTGGCATGGCGATTTAATGGAATTAACAATTGGTCTTAATGAGACATTCTGTTTATGTATTTTTGGACATAAAAATGGGGAGGCCTGCTATAATGCGGTGTAAGCTTCCGCCGTTCAAAATCATTAAATTAATTTTTGTATTTAAATAAAGTTCTATAAATTTTGCACTCTATTAATTTTGTTGGGTTTTGAATTAATTTTGAGTAAGTATGGTCCTTCATTGATAAGTGTCATTATTTTTTCATCATATGTATTTTTACTTATAATGACTGTGGCATTACCTTTGTGCGCTGGCAACATTTTAATGGTTCCATCTCTCTTCAAAGAGGATATTGACCGGTTTTGTTCTGTGCATAAATTTTCTTTAATTTTACATTGCCTCTCTAAAGCAATTTTTGCCCGCGCGCGATCTTCGTTTTCGTCATCTGTTGGCATGTTTTGTCCATACAAACCGGTTATCTGGTGGAGATACGCAGATGATATCTTTGCAATCTGGCCTCATGGTATTGAGTTACTAGATAGTTTTTTGAACATTTAAATAATAAAGAACCTTCTATTAAATTCACTTTAGAAAAGGAAACTAGAAACGAATTAACATTTTTAGATGTTTTGATTAAAAGAGTAAATGGTACAACTGAAACAAGCATTTATAGAAAACCAACACATACCAACAGATATTTAAATTTCAACCCAAATCAGTCGATTCACGTTAAGAGGGGTGTTGAAAAATGTTTGTATGATAGGGCCAAACTAATTTCTTCCAATGATGACATATTAAACAATGAAACGCGGTTAATAAAGGAAGTTTTTATAAATAACCAGTACCCTGGGGGTTTTCGATAAAACTTTCATAAATATTGATAATAACAATCAGGTACGACAAAGGCCTGAAAAACATTACACAGAGTTAATTCCTTATGTATGCGCATTATCCGAAAAGTTGCGCCGCATCGGTGATAGATTTGATATTAGGACGGTAGAGTAGTATTATTATGAGAAGATGCTTGCAAAAAATGATGCGCAGAAACGAGTTTGTGTGCATTCATTGATCTAAGCCAATGATAGCGATTTGCGTCATATTTGACCTCGAATCCAGTGGCACCGTCAACCTGCAATCACAGGGTCTGTGCTGCAGTATACTTGTTGTGTTCGCCGTTTCTGATTAAATTAAATGAAACAACCTTATTTTCCGTAAAAAATGTCTTCATCGTAAACACCAGAGGGTGACGAGGTTTTAATCTACTGCATTACACAGCTTCTCGACCTCGAAAATTTTATTACAATTATTATACATCCTTCTACCCCAGATGATGCTGTCACTGGTAAAAATATTCGCGCACGTTGGCGCCGCCCCAAGCATCTTCTCATAATAATACTACTCTATCTATTCTGACAAAGACGAAACCGAAGAACCACGAGCAAAATTCACAAAACTGCATTTATAGTACTCCGTGTGAGTGCAACAAACAATGCGTGGGTGAGTCATGGGTGAGCCAGACCTTTTAGTGTAAGATTGGGCGAACGTCAAAATTATATCTGAAAAAATGAAATTCAGAGGTCCAAGATCTGCGAACACGCTTGGGAGAACGGACATAGAATAAACTAGGACTCAACAAAAATTTTAACAAAAGAGGCAGACAGCAGAAAAAGAAAAATTAAAGAATCCGCGATAATATTATTGAATGAGGATAGATGCGTGTCGAATTGTTTCGTAGATGTCTGTACAACTTGGTTGCCAATGTTAAAAGAGGAACTTCACAAACTTAACATTGTATAAAAACTAAAAAAACTGTTAACTATATCAACAGTTCTATGTAAATAGTAAGTATCTATGGATATTGAATATAAGAAACATTCTTAGAGCTGTGTATTTATCATACACAGCAAAAAAGATTTTTCAAAACAGCCTTGAAAAAGGAAACAAATTAGATTTCCGAAACGGCGGCGAAATATTTAATTTCAAATTTTTATACTTATTTGTGTTGTTTATTTAAAAAAGCAACCTCTAACTGATCCTTTGACGTAAAAGTCACAGGCGCAGAGGTTATTTACCAGTAACATACTGGTTAATTGTGATATTTTGCAGATTCCCCGAGCACCGCTTAAAAATAAAAAAAAATACATGTGGCAGGAAGTCCCAAAGAAATGAAGAAGAAAAAAAATTGAGATAATGCCACAAATAACATTTAGACAATACCATGTTCGTTTAAAAATTTTATCCGATTAATTAAAATATTTCCTGCCACTTTCGTAAGATTTTAAGCCACTAAGGTCTATTAGGGTTTCCGAAATATACACATAACTGAAGTATATTTGTACTTAAATATACTATAAAATAAGCTGTAGAGAAGGGGAGGTAAGTGGAAAAAACTCACTCTCATGTTTTAATGAATTGTATCTTTTAAACTGCAAAACCATGATATTGAAAATATTTGTCTGACTGTCTGTAATTATATTACCTTTGAAACCTCGCCGGAAAAAGTCGGTAGTTATATTGAAGAGCTATTCCAGTTACTATATAAAATGTATATATTTGATAAATATAAAATGCAAGGACAAATACTGTCCCTTTAGATGTTTAATCAAGTTAACGACTTTGCGTAAAAATGAAAATTATTTACAAGCTCACCAAAATAAAAGTAGCAGCTTTAATTAAAAGTCAAACCCCAGCCCGTAAATAAAATTAATATTTGCCCAATTTAATTGATCACGACACAACATGTATTAAAGCGTACGTTGGTATACAATAAGCAGCGTTGCGTAAACAGAAAAAAATAATAACAAGGCAATATATCCCTGAAAAAATGTTGCCCTATATATAATTAAAAAGTGAATTTTGTAAACCTGACCAATATTAATTATCTTTTGTACCTCATGTTTCTCCAAGTTCGATTTTATTATTGTTTTAATGGCGTGTTCGTTGAAGCAACCATTCAATAGGAAACACAAAATGTAATAATGTACTCAATAAATTATTCTTTTAATATCAGAGCAGGCTTGGACGGAAATTATTTACGTACCGAAATAGCTATGAATTAACTTATTTATATTGCCATTTAATTTAACGTCGTAGTCAGTAATTATACTAGCATACCAAAAAAGTTGCGAGTGAGAACGACCAGAGTATGCTGAAACTGAATATGACATTCGTTTTTAAAAGTTAGCGCTTGTTCACTACAAATTTCACTAGTTATGTTTGTTTCTCCGACGAACCGTTCGGGCTCAAGTGCAAGATGAAAATTGTCGCATTTAGGCATTTTCCAAAGTTATGTTAATGAAGTCAGAAATTGTACAAATTCAGTTACAAAAAAGTTGACATTCCAACGAAAAATCTTGAAATATTATTATTAGTTCAGGAATATTACGTTTTTATTCCGACAAAATTCATAAAGTTTTGAAAATTGGTGGGTATGTTGGGAATAGCATAAGGATTATTAAACCAAAAAGTTCCCATCCCTAAATAGTGTGCTTCATCCCCCAGGACGTCCTTTCTACACCCATTTTGAGTTTTTCTAGATTATCTCGGCAACGGTGTAATATTCGACAAAAATACCTATATACAATTGTTCCTTGGAAAATTCTCTATCAAAAAGGTTTTTACCACTTTTTCCTAAACTTAATAATAACGTGGGAAATATGGCGCAAACATAAGGGTTGGTTCCGACTAGCACTCTCTACAGTACGACCTACCTTAAAGTTTAACGTTTAACGCTTAAAATAGCAGTAGGCACTAAAATGTATTTATAATTTTAATAAATATACAACTTCCACCCCCTCACCTCTATAAAAAGACCGTGTTGTACTTATTTCCACACCACCCTAGAAGTAAAGTACTTGGCGCGTTTTTTTTAAAGTGGTATCCCCTGTAGGCCTAATCCACTAATTATCAAATGTTAATTATAAATCTTGGTCGTCTTCCACAGATTCAACATTCAAGCATGATTGTCCATGGCAATGATAACACATTGTAGAGCAACGCAAGCCTGCTCTTCTGCAACTACACATGTATTCGCACCCTAATTTACATGAACATGAAATAAGCGTTAAAACAGATTCGGGAGCTGGTTCTTTTATAGTCACTATTGGGATTAATATACCGCCAACTTTTTTCCACCCCCAATCGGTAGCTTTGAGCGTCACGTTTTTCCATGTTTGAATTTGGTGAAAAACTCGATAACAGTGTTGCCGAGCGGCAGCAGAAGTTGGTGGAAGTTTTGACAACATAACAGTGTTGTAGTTTACTAACTAGTCTGTTAAAAGACATAAATCTGTATTCATGTAGACTTTTTTCTGCCGAGGTACAGTTGTGTAAAGCTAAAATAAATCGCTCTCCCATGTTTGCAATTTCTTCATGAGTAGCTTCCTCATTGTTGAAAGTTTGTACAATTTGTTGTAAATCACTTCTTTTATTAAATACATTGATTGCATTCACAAAGGGCAATGACCTATGGAAGTGCGGAATGATGTGCTGCATAGTAACACCGAACATTTCGGTGATTTACCAACGTACTATTCGTTTGAGGAAAAATGGTCTAAAAACCTTTTTTGTAGAAAATTTCCTGTAGAACACTTTTGTACATAGGTATTTTTGTCGTAAAATGCACCATTTCATGGATAATTTTAAAAAAGCGAAAATTGGGGTGAATACTATGTCGTAGGGGATAAAGCACACAATTTAGGGGTGGGAACTTTTCGGTTTATTATTACATATGCTGTCCTGATTATTTCCACCAATCTTCAAAACTTTATGAATTTTGTCGGATATATCGCAATTTGGACCGTAATATTACTGAATTATATATATTGTATTACATACTATACTACATTATTGTATGAGCAAAAATTATATGAGCCGTTGTCGTTTAGAGGCTTCTGGCGAAGGTTCTTCGAAGGCGGCGGGTCGTGGCCCAGGTTCGGGTTGATGATTACCACTTCTTGTTTTTTTCAAACCCCACTTGTTCGGGTCTCTTTGTTGCTCTTCGAGTGCTGTTTGACTGTATAACCACTGCTGCACCTGAAAGTAAACAGTATTGCCTGTATCTAAAATCGTTAAGGTTAGTCTCAGGTCCTTTCCCATAGAGAGCCATGAGACATGCGTTTCCTGCTCCGGCAATTTCGTCCTGGTGTACATGAGGGTCTTTGATAGAAACATCTTTGCTTTTCTTGGTTTCAAAAAGAAGACATTATTTATATCAGGGCTTACACAGGCCAATCAAAATCATCAAAAGTTCGATATCTTCTCCCACCACTGTCACATATTCATTTGGCGGGGCCAACATGAGTGCTGTTGTAATAATTAGGAAATCAGCGTCCTTCACAGCTCGCACTTTTTTCATTGTTGTTCTATAAACTCAGGTGTTATGACATGGCCACACATAAAGGAATGAGTTTTGAAATTGAAAGGTACTTCATTAGAACGTCTTTGACTTGCTCCCTACCCTTCTCCACCTTCCTCAAATAAACTGCAAACATTCTTTTATTATTGCAGTTTTTACTGCATCTCTCATGAACCTCAACTGCAGATTTTTTACTAAGCTGAACTTGCTCACCATCCTTTATCTTCTTGCTTGAGTCGACAAATGTTTTCAAGCATTTTTCCCGCACCGTTGACACCTTTTTTACATCATTATTCAGCACTTCAAAAATAAAATACCTGTTGGAAGCCATTTTTAACACTACACGTAAACATAACTTGTTGAATTGTGTTGTCGTTGGACTCTAACACCGAACTACTCTTCGCATTGCACTGCCACTGGCAGTGAGCAGATGGCCGATGTGATTTTTTGGTCGTTTAAGTCAGTCTATATTCTAGTGTATTCAACTTGGAACTAGGAGGAATTCACTAAATGACAGCCTTTAATAACACATTAAAACTATGGAGTGGAGAAGGTGGATTTTTTGGAGACAGCCGAAGTGCGCCAATTTTCAACTGGCGTTTGAGCAAGAACAGATCGTCGGAGAAAAAAGACCTAAATAGTGAAATTTGGAACTAGTAAATTTTATGTATCTTCATTAAAATAAAGAAGGCAATTAAAATTCCAAAAAAAGAAAAATTTTTAAAACCGCCAAAAAAAGACTGTATACTTTTAAAAGTGAATTATTATTTGTTTGCTTATAATTGTATTGAAACATATTCTTTATAGGATTTTGCAAACAGCAGAAAAAATAACTATCTATGAGAACTAAAAGATAAACTATGTAAAAATATTAATGAAATCTTTGCATTTTTCGATAACCCAAATCCTGGTTATGCTAGCAAATTAAAATCCTGAATGAATGTGTCTAATTTATTATTCGAAAATTCCCATTCTAACACTAACATCCATACAGTCCCTTACGGCCATACAGATTAAACTAGTATCTACGTAACCCCCTACGGTCACGGACATTCAGTTAAAAATGAGAACAAACACCTAAAATGAATTTATTTAGCTACCTTGTCTTAAAAATGCTTCATTCCAATAAACAGAATGATACACAGAGAGAAATCGCTTTGGAACATTTTGCACAGTGTTGTGGAACAACATCTTGTTGCATTTTTTTAAACTATTTTGAAATTTTTAGGCACAACGTTATATAGTTTTATACAATTTAATTGTGCATAATTCTTGTGCGTTTTATTTATCCAATATAAAGATTTAGTTATGATGAATTTATTGGAAACTTCGACCAACAAATTGATGAAATTTAGAGTTAAATTTATTTATTTTTTCTCAACAAATCATAGCAAATTTAACTTAATTAATTGTTAATAGTTGTTAATCCTCAAACTATATATTCTGTTGCCATTCTATTTACAATTAGTTTTAAGTAATTGTTTAAAGGATTTGCAAAACTTGTGTAACATAAAAGTGTGATTTTATTTTATAAACGGTTGTTGACAAACTTGTGAAAGAAGGAGTCCCAATATATTTATTTCCGCTGAACAATAATAGTAATTTAAGCCGCCCGCACAAACTGCACAATTTAATGACATACTATTCACAATCAGTTCGGTGATATTGTTTTAAAATTTTGTATAATTGTTTAATTTGTTTCACGTAAAGTTTATTGGTTAAAAATTGTACTGCCCGCGCCGGCCAGGCTATACGCATATACGCGCAGGCAATTACGCATCAGATCCAGGTGATATTTCGTTAAGTGAAGAGGAATACTTCCAAATTATAGAAGTACATACATTTGTGATGGAATTTGTTGAAAACTTATTAACCGAGTGGGGTTTCCTAGATCTAATTCCAGCATTCACAGAGGTAAGTACTTCACACAGAGTTACCGATTTGCATATATGTTCTCTTAAATTAACTTCGTTAACATATAAATATAAAAATGGTTTCTTGTTTATATGCGAAGAATGCATGATACCTATCTTCTAATACTTGATTTCGTTTACAGCTAGAGAGTAATTTCGTTTTCTTATGCGAAGCGACAGAAAGCTGTTCCTAAACTACTAAACCCAAAAGGCAAACTTGTAAAAGAACTGCTTCAAAACGAAGATAACACTTCTGATGGTAAGCAATACATTTGATTTTGGTGATGGGCTGATAAATGTTTTTTTTTAAGAATATGACGTGACTACGACATAAGCTTTATTACTACAAACTGCGTTAATAGAAGCTAAAAAGAAGAAGCACTGGAAGCCTTCCAAATTAGAATTGTTAAATGGATTTATTTTAAGCATAAATGTAAGTCACCTACTTTTTTCAACTAGAACTTTATGCATATAAAATTTATTTGTATTTAAAAAATAGAAACGTTTTCATTTACCATATGATTAATAATATACAAATCCATGCTCTATTATGTATTGTTGTTCTGTTAAAATAAAATAGTTATTCTTTAATTCTTTTATTGAAATTCTTTAGGAATACCTCCAATTTTGGAAATAATATTTCACAATCTGTGTTACAGAATAATACAATTAATATGAAGTCGATACATATAGTGTGTGAAATGAGTGCCCGGTGAACCAAAAAATATATACATAATTTGGAGATTATAGAGTAGTAAATTGTGCAATACTAACCCCAGTTCATACATTACTGAACAGCTTCTTTGATTTAAGTGTACATATCGTGCAAAATGAATTACAAAGTTGACAAAATAAACATACAATTTCTGGATTTCTCATTTAGAAATTGTGGAAAACCAAAAACACGTTCTCTTAAAAAACTATAAACATTGTGTCACTTAAGAGCACAGTTTTTTGTAAATATGTTTTACAAATGAAGAGGTTTAGATGTGAATGTTTGTTTAGGAAACCTTCAGGATATATTTAAAAATTTCACACAAATTGTAGAAACTAACTTAATCTGTTCAGAGATTTGTTCCACAAGTGGAATAAAATTATGTATTTTTATGCAACCATAATTCAAATTTGTAAAGAATTCAATTCATGTGATTTTTAAGTTTGTACAAAAATTTCGAACAATGTTAATGCATAAACTGTACAAAATCATTGCCCCAAAAATGTATTATTTATTTGCACAAATTGTTCCTGTCACCATTTTAAGACCAATTTGGAGTACAATTTTCTACAATTGTGGTAAAATATCACACACATTTTTCTCTGTGTAGATTTCATGAAAATGTAATCCATTAGAATGAAAATTTTTTAAGACAAGGTAGTTAAATAAATTTATTTTAGGCCTTTGTTCTCATTTTTAACTGAATTTTCATGACCGTAGAGGGTTATGTAGATATTAGTTTAATCTTCATGGTCGTAAGGGACTGTGTGGATGTTAGTGTTAGAATGAGAATTTTCAAATAAGAAAATAGACAAATTTATTTTAGGATTTTAATTTGCTAGCATAACAAGAATTTAGGTTATCGAAAGAATGCAAAGATTTCATTAATATTTTTAGACATGTTTTTTCTGTTAGTTCTCATAGATAGTTGTTTCTTTTCTGTTGTTTGCAAAATCCAATAAAGAATATGTTTCAATTTTACTTTTTTTGAATTTATTTCAATAACCTCAAATTCGAACTCAGCAACCCAAAAAACATTTAGAATGGAAGAAATCAAAACTACCCCACAACTTTCCCGCTACAGAACCTTTTGAACACAAATTGACTGTATTATCGTGGGGATGAATTCTGCACGAAGATAGCGCCGTGGAGGCAGAACTGAAAGAGATGGAGGGCAACCAACTACTGGGCGTTTTCAGCTGAGGTCTGTATCTGAATACTTTAGTATACCAGGTGAATATACCGGGCCAGAGTCAGCCATGTATTCGTCGCCGTACCCTATTCCTAATGTTAGGCTTTGTATTAAGGATCTTATTTAAACTTTGCTTTTATTTTTCCGACCTCAGTCTCTAACTAGGTGTGATCTATCCTCTTATTCTGCATACTTTCGAGGGACTTGTAAGTCACGCGTATTCTCCGGTTGGTGATTAACTTCTGACGTATTTTAGCACATTCCTTTAATCCTAATTCCATTTTAATGTCACTGCCGAAGCTCTTGACGTTGGTTACGAGTTATTCTGGATTCTCGGTGTATAGACTGATGTCGGATGAAGACAATGGTTTCATTTGTTTATTTATTTATTGATTTAATATCGCTGGTTAAGTAGTACCTCATGCACTATATGTTTTACATTTAATACATACGCATTTTATCCCATCCTTAAGGTAGATTCTTCTTATTTGAATTTATGACTATCTAAAAACGTTAGAGCTGTAAATACTTTTAAGGGATATCCTACGTTAATTTGTTATACACATAACATTATAAAATACGTGTTATAACTGTATATAAAAGCTAAGATGGAATATAAATTCATATAAAGTCTTTCTACAAGAAACTTCTGTGGCTTTGTGGAACTAAAACAAAAAACTCTCTGTTACACTTAGTCTTATAAAAGCATCCGCATAAAGTACATATCCGTCTTATTCATTTTGCTAAGAGAAGACTGAAAACTTTAACATAATTACATTAACTATGTTGTATTAGAAATAAGTGTGTACATTTGATTTGGGTTTCCGTATTAGTTAAGTAATATACAGTAGGGTGGAGCGAAAATGGCGAAAAAACTTTTTTTTTCGAATTTGATTTCTCCTGTATGTGGAAAAGTGGCTACATGTAGGGTCAATTTACTGTGAGAAAACTGAGCCTCATACGATTACATTTTCCGGTGCCCCAGGTTCTTCAGATTTATGACTTTTTTCTAAATAAGTGAAACTATTAAAACTTATGATTTATGCAGCTCGTCGCTTGGTTTAATATAAAACAACCCAGAACTCATCACGTGGAGGTGGCTGCATAGCCAAATCCTCCAATATGTTACACTTCGATATAGACAAACTCATACAAATATTTTTGGTCTGTGCTTAACATTTGTAAGTCAATTTCGGGAAGTTCTGTGGTAATTCTTTGAAACTCTGTGACTGGTATAGGTTCGCAAGATTGTAATGCTTTCCCGTTTTCGCCCGAAAATCCAGAAGGGCCAGTAGTTTCCCCGTCTAAATATTTTATTAAATGACGCAAAGGTAATTCATTTGAGTGTAACATACAAATGAACCGCTGTAGTGGCCAATATGCATTTGTAGCTTTCTATTTACACCATTATGTATTCCCTACTGACAGCGGTCCCATCACATCTGACAGCCACTAAGTTCGTGAAATCCATATGTTGCTGCAACTGTATCAAATTTTCGGAAATTGCCTCTGCTGTGCCACATGGAACAGTGATATGTCCAAAATACTTAGATCCGGGTTCTGAAACAATCACATACATTCTTCGGTAATTGTACATTATTTGTATTTTTAATAATAATTGTATTTTTATTACCAATTGAATGCTGAACGAGGGTATTAACTTTTCGTCCATCGAAATAAATGGCTTGTAAAAAATCCTTGTCTTGCTTGATTCTTAAAATGTCTTGTCTTCTTTTCTCTCTCTTCTTATCTTACTTCTATCAATTATTTTACAAGTTTCTTCTTTGGTTAACAGTCCAATATCTTTTAATACAGCAGACGCAATAATAGCAGCGGATCTGTCAGAAAAACCTGTGCGATCGCACGCTTGTGCGAGACTTGGTAAGTTAATACGCATTTGTTTAGATCGTTGGTATTGTACTTTTTGGCTAGCCTCCTGCATTGCATTAGAACTGTCATCAATAACATCTGTCTCTTGATCATCTGACAGTTAAATATCCAGCACATTGGAAGTAAAAGTTGAAGGTAGCGATCTTGTTTCCAAGACTCTCCGATGTAAGGATCGCTGAATGTATTGCGTAGCTACTGGATCAATCGTGCCAATAAACATTTTTCTCTCAATTCTCTGGTGTACTAGAAATTCTCTTTCTCTAACTGGCACTTTGTTTTTACACTTACACAATGAAAAATTCGCGCACTTGCAGGACGAAATATCGAAAAGTTTTGTTTCTGCAATTTCTCTAATTTTTTTCACTTTTTTTCTAAGAGCATCATTCAATCGGAATTTTAGAGGTTTCTTAAGGTTTCTCAATTTTGCGTGATATTGTCTTATCATATGTAAAATTTGTTGATCTGTCACCACGACAATAGACGCCTTAGATCAAACAAGTTTCAGCTCTGCAATGAAAATATCTGCAATGTTACTTAAGGTCGGTTCTGCTTTATTTTGAGCTGAATTAATTAAGGTTTGACGTATATATGCATAGTTTTTCATCACATCCGCATATGTAGGTAACGTATTTTTTCTAAACACGGAAGGAGCCCCATATACAGGGCAGTCAATATCTTTTCTAGTTTTTGGCATATTTCACAAAAAAACTCGAATATCAAAATTCACTAAGTAACAACCAAAGTAACCGAGATACAGTTATTTTCGAATGAATGTGGGCAGTTTAAACGCACACTCACTTAACGACAGTCGATGGACAAATAATTGAATCGGCTTTGTTTCTGGCAGTCGGCGACAAATTTTGAAGTGGTGGGGGCACCGAAAAACGTCATCCAATCGACTCCAGGTTTTGCAGGGAATTAATATTACTTAGCCCACCACTTTTCCACTACAGGCGTTCAGAAACTAAAATGTCAGATTTTTCACTCCACCCTACTATACAGGTCTATTATCGGAAAGCCGGTATTAGACGTATGTTGAGATCTGTTCAGTTTAGAAACTTGAAAACTGAGCTAAGAGGGTTTTTGCATATGGCGGATCTAAGGAAAATATTTTCATGCATGTGTTACTTTCACTTATACCGGATGTAGCATCTAACTTTGTTATTTTAAATGGAACACGTTATATTTTATTTCATATTTGGATTCCTCATAAAATGTTAGCTTAGGTTTATGTACCATAATATGCTCTTACACCTACCAGTTTTCGAGATAATTAATATTTTTGGAGATTGTTGACGGTTCTTACCGTTTCGGAAAAAAATCGATATCTTCTATCATGTGGCCGACTTAGACACTTTCTTTTCAAACTCGTACAAGTACTCTATGATCTAACTTAAAAAACCCTGTGTATATTTTCACATAATTTAATTCAATTGATATTAGCATTCCCTATACCTACCTCCTTTTGTCTTTATATTATGGACGAATTTTCATAAAATGTTCGTGCAAAGTCATGTAGATAACTGACAATTATTTGTTTATTATCATGATGATAACACCAACAAAAATTAGATTTATAACAAACACTTTGGAATAAAATTTACAAAATTAATGAACACATTGAATATATACATTTAATACAACAACTGTTTAAAATGCCCTCCACTTTGCTACTGACAAGCCAATATCCTGGAGTTTACGGCTCTTACAGTGGCTCCGTGAATTTATTTGCTGAAATGCAGCCCGTAGTCTGTACGTCAGAACTTCTTTGGTAGTAGCCGGGGTGGCGTATACAATCATACAATGTTTTTGATATTACCCCTAACGTAATAGACTAAGGGGAGATCAGATCGGGGGACCTTGCTGACCATCTCCAAGATCCTCGGTAGCCAAACTACCTAAATTCGAACGATGCTACTAATTCGTCATACACTCCATATTCAATTAAATTCAATTACAACAGAAACACAAACCAAAAATAACAGCATATCAAACTTTAAAATATTCCCAGACACGTGTTTCGGTATCTACTTTTCGTCAGTGTGATAAAGAAATATCTCTGCAATAATTTTTCATAAAATACCTGAAGAGAATAATATAAATTGGATTTTGGAACATTTCCAGTACAGAATTCCAGTACAATTATAATATAATCAAATGCAAATACAAATTCTTTTCTTGTAATCTTATATTGTTCTTGGCATGTAACTGATAAAGTAGTTGCTGAGAAAGCATAAATTTTACAGAGTAGAGAATTTGAATTTTGCAATTGATAGTATTATTAAGAGTTGCTGTTTTTTCTTGGGACACCCTGTATAAATTAAGAATAAAAATCAAATCCTCAAAATTTCAACTTCATATGACCTGAAATTAAAATAGAAATAGATCACAATTTTGAAGTTTCACATCAATCTTCTTTTATTTTAAATTTAATTACTAACGATTATGTAGATTACTCTTTGACAAGTAAAAACACTCACGACTAGACTGTCGCATTCGCAATCCTGAAAACGTGAAATAAACTGCAATGCTCTTAGAAGTATGGCGCAATTACTTCAGCTATCTTGCCTATAAATGCGATAGTAAATGAGTAGTCTATTCAATAAATGCTGGTTTCGAGGTAGAAAGATCTAAATTACTATAGTTTGCAACAAAGTAAAAAGTTTCTTGCGCTTGTGCCGTTTTGTCGAGGCGACAAATTTAACCGGTATTCCTTCAGTCTCTAACGGGTTTTCAGATTGCGTGTGCCGGTCGGTTTCAGGACTGAAATGTGATATTACGTTTATATGTTGAGTTGGAAAAGTTAAATGCTTTGGACAAGTTTATGCAGCGCTTACAAGTTTCTGTCGCTGTTAACGTAGATTTTACTAATGTAAGTTTTAATTCATTTATATATAAATTGGAACATTTTATTAGAAAATGCAGGGTTCAAGAGTTCAGTATATAAGTATTTGTATAACATAAAATAAATTTAATGTTATAAATAAATAATGTTATATAATAAAATATTTTGAGCCATTTATTGAATTACAAATATTTATCTAGACTCAATATCAACTTAAAAATTGTATAATAAATACTATGTCAGATATTATTATTATTTGGTTTTCAGGATCTTACCAAAACTGTTAATTTTAAGGTTCACTTAATAGTGTTACTGAAAATTTGTAACATACTGATCAGGGCTGCTAAAGCCGATGATGATGTATAAGTGGTTTGTTACCAGCATATGCATATTTTGCATTTACTTATCTTTACTTCGTACATACGATAAAGAAATAAGCAATTTTTTTTATTAATATTAGAGTGAGTAATACTTAGTGACGCTAAAATACTTTATCTAAGTTAGGTTTGATACACATAATCTTTGATGTAGTATCAGTTCCTTTGCTCTCAAAATCTTTTTTGTGCATGGAGCAAAAACCTTTCATTCTGTTAATGTACAATTCAACTATTCTTACTTTTTGTACATATTGTAGCCCGAGTTGGATAAATTTATTTGAAAAGTATAAAATACTCTCACTTTGTGACAGGGATTATTAGAGAATGAAGTAAACCTTGTAGCTAATATAAAAATGAATTACATTTCATTGTAGCATTTCAAAACAGAATATCATATTGAAATACATAGACTTGCTGGTCTTTATTTTATTGTCTAATAGCTTTGCATACTATTCCAGACGTACCTTTCTGAACTATTTAAATAATATGGAATGGAAAAATATTAAGATACTGAAATTTGCGAGTAGATTGAATTGATGCTGTCAAACAAAACATATCCACATTGCTTTTGGGAAATCATTATTTTACGTAAAAAGTGGGTGTTATGATAATTATACAATGAGTCTCCTGGTACTAGGGAAAATCTCGAGTTAAATAATATTCATAAAATAAAAATATAGACAGTACGTATGATAAGAATCCCCCAGGAGGCTATTAAACTAAAACCAGACGGGACTCATACGGACACGGCCTATGTGAGTCACATCTAGTGACCTGAGGATTTAACTTCTTGTATGTTGGTGTTTTAATATTAGGAAAAGAAAATACATATAAAACGTAATATATTAAGTCAGTGTTTCGTAATTTTATTGCAACAAATAAAAAATAACAGTGGGTTTTCTGTATTAAAATTCTTGTATCAATACTACGCAATTTGAAAAAGTTATAATTTTCTGACTGTGCTAAAAGCAGAAGTAGTAGTTTATTTTCCGAAATTTCAGCAACTTTAATTTCACGAGAAGGGTGTTTGGGAACTTCGCAATGAGAATTTATGGGTGTGGGATATTGGTTAAACTACCAAGGAGTTCGCAAAGACTTCTTTTGAAATAAAAATTACTAAAATTGAGGAAAAGTGAAATGATACAAGTGTTAATTCCATTGTGTATCTATTTATTGAATTGTAAATATTTATGAGGATTAATTAGACCTAAATTTAGAAATGTAGTGCTATGTTTGAAGTTATTATTGCTTTATCTCTAGAAATTCAACGACACTGTCTATTTCGGGGTTGATATAAATATAGTCGTATTAAGACTAATATCATTATAGAGATTAAAAATTTGCAATATTAGCGAAACAGCGATGTGAAAAGGTCGGCTGCGTAGGGAACATGGAAAATTCGTGATATGGTTTTATCTAAACAATTAATTTATGGAATATAATTCAAGCATTGAGAAATTAAACTTTTTTTCTTTAACATATTAAAAAGCAAGTATATATTGTTAATATATAAATATAAATTAATTGTTTCGTAGATTAAAACAACGTTTTTTTTTAAATAATTCTATACCTGCTACATTTTGCTGTTCTAAAAAAATATGTAAATCAAAAAACTGTTAATGTGAAAAGTACTCATACACAAACATATCCGACCTGAACATTGTTTCCGTCGTTACCTTCTATAATTTCTTACTCATAATTTAAATGAAACGCATCGTCTTGCATTTTTTGAATGTCACGTTTAAGATTCTACACCTTCACCTTTCTTAAAAAGTACAGTGTATTTCACAAAAAAAAATTTTTTTCTTTAAAAATCCGACAAATTCATAAAAATATAGTTTTAGAGGTAAATAAAATGGTAATTTGTCTGTATTAATATATGATACGAACAACTGGTAAACAGTGACTATATTATGTAATGGCGATTTTCAGACTAGGTGCTCTACATTTTATAGTCTAATAGTTTCACGTATTACTCTGACCTTACTACTTGAATAATTTACTTTAAAAAAGTTTACTAAAATAAATATTTACACATTTAATTTAAATAATACTATATTTAATATATTTTTGGATGTTTTCATTAATATAGAAAGAGTCTTTTGGTACTGGACTTTGAAATTGAATAATATTTATGAAATAAAAATATAAATAGTGCGTAGGATGAAAGACCCCTGGAGGCTATTAAACCAAGGGCAAGCAAGATATGGTCTACGTCAGCTACATCTGGTGCCTCGACATGACCTAACTTCTTGTAAGTTGATGTTCTTATATTAGGGTAACAAAATTCGTACAAGCACAATATATTAAAACAAGATTTCATAGTTATATGGCAATAGTTAAGAAGCTTGAAGATGATAAATAACAATACCAAGTTTTTTATATTAAAACATATATTTCAACAATACTATACAGTCGTTGTAAAGAATTTAGATTTTCTGGCTGTACTCAAAAGCGAAATATATCGTTTGTTTTCCAAATTTTAGTCATTTTATTTGCGCAAGAAAGGTATTTAGGAACTTTCTAGGCATTGATAATAACACAGCAAACGAAGAAAATTGATTTTTCCATGGACTGACCCAGCACCCACCCTCCCTCATATACTTTGTGCTTAATCCGAATTTCGCATTAAAAACATGAAACACAGGTTTCATGATTCAATTGTCGCTACATATGGATAGACAACTTTTGCCACCCCTCAAAAGTGGTTTTTGGATAGCTTGCGCAGAACTGAACCGTGAAACCTATAGTAGATGCAAAATCAAAAAACATATAGTTAGAGAGGCAGCTACCATAATGGCTGCAGTATTAGCAATGCACGTTTTTTTATAGAGTTTAGGCCCCCTCTACAACTCTCTTCCCAGAAGTAATGCTCCTGCGCTTTGCTGGGAGTCGCTGAACCGCCTTAGATTAAAAAAATTTAATTAATTCAAAAGTATTTTGAGTCATATCTGAAAATGATTCCACAGCATCTATAAGACCACAAAGTCACGGAGAAATCCATTTTCAGACAAGTCACCCGTTGCAAAAAAATTTCCCAGCATATCAAAAAAAAGAAAATGAAAAAATTTAAAAGTAGTAAGTGATATGAGTCCAAGTGGGCTTGTTCGATTCGTATTGACATGGAGATTACCCGATAACACTTTCCTGACGAAATTGATCTTGCCAAAGTGCGACTCTTTATCGCAAAAGGCCCGGTTGCGCTTTAGCCCATGCAAGTTTGCGGAAAACCGGTCCACTTCTGATACTGTAATACGATTATATGTTCCCCTACGTAATTCTTTACGCTGAATCGATTGCCCGGGGTCTGAGCTCCCCTAATCCTCAGTTTCACTGCAAGTTTGCAATAATATTATCTATTATGCTTGATAAGTAAATTAATATTTGATATATACCAATAATTTTTTTGAAAATAATTACATTTTATAAAATTAACTATTTTAACAAAAACTTTTTAAATACATTGATAAATAACCTAATAAACATAACGTCACGTTTTTGAGAATAACTGCAAAATTTAAAAATAAAAAATTATGAAACAATCTTCTCGTACAAAAAATGTCGTGACGTGTCTAAAATATGATATACATGGTATGTATATTTTCCAAGATATAGCGAATTTAAAACTGGTATAGTCAAAATTTCCTTAAAAAGTAGGACATTTTTCAATATAACTTAGCTAAGCTTCAAACATGTTCAATGTACATTATTCAAATTTCAGTAATTGATTTAGAATAGCCTCATAATGAACACATAATTTTTTCAATGTTTTCTGCTCCTCCGTTTCTGAGATATTCGCGGTTAAAGTGAGGAGTTAATACATTTGAATCGTACATTAATTTCGTACATTTTGTACATTGCTAATACTGCAGCCATGGCCGTCGTCTTTCTAACTATAAGGTCTTATGGAAAACAGAAATTTTTGTGTGCATCTAGCAGAGGCACCGCTCGTAGAGACTTACAGGGTATCATTTGCTGTTAGATATATACTTAATAAAAGCTTACTCTTTTGCAAACCTCTATTTATTACAGGAAAATAGATAGATACATGATGAATCAATAATAATCTGAGATCAGCACAATAGTGCACATATTAAATTAAAACAAATTTTCTCATTTCCTAATTACTAATATATATAAAAATAGTAGTTGTCCCCTGATTTATATTGCATATGTAAGTACTGAAACTAAGCGGTTATTTAATTTCGTAACAAATTCGGCTATTTCCTCAATCCACGTAACGAAGAGTGCATATATCATTCGCATATCTTAACCATGTCCTAAAAAATACTTTTTTTATTCCGTTAGCTCTGTCTTGAGTCTACTCGTAAATAAACTAGCAATGAAAGTTCACAAAAAGTTTCCCATTGCAGTCTCCTCATGTTGCTTTAATAACATATTGCTAAATTGGAACGATTTTGTTGCACGCAAAGTTTAGTAACATTAGATTGAAATAACCGCAGATCCCAACGATACTTCAGATTTCTGTTACTTGAACAAACATCAGAAAAAGTCAAAATTTCACATCTTGCAATTGCATTCAGGATTAAGCAATATTATTTCGCTGATCCTGAAGAAGACATGTTAGTTTTACTCGAAACATCGATCCAGTACAATGAAAGGTTTTCTCTTCACTTGATAAAATATAGCGATAAAATATATATAGGGAACTTTATTAACTTTATTTGCTGTTAGATATATACTTAATAAAAGCTAACTCTTTTGCAAACCTCTATTTATTACAGGAAAATAGATAGATACATGATGAATCAATAATAATCTGAGATCAGCACAATAGTGCACATATTAAATTAAAACAAATTTTCTCAATTCCTAATTACTAATATATATAAAAATAGTAGTTGTCCCCTGATTTATATTGCATATGTAAGTACTGAAACTAAGCGGTTATTTAATTTCGTAACAAATTCGGCTATTTCCTCAATCCACGTAACGAAGAGTGCATATATCATTCGCATATCTTAACCATGCCCTAAAAAATACTTTTTTTATTCCTTTAGCTCTGTCTTGAGTCTACTCGTGAATAAACTAGCAATGAAAGGTCACAAAAAGTTTCCCATTGCAGTCTCCTCATGTTGCTTTAATAACATATTGCTAAATTGGAACGATTTTGTTGCACGCAAAGTTTAGTAACATTAGATTGAAATAACCGCAGATCCCAACGATACTTCAGATTTCTGTTACTTGAACAAACATCAGAAAAAGTCAAAATTTCACATCTTGCCATTGCATTCAGGATTAAGCAATATTATTTCGCTGATCCTGAAGAAGACATGTTAGTTTTACTCGAAACATCGATCCAGTACAATGAAAGGTTTTCTCTTCACTTGATAAAATATAGCGATAAAATATATATAGGGAACTTCTTCGCCGATATGAAACTGAAATCACATTACGTAATAATTTGATTTCATGTTGAATAATAGCAATATGGAATATTTTACTCATTTTACTAAACATATACATAATTTACCTTATACCTAGCCATTAAAAATATTATTTTGTGGCTCAATTAATGGAGCTTGATTTCAGATAATGCCACTAATTCATATTTTTTTTATTGAATACTCTCGTCGTGTATTCCAAGAAAAACGAAATAACGAGACATGGCCCGTGATCCTTATAAAACAAGCTTAATTTAATTGGATGTCTTATGATATTGCGCTGCGGATTTTTTCAACGTTAGTTAGGAATCATTTCGGTTTCTTTGGTTAAAAGTAAAATATATTTCCAATGTTATAATAATTACGTTCGCCAAGGTTCAATTTTGTGACATTATTCTGTAAGAAAAAAATGTATACTCTCATTAACAAAACAATAAACGATACGAAGTTGGTAATAAAACAAAGGAAAATAATTTTAAATCTACTCTAATCTAATTACATCTAGTTTTGTAGCAGCATCTTAGTAAATGTCTATTGAACTATTGGCAAACAAAGGTAGTTGCAGAAAATATAATTAAAAGTTCTTTGAATTTTACGTAAGTATACAATAATAATACGTATCAAAAAGGTCTGCATCAGAAAGAGTTTGTTTTCTCGATTTTGGAACTAGTTACAGGCAGATTCAGATCCATTTGGACTATAGTCCGTATCCCGATATTAGTGAATTAAGTCACCGTTAGTTTTTGGAAGGATAACTTCTAGAGAATTCCAGCAACCTCCCTCTCCTATCTTCTGGAGACTTATATGTGTTAAAGTATATGCAGAAGCTATGCAATATTAGGCGAGGATTGTGTAGTGGATATATCGTCCTTCGGAATGTATATGGAGCAGTCGATCCGTTATCTATTAAATGGTAGGAAAGTAAAAATTTCTACTTCTTTTACGAGAAGAGGCTAGACAATATTTCCAAGTTGGGGGTAGCTCCTCTCCTAACGTCTGTGATTGGCTCTACTCGTGAAAAAAGACCAACGTTAGATAAATTATTAGAAACAAACCTAAAACTTATTGTGCTAATTATCTCTGCATCTTTTATGATCTCGGACTTTCTCTTGTGTCTTCTACAAGTTATTGCTTCAACCTGCTTTAAAAATGTCTCCTGCGTCGTGAGAGGAGTGGATCCATGCGAACTTTCGATCTCCCGAAATAGATACTACCTTTTTAATTGGCAACGCCCCACGTTGGACGTCATGCGGATAATCTCCTCGAGTCTAGAAGAGACGATAATAATCTTTATATTAAATAGAGCCAGAAGTGCCCTTTGCAATGGTAGCAGATTCATTCTACGCTCAGGAAGTTGGTTGCAATTTGTAGAGACGTTAAAGAAAAATTTTACTGGCCCCTGTTATTGCACCAAGGAATGCAGCTCTATTGGAGCTCATTCCAGGTTATTATTATTATTATTGGAATATCGCACTCCTGTTTGGAGAGGAGATTTTACTGATCCGCTGGCATCACACAAATGCAGCTCTGTTCGAACCTGTTCCAGATTATTGGGTAATTATGGCGACTATGGTCATGTCTCACTCCCGATCTCAACGAAGGGTCGCAGTGACTCCTACTACAGGATTTATTTTATAATCCGCGCCATTCCTAATAGCTAAGTGCGATTTCTTGTGTTTTTCTACGCTCGGTTGACCAAAAGATTGTTGCAGACAATGATTTAAAATATATGTGGTTTGGATAAGGATTATGCTCTCCCACTTTGAGGATAATTACATGGGGGTTTTCGTTTTTATTGGAAAAACCGTCCCATTGATTGTTTCCTAAATTTTGACGTTTTTCCGCTCCGTGCAACTTTAAAGTTACAGTTTTTCATTCTATGGTGGATATTTTAAATAAAATTTTTATTTCTAATATAGAAATAGTATTTCTTAGAATATTAAAATTAATGTACATTAACGAAAAGATAATTCTACCATTTTTAAATCAGGTATTTGCTATTTGCCATGTATAAAGTCAGAGACATACTTGATTATATTCTTAAATGTATAAAATCTTGTTTTAAACTCATAATGTTGCATTTATAAGCTACAATACTACAACAAATCGAAATTTATTTCTCTTTTTTTTTAAATTCGTGGTGATTTGGAATGAAAAGCCCTTTGAATTAAATACACAAATCAATAATAATTAGGAATATGACTGTAAAATATTTTTGAACCTACGAAACCTACGCAGACAAGAAAATTGGTATTAATATTCAGTTTCTCAGTACCGTTTAGCTAATGAGCTCTAATAACTCTCTCTGTTAGGAAAATTAAGTTAGAGCACTATAAATAGTACGTATACGTTTATTATAAGAAATTATAAAATATAGAATAAACGTTGCTGGCAAATACACTATGTGGGTAAAATTGAAAATATTCACAGCGTAGAATTATACTATCGGGAAAGTAAAAAAATCCGAATGGGCAAACGGAAAATTCAGTTATTTATTCATCCAGCAAAAATCGTACAATGCAGGAGAGAGAAAATTAATTTAAAGAATAGTAATATTGCTTGCGGTATTATATCCCGCACCTCATAAAACAAATATTACTAAAATTTAAAAAGTTATATACCTCTTTCGACGTTGTCTTATTATTAAAACAAAATCGTTTAAAAAATAATTTACCTTTCAAAGTTAATTTATATTGTATTTATCCAAGTATAATGTACTAGTTTTTTATTTTGTTTCGTTTAAAAACAGAAGATAGAAAATATTATTACCATTCTATGCAGTGTTCAAAGAGCATATTTAGTAACATAATTTTAGAAAAATGGTATATGGATATGGATAATATAGTCATATACAGGGTGTTCCGAATTGCATAGACCAAACTTCACTAAGCAATAACTTTTCAAATTAAGAAAAAAAGTTCCCTATGAATATGGATCGGAAAGTGATTAGTTTCCGAGATACAGGGTGTTCAAATAATTCTCCTGAAAAGATTTTTTTATGAATATTCCCGAAACGTCTAAAGATAAACAAATGATAATTTACACAGGTATTTAACTATTTATGCTTTTTAAGAAAAAATGACAACTATGTATGAAAATCATTCAGGAGCGGGAGAAACTGGGGGGGCCTAACTATAATTTAGCGCCAATTTTATTGTGTGACACTTTCAAATTAATTTATGAGCAGAACTTGGAAACATGAAGTTTTCTACAGAAAAAAGGTCTCTTGTGTTTTTTTCTCTAAAATTATCAGCTTTTAAGTTAATCTTATCTGAACTATATTACTTGGTAACCATTATTGCCAGCATTCCTGGTATGCAGGAGTGTGCCGTGATTGTAATGTTTGTAAGAAATGAAAAATAATCTAGCATGCAATTCCAGAACGACAATAATGACATTGTTGTTTTTTGGTTTTCTATAGTTCATTGTTCTGTAGTTTTATTATTATTTCCTTTTGGAAAAAGTGTTCTATTGGAACGTAAAAAATGGCCATGTTTAGTAATGTGGAGTACGCAGATACTAATTTTATTTATGAATATTGTAATGGAAAGCGAATGCCACGGTACCGCGAAACCATCTAAAGATGTTTTTATTCGAACCCACTAGAATTTAGAAAGGTTGGACTTAAAAGAGGTACAAGAAATGAACAACATCGAAATGGGCGATTTAAAAACATAACTTTGGCCAAATTTAACAATAATAGATTAAGTATCAGAAGAGCGGTCCAACAGCTGCGTGAGTAAGCTGTGCATGTTTCCAAAACAAAGTTTTCGGGTTCTGAAAAAAGACCACAGAAAACCTTTTCTAATGCAGCCAGTCCAAAGCCTTCAACCAGGTGATCCCGTAACGCTTATTAATTTTTGTAATTGGTTTATAAATGCCACGGAACAATATCCCGATTTCGGAAGTAAAATTATTTGGACTGATGAAGCTACCTTTAACCATAATGGATCGGTTAATTTTAATAATTTAAGAATTTGAGTTCATCAGAATCCTCATATAATTTGCCCTAGGGCATTTCAACAGGAGTTCAGCGTTAATGTATGGTGTGGTGTTATAAACAGGACTTCTTGTGGGCCCCACATCCTTCTTCCCTGCTTAAATGGACCATTAATGATTTATTAAAAAACCATTTTTTCAATGTCTCGAGGATATTCCTCTTAATTTAAGAAATGAATGCTGGTTTCAAATGGACGGAGCTCCTGCACATTTTGCTGTTGAGAATTGTTTGTGAGTAAACAAATAACCATTTTTTCAATGTCTCGAGGATATTCCTCTTAATTTAAGAAATGAATGCTGGTTTCAAATGGACGGAGCTCCTGCACATTTTGCTGTTGAGAATTGTTTGTGAGTAAACAAATAACCATTTTTTCAATGTCTCGAGGATATTCCTCTTAATTTAAGAAATTAATGCTGGTTTCAAATGGACGGAGCTCCTGCACATTTTGCTGTTGAGAATTGTTTGTGGGTAAACAATAATTATCCTGAAAGGTGGATCGGTCGATTAGGTGCAAGGGCCTGGCCACCCCGTTCGCCGGATTTATCTCCAGTTGATTTTTTGTCTGGGGCTATTTAAAGGACAATTCGGGACATCCTGTATACTATCATGAATAGCCCTTGCTAAACTAAAATTTTTGTTTCTAATTGGATCTGTAAAATATCACGACAGAATAATCTCTATTATTATTTGGTCATACTTGTCATACAGTGTATTCGCAAGAGGTACGCAAAGTACTAAAATTTCGTATTTTCATTTTATTATAATTTCAGAGCAATATGTTACTAAGATATTTGATTACATAAATTAGGTCACATATCAATAACCACAAAAGGTTAGATTAGAATAGATTAGATTAGGAAGAAGAAGCTGGCCAATTGGCCTTGACCACCGCGACCCCCATGGATCTATTGTGGTGCTCCTGTTTGTTTTCCTTAGAGCTCCTTATCCAGTTTTGTCCTTTGCATCAGACTCCACAGCCTTGATAGGGGCTCCTTAGTGTAGCTATCAGCTCTTGGTTTTTCATCACCAAGTAGTTGGAATCGCAGTCTAGCAAGGCCTTCACAATGGCACAATACATGGACTGAGGTTTCCTCTGCCTCTTGGCAGAATCTGCACGTTGCGTCCTCTGCCAAACCCATTAGACTGAGAAGTCGACAGTGACCGGTTAGAAGACCTACTATTATTCTAATGGCCTTTCTATTTTGGCCTAATAGATCCTCTGTAAATTTGGCTGATCGTTCTTTAATGAACTCTTTAGCCTGTCTCTGTCATGGGAAATTTTTCCACCATTCCAGAGATTTAATTTGGATCCATTTGTTAATGGATGCTCGTATGCATGGCTTGGCCACACCGCAAAAGGGTTCGGGTCCTATAAGGGCGTTACTTGCGCCTTCTCTGGCCAGTTCATCGGCCTTTTCATTTCCCTTGTGTCCCCTATGTCCTGGTATACCCACGCCACGGTCACTTTGTTTTGACTTCCTAGGTCTGTAAGGGCATTTATGCAGTCCCATACAAGTCTCGATTCGACTTGCTTGGAACCGATTGCTTTTAGAGCAGCTTGACTGTCGAAAAAAATGGCAATTGACTGATTAACAGTTCCTTGCCTGGTAATTTCCTTTGCGCACCACTGTATTGCGGCCACTTCAGCCTGGAATACTGTGGCGTATTTTCCTAGACTTATTGGGATTTTCGTTTTTGGCCTTATCCCATAAATCCCAGCTCCGACTCCCTGTTCTATCTTAGAGCCGTCTGTATACCAGATTGTTTGTGCCGGTATTGGAGGACCGTTTGTCCAGTCTTCCCTGTCTGGTATTTTAATTTTGAAATTCTTATTAAAGTTATAGGTACTTTGTTACTGTAGTGTCCGTGGGCATTCCTAGAATGGGATCTGCCTCCAGCTCTAAGTATAACTTCTGGTGCTCTGTTCCGTGTTGCAGCCTTATTGGTGTAGAGCCTTGCATTAGCCTGTGCACCACCGAACGAGCTTCTCCTTGGATAAATATATGTAGTGGTGGCAAGTCCAGAAGGACTTCCAATGCAGCCGTTGGAGCAGTTTTTATGGCTCCCGTGGCGCACAGGCAGGCAAGCCTTTGTACGCCACTTAACAGCCTTATTGCTCCCAACTGCATTGTCTTAGTCCACCATGCTACTGATCCGTAGGTTATCATGGGTCTTACTACCCTAGTATACAACCATAGGGTCATTTTGGGATTTAACCCCCAGTTTTTTCCACATATCTGCCTACACCTTCCGAGGGCTATTGTTGCTTTCTGTGTGACTTTTTCGATGTGGCAATTCCATGTCAGTTTTTGGTCAAAAATGACTCCTAGGTATTTTACCTCACTGGCAAATGGAATTTCCACACCGTTGAGCACTAGGGGCTTTAGGCCTTCCAAGACTCTTTTTCGCGTAAAAGTGACGACTATGGTTTTGTGGGGATTTATGGAAAGTCCTTCTTCATTACACCACCTGTCGACAATATTTAGGGCTCTTTGAGAACGCTCTGATATCGTGTTCGCAAATCGCCCTCTGACAACTATTACTATGTCGTCAGCATATCCTACGCAGTAAAAGCCTTCCGCAGACATTTTTCGGAGGAGGTCATCAACAAGGGTTGCCCACAGTAGTGGAGATAGTACCCCTCCTTGGGGGCAACCTGTGCTCACTTTCGCCTCTATGGTAGCCTCGCCTAAAGTAGATACTATTATCCTTTTCTCTAAGCTGGCTTTAATCCACTAACAGAGCGCTGTTGGGACTCCTCTGTTTAACAATGCATTCGTTAACGAGTGCGTTGTTGCGTTGTAAAACGCTCCTTCTATATCTAGAAAAGTGGCTACTGCAATTTCCTTGTCATCTAATGACTTGACCAGTAGCTTATTTAAATCATCCAGCACAAGGTCTGTTGACTTTCCCGGCTGGTATACATACTGACGATCACTAAAAGGATTTTTCCTTAGAACTTCATCTCTAATTTACCTTTCCAGTAATCGTTCCAGTGTTTTAAGTAATAAAGAGGACAGGCTTATGGGTCTATATGACTTGGGTGTTTGGTCCGAAATCCTACCTATTTTTGTGAGGTAGGTGACCTTCACCTTCCGCCATAAACGTGGTGTGTATTTCCAGGCCAAACAAGCTCTGAATATTTCACATAAATATGGTAGTAATACATCCTGTCCTTTCTGGAGTAGGATTGGGTAAATTCCGTCCATCCCAGGAGATTTGAATGGTTGGAACTTGCTAATTGCCCATCTAATTTTATCAGGTTTTATTACCTCATTGGTCAGCCTCCAGTCCACAGGTCTGGGCCGTGCCGGCCTCTGATCTGGTTGTCGACTATCCTCTGAGCCCCTCAAAACCAGTGAGCCCGGAAAATGTGCCTCCATGAGCAATTTAATACTTTCCGTTAGCATTTCCGTGTAGGTTTCATCATCTTTTTTGAGAAAGCCTACTTCCTTTGCAGTACAACCATCCTTGGCCAGGACCCTATGGATTCTGGAGGCTGCTGGGCCATCCTCGACCTCCTCACAGAACCTCCTCCAAGAGTCTCTTTTGGCCTTTTGGCGGATTTCTATGTTGTATTGCGTGAGTTTTGTTTTATAGGTATCCCAATCTTGGTTGGATTTGGCCTTGCTGAACATTTTTCTCACTTCTGTTCTGAGGCCTTCTAGATGTTTATTCCACCACATTGTTTTACCTCTATTTTTCCTTAATTTCTCGGGGCAGTTTTCCTGGTAGGCAGCTAGTATTGCCTCGCTTACCTGTTCCACTGCCACCTCAAGGTTCTCCACCTCTCTCCCGGACGCTGTTCCCCCCTCCAGGTGCCTTCTGAGGGATTGTGTGTATCCTTCCCAGTTGGTCTCTCGGGGATTTCTGAACTTCGTCTCCGTCAAGGCTGGAGTCGTGATATCAAATCTTATGTGCCCGTGGTCGGAACCTGACGGCTCTTCCGGCACATGCCAATTTTTAATTGTATCGTTTATATTACTTTTACATAAGGTTAAATCTAAAACTTCTTTACGTACCGAAGTAACAAAAGTAGGTTTCTATATTAGCTAATATTAACCCTTCACCTAGAATGAATTGTAATAAGTACTCACCCCTTGTGTTGATGTTGGTGCTTCCCCATACCACGTGGTGTGCGTTGGCATCACATCCTATTAGTATTGGAAGGTTCCTGTCCCCGCAGTAGGCAACAATGTCGCCTAATAATTGCGGTGGACAGGATCTCTCCTCGCCTGGGAAGTAGGCGGAGCATATGACGAAGCTCTTCACTCCTTCTTCCGTCGACGCTGTTAGGATAGCTGTAACAAAATCGTCTGTGCAAAGCTCCGGGATTAGTACACAACTTATTCTACTACTATGTACAATACAAGCTCTAGGTCTGCTTGAGAGTGTATTGTACAGCAACTTACCCTGTACTGGCTTCAAGCCCGCTGGCCTTCCCTTGACAAGCCAAGGTTCCTGCAGGAGGGCAATATCTATGCCTTCTTTTTCGAATCTCCTACATACGATGGCCGAAGCAGCCTTGGCATGGTGGAGATTCACCTGCAGGACCCTGATATCCTCTCTTATTCGAGTGAAGGTCCCTCCAGTGGCTGGGCCTCCCCAGTAAGCTCTTCCACCTCCATGGACGTCGTCGGCTTCTGGGCTAGATGCCTCTTGAGCGGACTTAGTCCACTTTGGCTGGAGGAGCTCTCTTCATGGGAGGGTTCTTCCTGCTGTCGTCCTCGCTCCCTGTTCTTTCTACTCCCCGAGGCCATTTGCCGGCCTTTCGGGGGCTGGATCTGTGGTTTTGGTCCCTGTTCCTTTGGGCGGAATTTAATCCTCCCCATTCCAAAATAGGGAAACAAATCCAGTTTTTCGAGTTCCTCCACGGACTGCCTATCCATGGAGAAAACCCACAGTTGCCCCTTTTCGGCTGGAGTTCTTCCTAATACCGTCCAGAGGTTTGTATTTAGGTTTCGATTACTCACCCTTAGTCGGGTCAGTATCCTGTCAGCCTCTAATCTTTGGCCATCCTCGTCGGGAACGTATACGGAGCGTGCATGCAGCCCCGGGACCTCGCTCCCCTCCAACGTCTTGAGGCTTGCGCCTTCCCAAGGCTGGAGTGTGGGAACGACCTCCCGCAGCCACACTGCACTTGGTGCATCCGCACACGTTACCAATAGGTAGCCTGGCCTGTGGGTACACTTAGCGCAGCGCACCTGAGGTCCGCCTAATGGAATCCTCTCGTAGGCCTTCATTATGGAGTTTTGGACGGCTTTTAGCCTATCCGGCTCCATCGTTTCCCTTGGAAAGCTGTCTTGTACCACCGCGACCTTCTCGGCAGAAAGGGCTTCTTTGGAGGATAGCTCCTCCAATTTTGCCCTTTTCTTCTGCCACTGGCCACTGGGAGGTGTAATGGCTTCTTGGCGGGGCCTCTTTTGGGCCTCCTGTCTGCCTTTTTGGCCCGCCTTTTCCCGTGTTTGTGCCTTTGAGTGGCCTTCTTGGGGTTTTCAGTCTGTGATTGGCCTTTTTGAGATTTGACCAGGTTGTCTTTGATTACAGCCTTTTTGGCCTGTATATAATCTTGACCTGCCTTGGTCAGAATTTATAGCCTTTTTTTTGGAGGTTCCTGACAGACGCGCAAGATGCACTTCCAGGTCTGTCATTTGGTCAACTTCCTCAACTAAGTTGACCCTAATGTTACCCTTGGAACTTGATATGCTTGGCACTTCAGCCTTAGCCTCACCTTTTTCCTTGGGTTTTGTTGCTTGGGGCCTGCTAGCCTGTGGCGCAACCGTTTGGCGTTTCGACTGTGCTTTTGGCCCTATAGCCTGCACAGCCGTCTGGCTTTCTGGTTGCGCTTGTAGCCTTTCAGCCTGAGCAACCGATTTTTTTGTTTTTTTGTTTTTTTGTTTTTTGTTCCTTCCATTTGTGTTCCCACGAGAAGCTAGGGAAATATAGGTCTGCTCGGCCAGAGCCCCACATAACCGAGTAAGGCGTATATTACAAGGGGGGTGCCGCCTGGTGCCCCCCAGGGAAACGTTCTCGACCGCATATTACACCCTGCGGCCATTCAGCCCTTGGCACGTTGTCTTCCACCTTGGCTTGGGTCGAGTCGTCCTTGGTTTGGCTGCTCCCCTTTGACCTTACCGGCATGGGTGACCCTACCAGGAGTACAGGACTCCCGCCGGCTTCGCTCGCAGGATCATTGCAGTTACTTAGCCTCTCCACCTCGACAAGGTCCCACGACTCCTTGGAGAGGATCACAAAAGGTTACTAAGGTATTTTAATAGGAAATTTATAAAAGTTGCAGCCGGACATTGCTGACTGCGAATGCGTTTAAAACACGATAACTTCTGTTAGACCTCAGTACATTATTACAATTTACAAGAATTGTCTTAACTTTTGGCTAGAAGCTTGTGAAAAAACTTGTAGATAGATTTAAAAGCACAAAGTGATATTTGTAGGAAACGTTTTAAAAAATAAAGCAACATATGCTCCTATCTACAACGCGACTTACAGCGATAAAACTGCGAGCCCATGCTCTCAGAAGTCGATGTAGTTTGTTTTACTACTAATAGTGACATTTGGTAAGTGTAGTGATCCTCATTAATGGCATTTCAGTGGATTCCATGTTAATGATTAGATACGTAGATTAAAACTCACAAGTAAACATCGCACAAAAATGTAGTCGCTGGAAGATGATTGATGATAACATGAATAGTTAAGTAAGTAATTTTTAAAAACTTGTATTAATGATAAAACAATACATACTATTGGAAACATTTGTTAATTATTTTCCTTATATTAAACATACAGTCTGAACCCAAAGAAACGAACAAAACATATCTTTGGCATGTGTCATTTTTCAAAAAAATCCTCGAACAGGTCGATTTTAGTTTTATAAATGCTACATTTTGTCACTATACCAAAATTTACGATGTCATTGGTTTTTGAGTTATGACGCCATCATAATTTTTTTTTAATGGAAACTGTCATTTGTGTTTACTGTTTTTGGTGGTATATTCCTTTAGCTTTCTGTTGATATAAAAAAATGACATTACCTGAGCCATTCTTTTGGAAAAATGACATTTTATGTAAAAGGAGCTTAACTTTTTTGTTTCAAGTAGCATGAGAACATTTGCCATAAAAAGAAAACAAAGAAAATAATAAAAAAACAATCATCTTAACAACAGAGAGATACCGGAATTTTTTATTTATTTATTGCATAAACTGTTCAACAGGTAAGATACCCAATTACAGAACAGGAATAAAGGCATACAAAGTATTAATTACATAATATACAACAACATAGAAAGAAAGCAAAATGAAGAAAAAAATTACTTAAATATACGAACTATGAATAGCTAATGATACGAAGAAAGAGAAAATAACATGGGAAATGTTTAAATATAAAAACTATATATACATATATAATACACGTATGTGATTCAAAGCAAATTAAGAAAAACAAAGACACTCCCTGGTTATTTAATTTAGAACATTTTGTTTTGTCACTAAGGCTGCAATTAAAAATATCGAAGTCGTTACATAATTTGTTAGAAGTATTGCAAATCGTATATAAAGGTGAATTATTTAGTACGTTGGTACGCGGCGTAGGTAAATAGAAAACTTGGTGATTACGAGAGGTTAATCTGGGAACGTGAAAATTTAGCTTACTAATTATTTCGGGTGCGTCAAAATCATGGTGTAGTAATTTAAACAAAAATACTTGAGAAAAGTACGTACGCCTATCCTCAAGAGTAGTCATAGAATATCTTTCAAGCAAGTTACTTTGCGGAAAACCAATCACTGGATAGGTACCGTCGGATTTGAACCACAGTAATTTAAGAAATCTACGTTGAACTGCCTCCAAGTTATTCTTGTGAACATCATAACTGGAACTCCAAATTAGCGATGCGTACTCAAGTTTCGATCTGACGAAGGATTGATAAAGAATTTGCAGAGTATCAGTATTAGTGAACTCTCGACTAGTACGAACGATGAATCCAAGGGCTTTGGAGGCTTCGGACACAATGGTATCGATATGATCAGTGAAGGATAATTTACTATCAAAAGTTACGCCGAGGTCGCGAAATGTTATAAGTCTTTGAAATATGACATTATCTAATCTGTAATCAAAAATTAAAGGTGATGTTTTTAAAGAAAAGGACATTACGTTACTTTCACCAGGATTCATGAATAATTTATTTACTATACACCAGGTGTTTATTTTGTCAAGAGAAGTCTGTAGTTGAAAACAGTCATCGACTTCATCAATTACTGTGAAAATTTTTAGATCGTCGGCATATAAAAGGTGAGGCAAATTAATTTCGTTCACTATGTCGTTAATAAATATGTTAAAAAACAAGGGCCCCAGAATAGATCCCTGGGGAACTCCAGATGTGGCAGCAAATTCGATCGATTTGAACCCATTTAATGCAACGTACTGACTCCTATTCATTAAATAAGATTTAAACAAAAGGAGCAAAGAATATGAGAAGCCGATTTTTTCTAATTTATTAAGTAACAACTGGTGATCAAGTCTATCAAACGCTTTGGAGAAATCGGTATATATGACATCTACCTGCCCACGTTCATCTAAGGATTCAGAAATATATTGAGTTACACAGAATAAATTTGTTGTTGTTGAACGCCCTTTCATAAATCCATGTTGATTAATAGAGATTTTGGTGTTAATCGAATGATATATTCTATCATGAAGTAATATTTTTAAGACTTTACAGAAGTTACAAATTACAGAGATTGGTCTAAAGTTCTCAATATCTAGTTTGTTTCCCTTTTTGAAGATGGGACATACTTTTAATATTTCCATAGGTCAGGAAATAGGCAGTTTTTTAAGATTAAGTTAAAAATTAGAGTTAGAGGAGTTGTGTAAAGTATCGATAACTTTTTTACTCCTGGCAAGTGTGGAACCTCAGATTTGTGACACTTCTGAGACATTGTAAAACTAGTGAATGTAATGCCACGTTTAAGCGAAAGAGGACGCGTAGAACTTTTGATGATGGTTGGATATGGTGATAGGCTGAGAACTCATCAGGAAGCATGCAATGTTTTCTATGCCAAATATTCCGAAAAGAAAATTTCTAGATCCACTGTAAGTAGATTGGTGGCTAGATATGATGAATCTGGCAGTATAGCTGACCTCCCCCGATCTGGTCGCCCTAGCACAAGCAACAAAACCAAATTAAATATTCTTCTAGAAAGTGAGTAAAATCACCATCTTTCGACAAGGCAGCTGGCTTTAAATCATAACGTGAGTCAAACTTCTGTTGTACGTCTATTGAAAAAAGAAAAATACCATCCATACAAAGTGCAATTAATCCATGAATTGAATAAGGACGATCCAGATCGGCGCTTACACTTTTGTCACCTTGTGCGATGAAAACTCAAAATTTTTAAAGAACATTGTTTTTTCTGATGAAGCTACATTTTCTTTAAAGGGGACTGTACATCGGCATAACTGTAGGTATTGGTCACGTGAAAATCCTCATTGGACTCAAGAAGCCTATACACAGCGACGAGGCAAAGTAAACGTGTGGGCAGGTATGATTTGTGATCGTTTATTGGGACCTTTTTTCTTGAAGAAAATCTTACCGCCGCAAGATATTTACAGTTTTCGTGAGTTGAGTTAGTGCCAGCCTTAGCAGTTATGTTTTCGAACAATGAAGATGAAGATATTCTTGCTGAAAACGTCTGGTTTCGGCAACACGGTTCCCCAGCTCATTTTAGGATAGCAGTGCGTCAGTTTTTAGATGACACTTTTACTGCAAGGTCGTCGAGGTTCGATTGAGAGGCCCCCGTGTTCTCCGGATTTAACCACCTTAGACCTTTTTTGTGGGGTTACTTAAAGTCAATGGTGTATTTTAACAGACCTGATAGAATAGAAGAATTGGAAGACATAATTGGTTTGGAGATGAATTGCCCATGATATGATTCAGAACAGCGAGCAAAGTCTCTGCACCCGTCTTGGTCAATGCCAAATGGTTGGAGGGTCGCAATTTGAGCAATGGAGATGATTTTTCTCTCACAATTACTTATGTAAGGTATCAATCAATAAAAATGTTTTTTCCAAAAGAGAGGTTTAGGTGATATAAATTTTTTTCATATCACCAGAAAGCTAAAGAAATATAACACCAAAAACAGTAAACAAAAATGTCTGTTTCAATTAAAAAATATTTATGGTGACGTCAACTAAAAAACCAATGACGTCATTATTTTGGTATAGTGACAAAATGTAGCATTTACAAAACTCAAATCAACCTGTTCGAGGATTTTTTTGACAAATGACACATACCAAAGATATGAATTTTGTGCGTTTCTTTAGGTCCACACTGTATATGTCTAATACATAATGGAAGAAACCAATCTACTAAATTATTCATATGTTTATTCTATTCAGGTTGATACATAGATGGTAAAATTATATGAGTAGGTAGCAAACAATCGATATAATATTATGTAAAATAAATAAAATAGTTTAGTACACAGACAATATACGCTCAAAATATTTATAGATACAATAACGTGGTCAAGGAGATACAAACCAGTTTGTAAAACAAGGTAAAAATTAAGAAATATTTATTTTAATTAAAAGTGAACTGTGAAATCTTTAGAAGTTTTTCACACTCTTATTTAAAATATGTTGTCAAATAGATATTTTCTAAGCGAAGTTCACGAAAGGGAGAAGTTTATCAATTCGACCTGTATGTATGTATGTTTATATACAGTTTGTCTCAAAGGAAATGTATAAAATTGTTCCGTTTTGCGTTTGCAAAATAGAGAAAAACGTCAATTAGTAACATTTGCTCTATTTGTACGTACTTTAAAAATAACACTTTACACAAATATCTGTGACGTCATCGATATTTTTGTTTAAATGGGACACCCTATATTTTATTGCAAAAGATGATAAGTAAATCAGTGATATTCTTTTTCCTTTGTAAACTCCAAGGAAAACTTGATTTTCAAAACTTAATTTTCTATTACCATTATTACAATTATATGCCGATGATTTTTGTGTTTATATTATAAACAAACAATATGATACATCATTGGAACAGCTGCATCTGGTAACACATAAATTGGGAGACTGGTTCGATAGAAATGGTTTCGAACTTGCGAGTAATAAATCTAATGTTTGTATTTTCACTAGACACAACACGCCTAATATCGAATCCATTAGACTGGGGAAATACACTTTCCCAGTTCAACAGCACGTAAAGTACTTGAGAATGGTACTAGATAAGAAATTAAGTTGGAAGCCCTTTATAGAGGAAATAGTAAATAGGTGCAACAAAGGTTTAAATTTCTTAAAGATGACTACTAGAACGTGGTGGGGTGCTGACGTACAAACGTCACTCCTTTTTTACAAGGCTTACATAAGGTCAATAATTGATTATGGCTGTATTCTGTATGGGTCTGCTAGTCAGTCACTCCTTAAGCGTATTGACACGGTACAAAATAATGCCCTTCGGATTTGTCTTGGTGCTATGAAATCGACGCCTATTGATGCCCTACATGTAGAAGCTCTAGAACCACCACTAAAACTCAGAAGAAATTTATTGAGCGAGAAACTTTTATTAAAAGTTAATATTAACAATCCTCCACTTTTTAAAAAAATATCAACACTCAATACCTTCGATCTACAAAATAAATATTGGATTAAAAAAAACTCTCCACCTCTCGTATCTGCATTCCGTGAATGCTCTTATTTAAGCTCAAAAATTGAAAATAATACTATCTACTTCAATAACTTCAATTATTTTTCTCTGTTTACCGATCTGGCAGTATATGTACCACAATATAGTGAAAATCTGAGAATGAGTATAAACTCTCTAAATATAATACTCGGAAAATTTCCAGATTCCGAGCTGATATACACAGATGCTTCCAAATCTTCTAGTGGAACAGGGTGTGCATATTATATACCTTCTAAAAATATTGAGACCAAAATCAAACTTATGCACGAGTGCTCTATTTTTACAGCCGAAGCGACAGCCATCTGTGAAGCCATCAAGTTTATACAAACCTCAGAATTTTCGAAAACTGTTATCCTTTCCGATTCATTATCGGTTCTACAGGCATTACAAAACACCACTACTTTTAGAATTAATGATAATCCCCTTATTATGCACATTAAGAACTTGGTTCAAAATGTCTTTGACGAAGGAAGAGAGGTATATTTTGTGTGGGTAAAAGCGCACATAGGACTGAAGGACAACGAACATGTTGATTATCTAGCCAAGATCAGCATAGATGTAGGAATTACTTCCAATTATAAATTATGTTTCCCGGATGCAACGAATATACTTAGATCTAAATTAAGAAATCATTGGGATTATATGTGGAAGGAATCAACCTTTATGAAACCAACTAAATATTCGTTAATTCACTCTGAACTGCCTCATGACTTTTGGCACAAAAAATATAAGTGTTCAGGAAAGTATGTTACAACGATTATACGTTTAAAATTTGGTCATGCATGCTACCCTGCACATTTGTTTAGAATAAACGTTTACAATACTGATGTTTGTGAATATTGCAACATTACCGGCGACCTAGATCATATATTTTTTGAGTGTAAAAAGCACATAGAAGCATCTGATAAGCTGTATAATAACATAATAAAAAATGGTAAAATCTCGACACCCTTTAATATACTTCATCTGTTGTCCTTAAATAAGAAAAATATTTTTGATTGTCTAATTGATTTTTTGGAAGAGACGAAAATTAAGTTATAGGTCAGTAGGTTAGCTTTGTTCCTTATGTTCTACATCCTCGTGTTATATATACCTTCCTAACCGTGGTCTTGTGTTGTGCGTCAGAAAAATGTCCTGATAGACCCCTGGACGAGAAGCTTGTGACCCATGTACATCCTTTGTTTTGTGAGTGTGTGGCTGACACACATGTCATGCTTGTTGTTGGTTAGGTTAGTATTTTAGTTATTAATTTTTATTTAGCTGGCTGTATGGCTATAAGCCTTTATGCCAAGAGAAAAAAAAAAAAATTATTACAATTCAAAACTTCATCTTTATTTTAATAAATATTCAAAATGTGCACCGTTAACAATTTGACAATCACTATTTTGATGTTCAAATCTGTTAATTACACTTTCACTAACGTCTGGTGTTATATTTTGTATTTTGTCTCGGATTCGTTGTTTTAATCCATCTATTGTACTCAGTTTTTCTCAAGCACAGTGTATCGTTTAAGGTTTTTTTGTATAGTGTGTTGACGCCTGAACACGTAAAATTCTAACTAAATTTTTAAATTTTCAAATTTCTATAGTAGTACGTTTTGGTAACAAACAACGAACAGAGATATTAATTACGTTTGGTTATGGTTATAAAATTCGTAGCCAAGATGAAGTACGTAAGGTATTTAAGAAAAATTCACATCACACAATCAGCCAATAAACAGACTATGTCGCAAGTTTGAAGAAAGTGGAGGTATGAAAGACCAACCTAGAACAAAATGGCAAGGAACTGTAAGTGAAAATTACAAACAGAATGTGATGTTGTTGCTAACTGAAAATCCTTATTCTTCAGTTCGCTCTGTTGCAGCCAATTTTAATATAGCAAAATCCTCAGTTCACCGAACTGTACGGAGTCAAAAATAGCATTCATATAAAGTTTTTGTTGTCCAAGAACTATGGGCAGACGATGTTGACAGAAGATTGGAATTTTGTGAGGTTATGATGAATTTCTTTCAAAGGGAGCCTAACCTCAATAATCGTATTCTAATTTGTGACGAAGCTACATTCACGATTCTGGAGCCCCGAAAACCCAAACTGGATACAAGAAGGTCATACGCAACGACCACAGAAGGTAAACGTTTGCGTTGGCATGATTGCAAATAGAATAGTGAAACATTAATCTTTCGACGATTTTTTTACGTGTAGAAGTTGTTCCATCCCTCGCAAATTATTTTCCTAACTATAATGATCCGACTATACCTGCCAATAATGGCAGGTTTCAACAAGATGGAACTACATCCCATTTTGCCCTTGTCACAAGAAATTATATTACTAATAATTATATATCAGTGAAATATCTCCAGACAGATGGATGGGCAGAAGAGGATCTATTGAGTGACCGTCACGTTTGCCTGAATTAACCCCATAGGATTTTTTCTTGTAAGGATGTCTTAGAAGCAGAATGTACGTAAATAGACCAGATATAATAGATCGATTAAAACAGCGAATCCTAGACAACATACAAGATATAACACCAGACGTTGTTGAAAGTTTAATTAATAGTTTCGAATATCATATTAGTCGTTGTCAAATTGTTAACGATACACAATTTGAAAATTTCTTCTAATAAAAAATATTAGAAAGAAATCTCTGAGGCCTTGGTTTCTAGTATATACACCAAATTCCAAGTTTCTGTACTCTTACCAGCTTGCGAGTATATTGCATTCGATCGGCACATTTCTAAAACCGGTAATATTGTTCGTAGAGAAAAAATTCATATCACATATCGAATTCTGAACAACGTTCAAAATGTACGTCCGTCCGTCTGTCCATCTGTCTATCCGTCTATCTGTCTGTCTGTCCATCTGTCTGTCCGTCTGTCTGTCTGTCCATACGTCCGTCACGTTTATTGTAAGCACGATAACTTAAGAACGAAAAGTCCGAATGGATCAATAAATAAAAAAGTTATACATTTTTTTTAAATAAAAAAAAATTGTTTATATAATTTTTTTTATGTTTTGTAATTAAACTAAAAATGCCTGAAACTAATATTGCTTACAAAAAAACTGCGAAGAGTACCCTATAGAATGTGCAACAATTATATAAAGAATGCAGTAAATCGGCGAAGAGTATAACGGTAAGCTTCTTTTTCCCTATTTACCTCTTCTTATCCCCCACTCCGAGTAGGGGTGGTGGGGGATTGAAAAATATTATAAAAAAATCTAAGGTCTTGGCTTCTAGTACATACACCGAATTTCAAGTTTCTGTACTCTTACCAGCTTGCTTTACTTATTTTCCCCTATGTGCCCCTATTTAACCCCTAACCCTTCAACGGAATAATCCCAAAATATAATCTAGTTCCCGATGTCATTATAATATATACGTATAACAAATTTCAAGTGAATCTCAATTTTATTTTATCAACCCCTTTAATAATGGAGTGGGGGGGGGTGTAAGGGGATGAAAAATATTATAAAAAATTTTGGGGCCTTGGCTTCTAGTACATACACCGAATTTTAAGTTTATGTACTTTTACGAGCTTGCTTTACTTACTTCCCCCTATTTACCCTCAACCCTTCACTGGATACGTTTAAAAAACAATACAGTTCCTGATCTCGTTGTAATATATACGTGCACAAAACAAGCCAATATTTTAAACCATTCCGGAGAAAACGCGCGGACAAGAAAGTTACAGACAGACAGAGATTTGTTTTCGCTCAAATTTAAAGTCTCGACGTTTCATTGCATTCTAAGCCCATTTCAAGAAAATACATTTTTGAAATTTTTTTATGATTACTAAGTATACTTCCAATCCACTAAGTGGATTTAGAATAAAACCTAGGGTGTCCTATAGATCATCAATGAGATATGTGAAAAGTGTCAAAAATGTAGATAGAGCAATCTGATATTCTTTGTTGTATTTTTGCGAACGAAAGACAGAACAATAGTTAAGGATTTTATGCCTTTTCTTTGGTTTCTTTTTATGTATGTATAAACTTTTTCTTTTCTATTTGTCTTTGTTCGATATAATTTGGGCACATTACTTTGTATTTGTATTTGTAGAATTTTAGAAATGACTTAAAAATAATATATTGAATCCTTGATAATCCTAAATTCGAATGATGGTACGTGTCGGTACGTATGTAGACACATGCATGCCTTATAAACACAATAGACATAACGTTTTTATTTCAAATTTGAAACATTGTAAAGAAGCATAAGAAAATACACTCTACATATATATAATTGGGCCATATCCATTATTCGGTGTGACCGCTGGAGATATGCAAACTGAGACATTTTTTATAAGCTATGTTCTATTATAATTTTAGGGCAGAATGATATTAAGATTTTTTATTATATGCAAAGAAATACGGAGATATACAAAATATCGCAGCTGAAATACACAGCGTGTTCCTCAGGGTAGAACATATTTTACATATATTGTTGGCTTACTCACAGTAAGAGAACTCTATACTTACCACACTTTACTATGGACATTAAATTACGCTTCAAAGATGTCAAAGCTACCCCATAATTAAGCAACAAGAACGAAAGATAAGATTCCTGTAACTTTATCTTTGTGTATCAAAACCCATACCCAACGATTTATATTTTACTACGGACCAAAGTTATATAATATGCTTTAAAAAAATTGAATGGAAATTGAAAATAATACTAAATTAGAGAATAACATAAAAAAATCATAAATGAAAATTTTGAAATCATTAAAATAAATTTACTACTAGTGTAATATACCCAACCTCTAAACAAATCTATTATTACAACAACTACGTTTCTCTTAGTTTTCTACTTTATTGAAAAACATTTTTTTACATGACAATAAATAAATAAAATAATTGCATCCATTACAGTATTTTAAATAGTCCTCAATACCCTCAAATAATTATTAATTATTAAATTGTTTCATTTTCCTCAGTGATACTGCAAACAAACTTTTATAGTTTAGGCAGGCCATAGAGGGAAAATTAGTATTGTACATAATTAATATAATATGAACACATAATTAAAATAATATTGTACGTAAGTATGTTGTCGTCAAATTGTAAAATTATAATCTTAAATATCAATACATTGAATTCAATTGAATTGTGATATATCAATTTTGCTTTAAAATATTAATTATACATTTTTAATAAAGCAATTAAAACAATCGAATGAATTATGCAATTGAACGTTGATGTCTTCGATTATCTAATAATGAAAATAAAAATATTGGCTGTGTAATTAGTTTCAGCAGAACGAAGTGAATTGTACCGTATTCGAGCAAAATCTTAAGTAGGTATTGACAGCCCGCCACACCCGATTGCAACTTCTACTTGTTTCAGCTAGACACAGTAATTAAAGCTTTAAAATGAAAGACTATCAAGAATTTAAAACTTTATTGTTTTTACTTTATTCCATGATTCCTAACATAACAATGAAAATGTATCACGAAATAAATTATTAATATATTCAATTTTTTCATTATCATGTAACTTATTTAAGCTTAAATAATTTCATTTATTAAAGTGTCATATTCTTTGCGTATCGTCAAACCATGCTGATTTAAAGAAAATATCTATTTTAAATTCAAGACGTGAAACAAATTTCAATTTTTAAATTTAAACAGGAAGGAAGGAAATGAATGCCGCAGACAGTCTGTCTTCAAGCCATTACACTTTTCATGTTGACTTATCGGATTATTCAAGCTACTCTTCAGTATAGTGCATATCTTGCTATTTTTAATTAACGTTATTATAACTAAATTCATTGCATACTGGACAAACCCTCCGTTTTGTCAAAGAAAATACAGACGGATATCTTACAAAAACAGTTTTATTTAGCTCATAAACGTTTGATTATTGACTATAAACTATAATGCTATTTAATTGAGAAAAGTAATATTTTTCAGATAGTGTTGTCTACCTTAGCAATAACGTCTATATTTGTCAAAGTAGAACTGTAATATACAATATGCATGGCGAACTCTTAATAAATAATTAATAAGAAAAATGAATGAGACAATAATATTTGGCGTACAGTTAACATTATTACCAAGGAAGAAAACCTTGCATTATTTTTAGTGGAAAAAATATACACTAGAAAAAGTATAACGGTTGTCTCCCAAAATAATGACAATAATAATTTCTTGGCCACTACACATATATGCTGAACATGTAGGTAATTACAATTAAGCTTGAAAAAACGCAACAGCATGATCATGACAGGTAACTAACAACAATATACTAATATCGCACAGAATGTTAGAAAGAATTTTGTTTCACTACCCAATGTGTTACATCTCCACTAGAAACCTGTTGGAATAAATTATTAACACAACACATAAAATAAAAAAAAAAGAAACTGCATAATTCTCCACCAAAGAAAACTGATATTCCAAAATAGTAATTATTCTTTCAACCTAATCAACTTCCTCCTAGGAGGATCAATAAGGCCGGATTTCAGCCTACTTTCAATTTGAAAAAAAATAATTGAAAACTGAATTATAAACATAAACATGCCATTTAAAAAGGTTCCGGCCATGTAATTTTCACTCTTCGCATCCATTTTTGTGTTTCTACGCTTCTATGTTGGATCGTACCTTATCTGTCACCTTAAATACACTCCCGAGTCCTTCTCATGGCTCGAAATACCTATGCTGCTTGTTACTGATGTGGTTGGCGTGCTTTCTATTTTTCGCCAAAATTTCGCTAGGCCATATTTTTTTGATTGGCTTCACCAAATCGAACCAAATTTAGTAGGCAAGTTCTACTAATAGGTATGTTCACAATTCAGTAGCTCAAACGAAAGGAATGGGCTCAATTTTCTTTCTTTTGTCATTTACCTAAAAGTATCACCCTGTAGGTATATGATTTTGGCAATTCTCAATACCGAACTTAAAAATATTCTAATAACTAAAATTAAAACCATCTAATATTTTTTTAACACACTTTTAATGCTTCGAGAGTTAACGGAGTTTCACAGTTTAAAAAATATTTAGGAGTCTTTCGGCTACAAGAACATCAGTAATTGCATAGATGACTTTAATTTTGCGATTAAAAATTGAATTTTACTCTGGGTTAGAATTTGTCACAACGATATTATATCGCTTGCTAAAATAGTAAAAACATTAAAACAAGTTAAACTTATTAGAACAAATACAAATACAATTATTATAATTTTTGCTGATTGTTATCTTAATTTTGTGTAGTTATTTTTGACAAAATTATATTTAATTAATTAAACCAAATATTAGGTGTGTTATTTCTTCAGTTAATTCACTTCTGTATAATTATCACTCTTTTATATTTGTTGCGCGTGTGTACCAGAAAACCAAATTGTATGATTTAAATACGTTATTAGAGTTTTTTAAATTGGTATTGAAATTTGGCAAAATTCATATACAGGGTGATAGTTTTAGGCAAATGCCAAAAGAAAAAAAAATGAGTCCGTTCCCGATACCTTTTCGTTTGTGGTACTGAACTATGAAGACCTATTAGTGAGACATGCCCACTAAATTTGGCTTGATTTGGTGAAACCAATAAAAAAATATGGTGTATATCACAACTGAAGGCACTAGGGATATAATAAAGGCCATTTTGAAATCATCTTAGGGTATTATACACCTCACTAGCGTATGGCGAGCCACATAAGAAACACCCTGTATGGTATAATAGAATAATAGACAGATATTACAAGCCGACAAAAAAATCAATGATGTTATAACCAAACCTACTATTGAAAGAACTTCAAATTTTTTATTGTTGGCCTGTGATAATCACTTAAATGCACTCCATTGTGACTAAGTATAATTAAGAGGTAGCCAAGCATTATAGTACCATTGTGAAAATTCTTGAATAATTGTGGATATTCTTTCTAATGACTGTTCAATGAATTATTTTCAAAATATTAATTTATTCCTAAAAGAAAATTAGACTAAAAATTCTTTTTTTACCAATAAACTCTGTTTTATCCTTGAAGGGTTTAGCCCACACGAGAATATTAAAAGGTAGAATATAGGCTGTAGCATAACAGAGGTTCATTAAACCTGCTGCCTAGAGAGCATTTCGACTATCTGTAATATTGCAGAAAATGTCTTATTTAGTCTACTAGAGTCTACTACAAGGTCTATGTATCTGCACCAGAATATCCTGGAATAAAGTAATTTGGTAGAATATTTGTCATTCACAAATATTGTATAAGAGGAAAGTTTATCAGTAGAAAAACAAGTCAGTGGGATCATCCTTTTTAATTATCGAAATGATTAATACCAAAAGATAATATAAGCAATAAACAAAAAGTCTCAAATGAGGAAGATAGCTTTAAGTAAACATATAGATTTTTAAAATCCTTTCTCTAGAGCGACATGCTTAAAGAAAATTAATTATACATGTTTTTATGAGTTATGAAGAAGAAACTGGAAAATGTGGAATATTTTTAAGCCGAATCTTTGCTATCTGAAGAGATATGGACTAACTGCTTTAACGAAAATCAATTGCAAAGTAAAGTCTTAGTCCTAGTCTTAAAGTCAAAGTTTTTACTAAATTTACACCCAACTTTAAAATTTTTAGATTTATTTTTTAGTGACAAGAAAAAATATTTGACGGGAAATCATATCATTAAATGCATTTTTATTTGTCTTTAGTGACATACAATCGATAGTAGAAGTCAAGTTAATTTTTAATTAAGTAGAAATCGAGTAACAAATGTCTTTCAGTCGGACTTTTCTGCATCTTGGGGAATAAGCTGGATACTAGTTTTCACTAAATTTTTGTGCATATGATTTTTTAATGGAGTGAAAATGGCAGCAGGAATGAAATAAATATTGGCAAGGGTTACCCTAAATTGTCATGGCGGATTGAATATAAATTAAACATAACAACATACACACAACACATAGTTAGTAGACAATTCCTAAATCCAAAACCAATGATGTGGGAATGAAGGTTATACACTTGAAAAACAGTAAGCAAGATCCATTACCCACCAACATGGCCAAGGTTGAAGCTAGTATTTGATAGACAGTGTAACCAGGCGTACGCACTAATAACACGCTTTAGTCGACTGCGCTACCGTCCTGGTTTAACGAATGCAAGGAACACATACAGTTTACCATATAAGTTACCTATTAAAAAAAATGAAAGAAAAAAAAGGATCCTAAAGAATTAGTTTTGAATTAAAATTTTGTTCTTTGTTTAAGTTTAAGTTTCAGAATATCTTAATTGTAAGGTTAAGCGTAAGAATACATAGATAAGGGGTATCTTTAATTACAAACAAAATCAAAATTAAAACTCATTTTAATCGTGCGAGCAAATTTGGTGACATATATTTAATATAGATGTCTTGATGGATGTTGCTTTACAAAACATCTTATAGCTGAATGAAAAATTTACAAAGGGGCCAACCAAGTTTGTAACCCAATTGTGCATACTAAAGTAAATCTAGTCGAAATAAAGATAAGAGTGACAATAGAGGGGAAAATTTAGGCCCAATTCCTGTTTTTTTCGGTGGGTAACTCAGTCTGACTTTTGTTCAGAATACTGTATTCTAATGTTCAACTTATTAAATAATATTGATATATAAATGAGGACAAGTAAAACCCGCAGATTAACACTTAAAACAATAATTGTGCTTAGTCGTCGATGATGGCAACTAAAATATTACACTGAGAGTTATAATTTATTTTAATTATAGGTTTATTTGACCATCTGAAACTGTAGCAGTAAAATTTGCTAATAATGGAATACACAGGGTGATTAACGAAAGAATGACGTCAAGATGAAATTTCTAGGTACCTAGCCTTAAAATTTCTTGAAAGTATAACTATTGGACTATTGGTGTATATCCTTTATTTATATTTTGGTGTTATTTCCAGACAATATACTTATTTTATTTTGGTAACACAGTTTTGAAATTATAAGTATGTATTCATGAATTGACATGTTTATTAGTTGTTGAATGTAAACCCCGCAAAACCAAACTTATCGTATTACACTAATATTTCCTTTAGAAAGGATTGTCCACATTTTTTATATGTTGCAGTCGTTGTATCCATGAGGAAATAATTCAAACGATTTTAATACCTGTAGGCTGGATAATTTCTGTAGCGTGTTTCGATAGACATGTAGAAATTGCAGCCAAACAAAAAACCATTGGCATATCTTCTCATTCTCATACATAATGAAGAATTTTGATCAGTAACATCTGTTTCAGGTTATAAGTATTTCGTGACAATAAAAATTGTTCCTGATTTGTAATATAATTCATTACCATGAAGAACATAATAATCGGTATGTAATCCAGTCATTAGAAATACAGAAGGTGGGGGAAAATCATTTTGGAATATGTTGTTTAAGTCTAGACCCTGATGAAAAATCCAAGTATTTGACCTTGGGAGCGGGTAGATGCCATTTTGAATGAAAAGTGCAAAAATTGTTTTTTGGAAATAAAATTTCTCAATGATTGATCCAACGACGACAAAAAGGTCTATAACAAAGTGTAAAAAAGACAAAAGTCCCTATACTTTTTGTGTAAGTCTAATATTATGTTATGGCTGCGTAAATATGAATATTTTTCCAAAAAATCGCCAAACTTCATTTCTGTTGATAAACTTTCTTTAACCAAGAAAAACAATATTTTGCTCGCTTGTCCAGAAAAACACAATCAGTGCCATCTTCATTGACATCTTCAAATATCATTATGCCAAAGATATCGCAGACGCTGAAGCATGGAAGAGAAAACCTTGGAAAAAAGTTCTTAATTAACGTATCGAAAAATCGACTACGAATTACTAGCTTCCTTGCCACCATCATAGGACTTGCGTTTAGGAGGAACCATCTAGTCCAGATATCGTTTGATATCCAAAATCCAGAATACTGGAGGTATAAACTTGGTACAAATGAGTTCACTCCCGTAACAATGACAGAGAAACTAACACCCGACACTTTATCGAAATTATTTTCATGCATTTATAAAAAGAATGCGATAGAGCATATGGCTCAGAAAAGCTGGATTGAAATATTCTATTCTGTGTGGATTCTGCAATGGTCAATCATATGAAAATACATCGAGAGCGAGGACGACGATGAGCAAGATTTAGTAATAGAAGCCTAGATTTTCAGGAACCCAGGCGATGAGTATGAAGTCGATAGACTATAGTAAAGACGTTAACATCAACCGACCAGGACTGCCAATAAGGAGAAAAAAGTAGTGTAACCGTGAATATAAATTACGGAATACGAGACGCACTTTAGGATATGGTGGTGTGGATATGAGCTTACTTTGAATTCACAGAATTATCATAATTATGTAAAGAATCGTTAGATTAAAACTACAAAAAATTACAAGAATGGGGAGTTTGACGATTTTTTTGAAAAATGTGCCACTATTACTCCTTACATATTAGACTTACAAAAATATACATGTACAAGAAAATGGACGAAATTTTGTCTCCTCTAATCGCGTTTGGGAGGATATGTGTAAATCGCTGTTGACTTTCAAAAATCTTGACGTAACTCTGTTAATGTTTAATGTGAAAGAAAATTATGAGAATGTACAGACAGGCAGACGGACAGACTTATGGTGTTGAAAAGCGTATGTTTTCATAATCTACATGATCTGAAATATGAAAATCCGAATAAATCTCGAATGGCGATTTTTTATCGAATACAATACTTCCCTTCGGTATGCGAGAGAAGTAAAAAAAAATGGCAAGCAGATAACACATGTACATAATCATAATATGAAATGTAGCACTTCAAATGATTAAATATACTTATAAACATTTTTATTTGCATTTCTTTATAGAAAGAATTATTACGAGATCACATACTGTACTGCTGGTAAGGGTAAAGGACAAGGTAAAATGAGTTTATTATAGAATATAAATATCAGTTACGGTAGATTGTACGACCATCAAGTCACAGTTGATTAACTTGATTGGCTTGACATAAGGCCTTAGCAATACACAGTTTCTAGTCGAGATTGTAAATAAAGTAGATTTCTAGCGGCAACACAAAATTATAGTCTAGTTATATTTATAGAGAAACTTGTGACTTCGAAGAAGGTTTATAGACAAAGGAACAAGGACCCCAATTAAAGAAATAATGAGTGAATAAATGTAATAGTGTGGAAAAGTGTATCTAGTCGTACAGTGGGGTGAGAATAAGCCATCTTCGGCCAAAATTCTGAAATCTAGGAAACTTACCTCAAATGATATCATGATTAAAGGAAAAATATTGAAAAAATATGACTGACAAATTGGGATGGTTGGAATTGAAATAAATGAGTAAAATTCTGAAATAGGCAAAGAGTATTCAAATATATTCAGTAATGAACAAAATTAAATAGTACACATTTTTAATTAATCAAAAGCTGTCATCAGAATCAGAATGCCATGATTTCTTGTCACCATACTTGTCATTATCGCCATCGTCATCATCATCGCCTTGGCATTCGGAGACAGGAGGTGGCACTAACAAATCTTAAGCGCCATTTGGAAAGTGTTGGAGTTTGTTTTTGGGCAGCTGTCTGTAGATCATTTAAAATACTTTATAGATTGTTCCCACTAATTTGAATTTAAATAAAAAATCACATTTTCCTAATTCCTAGTACCTACGCTGTATAAAATACTTGTGATTGGACATTGACAATCGTATTTGTTTGACTACGTCTTCATGACTAATTACGTTTGTTAGAAAATTTAATATTTTAAACATTATTTGCGATATAGGTAACTCAGTCTAGAATCACACGGCATAGTAAAAATATTCATTTGTAACGGAAATCGTGAAAAATCGCAACAAGCGGTTAAGAAAACATTTTAAGAAAAATAAAAGTGCTTGACATGACTTGATATACAACTAAAAGTTTACCTATTTCTACGTATATAGAATTTATAAATAAAAGTTACAATTATGATTTATAAATGTTTTTGTTCAACAATGTTAATATTACTTTTATTGCTATTTAATAAAATATTAAAGATATAATACTTACCTGAAGTAGACGGCTCCATAATCAAATAGTAGAATTTAGAAGAATTAACAACACAGCGATCAAAGTTCACTTAACAAATCGGCTTAAGACATCGTGCGTGCGAATCTCTACAGGTAGTTGACCTCAACTGAAAAGTAGAAGCAAGATCCCGAATATTCGCTTGCATAATGCGTTTAAGTATTGTCTCTATTGACATTATCAAAGCGGCTGCATTCGCTACACACCAGATTTTGGGTCTTTCAACCCACTGTGTGTCGTTATCAACTGGAAATAATGCGAGTTGTACATTTTTTGAGAAGGAAAATAAGAAACAAAAATATGGAAAAGTAACCTTTTTTCAATTCAACGATCCTTAAACCGCCTTAGAAACTGCATAAGAAACTACCAAAAAGGATGAAAAAAAAGCCTTAGAAATAAAGGTGACTAAAAATGATGAAGTAAAATTTCGCTGTATTGCCTAATATCGATATTGGAGTCGGCAAAAAATTCGTTTGGTTTTGATATTAGGTAATAAGGTTTTGTTTCATCCTTTGTAGTATTTTCTTAAGACAGTGAAGTTTTATTTCATAATTGTTAGTAACCGCCTTTTAAAGCATTATTTTCTCAGCCATTTTAGTAGCTTCTTTTATAGTTTCTATAGAGTAAAATAGAATATCCGCCATATCGAATTTTTAAGCTTTAACATCAGACTCCTTATCAAAGAATTTTCGTGGCATCATATAAAATTTCAATTAAGTATGTAAATGCTTTACAATTATAGCAACTCTATTGGATTGCCATTTTGAACTTTTAACTTTTGACGTCAGATTCAGAATCAACTACTTTGAAAATACCTTACTTACGTAATGCAATTCCAACAATTTTTCTCACATTCGCACATTCGCAAAATCCTTCAATATAATTTCATTTCAATTTTTGGTCACCTCAAACTAGGCATACCTTAATGAAACTAATACGGCACCGATTTTAATCAAACATAAACTATACACACGTCATTCCACAGCACTCATTGAATGAAGTAAAAAACTGCTGCCTAAGGAATCACTACTTCCACATCCAGATTTATCATCCAATTCTCATTAAAGGAAAATATCTTCACTATGTTTGTACTCTAGTATGTGGAAATGCTAGAATTATTTTAATGATATTTGAGGCGAACGTCATGAAACATTTTGAGGCTTTGGTTTCTGGCATATATTCCAATAATGAAGTTTCTGGTCTCTCATTAGCTTGCTCTACTTATTTTCCCCAGTTTACCCCTACTTACCCCCATACTCCTTCAACGGAATGATCTCAAAATATAATCTAGTTCCAAATGTCGTTATAATACATAATTGTACCAGATTTCAAGTGAATACCTCCATTCAAATTTATCAGCCCCTATAATAATGGAGGGGTTGAAAAATTTGGGACCTTCGCTTCTAGTATATACACCAAATCTTAAGTTTCTATACTCTTATCAGCTTGCTTTACTGGTTTTTCCTTATTCATTCCTACTTACTTCCACGCTTTCAACGGATTCATCTCAAGATAAAGCCTAGTTCCAAATGTCGTTATAATACTTACGTGTACAAATTCCACATGAATATATTAATTTTAATTAATTAAGCCTTTTAATAATGGGGGGGGGGGGCGGTGAGGGGTTGAAAATATTATAAAAAATCTGAGGCCTTGGGTTCTAGCATTTACACCAAATTCCAAATTCCTGTGCTCTTACAAGCTTGCATTACTTATTTTCCCCTATTTACCCTTATATAATCCCCAACCCTTCAACAGAATCATCTCAAAATATAATCTAATTACAGATGTTATAATACATACGTGTACCAAATTTCAGGTGAATATTTCAATTTTATTTTATTAAATCCTTTAATAATGGAGAGGGGGAGGTGGGAATAGGAGTTGAAAATATAATAAAAATTCTGAAGTCTTGGCTTCTAGTATTAGTGTATTCTGTAAGTCGGACAGGAACACAAATATTTTCTAACCTAACGAAACTATGTGACGCCCCCGTTTTCGAGGATGCTGAATACATAGCGGTGGTTAAATCTCTCTCCGAGGTCACCCCGCCCCCCAAACGGCCAAATACTACCCCCGAAAGGGGTAAACCGCGTATCCGCCGTCTCCTACCAGCCAAACCTCTCTTACCCCCGTTATCGAGGATGCTGAGTACGATAGTGAGGTCGACAAATCTCGTCGACTCCCGCCAACCCTCCAAACGGACCATCCTCATAGGGGTGAAACGCGGATAAGCCGTCTTCTCTCAGCTAAACCCGCGAACCCCCCCCTCTCCCCGTTTTCGAGGATGCTGAGCACAACGGTGTTGTCGAGACCCCTTTTCGACCCCCGCCAACCTCTAAACGGCTAAAAACTACCTCCGGATACCGCGGATAGGCCATTTCCTACTAGCCAAACTTGTGTTACCTCCCGTTTTCGAGGATGCATCCTCGAAAACGGGGACGTGACATAGTCTCGTTACGTTAGAAAATATTTGTGTTTTTCTAGGTTCAATCCGACTCACAGAATGCACTATATATACACCAAATTCCAAGCTACTGTACTCTTACCAGCTTGACATTCTAAGCCAATTAAAAAAAACACCAACATTTTTTTTTCGATTACTATTCTTCCACTTCACTACGTGGACGTGGAAGTAAAATACGTTCGTATCTAATTGAGAATCTCAACCCTTTTAAATTATGTATTTGAAAGTCGGTTGAAAACTTGTACTTGAGAAATTTAAGATAAGAACAACTTGAGATTGGTTGAAGGTATGGGAAAAACGTATATAAATAATTTCGTAAATTAAAAAATTTTCCTTGAAAATGTTTAGTGCAATAGAGTTGATAATTAATACTAATTTTACAGTTAGTCATAAATTGAGTCATGAACATGGTTCTATTATATTGACAATTTGACAAAATCCTTGCGTGATTTTGGATATAGCAAGCAAGAATGAGCAATAGACCCGCTGGATAACCCTCAAATCATACGATCTGATTACGGTTTAAGTGTAAAAAACAACAAAATGATAATTAATATTGTAGTCGGAGCAAATCAAAACCACCCGGATACGTTAAGGATAGATGATTGTGCGGTGGTACATTTCAGAGTCTATATAACAATGACAATATCAGCATCTACGAATATAAACATAGTCGCATCGTTTTGGCATCTTACCTCTAAAAAAAAAGGTACAGGGTCAATTGACTTAATTTTTGTTGCAAAGAGTTCACAAAGGTATTTAGCAAAAAGAGTACCTTTTATTTTTTGGCGGAAATGTTTGGTTTAATTTTTGGGCTACTAAGTGGCCAATATTAATGGCCAATTTAATTAAATTAATTGAATTTTTTTTTATCATTCACAATATGCCATAGAATTAGACGAAAATGGTTGCTCAGCGGTTTTTAGGGTCGCTGATCACCAATCTGAAGTCCAATTTGAAGAATTCAAAATGGCGGACCGGAAATCGGGCCATTTTCCATAAGAGATGAAAATGGATATCTTGGCCTTGAAAATCTGTGCTCGGGGGTTTTCGAGGTGACTGATTAATAATAAATTCAAAATGGCGGACTGGAAGTAGAGTCAATTTATCAAGTAAAACTCGTATCTTTTTCGTTTTTGTGCTGAAGATGAGTACTCGCGGATTTCTGAGATCACTGGTCACGAATCAAAGGTCTAATTTACCAAATTCAAAATGGTGGACCGGAACTACAGTTCTTTTCTCCGGAGAACTCGTATTCTCTTATTTTTTGGGCTGAAAGTGGGAACTCGGGGGTTCTCATTATCGCTGATGACGAATCTGTTGTCTAATTAATGAGAATTCAAAATGGCAGACCGGAAGTAGTATGTTGTACAGGAAATACTCATATTTTCATAGCTTCAGCACAAAAAAGTAAAAATAACCGAGGTTTTCCGAAGAGATTGACTGTTCTTCCGGTCTGCTATTTTGAATTTCGTAAATTGGACCTCTCATTCATCACCAGAGACTTCAAAAACCCTCGCGCACTCATTTTCAGCCCAAAATCGAAAAAAATACAAGTTCTTCCTAATAAATTGATTCTACTTTCGGTCCGCTATTTTGAGTTTACCAAATCAGACCTCGGATTCGTAATTAGCGACCTCGAAAACAGGGCACAGATTTTCAAGACCAAGATATCCGTTCTCATTTTTTATAGAAAATGGCTCGATTTCCGGTCCGCCATTTTGAATTTCCCAAATTGGACTACAGATTGGTGCTCAACGACACAAAATATCCCCGAGTAACCATTTTCGCCTAATTTTATGGCATGCTCTATGTATGATAACAAATTTTTCAATTAATTTAATAAAATTGGCCATTAGTATTGGCCAATTATCAAAAAAAAAAAAAAATGAAACCAAACATTTCCGCCAAAAAATAAAAGGTACTGTTTTTTCTAAATGCCTTTGTGAACTCTTTGCAACAAAAATGAAGTCAATTGACCCTGTACCTTTTTTTTAGAGATTTTCATATTTTTCATGCTAAAATGACGCGACTTCCCTTAATCCCTTAGTTTGCCCCATCTGTCAACTTCTTGACGCCTATGAGATATGGACCATTAGGGATGCGTCGCGCTCTTCGCACAAAGGTACTTAATTGGACACGGATTGATAATAGCGCGGCACAAAAATATTTCCCTAGCTCAGTAGAGAGTAGGGTGAGTTAAAAAAAATTGAGGGCGCCAGTAACTTATATATGCTCACAGCTCTATGCTAGACAAGCCCCTGTTGTAAGAAGAATCCGTTCCAAAAATAATAATAACAATATCTGCAACACATCAAGACAAATTTTTACCTTGGCATTTAGGCTCCCCAGTGTGACATTGCATACCTGATTTGAATAAATGAAGGTTAAAATTTGAAGACTATTTACTTACCTACTGAGTAAAATAAGATTAAAAGTTTGGTGAATATTAATAATGCGAACGGTATGCACTGTTGAATGGTCGACGGGCAGTGTGTTAGAGGTGTTTCAGAATCTCATGAGCCGCGAAATGCGCAAAAGGCAAAGTTTAATCTGAGTAATAAGTATGTTTTTGAAGACACTGGAGGCTGCCTTGCTGTATACATAAACAAGAGCTCGGGATAAATTGTAAACAATAAATAAAACATTTTTATGAAGTGTAACTGAGTCAACAGGTCGGATTATGTCTCTGCGCATATGAAGGTCACAGCTCATGAGGTTTTAAAACACCTCTACCCACTATTCTTGTAAGCAGTGTAGAGGTGTTTTAAAATCTCATGAGCTGTGACCTCCACATGCGCACAGACATAATCCCTCCTGTCGACTTAGTTACACTTCTTAAAATTATTATATTTATTGTTTACAATTTATCCCGAGCAGAATGCAGAATGAACTTTGGCTTTTGCACATTTCGCGGCTCATAAGATTCTGAAACACCGAATAATGTTCTTAAACAAAATAGTGTAAATTACCGCACGTGCGCATGTAAGTTTTACAAATTCTTTTAAACAATATTTTAATATACAACTTCACACAAGGACAAAGCCGCAAATATAGAGTCTTTGCTGTGCCCCTTTTTTGTAAGATAAGGGAATAAAATTCTTTTACTATCTGAATACAAAATAACATTTATCAAGGTTCTGTTACTATCTTAAATAGATATTCATAAACAATATTATATTCGATCGGAACTTATAAAATCAATAACTGATTCAAAAAATATTTCTTATATATATTACGTAACAAAAAAATTATCTTAATAATCGAGTTAATTATGTAAGGAAAAAGTAAAGTATGCAATTTTATCTGAATTTTTTTCGTCTCTCCCAAATTATGAGAATGCCTCGACTTCTTTTGACATCCGGGAACCACACGCTGTTGTTGAAGTAGGTCGTCGTGACTATACAAAAATATCCATGTCGTAACCAGGAACACCAGGGTACGTAATACTAAACGATACACGGAACTCAATAAGAGAAATTTCTAGAACTCTCAGAATTAGAACTTAAATTATTCGAACGCTATTGCGTTCGTATTATTATATTCGGACCTAAAAACTCTAAAACAAAATAACAGCTCGCTTTGCAATCACCACAGATATGAGCAAATCCAACACTTACCTCTTTCGAGGGTTTACTTTACAAAATAAATGAACAGGGCCGATGGTGTTATGATTCAACAAAGCAGGTGTGGTATTAGCCTAAGACAATATAAATTATATTCGAGATAGGGAGAGAGACCCAATGATAACTAAGCAACTTAATTTACAAACGGCTTGCTGAGTACGGTTTGTTGTTGTAATGACCAATGATCGTTGCAGTGATGATTTTGAGACGTGGGTTCTAAACAGACAGAGACATTTGTTATGAATTCGTTGGACAGCTAATGGCTCGATTCTCTTAGAATTTGTGGGTACACAAGCAACACGCCAGCATCGTTTTCTTGGGAATTCTTAAATATTTGGTTTATTTGAACCAGAGATGACAGAGCGGAAGGATAGATTATGCAGTAAAAACCAGAAGGATCTGATGGGATGGAATGTGACAGCGTGATGCTGTCAGATGCATCATGCAGTAAAGGTGGGCCAACTAAATAATACATGGCCAATATGACTTCCGTTCCCTACCATCATCTATAAATTTGTGTATCGGTTCCTGCATTCTGTGTTATCATAGTAATTACAGATTTAAGTTGCTTCAAGGAATTTCTATGAAGGCAGGGTTGTTTATTGCTAGCTAGTTGTGCAAACTAAATATTACTACCTTTGTCTTGTATGCATTTAACTACAATATTTTTTACTTTATTAACTAAATCAATAAATTACTGTGGGAAGTACTTAAATTGGCGTCATCAGCAATCAATGACATAGGCAGTGGCGAACTGACAATGGTGGCGCCGTGGTCGCGATCGCCACAACGCCTCTGATCCAAAACGCCCCCTCGATCCAAAAAAGTGCTCTTTTGTATTTCAAGACTGAGTGCATACAAAAATGTGCCCTCGTCGCTCCTCGGTATAAATCGCCACAACCACATGTGTCAGCCCGCCACTGGACATTATCGTCAATTAACTTAGTAAAATCATGGATATCAAGGAGGAAATGTATAGGCCCAATATAGAATCCTTGGGAGAACTCTTTTTATTTTAACAATTTATCTGTAGTTTCTGCTGTGCATAACGTACCGATGTACATTGCTCAATTATGAACTTAAATGACATCTGTTTTTCGTGACAAGCCAAACTACAGATGAGTAATATCACAAGACACATAATTTTTCATCTTTAAATCTAGCGATTACAATTCCAGGCGTGATAAAAATTTACTTCTAACGCAAATTGATTAGAATGGAGGTTATTTTCTGGATATATTGTCAACAATTTTTAAGTTAATTAATATTAGCTCAACATTTTAGCAAGATGCAGATTGGTAGATGTGTGATTTGGTGGATCATACATGTTATTTTTCTTATCCAATTAAAGAACAGAATACTTACAATAAAAAGTATTCCATTTAGCGGCATAAATCTCATCAGTCAGTGAGTGTAGAGGATAACGTTACCTACTTGTGATTAACAACAACACTGTTACGTTTAAGATATTAATATCTTAAGTTGTGTAAACTTCTTAGGGCTATTGAACAAACGTGTTAGTGAATAATTATGGTTGCTTTCAGGTGTACTGACAAATTATAACAACCCTTCCATCCGTACTTCAGAACAAAGGACCATTAGGTCCACATCAGGACACTTAATTATTCATTGTGGAACTTATTCGTGAAATAAATCAAATAACTTAAAAACCAATGGCGTTTTGCCATAATAATATCAGCAGTTTAAATTGTAGCTGGCTATATGGCTCTAGGCCTTTCTGCAAAAAAAAAACAGTGATTATGTAGATAGATAAATAGATAGTTAGATAGTCATACTTCAAATACATCAGATTATAACAAATATTTAACTATAATATCTTTTATTCATGCATTCGTTTAATTGAAAAATGTTATTTAGACATTTAGCAGAAAGCTTTTATATGAAAACTGTATGCAAAATACCCAAACAATATTTTTAAATTGCAGCAAATATTTGCATAAAATTTAAATTATGAAATTCAAATCAATATAACTTATAAATTTAAATCAATATCAATATAACTATAGGTACAACAAATTTAAAATGTACATAAGTATGAGGTACAAATAAAACAATAAAATGTTACTCATAATAATAACATATATTATATAAATATGTAGAAATTAATAAGAAATATGATCAAATAATATATTAAATTAATTAATATATTAAAATACTGATATCAAATATCTACACTACATTTTTTTAAAAGACAAACAGTTTTCGGATAAAATGGAATTTAATAAGTTATAAATATAAAGTAAAAAGAAAAATATTTGATATATTTTCTTGTTTAAATTCGATTTTTACATGTAGGCTTGTAAATTTTATCATATTTCCTATTATACTGAGTAAACATTTTCGAAAAAATGAAAAGCAAATAAAATAAGGAGTAAATCTCGCGACCTTTTTTTAATTGAAATTTTTTGGTTTTGTGATTCGGCTGAAAATTAGTATGCAGGAGTACTTGATGCTTCTGATTGCGAATGCGACATCGGAATTGCAAAATAAAAAATGACGGCATCAGAATGGCGGATGATTTTTATCATTAATTAGTTTTATACCGCTGAAAATCGGTGTCGCTGATGACGAAATTGAAAAATTCAAAATGGTGACACAATAAATATAGTATAATAATAACAATAATAATAATAATAATAATAATAATAATAATAATAATAATAATATCTTTATTCACCATAGAAATAAAACGTACACGGTAAATAGGTACCATTTCACCTAGATGATGCTCTTCCAATGGCCCTGACAAAAAGAGAAAATAATTTACAAATTAAACTAAGTACAATGACAGTAAGAAAGAGAACAAATGAATAAAATTATGAAAGTCTGCTACGATGTCACGCCACCAGTGTAGGGGAGGGGGATCAATCAGAACAATTTAAGGTAGAAATGTTTTTAAGATTGTGCATGCAGGTGCAGTATAGGTCTATAAATGATAAAAATCATTCGCCGTTTTGGCGACGCCATTTTGAATTTTGTAATTCCGATCATATTCGAGATCACCAATTTTCAGCTGAATCCGACGACAAATAGAAATTAATTTAAATGCGATACCACCTAATCCCAATTTCAACTGGTTCTATCTCAAACCCTGGTGACTTGGGACCTCCGACCCATTGAGACATTTGATCAGGGGTCCAAAGTATAGAACATGTCAAAAATTGAGTCAATTTAAGGAAGCAACTTTTACATAAAAATGTGCGTTGTCCTGTCAAATTGCTTTCTTTAAAAGTCCATAAACTGCAAACGGTTTGCGTTATTAATATTAAAATACATGCTATTAAAAATGTAACTCGATACGAATTATACATTTTCATCAATTCTTGAAGACTAAGAAATAACAAGACATGATAAGCAAACATATGTTTTTCTCCGCGAAGCAATCTTTTTAAATACATATGCATTATTCGGGAGTAATGCCTTAAAGAAATAAATCAGTACATCTGAAAGTTCTAGACCACCTTCATTGAGATGATTTTTCTCGTCTTTTTTAGATTAATTTCTGACACTTTCTACTTGAGTCTATGCATCTCATTTTACATGAAAACTATTAACCTTAGGAGAAAATCAAACGACCTTCTTTTTCTTTCTAAATATCCTCTTCTTTAGAAAATTATTTGATTTACTTTTAAACAGATAAATATTTTCGGAGAAATTCAAAAAACGGAATCTCCGTTATTTAAAATCAATTGTTTCAATGAAGGGCCCCCTATACAGATGTAAACATTCTTATTTTTCAAACATTAATACTTCGAAAATATGGTGGGCCAATTTTCAGCCGTTCTTTTTTTCCGAGGTTAAAACTTTTGGTAACTCGATTCTTGGAATATCGACTTAAGACATCAGTTATCGCTGTTGTTAAAAAACCACTTTTATCAATAATGAGGTGTTAAATTTGTAAAAACTATTTCAGCTTTAATATTCTTCCTGGAGAATAATAGACATATAATTTCGCTATAAGCAAGGCGTCGACCTTGCTTCAAGAAAAGATTTAAAGTTTACTTATTATCATTCACACACTTCTATAATTATCTTATTCTAAATTGTATTGCTGCAGTTGTCTGCTTTCCTTTTTTTTCATAATCCACTCAATTTATTAAAAATTGTAAAGAAATTATTAATTTTATGAAAGACAATTCATTCAATTCATAAATAAAGCTAAGCAATGAGTCTATAATCCCATTACTGATTTTCTTGTATTAGGAAACAGGCTATGCTATTTTAAATATTTCAAGAATACTTTCTTCTTCTAGAAATAAATTTATAAGGTAAGTTAGCAAATATGTTACATAGTTTAAATTCGATTTAATAAACTTGATGAAATTGAGACGAGGATTGCAAATAATATTAGTTTTGGACAGTTAGATAATTACAAAACACAAGAAAATTGATATTAATTTAAATAATTAATAAAATTTTTACATATTGATCGACTTTGCTCAAAAGCAATACGATTAGTCCTCTAGCCGATCAGAAGCAATATACTCTTCGTTTAAAATAATGGTGAATTCGCAGAGACTAAATATTCTTAAAAAAACGTGCATATGAAACATCAGGTAAGAGTTTTCTATTTTTCACCTGTACTAAGTGATAAATTATATAGTGTACCACATTCTCCTATTAAAGTTTTCAGTAAGCCAAAATCACAGAATTTAAAATAATGGCGAATTCGCCGGGAACAACGATGTAATTTATAAATGAGAATAAACCCAATAGTGGACTAAATCTAGGTTTAAAACGGAATTGGTTTTTAAAAATGTTTCTTTGATATTTGCATAGATTATTGTAGTTCCATTAAGTTGGCAAATTTGTGATATTAAGACACAAGGGGTGGGCAGAAATTTAATAATATCGAAAACTGCTTACTTTTTACTTTATAGAAAAACGTTTTAAGTAATATTTGTTGGAGGAGTGAAAACACAACGTCGTCAAAAGCTTGCGAAAATCGGTTCATTAGTTTTCCGTAAAACGGAATGAAAAGAGGAGTTGAAGAATTGGAATTTTTACAGAATGAGGGATATATTTCAGTTAGTGTTGTCGACACATGGGGGTAGTTGGTGCAAATGAATTCAAAAACGAATGTTTTTCACAAAACTACGAGAACAAAAAAGTTTACACAAAATATGTCCATTTTTTTGTCAAAAATAAAGGGGTGGTCGGGGTAAAACAATTTTCAATTTTTTTCAAATAGGATTTTTGCATAAAGGAAGAGGTTGGGTTAAGAATATTTTCTTTAAGGGATGGAATCTTTTTTACTATCTTTAATGTGAAAAAGGAATTAGCTAGATTGGTTGAATAGGAAAGGAGTAAGGGGGCATAATGCGGACGGACGGGCGGACAGGCTGATTGACGGGCAGACGGACAGATAGACAGACAGGCAGACAGAGGGACATTTTGAAAGTTGTTCAGTGTTCGATAACTAACGTGATTTTTTCTCCATGAGCGATATTATCGATTTTAGAAATGTGCAGATCAGAGGCAATATAGTTTTCGTTTAAAATAATGGTGAATTCGCAGAGACTAAATAAATTATAAAATACTCTTAAAAAACGTGCATATGAAATATCGGGTAAGAATTTTCTATTTTTCACCTGTTCTTGCTGTAACTAAATGATATTAATTATACAGTGTACCACATTCTTCTATTAAAGTTTTCAGTAAACCAAAATTATAGGATTTAAAATAATGGCGAATTCGCCGGGAACAACGATATAATTTATAAATGGGAATAAACCTAATCGTGGACCAAATCTAGGTTTGAAACGGGACTGTTTTTTAAAAATGTATCTCTGATATTTGCGTAGATTATTGTAGTTCCATAAATTTGGCAAATTTGTGATATTAAGACACAAGGGGTGGGCAGAAATTTAATAATCTCTAAAACTGCTTACTTTTTACTTGATAGAAAAACGTTTCAAGTAATATTTGTTGGAAGAGTGAAAACACAACGTTGTCAAAAGCTTGCGAAAATCGGTTCATTAGTTTTCCGGAAAACGGGAGGAAAAGTGGAGTTGAAGAATTGGAATTTTTACCGAATAAGAGGGATATATTTGAGTTAGAGTTGTCGACAGATGGGGATAGTTGGTGAAATTGAATTCAAAAACGAATAACGTTTTTCACAAATCTACGAGAACAAAAAAGTTTAGACAAAATATGTCCATTTCTTTGGCAAAAATAAAGGGGTGGTAGGGGTAAAACAATTTTCACATTTTTTCAAATGGGATTTTTGCATAAAGGAAGAGGTTGGGTTAAGAATATTTTTTTTAAATGATGGAATCTTTTTTACTATCTTTAATGTGAAAAAGGAATTTGCTAGATTAGTTGAATAGGAAAGGAGTCAGGGGGCATAATGCGGACGGACAGGAGGACACATGGACGGAGAGACAGACAGACAGACAGACAGGCAGACAGAGGGACATTCTGAAAGTTGTTCACAATTCGATCACTAACCCAGCGAATTTTTCTCTATGAGCAGTATTACCGATTTGAGAAATGTGCAGATCAGAAGCAATATGGTCTTCGTTTAAAATAATGGTGAATTCGCAGACACTAAATAAATTATAAAATACTCTTAAAAAACGTGCATATGAAATATCAGGTAAGAATTTTCAATTTTTCACCTGTTCTTGCTGTAACTAAATGATATAAATTATACAGTGTACCACATTCTTCTATTAAAGTTTTCAGTAAACAAAAATTATAGTATTTAAAATAATGGCGAATTCGCCGGGAACAACGATATAATTTATAAATGGGAATAAAGCTAATCGTGGACCAAATCTAGGTTTGAAACGGGATTGTTTTTTAAAAATGTATCTCTGATATTCGCGTAGATTATTGTAGTCCTATGAAGTTGACTAATTTGTGATATTGACACGAGGGGTGGAATTTAATAATCTCGAAAACGCGTTTCTCGTCGATAACTGCTTACCTTTTACTTTATAGAAAAATGTTATAAGTAAAATTGCGAAAATCGGTTCATTAGTTTTTCGGAAAACGCATGTGAAAGAATATGTTTTCGGGGGAAGATGTACTAAAAAGGTAGGTGTTTATTTTGTAAGTAAAAGAGGAGTTGAAGGATTGGAATTTTTACAGAATGAGAGGGATGTGTTTGAGTTAATGTTGTCGAAAGATGGGGGTAGTGCAAATGAATTCAAAAACGAATAACGTTTTTCACAAAAGTACAATAAGAAAAAAGTTTTGACAAAATATGTCCATTTTTTGGTAAAAAATAAAGAGGTGGGAAGGGTGAAACAATTTTCAATTTTTTTAAATGGGATTTTTGCATTAAGGAAGAGGTTGGGTTAAGAATATTTTCTTTAAATAATGGATTTCTTTTACTGTCTTTAATGTGAAAAAGGAATTAGCTAGATTGGTTGAATAGGAAGGGAGTCAGGGGGCATAATACGTGTTGGTAAATAAAGGATTGAGGAAGATTTTCTGATTTAATTATTTACTGAAAGAAATCGGTGATACCGGATTTAACAATCGAAACGACAAAAATTATCATATTCTGAAAATTGAAAATAATAGTTTAAAAAAACTAAAAAAACACGCTTTAATAACAAACCTAACTGAGAAGTAAGAAATAATACCGTACAATAATGCAATATAATACAAAAAAGCGTGGGGTGCTTATTACTATGAAATATTTATACCAGTTGATATCAAGCACCCGACGCTATTTTGTATTGTATTATGGTATTGTATCATTTTTACCTTTTAGTTCGGTTTGCTATTGAAGCGTGTTTTTTTAGTTTTTTTATTGTTTATTTTTTAGTCTTAAAAATGTGGACCAGATAACTTTAATCTGGAACCTCGATAACTTACAGATACCGATTTTCAGTCGAATTCGATGATAATTGATAAAACCTATCCTCAATGTTGATGCCGCTATTTTGAAGTTTTAAGTTTTGATGAATTTTAAGATTTGTTTTCTACTTGACAAGCCCTTTCCTTTAATACCCATATCAAGGGGGTTATAAAGAAAATGATAATCCGCCATCTTGAGGTAGTGGCCATTTTAAACATATAAAATTGGGTTATACTATATTGTATTTTCATCGGAGCTACACACAATTGCCAAGTTTCATGACGATACAACAATTAGAAATGGGTGAGAATTACGTTGAAAGATTACGTTACATTGATAGATTGGTAGATACTGGTGAAGCTAATAAAAGCGTGCTAAAAAAACTACGCAAATTTTTTTCAGCTATTTTGTTCTTGCACTTTGTGGAAAAATATGAGAGATTCATTTGCCATCTCCCTCTCCCCTCTCGCCTCTAATGCTCCTACCAACCCCATCTTGCTGCACAACTAACACAAGCATATCCCCCCTATCCTGTAAAAATTTCAATCCTTCAACTTTTTCTTTTCCTACAAAATATACACTTACTTTTTTTCTAGTAAAACAAATGGACCAATTTTCGCAAACTTTTGACGACGTGATGTATATTCACTACTTCTATAAATTTTATTTAAAATATTTTCTATAAAGTAAGAAACAGAAGAGTAGATCACAAAAGTGTAAATAGTAGATAGTAAGATATTTAGAAAAACAGTAATTCTAAAACCTAAGGTAAAGTACATCTTCTTTTTATGTACCAAAATTACTATGAAAGCATGTTTAGGAAATTATTTAGCGGATATTTATCGAAATTATAAAAAGTTGTTATTATTAAATATTTTTCAAGATTTATTTAATCAGAGGGTTGTTATATTCGAACAAATAGATTGAATAAATCGAACAATTCTGCTCTTAGTTCCTATATTATTTCATTATACGCCGATAATTCAAGATAGTCAAGATTATCGTGAACAGCAAGTAAAATTACAAACTGATTTTATTTTTGACATGCTGTGTAACATTTGATTGAAATAAAAATTATGCTTGAATAATAATAAGTGTTCTTGTAATATGTTCTCAAGAAATTGCATTATTCTGCGGTCTAACTAACAAGTCAATAATAGTCATTATAGTCAATAGTCAATAATAGTCTGTTATAGTCTATTTTGGAAGCAGTGAAAAATCTAGATATAGTTCTGGAATCCAAAACAACTTTTGAGTGTATTACCATTACTATTATTATTATTATTATTATTAAGGGTATTCAGGTTTTCTAGTGTCACGAAAGTGAGTTTAAATATATGTATTACTAGAATAGAGAAAGTCCAAAAATTTATTAATTTTTTGAATTACCAGTTGCATGAAAGACTTTTCAATACACACAATGAATGTATCTTTTGAAAACATGTTCATTAAAAATCACATATATAATATTTTTACACTTAGTCAGATAATTTTTAGAGTTTTTCAGTATCAATACATTTTTTATGGGCCATAATCCAAATCACGCCATAAGTTCGCCAGGAATTAAAATTTAAGAATCATGTACAATTCTACAAGCTATTTCTCAGATGTATATCTCTCCCAAGCGAATTTTATATAAAGGGATTTGGTTTAAGTGAGTCACGTAATCAGTAAAATTTTATAGTATACTTAGTATTATTTCATTTCATTATTTTATATTATCTGTCTTTAGTAATATAATATAAATTCATTTTCTAACATGCTAAATATTTTTACTGTTTACTCTTCCATCGTTTTTTATGTACATAGATGTGAAATTTACTAATTTGTACCATGCTGCTTTTTAATCAGTAATTTATGTGTGAACAAGATACTGAAATTGTAATAAATAAATATACAGGGGCAAGCGAAGCTGTGTCTCGACTACACTCGCATTTCGAAACGAGAAATGTTATGCAACGCCAATTGCCGTTAGTACTTGAACTTTTAATCCTCCAGGGAAATACAGATATGTCGCCCCACTTTCTAAAATTTTATACAAAAACACATATGTAGGAATAACGCAATTTAAGGCTCTTCTTACAAGCAGAGATTCAAGAAAATTTCCAGGTTCGGTTGGAGGCAGTCTGTCTCCTGGTGTCGGCGATTGCCTTTAGCCGTTTAATAAGTGAATACAATAAACAAGTAAATAAATAAATTTTATATTTATGGGCCACAAAGTTTTCAACCTCTATCTGGTGGAATCATTTATTGAAAAATTGGATATAACGGAAACCTGAGCAAATCTGGGCCTCGTTAGAAATAAATAATTTTCCTATGGTTGACTATGCGTGATTCGGTATTAGTATTTGGGTGGTCCTTAATTACAAGAGTAGAAAGTGAAATAGTGTAGGCCGTGCCGGCCTCTGACGCTAAGAAAGCATCTCCGGCGAACACAATCCTGAACTACACAGTTCACACTTCCTTCCGACCAAATCGGAACACATGATGCCAATTGGCACCCTGGGCTTCCGACTAGTCAGCACCCCCAAATCCCTTTCAAACTCCGAGAGGGCTTGGTAACAGCCGTTTCCTCTCACGACAGACAAAAGACGCTCCCGGGAGCCTATACATGCCAGCGAAGAAAGAATACCAAGACAGAAGAAACGACCCAGCTGACAGGGTCCAACAGCCAGGACCAAGGGAGGTTTGTTAACGTCGCCAATACCGTCCACATTTGCGGGGGGGATAGGCGAAAAAGCAGGCCCACCCCTTACGAGGCCGGTCCATGTCTACAACGATGATTGGGGCAAAGAGCTCAAGCTCGACCCTTAATCATCCGAGACCATCATCTTTAGTCAAGAATATTGACGCAGTCAGGAATATCACAACTATGCTATGTCAAAAATTTACAGAAGAGACGTATCACTAAGATGACTTGCAATAAACTCTGTAAGCCATACAGTAGCGGGTATTTATCCAACTTACTTTAAGCATTTATTGGACAAAGCACTCGTATCACCTCGTACAATAGACCAAAACCATCAGAGAGCACCAAAGGGATATCTTAGTCAGTAGTGACATGGTATCCCTTTTTACAATTGTACAACGTGCAGGGCAATCAAATTAGATTTAGAACAGTTGCAACATAAAGGCTCCTCTACAAAATGGCCCATTATGATGGGTCTTCACGATGACCAATCATTGACCATCTCCATGGGTGGCCACTGTGAAGTATAGCTACCAATAGCTGTTTGTGCTAAAATAAAGATTGTTATTATTATTATTATTATTATTATTATTATTATTATTATTATTATTATTATCCACATGGTGGTCCATCTACGAATGTCGCGATAGTCGAAGATGGACACAGACGCTGAAATGGTTGCGGATTATTTACCTAGCACATAATACAGGGTCCTGCAGCTCACCTCCCGTCTTCTACTACACCTAAACGATTTATTTTAGAAAAATGATTCAAACGGGACAATAGACTGTTTGTTAGAGAGCACATTTTAAAAATATTTTTGAATATACAGGGTGTTCCAGAAATTGGTGGTGCATCAAAGTTGTATCTTTTTAAATGGAACACCCTGTAGTTTTATTGATTTTTGGGACCCTTTCGAGCTACTGTACATATCCCTAGAATATTATCAAATTTGATTTGATAGTTCCAGAGGAATAAATTAAAATCGAAAAAAAAAAATTTTTTCGTCATATTTTAAAAAATTTATAAAAAATAGAAAAAAACATCTTCAAACCAAAACTAAGGAACAGGTTGCTTATAATAAAAGGTTAGTTTATCCTACTATGAATATCGTAAAAATAACTTATACAGGATGTTCAAAATTCAATGCCAAACTTTTCAAAAAGTAATGCTATTTTTCTCCATTTTTTCAAATGGGACACCCTGTATATTTTTATCTCATCGGATGCAGAATTAAAAAATGAGCATATTTTTTAATTACAATTATCTCGACTATCTTAAAGGTTTCACAGATATTCGTCAAAAACTACTACAAATCGCAAAATTATTATCTAATACTTTTACTTAACATTTTTCAAATCAATAACTAGAACTTATGTTCAATATGTCTTCCTTTCTCTTGGAGGCACAAACGAAGCGGGTATGAAATGATCTTACTATTACTTATATGCATGCCTACAACAGAAGAGTGAGTAAAGAGAAATGGCGAAATAAAAGGTGATGGAAGTATTCACCGAATTGACGCTGTTCATGCCCTTTATTCTATATAATAGGATCATTTTGGTAAGTTTCTATAAATTGAAACATTTCAACATTACTCCAATTGTGTACCATTTTTGACATTCACTCATGGATTTCAACTTTCAACAAAACACAGAATGATGGACCATCGTGTAGAGACCTGTTAGACACTATCCGTCACATTCCTTTGATGTGGGTTCAATAAATCGATACAGACGCCATCATCAGTGATGATCAGTCATTAGTCATAGGCCATCCTAGGTCATTGTACCCTCTACATGATGGACCACCGTGATGGGCTATGTAGACAGTTCTTAACAAGTTGGACAACAGCTGAGCAAATATTATCGCGCTTTTGGGTCAACTCGATTTATCGTATAGTTCAATTTGAAGTAGCTTAAAAATATATGAAAATGTTTTTTTCTACCCTCTAGGTTACGCCAATGATCGATTAAGAATAGGAGACCTATCTTTGTCTAAGTGACGAGGATGTTAAGGTTGCATATGTTGAAGTTTTTGGCTTGATTTATAAGAATTTTTTCGCTGTAATATTTATTGGAAAGAATTATTTGAGGCAGAGAATGGCATAGGGGCAGATTATGTTTTGAAAAACTATTTGAGATATTTATGTTGCGCTTTCTCGGAGTTGTAATAACATTTTCGTATACAGTGTGTCTCAACTCTCGGTACACATCCTAGTAATCTGCTTCCTCGGTTATTTTCAGATCGACCTAAAATTTTTGTTTAGAAACATTTATTTATGTATTTTATATCCAGAAAATATCTAAATAGAATTGGCTTAAATTTTTATTTACGAGATTTTTTAGCGCAAAGTTTAACAATTGGTGAACTAGATTTTAAACATTCGTAACGCACAAAAGCACTAATATTCAGATAATTTTATAAACTTAAAAATGATTCATTATACCAACTAAAACAATGCAGCCATACATTTGTAACTCACACCTTCCACACGACTGACTACCCTTGTCAAGTCATATGATGTGGACATAATCATATAAATGTTTTCACAACATACACAGCGTATTATTTTCCAGCATATTTAATCGTGAATAATTAGGATTTACTACTAAATTCATACTAAATAAAAACAATAGTAGGATTTATATTTTGTAAAATTTTATAACATCAGTTATTCATGAAAGCGTAGAACGGCAATGTCTTCATATATTTTTTTCTAACCCGGAATTCACAATTATATCTCGAAATTTACAATTGTTAATTCGGACCTCACCATTATTAAGGTGGCCATTCCCTAGAAAGAGACATCCGATAGGGAAATATTTACTATTTTTAGGTATAATTTTTTTTTCTTAGTACGTATATTTAAAAAAACTATAAGAGTACCTAAGTAGAGCCATAACAAGACTATTACTATGAATTTTCACTCAATAATTTTAGTGGTTTGCAAAATAGCTCGATTTAAATTTAAAAATTGTGTTAATCTTCCTATTTTGTAGTTTTAAATCGAGCTATTTTGCAAACCACTGAAATTATTAAGTGAAAATTCATAGTAATAGTCTTGTTATGGTTCTACTTAGGTACTCTTATAGTTTTTTTAAATGTACGTACTAAGAAAAAAAATTTTAAAAAGGAATACTCGGACGCTACATTCGAGTATAATACTTAAAGCGTATTTCTCCAATAATGTTGGGATCATCTGGAGATGATTAAAACTAAAGTCAACAGTGTATGCTGTATTTGTATTAAATTAAAGATAGGTCAACTAATCCTGTCACTGCTACCTGAGTTCTGTCTGGGCTATGGCGTACTTACCAGCTGTTGAAATAGTCGGTAGCTCAGTTAGGATCGTGGTTAAGTGTAGTTTGCTTTTAATAAAAATTGGTTTTTACATTATGAATATTTGAATACGGTGGTAAATAATGCGGGCGCCGGCCGATAATATCGACATAAAGGGAAAATAAAATTTAAGACAAAAAATTCAATAATCCAAAATTTAAGAAAATGTGTATATAGTATATATTGTATACCGGTATATACTTTGATAGTAGTTAATGACACAAAGAGTTGAAAATATTCCAGTAAAGTTCATCAGTGAAATATTGCACACATAAAAATCTTAAATATGCAATAATAAATAAGTGACACTAAAAAAACTATATAAACGTTAGTCTCGATGTGCCTAGTTGAAACACACCATATTTCTCCTTTAATTTAGATATCACATATAAAAGTTGAGTAAAATGTGGTAATATGCATTATTATCAATATAATAAATTTAAAAAAATAGGTAGAAAAGCTCAAATCTGATTTGATGCAATATGCATTAAATGTCCCCGCCCAACAGCTGTTAGATAGTTCACAAAAAGGACACAAGTACCTACCTATACACTCATATATGAAATTCTAAATTTACTGCAATACGGAAATTACAATTTTTACACAATTTATTTTTTGACTATTTAAATTATTCAAATATAAAATCACTACTAATCTGATACATTTTTGTTTTTCCAAAATTTACCCTATATTTTAACGATACCAGAAAAAGTGGCCCTAATAGTCTGTCATTTTTTCATGTGATACCCGTATAAAATTTGTCCTTACAGTAAAAAAACCGCTGCCTAAGGAATCACTACTTCCACATCCAGATTTTTCATCCAAGTCACTGTAAAGGAAACATCTTGACTATATTTGCACTCTAGTATGTGGAAATTATTGGTCATAGAATTTTAATAATATTTGACGCAGATATCATAGAAAAGTTTGAGGAGTTGGTTTCTACCATATACGTTAAAAATGAAGTTTCTAGTTTACCCTACTTATTTTCCACTATTCATAATCTACCACCTCCCACCCCTTCAATGGAGTCATCTCAATCAGATGTCACCACAATACATACGTGTGCTAACTTTCAAGTGAATATCTCAATTTTATGCTATCAATCCCATTAATAACGAAGCAGGAGGTGGTGGAGATTGAAAAATATTAGAAAGAAATTTGAGACCTTGGTTTCTAGTATATACACCGAATCCCAAATTTCTGTACTCTTACCAGCTTGATTTACTTATTTGCCCCTAGTTACTCCTATTAACCCCAACCCTTCTACGGAATCATCTCAAAATATAATCTAGTTCCAGATGTCGTTATAATACATACGCCTACCAAATTACAAGTATCACAATTTCATTTTATCAACCCCTTTAATAATGTAGTAAGGGTAGTGGAAGGGTTGAAAAATATTATTAAAAAATCTGAGGCCTTGGCTTCTAGGACATACACCGAATTTCAAGTTGCAGTACTCTTACCAGCTTACTTTATTTATTTTTCCCTATTTGCTTCTACTTACCCCCACTCCTTCAACGCAATCATGTCAAAATATAATCTAGTTTCAGATAAAGTTATAATACATAAATGTACCAAATTTCAAGTGAAAATTTAAATTCAATTTTATCAACTCTTTTAATAAGGGAGTGGGGCTGGTGGGGGGATGGAAAATACTGAAAAAAAAACTGAGACTTTCGCTTTTAGTATATACACCAAATCCCAAATTTCTGTACTTTTACCAGCTTGCTTTACTTATTTTCCCTTATATACCCCTATTTAACCCCCAACCCTTCAACGGAATCATCTCAAAATATAATCTAGTTCCAGATGTCGTTATAATACATATGCGTACTAAATTTCATGTGAATATCTCAATTTTATTTTATCAACCCCTTGAATAATGGAGTAGGGGTGGTGGGAGGCTGAAATATATTATTAAAAAATCTGAGACCTTGGCTTCTAGTACATACACCGAATTTCAAGTTTCTGTACTCATACCAGCGTGCTTTACTTATTTCCCCCTATTTACCCCTAAATAACCCCCAACCCTTCATCGGAATCATCTCAAAATATAATCTAGTTCCAGATGTCGTTATAATACATACCTGTACCAAATTTCAAATGAATAACTCAATTCTATTTTATCAACCCTGTTCATATTGGAGTAGGGGTGTGGGGGTTGAAAAATAACATAAAAAAATTTGACGCTTTAGCTTCTAGTACATACACCGAATTTCAAGTTTCTGTACTCTTACCAACTTGTTTTACTTATATTCCCTTATTTACCCCAAATCAACCCCCAACCCTTCAACGGAATCATCTCAAAATATAATCTAATTCCAGACGTCGTTATAATACATACGTGTACAAAATTTCAAATGAATATCTCAACTTTATTTTATCAACCCCATTAATAATAGGGTAGGGGTGGTGGGGGGGTTGAAAAATATTATAAAAAAATCTGAGACCTTAACTTCTAGTACATACAACGAATTTCAAGTTTCTGTACTCTTACAAGCTTGCATTACTTATTTTCCCCTATTTACCCCTATTTAACCCCCAACCCTTCACCGGATATCCTCAAAAAACAATCCAGTTCCAGATCTCGTTATAATATATACGTGTACAAAATTTCAAATCAATATCTTAAACCGTTCCGGAGAAAACGTGCGGACAAAAAAAGTTACAGACAGACTGACAGACAGACAGACAGACCGACAGACAGACAGACAGAAATTTTTTTTTCGCTCAAATTTGAAATCTCGACGTTTCATGACATTCTAAACCTATTTCACGAATAAAAATTTTTGAAAATTTTTTTGCGATTACTATACTTCCAATCCACTACGTGGATGTGGAAGTAAAAGAGGCCTAAAATTACATGTGACTGATCTAATACTTGAGAAAATGCACATTTAGATTTTGTTTAAATTATTTAGCTGCTCTTAGGCCTTACACAAATGAACACATAAAAAATTTGCCTTTACTATATAATCTTAAAATACAAATTCTTAATGCTCACATGATCAGTAGATGCTAACCACTCTCTTCAAATTTTTCTGTTTTGCTTTTTTCTGGATAAATAGGTAGCGAAAAAAACGCGACTTTTTTTTTATCTGTAGCTCTTATCTCTCTATGTAAGCATGTCTTCAAATTTATAAACAATATGCAATCCAATATATACCACGTATATTAATGAAACTAGTAGTTGTTAATTTATATTGATGAATTTAATTTTAATTTACACAGGGTATATGCAGAAGTGAACCGTTACAGAGGTAAGGTTTCTTTACAGTTCGCAATTTCTAAGATTTTAAAAGCATTTTGTTGTCTATTATTTGTTAAATTCCTAATTAATCTTAAGTTTGTGCTGTTTATCCTATGATTGTTATCAAAAGCATAATGAGCAACAATATAAACAGTATATGTTTTAGTCCCTCCATATTTGGGAAGGGTTAGATGCTCATTAAATCTAGTCATAATGGAATTCTTTGTATGGCCAAATACTTTAAACTACATCTGATTTCGTATGTGCCGGATTTTTTATATTATTAAATTTTATTCTTTGAGTTTCCTATGATCAACAATTTAAGGTTAATTAGAAATTGAATTGAATTAGACACCTTATAAATAGCAAAATGTAAAACTTATACGAATAGTAGTAAAGGCAACCGCTCGATTGGTTAGTAGGTTATTGTTCTCCGAGCCGAGAGAGAACTTAGGCAGGGAAGATGGGACGGGTTGAATTCTGTATGACATTGGTTAGCTATAAATACAGCATATATTACTAAGGTTGTTTCAGTTTTAATCAGCTTCATATGACACCAATATGGTTGGACAAACGCTCATCCAGTACAGTACTCGAAGAACTCTTGCAGCACTTTGTTATTTGTAAAAACAACTTCATCGTCTGTAAATTCTGACTTAAGAATTGTTAATTCTCACTTACATCTGTGAATCCTGAGATTCAATTATGAATTTCGAGTTGATAATTGTCAATTATGACAACTTGATAATTATTGTGAATTCCAGGTTTGAAAGAAATATTATACGCCTGGGCTTCCTGCGCTTCCGTAATTTTTAGCTTTCATTTTTTTTTAAACGAACCATATTAAAAAAATGTCAGATAAAAAATCGGTAGCTATTGGAAGCGGCTGGAATCTCTCCGGACCTTTGAAGACTAAATTTTGTGCTATAACGGCACTAAACGTAATCCGATTTCAACCATAACATTTTTAGATCTTCTGGAGCACTAAAGAAACCCTCATGCAAACTATAATCCAAATCCGTTTGGTAGTTCCTGCGCTATCATGCTAAAACATTTGAAACCAACGTTCTTTCGTAAGTTGTTGGATGTCTTCTTACCCTCATTTTTTACTAGATGCACTTACTGTTTTTCGCACAGTCGAATGATAAGAAAGATCGATACAAACAAAACGCATTGATTTTTTCTACATCTCTTCCTCTCTGGCACCATATAATATCAGCATATTGAATTGCACTGCACGTATGATGATGCGAGTAGAATACTATACTTTGCCCACACTATTAAATATTTAATATTTATTTAATTCATTTTCATTTGATTTCTCCAACAAGTTTAATGAGGTGATTTTTGTAGCTTCCCTTACCTCTAGCAGTGTCAAAGAAATTTCGTTTTCACTATCAGTAACCTTTTGTTTAATTGTATTACTCTTTTTGAGTTTGAGTAAAATTATTGAAAATAACGTTGACGTTTACATCGCATAAATTTTGACATTTCAAGTCAATAATAGTTTGTAGGCACGTAAGTAAATAGTTTCAAAAACAATGTTGAAGATTACACACAAAACGGAGCTTATAATTTTATCGAGCGTTACGGAAATTTTACTAATAAATTTGCTTATTTAATTTTAGAAAAAAACACGATTATCCATTCAATAACACTGTTTTGCAAACAGGATGTGACCATTGTTTGACTAACATGACCCCAAATATTACATTATTGTAAGTTTATACTCGTTTTTAATGTTTTTATTCGCATTTATAGAACATGTATGAACTCTCTTGGATAGGACGCATATAATTCTTCAAAATCATTGATATTTAAAAACATACTGATATTTACAGGTCGGAAATCCAACGTATAATTAGTAGTCTATTTTAAATATACCAGCCCGGTGATAAATCCTGAACGCAATAGTTGTTGAATAGGAGTGCACGTGATGTCACGATTTTGTGCTTCACATTTGCTTTGTGTTTTAATTTTTTCGCGGAAACCAAATCGAAAGGGTGCAAGTGTGATATATCACTGAAATCGGAATTATTACTGCTTTTTAATGGTTCAATTACAAATTACGAGTAATTATATACTTAATAAACAACTTGTTGTGCTAAGACGGCACAGAGTATAATCCGATCTCAACCAAAACCTTTTCAGATCTTCTGGAGCACCAAAAAAACCCTCATGAAAATTTTCATCCAAATCCGTTCAGTAGTTTCGCCGCTATCGGGCTAACACACATACACACATACACAGATATTTTTTAAAATCCACTTTTTTGGGTTCCTGGGACCTCAAAATGTAAAGATTTGATGTTATTTCAATTTTCGATTTCGGACCAATTTTAATAACCTCCACAAAACAAAATTTGGGGAGGTTAAAATGGATGGACCTCGGCTTCAAATGTTGACTCGACCAGACTAATATGTAGATGCTAAGCACGTTTCTTATGCTGCTATTGTAAATGTGTACATTACGTCTTTGTTTCCAAGGCAACTTGTTTTCTGCCGTTTTCTCTTTTGTTTATGTCCACTGGTTAATTTAAATACTGAAAATAATAACATTCGTAATTCGAATTAGCTTTAAAATGTATGTAAATTGAATGTTGGTAAAATATTACCTAAATAAATAATTTTATTTGTAACGATCGAGTTTGGTTATTATAACTATAGATTAGACTAATATTACATTATATTAAACATCAGCAATTAATTTCCAGTTTGAATATTTGATGGGACACATTCGGGGAATGGCCAATATAACCATATTTTGGTATTATATTAAAGGCCAATTCATGTTGACTGATTAATTGATTGATTTATTATCCACATTTTTAATTGAACCCTCTCCGGGTAGCTAGATGGTGCCCTTTAAATATTAAGCAGAACACACCAGTGTAACATGATGGAATTCCCGTCTCATATGTCGCAGTAATTTGTGAAATTGTTGCAGTGGGTAGTAATTCTTTCAGTTACGGGTTTGGTATGCGCCTGTGCTCTTCCGGATGAAATATATTTTTTACATATAAATAATTCCGTTTATATTGATTTGAGCTTGTTTAACCACACATTTGTTTTTAATGAAGTATTCAGTGGTTTATATATTTTATAGGGCAGTACTTAGAAGTGAATTAATCGACTAATTTTTTTTTAAAAGGAACTATTCAGCAAATGCGTTTACTTTTAGAGAGGCGGGGGTCATCGAAAGTGTGACAAAGCAAACAATGGTGATAATAATAATAAAACTGGATATGACGAACGAGGTGATGGATCACGTACTATTAAAATCAATTAATTTGTTAGTATTTTAATTACTCAAAAGATTGTTAACCGAATTTGTATTATTGTAACAAACAATATCAAAGTTTTGTAAATTCTCATCATTACAAAATATTTTTTGTATTTATACAGTTTGAAATATGGGTGTTATATAGTAGCATAGTAGTCAGGGGTTTTAATGCGTCACTAAATGTTATATGGCTGAATTTTCAGGAGAAATATTCATTTTGGTGTAGAATGCGATAAAAATAACTTTACACCTGTAAGGGGCCGGCGACCCCTAAAAAAATCAAAAATATTGGCCAATAACTCGAAAAATAAAAATAATATATCAAAAGATTAATAGCATTAGGCGATAGGGGGGGAAAATTTCACGTCAAAAACGTATATGAAGTTTTTTGTACGATCAAAAATGTAGGCTCCAGATTTTTTCGTTTAACGCACGACAATGGAACGTGGCAATACATAAGTATGGGTCGCGAAGCGTGCGCGGTCTCGGACGCGGTACATTAAATTAGTTGTAGCTTTTGAACTAATTAATGAAATTGAGCTCAACAAAGCTTAAATGAAACGAGAAATATGTGGCTATTGGATTGTCATATTTTCAAATATAAAATGATTGTGTATAGGAATAGTACATACCGGGTGAGTCACGAATTGCGCTCGCCCCGATGTTTCCTAAAATATTTGGAATAGAAAATTTAAATTTGAAGGCCTTATTACACGACTAAAATTCCATTTTTTCAATAAAAAATCAAGTTTGGTGCACATCCGGTTTGACCGGAAATGCCCACAACTTTCGATTTTTAAATAGAACACCCTATATATTTTTACATTTTTGGAATCTAGAGGAAATTTTGAATACAATACATCCATTTTGATCACTTTTTGATAAACATTAAACATTTTATTAAAAAATCTATTTCTGAATCCAGAGTGCTGTGGTGCCCAAAATATATTTTAGTTTGTGTGCTACGTTACTATAAAAATAAAAAGAGCAATATGATTGCATTACTTAAATCTCCAGAGGCGTTTAAAATTTTTAAATGTGATTTTTACCCACTAACTCGGTTTTTTTAAATGGGAATTTAATCGTTCACCGACATTTTTAAATACCTTAGTTTCATACGAATTTAATGATACCAAAATTTTGAAAATCCGCTCAGAAATATTTGAGATTTCAGCCAAAATACAATGCAACCAAGCTTTTAGAAACATGCGGCTAATAGATAACAGATTAGTGGGCTTTGGAAACTAAAATGGCACATTTCTGTGTAAATTTGGTAACCTAATAACATTGGAAAAATCATAGTAGCCATTGAATGTAATAAAACAATATCAGCTGTCAGACAGACTCGTGTAGTTATAGGCAATCTTGAGCTATCAAACATTTAATAATTGTGAGCGCAAAGAACGTTACAATTAAGTTTAGCATAGGTATGTGGAGGTAAACACAATTACATCCACAAGAACATTTGCAATAGAATGCGACATCAGTTCGGTTTTCAGAGTTTTATTTAAATGAAAATAATTATCGGGCCTATAAATAAATAAAAATCAATTCCGTTTGAACAATTAAACTTAAACTAGGTAACAGTAGGTATCTTTAAAATAATTAATATAATTAAACGATAAATTGACATTTATAGATATTGTTCAAAATGTCCACCAATTTTTTCTATACACAATTCGGCTCTGCGTACAGTTGCTTGAATAGCTCTACGTAATTCAGCCGGCGTTATTTCATTAAGAGCCCGTACAACTTTATTTTGCAGCTCTTCATGGGTATTTGAAGAAGTTTTATAAACTTTATTTTTGAGAGTGCCCCATACATAATAGTCGAGGGATGTTAAGTCAGGTGACCTAGGAGGCCACCTGATATAACCTTGATTTGCGATAAAGAGTTCCCCATAAAAGTTGTTTAAATATTCCATCACTCTTCTGGAATTATGTGGGGAGCACCATCTTGTTGGAAAAACAGATTTTGTAAATAGGCAAGAGGAACTAAGTCAAGAAATTCTGCTTCCTGGTTTTGTAAAAAGAATAAATATCGTTCGCCAGTAAATGTTCCATCAAAAAATGTGGGTCCAATTATTCGATCTCCAAGTACTCCAAGCCAACAGTTAAACCCAAATCTTTCCTGAATATTCCCCCGCCCTACCAACCTCGGATTTTCTTGAGCCCACTACCTAGTATTATTTCTGTTAAACATACCTTGGTTCGTAAATCTACTTTCATCTGAATATAAAATATGAAAAGGAAAATCTGGGTTTTGTTGTACTGCATTTAAGAACCAGTTGCAATATACTAGCCTCCTGTCGTTATCATCTCCATAAAGATGTTGGTGTATTTGGTATTTATAAGACCGAAACTTATGTTTATTTAATACTCTGCAAACCGAAGACTGACTAATGTCGCATGCCATTGACAATTCCCTTGTTGATGTTGTTGGGTGTACCATCACAAATCATAATACATCAATTTCTTTGTCCTCACTTACAATAAATGTTTGATGGTCATCTTGTTGATTGGGTTCGTTTCTTAATTCTTGTTCCACTCTGGCAAACAAGTGTCTGCTTGGATGACGTCTGTTGGGATATCCTTGCTGATACAGTTCTGCAGCTGCAGTTGAATTTTTGAGACGCTCTCCATATATCAGTAACATATCGACCTTTTCATTTCTACTAAAATTATTCATTTTCTTTAATTTTTACTGAAAGAGATTTCCGCAACGCTTTATTTTGTATCTGTCTGACAACTGATATTGTTTTATTACATTCAATGGCTACTATAATTTTTCCAATGTTATTAGGTTACCAGATTTACACAGAAATGTGCCATTTTAGTTTCCAAAGCCCACTAATCTATTATCTATTAGCCGCATGTTTCTAAAAGCTTGGTTGCATTGGATTTTTTCTGAAATCTCAAATATTTTTGAGCGGATTTTCAAAATTTTGGTATCATTAGTTTCGTATAAAATGAGGTATATAAAAATGTTGGTGAACGATTAAATTCCCATTTAAAAAAAGTGAGTTAGTAAGTAAAAATCACATTTAAAAATTTTAAACGCCTCTAGAGAATTAAGTAATGCAATCATATTGCTCTTTTTATTTTTATAGTAACGTAGCACACAAACTAAAATATATTTTCGGCACCACAGCACTCTGGATTCAGAAATAGATTGTTTAATAAAATTTTTAATGTTTATCAAAAAGTGACCAAAATGGATGTATTGTATTCAAAATTTCCTCTAGATTCCAAAAATGTAAAAATTTATAGGGCGCTCCATTTAAAAATCGAAAGTTGTGGGCATTTTCGGTCAAACCGGATGTGCACCAAACTTGATTTTTTATTGAAAAGATGGCCTTTTAGTCGTGTAATAAGGCCTTCAAATTTCAATGTTCTATTCCAAATATTTTAGGAAATATCGGGACGAGCGCAAATCGTGACTCACTCGGTATATGACGTCGGAATATAAAGAAACGATGAAACCGGGAGAAGCTCTACCATTTCTAAAATTTTTAATACAAAGACCTGGAACTTTCATACACTACTCTTGAAGTAATGCGAAAAAAGATCCGATAAATGGAAAAAATCTCAAAAATTTATTTTTGAAAAGGTACACTTTCAAAATTTCAAAATCTTGAGAGAGTGATAAAATTTGATATGTATAACTAGCTTTAATCACCTATTACTCTGGTTTAAATCGCGTTATTAAATTTTTGTAGCTGCGATTTTTTAAGCTTGGACTGTATACTTTAAGAAACTTCAAGGGGATTTACCTTAGAAATTAAATTAACCCTCTTTATTTTACTAAAATAAAAGAAAAATGTTTCTTTGCTCCGAAATTCGTGAAACTAGGGGTAAAATAAAAGCCAATAAATAAAGAAAAAATTACTTGGCTTACCTATCCATCGGATCTTTATGTCCATTATTTCAAGAGTAACATGTAAAAGTTTCAGATTTTTACCTTAAAAAATGTAGAATTGGTAGAGCTTTTACTGATTTCATGGGAAATTTCTTTATGTTCCGACTTCACATATGTACTATTCCTACATACACTCATTTTATATTTGAAAATAAGATAGTCCAATAGCCACATATTTCTTGTTTCATTTAAGTTTTGTTGAGCTCTATTTTATTAATTAGTCCAAAAGTTACAACGAATTTAGTGTAGCGTTCCATTCTCGGGCGTTAAACAAAAAAATCTGAACCTACATTTTTAATCGTACAAAAAAACTTCATACACGTTTTTGGTGTAAAATTTCCCCCTCTATCGCCTAGTGCTAATAGCTTTAGATTTTTTTATTTTTCCAGTTATTGGCCAAAAACCGAATTTCGGAAAATATTTTCAATTTTTTTAGGAGTCACCGGCACTTTACAGCTGGAAATTTTTTTTATCGTATCAACGAAAATACTTACCCTGAAAAATTCAGCCTTGTAATATTTAGTGAGCGGTTTTTATCAATTTCTGTCTCTGATAATTATGCTTTAATGGCAATGGCAGGCCATGTGAATGCGATATATTTCTTCTTCTGTTTATACTTGTTTTATCTAACCTAAAGACACCATTTTAAAGACGCCATTTCTCAATAATTTAGATAGAAAAAATGTTTGAGTTAGAGAAAAGAATACATAAATGTTTCTTTCTGGTCAGCACATTATCCTGTAAAATACTTGTATGTATATTGCAGACACCCCGTGCACATTAATGTAAAATATATAAAGCGTAATTTCGGAATTTCTTAGTTGAATTAAGTATACCAAGTGTTTTTAGAAAAGGTAAAAAGTAGCGTTATAGAACTTCAATAAATGCACGAGAATCAATAAATGATAAGAAACTCAGAACAGTCACCCACATTTTATGGGAATAATAATTAAATGTGTAATTTTAAAGCAAGGTCTGGGTGATAGGCGTAGCTAATTCAAAACAAACTTCTGGAAAAAGTAAGTAGTACTTGGTTATCTCTGTTACCAACATAAAATATGTAAAACTTTACTAATTTTCGTTTTCTGGCAAAACTGCATCTTTTATTTCCCACAAAACTTGCATGTAACTTTAATAAAAGTTACATAGTAAACGTTCAAGCAAACGGTTATTATATACACCTGGCGATAATTTCAATTTTATCGAAAAATAAATCTTAAGTTAGTTTCTTGTTTCCTATTTTCGTTACATGTGATTGCAAATAAAAACATTCCAAGCAATTTACTGACATAATAGCTACGTATGCAGCTAATCAAGAAAAACAGAATGGATTTGGAAACAATACAATGTTTGAAAGAAGTTCCCACAATAAGAGAAAGAGTCATCCTGACATTTTCTGCTGAATAAGATAACAAACAAGTGGCTGAATGAAAAAATTGCAAAGATGTACTTGTTTAATAGTTTAAACATACAAAAATATATAAAGACAATTTTCACAAGAAATAAATATATGCTCTTTGAAATCAACGACCATTTTTAATTGTATTACATTTCATTAATTTATTTACCACTGTTATGTGATCACAGCATATTCAAACTTAAGAATATACGGGGTGATTTGGAATTTGTCCTAAGCATGTTCAGGGAATGTACAATGGATTCATTCAAATACGATAACTCAACAAAATGTAAGAATTTAATTAGATTTTTTTTATGACTGATGGTCTGTGTTATAATTTTGATATTAAAGATTGATGGGTATAGACCAATTATTGAAAAAAGAAAACAACATTCTCAAATAGTCGATGTTTCGTCTCAATTTATTGGCATCCTCAGGACCCTACAATTCAATATAGTGCTACCACCAATTACAAAAACTCTAATTATTCTTTTAGACTGATTAAATATATATAATAATAAAAATTTACAAGATAAATTAGCAGAGATTGATTATCATGACTCACTATTTTGAATTCAAATTTAAACCAATTTTTGTCACACTGACGAGATGTATGAATATCGAAATACGTCTCTGTGAATGCTTTAAAGTTTGATATAATTGTTATTTTTGGTAAGTGCTTTTGTTCTAGTTGTCTTCTGGTTTAATTGTTAAATCAAAATTAAAAGTATCATTATTTTTACCAATCATCTGGTACTTCTAAGTGAATTGACAACGCTAAGTTAGAATTGTAAGACTGTTTTTAAATAATTCAGTGAATAGGCTTTAAATATGACACACAAGGGTTATTTTTATTGTTGACTGTATATAAAAGTTTATTAACTAATATACCTATTATATTTCGAAGATGATAAAATTCCCTATATGGAAATCCTATTTTTATATTTACTTTTACAAAGCCCAAAACACTAACCTTTGATTTAATATTTAATGCCGTTAGTTTCGGTACACATTTACATCAAGTAATTAAATTTTTATGTATTTACCAGTTTCTTCAGTTACTTCTATTAAATCTCACAAACGATTAATAATAAAATAATCTTCGTATATTATTAATACTGAGAAAATGTAAGCAAAGACTAAGTAAAATCTAACAGAATTTATTAATAAATATTTATAATGGAGGAGCAAAATTGTAAAAGCATTCCTTCAATTTCAATATAATTTCGAGTTTTATTGATGGTTTCTCTTATTGCTCGGTGTTTCACCCTTTCTATTATTTCAGCAGTTATCTTACGAATTTTTATTTACTACTTCTGGAGGTTTCTTGATGTAGTCATATAATTTTTTTAATGCACCTATAGCTTGTGAAATTTAATTTGTCGACATTAAATAACTCAAGAAAATAACACCAACATGCAGAAATATAATCATTTTAAAGTAAGCGAGTACCGAAATTAAAAATATTACAATTTGAATGAAGAACTAATGTTTTACAGTACAGCTGCCAGTGCTCAATGACTTGACACATTTGTAATAGCTAGAGACATGACGAATCCTTTGCTTTAGAATATGGCAGATAAGAAAAATGATATCAAATTTTTTCTTAATGGTGGAAACCTAATTTATAAAAGAAATGATTGTTTTTAATTTACAAATCATGGCTAAAAAGCAGACACCTTGCAGGTTTAAAACGTCTGCCACTGTACCTCCAATAACTGGAATATATGCCTGCCTCTGGACCTTTACTAGCCAGGATGTACCCTGATCACATTTTTACAAAATCGAAGTGGTAATTAATTGATAACAAAAAAATCGACTTGGTATTTCTTTGTCATGACCAGTGGCATAACGTACAAGGTCAGAATGTCTGCCCCTTTGCATTCAATAACGAGGATGTCAGTTGAATTTTTATAATCACTAAGTGGCAAGTAATCGATATTTTTTTCTATCACTACTACAGAATAAATGATGGAAAAACATTTTTTATGCTCAAATTTCAAATTTCCATCGTTCATGGCCTTCTAAACCTATTTAAAAATATATTTTTTTTTAATTTCACACGTCCCTTTTTAGCCAATCAGAACTTTGTTTTTGTGTTGTGGAAATTTTTCTGTCAAATTATTGACATATGATCATATCTGACATTTGCTTTTACATAAAACTGGAATTTTATTTTTCCTATTAAACTAGATAATTATTAAAAAAATCATCGAGCTTTGTGAAAAAACATTCTATTTCATATTTAACTATGATCATGAATAACTTCTCATTTTGGTTTTCCTCCATATTACACTTCTCAATCAGGTATGATGAGTATTTCAATTTTGGATGGCTATTTTAACTTTAACTAAGTTCTTCGCAATAAACGCATGTTGTATATGTACTTTTTCTATACTTTATGATCTTATTCTTCAAAAATCTCGAAAATAACTTCAACAATAGAAATATTAAGCTTAAACTGGTTAAACTGTAAACGAAATAATGATAAATAACTAATGACGTTTAGTTTCAAAGCCATCTCTGTCAAGTTAAATATGCTGAAACTTTGCTGTGCTATGTGTATAAAACATGAAAATATAGTAAGAAAACATGTTCCATCTATTTTAGTGAATAAAACTTATTTCATAACACACAAATAGAGCTGTCCTAAATAATTTTCGGTAGTTTTCTGAAACTAAAATGGGTATCAATTATACGTATTCCATTTTAAAATAACTCTTATACTTTTAACTTTTGGCACAACAACACTATTTATTAATTTCGATGCGCTTCTGTCACTTTGTAAACGAGACCCATTCATGGCACTAATTTTATACCCTGTTATGTCTTAGAGTAATCTTAATGTCAGTTGAAATTAATGTTTATTTAGTTTATTTTCGTGTGAAATTTTCTTGCCGAATCCCCCGCGTAATTGAATTAATTGTAGTAGAAGGTTGTATTTATATCGTTACCATGGCAACTCAAAAAATTTACGGAAATTTTTATCGTCCAGAGCACCCTGAACGAAATTAATAAGTGGAAATTTTTCCACCAAATTATTGACATATGATCATATTTGACATTTGCCATTGCTATTACATAGAAATGGAATTTTATTTTTCATATTAAACAAGATGATTATAAAAGAAATCATTGAGCTTTGTGAAACAACATTTTATTTTATATTTAATATTTGTGATTATGAATCATCTTCTCATTTTGGTTTTACTCCATATGAGAACTAATGACGTTTTGTTTCAAAGCCATCAATGTCAAGTTATAATGTGCTGAAATTGCGCAATGTGTATAAAACATGAAAATATATAAAGAAAACAACATTCCACCTATTTTAGTGAATAAAACTTATTCCGTAACACACAAATATAGTTGTCCTAAGCAATTTTCAGTAATTTCTTTGAAACTGAAATGGGTGGAAAAGATATTATTTATCAGTTGTACGTATATAGGTATTCCATTATTTTCAAATAACTTATAATTTTAACTTTTGATACAACAACACTACTTACTAATTTCGATACGTTTCTGTCACTTTGTCAATAAGACCCATTTATGGCCTACTAATCTTAGACTTTGTTATGTCTTAGAATAATCTTAATGTCAGTTGAAACTATAGTCTGTTTTTAAACCAGGAGGAGTAAATATTCACACTATAAAAGTAACTAGAAAATAAACTATAATCTTTTTGGCGTTTTGGGCAACCAACAATACATGACTACAGTGCTTTTGTATGTATTTTATATCCTTTTATAATGCATCGACCTCTATTCGACCTCTAGGTACTATATGCAGCATCCATATTATGTACGAAATATAAAGGCACCAAGTAATTAGACACTTTTACCTGCAGACTTATACAAAAGGGATTAAATACTGATATATAATGTGCAAACGATAAAATAGAAATTATAACGAAATAATTTATGACATGAAATAAAAATTTTTACAATATGTCAAAATTTACAACTTTTACCTTGTGTAAAACTGGCGAAGGCGTATCCAATCACAGATGTATGATTTAGCGCGTTAAATTTAAAACGCTCCTCCAGGTTTAAAAACAGACTATAGTGTTAATTTAATTTATTTTCATGTGAAATTTTCTTACCGATTCCCCCGCGTTCTTGAATTAATTGCAGGAAATTTTTCTCGCACATGAATTTTTTAAGAAAATTCGTACACTAGAAAATAATCCGGCAATAATTAAGACACTTGGGAGATTACAAATGAAAATTTCTTTGGAAAAAAGGTTTTTGCTCAAATTTAAAATTTACAGGTTTCAGGACATGACATGAAATTTTTTAAAATCACTTCCACTCCACTACGTGCACGTGCAACTAAGAGTGTGATAGATGGCAATAATATTTGGTAATAGTTAACACAATTAGCAAGGAAGTCACCTATTAATAAGTGACCGTCCTGTATAAATAAAGAGGGAAGTTCTGTGTAAATACCTTACCCAATTTTTACACGGTATTTTAATTAAAAATGGGGAAAATTTCAGACATGACTATACCACAATTTAATAAACGGTTTGATTTCCGAAAAACCCCCACAATTTCTTAAGAGGGTACTTTTGCGCTAAGGTATCTTGGATTGAGTCGGTTACATTTGACTACATGAAACTATAGTTAAGCTTCTTTACTTTCCGAATGCCTCGTATAAAAGTGTGCTACAAACTTCAACAATTTAATTTCATAATTGTAATACAATTTCCCAGTATTCTACTCTCGCTTTTTATTATGATTATCGAAAAACTAGGAGCTCTTCGGGTAAATTTTTATCAAATTTCCGATGTTGTGGACGTAAATCTTGTAATTCATAATAGCTAAGTGATTTTGCTAATGCTGGAAGCTGTTTAAAATTGTTTGCGTTGGCATTTTTTGCATTCTCTACGGTAATGTTCATTAATGCGATAGCAAATTTTATATGTGAACTGTTTCAAATTGGGTACTTATGTTTCTAATTTGTATGTATATACAAGGCATCCGATAGTTTATATTCATTAAATTTTCACTATTTTAATGAAAACTGGCATTCAACCATGGTGGAAATTTGTAATACTATATTATTTAACGAGTGGTAATGCAGACAATAACTCACGCAAGTGTAGACGAATGCAGTAAATCATCAAGTGTATTATTACTGTTATCGCAAGTTGAATACTTTACTTTACGATTATAACAATAAATATTAACATAATAGTTCATCTTCACTAACCGAATTCTTCATTTTTGGCACAATTATTACTTAACTTGATTTGACAACGTCCAAACTAACCGAACATGTCAAATCACCTTTCTCCCCTCAATAACGACGGACCAGACCAGTCATGAAGTTAAAGGTGATTTTGATGTACGCAGTAAAATACTTGTGTGTTATTATAAATCACACTATTTTTTTATGAATACTGTCATTTTAATGAAACATATTCTTTATAGGATTTTGCAGACGGCAGAAAAATTACTATCTATGAGAACTAAAAGAAAAACCATGTGTAAAAATGTTAATGAAATCTTTGCATTCTTTTGATAACCTGAATTCTGGTTATGCTAGCAAATTAAAATAATAATAATAATAATAATAATAATAATAATAATAATAATAATAAGCGAATCTGGAAGTTAGACAAGGTACAAATTCTGCCAATAGTAATCTCGACCACCGGAATCATACCGTCAGGCCTACGAAATAACATCAAAGCCCTAGGACTGGACTCCAATCTGTTCAAAGTAATGCAGAAAGCCGTCATTCTGAACACCACACGCATCACCCGCAAATTCTTAGAAGATTGAAGATGTTTTGGCTCAGGCCCGCACTTCTTTCCAATACCAGCATAAAAACGCTGAGAGAATTGAAATAAAAAATAATAATAATAATAATAATAATAACGTTTATTCATCTAAAGAATATAAAGTAACATTAATTACATTTTTATGAAAATAAACAAACAATAAACAAACGTACCAGAACTCACGAAGTACTCACTCGTCCAGGACTGTGAGTGCTTGTTTGTGAGTTAAAATTCGTATGCCAAGATGGTTATTCATTGGATAATACATTTATAATGTGTACTTTCCTAATAATATAGTTCTCATTATACATTTATGCTTAATTTATTACCTACTTAGTTTCTTAACTGTGTAAACAATACTTATTTTGTAGTATCTAGGTGATTAAGATGCCAAGATTAAAGCAGATTTTCTCAATATATGTCACTGCAACAACTGTCACAGCTGTAAGTTAAGTTTAGTTATAGTAATATGTTTTATCTATTATCGCATGTATTACATTTCTGGGGTTATCGAACATCCATTTTTTAATGTGGTTCTTTACCGAGTAAATTGTATTTAATTTTCTAATATTTTGAGGTAATATGGAGTACATTTTAGAGCACAGGTAGGTGTAACATCTCTGACCAACTGTTTTAGTGCATTTTATATTTCTAGGGATGGCTGAAGTTTTTGCTCTCGTGACGTAATGATGCTCAGTAAATTCAAGAAGTTTTTTTATTTTTAAATACTTCCGTACACATGGCTAGGCCAAATAACTGACGTACATCCAGTACCTTCGCTTCTTTGTACAATAAATCAGATGGATATGTATAGTTTCTTTTGGTGATTATTTTTAAACTCCATTTTTGTATTGTATTTAATGAATGTAGGTAGTTGTTATTAATTCCCCCCAAGCTAAAATTGCATAGTTTATGTGGCTATGGATTAGTGAGAAATATATGGTTTTCAGGTCACAGAAGTCGGTTAGATATTTTAATTTTGGGATAATGCCCCTGATCTTTTTAACTATGTAATTTATTTGTTTATCCCATCTTAGGTGACAGTCTATGATAACACCTAGGTATTTGACGGTATCACTTTCCTCTAGATTTATAACATCATTATTTATTTGGACAGATATAGATTTATATTGAGGTAGGCCGCTTTTGTAAGAGCTGAATGCCACATATTTTGTTTTATCCGAGTTCAGTGTTAAGGTGTTATTAATAAACCACGCTATTATTTTACAAAAGTCTTTTTGTATTGTGACGAGCTTTCTCCCGGTTGCCTAGCGCATAGACAAGCGGAAGCGTCACTTTAGCGCTGAGCTGTATTTCGGTTAAATTCGGTTATCTCGAGCGCCACCTTTGCAATTTTTAGTGGGGCAAAGGTCCCACATTAGCCTCCTAAACGCAGCCTGTTGCAGTAGGGCTGGGATAGCTACAGTGGAGACACGGTATGTCCAGGGGTCTGGACGGCAGATTAGATTTTCATTCACACACAACAGTAAAACGCACATTTTAGAAAATAACAACATTTATTAAAATATATTAAATATTCAACAACAAACAATAATTATGAAAATAAATAAACGATCAGGTACCAAAATACTCTTATAGAGTTCATAAAAAATAATATCAAACTTAAGATATGCCATGTTATGAAAATTTTACAAGTAAAACTTAAGGTATTTCATTTCGGTTTATTTACAATTGAAACTATGAAAGCAAGTGAAACTATGAAAAGCAAATGAAGCTACGAAGACAAGGAACCAGGCGGTGAGAAGATATTAAACTACTGATTTTAATATTTTCTTATTAATTCGGTTATCAACAAAAACAAATCAAGCAAATAATGTGCAAAATGATAGTAGGCTTGGCGGTAAAGCGGTAAAACGGTAGTAAGCGGTACGGTCGGTTATAACAGCAAGCAAGCAAGCAGTGGATGTTAAGACAGAACAAGTTAGCAGTAAAGCAGAAAGCAATTAAATTTTTAGCAAAAGCAAGCAACTATTTGTCGGACAGAATTTATCATATCTGCATACATGTTAGATATGAGTCGGCAGCATGTGGTGTAAAGAACTTGGTGAAATTGTGGAAAACTGATACCGAATAAAGTGGTAATCGGATTCGGTATCAGCTCCCTTGGTAAAGATCATTCTGCCTGGACGGACAGCCAGAATTAATCTCCACGGTGTCGGTTCGGTTCGGATAGATTCGCCAAGCGCCTCAAACCGCATAGTTGAGTATCTCTAATTGCATTCGGATCGGAATTAAGACTCGCCACGTGTTTCTTGCCAGATGTACAGTGAAAAGGTGTATGTATCAAAATATAAATATAATTTATTCATTCAGAGTATCTCCTAGATTTTCCCCTGAACTCTCGGACTATAACAAATTACTGAAAATCATTTAAAACAAAATGAAACTATAACAGAGCCAGAAAACGGAGTTCTACCAATCCGGCAACATGTCGGATGTTGTCGGATATTATTTTAACCCAATAAATTATGAAACAACGGTTAAGTTAAAACAATAGGCTTTGGAACGGTTTTACACGGCAAAATTCGGTTTAATAAAAACAGAAATTTATGGACGGCGGGTTTCTATCATCCCAACCAACTTGGCGGATATTATTTTGCCTAAACAGCTTGAGACAAAATAATAATTCTCTCGAAATATCTTCTATGTCCATTTTCCCTTGGAAATTATTTGGGATATAGCTATCTGGATTAAATCTTGAGAATCTAACAGAGTCCCGATTGGACAAACATTAACAAGGAGAAATTTGTTAGGTCTATGATGTGCATCGGTATTTCGGAAAAGTATATTTACACTCTGATACATCAAATTTGAAATCGTTTTATAGTGTTATTGCTAAACCACGCGTTTCAATATTTTATTTCTTATCTGGTAATAGCGGATAAAAACGCCGGGCAAGAAACAGTTTCTTATCTCGGATCAGATAATTTATAATTGTACACTTCTCTAATATAGGCAAATCGGACCATGAATATTTAACAGAGATTTGCTAGTTTATCATGAAAATATTATTTATGAAGTGTATCAAATAAAATAAATTATGAATTTACACTGCTGATATACGGGGCACAGTTAAGTAAACCCACACGTGGTGCTCTACGGCGGTCGGTAGGTCGTTGCGGTATTTTAGAACCCCCACGTGTTAATTCACTTAACTGTTAAGATGAAATTTAATTTTGAAATTTACGGAAATATCAAGAAATGTTTTAAAACTTACATTGCTATTATATTTTGCGGCGATGGCAAAGACTATCGAATTACACACGTGGTGATCTCCAGGTGAGCGGTCGGTCGGTATATTAGATCCTCACGTGGTAATCCTTTAGGCTCGCAGAAATCAACTCTCGTTTCGGTGTCTGTTTGACTAGCTGGTTCCCCCAGAAAGTAAAATCCCCTCCAACTTGGTGTTGAATACCAAGTGGGGAATAATTTAACTGCGATTAACGCCATCGGGAATAATTTATCGGAATTAATTAAAATGTTATTTTAGAAAACTTCTCATCGCTGTGGAACCTTACATTATTTTACTACAGAAAACTACATGTCGCGGGCTAAACAGAAATAAACAGAACAATTTCTAATTTTTCGGCCGTAAGATGGGAAAAGTGGCGAAGTTTATGATTAAATTAAATTACATTTTTGTCTGCAAAAATTCACTTCGTCACAGTATGTCGGTTCGTAGAGAATTCCAAGATTTACCTTTATATAAAATAACCGTGTCATCAGCAAAGCTTGTTATTTTTCCTGAACCATTCAATTTTAATAGGTCATTAATGTATACGGAGAATAGCAGTGGACCCAGTACGGTCCCCTGTGGGACTCCATATCTGACTGCCTTGGGATTACTATGTATATCTTGTATTGATACATAATTGGTTCTATCTTCTAAATAATTTTTTAGCAGTGAAAGAGCTTGCCCTCTGATACCAACAGCCTCAAGTTTTTGGAGAAGTTTAGTGTGACATACAGTATCAAACGCCTTGTCAAGATCGACAAAGACTGCCAAAGCGGGTTCGCTCTTATCTAAGGCTTCATAAATTTTTGAGGTTAAGTCACATATCGCATCTTGGGTAGACCTATTTTCCCTAAATCCGTATTTTCTATCCGAAATTATATTATATTTGTTTAGGAAACTCAATAATCTTTTCTTAATAATTTTTTCGAATATTTTCGCAAAATTGGATATAAGGGTTATAGGTCTGTAATTACTTACCTCATCTTTAACTCCGTTTTTATAGAGTGGTTTAATAATTCCAACCTTAAATACTGATGGTACTTTTCCTTGATTTATTGACCTATTAATTAAGTGAGCAAGAGGTTTTACAATTAATGCACTGATTTTTTTTATTGTTTCAGATTTTATATCATCGATGCCGGGGAGCTTATTATTTTTCAATTCCTTGATAGCCTCCTCAACCTCAAGAATTGTTACCTCACTAAGATATATGGAGTTTGCATTATGCGTTAGTTGCAAGGGTGTTGCTACATGTGCCCTTTCAATTTTTTCCGCAAGATTTTGTCCTAAATTTGCGTAATAATCGTTAAAGCTATTTGCAATTTCAAAAGGATCATTTATTATAATATTGTCTTGTTTAAGAGTGGCGATAACTTCATAATTTTTGTTTTCATTGCAAACAACCTTAATGGTTTTCCACATCTGACTAGAGTTTCCTTTACAACTATAAATTTTATTTTTAAAGTACATTATTTTAGCTTTGTTTATTAATTGCTGTAGCTTGTTCTTGTAACTTCTGTACTTTTCTATAATATGGACATTATTTTGATCCGCTTTAAAAATTTTGTACATATTATTTTTCTTATTTATGGAAGTTAATAGACCCTTAGTTATCCATGGCTTTTTAATAATATTTTTATTGTTTTTTTGTTTAATAGAATGTGTGTTCTTTTTTATGTAGAATTTTATTTTATCGATAAAACCTGTTGCAATTGTATCAACTGTTTCTCCGTTATCATAAATAAAACCCCACGTTTCTTTTTGTAGATCGCATTTTAAGTTTTCATAATTAATATATGATTTATAATAATTTGGCGACTGATCACTATTTTTGTTTTCCTCATCAATATTTAAACATATCGCAGTAGGAAAATGATCCGTTATCTGATATTCATATATTAATCCCTTGTTTTTCTTATGTACTTCATACTTATCTTTTAGAAATATATGATCTATACAAGTGCTAGTTACACCATCTGTGCGAGTAGGTTTGTTTATATACGATATATATCCATATTCGTGAAGGATATTTAAGTAATCTGCCGAATATTTATTTTCATTAAGAATATCTATATTTAGGTCACCGACCAACAAATAATAATCTATATACTTATTGTGAATTTTATTTAAATATTCGTTCATGTACTTAATGATTGAATGTTTGTATATTTATTGTTGGTGACCTATATAATGCCGTAATTAAGATTTTTTTTTTTATTTAATGTAAACTCAACTTTCAAAATTTTGTTATTAATTTCTGGTAAAGCATAGGCTTCACAATTCATATTTATATCTTCTCTAATGTAAACTATCACACCATCATTTTTATTTACGTTGCCTTCATTATAACATAATTTATACCCCTCCAGATTAAATAAGGCTATATTATCCACCACCCATGTTTCTGATAATATTATGATGTCATATCTTATGCATATATTATTTAAGAACACTAACAGTTCGTCGAGATTTTTTGCAATACTGCGTATGTTGCTGTGGAATACATTAAGATACTTATTATTGTTTGCCAAAATCTTATCATCAAAATTTTTAACTATTATTGTTTCTATTTCTTTGTTTACATAGTTTCGAATAAAAGCATCCATTATTGCTTTAATATTAAGAAGTTAGGTTATTAACTTATTTTATTTATTATTAATATATTGATTCATTTTATTAGTAAGCATAAGATTAGTAATCAAAAGTGAGTGAGAACAATTTTCTGAATTTATTGAATATTAAAAAAGTATAGCAGCAAACTGTGATAATTTAAGGAATAAACAATATCTTAAATAGCAAGAATACAATAAAATAATACAAAGAATACGTACATTCGAATGTTTTTTACTTTTTTAAGTGTATTGGGTCTATTGTTTTTCGTTGTGGGTTTAGTTGCCAGTTTTAATGTGTATGGAAATGTTATTGACACTTTTATTTTATTTTTTTTTTACTTATTTCTGTGTTCTGTATTTCGCATTCGTCTCTAACTTTTTTGTTGCCTCTCTAGTTATTCTACCACTTTTATTACTGCTGTTAGTGTTAGTTACTTGTAGCTTCCTTTTCTCCCTTTCCTTTTGCGGGTCTGCGGGTGAAGTAGTTGGTCTCTTCTCCAATATTGCGTATTGTTGTTTTGAATCCACTATTATTGAACTTGTAAGGATTCTGTTTGATTTGTTTGTTTCTATTTCAGAATCATGCATTGAAATTTCTTCTGCGTTGTTATCCTCCCTGCTTATTTCTTTCAGCTGATGAATGGTGTATATCTCGTCATTAATTTTAAGCTTGTTTTCAATTACTTTGGCTGGAAGATTTTTTGACCTTGCTAATTTTAGATGGACCTGTAGAATTTTTTGATCTTCTCTGTCTTCTTTGCTTAGATCTTGAGCTATATATATATTTGTACCCTTCAATTTGTTACAGTTATTTATTACTAATTGTTTTTTCAGATATCTAACAAATTCCACTTTTATTGGAGGAACTTTACCACTTTTTAGTTGATATATATTGTTAATATCGGCTTCTAGAATTTCGATGCCTAATAGTTCATGCAATTTTTTTGTTGTAAATTGCAGTAATTGCGATTTATCGTTTACTGCCAACCCAATATAACATTATTTTTTCTATTTAATCTCTCAAAGTTTAAGTACAAGTTATTGCATTTTTCTTCCAACTTATTTATTTTAATTGCATGGTTTTCAATTTTTTCGAGGAGGCTATTATTCTCTTCTCTAATTTGCTGTTTTATTTCTTCTTTATTAGCCCTCCCTTCCTCTTTTATAACTTGTAACAGTTTATTTAAGAGATCTGTATTGGAAATATCCAAGTTTTCATTCATCATATTTTAATAGAATGGTTTACTAGCGATGCGATTCTGTTTTTATTTGGCTATGTCGTATGTTTCTTAGTATTTATGGTTAAAACTATTAGGACACTTCTTTTATTTATAAACAAGTAATTCAACTTGTTAGTTAGTGTTTTGTTCGCTGTTCACTTAGTTCATATAAAATACTAGAAAACTGCCAATACTGAATAGAATATGATGCATTAGTATTTCTTTTAAACACAGTACCCTATATCTCCCCAATGTCTATTTTCATTCCAGATACCTGCCACACAATTATGCCACTTTACTATATACTTTCGCACCATATGTATTCACCACTTATTATCAGCCACTTGAAAAGGTCGCAAGAACTCACAAAATACACATCCACCCTCGACGACGACTAAAACTAAATTTGTTTACTTTCTTATTTGACAATTCTCATTCTAAACTAGCATCCACACAGTCCCCTACGGCCATCCAGATTAAGCTAGTATCTACATAACCCCCTACGGACATGAAGATTTAGTTAAAAATGAGAACAAAGGCCTAAAGTGAATTAATCCACCCTATCTTAAAAATGTGTCATTCTAATCGGATTATATTTTCATGAAATCTATCATTCTGTTTCTTGGAAATGCTTAGCATTTGAAACGTTTTTCGCCCTTATTCTGGAGCTCATCAGAAATACATAAAGCCACTCATAAAGATGTTTCGTGCAAAACCAAGACAATTTCTATGAATAACTATGAAGTGATTATATCTGACATTGACTGACAAACAACAGATCTTCACCTATCTATTAACTAGCTAGTATTGGAGCCTATATACTCTATGCATGTTTAAAAGTGAATTATTATTTGTTTGCTTATCATTGTAATGAAGCATATTCTTTATAGGATTTTGCAAACAGCAGAAGAAAAAATCTATCTATGAGACCTAAAAAAAACTATGTTTAAAAATATTAGTGAAATCTTTGCATTCTTTTGATAACCTGAGTTCTGGTGGATGCTAGTGTTAGAATGAGAATTGCCAAATAAGAATTAAACAAATTCATTTTAGGATTTTAATTTGCTTGCATAACCAGAATTCAGGTTATTGACAGAATACAAAGATTTCATTATTATTTTTACACATAGATTTTCTTTTAGTTCTCATAGTTTATTTTTCTGCTGTTTGCAAAATCCTATAAAGAATATGTTTCAACAACTATAAGCCAACAAATAATAATTCACTTTTAAACATACTGTCATTTGTTCAGAGCAGTTGAGTAATTAATATATAATCGTATAAGAGTAGATAAAGGAATTTCCGTAAGCCTACCATATTTTCCACCTTTTATTTAATATTGAATTTTTGCTGCCGGATGACCACTCTGTATATGTTTTTGACCAAAAGGTATCATATTTTCTTTTTAATAATTGTGATAACTACATTCCGATTATTATTCTCATATGCCGTTTCGTAATGAATAATTTTCAAATAAATCCCTTTACCGATTTAGCCGGCTGACCAACCGTACCGGTACCTCTGCTAACTTAAAATACTTTTTCGAATATACCCGTAAGGCCAATGGATGCAAACCGCTTTTTGAGGAGAGCTCATCATATTTTTCCTAATTCAAAATTTGAAATATACTTCACGCCCATCTTTGACCACGTATTCATAGAATATGGTCCCCATGGTTTTCCCTGTATACTGATTATATAAAGCTATTCTAAAATATTCACTTGTAACATGTAAATATTACCATTTTTATATTCATTATTATTTTTGGCTTTATGACAATAACGCTTAAATAAGGTGAAAATGCCACAGGGAACACATAATAATTACCCTCATGATACAGACTATAAAGCAATTTATACGCATTTTGAATATGAAAATTTAACGTGCCTTTTTCCAATTAACCTAATATTTTGGTATAAATTATTCAAATATGTCACAATGCCAGCAAAATGTAATATAAAGATAATAAATATGCTTTCAATAAATTAAACTTATTATTTAACAAAAATATGGAATATATGAGTTCAATTATTTATTCATTATTTCAATAACTTTGTTCTCACAAAATGGACGGAAACAATCATATGTAAATATATACAGTGTAGTACGATGGTCATAATTTTGGCATTTGAAGAAGTCTATTTTTCCGAAGTGGAGTGACAATAAATAGTGTAAAATCACAAACTACTTTCTATATTTTAATGTAGGTCATTCTAATATTTAGACTGTTATTGAGTACACGACTACAAATGTTAAAATGGAACGTGATTTTTCGATTTTACTTCCCCTTCGTATAATTTTATAAGTGATATATTACGTATTTTATCATTCGGGCTACTGCAAGGTTTGTATTGCCTCAGATTATTTTAAAACTTTTATTGCGCGGTCTTGCCAGATGTACAATATATTTTTCTTCAGATACTTAATAACAATACGAGAGAAAAAAATTAAGATGTCTAGTCTCAAAATCTTCCATATCTATATTATTTAAAATTGGGAATAGTTGGTAACATGGAGAACCAATCAGTCAAGTCGTGACTACCGAAGCGAGCAGACGTGTTTATGGAGCAGCGTCAGTGCCGCAGTGTTAGTAGTAGTCACTAGTAGTGACCACACCCAAGTTTTTACTAAGAGGAGGAGTTCTATATGTCTTTTTCATGACAATAAAAAAAACAGATAAGTAAAAGTCTCCCTTTGGAGACGAGTATCGTTTTTCTTTAATTTTTAATGTACTTTTTTTCTCCTATAATATTCTAGGTATTCCCTTACAGGAAAGAAAAATGTAATTTGCCGAGGAGGACAGCAGTATGGATGACTACGCCCAAAGCTCCCGGAGCAGTGCGCCCGTTCAGGACGAAAAGATGAAAATAAGGCACTAAGGCCTCAAATCCACGACCTTACTGAGGAAATAGCCCAAATGCAAAAGTAAATGACCGACCAAGCCCGAGCATCGCTGGAAGCTCAAAACACCAAAAACCAGGAGCTCCTGAGGGCCATCCAGGAGGGAGCAACCCCAACCATCACGGCCGTCAATAAAAAAGCAGCAGCCTGTAAGCGAAAAAAGTCGGCCACCCATCAAATGGCCACCGACGAAGAAGAGCCTAAACAGCCCAGGGAGAAGATCGTCCAGGACCGAGCTCCTACGGCGCTCACCACCACCCCTGTACCAGGCAACTTCGAACAAGGAGAAGAAGACGAAGGTCACTCCAGTCATCTTGAGAAGAAAAGAATGACGGACTTCTGTAAGCCAAAGGCTGCGAGAAGCAGGCATCAAATACCTGAAAGCAAAAGTCGTCGGTGAAGGTATGGCTGTCGAACCCCAATCCGCAGATGACTACCGCAAGATGACAAGGTCATTTTTAAACGAAAAGCGGAAATACCATACGTATGCCCTCCCAGAGGAAAAGCTTCTGAGCGTGGTGATGAGAGAAATCCCTTCCGGTGTCACAAACGAGGATATCAAGGAAGACCTCAAGACACAAGGACTGGGACCAGGGTCAGTTTAGCACATGGCATTCAGGGTGACCAAGAGGGAGATGCCCCTCGTCCTGGTGCAGGTCCCCTTGTACCAGGAAAAGATCCTGGAAGTCAACAGATGTTGCTACCTGGTCGTCAGTGTAGAAAAACAGAGAGCCACCCCTGCACTGGGCAAGGGCACTGCACAGCCAAAGTGCGTGAAGTGCAGTCAGGATCACCACTCGGCTGAGTGCCAAAAGAAAAGGAGAGCTCGCCAAGTGCGCAAATTGCCATGGATCCCACCCAGCGAGCTACAGGGGATGCCCCTACTACTCCAAAAAACCAGCAGGTTCCCGAAAGATCAATAACCATGGATCTAGAGAGAAGACGTCCACGGCAGAGACGAGAAAGGTCACTGCCGGAAAAAGTTATGCAGACGCAGCAAGCGCCACCTGCAAACAAGGCCAAGACAGCGCCGAAGAAGGTGGTCAAACGCCCAAATTCTGCTGTGTCCCATAACTTCACAGCTGCGCTGACACAGATGCAGCAGATATGCTCAGCAATGAGTGCATTCTTCGCCCAAATGACAAACATGCTATAAGAATGGATGGCTACTACGCTGGTGAAGCCGAAACTCTTGCAGATCGCCTCATGGAACGTGAACGGCCTCCGAGGGAGGAAGCCAGAAATAGAATAAATCTTGGAGTGGTACAACATTGACGTGATAGCCCTGCAAGAAAACAAACTTCGCCAGGATAATACGGAACTTCGAATCCCAGGCTACGAAGTCTACAGAGGACAACGAAGAGCCAACGCAGGAGGAGTGGCTCTGCTCGTCAAGAGAACTTATCGATATGCCGGAATGGAAAAACATGGAAGCCATTGCCATAGTAGTTTCAACAGAACGAAACGGCCCACTCAACATAGCTTCCTGTTAACAAGCACCTCAACGTCCTCTCCTACTCTCTCTACTCTCCACATTGTTAAAAGTCTCATGAAGTGATATATACTTAAATTAATTCTAGCATCCAAGTTATTGCCATTTAACAGTTTGTTAAGTGATTGTTTTTAAACTTGTATTATTTGCAACATTGGTAAAAAGATTAGCTGCATCAAAACTAACCATTGTAGTATATTTTCCAAAGAAGAATTAAGAGAATTAATTAGCTAACCGAAATTTATTTGTCTTCATGTAGTATGAGTGGTATGTAACGAAATAAAAGAAGTTTGCCAGGATAGGGATGCCGCTTTACCCTCAAAGTGTCTACCTAATGATGTAATTGTCATTTTTAAATTATTTGTCAGTAAATATAAACAATATCGATTTAATGTATATGACACAATGAGAGATGAGGAAATTTTAGGAAGAGGTTCTAAGCATTTGTTTTGTAAGTGTCTAGATTTTCGAGTAAATAATTAAAAAAGGTTGAGTTAACCACTAAGAAATAGGGGATGAACAGCTGTTTATATTCAGCCGTTGATTTACGAAACTTCACACGTTCTCAGAAGTAAAATGTAATAACTTTAATAATCTTCTAATTAAGACGATAAGAAACATTTTAAATGGGAATTTCTCGGCTTCCTAATTAATTTATTTTTTAACATGTTCCTTTGATTTATGTCAGAAAAGGGTCTAGCCAGATAAGCTAGGCGAAACGACCCCCGCAAGCAATTTTCGAAATAACTTTTGTTACAACATTGGCAAGTCATAATAACACGATTGGCCATCTTGTGGCAATATTTTTCAAATTTGAAAAGCTCTTTGATATGACATGTAGATTTGGAACACTAAAACAATTGCGATTGAGCATTAAGCGAAAAATTACCTTCCTTTATATGAAGCTTCCTGAATGATTGTTCTTTTAGAGTTAAACTGGGAAACACAATCTCTGAGAGTCACACGACTGAAAGTGGCATTCTCCAAGGGTCAACTCTCGGTGTAATTCTGTTTATTATTGCAGTAAATAGTAAGATGCCGTTACTGATGCTGTAGATGATACAGTACAGAGATGTATGCATGTGGATGACCTAGCTATTTTTTATTCAGCAAATTTAATGGATAAAATATAAGACAGATTCCAGAATGCAGTTAACTAAGTTGTGGGACAAGCAGAGAGAAAATGTTTCAAATTTTTTAGTATAAGAACAAAAGCAGTGCATTTTTGTCAACTGCGAAGAATTCATGATAATCCAAAAATACATATACAAAATGTACCTATTGCGTAAGTATATTTGTACAAATTCTTAGGTATGACCTTAGACAAAAAACTTTAATTGGGCCCCCATATTGAGCAGTTAGTGGTAAAATGTAAGAAAATTCTTAATATCCTTAGAGCATTATGTAAAGTTAATTGTGGTTATGACAAAAAACTGTAATAAAATTAGACAAAACATTTATTTTGTCAAGGATTGATTACAAATGTATAATATATGGTGCAGCTCGAAGAACTGAGCTCAATAAATTAGATTCTATACAAGGAACCGCACTCAGGTTCGCGTTAAGAGCTTTCCGCACAGGCCCTCTTCAATCACTAAACTGTGAAGAAAGTTCATTACCCCTGCAGTTGAGAAGAAACCAATTACTTTTAAGTGTATTATTATACAAAATGTTTAAGAATTTCTGTAACTGCTGTGACGTTTCATACCCTTGTAAGGCATATATGAAATAAAGTTATTATTATTATTTATCCTTTCTCTCATATTGACGGCCTTTCGACAAGAACAAGATGTTTTCTGACAGTATTGCACGTGTACAGAATCACAGATTTTTGGATAATGTTTTGTAGCCCTTCTGGTAAATCAATTTGTTTCAGCGAGTCTTAAAAATTAGCAGCGTTATTCCAGTTGCGGACATGGCTAGAGGTACTACAATTACTTTTTCTTGTTTTCAAATTCTTTTATTTCTATTGCCAACTCTGTATATTTATTAATTTTATCTGCAATGGTTTTTTGGATGTTATTAGAATTTGGGATTGCTACATCAGATATGTTATTTTGGTGGCTTTCTTAGAGAGAATTATATCTGCTCTTTTGCTCGTCACTCTACGGTCAGTTGTAATTGATCTATCCCAGTAGAGTTTGGAGGTGGTATTTTCTAATACATTACATGGCTCATATTTGTAGTAGGGCACCTCTGTATTAACAAGTTTATAGTTCTGAGCCAAGCGTTTGTGAATTATGCGAGCAACTTGATTGTGCCTATGCAGATAATCTGTGTAGGCTAAGGGTTGACAACCAGCAATAACATGTTGGATTAACTCTGATGCTATCCCACATCTCCTACATAAATCTAACCGTATGTGAGGATCTCTGACGATGTACTTAAGATAGTTTTTTACAGGAATTACTTCGTCCTGTATGGTAACCATGAATCCCTCAGTCTCAGCAAACAGGTAGCCACCTCTCAGCCAGTTGTGCGACCCTTTTTTTCGACATGAGGCTGTTCCAATTGATAGAAGTGTCTACCGTGTAGTTCTTAGGTCTTACTTGTAGGTCTCAAGTTTTTGATAATCAGATACAATTTTCTCTTCAACATTAAGTTCGTTGTTTCTTAGATCCCGTACAGTAAATCCTCGATCAGTTCGTATGATGGCATTGTGTAACCCCTACTGTTCCAGGCAACTCTGTTCTCTCTATTGCACTTTTGGGGTAATTCGGAATTGAGTAAAGAGTTCTTGTACCTAACCTCTCTATGTCTATTGTACTCCATCTAAGCAATTCAAAAGTGTAAGTAAGTACTGAAATTGCGTAGGTATTAAGTGCTTTAAATTTGTTTCGACTGTTAACTTGGGATTTCAGTATTTCCTTAACTCTCTGTACATACTTCTCCATTATAGCATCTTCCATAAGTTTATCTTTAATGCCCACAGATTGCTGGAAACCAAGATACTTGTACAGATCGCTATTTTCCATACTCTCTATGGCCTCTTGCGCCTCAGTTAAAAACGGTTCTCCTTCAGTAATCACTTTCGATATGTAACATTTTGCATTTATCGGTACCAAATTGCATACTTATGTCTTTACTAAATCTTGCTGTTATTTCAAGGAGACCTTTGAGTTGATTGTTCGCCGAAGATGCATGTATAAAAGATGGGACAATGTATATAAGTTGGTTCATTGCTCGCGCATGGTGTATCCATGGCCTGTATTCTCCAGCAATGAACTTAGTGGATTTAAAGCTAGATAAAACCGTAAAGACTGTCATCCTGAAATATTCCCCTCCGTACTTTAATATCTTCTGAACTTATAGATCTTTGTTGACTTGTGATTGTGAGCTTCGGTCTGCAGGTGGTCATAACTTCTTTGAGCATATAGACGGGTCGCCCACCATAACCAAATCAGTTGCCGTGCGATTTACAGTGATGTCAAATAAATATGAAATAAACTTACCTGTAGTATATAACCAGAGCCTCACTGAAATCCCACCATGAAAACTGAAGCAACCTGGAATAAATCTGGGATGTACAAAATATCAAAAAAATGAAACGAATGTAATAAAAACTTACTTCAGACAATATTTTGGAGAGTATTAGAGAAATACCTAGGGAGACAAATGATTTTTACTGATGGTTCTCAATTTGATCACGGTGTAGAACGTGCCTTCTATACGGCTGGTAGAACACATTCTTCGACTCTTCCTCACCGCCCTTCCGTATTTACCGCCGAGTTATACTCCTTATGACAAACTGTATGTTTCAAAAACACTGCAGTCCAGCAATACATTTCTGTAATTTATTCTGACTCGCTTAGCTCATTACAGGCTCTAACCAATCCTAATAATTCAGACCTCTTAGTCCAGGAGACTCTACAACTACTAAATACTTTACAGAATAATAAGCTAGTACGTTATATATGGACTCCGAGTCGTTCTGGTATTAAGGAGAATGAATAAATAGGTAAGGCCGCACGGGAACAGCTGAGGATAATATCACAGAAAACATGAATATTCGTCAATCTGATGCAAAGTTATTCATAAAGGGAGTAATAATGATCCAGTGGCAACATGAGTGGCATAACACCGATACACGTTTGGAAATCAATAAACCAAATGTTAAAAATGGATTCTTCCTGTAAAGCTAATAAAAGGAGAACACGGCTGTCCCAAGCAGAAACACAGTAATTGACAAATTTACAAAAATTGAGTTTTCTAAAGTATTGGACTTACTGTGTCCCAACACGTCTTGTGGAACACTTATAATTGACTAAATAATGAACATTTAAGAGTTATTATGTGCACCATTGGAAAACACAGTAAGTACTTTGGTATTACTGTGTTTTAGCATGGTCTGAGTAGTTACTTTGTTTTGAAAATGGTGGTCAGATCACCCCTTCCATAATTATCACCATTTACTGTGTCAAGTGCAATGATGGACAGCATTCGATTAAGTTATTTAAGAGATCTTCATTTCTAATTAAAGACCTACGTGTGTCTCAATTGTAAATTTCCTACGCCCAAACACACATACTGTATATCTAATGTTTACTTTTTAAGTATCTACTAGTTACAAATATAGTAAATGCAGTTACTGTGTTTTGTATATAAATAATTATGTACGTACAAGTTGCGAAGCTACTTAAAAACAAAGTGTAGGCTGCTAATCAAACATTTTTAAATATATTTTTACTCTGATAGTGGAGAGTGACACATCAAGTCATTTACGAAACTTTTATGAAAATATATGTTAATATCTCTTCAAATGTTGTGAGGCTAACATAATTCATTAAAAATCAATTTTCCCGATATTTAGCTCGACTACAATTACTGTGTTTCTACTTAGGACAGCCGAACAAGTAGCGATAACAAGATTAAGAATACTGCACCTAAAGCTTATGAATTCATTCATGCTGTTAAATTAGATACAACCGAAATATTTACCATGTGCACATGTTAACCATGTGCTCTTATACTATACTGCAAGTAAAGTTAGGAATGAATTTTCTTATGAAATTAGTGTGTTTAAATAATGAATATGTTAACATAAGAAAACTAATTAACTTTTACACGAAACGCAACTTTTAACGGAAACATATTTCATGCACTTCATTTTTTACATAGGCTAATAACCAGAGATGTTGATGCCGCTTAAAAAAAAATGTAATATAATTTATTTATTTTTAAATGTCGCATCCAATTATAGGGGAGTTTATTTCATTTAAGATAAGTAACGTTTTCTCCTTTTGGTAAATAATAACTAATTTGCTTCGATTGGCACATATTACAACATATGTTTCTTTCATGAAGTACTGGCTAAGTGGCAGAAACAATTTAGAAAAAATATCTTTAATTCCTTCAGAATTGTAGCTTGTGGTAATTTAATGTCCGATTTTATTCATAATAACAGCATTAATATCGACCTAAATCTCATCGAAGGTAATTTACCTTATAGCTATGCTGCTACGGCCATTCCTAGAATCATATAATTGAATGAAGATGGAACTTAAATATAGTATTAAAATTGATCCTAATAAAACTGAATGTGAACTTTAAAGATAACTATAATATTTTACATTGAAATGCGTCGTTACATAGATATATTTTTTGATAATAAGAATAAAATTATAGGGTTCTATTGACAACAGTGAAATTGTCTGTCTTTTCCAGGTTTTCAATAAATCAAATTTTTCTATACTATAATCATAAAAAGAACAAATAAATCAGTATCAAAAAATAATAATCTTATTTATTTATAAAGTTATATTCGTAATTTTAATCTAATAAGTAAATCAACAAATATATACACAACTAAAAATACACCCAAAAATATTCTGTTTACAAACTTAAATAATAAATTATAAACACAATTTCTCACTTTTCCAATTATATCTTAATATCACTGACTTCCCATGCCCTTTGATATAATTTTTTAATTCCCTTTTCCAGGGCTCTATGGAATTTCAAGGTCGCTATTGATTCTTTAATAGAGGAGCGAGAATTGTAAAACGTAACAAAATGTAATACTTCGATAAAGACAAAGAAAGTATTATTCGTATTTTGTCCAGATTTCTTTAATACATAATAAGAAAAAGTAAGTAAGTAGTAATATACTAATACTCCTCACTATTTTTACGTCACAGTCCTCAATTGAACATGTTATAGTCCAAGCTCCCATGACAATTTAGTTTAACTCACATGACTACTCCTTGAAACTAGACTGAATTATATCATAATAAACGTAACAGGAAATAACAGTTTGATGGCCGACCGAAGGATTTACGTTAACTATTCTTAATGGACTTTTGTAGTTACTAATGGCAAAATGTTTCTTATTTTGCATGACTACTCGCTTAAATTTCTCAATATAATCGAAAATGATATAGAGTAAAACTTTCCAATACCGGCCACTCTTGGGGAATCATATGTTGGTCGGTAAAGAGGGTTGGTCTTTTAAAAGAGAACATAAGAAAATTAAGTTATGCGTCTTGTATTATTTATTTATTAATAATTTTTATTACATAATTATAGTACCAATTTATTAACGAAAAAAATACACTGAATATAATTAAATACACAATGTACATAATTGAAAATTACGGTCATATGATATATTATCTACATATATAATATGCATGTATTAACACATACTCAGATTTTAAAATTACATATGTATTACTTTTTAAAATAATCGGAAATGAATGACTGCTAGATATTTTTTAGTTTATTTTTGTAAAATTTACTCACATTTTAATAATAGCTGGGACACATTTGTCACCATGTCAAAATTGTTCAGATTAACAAGAAACTTTTATAAGTCTCTCAAACTTGCACAGACTTTAGATAGGCATGATATGTTCGATACTAGAACAATTTCAGGTTCCCCATTCTCATCCTTACTTTCAGAGTCGGAATTAGATTGACTCATTTGTCGTACCTCTTCAATAAAGTTGATGATGGTCAATTCTGCATTAGTGATTGGACCCCACTGGTTGCATTTCCGACGTTTGTTCCAACGGAGTCGTTCTTATTTGTTCCGAACCTTTACTCCTGATGGTCGGAGGGGGCTATGAGAACACTAATGTTTATAATGAGAATAAATAAAGAATGAAGGTGCCGTCTAAAGTATGAAACAGCTGTGCTAACGGAAATCCTCCACGTCTATATTTGTAAATCCGGCTTTAGAAAAGCACTTCTTTATTGTCATCGCGGACAAAGTTCACCAGGCCACCGAAATCCATATCAAGGCGTTAGTTAAGGTAATGTTTTTCTCCATTTCAAAGGTTGGCACTGTGGGGATGTGATTCGTGGAAGAAATATAATTTTGAAATTATTCAGGGTAATTTTAGAGTGAGATGTTGTATTATCCAGAAACAATACCTGTTTCCTATTCTGCTTCTTCATCTTGGCATCAAATTCGTGTAGCTATGTCGTCATGGGGTCTGCTGTTATCCACGCTTTTTTGTTGAAGATCCACTAAAGAGGTAGCTTATCGATGTGTGCTCCATTAAAACATCGAGAACTTTTACCTATGATAAGTGGTTCTTCTTTTCAGCTTCCTTATCGTTCTTTGTAAGCAAATTGTAATTCGTTGTTTATTCTTCCAGAGTACTTGTCATTTTTCAATACACGATAGAAGAAACTCTATCATCTACATAAATGCATTCTTTGGTGTGTACGTTTAAAATGATCAACAACTTCTTTTTCCAAGTTTTGACATCTTCGTCATTAACATCGGAAGAGTCGATTGAAGATAATATCGTGCGGACGACAAAATCTTTCAAACCGTCCATTTGATGCTTTGAAGTCACTTAGCCCTAGGCTTTACGCAATTTCAAGGGCTTGTGTTTGAACTATGGGCCCAGATATTGGTAAATGCTTATTTCGAGTCTTACAAAAACAATTGAAAACGACTAGGACTTTGACAGAAAATCGTGTCCGTTTTCCTGCCATACTCAAATATTTAACGTTAACCGGTGAAAGCTTTTTCTTTTCTTTAATACATTTTTTCGATCTTACGAACTTTGCGTTTTGGCCACGAAACTATTTTTTGAGGTTTACATAATATCGACGCAGACATATGTGTGTTACAGCTGAAAATAGTTTAGGGTAGCTATATGAGCTCACATACACACACACACACATGCGATGTACGCATGCAAGCACATGCCTAGATACATACAACTACCGGTAGCATACGTGTAGATGAGGAGAGAATGTTTGAAAACTTCAGTGCAAAAGTTATGGCGATCAGTGCAAATTAACAACAATAACAACTCAAGAATGCATGTGCAATAATAATAATTTACCTAATTCAAATGTAAGGATTAGACAAGGACACACGCTTCTCACCCAGGGGTCTTTTAGGGCATTTGAAGTTGACGTAACTAAGTTGACCACGGATGACATTAGAAAAAATATATGGATAAACAATAGGAAATTGTAGGCATCTAAAATATGTATGTGTATGTATATCAACAGATATACTACGATGAGATGTTCATTAGATATTACAGCCTGTTTTCGTTAAAAAGACATACAGTGAACTGCAAATATCGCAGTTGTTAGAGCTGAGGATATTTGGAAGCCAGATCGAGCATGATTGTTTTTTTTTTAATTAGCTGTAAAACTAACATATTTGATTCGTTGACGGTCAATGGACAGCCAAACAAAATGTGATTTAAGTCTCCATTTTCTGCTCCACAGGAACAGTGTGATGTTTGTAAAATACTGATTTTGTGTAGATGTGAGGGACATCTGCCATGGTTTAATTTCATTCTGCTAATTATCGCAATACATTTTCTTCTAGCGTTCAACTTTTGATACCACGGCGTACGTGGTATGTTGTCATGAACTTGAAAATAGAATGTCCTACTTCTGTTTCCATATTGTTGCCAGTGAATATTGTGAAAATTGAAAACACAGCTAATGTTAAAACCTGATTTCATGATTTGGCGCGCCAATTTGAATTCCTAAACAGTTGCTCAATCATTTTATAGCGTTTTCTTAATTACTATTTTTATTATTAAGATAATTTAATAATTATTTTCAATAACAATTCTCATAATCAGGAACTTCTTCATTGCTGGCATACGCAGTACGCACCTAGAGAATTAGGTATAATAAATACATATAATAATTATATTGTTCTCTTCATAATTTTTTATAGCCATGATAATAATAATATTGTCAATACTGCAATAAGCCCGAAAACAGAAATCAACATTTTCAACAATTTTCATGTTTCAAGGTCACTACAGTATTTTTCAACAATTTTTTAAAACAAATATGTGAGTATGTATGTACATACGTACGTGCACAAACAATTTTTCCTTCACGATATCTCGCGAATAAAGAATGATATCGACTTTGTTCTTATGCCAATCGAAGCGTATTGATGTCTATATAATCTGAAAAAAATTTCATCGAATTCGGTAAAGCCGTTTTTTTCGTTAAACGAAAAGACCGCAAAAAGTAGATTTTAGGATTTTTCAAGAAGATTTAGCCAATATGATTTGCTATGGTGGTAATCGATGTTTTAGATATTTTTATAGTTTTTATCAAATATCATATCATAGTAATTTTTTATAGTAAAAAAGGAGTAAAAAAACAACAAATAATCAACATTAATACACAGCCACACAAAGAAAAAAGTTCTGACCTGGGGGGTCAGTCCATTTAACCCCATGATGTTAGGTTTAAAACATAACCTCAAAGAACCCTATAATCCAAGCCCAATTAGCCCGTTATACATAATATATTAAACCCACTTATCACATAAACCCATAACACCATAACCCCTTAACATAAAATTTTAATAACCACATAACCCTCATAGCGTAATATATCATGGTCCAGCATTTCTAAAAACTCAAACTACACAGCCCCACAAAAAGAAAGTTATTGATCCGAATGACTGACCATGGTATTCTTATGTATGAAAAATTCATATACCCCGTAAATTCGGCAAAAACAAGCGTCCTTTCAATAAGGTAAAATGAATATAAGTATCATTAAGGAAACAAGTACGATTGGGGGCATTTATTTCTTCTTTTTAATGCCAAGGGCTTCAGCGAGAGGGTTACAATTCTCCCGAAGCGGTTGATACACCCTCTGTACCACTTTTGTACCCTTCTGAATATAGAACTGCATCATAAAAGTTTCTAGTTTACAAGTTCTTGAGAATACAGAGGAAATATGGTAGAGAATGAATGCTGCTCCGGAACCAAGCCTCCAGAAGGATATACCCTCTGCTGGTTGAGGAACACAGAGGTGGCGTAAGAGCAAGTGTTTCTTGTTCTTACTGCAGAATGGTCTTTTTTTATTAATAAACCCCATTTTACTTTCAAACATAATTGTTTCTCTAAAATTCTTTTCTACTCAATATACAGAATATACACGCTGTTTGCAAAATCCTATAAAAAAAGTGTATTTATTCATAAAAGTACAAAACATAACAAAGACAAAGCCTTAATAACAGCGTAAACTCTTTCTCACTTTTTTATGAACTAATGGAGTATTTTCATGGTATTGAGATAAATACATAAATCAAAAGATTGTGTAAAATAAGAATTTAATCTTATTATAAGACCAAAAAATAACATAAAAGTTGACTTAATGACCTTATTATTTATTGTATAATCTTTCCCCCCATGCAAAAACCCCATTGCTGCAACTTAGAGTAAATTTTCGATATGTCTTCACCTACTTCTATGCCTTTTCTAATTCTTTTCATAAAGGATTTTCTTACATTGAAAAATACATTTTCCTGTCCTCTAATAAAATTAGCTGCGTGTTGTAGTTTGTCCTACAGTTTTTCTCTTGAATTAATAGTATTTGCATAGACTAAGAACTTCATATGTCTTCACACATAATGATCCAATAATCAGGACTCCTTGGTGGCCAAGCAAAGTCAATTTCTCGACCGATCCATCTGTGTGGGAAAGTCTCATAAAGATAATTCCTGACTTCAATGGCGAAATGAGCGGGAGCTCCATCTTGCATAAACCACATTATGTTCTGTATGTCTAGCATGAAAGCATATAAAATATCAGCAAGAGTATTTTGAAGAAAAACAGATAAGACTGTCCATTTCAATTTCTAGGAAGGACAAATTGTCCCAATAACTGATCGTCGATAATATCACACCAAATGTTAATTTTAAATTCGTGCTCAAAAAGCCTTTCTTTAACGGCATGAAGGTTTTATACTTCCCAGTAATGGGTATTTCTCCAGTTAAACACGCCTCGACGAGTAAATGTTGCTTCGTCCGTAAATAAAATGTTCTTAACGAAATCTCGATCCCTGTTGTGTTTATTTAGAACAAATTGACAAAATTGTAACCTTTGTGGAGGATGCCTTCGGAGTAAGTTTTGTACAGGAGTGAAGTGATATGGGTAGAAGCGTTCTTTGCGTAAGATTCTTAGAACAGATTGTTTACTCACCCCTGTTGTCGGTGATAGACAACTTGAGCTGCCTTGAGGATCTTCATCTACACGAACTAAAATGTCTCGTTCTTGATCTGGAGTAATTCATTTCGGTTGTCCTACATCATTCTTATGGCGAAATGAAGCCGTTCCTCCCAAACTATGAGACAGATCTTTGAAAATCTTATGGTCTGGCTGTATTCTATTTGTATATTGAAATGAGTATCTCCTCGCTGTAGCACGTCCGCTAAAATTTTTTTGTACGTAAACACATATATCCCTCATTTAACTTTTTGAAAAATTATTATGTCGAGGCATTTTAAATAAAGAAGATAAAGAAATTAGCTCGAGGGACACAAGAACAAGATAACATGATTAAATGACGTACATGACAGAACTAAAACGTAACCAAAGCACACTTCTCAATAAATACACTTTGTTTCATTAAATTTGAGTTTGTCTTTCAAAAAATAATTCAAATGTTTAACGGCAATTGCCTCGAAACCGGTTGGAGTTATCAAGTTCTACCAAGAGTACCTTTTATACGTGGAAATGACGCCCTCATCAGAGTTCCTAGTCAGAAGTACCACAACGTTTCATCCAAAAAAAATATGAAAAAAAATCCATCATCAGGTCCTGCGGCGCCCCCTATGATGTAACGTGATGTAATACAAAAATTATTCTTTCTTAGAATAAAAAAGTTCCTCTAGCAAATTTGGCGAAGATTAGTCACGAGGCTGTTGGGTTATTGCAAAAGAAAACGAAAAAATAATTTTAATATAGACACCCTGTATCTTTTTCCACGTCAATATTTTACTAAAGCATATTTGATTATATCCTCATATTTTGGCCCAAAGAATTTACCCCTGCATTATGGCGTATTATTAATGGTCTACCCTGTATATATTCAGATAGCTGGTACCATGAGGGATATAGAGAAGTATTGAATGCTGGAGTGAAAAAAAATCTAGAGAGGTGGATTTCCGTTTATCTTCCCTCTCAGAATTAAAAACCCCAAAATGCATATTTCCGGTCTTAAAAGTTTTCCGAACCCCTTTTGGGGATCTGGGGGTAGTTTTCGGCCCTTTCAGGGTGCGATCAAGGCAATTGAAGGAGATTCTAGTCGATGCACCGCGACCATTCTGCTGTAAAAACAAGGAACACTTGCTCTCCCAAATCTACCTCCACCCCTCGAGAGCACTTCTCAAGAGCTTGATGACTAGAAACTTTTATGACGCAGTTCTATGTCCAGAAGAGTATAGAATGGGTGCAGAAGGTGTATCAACCCCTTCAGGAGAATTGTTAACCTGTCGCTGAAGACCTTGGAATTAATAAGAAGACTACGAGAGATAAAAGTCCCCAGTCATACTTATTTCCCTCATGATACTTGTGTTACCTTAATGAAGGGTTGTTCTTGCCTCTGCATGAAAATTTAAGGGGTATGCGAATTCTATTGATTCGGATTCAGCATAGAAAAATGCATAAGAATGCTATGGTCAGTGATCGATTCAATTTGTTTTTTGTTGGACTGTGTAGCTTGAGTTTTTAGAAATACTATTAGATTAGATTGCACTTATGACAGTTATATGGTAGTTTCAGGTTGCGGGGTTAAGGGGTTATGGCGTTATGAACTTATAGGATTAAAGTGTTATGGGATTAATGAGTGCAATGTATTAGTATAACGGGCTAATAGTGCTTGGATTATAGAGTTTGTGAGGTTATGTCAAAACCTGTGTATTAAGGTTGATTATGTATTGTTTTTTACTCCTTTTTTATTATTACAAAAAACTTTGACATGATATTTGATAAAAACTAACAAAATATTTGAAGCATCGATCCCTCCGGTGCAAATTATATCGGCTGTGTAATGACTAAAAAGCTTAACTTATGCATGCAGTCGACAATGTGATAGAATGCTTCACGAAAACTTTCAAATAAAAAAAAAAGTAAAGTGCCCATTTTTCTGTGTTATCATTATTACTGATATTCATTGATCGTGTGGAACTCAAGGGCTGCAGTTAAAATGCCACCTTTGTAGAGTCCTAATACACGGTCCACTAATGTGACACCCAGAGTTACACCCACCCCATACCTTAAAATTATATATTCTACACTTTTAATAAAAACGTTGTCTCAGCTTGTTAAGTAAAAATATATTATATTAATACAAGAAAATCGGTACTGAACGGTATTTATACAGAACTTCCCTCTTTATTTGTGCATGGAGCAAAAAGGAAAGATTCCTTCTATTCTATAGCAGCGGTAATTTTTTTTTTTTTGAAATAGGTTTAGAATGCAATGAAACGTGAAAATTTTAAATTTGAGCAAAGAAAAAAAAATTCCATCTATGTGTGTGGTAAAAAAGTTTTCAAAAATGCGAAAAAAATTTAATTTTTTTTTTCTGAAATAGGCTTAGAATGTCATGAAACGTGGAAATTTTAAATTTGAGAAAAAAAAATTCCGCCTATTCTAGTGGTAAAATATTTTTCCAAAATGGTAAAAAAATGTTGCAATTTTTTTCCAAAATGGGTTTGGAATGCCATGAAACGTAGAAATTTTAAATTTGAGCAAAGAAAATTTTTCACCTATTCCATAGTAACAGATAAAATTTTTTTAATTTATCAAAAAAATTTTTGCATTTGTTTGAATAGATTTAGAATGCCATGGAAACATGAACATTTTATATTTGAGCAAAGAAACAAAATTTTCCATCTATTTTAGTAGTAAAATTTTTAAAAAAATGGAAAAAAAAAACATTTTTTTTTTTTTAATAGGTTTAGAACGCTATGAAACGTGGAAACTTTAAATTTGAACAAAGAAAAAAAATCCATCTATATTATTGGTAAATTTTTTTTCAAAATGTTGGTAAAAAAAATTCAAACATTTTTTTTTAAATAGGTTTAGAGTGCCATGAAACGTGGAAATTTTAAATTTGAGCAAAGAAAAAAATTGTTTCTTCTATTTTAGTGGTACAAAATTTTTCAAAAATGTTGGTAAGTAAAAAAAATACAATTTTGTTTTTTTTTTAAATAGGTTTAGAATGCCATGAAACGTGGAAATTTTAAATTCGAACATAGAAAAAAAAATTCATCTATTTTAGTGGTCAAAATTTTTTCAAAATTGGTGAAAACAATTTTTTTTAAATGATTTATTCCCTTTAGACGGTCCACCCTGTATATTTTTCAGTGAAAGTTCAACCATTTCGTCATTACCAAATTTGACTGCTCTCCGTCAAGCAGTTTTTTAGTTAATGCACCAACAGACAGACAGACAGGCAGACATACATACATACATACATACATACATACATACATACATACAGTCAGACAGACTGACGGAATTGAATAACCTATATTTTCGTAATCTACGTGATCTGAAATGTCAAAATCCGAAAAAATCTCGGATGGTGATTTTTTTCTCAAATACAATACCTCCCTTCGGTATGCGAATGAAGTAAAATTTAAATTTAAAAGAATAAAGCATTGTTTTATAATTTATTCAGAGATACCTAGAGACAATATGTACTATTTTAAATATCGTTTTAAAATTTCAAGACATATTTTATTTTATATCATCAACAGTGTCAGATATCTACATTGAAATATTTTCAACAGAGAATTTTGCTTGCCATGAGCAAATATTTTTGTCATCATAAGATTTGTCTCATAGATACAAGTTGTTTTAATATGCATGGAGAGAAATAGGTCAGATAAGTTTCTAGTAAATGTTTATACAGTCGCAAAAGAGAATCTTACTTTACGTTACTTTATCACAGTGATTATTACTTAACTTTTTAACTTTGCATGTCTTAGGATAATCTGCATAAGTTTAGTTACTACAAATCTTAAAAATCATCAATTAATCCAAGCTAGACTACATTAATATATTCAAAATATGTGTTTCTTACATACGTACAGAATGTTTCTTTAATGTGCACTTTGGGATACTGATTCTGAGTATCAAAGGCTAATTTTGTGCATATTCGTCAATATGGCAGCCAGGGATTATTTATTATGCATGAAATAGGACTATTCATATTACGCAAGATATTTTACAAATTCCACATAGTGTTGCTATTCATTGATTGAAATATTCTATAATCCAGAAATAGAAATCGAATTCGACATACGTAAGGCCACACGATACAAACAATAATAGATAAGTAAACTTATCTCTGAAGACGTAGTTTCTACTAGCACTCGACGCACGTTTCGCTAATCACGTCAGCATCATCACTGGTTTTATTTTCACATTTAACAATATCCTGATGATGCTAACTTGGTTAGCGAACCGCGCGTAAAGTGTTGGTATTCGAGTACTGCGTTCACGAATTTTGGGTTCCAGTCCCCTCCAGGTATATATTATGTCAAGAGGACAGCAAACGCCACCCGATCTGCGCCAGAACCTATTTAGCTCGTGTACGATACTAATATCACAATTTTTATAAAAATCACATCGCTAGTTTCGGTGCTAGAATGTCCGAATACATACACATAAAGACATTTTTTAAAACCCTCTTTTTCGGATTCCTGGGATGTCAAAACATACAGATCTAATCTTATCTTATTTTTCTTAACAATCGCATTAACTTTCTTATTTTTTTAATTATTGGGGAGGTTAATAGAGAACATTGTTTACAGCACAATGTCGTCATTAATATTAAAGGTAAAGATTGTCATTATAATTTGCCACAAAGCTTAAACAATTTCATGCTTTCTATTAACGATTTTTAATATTTAGCTTCAAATTCTCTTCACTATTATTGCCATGTGATGTTGAACAATTAAAACCTTCAAATCCTTTATACGTAAATAGAATAGAATGCATAGAAGGAAGAATTTGCTACACAAACAGGACACTTTGCATTCAGTAGTCAGCACACGGCTAATTATATTGACCATTTTACTTCTAAGTTGTATATCCCAAAGAAAGCTTTAATGTGTTTTCATGGCAACCAGATATATTTCTGAAATTTTTTCGCCTCGGGATCTATCTTTGGGCGTAAGTTTAAAAAAAAATGAACCGTAAAATGCAAGGGTACCAATTAGTATACACGGTTTATGTTTATGTCTTACTTTTCAGTTGGATCCATTGGGCATGTCAAGTCGGTAGCGTGCCGAATGTAAGTACACCCGAACTAATTTCGATAGACAAAATTAATGACCAGTTAAATTGACATAAACAATTGATCATACATTGCAGTTAAAAGAATGTTTCATGACCCGAGGTGTGGGATAATTGGATAAATTATTAGAGCCAGGAATTTTTACGTACTTTATTATATTGGTCAAACTTAAATCCTTCAGAAATAGTTAAGAGATATCGCTTTCAGCTTCTATCATTATGTTCCATCATGAATTTGTTGTAAAAAGAAAAAAAAAATCTTTAAAAATCCCTCTACCGCGCACCGAGCGGAATTTTCGTCTGCCAATTTAATTGGGGTATGCGAAGTACATATACTAACTACCTATATGAACAGATATCGATAAATCATTTATTTTAAAAAATGTCCCCCCTTTGTAGCTCGTAGCTTACTTCTTACTAATCCAAAATGTACAGCATGAAGATCACAGATTCATTTTCTTCACGAGTCTTCTGGTATATGTCAAAGTATTATTAAATAACGAGATTTCTTCTTTGTACTTATAACAGGGTAAAGAATAATTGAGGCAATTTTGTTTTCCTGGCCATCCATTGACCACATATGCGTTAACCAAAGCCAATATATTTTTAACTACTTCTTAACTAATAACATTCAATTAAAGTAAATCTCTAAGATACTCTAAGGTTCTTCGGATTGGTACTCTTGAGAGCATAGAACTGCCATCATAAGAGACCAGAATTCCACCATATTGCAATTGCATCTTGCTAATTTTGTTTTTGAAATCATTGGAATTAATTACGGAGGGTAAGTATCCGAACTATGTAGATAATATTGACAGTTGGTAAGCTGGTGAGCTGATTGTGGTTTTATGTATATTCGGCAAACAGTAGCTGGGCACTGTTTGTTGGGTTAAATACATGTAATAAGGTTCTTAGATATTTAAATGTATTTATAACTTCGGAATACTTTCGGTAATTTATTTCTGCTAATTTCTTTATAGGGTCCATTAGGGATCGGATGATTACTTTTTGAATAGTCATTCTTGTTTAAAATATCAACCATATAATCCTTATCGACATTTAAGTGAAGCAATTTTTCTCACGTAATCGTTAGATATTTTTTTCCTTTAGTGGATTTTAACTTTTTCATATTTTTAATAATATATGAAAATATGTTTCTTCTGCATGCCCTTCTGACAAGACTCTTAATCCTTTTTTAAATCCCTCGTTTATGCAAAATGATATCCATAAAACGTATTAGCAAATGCGCATAAAAATATGTCTACATTTAATTAACTCTGTTAATTAAATCTGTGGTGACGAGCAAAATAGGGCGTTAGACAAGCATGTTCATAGTTTTTTTTATTTATTCAGGCTATTAAGGCTATACGCAGCTGCCCACGATTAAATTGATATGTGAATTATTGATACAAATTTGTCGATCGCTGTGTTATTATTGACATTAATTAAGGTCAATAGTGTTAAAATCCTCAAGCGTCATTAAAAATAGAGAAATATCACTTTTAGCCTTATTGGCGTATAATTATATCCTGTCTTGTTTATTGGCTGTCAATCAATATTGATTAATAAAACCCTAAATTATGCAAAACTTCCGGATAATTCCCTTGAGAAGTTCGACTTAATGATCTTAGGGGTTTTAGGAATTTAATTATACATAAGATAACTAGATAATATGTTCATACCTGACTATGTGGAGCGAATTTTATTCTTGAAGTTTAGGCGAACAACGCTGCTTCCCTTTTCTTGTACCTAATTATCTGTGTTCACCTTTATTATTAAGTTCATAAAGCTACTTTGGAATATACTGGGTTGAATCAAAAATGTAATAACATGATTTCGTTACAGTATTAATGAATTTTTGACCAATGATGTCTCTCAGGAAGAAATTGAGGTGATAGAAATATCAGCATTATTAAAAGTGGAATATATTGTAGAACGCTATATTAAAATAGGTGTTCGTGTGTTCCAGTTATGGGGGAACATCATTAAAATCAATGTAGAACATTTTCAACCATCTTTAGAAATTTTTAAAAGGAGGAAGTTCGCAATTCGATCCGTATGTATGTTTTACTTCCACATCCACGTAGTGTAGTGGAAGTAGAGTAATCGTAAAACATTTTTTTTTGTTGAAATAGGCTTCGAATGTTATAAATCATCGAGATTTTAAATTTGAGAGAAAAAAACTGTCGGTCGGTCGGTCGGTCAGTAACATTTTTTTGTGCGCACCTTATCTCAGGAACGGTTTAAGAATTTGATACACATGTGCATCATGACGATATTTGGAACAATATTATATTTTGCGCTAAATGCGATGGGGGTTGGGGGTTCAATAGAGGTAAATAGGGAAAAATAAGTGAGGCAAGGTGATAAAAGTACAGAAACTTGGGATTAGGTACATATCGTACAAACCAAGGCCTAAGATTTTTTTTATATTTTACACCCCCCGCACCACATATTATTAAAGGGGTTGATGAAATAAAATTGAGATATTCACTTGAAATTTACTACACATATGTATTATAACAACATTTGGAACTAGATTGTATTTTGAGATGATTTCGTTGAAGGGTTGAGGGTTAAATAGTAGTAAATAGAGGAAAACAAGTAGAGCAAGCTGGTAAGAGTACAGGAATTGGGAATATTGTGTATACACTAGAAGGCAAAGCCTCAAATTTCTTTGTAATATTTTCAACCCCCTACCACCCCCACTCCATTATTAAAAAGGTTGATATAACAGAATTGAAATATTCACTTAAAATTTGGTACAGGTATGTATTATAATGTCATCTGGAATTATATTGTATTTTAAGATGATTCCGTTGTAGGGTTGGAGTAAATAAGGAGAAAATAGCTAAAGCAAATTGGTAAGAGCACAGAAACTTGGGATTTGGTCTATATGCCAGAAGCCAAGGCCTCAGATTTTTTTATAACGTTTTTCAACCCCTCCACCATCCCCACTCCATTATTAAAGGGGTTAATAACATATATTTGAGATACTTGCTTGACATTTGCTCCATTATTGTATTGTAATATCACCTGTGAGATGGTTTCGTTGAAGGGGTGGGTGGTTGGTGATAAATATGGGATAATACGAAAAATAAGCTAACGGGAGTCTAGAAACTTTATTTTTGACGTATATACTAGAAGATAAAACCTCAATTTTTTTTTCTGTGACTCCTGCCTCAAACACATTCAAGTTCTGTGACTAATTATTATTTGCACATACTAGAGTGCAAAATATAGTCGATATGTTGAAGATAGTTGAATGGGAAATCTAGATGTAGAAGTGATTCCTTGGACAGCGGTTGTTTTATGTTATTCGATTATTATTCTGAAACGATAATACTTGTATAAAGATAGCTATAAAATGAGCAAACATCGGATTTGCTCCATTATTGTATTGTAATATCACCTGTGAGATGGTTCCGTTGAAGGGGTGGGTGGTTGGTGATAAATATGGGATGATACGAAAAATAAGCTAACGGGAGTCCAGAAACTTTATTTTTGACGTATATACTAGAAGATAAAACCTCAATTTTTTTTTCTGTGACTCCTGCCTCAAACACATTCAAGTTCTGTGACTAATTATTATTTGCATATACTAGAGTGCAAAATATAGTCGATATGTTGAAGATAGTTGAATGGGAAATCTGGATGTAGAAGTGATTCCTTGGACAGCGGTTTTTTTATGTTATTCGATTATTATTCTGAAACGATAATACTTTTATAAAGATAGCTATAAAATGAGCAAACATCGGAAAAAACTAGATTCTATTCGAGAATATGTGAGGATATGATGAATGTTCTCAGGCCAAATTATGTAGTTAGATATTTTAGGAGTATGTGGTGCTGAATCTGACATAAAAAATTAAAGATTCAATATTGTCACGCTGAAAAAGGGCTAGGGCTTGATCTATGGGCCCTATGCCCTACGTGACGGGGGTTATTTGGAGAAATGTGTGTTAATAAGGGCAACTTTAGAAGTTTACATGGTTTTATTAAAACCTTCATTAAGGGATAACAAACAAACAACAGATACAAATAATCAACAATACAAAAATAGATAGAACACATAAAAATTTAAACAATCTTACCAATATACATAGTGGGGAGGAAAAGGTGTCACTTTCACTTAACTTAACTTGTGATCTCCAGGGTGGAGATCACTAAAACTGCCTGAAGGGCCTGGGCTCCACATCCTAAGATGAGGGCCCAAAACTAAGACTGACTGTCGACACTAACGTCGAAACTCAATTAATGAAAAGAACCGAGAGCCTCGTTTGTTTTGATTATTCGATTTATATACTTGTTTATTTAGATAACGGTCAATGTTATGTTTATATATATTTGTGTTTTATTATTAAACAATTCTACTAATTGGCATTGAAATTATTTAATTGTTTTTTATTTAATATGGACTAGGGTCGAATATATTTAATTTATCCAAACATTTGCGACTTTCCCGGATTTCCTTTCCTGCGTGACATATTTCCCTCCCCAAAAGCTGGCCCCCAGCTTAGATTATTCCCAAATAGGGAGAAAACAACAGAGAGGATTTTATTTATTCTAATATCACAGTTCAGCAGGGGTAGCATCAACAAAGTCTCGTTATAGGTAATTTACTAATGCAACACCAAAAAGGAAGAGGAATAATGAGAACTTTGCCGATGCCTACCCTGCCGAAATTTTAAACAAAAATTTACATCAATTTAAAAAAATATTTGGCATGTTCACCACTCGGTCTTTGATCAAGTTTTTTGGCACACCCGGTTCAAATTCATAGTTCGGCACTATTACTATAGTTCGTTCACGCAGTTCTTCCAGGACTGTGGGGGCATTGTACTTGTCACCTATTGTTCGTTTGTTTTATTTTGTGAGATAACGGTTCCAAGTACCCGGAGGTGTGGTCGAGTTACATCATGGTAATTTTTGTTGGTCCCTGGATGGTTATACAGCATCTCCTGTGTGCCAAGGGTCGGGCGTTGACGATACCGGCCGCCTTGGGACTGTCGGCCAGCCTGTTGTTTTTGCCATTCGAGCAGCCAATGTTTTTGTTCCCTCCGAAATGCCTGTGTTGATGGCATTTATATGACCAAAATGCTTGGAGGCATCGCTCGGCCTGGGTGCGGCGGACGTTCACGTGGAAGGCTTCTGTAGTATTTACCTGCCCCTGAATTTGCAGATAGTTCGGGATTAGTTGAAAGTCCTGCCCTTGTACAAGTTGGAGGATGCTGTATATGATGTTTGGATTATACGTATGTATGTAACTCCCCGATTGGTTGACTGAATTTCCATTTCGGGTACCATCCCTCTGGAATGGTGCGCCCCTGCCAACTGCTGGGAGACGTCTGGTAGTGCCGGCGAGTGTCCATGGGAGTGTGCCAAGAGATCCCGTGAAACATGTAAAAAAACAATTTATAAATAAATGAATATTTTGGCCTTATGATCTATTCTTATTCTTTTTGTTATTATTATTCTAATTATTATAGGCATACGATTTAAATGCTTATATTCGAGAAAGAAAAGAAATTAAATAATTGTTGTCTAAACTTGTAATTAAAAATTATATCCCGAGTCTATTGACATTGTTTACATATAACCTAAAGAATTCGCTGATTCTACACTTCTGTTCCTTTAATTGAACTTGGCCTGGACATAATTGCTGAGTATTACTAATATTACATTTCTATATTGTACCATTACAAGCTAGTGGGTGTTTTATTTAAAAACAAAGTTGAACTTGACACTCAGTAAACTACGACACAAACAAACTTTACGTGTATTCACCTATTATTGCAAGTTCCAGTAACTAATATACTATAAAATGAAAATATTTAATTATTGGAGAGACAGAAAAAAATTATTTTTATAAGTGATGTCACTTGGTGAATTTTGTGCTTGGAAGGGGAAAACATTTGAAAAGATTAGTAAATTGTTTAACTTCTCTAGTTTTTTACCTATGTAGGGTACCGTTTTTTTTTTGGTGTGTATCATTTCCTAACAATTTTAACTTTCAACATCACACTATTAATCTGTACTCTGCTTTAGGAAGGACATAGTTAATTAAACTTTCATTTATTTCTACTTTAGATAGAAAATAGTTGTACGTTTACTTGTTTAGCTTTAGCAGGGACATTCTTAAACATTTGTTTTTGAAACTTTATCGTATGAAGATGACGTTGAGTTCCCGTTTATGAACCTTCTTCCACGCCTTCCTTGTCATGAAATATTTTACTCGCAAACTATCAGCAATGTACCCCCTTATATACCTCAATTATCATTATTCACAATTATCTCCCTTGAGGTTGTACATCTTTATTTGCAACGCTGGTACTACATGTACCCTATTTGACGAGGCCGACGTTCAGTTCCTTTTAAACCTTCTTCCACGTGACCCTCATCTTAAAACCTTTTACCCGTAACATCATAGGCAAAATAATCCCTTATACATCTCAATAAAATAATTATCAACTCTTTATGTTATAATAATTAATCTCCCTTGGGGTCATACATCTTTATTTGCAACACTGGTACCGCATGTACCTTATTCGACGAGGCCGACGTTCAGTTCCCTTTGAACCTTCTTCCACGTGACCCTCATCTTAAAACCTCTTGCCCGTAACATCATAGGCAAAATAATCCCTTATACATCTCAATAAAATAATTATCATCTCTTTATATTCATCTTGCACATCTCTGTGTGCGAAAACCATAACATATATATTTCATTTGACAAGGCTGACGTTCAGTTCTTTTTGAACTATTTTCAACGTCGTCTTCGACTTGAAACATCTAGTTTCGTAATCAAAAACATCATAATCTACCATTATTACATAAAAAACAAATTGTCCCTAACTATTTTTATTGACTTCCTAACTTCCTGCGAGAATTTGTGATACACACTGCTCAAAAATTAAAAAAAAAAAATCTTGGTACCCTTGTTTACTAATTCATAAAAAAACTTGGTCATTCTACAGTTAACACTTTAAGTTCTTGACTAGATTAATTATTTGAATAAATAAATTGCTTGTCTCTCAAGACATTTATTTAAAAAAAATATATAAAATTAAGCTGTCATTTGTGCTGTATCGTTGTCCACAAGGCAGTTTGGGTTGAGTAATCGATGTTGCGCACCATCGCAATTTTTGCCCAAATCACCTAGTAGACTCCGAGAACAGTCAGCTTGATGACTTTACCAAAAAGAGAGAGAGAGAGACGACAACAAAAAAAATACAATCTAGCAAGCAGCAACCAATTATTTGCTTATAACCTAATTATTTTTCCCCGGTATCTTCCTGACTAAAATTTTTGCTTCAAATAACAATCTAAAAATTAAATTACTTTTGCTTGGAATGGTTTACCATAAAAAGCTACCCAACCATAAGTTCGTACAATACTGCAAACTTTAACTAAGTGAAACTTTTGACTAATTCTTATCAATTAATTAATGCCTACTAATGTGATAATTCAACTTTTGACTAATTTGTATTGTTTTATAAATACTTTATAAATTCAAACTTATAGGTACTATTTACCCATTTTATCCCTTACTTTACTTGGATTTTATAAATGATATTCAATGTATAAATAGCTATAAATACACCCATTTAACTAAAACCTATACTATTTGCCCATTTTATTCCTAACTTGACTGATTTTCAATGTCATGTGCATCTACGGCCTCATTTACATCAACACGGTACTGCCAACCAAATATTAAAGTTAAATTTCACGTCGAGTTCTTCAGGATTCAACAATAAAAAATATATATCTTATTTTATACCTGTACTATTTTACTATATTTCTATATTGAACAAAAAGACGCGAAGAACACAATGTAAATGAGCTCGATGACCACATGACCACTATCCCTTAAAAGAAAACAACAAATGCAGATCGTCTTCTTGGCAATTTACTAAGACAATTGCATTTGCCTAATACAAACCTCTCTTTACCTACCTGGTAGAGAGCACCCTCTCCCACACTAATGTATATTGCAACTAATAAGATCGTATTTTGACATAAGACAACTATTTGATTCCGTATTATTGATAACTTTTTTGAAAAGGAAACCTAATACGAAAAAATTGACGACAAATTCACTTGCCTTTAAATACTCAATAGAAAAATCATAAATAGATTCGTTGATGTTAACTTTTATTTTTCAAAAAGAGAACCAACTACAGAAGACATGAGATGTAAGTTTGTCTACATTATGCTTAAATATTCTGATAGAAATTTTAATATGAAAATAAGTAACACACTAACTTTCTTCCAAAAGAAAAAACCAAGATTACAAGGGTTTCTGTCTTAACCATTGGCATTACGAGAAAACGATTTGAAACATATGTTTAATAGTACAGTTACAAATTTTATGTCAGGGTTAAAAAGAAAAAAAAATAGCTTGCACTCAGACAAAAAGATAATAAAGGGGTAGTGAGGAAATTCTTTCAGAATATTTATAAGCCTGAGAGGAAAATATTGATTTTCTCCAAGCTAGAGACGAATTTAAACATTAAAATAGCCATTTTTTAAAATTTTTAGAAATATTACATAAGCATTCTCACCAAAATTGAACGTCTTCGATTTTGATTCACGAATCATGTACACAAAGTTAAAATAGGATGGCAATATAAAATTAAAAGAATGGGATGGTTATAAAAAATCATTTCTAAGAAAAAACCTTGGAGTGACTTATACGAAATTAAAAATAAGAGCAAAAAAATTTGTGATAGCTAAATAGGAGTGGTTACGAAGAACCAACCCCTTGGGACGAAAACTCGGCTTGTCCACCATATGTCATATACATATAGCACATGGTGGGCTTTAAGAGGAGGAGTGATTATGAAGAATCACCCCTGGGAATGAAGCTAGGCGACCTCCACCATGTGTCACGCTGAAAAAGGGCTAGTTCGAGGGTTTGGATGGTTTTATTAAAATAATCTTTTAGGGATAACAAACAAACAAGAGATACAAATAACCAACAACAATAATACATACACCTAACAAAAATATACATACAACTTAAGCGGTCTTACCAATATACATAGGCGCCTCCACCATGTGTCACGCTGAAAAAGGGCTAGGGCTTGATCTATGGGCCCTATGCCCTACGCGACTGGGGTTATTTGGAGAAATGTGTGTTAATAAGGGCAACTTTAGAAATTTACATGGTTTTATTAAAACCTTCATTAAGGGATAACAAACAAACAACAGATACAAATAATCAACAATACAAAAATAGATAGAACACATAAAAATTTAAACAATCTTACCAATATACATAGTGGGGAGGAAAAGGTGTCACTTTCACTTAACTTAATTTATTTATTTATTTATTTAGTTATTAAACGGGGCTGCCCCCAATTGTACAAATAAACTGAAATAAACATACAAAAATGTATAAAACAATTAAATATAACAGAAATAATACAAGTATAATATTACATCACACTAACTATTACACAAATATTTTTTAACAACATTAAGACTGACATGAAAAAAATCCAAATTAATTAACTTGTGATCTCCAGGGTGGAGATCACTAAAACTGCCTGAAGGGCCTGGGCCCCACATCCTAAGATGAGGGCCCAAAACTAAGACTGACTGTCGACACTAACGTCGAAACTCAATTAATGAAAAGAACCGAGAGCCTCGTTTGTTTTGATTATTCGATTTATATACTTGTTTATTTAGATAACGGTCAATGTTATGTTTATATATATTTGTATTTTATTATTAAACAATTCTACTAATTGGCATTGAAATTATTTAATTGTTTTTTATTCAATATGGACTAGGGTCGAATATATTTAATTTATCCAAACATTTGCGACTTTCCCGGATTTCCTTTCCTGCGTGACAATATAACGAATCCAATAGGGTTGTCATAATTGTATAACTTATGCAGATTTACATGAAATGAGGCCACTAAGAAGGATGAGAATTTTTTTTTTAAGAAAATTAAATTGCCTTTAAAAAACCTTATTACCTAACATCGATAATGATGCCGATGTAAAATGAATAAACAGCAAAATACCGACCTGAATATCGATCTTAAGTAATAAGGTTCAATTTTTGTTTCAAAATAGAACAGGAGCCAGCTTGCAATTACCTGACCCAATTGTAACCTCTGGACACATTACTCAACCCCACAAAAAAAAAAAATTACACCAGCAATTCAGACCCATGTATCCCTATATATTTTCCGTCGCTGAATCTGAATTCGAGGTCAAAAGAAATCGTACACCAAAATCTAGCATTAGCTAGAGCCAAAAAACACCCCTGGAATGGGATAAAAAGAAGATTAAGCTACGAGAATAAGAACATTTCTGTTGACTACTTAGTGACATAAGAAGGGAGTATGTAGAAAGTGAAACTTTCCTTGTCACTTAACCTTAGGCAACCCAATATTGACATGATATGTTAATTTTTTATTGATGATCTCTCAGTTAATATTAATTGAAACATATTCGTTATAGGAATTTGCAAGCAGTATAAAAAACATTTATCTGTGAGAAGTAAAATAAAACCTATGTGTTAAAATAATAATGAAAGCTTTGCATTCTTTCGATGACCTGAATTCTGGTTAGACTCGCAAATCAAGATCCTAAAATGAATTTGTATAATTTCTTATTTGAACTGAATCTTAATGACCGTAGGGGGTTATGCAGACACTAGTTTAATCTGCATGGCCGTAGGGGACTGTGTGGATGCTTGTTGTTGAATGAGAATTTTCAAATACGAAATTATACAAATTCATTTTAGGATCTTGATTTGCTAGCATAACCAGAAATCAGGTTATCGAAGGAATGCAAAGCTTTCATTATTATTTTAACACATAGGTTTTATTTTACTTCTCACTGATAAATGTTTTTTATACTGCTTGCAAATTCCTATAACGAATATGTTTCAATTAATATTTTTACACATAGTTTTTCTTCTAGTTCTCATAGATAATTATTTTTGCTACTGTTTGCAAAATCCTATAAAGAATATGTTTCAATGCAATTATAAGCAAACAAATAATAAGTCACTTTTAAAGATGCATAGAGTAACAGATTCAGCAAATTTAGTTTAAGGTACGTAAACTTGTTTCTGCGCAGATAAACCACGCCTTGTCGTAGAACAATACAGGGCATTGTTATAAAACAATAGCGCCATCGCTTGACCGCGTCGAGTTGAGAATAGCGCACCCATTCTGCTTTTAATAGCCTAGCTGTTTAGACGTGTGGGAATAAAATAAATTAATCTCAATTTCGTTATTAAAATGAGGTGTGTTTATATAACTGCAGAAAAAGTGCAAATTGTAAAGTGGTCATTCGGGGGCCATTCCATTGAAGAGACAATAAATTTATTTACTGTGGCATATCAAGACAGACCAATCCCCTCAGGTAGCATAACTTCATACATTATTAAAAAATTTGAAAATTTCGGGTGCGTCGTGAGTTATTGTAAAAAATGCTGTCAACCCGAACCCCGTCATCAACAAATGAGCGAAGAACGTGAAATTCGCGAAACTAATGTCTGTGCACTTGTTGAACCTAGTGAACCTTGTTCTAGCAGGCAAATTGCTGATGAAGTTGACATGAAGGAAAGAACTGCAAGAAATATTTGGAAAAGAAATGAGTACAGTTGTTTTTAAGTTCAAACAACGCAAGAAATATTTCCCGAAAACAATTTCAAGCGGATGGAATTTTGTGAAATCATGATAAATAAAGTGAATGAGAATGAAAACTTCTTAAGGAATATATTGTTTACAGATAAATCATCCTTTTTATTACATAGGAAACACAATCCACCCGTAGTACGTTATTGGTCACGAAAAAATAAACATTTGAGTGTTGCTGTGCGAACTCAGTATCCTCAAAAGTTGAACGTTTCAACGGGAATTTTAGACAATCATATTATAGGCCCACTGTTAATCGATGGCAATTTAAATGACAATATTTAGAGCTTTTACAAAACCAAATAATTCCTACAGTTCAAAATCTTCCTGTTAATTTTGACGACATTTGGTTTCTACAAGACGGCTGCCCAAGTCACAATACCTTAACTGTTATTAATTTTCTGGAAAAAACATTTCCCAATTGTTTAACAGCTACGAGGGGAATGATAAAATGCCCCCCAGGACACCTGAGCTAGCACCCCATGATTTCTTTCTGTGGGGCTTTTTAAAGGAAACCGCGTACAAACATGCGTTTGAACGAGCCAATAATTTAATTGAATTACGGGAAAAACTTATCCAACTTTGTGCAAGAATTACTCCAAATCAATTCAATGATATGAAAGATTCATTGTATAATCGGTTTGGCTATTGTTTGGCACAAGAAGTTGGTTTGTTTGAATCCTTCCTTCATTAATTTATTGTTTGATAATTATTAGTTGATTTTAGTTTCCGAGTTATTTAATTTTATTTTAATGTTCTATTTTCATTTCAGTTTTAATAAGAATTATTATTTTATTCCCATAACATTTACGGCTAAAAAAGGAACTACAGAAATGCTTTCAATAGAATAAATTGTTTGTCAAAAATGTGACAAATAACTTCTTCGCTTTTGACGAAGAGATATTATCTCGTTTCGTATTAGAAATTATTACCTACGTCCGCACCCATCCTTAGTTCATGCCGTACTAAATTCAATTAATCGCGTGCCTCTGCTTTCACGATTTATGGTGAATTACATCGTTATTCCTACACCCTAACTGCATTTTCCGAATCTGTATAGGCTCCAATACTAGCTAGCTAATATATAGGGAAGATCTGTTATTTTTATCAGTCAATGTCAATTATTATTTCATACTTATTCATAGAAATTGTCTTAGTCTTGCATGAAACATCTTTGTGAGTGGCTTGGTGCCTTTCTGATGAGCTCCAGAATAAGGGCGAAAAACGTTTCAAAGGCTAAGCATTTCCAAAACAGAATGATAGATTTCATGAAAATGTAATCCATTAGAATGGAACATTTTGAACACAAGGTAGGTAAATAAATTAATTTTAGGTCTTTGTTCTCATTAACTGAATCTTCATGGCCGTAGGGGGTTGTGTAGATACTAGCTTAAACTATGTGGCCGTATAGGACTGTGTTGCTGAATGATAATTTTCAAACAAGAAATTATACAAATTCATTTCAGGATCTTGATTTGCTAGCATAACCAGGATTCAGGTTATGGAAAGAATGCAAAGATTTTTACACACAGTTTTTCTTTTAGTTATTCATAGATAATTATTTATTCTCCTGTTTGCAAAATCCTATAAAGAATATGTTTCAATACAATTATAAGCAAACAAATAATAATTTACTTTTAATATTAATATATTTAGAAACGTCAATTTCAGTTAAATTTATTCGATTGTGTACCATATATTTAAAAAGTAAATTGAGTCCTAAAGATATTTTTCAACAGCCTATAAAATATTATTAAAAGGAAGAAGTTCTTAATTTAACCAGTATGTTTTTACTTTTACGATTTTTCTCTCTTTTTCTTAATTGCTTTATTTTATTTTAACGTTCTGTCGAATAGCTAATCTAATGCTACTCCACTACCTAACCAGAACGGCGGACCTATGGAAATTATTTGTAAACTGGAGAGTAGCACTTGGTGTTGCTCCCAATCTTCCCATGTTCATCAAGCTATGTCCTAGTATAAGACGAGCAAAAAACGAAGAATTAATTTCTATATTTGAAAATTTTCGAAATTTTGGCGGATTCGTCATGAATCAAATGTCAAACGATAAGTAATCAGATAGTTTTAGAGAATCTTTTTGGGATCCATTTCATGTAACTGTTCTGACAAGTGGGCACTCTAGTTGTCGGTAGGAACGAAGTCTGAAACTCTAATTCGCCGATTTACTGACTGTTAACATGCTCGGGCTTAAAATTTTTAAATTATCAATTCTTGTAACTTGTATAATGAAAAATCTATCTCATAAGATCAAAGTTCAACGGTAGCATTCTTTCTGATTCGTGGTTATTTTATGGTCTCTGTATTAGCATTGTCGCTCATGTCGACCGTCTTTAGATCCCAGTGATCAATACAGTTGCTACATTATGGTTCATTATGGTTCACATGATCGATAATAATTCTTATAGAAATCATGGATTTTATCAGGCCGATTATTTGGCCTCGTTTAAACTAAATTGACTTCTTTACCTTACTAGTTGTAAAGCTTTTATATTGAAATATGTTGGACACACGAAACCTCCAGTTACAACTAGATTCATGCTGAAGTACCGCAGAACTGAAAAGTCTAGTGTTAGCCTACATGCTTTTGATAACAATTATGAGAAAAATAGCAATAACTTAATATAAACCTGAAATGTAATAGAATGTATAATAGAGAGTTCTCTACTACGTTTAAGAAGTGAAAAATATAAAAATAATATGAATAGTTACAAAGAGACTATTTCAAGTAGCATGGTTTATTGGGTTGTAGATCGCTATTCGTCAAGCCGAAACAAGGTATAGGTAAAGATGACAGGATAAGTTAAATTTGTTTCTTTTTTAATTTATTTGTTTAAAATATCGGATCAACAAATTAATGTTATTCATGACAGTGAGTAGTAAGACAGTACATAACAATTAAAAGAAAAGAAAATAAATATTTGGTACAACCTAATAATAGTAGAATATTGATATTAATACCGTTCGAAGTTACTACTGGAAAGTAAGATATATCTTGTGGTAGTAGTGTTTTAAATCTGTTATTACGAGTTTTTCCACTTAGGTTAAAATTTATGGCACTGGTACAGTTTAAAGTTTTGAAGAAGGTCTTTGCACATGATTCTATGAAGTCTTCAATGTGTGGCACGTTAAGTTCCCGATGGATTTGACCGTTTTTTACAAAAAAATATGCATTCATAGCAGATCTTACCACTTTGTTTTGGAATGTTTGCACCTTTTTAATATTAGTTTTGCTAAGAGTTCCCCATATCTCACGACTGTAAGTCACTAATGGTCTTAGGATAGATTTATATGTTAATGCCGCGCACTTAAGTTTGAGTTTCGATTTTCTATTAACAGTAATGGGATATAGCATTGATAACCAATCTGGCGTACCCATCATTAAATTTTTTATTGATGTTTTAACTCCATGTTAGTCGTTTATCTAAATAGATTCCAGCAGGAATCTATATTATTTTCTCGTAGCTGATGATGATATTATTGGGGATTTGTGGTCTTTTCGATATGAATATTATGGATCTTGAGTTATTATTGCGGTGTCATCTACATACATGGCTACTGTGGATGTCGGTGGTACAGGTATGTCATGAACGAATATATTAAAGAGTTTGGGGCTCAATATTGATCCCTGAGGTATTCCTGTATTAATTTGTTTTTTATCCGATAAGAAGTTATTTATTCTGACACAAAAGGCTCTGCTCATCACAAATGTAGCAACTATATTGGCGAGATTTGCTGGTGAATTTATACTGATTAACTTGTATAACAGTCATTTTAACCATACTTTATAAAATATTTGGGCCACGTCCAAGAATGCTATCATTGTATGTTCTTTGTTGAATTTGTTATACTGTGATATTAGTATAGTATAAATACAACACACATTTTTAAATTTACTCTAGTTTTGGACAGCCTCAGATGATGTCAACATGGTTGACGAAACGTATATCGAGTGAAGTATTTTGGTACTTGCAGATACTATTTCATGGTTATTAAACTGCTGATGTTTCTATTTCAAATAAAATAAATAACTAAAAAAAATAAAAATGCGCTTTTAAAATCCAAACGAAATTGTTTGGAAAAATGTACTAAGAAAAAAAAAAAAAATTAAAATTAATAATAATTATGCTGATAAATCTAAAAGCGTGGGGCGCTCAATGAGTAAAATTTTTTGTTTTTATATTTTGAGCGCCCTACGTTCTTACATCTATTAACATAATTACTATTATAATTAACATTATATTTATTCCAATTAGACTAGTGTGCTTGTTAAATAAAATTACCTACAAGTAAGTGACGAAACCCATTTGTCATCTTGAAGCAACCATTTGGAATTCTTGAATTTTATTTATATGTTTATAATCTGTGACCTGAACAACCTTCAGATACCCATTTTCAGATGTCAAACCCTAAATTACAAAATTTAACCGACATATTGACGTGGCCATTTTGAATTGTCAAGTTTCGACCGAATATATATAATCTGCAATCTCAATAAGCTCCAGGTATCATCATCATCATCATCATCATGAAACAATTTATTAAAATTCAACAATACATAATTGTCTCCCAGGATCGTGATCCGAAGCCAACGAGACCACCACTTCGCGTAGCGCCGTGGTGTGCGTGGGTTGGGTAGCTCGCAAGCGGTTGGGCTTAATAAAATGGACAAACAAGTTAAAACTCCTTCCGCCAATGGCGGCTTAAAATTAACATCAAAACTACACTATTGTCTGCGCAGCAGGCTTAAAATACTTAACATTAACACAATAAAAACTAGAGCACAAAACACTGGTTAAATTTTGGTTGCTGGTACGTGAAAAAGTTCAACGAAGAAACCCGTTCGAAGCAATTGGGGCCCCAACGGTCTACCCGCCGTTTGGAAGGTAGGGAAGCCGAAAAGAATTTCAGCAGTTACATTTTTTTAGGAATTTTATCGGTCTAAAATAAATTTGGAACAAAATGGGACAAAAGGTTAAAAAAGATAAAAACTATAAAAGAAAATGACAAACAGAGAGGTGAAAGAAAAGGATAGGGATGAATAGGTGAGGAAGGAGAAGTATAGGGTGCCGGAAGATAGGCAACGCCTGATATGGTAGGGGGTGTTTGATCTGGAAGAGAGCATTATGCATTCTGATTTGAGCCCCAGATACCGATTTTCGGTCGAATTAGACGAGAAATTGTAAAACTTATTGCCATATTGACGCTGCCATTTTGAATTCTTAAGTTTCGATCACATATCTATAATCTACCACCCCAAAAATCTACAGACATCAATCTCAAGTTGTATTGCCATATAAAACAAATACACATGCAAGGTTTCAAGTTAGTTCGACATATGGAAGTGGGTGGGAAAATGAAGCTACAAGATTTTAGTATACACAAAATCAGAAGTCAAGCTCATAAAGCCGTGTTAAAGAAGACTCTGATTAGTACTTTAGATTTAAAAAAAGATTAAAAACGTTGTAATATTTGTTCAAAATTTTTAATCGCTTCTTAGCTACAATGAAACAAATTCCCATTAAAAATTCTAACAAGAATTCTCAGTGAACTCTTAATGTTGTTTTTTTATTCAAACCGGTATATATATTTTTCTTATCTAAATGTTTTTAATTTCCATTTAATTTAAATAAACCGACCCTTAATCTCTAGAGCTATGCCTTTGATTAAAAAAAAAGTTTATGCAGTTATTCCAGCTCTCCATTACATAAATCTTATAATCTTTTACAAGAAAGGCATGCCGCGATATCCATAGCGCAGAAACAGAATGGTTAAAGAGCAGTAATATTTTCAAATTAACACATATTTCTTGTTGAAATTTTTTTTATAGAACCTTTATACACCAGGAAAGAATTATACAGAGGCAGATGATTTTAATTATATAGCAAAAATATATAATACTGTATTAATGATTTAGATATTTTTTAATATTTTTGTATAACACAGTTAACCATTAACATTATCGCTGATTGAAGTTGGACGTGTGGTTATAGTATTTTCCTGAAAATAGGTATCGCCTAATATAGGTATTTAATCAGCGATCACTGGACCAATTCGGGGACCTCAACCTACCTATTATTTAGAGACAGACAGTTTCAGGTCCCGGAATTGGCCAAATCCTTAGAACTCACAAACATACCCCGATAATCTTTGGTATTCTTCTTTTCAATTTTTTTTTGTCGTTTTTCTTTCCAAAACAAGCGTGGAAATCTTCGACAATCCCATATATTACCTCTGCGGTTTTTAAACAGGTCTGCATGGTTTTCAAAACGGTCTGTACAGCTTTTAAACAAATCTGTACAGCTTTAGAACAGGGTCTGTATTGTTTTTGGACATGTCTGTACGATTCTAAATAGGGTATGTAAAGCTTTCAAACAGGTCTGTACGGTTATCAAATAGGTCTGTATGGTTTTCAAACTGATCGCAGATTATCGCGTGGGTGGATTCAGGTTTGAAGTTTCCCACCATTGTGACGCCCTCTGTTGGTGCAGCGAGGAGATAGAAAGAGTCGTGAAGTTAGCTATAATGCCCATCGACCTCGTGAAGTTAACGTAAGTAGGCGGAGCTGGTGAAGAAGTGATCTTGAAATGTAAAATGAACCTCCATAAGATAACACATGGAATTTTGGTCATAGATTATTTACCGAAGTTGTAGTTTGTTTTTTTCACATTGGTAACCAGGTTGGACAAATACCTACGGAACAATTCGGCATCTATTTATTTTCATTCAACAATATTATTTCTATGCTTTATTATTTCCACATCCACGCAGTGGATTGGAAGTGTAGTAATCGTAATAAAAATGTCAACATTTTTTTTTCTTGATGTAGGTTTAGAACATCATGAAACGTAGAGACTTTAAATTTGAGCGAAAAAAGTTTTCTGTCTGTTTGTCGATCTGCCTGTATGTCAGTCTGTCTGTATGTCAGTCTGTCTGTAACTTTTTTGTCCGCACGCTTTCTCCGGAACGGTTTAATATATTGACTAGATACCTTGTATACGTATATATTATCTGGAATTGAATTATATTTTGAGATGATTCCGTTCAAGGGTTGGGGGTTAAATAGGGGTAAATAGGGGAAAATAAGTGAAGCAAGCTGGTACGAATACAGAAACTTAAAATTCGTTGTATATACTGGAAGCCTAAGCCTAAGATTTTTTAATAATATTTCTCAACCCCCCCCCCACCTCTCCATTATTAAAGGGGTTGATAAAACGAAATTGAGATATTAATTTGAAATTTGGTACACGTATGTATTATACCGACATCTGGAACTAGATTATATTTTGAGATGATTCCGTTGAAGAGTTGGGGCTTAAATACGGGTAAATAGGGGAAAATAAGTAAAGCAAGCTGGTAAGAGTACAGACACTTGAAATTCGGTGTATGTACTAGAAGCCAATGTCTCAGATTATTTATAATATTTTTCAACCCCCATTACCCCTACTCCATTATAAAAGGGGTTAATGAAATAAAATTGATACATTCACCTGAAATTTGGTTCATGTATGTATTATAACGACATCTGGAACTAGACAATATTTTGAGAAGCTTCCGTTGAAGAGTTTGGGGTTAAATAGGGGAATATAAGTAACGCGAGATGGTATGAGTACAGAAACTTGAAATTCAGTGCATGTACTAGAAGCCAAGGCCTCAGATTTTTGTATAATATTTTTCAACCCCCATCATCTCTACTCCATTATTAAAGGGGTTGATAAAATAAAATTGAAATAATCACTTGAAATTTGGTACAAGTATTACATAGGTATTATAACGACATCTGGAACTAGATTGTATTTTGAGATGATTCCGTTGAAGGGTTGGGGGTTAAATAGTGGTAGATAGGGAAAAATGAGTAAGGCAAGCTGGTAAGGTTATAGAAATTTGGGATTTGGTGTATATACTAGAAGCGATGGCCTCAGGTTTGTTTATAATATTTTCCATCCCCCCACCACCCCCACTCCCTTATTAAAATTAAATTTAGATTTTCACTTGAAATTTGGGACACGAATGTATTATAATGACATATGGAACTAGATTATATTTTGAGATGATTCCGTTGAAGGGTTGCGGGTTAAATAGGGGAAACTAAGTAAATCAAGCCGGTAAGAGTACAGAAATGTGGGACTTGGTGCATATACTAGAAACCAAAGCCTCAGATTTCCTTCTAATATTTTTCAAACATCACCGTCTCCGCTCCATTATTAATGGGTTGGATAACATAAAATTGAGATATTTACTTGAGAGTTAGTACACGTATGTATTGTAATAACATCTGATTGAGATGATTCCATTGAAGGGGTGGGACATAGTAGGCTGTGAATAGGGGAACATAAGTAGGGTAAACTAAAAACTTCATTTTTAAAGTATGTGGTAGAAGACAACGCCTCAAACATTTCTATGACATCTGCTCCAAATATTATTAAAATTCTATGACCAATAATTTCCACATAGTAGAGTGCAAATCTAGTCAAGATGTTTCCTTTAAAGTGACTTGGATGAAAAATCTGGATGTGGAAGTAGTGATTCCTTAGGCAGCGGTTTTTCCTTTTTATTCCTATCCACCGCTTTAGTTAAACTTTGTTGCCGTGTCCCAGTTTATTCTATGTACGTTATCTCAAGTGTTTTTGTAGATCTTCAATCTGTGAGATTAATTGTTTCTAATTTAATTCTTGTGTTAACCCAATCTTACATTGAAAGGTCTGAACGACCCTCCTATATGTTTGTCACACTCACACGGAATAATGAAAATGTAGTATTTTCAATTTTGCTCATATCGTAGAGGTTTTGTTTTGTCAAAATAAATTTGTGTTGCTAGAAACACCCTCTTCTCATCAAATTTATATGGTGATTTTGATGTTAAGAGGGTATCCCAAAAACTGTTTAGGTATATGGTGTAGCCTAGTTAGTGTTTTATAACATTGCACCTGTACCTAATTGATATTTTCAATATTTGTTAAAGTTCCATCAAAAAGGACATCAGGAAATTGATTGTTTGTAAAATTTTTTTGGATACATCATATTTCATTGGTCATTATTTCATTATTAGAAGAATTGAGTTCAGTACAAGCAACGAGCTACATCAGTAGGCAGCAATCAGCGAGAACTTGAAAACGGAAATTATGACCTTCGTCGTTTTGACAACACTGGTCCCTCTAGAGGCCTACCAACCACGTGGGTCTATATTCGGCCATCCTACAGCACTTGACATAAATATTACAGCACAGTAGATAAAAGGGCCACGTTTATACTAAATATTCATAGTCGACCAGAGTCAAAGTGCAATTGTTAGTAACTTTACAATAATGTAAACGAGAAATAATAATTTAAATTTATGAGTTCGCGAAATATATAGTTGAAAACTCGTTTTATTCCTTCAAACTATATTCAAACTGCATTTTATTGGTTACATGAACCAAACTTTCCACATAACAAATAAAGCATTAAGTCTAACACAACTTTTCTCGAACTGAGGAAATATCAATAATTTGGTGGATTTTATTATTTGCCTTTAAAAAACGAATACATATGAACATTGTGTTAATTTGAAACGTATCAGGTTCTGGAGTTTTCACTTCATTATTTATTCTTTTTTGTATGCAAATTATTACAAAGTGTGCAGTTTTAATACAAAATGCACGGTTGTATATTCGCATTTGTACAGTTGAAAATTGTTAGTGATACCTCGCATAGTGGTCCTTTGAACTATCCAGAAAGACAAGATATAATAAAATGTACGTTATTTGAATTAAATCACTATTGTTCTTTAACTGCGATACTACTGTTTAGAAATTGAGGCAATAACAACGCGAACAGCGATTATTTAATAAACAAAAATAAAATTCAAGCTATACTCAGGAGACACGATCGACCAGTATGTAGTTGAGCTAGTATACAATTGATTGGATTTTGTTTAAACACTTTGCAATGGATATGGATATTAATTCTGAAGATACCTACTATAATATTATTTAGCTACTTGAAGGCGTTAGAAAATGTATGTTAAGTATCAATGCAGCTTTAACAATAAATCAATTTATTTTATTTATTGACTTGACTTGACTTCAAGAAAATATTAACATTTTCTTCACAAGGCATACATATCTGAGTCAACCAGGCGTTCACGGTGAGAGATGCCATGCGCCATAGTAATTGATGGACTGGACGAAATGAATTCAGATTACAAACAATTAGTCTAGTGAATTAAAATGCTTTACAATTTTTTTTCGTGGGGTAAAGGCCCCGCACTAGCCTCTTAATACAACCTGTTACAGTAGGGCTGGGATAGCGCCAGAGAAGATATGGTACGTGCTGGGGCATATAGGGATAGTATACTTCACACACACCAAATTAAAAGGCATAGTTTAGATCCTATATACAGATGTTTATTATACTTATTAACCTACTATGTACAACCCTAAGTACCCTACAACTACCATATAATTATTATGGTTAACTACAGAAGCAACTAAAAAGCGGGGTGACGGTGAATGGTGTAAGAGGGCGGTTAAAAACGGTTAAATGAGCGCAGCAAAGCGGTTAATGAGTTCACGGAAACGGGGCAGCAAAAAGCGGATAGGGCAGCGCAGATACCAGGCGGAAGGAAGAAAAATCACACGCAAAAAGACATTTATGCAACTTGGCTAAAGCGCAGTGCCTAAGGTTACTAAGCGGACAAGGCAGCGCAGATACCAGACGGAAGGAAGAAAAATCACATGCAAAAAGATATATATGCAACTTGGCTAAAGCGCAGTGCCCAGTACATATACTAATCCAATCCCACTCCTGGTCACGGTTACTTGCTGGAGTAATCCATTCCAAGGGATAGATTAAACCAATAAAGCTTACGGATCCTGCTACGGGCACTATTTTCGGTTGACAGGAGTCTTCATGGCTTCTTGGCTGGCTGGGGTCTAGGCAGACGGTATCCTGTTGGTTTAACTCATTCCAAGGAGTGAATCAAACCGACAGGACCCATATATCCGGTCACGGATAACACTTTGGACTGCTAGACGTCTTCGTGGCTTCCTGGCTGGCTGAGGACTAGAAGGCATTCAAGTGACTTCCCAGGTCCTCGGTGTCTTCTGGCTGACTGGTGACTAGGCCAGAGTGCAAACACGGAACCTGTTGTCAGCCAAATTACTTCTCAGACACAAGCGGATCGAGTTACGGTTAGTAAACAAATGGTACTTAAACCTAGTCAATCTGCTTACCTATAACTTATTTTACTCACTTTCTTGTAGTTGGTTCCTCCTGGATAGGGCTGACCTAGGTGGTCGATTGTCGTGACGGTGGTTTCGGTGGAGCACTGTTAGAGCACACGGTACAGTTCGGTATCCAAGTGAATGAATAATTATTTCGCTGGCTGGGCCAAGTGCCCGTTTACGAGGACGTAACTCCGGTCGGTGGTGGGGCACTAGCTCCACCTAGCGGATTGTATTGTATATTCCGCTGTCTTGGCCAAGTGACCGATTAACCGGAACTAACACTGGTCGGTGGTGGGGCCCTAGCTGCACCTAGCGGATCTTATTTCCATTTAATAATTTAACATCTCTAAGTAAATAATCAAAGTACAACAATTATTTATGCTTTGTACCTACAGTATAAAATCTTAAAATTCTAAATATAAAATTAAGCGGCGGTTTGCGTTGCAATTTCCATATTAAAAAAATGCTTCGTTACATTCTATCAATCATTCTAAACAATGTAGATGGCTTTTTCACCGTGCGGACAAAAATCGATGATATACGATAATCGCTTTGGTCCCCAAGTAAGAAAAAGATACATACCTATTTAGCAGGGAAATAGTCGAGAACTTTTCTGTATACAGGGGTCTATTTTATCTTGAACCTAGAGGATATCTCGGTTAATATTAATCGTGCAAAAGAAATTGTTTATAAAATAATTTTGTTGATTTTTACAAGAAATAAAATGGTTTGAAGATATATAGCCTACTTTAAGTATTATAACGGCCCAGTGGCCCAAGTTCTTTGGCTTGCGACCACAGAGTCCTCGTTCGAATCCTGGCCAGGGTATGGAGGTTTGGTGACGATTTTAATGTGTTACCTAGACGGTAGCAGTGAGCAAGAACGGTGTTGAGTGACACTACAAGTCTCTTCTGAGTTCGAGCGAGTCTCAGCTGCGCTAGCTGGCAAGTCGCAGGGAATAGTTGTTGTGTTGATGTGTACGTGTCCTGGTTGAATGGTGGAATATAAATAGCTCAACTCAGCCAAGACGTTAAAATAAATAAGATGATTAAATTTGAAGAAAACTTGAAAAAGCGAAACATGCCTAAGTCAGATGTCTCCGTTATTTGAAGGGCTACGAAAACACTTCTAAGATGATTTTTTACAAAATAAAGTCTTATAATGATGTATTAATACATTTTTTGGTAACTGCTAGACTTCGAAATTTAGTCTTTGAGGTGTTAAAAAATATATATGAAACCGGTGAAAAACTGTGGTATTAAATATTTCCCACCTGTGTCACGATTATAGTCGTTTAATGCTCGTGCTATCAAATGAGCTCATTAACTTGTTCGTTCTAATTAATAAACGTAAAAGTATTGGGTGCCAGATAAGTAATAATTTCTCATTTTCTAACTATTTTGAACGCCCTACACCTTTACGTTTGTGCATTAGAGCCGATAACTTAATGCTGTAATTTGATAGCAGGAGCATTGAACGACTAAAATCGTACATACTTATTAGCTTTCATACAGTTAAAGTAAAAATATGATCAAGATCGCTTCACACTGATCTCACAATAAAAGAGATAGGAGCACATATAACATTATTCTCTCCTTTTTAGTGCATTTTTTTAACAGTTTCAGTTGATTTCTAAAAGCATATTTTAAATTTTTTAAATGTATTTATTTTCTTTTCGTTTTTTCCCAGTTAGACTAGAGTATTTGTTCTACTCTGAAACAGCAACACAGATCAAACACGTAATAGACGTGCCACTTAATAAAATTCCCTACCCAAGTATGACACAACCTAATCGTGATGTTATAGACGCCATTTTAAATTATTGAATATCGACTAAATATTTATAATCTGTAATCTTGAAAATTCCCAGATACCGATTTTCTGACAAGACTTATCCGACATATTGATGACATTTTGAATTTTTAAATTTCGACCAAATATTTATAATCTGCAAAATTTTATATCAATACGATATCTGGAAGCAGCTGGTAAAAATTAAATTAAAAGCTTTCTTTACGTACAAAATTACAAAGTTACAAAGTCACAAAGTTACCAAATTATAAAGCTAAAAGTCAAGCTTATAAAAGTGTGTTGAAAATGATATCAAGTTTTGCTCGAGTCGGATTTTAAATTACAATAAAATGTTCGCCACGCTAGAAACGTCATATTGGATTATTCTATAAAGATTTCAAAATGTATTGTCAGATGAACCATATGCAGATGCAAAATTTCAAATCAATATGACATCTGAAAGTGGGTGAACATTTTTTTCATACAAAGTTATAGAAGTACTGGTCAAGCTCATAACAGCCTGTAAACAGCCCTTTTAATTCTCAGCAGAAAATTCTAATGTCAAGTGTTTTCGTACGAAAAAAACATGTATTTAAAAGATCTGAATACTAGTCTATTAAACACCTTAGAAACGGGTTAAACGTTTGATTAACTAGGTATTGGTTTCTGTAAAGTGATTAAAAATATAGATTATATTTCATTTTTAAGAGTTGACTAGCCATAAATCATAAGTCTCCACTCTTATTCCGATAGTGCAAAATCGTAAAAAAAGCAAGAGACGATAATGCTGTTTTAATAGTTTGCTTTTTCTTCCATTTTTGTGTTATTATCAACTACTGATAACATCGACTTTATGTTGGCTACGTGCATTAAGTCATTAATCACGAGAAATATGAATTAAACAAGCAGGTAACGATATAATTATTTTATGTTATACAATTTAAATTCAAATCTAAATTTATATATAATTTATGACTATATTCACACTAATTCTCCATACACTTTCTGCAGCTAATTTAAGTAGTTGCAGAAGGTGTGGCAATCAAGAATATGCAGTTTCCATAAATATTTCGTTTCTTTTTACAATAGCTTGCAAGACGATCTGTGATCTACTCATTATTCTAGTTTGTCTTTCGGTGCTATGTGGCACGTCGGACAGCACTACACCATTCGTCATAGTGGCCTTTCCACCAGGTTGGTGACTATACAATTTCCATATCGTGTACATCTAGACAGTAGCCTAACATGTGTTGTTGTGGCTCCTGCGAGGTACACTGTGTATCATGCAATTTCGATATAGTGCACATCTTCGTATTATTGTCTGTATGTTACTATAATATTTTGAGTACGTGCCAAACTTGAAGCAAAAATGTTCTAAAATAAATTATTGTGTTTACAAGAAATGGTATACGCACATACATACAGACACACATACCATATATTTTTTATTGGATATTTAAATTCAGTCTGCTATGAAATGGACTTATGTACAAACATGTCTTTTCTACGAGGCTTATTAACTTGTTACAATATACGTATTTGATTAAGAAAAATAGGTATGATGAATAGAAGTTGCGGTGTGGTCGACTGCGAATACCTATTTGGTTGAATTTAGCTTGAATACTGTTGCATATATCTGGGAACTTTAAGTAATTTTATTAAATTCTAATAAACTAAACTTTTGAGAGATATGTACAGGTATTTACCATACTCTAGTAACTAAAACCCCAGACATTAAATTATCATAGGCAATCTGTTTAAATTTAGGAATGTACACATTTATTATATTTTTATATTTAAACCATCGTAAACATTTATCACATAGCATTTATTGTGTAATTTTTATAGCATAACATTTCCTTTCTTTTAGTAATAAATTAATTAAGCTATACATATTTTTGGAAATTGTGTTATTGCTTAATATTTTTATTTGATAATTAATAATATTATTTTACATTTCATATTGATCAAATTTGTTGACTTTTTTGTCTACTGATGATTTTTTAAAGTAATTAATAAATATGTATCTTCTATCATAAAATTAAATTTTTCGTTTTTTTTTTTTCTATTTGACTGTTCGCCATAAGGTCAAGCCTTTCCACGGCGGGTGGTTTCACCATTACAAGGGTAGCAGTAATTCTTAAATTTTTCTGTGAATGACGCCCGTAATATTTACATAATTTTAAGCTATCTCTGAGTGATGGAACAAACTGGCTTAGTAAGATATCACAAAGATGTTGGTTCACCCTCTGGCTGATTAAAAAAATTAATTGAATCCACGAAATCTCAGCCACGCACGCGTCGTACGCCGTCACTACTTGTGTGTTGGTTAAATTGCCTTTGGTTGTCACCTTATACGGTGATACCATTGTAAATTTTTCTAAGGCCAAATAGTGATGTAACAATACGACTCAATGCAATTCTATATGGTGCTGTAGACGATCGTAGTATCTGATAGTAGTCTGATCACCCTCCTCACAAGGGGGATTCCAATAAGTCTTAAAACTACCCAAAGACGAAAGTAAGTAAAAGTATACTAAATAAGAAATCGAATTCAAAATATGTTTTCATGTATTGAAATAAATTTCATCAATTATAAAAAATATAAATACTCAATATTTAATCAGTTCTACATAAGACAGCTCATCATACAGAGGCAAGAGTTTAGGTAACAATCGTCTGTACAAAAAGATTCACACTCCCAGTCAATTGCGATAGTAAAATGTTTGTCGAACTTTTTGAAAATTATTCACTTTCAATTTTGCACTGAAATTTTCAAGCTTGAAATCTTGTCAAGAGCATGTATATGTTAGTTCAATGGTTTTCCATCTGAAAAAAATCGGTAAAGGTATTTACACAGAACTTCCCTCGTTCATGGCAGTCTCTCTAAAAAAAATAATATTTACGAAATGACATTGAGAATAATAATCGGAGTAGAGTTATTGCTATTATTACAAAGAAAACTTGATAAGTTTTGGTCAAAAAAATATACAGATTGCTCATCCAACAGCAAAAGTTCAATACTAAATAGCAGGTGCCACATATGGCAGGCTTGCGCAAATACCTTTACAAATGTCCACCATGACTGAATTATTTCTCTGGATGACCACCCTGTACATTTTTCAATAAAAGTATAATAGGTGCATATGCCAGATGTTATTGCCATCTGTCACATTTTCAATCCAACATTCACGTAATGGAGTGGAAGTATAGTGGTGGTTAAAAAATTTCATTTTTTAAAATTTTTCAAAAGATGGTAAAATAATTTTTAAATTTTTTTCTTCTGAAATAGGTTTAAAATGTCAAAGGTAGAAATTTTAAATTAGAGCAAAAAGGAAAGTTTCCTTCTGTTCTATAGTAGTGCCAAAAAAAGTTTAAAAATTAAAAATGATGTATTTTTAAAATAGGTTTAGAATGCTATGAAACGTGAAAATTTTAAATTTGAGCAAATAAAAAAAAATTCGATCTATTTTAGTGGTAAAAACTTTTTGAAAAATGTTGGAGAAAAAAATTTTACCTAGGTTTAGAATGTCATTTAAATTTGAGCATTCTGGTGTTAAATTTTTTTCCAAACTGGTAACAAAATGTTGCAAATTTTTTTTTCCGAAATTGGTTTGGAATATCGAAACGTGGAAATTTTAAATTTGAGCAAAAAAAATTTTTTCGTCTGTTCTATAGTAGTGATACATAAATGGATTAAAAATGTTCTCAAATGTTTTAAAAAATTCTTCAAAAACATTTTTAAATTTGTTTGAATAGTTTTAGAATGTCATGGAAACGTGGATAGTTAAAATCTGAACAAAGAAAGAAAAATTCTATCTTAGTGATAAAATTTCAAAAAACTTTTTTTTTAATCAGGCTTAGAATGCCATGAAATGTGAAAATTTTAAATTTGAAGAAAGAAAAAAAAAATTCATTTTAGTAGTAAAAATTTTTTCAAAAATATTGGTGAAAAAAATGTTCAAATTTTTTTTTCCTGAAATAGGTTAAGCGTGTCATGAAACGTAGAAATTTTAAATTTGAGCAAAAACAAATTTTTTTCATCTTGGTAAAAATTTTTTCAAAAATATTGGTGAAAAAAATTTTCAAAATTTTCAAAATTTTTTTTCCTGAAATAGGTTAAGCGTGTCATGAAACGTAGAAATTTTAAATTTGAGCAAAAACAAATTTTTTTCATCTTGGTAAAAATTTTTTCAAAAATATTGGTGAAAAAAATTTTCAAAATTTTTTTTTTCTGAAATAGGTTTAGCGCGTCATGAAACGTGGAAATTTTAAATTTGAGCAAAAAAAAATTTTTTCAACTTGGTAAAAATTTTTTCAAAAATGTTTGAAAAAAATTTTCAAAAAATTTTTTTTCCTGAAATAGGTTTAGCACGTCATGAAACGTGGAAATTTTAAATTTGAGCAAAAAAAAATTTTTTTCATCTTGGTAAAAATTTTTTCAAAAATGTTTGAAAAAAATTTTCAAAAAATTTTTTTTCCTGAAACAGGTTTAGCGCGTCATGAAACGTGAAAATTTTAAATTTGAGCAAAAAAAAATTTTTTTCACTATTTATTCCGTTTAGACGGTCCACCCTGTATATTTTTCAGTGAAAATTCTACCAGTTCTTCGCTGACAGTAGGGTTAACTACCTACCAAATTTGACTGCTCTCCGTCAAGTAGTTTTTTAGTAAATACACCAACAGACAGACAGACAGACAGACAGACAGACAGACTGACGGAATTGAAAAACCTATATTTTCGGAATCTACGTGTTCTGAAACGTCAGAATCCGAAAAAATCTCGGAGGGTGATTTTTTCTCGAATACAATACTTCCCTTCGGTATGCGAGGGAAGTAAAAAACTTACTAACGGCATTGAACTCTTATGGCGATGCCCGCATAGGAATTTTTATGAGATACTTTGGTTCCATCTCAGTCGATTCCTCGACTTTGAATTTTTGGACTATTTTTGATGGACGTTCTTGTGGCTCGGACATGGAGTGTTCTCCACCATTTTCAGAATAATTTTGGTTTTTATTGGAAAAACGATCCATTGATTTTTTCTTGAATTTTGTCTTTTAACATAGCAAATTGCTACATCCTGATTAAGATTTCCGCCCAGTGAAAATCTCTTCGTTGTATATTCAAAAAATAATTTTGAAAAAATTAATTCGTGGTACTTTCAAAAAAACAACTTCGTTGTACTTTCGAAAAATATTTCGTGGTACTTTCGAATAAATGGTTTCATGCCACCTTAAAAAAGATCGAAGGGCTTAGCAGACTTCTGTCAGTCGCAGCTTGTTACGGGGCTCCTAGATAAAAGGGATAGTATGAAAAAACTAGAGGCTGGGGCTGATGTATCAGCTATACTGCAGGGTAGGTTGGTCACCGTGTGCCCTGAACAATATTTTCATATTTTACGTGCAGTCCCCTCTCTGCATTCAATTGGTGACTAAAGAGGCTCACACGGTCAACTAGTCAGGTCCTTGGGGGGTGGCTTCGATGAATTGTGGTGGTGGATGTAAGCTGGTGAAAACAAATAAGCGTCTTGCTAGAAACAGATATAATAATCAAATTCAGGTACGATTATCAACAATATCCCACAGAAATAGTATGGCACACTTTCAATATCCCTAGATGTATGGCCCATACTTAACCTATCGCAAAATGCACCACAACTTAAAATTAATAAAACTTAACTACTACAATGCAATATATAACCCCCAAAGTATACTGGATTAGAAAATTACATTAAACTACTGAATAATAACGTTAAAATGAGCAAGATAATGTAAACTAGGTGAGTGGCGATAGGCTAAATTGACAAAGTGAAAAAATTGCAAATTGCAAGTTGAATCGGGGCTCTCGTTACGCCATTTAAAGACGCTTACCTCTAGCAGGATTCACAATGTCTACAGTAGACCTACTAGGGAAGAGTAGCTTCCAACGGAATCAGGCAGGAGAGTCTCACAGGGGCAGTTCAGGATTCCATATCCAACTAACAGCTTGACAAATACGTTTCAGCAAAACCCAAGTTCACATACTATCCAGACACAAACGTACAAATAACGAAAATGTTAGGGTCAAACGTACAGAAAACAATACCAGCAAAAGTCGAAAATAAAGGTAACAGTAAAACGTAAAATTGACAGTAAAATCGAAAGTAAAAAGTCGCCAAAGTCGATTTCTTGAAAGAAATTTTTGGGTTAAATTCAGTTTTTCTTAAATATTTTATATTTTAAAATGGATCATTTTGTAGGGTTGACTAACAATGCCACTGAGATTAAGTACAGATACATTGTTTTTTAATTATGTTCAAGTTGGTAAGGTTTTCCTGCAACCATCAGCTGTTTCATAATAAATGTATTAAAATATACTTCACTCCATATCTATACAGCACGTACAGTTAATATTAAAGGATACTGGGGCATGCTTTATTTGTTTACGCTTTATTAGATAAGAAATATAATGTATTACTTAATTGATAAAATATCACTACTCTTATGTGAAGGATGTTATGGGATGATTAAGACAAGAAATAAACGAAAACACGCCTCTTTTAATTAAAATTTCTACCTCTTGAGTTACGCAAATGAGGAAAAGAGACTGCGGCCCAAGAAAAAAACGAAGACTTTGTGAATATCTGAATTTTTATTTCAGCCCAATGAGAGGCACGGATTATTTTGCCTGTAAGAGTTTGAGGTTTAGTTTGCCTGTCTGGCGTTTAGTTTGATTTTGCCTGTCGAAGGCTAAGTTTGAGTTTGCATGTCTGAATGTCACTTTGAGTTTTGCCTCTTTTATGTTTAGTTTTAGTTTGCGTATCTAAGATTAAATTTGAATTTGCGCGTCTAAATTTAAGTTTGCATCTCTGAGCGTCAGTTCAAGTGTGCCTGCTGCAGGTTTACTTTTTAGTTTGTCTATCCATATCTTTGTTTTTCATATTTCGGCTTCAGCGAAAAATTTTACTAAATATACGTAGTTTTTTTCGCCCAGTTTGCATTTTTAATCAGAAACCGTAATACCATTTTGCTCTAAAATATAATATTAACAGTTTATATAACACGTGATAGATTACTTGCCTCTAAAGAAATCGCCCTGTATGACGAGCTTCAACCCAATCTTAATAAGGAATATTCCACTATGCTATTTTATTTGAGTGCATTGTAGAATTAGTAAAAAATGTCTCTATAACAATAATTAATTAAAATAATAAAATCGTCGCAGTAACAGAAGCCCTTTCAAAATTTATTTTGACTCCTCAATTCTATATGTAAATAAAATTTAGAACATTGTTTGTATACAAAAACATCAATACCAATGTTGTATTTAAAATCAAACTGTAAATCGCGCAAAAACACACGTGCTGATAACTTTTTACACAGAGAATGTGTCAGATTCATTCGTATGTTAGTTGTTCGGTAAATTTGTGTTTAGTGAGTAGGTACCTACTAACAAAACATTGACAGTCTCAATGTAGTTTTAAAGTTTTACATATTTTTCGAAGTGTACAGTTTGATGTGTTTTAATGACTCTTGTGCTGTGATAGTTTTGTGATTCTGATGGAATGGAGATGAATTGCCTCAAAGAGAGTGCAGTAAAGGTAGTCTTGAATAAATTATTAAATTCATGTTTTTGTTTTCTCTATTTTCTTTTATGTGTTATTAAGGCAGATAACGTAAGAGTGTATGGGTACATATAAGGTATATACATTTTACTATAGCTCTATGCTAAAATTTAATCTACAATTACCTACAAATTGCTTTTGGTGAGCATCGTTACAATGTCGCTTTTACTTAACTTGATTTATTGTCTGTCTGTCTGTTTGTCCGTCTGCTGTGACTTTTGAAATTAGAATTTCGACTAGTTCTAATTAAGCTAAAGCTTTGACATTTTGCACACATATGTAGATCCGGTGACAATGCAATATAATACATCGTTCTAAATCCAATATGGCGGACTACTTATTTATTCACAACTCCCTTGATATGGGTATCACATGAAAGGGTTTGACGACTAAAATGCGATGAACTACGTAACATCATTGTAAATATCGGATCAAGGGTGCACTGCTAAAGCGTTTGGCTTGCCACCACGGAGTCTCGGGTTCGAAACCTGATCAGGGTCTCAGCTGCGGTAGATACCAATATCGCAGGCAATAGTTGTTGTGCTGATGTCTATGAGTACGTATCCTGGATGAGTAGTGGAATACCAATACCTTAACTCCGCCAGCCCATTAAAAAAAAACCAATGTGACGGACGCCCCAGGGTGGCGGGTTGCCCTTTTCTTCACCAGCCCCTTGACATGGGTATCAAACGAAAGGGTTTTTACGGCCTGTCTTTCTATAAAATGAGTAAAGACTAAAAGGTTCAAAATTAAATTATACACAGGGTGTTCCAGAATTAAGTTCCCAGATGCCAACATGTGATTCCTGACTTCACATTGGGTCCACATAACTCAATTTATCTTAGTCCAAAAATGCATCCCTGACGAAATACATTCTCTTAAAGCGAGACAGAAATTTATTTTTCCTTCCAATAGTTTCCGTTATATTGAAGATAACGTTTTCAAATTTTGGTGGCAGCTGTACTTCTATGAGTACTCTATGTAAACATGGTAATAACCAAATATCTCTTGTTTCTCAATTATATTTCATATTTGACTGGCTGTAATTTCTTAATCACCTTGTAAAATTATGAAATACTTGAATATTTTTACAGAGCATTGAAAGACCTGTAAAAAGTACTCTCTCAAAAATTATTTGTAGTATTAATCAAAATACAAGGAATTATCGTTTTTTCCTCCATTTGTAATTAACATTTATTTCCAATTCTAGAATAAAATGTTGTAATAACAGAAAAATACAGTTTATTCTAAAAAATACATTAATGACAAATGCTCCGGATGACGTCCACCTGCTTCAGTACACAAATTAATACTTTTAATTTTGTGTAATATCAACGAAAAATCAAGAATTGTCATTTTTTCTCTGTGGGTCATAGGTGCTTGTGATATAGGAAACCTGTCGCATTTGAGAAACAAAAGATATTTAGTTTGTATCAAGTTACATAGAGCACTTAGAGAGATACAGTTCCTATCAAAATTCGAAAATTTTATCTTCGATATAACTTACATTATTGGAAACATTTTTTCTCCCTGACTTTAAGTACTTTTCAGGGATGCATTTTTGCACTAGGGAAAGTTAGGTTATACGGGCCCAATATAAAATCAGGAATCAGAAGTTGCCGTCAGTGAACTCAATTCTTGGACACCCTGTATATAAAAATAAATGTTTAAAACATAGCTTTTATTTAAGAAAATGTGCTATAGTGTTCGCAAGGACAACTGAGCTTGGATTTTCAAAGGCATCATTATCTCGTCTTCCTGTAGACGTACAAAAACTCATTGCTATGTTCCTGATGTCAAAAGTACAACTCTTGTGGAAGGAAATGAACCCAAATTATGTTACGCTGCGACATCCCTAAGCTGTAGAAATTATTTCTCAAAATGTGCCTTTTTAATAAACAAATGCTTTTTTGCAAAAATTATAAAAGTACACATTTCAAAAAAAAAAAAAAAAACACATATCCCGCGCAGCAAAACCTATAATAAATCAAAGTTTTCTACGTCTACGTTCACTTTTTTAAAGTTAAAAAACCGCTGCCTAAGGAACTACTACTTCCACATCCATCTTACCAGCTGGCATTACTCATTTCTTCTATTTACCTTTACTTACCCCCACCCCTTCAATGGAATCATCTCAAAATAAAATCTAGTTCTAGATGTCGCTATAATACATACGTATACCAAATTTCAAGTAAATTTCTCAATTTAATTTTCTTTAATAATGGAGTGGGGATGGTGGAGGGGTTGAAGAACGTCATAAAAAATATGCGGCTTTGGCGTCTGGTGTATACACCAAATCCCAAGTTTCTGTACTCTTACCAGCTTGCTTTACTTATTTCCCCCTATCTGCTCCCGAACCCTTCACAGGAATCATCACAAATTATAGTTCAGTTCCAGGTATGAGGCGCCGTTTAAGACATTATTAAGAGCACAAATATATACCTATAATAATTATCGAAATATATATTTTTTTATTAAATATATTTATTCCGTTGAAATATTTATGTTTTGCGAATATAAATATATTTTGCTTACAAATATTATATGTTATTTTTACTAACACATATTTATATAGAAATGATCTTCTATCGTCGTACGGTAGGTGGCGCTATGCGGAATAAATGTAGGAATTGTGCCCGAGTTAAAATTTGGCAATAAAATGAAATAACCACCAGTATTTTATTTCAGACAGAAACTATACCACAAGTCCACAAATCACAAATTAATGAAATGGGCAACATAGGTACCTACATCCTAACCTACATACTGTTTCATAATTTAAAACAAACAAATCAGAGCACGCCCCATTGCCTAATTTAATGCGGGCGCCTTACCTACATTTAATCCGCATGGCGCCATCTAGCGAACGACAATAAAAGGCCGTTTCTATATAAATATATGTTAGCAGAACTAATATTTATTTGTAAACGAAATGTATTTATATTTTTACGAAGACATTATATATTTTTACAAAGATAAATATATTAGCAAATCTTATAAATATTTTAGCGAAATAAATATATTTAATGAAAAAATATATATATATATATTTCTATAGTTATTATATATATTTGTAATACTAATAATGTCTTAAACGGCGTCTCACATCCAGGTGTCGTAATAATATATACGTGTACCAAATTCCAAGTGAATGTCTCAATTTGATTTTATGAACTCCTTTTATAATGGAGTGGGAGTGATTGAGGGGATGGAAAATATTATAAAAAAATCTGAGGCCTTGGTTTTTAGCGTATACACCAAATCCCAAATTTTTGTACTCTTATCAGCTTGCTTTACTTATGTTCCCCTATTTACCCCTATGTAATCCTCAACCTTCAACGGAATTATTTCAAAATATAATCTAATTACAGATGTAGTTATAACACATGTACGTACCAAATTTCAAGCAAAAATCTTATTTTTTTATTTTATCAACCCTTTTAATAATGGAGTGGGGTTGGTGGGGGGAGTTGAAGAATATTATGAAAAATAACCCTATCTGCTAGTATAGACACCAAATATTAAGTTTCTGTACTCTTACCGGCTTGCTCTACACATTTTCCCACCCCTTCAACACAATCATCTCAAAATGTAGTCTGGTTCCGTATGTCGTCATAATACATACTTGTATGAAATATCAAGTGAATGTCTTTATTTAATTTTATCAGCCTCTTTAATAAAGGAGTGGGGGTGGTTAAGGGGTTGAAAAATGTTACAGAAAAATCTGAGGCCTTCGCTTCTAGTATATGCAACAAATCCCAATTTTCTGTACTTTTACCAGCTTGCTTTACTTATTTTTACCTATTTTCACTCAACCATTCACCAGATATGTTAAAAAATCCCTCGTTATAATACATAGGTGTATAAAATTTCAAATCAATATCTTAAAACTTTCGAGAGAAAACTTCCGCGCAAAAAAAAAATACAAACTGACAGACAGACCGACAGACCGATCGACCGACCGACCGACCGACCGACCGACCGGCCGACCGACAGACTGACAGAAAATTTTTTTCGCTCCATTTTAAATCTCGACGTTCTACCCATTTCAACTAATAAAAAAATATATATTTTTTTACGATTACTACAGTTCCAATCGACCACCTGGATGTGGATATAAATTAATTATAAAACACAGTTTTTTTACAGTGTTTTGCATTTTGTTAAAAAACTAATTAAACGATTTTAATGCGGCTGGGTTCATTTTGTAGATATTTCTAATATCTACAACTCCTTCGGACATATTTTCGTAAAACCTAAAGATAAATTTATACAAACCATAAACTCGTTTTTCATAGCTACACTTGTTAATTAAACCACAGAATAATAAAACAATCAGAAGGGAAACTCTGAGCATTGCCCATATACAATTTAACTCCAGAATCGGCCATCTTGTTGGGGTTAAAATCAGGGGCGTATTCTGTACTCTGTTGTAGTCAGGTCCGCACTTAGGAATTTGTAATTTAATTTTGTAGAATACACTTTTCAGCTTTTCTCAAGAAACCCTATAAAATAATTGCCTCTGAATTTTGCAAAAGTTCCCTTTGTATGTTAGTGCTGAACTTCTCATTTTACCGTACTAATTTTGTAAAAAACGGCGGATCACACTAACGCCATGTTAAAAACAAATTTTGACAACAAATATTTTTCTACAAAACTGTGATTTTAACTCAATGTCATGGGAAAATAATTGTCTATTTTTATTCTATAGGATTGGCTGTATCCCTATATATATGCTGTGTAATAATTACACGTATATTTTGTTTTATTAATAAATCTATATATTTTAATGACAAATGATTAATTAAATAGTAGTAAATATACCGTCCTGAAATATTCAATATAAAATTGTTTCTAAAATACAATACAATAACGAATATACTCTATACTGAAATTAGGTCAAATGAGAGGTGTGTATAAATTGTTTCATTATGCGTGTAAAGGAATATATATGTATCGACTATGTTATATTATAATTTTAGTGCAACATTACTGACGCGATTGATTAGGCACACAAAAATGTGAAGATGTATGAGATCGATGTATGAGATATCCACGTTCGAACGAATTATAAGTGGATTAGACGATATGTCAATATATATTACTTTAAAATATTGTTGAGTTATTTTAAATGAGAGTATTATACAAAACAAATGCAGTTAGGCATTGATCAACGTAAATAAACAGCAAAACAAACGAAATAGATAAATAACAACTGTCAACTTATGACCAATAGGTTATACGTAATGTTGCCAGATAAGTCTTTGAAATTACTATAAGGTACAATTAATTTTAGTACATAATTTTTTTCATGTAACCAACCATCTCATTTCTCAAGAAATTGAATTTGAATACATTTGATTACTGCAAAATGTACCACATGAATATTAATGCTTTTGTGACAAAACTATACAATCATTTATTCCTAGTTCATCAGAAATTATTGTACATCTGGCAACTCTGTATAGAGCACATGATTATCAGTTGTTTTACCCCAGGAACATGGCGAATTGGATGCGCGCCTAGAAATGCGCGAAACTTCCCCTTCCCTGAAAGATTCCATTCTGATTGTTTTATTATTCTGTGGTTTTAGTTTAGACACAGAATAATAAAACAATCAGAAGGGAAACTCTGAGCATTGCCCATATACAATTTAACTCCAGAATCGGCCATCTTGTTGGGGTTAAAATCAGGGGCGTATTCTGTACTGTTGTAGTCAGGTCCGCACTTAGGAATTTGTAATTTAATTTTGTAGAATACACTTTTCAGCTTTTCTCAAGAAACTCTATAAAATAATTGCCTCTGAATTTTCTAAAAGTTCCCTTTGTATGTTAGTGCTGAACTTCTCATTTTATCGTAGTAATTTTGTAAAAAACAGTGGATCAAACTAACGCCATGTTAAAAACAAATTTTAACATCTTTACACATCGTTTAAATAATAATAACAACTATTATGATACGAAGGGCGTGAATGACTTGCAATATGAACTTTATAAGAACAGCCCATTTTATTAAAATGCATTATTTTACAGTAAATACATAAATTGTCATATATGTCAAACAATGCCATTTCAATTCAACAATTCTTTAATATAATCTGAAAGCATACGCATATATATGTCATTAAAAATTGTTTCTAAGTATTCTGTAGAGGAATTTTTAAATGCCTAACCATATTACAATATTTTTCTACAAAACTGTTGAAGATTTTAACTCAATGTCATGGGACAATAAATGTCTATTTTTATTCTATGCGATTGACTTTATCCCTGTGTGATAATTACACGTATATTTTGTTTTATTAATAAATCTATAAATTTTAATGCCAATGATTAATTAAATAGTAGTAAATATACCGTCCTGAAATTTTCAATATAAAATTGTTTCTAAAATACAATACAATAACGAATAAATACCCTATACTGAAATTAGGTCATTTGAGAGGTGGGTATAAATTGTTTCATTATGCGTGTAAAGGAATAATATATGTATTGACTATATGTTATATTATAATTTTAGTGCAAAACATTACTGACGGGATTGATTAGGCACACAAAAATGTGAAAATGTACGAGATCGACGTGGAAACATTATAGTATACCTACACCTGTGTATCCAGGCTCGAACGAATTATGTAAGTGGATTAGACGATATGTCAATATTACTTTAAAATATTATTGAGTTATTTTAAATGAGAGTATTATGCAAAACAAATGCAGTCAGGCATTGATCAATGTAAATAAACAGCAAAACAAACGAAAAAATAAATAATATCTGTCAACTTATGACCAATATAGGTTATACGTAATGTTGCCAGATGAGTTTTTGAAATTACTATATAAGGTACATGAAAATTATTAATTTTAGTACATAATTGTTTTCATGTAACCATCTTATTTCTCAAGAAATTGAATTTGAAGACATGTGATTACTGCAAAATGTACCACATGAATATTAATGCTTTTGTGACAAAACTATACAATTATTTATTCCTAGTTCATCAGAAATTATTGTACATCTGGCAACTCTGTATAGAGCACACGATTATCAGTTGTTTTACCCCAGGAACATGGCGAATTGGATGCGCGCCTAGAAATGCGCGAAACTTCCCCTTCCCTGAAAGATTCCATTCTGATTGTTTTGTTATTCTGTGATTAAACCTAGACGCACTAATTTTCAGCTGTTGGATTTTGGGTACAATAGTTATACAAACTGAAAAACCCTGGCTGGCATTTTCTGTTTGAAACAAGACCTTTCCAGACTCCTTTGCCTGGGCTATTAACATTATTTCATAATGGTATCACAATTATTAGTCTAGGACTGGCGTACAGATTCGATGGTCGAAAAGTTGCCATCTGACTAGTCTAGTAATCGAAGAGAGCATATACCTACGAAACTCTTTTCTCTTTGAAATTTTTTGGTATGGTGGGAACTTTTCATTATCGAATTTGTACGCCATTTTCCTAACTATGTTAAAAGCTAACTAACGAAAATTCAACTCGTAGATTCATGCATACAAACAGTTTCTGCTCGATATTTGTTTTCAGCGTGATATAAATGGATTATAGTTAAAACATGTTTTTTCAACCATGACTGTTAAGTCACAATACATCTTTTCTTTTATTACATCAAATATCTGTAATTCATTTTATTAGCTTTGGACGATTTATTAAATGGAATTTTGGCTCTCGATTTTCCAGTAAAATATTATCAATCTTGCCTTGGTTTTGCATGAAACATTGTTATGAGTGGTTTTATGTCTTTCTGATGAGCTCAGAATAAGGGCGAAAGACGTTTTAAAGGCCAAGCATTTCCAAGAAACTGAATGAGAGATTTTACGAAAATGTAATCCATTAGAATGAAAAAAAATTTTAAGACAAGGTAAGTAAATAAATTAATTTTAGGCCTTTGTTCTCATTTTAACTGAATCTTCATACCGTAGGGGGTCATGTAGATATTAGTTTTATCTGCTTAGCCCTAGGGGACTATGTTGGATGCTAGTGTTATAATGAAAATGTGAAATGAGAAATTGGACAAATTTATTTTAGGATTTCGATTTGCTAGCATAACGAGAAGTCAGGTTATCGAAGGAATGCAAAGATTTCATTAACATTTTTAAATATAATTTTTCTTTTAGTTCTCACAGATAGTTTTTTCCGCTGTTTGCAAAATCCTATAAAAAACATGTTTCATAATCAATCTCCTTTAGATTTCAATGTTTTTACTATGACAGACTTATACACATCAGTATAGCATTCATGACAACGATGACCAGTGTAATTTAAACAAATATGATTTGGTAATTTTGTAAATGGCAAACATTTCATTTTAGGTGCTAGTATAAAAAACAGCCCGGGGATTTTTTTGAATTACGTCAACACCATCTAACAACAGCTCAATTAAAACTGACATGGATTTACGTGGGAAGCAATGTCCAATAAAATTTATGGCTTGTACCAGTATGGCATCTATACAAAATTTGAAATTTATTTTTATTATCCAGGTTTCAAACAAGCAATGAATAATAATATATTTGAGTTATTCGTTTAAGCGCGATTAGTCGATCGTACACCACTTTTATATATTTATACTTTCATATTCAGGTATTAGTTTCGTGCTTTTTTCATGAAATCTAGGGAGCGTATATATTAAAACAAATTAATGCAATAATACCCATAATATTGGCGTCAAAATACATGCCCAAATTACATTTAAACATTATTTCGAAGCAACAATTTTATTCTTGAAAGGCGATAAAATCAGGTTCTGTTCGGATTTCGCAATTATTTCTTTGTGGACGTTGCTCTTTTCGTCGGTGTTCTTATGCTTAATTATTATAGTCTAGAAATTGGCAGTTTCTGAAAAGCAATGTTTAAATTTTCTGAAAATATTTTTTTCTAAGAAGCGTTGTATTGGATTAATTTGAAAGTATGATAATTATATTATAGGCGTCGAAAAGATGCATATCAGATTATATTTTCAACACGCTGTTTTTACTTTATCACTTATCAAACAAACATATTGTGTTTTACCTGAGGGACAACTATACGTATTCCATGAAATAATAATCTTCATACGTTAATAATACACACTAAATAGCTTCACAAGGATTGAAATGGTAGAACAAACTTTACAAGAATAAAAATAAAGAAAACATCATTGTTAATAACACAAGATATTTGATAAGACTCCCCTGATTCGTAAATAGTATTGTATCTAGCTGTAATAGCTTAAGAGCCGGTGTGCAAAATCGACTTATTTTGAATACCTGCTAACAATTGTGGTATACTGAGGAAAAATATTATACTAATCACCGTAGGCCGGGTCACAAATTCCTAGAGTGGTTTGATTTTGGGCCCGGGGCCATGGAATAATAAATATTTCTAAACCGAATGAACACCTGCTAAAAACTGCAGTATACGACAGTGTGTACAATTCTGAGTTGATAAAAAAAAGTTACATTTTTCTGCTGGCACAGGAAAAAGCGCGGCAAATTCAAAAATTGGCCACGATCCAACCGAATGAATACCACTTCTACTTTGAGGAAAAACATTTGTTACAAGTATTTAAGACCACGTACAAAAAGTTACAATTTTCCCATGGTCCAAAAAAAAGTTGCAAGGCCATTTTAGACATTAAGCAAAAATTGAAGTTTTCACAAAGCACCTATAAAATGGAAAGTCCTCGGCGGGAAACGCTAAAAATTGGCATAGGCCTTCGGGATATCATAAGAAATGACATACATAATTGCACGTTTCTGCCCCCCACCCACTCGCCTCCAGGGGGCACATAAATATGGGTCCAGAAATGACTATTTTGGACCCGTATTCATGGCCCCCTTGGAGTCGAGTGGGAGGGCAGAAAAATGCAACTTTTATGTATGTCATTTCTTATGATATCCCGAAGGCACATGCAAAGTTTTAGCGTTTTCCGTAGAGAACTTTTCATTTTATAGGTAGATTCTTATAATTTTCATTTTCACGATACACGAGAAAATTTTCAACCAGTTCATGAAGATTTCAGTGAAGAAGGAAAAAAATCTCACCAAGACCTAAAAGTTATGGAAACAAGGTATCAGGGAAACTGGAGCATTAATATGATGGCTGACTATGTTTGGACGCTAAAGAGAAATTTAGAAACCGTAAAAAAACGATGACTGCCACTACGTAGGTTCTTCGAATATAAAAGATTTCGTTACAGTAGAAGAAACTAAAAGAAACAAAAATAAAATTTTCTGAAATAAACAACTTTTCTACTTTTGATTTTCTGGAAAAATCAAGGGTTGTTTTTGAACAGTAGATTTTTCATACCATCGGCATGCAAATTTAATATTCAAGAAAATTAGTAAAAAATTTAGTTTACTTTTTAAAACGCAATGGACATATTTCCTTTAAATGGGGGTGATCACATCCCTCCTAAAGAATTTTTTTTGTCTTTTCGTAATCAAGTGTCTTAAAGTGTACTTAAGTAATATAGAGAATGTGGTAAGAATCGCAGAACTTTACTTACTTCCATATGACTTATTTTTTTCTGGTGGTAGTTTTACAGCACCCTAGGGGTAGGTTGTGATCATATTAAAAGTCCAAAAATATCCACTCAAAATAAAAATTATTTCAGATCTTTTAACGTGATACGTGGGATTTTATCATTTAGGGTAGTTTTATAACCTTTAAGGGGTTGTTTTACTACAATATGGATATTCAGTGTAACGAATAGCTTCCTTACAGTTACACGATTGCTGGTAAATTTTTTTAGTGTAATTTGACAAATTCTTAGAAACTTACCTTTTTGACCCACTTATGGATTATTTTTGAACCACAAAAAAAACGTATACAGAGTGGCCATTCCAAGAAATAATTCTACTATGGTAAAAATTTGTAAAGGTATTTACGCAAACCTCTCAAATTTGGCAACGTTTATTTATTATTTATTTTTTCTGTCGGATGAACACTCTGTATATTTTTTTGAACAAAAGTTATCAGTTTTTTTTATTAATAGTGATAACTGCATTTCGTTTAATTAATACTATCTTAGAATGACCACCCTGTATAAATAAAGAAGGAAGGTTTATGTAAATACCTTTACTATTTTTTTAAAATTTGTTCTACCATCTGGATCCTTCTGAGATAGTTTAGTTCTATTTAGATCTATTACTAAAGTATGAACATTATTTCATGAAATAGCTGTACTTGTCCCTCAACTGCAACCACTACTATTACGAACTATTGGATCCACTACTATTACGAACAAACAAAAACACATAATTATTTACAACAAAATTACAAAAAACTGACACATAATAAAAACATTTATATCAATTAGATTACTTGCAGAAAAGTGCCAATATTTTAATAACAATGGAGGATAAGTAAAGTATTAATTATGTAATTAATTGATTTGAAATACGCTATCCAACAGAAATACACATTTACAAATAAATATTTATAAACTATGCACTAACTGATTAAAACAAGCAGAGCAATATTGAATAAAAGAAGCCTTCCATTATACTATTCGCCGCATTGCTGCACTTTTTATACCATTGTTGCAGATTCTATAAGATACTCTTCGCAGTTTTTTTGTAAATAATATGAGTTTTAGACATTTTATATATAACGTTAGTAAGTTGACTATTTCAAATGATTTTTAATTTAATTAATAATATAACAAAACATATCCAGATTATCTTGATATAGAGAATGTTCTTTAATACGGAGAAAATGCTGGAAGTAAGAGAGTGTATAGTGTATTTAAACATTTTAAAATCGTGGTGCAGTTCTTGGTAGATTAATATTTACCTATCTGTTTTAATAATTTGTGACAGCCAACACGGAAGTTAATTATTTTATAAAGAAAAATGCTCGATTCTACGTGTCTTAAGTGTGACAATGTTAACTATGTCTAACAAAATATAATGGTTACGTCCAGTAAGAGGGCCTCCACCTTCTATTTTAAAATGCAACTATTTCAGGAACTTTCTTTCTATGCTCGTTATGTTGTTACAATGGACAGCATATATCGGAGATCACCGGTAGATGCATACTGTAGCATATATGTAAATGCATGTTCAGTAGTTCAGTCCGAAACCTTACACATATACTAAATAGAAGTTGTATGAATATATTGACACTCAAATTTTGAATTTCTTGTAAGTTTTGTAGGATTCCTTAGAGATTGCATTGTAATGTTCTATGAAATTTAGCTTCTGATTGAACCAAGTTCTATAATATTTTTTGAACAATTGATAGATATGCAATCTATTATCGTAAGTTATGTATTCTGTTCCTCATAATGCAAGTATTACATTTATTCACATTTAGTAGTAGTTCAGACCGAAAACAAAAATCGTTTATTTTCAATACACAGTTACTTAAACGAATGCAATCTGTTATCGATTGATTTGCAGGTAAATCTTTACGTCATCCGTATACTGTATTGTGCGTTTTAGACAGGGTGACAACGTTAGTGGATAGATTTTAGTGAAACTTAATGAGAAAATGCTTATGAAAATGAAAATGAAAATGAAAATGAAATATGAAAATTATTATGTAATATTTAAGTCAAAATACCACTTTAAAAGTAAAACATTACTTCCACATACACGTAGTGGAGTAGAAGTACAGTAATCGTAAAGAAAATTAAAAGTTTTTTTGTTGGTCTGTCTGTCGGCCTGTAGGTCTCATTAATGTCTTCATTTCAAAAACGACATATTCAATAATATTAATTTCTCACGAATATTAGTGTTATGGAATTATTTTGCTGTTTCGGCTAATTCCTACCCTAGATAAACAGGCCATGTCAGAAATTAGACAATTAAAGAGAATTTCATTTTTATACTCTTCGCAAATACAAAACGGAGAGTATATTGCATTCGATCGGTACATTTCTAAAACCAGTAATATTGTTCGTAGAGAAAACATTTTTGTATCACTGGTTGGTGATCGAATTCTGAATAACTTTCAAAATGTCCGTCCGTCCGTCACGTTTCTTATATAAGCACGATAACTTAAGAATGAAAAGTCTGATTGTGTTTGGATAGTAAGTTAGTGTTAACTAGAGGAAGAACCGTGTTGCTTTTGAATTTTTTAAACTTGATAGAGAAAATTATGTTTTGTAATTAAACACTAATACCATTTACAAAACAAAAACTACGAAGAGTATCCTATAGAATGTGCAACAATCATATAGCTACGGACGCATTATTCTAAGCTCAATTAGAAAACAAGATACAAAACAATTTTAAATTAGAGAACTTGATAAGTTATAAAAAAGTCTGTAGGCGTGTCTGTTGGCACGTTTTTCGAGATCTATACAAATCATGTATGCTTCTCTTCTTTCGCAAAATGAAAAAGTTTCCCTCGATTTTGAGGTTATAGTATTTACGATGTTAATTGGAACAGCACGAAACTAGATGATCTTACGGGGTACTGTCAATATATCGCTTCACATTGAATGAGAGAGCGCAGAATTTTACAGATTTATATTCACCACTCCTCATTTACAGTCCACGTGGACTTGATCCGCCTGTCACATAGAAATATAGGTGAGATTAGATGCTTAGCGAGTTTGATTTGTCAGCACCAACCTTGTTCAGAGTTTTTGCACGCCATAATATATTAAACAAAAAATACGTATGAACTGTTTATATCGTATGATCTGTAGGAGGCAGTACAGTACAGCCAGGCAGCGTTATAAATTACTTAATTCTAGTGAATATTTGAACAAATTATTAGTTTTATTACTGTGTTTGAGTGATTTTTTGCAATTAATTGTTTAAAATGGCATTTTGGAGGCCTTTCGATGGTAGTGGCAACGAAACGGACGATTTTGTTACAGAACCTATACAAGCGGAATTTGAAAATAAAGACTTACACTTTCAAACTCAAAGGGTTATTTTGAATATTTACTCGTGTTTAAAAAGCGAAAATATTGATTCTTCATATAATCAAATTCTGTAGAGGATTTGTGAATTAACCAAATTTAGCCGTACTACAATTTATAGGGTTATTAGAGCCGGGATACAGCCAGTTGATTATTCTATTAAACGGAAAAGAGTTGGACAAAAACTTAAAAAACTTGGTAATGTATCCAAAGATGTTATTCGTTGATTTGTGTATGACTTTTACAATGAACAGAAGGTGCCCACATTAGAAATGATTAGGGATAAGTTACGCGACTATCCAGATTATAACTATAAATCATTAGATACTTTGCGAAACATTTGGCTCGATTGAGGTTTTAGGTACAAAAAATTGGACAAACAAATGGTAGTTATGGAATCAGCACGCATCGTTGATCATCGACACGAGTACCTGCGTAAAACAAAAGAATACCAAGATGCAAATAGATACACAATTTATCTTAACGAAACATGGTTTGACACCCGTTGATGTAGTTCAATGCGGTTGGGTAGATAACACCAAAAAGTGTAATTTAAGTGCTCCATGTTCTGAGGGAAAAAGAATTATAATTCTACATGCTGGAAATAAAAACGGTTTTATTCCAAATGCGTTGTTGTTGTCTGCTAAAAATATCAACCAATCCTTTGCCGACTATCACGAGGATATGACAGCCGAATTATTTGAGAAGTGGGCAAAGTGTTACCAAATATTCCACCAAGTTCTGCAATGGGCTTTTCCCTCAATTTTTTTTTATTGTGTTATTGGAAAGAGCCTATCAAAATATTGCTAAAAATGAATTTTTATTTTTTTCTGAGCGCATAAAATACCACAAAAAAAATACAAATGTTCCGTAAATGAACAGCAGTTTGAAACGATAGCTTTCGGGCGCCAATGTGACGTCATCATAAACTGCACCAATCAGTATGAGATTAAACGGCCGTCAGAATTAGCTATGAAGGTGCATTCAAAAAGAACCTCACTTCTCTGCCTTGCTTTCCACAACCTGCAATTCTATTGGTGCCTGAAGTACATTTATGAGGAACTACCAATAGAATCTCATATTGCAAAGTGGTAACGCTTAATTGAGAACGTGCGTTTATGACGCCCATTGACAGTGCCAAGAAGCATCTGTCATAAAATCACGAGAGTGCATCCAAGTGTGTTTACTTCTTGTTTGGTGTTATAGTATTAATTTCTTTCAAAAATATGAGTAAATGTGAAGACAGATTTGTAAAAGGTCCACTAAAAGAAAGAACAATATATACATACGTTAAAATGATCTTCGCAACAGAAAAATCCAGGAGCAGTATAAACAATACCTGAAACTTTTGCAACTTTCCACCATAATTTTCGAATTTCCAAATTTGTTGGAACTCGCAAAAATAACTTCGTACTATTTTCACTATTATTTGGACACACTGGTACAAAACAAACCTTTTTAAGCGGCATTTTATAATTAGAAGAGAGCCAAATTAATTTTCGTATCGAACGTAAACAATAGAAAGTGAGGTTATCGAATAAAGTTTGAACATTTCAGTACAGCGTTGCCAAATGAAACTGGCATTATACCATATGTGAACCAAATGAACAAAAATAGAGAATATAAATCTGATATATAGATTTTAGAAACTCATACAGTCAAAAGTTGATACAATTTTTGCTTTTATTTAGTGTCAGAGAAACGAAGAATACGTTGTAACGAAAAAATGCGCTATTCAAAGTAGACAATTGATAACGGAAATACGATGTTCATGTAAAAAGACATACATCTGGCAATAGAGGATCCTCATTAAGAATACGACTTTTATTGGTCTAATCAGTGTGACGTCACGCATGGCGCCTTAAAACTTACGTTTCAAATTACCTGAAATAAAACTGATTTTGTAATGTAAATATTTGGTAGAACGTAAAAAATTGGAAGAAACTAAATTAAAATAAAATTATATTGCAGTTTATTATATGGCTTGATTATAGTGAAGTAGTAAAATTCAGTCATGCGGGAAAGGCCCATTGTTATGGACAATGCGTCCATGCCATTCACGGCAACACACAACAATTTCGAACACCAACACAAGAAAAGGCGATATCATTAAATTTATGAAAGGTAAAAGCTTGGAAATACCAGAAAAAAACACAAAAAAGACTTTATTAGAACTGATTGGAAAGCAACATTTTAAAAAGGAACATGCCGTTGAAAAAAATTTTAAAGCACAGGATTATACTATTTTACGTCTGCCTCCATATTATTGCCTTTTCAATCCCATTCAAATGATGTGGGCTGATGTAAAAACAAGACTACGTCAATATAATCCACCCCCATAATTAAGTGAGTCTGTCTTAAAGAACATAAAGATAATTGTAGATGAAATAGGCGAAAGTGATCTATGGAGGAAATATGGATCCTATGTGATAAAAAAGGAAAATGAATATTCTGTATTACCACCTATCAATCTAATTATTATTAATGTAAATACCGATTCAAGTTCTGTAAACTCGGATAGTGATGAATGAAATATTGTATATTTAAAGTTCATAAACAAAGCTTTTTTGAAATTTGTTTATTTAACATCGACCTATTTCCGCTACTGAGTTTACAACCCTTCGGAAGGATCATATACCATCTATGCAACTCCCGCCTAAGATTACATAACTTTACCGCTAGAAGATAGAACGAGAAGTAGGTCACTAGACAATTGACGTAGCCTTAATATATCATTTATGTGACTTATCAAATGTGATAAACATATTTTTTCATTAACCATTTCTATTGATTAAAGATATTATAGAAATCCCTTTCTTTAAGAATTAAAAAATAATTATTTAGTATTTAAATCATTTTTACATTTCTACCGCTGCCGCCTATGTCCCATAAAGGAGATGCCGACTTTACTCCGAGATTTCTTTTTATGCTGTCCCAATATTCAGATTATATATGCTATAACTCATCTGTTTCTAAAAAAAAAACAAATAATAATGAAGTAAGTACATTAAGGTCAAATTTCAAAGAAATTCTTTCTTTCCTTTTTCTTACTACTTTTATATAACTAAATAAATAATAGCTTAAAAAAGCTAAAAAAACACGCTTTAATAGCAAACCGAACTAAAAAGTAAAAAATATAATATAATACAAAAAGCGTGAGGTGCTTATTACTATGAAATATTTATACCAGTTGATATCAAGCACCCCACGCTTTTTTGTATTGTATTGTATTATTTTTCTTTTAGTTCGGTTTGCTATTAAAGCGTGTTTTTTAATACTGTTATTTATTGTTTATTTTTTAGTCTTAAAAATTAGGACCAGATAATTCTAATCTGGAACCTTGATAACCCACAGATAGCGATTTTCAGTCGAATCCGATGATAATTGATAAAACCTATCCGCCATGTTGATGCCGCCATTTTGAATTTTTAAGTTTTGATGACATGTTTGTCAAGCCCTTTCCTTTGATATCCATATCAAGGGGGTTGTAGAGAAAATGATAATCCGCCATCTTGGGGCGGCGGCCATTTTGAACTTATTATAAAATTGAGTATACTATATTATATTGTCATTGGAGCTACACACAACTGCCAAATTTCATGATGATACGACAATTAGAAGTGGGTGAAATTACGAAAAGTAATATTTAAACAGTACCCCCTTAAATATAGGCAAGCAATATAAAATCTAAACATCAATATTTAGTCTAAAAAAACGTGCTACTTCAACACTCTAGGGTAGTAAGTAGGTTGTCCTTCTATCAGGTATCCACGTTTCAGCAGAAGTTCCGCCGCTGATAGCACGGCGAGCGACATCACTTCCGTTCTACGCGGCAAAGCACAGCGGCTCATTCTTTCATCTTTAAACTTCATAACTGCCTAACGCCACTTTATTAAATCTCTTTCCTGCCGCAAACTACTAAGTTATTTAATACACTATGGTCGTGGCTTACAAAAACCATGGCATTAGTCCAGTGAAAATATACATGCGGCGAGAGCCAAGTAAAATATTGGTTGCAATATAATTATAGTTTAACTCAGACTTATTCTGGATATAAAAAATGTCGGCGCTTTGATAGTGCGGTAAAGAATAAAGATACCGACATTTTTTATACCGACAAGAAGTTTGGGATAATGCAGACCTCCGACATATAAAGTCAATCCAGCGACATGTGAAATTCCTGTGTGTTTAAGGATATGTGGTACTTTTATTAAGAATCATAATATTCTGGGGAAGAATATGCTGCTGCTAAGGTAGCTTATATATACGTTTTAAAAAACGGCAGTATTTTCATTTGGGAACAGTTTTCTATATTCAAAATGTCAAAGTATTCTCAATTTGATTATAAGCTTGTAGGTACTGATTCGCATTTAATTTGTGAACTTCGTCACTGTAATTTTCAATTGACTCACATATAACTATTACGTATTATTATTAATTTTGTATCATCTTCGCACTTTCTGGCTGAGTTTCCTGACATTGCATAGGTTATTACGATATTCCTGAACGCATCTCTTGCGTCAAAGCATTTAATCGTAATATGAAAATATTAGAAAGAAATCTGAGGCACTGGTTTCTAGTATATACACCAAATCCCAAGTTTCTGTAGGTACTCTTACCAGCTTGCTTTACTTATTTTTCCCTATTTACCTCTACTTTCCATCCACGCCTTCAACGTAATCACATCAAAATATAATCTAGTTTCAGATGTCGTTATAATATATATATATATACGTGTACCAAATTTCAAGTGAGAATCTTAATTTAATTTTATCAACTCTTTTAACAAGATAGTGGAGGTGGTGGGGGGGACGGAAAATATAATTTAAAACAAACTGAGACCTTCGTTTCTAGTATATACACCAAATTCCAAAGTTCTGTATTCTTACCAGCTTGCTTTACTTGTTTTCTCCTATTTAATAATAATAAGCGAGGTTCAACTGATTTAGTGACAGTACACCAATAAGTTGCTCTTCCACTTAACCCGAAAAGATAAAAGTTCACTATCAAGATTACCTAATGGAATATACATACTAAATTAAGATACTAAATACAATAAATAAACAATAAATAACTGATGAGTAATGGAAGGGCATTTATATTAATTTAATTTATAAAACTTGATTTGTTCAAGTTAATGTTGTTTATCGAGGAGAAACTTTTTAAATTTTATTTTGAATTGGTGAATATTATTGGTTTTTAATACTTGTGGAATGAAATTATACATTTTGCATATCTGATAGGTGAAGGATCTCTTAAAATATTCTGTTCTAAATTTCGGTGGAGTTGATATACTTTTAAATCTTATATTAATATTGTGGACATATAGGTACGAAATTTTGTTTTTCTGTGTAAGTAGAATGGCTTTCTGTTAATAATGATTTTATCACAACGTGTGGCAGCATGCATAATTCTACGATTTTCCATATTCAACCTGCCAGCATTTTTTAACATATGTGATATTCTTTGCCGTTTTCTTACTACAAATATAAGTCGTAGACATGAATTTTGAACTATTTGAATTTTGCGTTTATACTGGCTTTTTACGGATACACAGGTATCCGCATAATTGAACTTTGATAACACCAAGGTTTCACAAAGCATTACTTTTATTTTCGGTGTCAAATAAGCTCTGTTGCCGTAAATTAATTTTAAAGAGAAATGTGAACGCTGTATAATATTATTAATATATTTTTCAAATCTTAACTCACTATCCATTAACAGTCCTACGTTTTTTGCCTGATCAACTATTTCAAGCTTGGAATTATCAATTTGAATATTAATGGCATTATTTACAGTTTGGCGATTTGTTTTAGTTCCAAAGGTTAATATGTTTGATTTAATAGGATTTATAATTAAGCAGTGGTGTGTGGGAAGCTGTAATAGATTTGGGTATCATCTGCGTAAAAATGAGACTTGCAGTGTTGTAAACTATTCACTAAATTAAATGTATAAATTGAAAAAAGCTGGGGACCTGAAATTGATCCTTGTGGTACTCCCGAATTTAGACTTAGATAAGAAGAGCTTACCCCATCTATACAGACTCTCTGTTTCCTCTTTTTAAGATAGTTTTCTATTAGGTTGATGGAGTTTTCAGAAAGATCCATATAGTGAAGAACATTAAGTAGTAAATAATAATTGATTGTGTCGAAAGCCCTGCTGAAATCTAATAGAACTAAAATTGTACAATCGCTCCGATCAGTAGTCCTAATGATATCATCTACATTGTGTAGCAAAGCCGTTGTACAACTATAACCCTTTCTGAAACCTGATTGTGTTGATGGTAGCAAATAAAATATTTCTTAACGATTTCTCAACTGAACTTCAATTGCTCGCTCTGTTACCTTAGAAAGTGTTGGCAATATACTGATAGTCCTAAGATCTTTATACTCAGAAGGATTAGACTTTTTAGGCAGGACTTTCACTATCGCATTTTTCCATGATGTAGGATAAACATTTTCTTGAAAACAGAAATTCACTAGATGAGTAATATATTGCACAATAAATGGGCAACATAATTTTATAAGTTTTATATTCAGTTCATCACAGCCCTTGGCATTAATGTTTATACAGCAAGTTTGGTAAATAAACAGCTCATTTACTTCTATAAAATTAAATTCACTATTTACAATGCGATTGTTCTTATAAAAAGCTAAAAGTTGTTTTGGAGGCTTCACAACAGGAATTGAATTACCGAAACAATTATTAACTTCATTCACATTTTTAAGTTATTAGGTATATCTTTTGACTTCTCGGGTAACATACAGTTATTTTTCAAAATATTCCATGTCTCATTGGGTTTACAATTATTAAATTGATAGGAGAAAAATGCCCGTTTTTCTCGTCGAATAGCTTTATTTGCGTAATTTCTCATTTCTTTATAAAACTGAAAATGTACATTGGAATTCTACAGGTAGACAGAACATTTGTTTCGCTTAAATTTAAAATCTCTGCGTTCCGTAACATTCTAAACCTATTTCAAGAAAAAAGAAATTATATATTTTTTTACGATTACTATACTTCCAATGGACTAGATGGATGTGGAAGTAATTACTGATATAACACATTAACCAAATTTTCGAATCGCTTCTAGAATTGAACCGATGGTAGTTTTTAATCCGGATCTTCTCAATCATCGGCCTCCGGGTATCTAACTACAAAGTTAGACTCTCAAGTTGACTAAGGTGACTAAGTTTTTGAAGTAGTCAGATGTGTCGATTGCCTTTGGGATATATATGCAATATGCAACCGTTTGCGATAGTACGCTGACAGATTCAGCAATATACTGCGTAATGTAAACCAGTTTTGTCTCAGTAGAATGGTCTTTGATACAGACATGTCGTGGGAGTGATGTTTTATTTCAGATAGTATGTTAATAAATGAAAGTAAGTAATAGAATTTCTACAGTTTTACAAAATTACAAATAATACACCTAATACGTAAATATCTCAATCTTATCAACTTTGCTTTATGTACAGGATGAATTTGAAATAGAAGAAAATGTTTGAACTTGTTGAATTTTAAGACTTTCAAACAATCATTTGTAAAATATGAGAAAATAAGAAATGAAAAAATAAATTCAAGAAATATTTACGATGCAGATGTGGGGAGCAGTTCAGAGATTGTATTGAGCAATCGGCTATAAAAGACCAACAATATCTTGCACCAAATGGGGTCTTTGTTTAAGCTGAATCTGCTTGCAAATATTGTTGGGCAATGCAATAAAATTCTGAATCGAAATATAGAGTATTAATATCTCCCTAAGTAATTAATAATTATAAAAAGTATTAATGCTTGAGAATAGAACTTCGAACTTTTAATGAAAATATTTAATCGTAAATTTCATGGTAATACCAAAGTAATACAGAAAATTCTCAATACGTTGCAGGTTCTATTACTGAATGTTGAAACCCTTTCGCCTATTTACTTGAACATTTCGGTCAGTAATGACTCAGGTGAACGCACTTTTTCGACCTACCTACGAGGCACTTCATGGGAACAACGAATTCAAAATGTAATTTTAACGTTCAAACTGAGAAGTTTGCCAACATGAAAAGCCGAAAAAAGTAATATGGTAATATGTATTTGTAACAATAGCTAAGAAATTGTTTAAAAATATACTTGCCGTTAAATCTTTAGATCTGATATTTTTTTGAAATGAGTTTCTCATCGAGGGACCCTGAAATCTCACAGCGCCTAGGGGCCCAATTTATCTAAACGCGCTCATGTATTGAACCTTTAAAAATGGGATAACTATATTAGGTTTCATACTTCTATATAACAATATATATAAATCACGCTCATTTTTTGAATTTTCATGTATTTTAAAACTGGAAATTTGCAAAAATGTACTACATTATTCATCGTGAAAAACTGCCTGTAACTCGGAAAATTAGCAAGTTACAAAAAAAATTCTAAGAGACAAAAATTATTTAGAAGGCCTCAATACATAAGTTTGAATTTTTTCAAATTTTTAAATTATATATTTTTAAAGCGCAATAGTTTCAACAAACGCACTTTACAGAAAAGTTGCAAATAAAAGAAGTCTTGTACTTCGATGATACATTCACCTAAATTGTTTCAGATTTCTACATTTTCCTTACCCCACTTTTAGGAACTTTCGTATAGCTATATCTCGAAAAATAAACATTTCTCGAAAAAAATTACCATATCTTATTTTTTTTTCCATTCACTGGCATTCAAGTTAGAGATTTTAGTCATTCTGGCGCTCCATTAATTGGACTGTAATGTTTACAAGTTCCGATACAAGCATTGCTATAGGAAAACAAGTCAATTTTATTCAATTCAGAGTGTTGGTTTCATTCCGAATATTCCGATAAATAAGGTTTCAAAACAGCACGTAAACATTTGATTTAAGTATTTTTTATGAAAAATTGCCATAACTTCTAAATCTGCATCTCTATTGATTTTAATCTAAAATTGACGTAATAGGCATAAAATTGACGAAAATTCCATAAGCCTAAAAGAGTATTTCTTGACATTTTTGTCTAACTATTATCATTATTTGTTTTCTTAAGCTGTATGTGAAATCTATAGTAAATAGTTTCATAAAAGTTATAAATTATTTAGTTCCCAAGTCAAAATTGTTAATTTTTAAAAATTTAAGAGAAAATTGTATACATAGTGTTTAAACATTAGGGTGTCCGAAATTGTGATACTTCTTACCTCATCCCTCAAATTTGTTTAAAATTACAAGGAAATGTGTGGACAATGGTGAAAAATTATTTCATTATTACTAGTGAAAATGGATCAACCAACATTTCTGAATTTATTTCCCTTAGAGGCTAAATTAAATGAGAATGAAGAGGGCACAAAACATAATTTGTTCGTGCCCTTTGTGCATTTTAGCCGCGTGTGAGTCAATAAATAATTTTTAATTTCATTAAATAATGCAAATACATCCAACATTCCCAGGACAATAATTATCTTGTCACTCTATGTATTAATTCAAGCTAATCCTATTTACAAATGAAAAGAATTAATTGCGTTTGCAAATAAAAAATTAAATACTAAAATATGGGGAAACTGATTACTTCAGTAATTAATGCCGATAATGCAGCAATATGTACACTGATTCATGTGTTAATAACATTACCATTTCAATTGATTACCCGTGTTTGATTAATAAAATATACATAAATTTGTGCTATATACAAGGGATCGATATTTATTTGAAAAAACGACAATCCTTGAAATAAATAGTGTTAGGTATATGTTCGATATTCTTTCGTAGGTACGGTAAAATGTGGTGAATTTAATTAAGTTGGAGTTATTAAAAATTGTGAAGTAATTAATATATTTTATATTTTCACTTATTTTTTTAACTATTTCATACACAAACCAGTATGCAGGATGTCCCACATAAAGTTACCAGGGTTATATTCTTGATATCTCAAGGAGATATGTAAGTTCTGCAAAAGATATAGAATATATAAATTATTTTAGTTCTGAGTAAAAACGATTTTTCGAAGAGGTCCATGTGATGGGATATTACATTCTGAGCAACTAGTTTTCGAGATATTTATATTTATCTAGTAATTTTTCAACTAACAGAAAGCCCATAACTGTATTAAAATTAATTTTGGAGAATAAGTTCTTTTTACTTCCACAGTGGATTGGAAGTATAGTAATCGCAAAAAAATTTTCAAAAATTTTTATTCGTGAAATAGGTTTAAAATGTCATGAAACGTCGAGATTTTAAATTTGAGCGAAAAAAAAAATTTCTGTCTGTCGGTCTGTCTGTCTGTAACTTTTTTTTTGTCCGCACGTTTTCTCCGGAACGGCTTAAGATATCGACTTGAAATTTTGTACACGTATATATTATAACGAGATCTGGAACTGGATTGTTTTTTTAGGATATCCGGTGAAGGGTTGGGGGTTAAATAGGGGTAAATAGGGGAAAATAAGTAAAGCAAGCTTGTAAGAGTACAGAAACTTGAAATTCGGTGTATGTACTAGAAGTCAAGGCCTCAGATTTTTTCGCAATATTTTTCAACCCCCCCCCACCACCCCTACCCCATTAATGGGGTTGATAAAATAAAGTTGAGATATTCATTTAAAATTTCGTACACGTACCTATGTATTATAACGACGTCTGGAATTGGATTATATTTTGAGATGATTCCGTTGAAGGGTTGGAGGTTAATTTGGGGTAAATAGGGGAATATAAGTAAAACAAGTTGGTGAGACTACAGAAACTTGAAATTCGATGTATGTACTAGAAACCAAAGCGTCACATTTTTTTATAATATTTTTCAACCTCCACTACCACCCCTACTCCAATATGAAAAGGGTTGATAAAATCAAATTGAGATATTCATTTGTAGGGGTTAAATAGGGGTAAATAGGGGAAAATAAGTAAAGCAAGCTGGTAAGACTACAGAAACTTGAAATTCGGTGCATGTACTAGAAGCCAAGGTCTCAGATTATTTATAATATTTTTCAACCCCCACCACCCCTACTTCATTATTAAAAGGGTTGATAAAATAAAATTGAGATATTCATTTGAAATTTGGTACACGTATGAATTATAACGGCATCTGGAACCAGATTATACTTTGAGATGATGCCGTTGAAGGATTGGGGGTTATTTAGGGGTAAATAGGGGGAAATAAGTAAAGCAAGTTGGTATGGGTACAGAAACTTGGAATTCGGTGTATGTACTAGAAGCCAAGGCCACAGATTTTACAATAATATATTTCAGCCCCCCACCACCTCTACTCCATTATTCAAGGGGTTGATAAAATAAAATTGAGATATTCACATAAAATTTAGTACGCATATGTATTATAACGACATCTGGAACTAGATTGTATTTTGAGATGATTCCGTTGAAGGGTTTGGGGTTAAATAGAGCCATATAAGGGAAAATAAGTAAAGCAAGCTGGTAAAAGTAGAGAAATTTGTGATTTGGTGTATATACTAGAAGTGAAGGTCTCAGGTTTTTTTATTAGTATTTTCCATCCCCCCACCACCCCCACTCCCTTATTAAAAGAGTTGAAGGAGTGGGGGTAAGTAGAGGTAAATAGGGAAAAATAAGTAAAGCAAGCTGGTAAGAGTACTGCAACTTGAAATTCGGTGTATATCCTAGAAGCCAAGACCTCAGATTTTTTAATAATATTTGTCAACCCTTCCACTACCCTTACTACATTATTAAAGGGGTTGATTGAATATTGAGATATTCACTTGTAATTTGGTAGACGTATGTATTATAACGACATCTGGAACTAGATTATACTTTGGGATGATTCCGTAGAAGGGAATAAGTAAATCAAGCTGGTAAGGGTACAGAAATTTGGGATTCGGTGTATATACTAGAAACCAAGGTCTCAGATTTCTTTCTAATATTTTTCAAACTCCACCACCTCCGCTTCATTATTAATGGGATTGATAACATCAAATTGAATATTCACTTGAAAGTTAGTACACGTATGTATTGTAGTGACATCTGATTGAGATGACTCCATTGAAGGAGTCGGAGGTGGTAGGTTGTGAATAGTGGAAAATAAGTAGTGTAAACTAGAAACTTCATTTTTAGCGTATATGGTAGAAACCAACTCCTCAAATTTTTCTATTACATCTGCCCCGAATATTATTAAAATTCTATGACCAATAATTTCCACATACTAGAGTGCAAATATAGTCAAGATGTTTTCTTTAAAGTGACTTGGATGAAGAATCTGGATGTGGAAGTAGTGATTCCTTAGGCAGCGGTTTTTCATAGTAGAAAGGACTTATTTAGATCGTAAAAAAATAAATTACATCATGATTACATTATTACATTATTATTTATTTTTGAATAGGGCACCCTGTATATTTTCATGAAAAATTAAAAAACATGTTATTTTACAAGACAACAAAAATAAAATAAAACAGTTATGGAAATAATTCATGTTCGCCTACTTTTAAAAAAGGTGTAGCAAATGCTGTTACTAAAAAAATATGTCTTTCTCAAAAACCTCTGCCTGAGGAATAACTACTTCCACATCCAGATTTCCCATCCAAGTCTCTTTAAAGGGAAACATCTTGACTATATTTGCACTCTAGTATGTATATAGAAATAATTGGTTATAGAATTGTAAAAATGTGTACCATGTGTACTCGGCTTCGCCTCGTCCGGAAACAGCTACGATCCACTACTCACGTCGCTCGCCGACCGAGCGCTGCTTGCGACACCGTTGTATTTCGACCTTAAATGAGAACTGGTAACTTGACCCCCTGTGATATATGCAACCCATATTACATTTGCATATATCGACCGTTGCATATACGACAGAGTCTCACTCGACCGCGACACCGCTGTTTTTTGACTTTGAACGAAAACTGGTAACTCGACCCCCATATACGACTACATCAGAAGTGGTTGTGAATTCATAATTGATATTATTGGATTGGTTGGGTAATTTAAGATGCCAAAAGGAAAGGACATGGCCGTCAAAGAAGTAGCCGTTCGACAAGCGGTTCTAGCGACTCTTCCAGTACTGATGATAATCGCCTACGCTATGTCATATCAGGACCGTACGTTTAGAAAAAAGTACTAAAATAAGCTATGCACCTTCTGTCAGGTTGGTGAGTGCCAATGTCAAATGTTAACTTTAGAAATATGGAAAGTGTCAGTTTCATTCCTGAATATGACCCGCTAATTTGTCAAGTTGATCAGTGTATCGAATTAACAGAACATAATTCCAAAAATTACGCATGGGCAGATAATTTTTTTTATCAGGCATTAACAAAATTACGAGGAACTGCACAAATTGGTATACAAGTTTTATTGAAAGTGAACCAGAATGGTCTCAGCTTATTTGGAGCCAGTGGAAATCTATTTTACGAGATACTTTCCAAAAGTCGAAAAATACATATATATTTTTATGTATATTGCAAATCATAGACCTAAAATTGGATCATCATTACATGAATTTCATTTTGATCATTTGGCAAAAATCAATAAATTACGTGTAAATTTCTCTAATTCCGACAAGGTATCTTTAATAATAGTAGCAACAAATGATGAGAACATTACCTCATCATTGGAGGTGGCAGGTAGAAAAAACTCTTTATTAGCTGCTTATTTAAAAAATAGGTATTGTAAATCTACCAGAGTTTTGGATAATTACAATTTTAACGAAGCTAGTCATTCGTATATAAGGTCACCAGTTTCTTATGATAATACAGCTAGACATAAAGACTCCAAACAATGTAAATGTTGCGGTTCTCTCGAACATGTTAAGCAAACCTGTAGCCATCGTAAAAAGTATGTGGTTCTCGTGAATATGCTGGGCATATAGAAAAGAATTGTTGGAAAAGAAAATATTTTGGACAAACAAATAATGCAAACGTAAAGCCGGCAGTGTCATGAACACAGAGAAAATAAGAGAATATTATTTAATTTGGTATTAACAAAAATATATTTAACAAAATTATGTTTGTAGATAAACAAGAATATAAGAATTCTAGTGATTTTGGAAGTGATTGTTTTTGGATGCCGATGAAAATTCACTGGACGTTTTGGTTCAGAATTTAAACTCGGCAACAGTCCAGGAATATACTGAAACAAAAGTTGAAATTGATTCAGGGAAATTGAAAATAGTATTCTACGTTTTGAATGACGAAAGGAACACTGAGCTGTAAATAGGAAGAAATTTCGCAGCAAATATAGACATTACGTATTATAAAATTAACAATACTTTAATGTTTCAGTATAGGAAATGCTTTCTCATTATAAAAGGAGATTTAACACAAGAAGAAGCGCTCCTACAAATCAGTCGAAGGAGGCGAGCATATAAAGCTTTTTAAGTTTCAAAAAGCATAGGTAAGATGTGCGTATCTGACGCACTGCTTGTAATTGCAAAAGCATCTGACTTTACTTAAATAAGAGCGGCGTATCTGACGTATGCTATTGATGTAATATAGAGTATTTGAATGTCTGATTCGAATACTAACTTAATGTGGCATATCTGACGTACACAGTTGGCGTATTTGACGTAAATTATTGTCATTATTTATGTTTATTTGAGTGATGTATTTGACGCACACATGTTTATTTGAGTGACCTACACATTAGTGTTGATTGAAATGTCTGATTTCAATATAATTGCGTGTTTGACGCAATTATTATAGCTCAAGAGAGAGAATTAAGTGGATGCCATTGATGCCAGTTTGACGGTCGAGGATGATCTCGCTGTCAGGATGGTCGAATGCCGTCTATGCTGTCAATACACGCCTCTGACGCGAAGGAGGCTGAGACAGAGGTTATCAGAGATGACAAGAAGGAAATTGTTGTTAGTTACAGGAAGATGGATTGATGAGTTATAATTAATTATTGATTTGTAAAATAAATGAATAAAACGTCAAAGACTACACACATAAGACGATTTTTAAAATCAACCAAATGTTCAATAATACTGGAAACGTAACCAAACTGAAAGCGAAAGCTCTTCAAATATATCCAGATGATCAAGTTATTTCGAACTTCATAATACTTCAGATAATAATTTTTCAATTCATGCAGAACTCCTTAATTATTATATAAATAACAAGAAAACAAACTTTACTCAGCTATTTACATTCAAAGAGGTAAATGAATCGGACGTAGAAAAAATTATAAACAATATCAAAACAAATGCCACTGGATATGATAATATAAACATAAAACTCTTAAAACTATGCTGCCCTCATTTAATACTCTATATTACACACATTGTAAACTTTTGTTTAAAAAAGAGCGTTTTCCCTGAAATATGGAAGAAAGCAATAGTGACACCACTTCCTAAAGTAACAGATCCTAAAGAACTAAAGGATCTTCGCCCCATAAGTATACTGTGCACTATGTCCAAGATTTTAGAAAGAATTATGGAAAATCAAATTAAAGATTTTTTAAAAGAACATGATATTTTACCCATAACGCAATCTGGCTTTCGATCCGGATATAGCTGCAATACTACACTTCTCGACATGACAGATGATGTATTTAGAGCTACAGATGATGGTAACTTAACTGCACTGATTCTTTTAGATTTTTCCAAAGTTTTCGATACCATTAATCACAAAATATTACTTTCAATTCTTTCATTTGTTGGATTTGATATCAAAGCTATTAAACTAATAGAGAATTACCTTTTAAATAGATCACAAATAGTTACTTATGAAAGAAGATTCTCTAATTCCATAGATGTAAAGCAAGGAGTTCCACAAGGTCCATTATTATTTTCGATATACACTTGCAATATTAATTCATGTTTAAATCATTGTAAATTTCATATGTATGCCGACGATACTCAAATTTATATTAATTTTTCACACAATCATTCAAATGAAGCTATAACTAATATAAATTCAGATTTAGAGAACCTTGTGGAATTCTCTAAAAAACATGCACTTAAAATTAATTCTTCAAAATCATATTTCATGTTATTCTGGAAGAAGTTTATAAGGGACACAATTACTCGGGAATTCGCTGGAGTTGGAGATGAGGTTCTATTACAATGCAATGTATGTAAAATATAGGTGTTTTATTGGACAGGGATTTACGCTTTGAAGCACATATAGCACGATGCATACAAAAAGCTTACTGCAATTTAATAATTTTATATATATAATAGGTATTATATTATATAGGTCTTAGTAGAGATTTAAAAATATTGCTGTGTGATTCTTTGGTACTATCATGTTTCAATTATTGTGACTCTTTATATGACTCTTGCATAACGGAATCTGTTAAATCACGTATACAGAAGGTGCAAAATTCATGTCTTAGATTTATTTTTGGTATACGTAGAAGACAACCGATATCACATACTCTCCAAACTGCTGGGTGGCTCAACATGTCTAATAGACGTAAATTACATACATCTGCTTTATACCATAAAATTTTAAAGCTAGAAACTCCACCTTACCTGTTTAAAAAAATTTGCTTTAGGAGAACTGCCCACAGAGTTAACATTCGCTCAAAAAATTTATTAACAATCCCTTCTCATAAATCGTAATTTTTTAAACGATCATATGCGTACAATATCACAAAATATTATAACGTCATAATTCCAGAAAAGCTAAAAACACTATCAATACCAAGTTTCAAGAAGACTTTTAGAAGCATCCTATTTAACTCGCAATTTTAAGAACATATTAATTTAAAATATAACATTATTGTATTATCTTCCGGTAAATATCTTGTATATTGAAATTATTTTTTTGGTAACGTATCAAATAGAAATTAATTACATTATATCCATTCTATTAGGGCTAAATGGAAGAACAGACGGCTATTTAATAGTCGAACTGAATTTATGCCCCTTTTTCCATTAATTGTTAAGTATACTTTACCCTTTATTTTTGAAAAAATCGATTTATTCTAATAATGTAAATAATATGTGTTTTTCTTGGAAAATAAATGTATTATTATTATTATTATTATTATTATTATTATTATTATTATTATTATTATAAATACAACAAGTATTAAAACGGTTTCACATAATTTCAATTTATTTATTTCGAAGATCTGGGATTGCTTTCGTCGTCATAAGCAAATTCCATTTAAACCGAAGTTCTTACACACATTAGAACAAGGTGACAATATTAGAAGGTTAGAATATTGTTTGTGGATTCAAGGTGAATATTTGAATGACAGAAATTTTCTGAATAATATTTTGCATACAGACGAAGTAGTGTGGTTTCATCCCAAAATTGCATATACTGGTCTGAGGAGAATCCACACTGGGTTATAAATTGGAAGAGGCAGTATTCACAGAAAATCAATGTATGGTTTGGAATATTAGGTAATATAAAAATAGGATTTCTTTTTCCATCGTAATTTGAATGCTGCTAGATATTTATAGTTTTTAAACGATGAATTTGGAATGGATAGAGGAAAACAGTACTTTAATTTTTGACTGCCTAGATGTTCAGATCTAATCCCGCTAGATTTGTATTTATGGGAAACTATAAAACTAAAGTGTACAAAAGAAGACCACAAAATTTAGAATCAGTTCGTGACAGAATAACCCAAGCTTGTTAGGATATTACATCAGCTGAATTGCTCAGAGTAGTAAATAACAATAGCAGAAGATAGAGAAATGTGTTTTATTAAATGGTGATTTAGTAGAGGGAAAACCTTGATTTAACCAAAACGTTACAATAATTTTTTCTGTTATAATATTACTTAATTTTCTCTCTCTTTTAGAACTGAGAATATTGGTAATAAAATAAATTCTACTGTTATTTTCTTTGGGTGAACCTTTTTCTTTCAATCAAGCTTGGGAATTGGGGGTTTAAGGTGATTCTGAATAACTTTCCTGAATAAACTTTTTTTAAAATTCGTAACATGTTTTTAAATTTGTTCAGATTACTTATTCTTGATCACAATAGACTAGATTTTTGCTTAGGCTAAAATGTTGTTTAAACCTTTAAAAGAGGATCAAAAGCTAGATACATAATTTTTTTGATGAAATTCAATGAAAAATAAAAATGTTATTGGGATGTTACCATTTCAAGTGAATCACACAGTACATGACCACCAAATATGTTAAATTGTTTTTATTTCCAACAACGGTCATATAAAATACTCTTTATGTTAGATGAAGAATAGGTGCCATTAGTTATATTCTCCTCTAGACAACGAATAGAAATTTAATCGTCGATAAGCACCTCGCAACTTTACATGTCTGCTAGAGAACGGCAAATCTGTCGGAAAGTTCTGTGAGGAACTGTGTCCGGCGAGAAGATCTATTATCTTGCAATATGCAAAACAGTGCAACTCCAGACTTGTCTGACATGCCCTTTGAAAGTCCCATCTTGATTACATAGTGTTTTAACTAAACACCACATAATTTGCAGCCTGATAAATCTTACTTGTTCATGTTTAATCATTCAAATAAGCTACAATTATGTAGTTGCTAGTTCCCTAAAAACTACCATGTATCATTTGTAACATCTTTATTCGGTTAGATAGAACACCATTTTCCTTTTGTCACTATTATTTTAAACTCTGCATTTGATAGTGTGGACATTAGCATTTTTACCTGAAAGAACTAAACTGTTAAATTATTCACCTCATGAGAACCGGGCAGTTTGACAGATTTTGTTTTTCTTTAAAAGCTTTAAATCATGAGCTTATAGAAAAATCAACAAGTTGTCTACGAAAATGAAAAGATAAGTCAATTTACTATTTAATGTGCAAATATCGAGTTTATTTCATTTTTAAAGGAAGTTTGTTGAATTTATAACATTCAAAGTTGACAGGTTCAAACCAAACGGATGTTATTGCGATATAGTAAGTACCTTATTGTTTGTAATTGAAATTTATATATTTATTCATATTATGCTGCACTTAAAATAAATATTATTTTGTAAAAATTATGAGAGTATTATATTAATAAAATGCTTTTGTTCACAAGTATTAAATATACAGGGTTGGGCAATAGTCCCGGAACGGCTCGATGACAGCCGAACGGGACCTCGTATCAACTTCGGATTTTCGACACTGTATTCAGCGAAATTTTTAGAACTTCTTGACACGTATTTCAGGACCGTGACGTCATTACGTTCGGAGGTGTGACATGAGAGTCAATTTTTTTAAATGAAACACCCGGTATATTTTTCCATATTTGTATACTTTAAGGAGTCCCAAATTCAACGATGTAACGTTTGTATGGATTCTGTTATTTAATGTGGTCTCAATAAGGGAAAATTAGAAATTACAATCGTAATTAACAGAGAATAGTTTTATTTTATTAAATGTTCAAATTGGAATCCTTCCACTGCCTGACAATGTGCTAGCCTGTCCACAAATTCCCGCTGAACATTTTGGAGAGACTGAGGTGTAATATTATCAGCAACCGCTAGAATTCTTTCTTGAAGCTCTTGTACCGTGGCAGGTCTTGTGCGATACACCACAGACTTCAAATGACCCCAGAAAAAAAACCAAGAGGGGTTAGGTCAGGTGACCTAGCTGGCCATTCGATATGACCCCTTTTACCTATCCATCTCCGGGGAAAGACAGTGTCCAAAAAATCTCTTACAATTCTGGCATAGTGTGGCGGAGCTCCGTCTTGCTGGAAGTACACGTCATTTGCGATCACCTGAGGATTCTCGCGGTTGGGAAATATCTGAATTAGAGCGGGTATAACTCTTTCGCGTAATAAAGTTAAATAGGTATCAGCAGTTAAATTACCATTTAGAAAAAACGGCCCTATTACATGTGTTCCAATTATACCCGCACAGACATTTACTTTTTGTGGATGTTGTGTGTGAATTTCTTCCATCCAATGTGGATTCTCAGCAGACCACTAGCGACAATTGTGACGATTGACAAATCCATTTTAACAAAATGTAGCCTCATCGGAAAACAAAATGCGATCTACAATGTGGTACAATATGTGGTGTCTCCTCTAAGAAATTCATAATTTGTTGGCAAAACTGCATTCGACGATCAGGGTCATCTTCAGCAAGTTCCTGAAGTAAGCTGACTTTGTAGGGATGTATTTTATTTCTCCTGAGTATTCTTCGAATGGATCTTTCACTGTTACCAGTTTCTAATGAATGTTTCGGAATTGACGTTTTAGGCTCCTCCTGAATCGCTAACAGTACATCTAAAGCTCTGTCGTCGTTTGTCGCTGTTTTTGGGCGGCCAGTTTTTGGTAAATTCTTGACATTTCCCGTATGTTCAAAATTGTGCAAAATTCGACATGCTGTCGACTGGGAAATCGGGTTTCGCTCAGGAAAGGTATCGTTGAGGAGGTCACTTGCTTCCTGAAGGGATCGACGCCTCTCTCCGAATCCAATCATCATGAGTAAAGTTATCCGTTCAGTGTCGTTCAGTTGAGCCATTTTAAAGACACGTTTTTAGAATCACAAATTGGTAGTACAAAAGTAATGTCACAGTGAAGTTTATACCACGACTTACTTAGATAAACTAGTAAAATAATGAGAACAATTTAAGTATGACCTGTGTTTTATTAAACGACTACAAAAAAACTTGTTTACGTGGGTCTTAGTTTTGTAAAAAAAATGGTAAAAAAAGAGTGACTTTTTTGGATACAGCTGTTTGGATATCCACTGTTCTCTGTTAATTACGATTGTAATTTCTAATTTTCCCTTATTGAGACCACATTACATAACAGAATCCATACAAACGTTACATCGTTGAATTCGGGACTCCTTAAAGTATACAAATATGGAAAAATATACCGGGTGTTTCATTTAAAAAAATTGACACATGTCACACCTCCGAACGTAATGACGTCACGGTCCTGAAATACACGTCAAGAAGTTCTAAAAATTTCTCTGAATATAGCGTCGAAAACCCGAAGTTGATACAAGGTCCCGTTCGGCTGTAATCGAGCCGTTCCGGGACTATTGCCCAACCCTGTATGTATCCATTATACTACGTTGTCAGATTGGGGCTGCATGTATTGCTATCTAGATAGAAAATCTAGTAAATAGAGATAGTTTAAGAGTTTGTACTTCAGTATTTCAGTGATGCTTTTAGATTTGATCTAACTTTGTAAGTTCTTGAAATAATTAGGAAAAACCACAATCATGTATTTATAAAGAACTCTCATATTGCCTTAAATTAAATTGCTATATCATTACACATTCTAGAGGCACTTTTTAAAGATATTTACAGGAACGCTAGAAGAAAAAAACTGTTTTTTTAAATATTGACTATATATTGTGTTATTATCTGGATGCCATATTCAATTTTGGTATGTTCGATAGTACTTTCTTTTCAATGCTGTACTACAATAGGGCAAATTGTTTCTTTAATTAGTTAACAACAAAAAAAGCCATTTTATACTTGTAAGCTATGATTTATGAATACCAAGAAGCAACCTTCATTTCTCATCGTATCCGATGGAAAAAGTCAAAGGGACTTAGGTACGGGTACCTTGCTAATCACAACAAGTCGCCATTTTTACCGATTATCTTATCAGGAAATATTTACCAATAGATAATACTGTTGTGTGTACAGCTTGTTATTAAACCTGGGATACAATAATGTAATACTAAGTTTTGAGAAATTAGCTCCAATACTATATTATAAACACTAAACTATAGCCTACTAATAAAACATGGCATAGTTCGTGATTATCTAATTGAGAAACAAATTTTGACATATTGTAAAACCTTTATAAAAGGAGTATTATCGAATACACAATATGAGAGGTTTTAAAAATGCACAATTTTATTTTTATAACACACATTCAAGTTTACCATAATAACCCATAGTGTTAAAATGTTTCATAGTTATTAATTATATATTAAGGGGATTAACAAGCCTTTAATCTATGAGAAAAAATGTGCACTCGAGACGCAGCCGAGAGTCACATTTCTTCGAGTGGATTGAAAGGCTGTTAATTTCCAAATGTAATTCAACCTTTTATCCACGATCACGGCCAAATTAGGAGCGCGAAATCCACATGGGAGCAGGTTAAGGATTCTGATTTTGAGAAATGTCAGATTTGACAAGTTTATTTTAACTAAGAATCTTTTGATTTTGGGCAAAAAATGGAAGATCTTTGAATCGTTTCTACGACATGAGTTTGTCTATTAGTTGACAAAAGCAAAAAATTTTACAAAATCTACAGAAAAATGAGTGAGATTACTGAGAATTTCGTAGAAATGACAAGATCGTTCTTGATATAAATGTTAATGTTAATACTAATAATAATTCTAAATAAAATTCTATAAAATCGAAGTGTGGTATTATGAATTTTAATCCACCAGTATATTAAGCGGCCTTTAATCCACGGAAAATACACGTATTATATCTTCCTAATATAGTAGTCGTGGATAAACTTTATTAATGAATTTTGGTCTTAAATTCGACCAGTTTGGATACGATCTTGTATTTTAATTTCTTAACGTAGCTTTATTTGTTAAAAGTATTAAAAACACTCGTATTATAGTGTTTGAACTTTCATACAAAATAAGTACTAAATTTTTAAATGAGATTTGTAATCAGATACCTCAACCTCATAGTAAATGTTTTCAAGCTAATATAACCGAGATATTTGAAATTATAATCCAAGTATTTACACGTCTCCTCATGATCCGGCATTAACGGCATTGTGACTGCACATTCTTCAGCGCTTCTTCAGATTTTTTTTTAAATTTATCAGGTCGTCATTCATTAAATTACTGACAAAGCACTGGCAGCACTGAAGACGTCTGGGGTAGCCTGTCGGTAAAGAGATGGTTGCTTCCTACATAGATGTATGCCCAAATCCTTCTTTCCAATTGCTTGATATGTTCCATAAGAAAATTCAATTTACAGACAGAGACATTTCAAATATTTTACAGGTTCTTGTTCCATATGTTGACGAACTTATTTAACAACCTTTTTGTACGAACGGTTGGCCTACCAGTACTTTTTTATGAATTACGCATACAATTCCGTCAAACACTCCAGTTAGTGACACATACATTAAAATACTTTGGTATTACAGCTAAGGCCGGAAAGTGCTTCTAAAAATCGTCCAACCGTAAACGTTCGCTGTATTCTCAAATTCCATTAACTAGAACATCAGTTTGAAAATAGGCTTAATTTATGTAAATTTTGTGTTCTGTTGTGATATAATATGATTCAAAAACTGATAAGATTAGAAAAGAAAGAAGACTTCAACAGAACTGCTTGTCTTATTTTGACAATTAAAGAATGATTGATATAATCATGATATATGAAGAGCGTCTATGCGAAACCAGACATGTCCATTTTCAACAAGAAATGATTTTAGTGTAGTTTTCTGTTTTACATATACGCTGGTTGACATTGCTCTACTAAGCTGGAAGTAAAAGCGAACAGATCCCTATGAAAATAAATAACAAACATGGTGCGATCAGGCAAAACTAGACATATCCACAATTTTTATTTCGTATTCTATGAGCAAAGTTCCATTCAAACCTTAAAATATTCTATAGTAAATGAATACCCCTACAGAATAAATTTAAGCAAAACTATACATGTCCTTTAGACATTGTTACTTTCAAAATTTGCTTAGAAATTTAAAGTTGAAAACAGTATGATAGAGGGCGTAAAATGCCTTAAAATTCATATAAATATTACAGATATTAAGCCTAATTAACCTATTCTGTCCATATACTTATTAGAACTATACTGCTAGCATTCTATACCTTCTATGTTGTAAAATTAAGCCAAATCTTGAGCTTACCTTAGACTTTAAAAACTTGGTAAAGAGAGGACAAACCGATAAGGGTGTGAGATTGCAGCATCTTCCATTAGAAAATAAGATTTCTACAGAGAAATAGAAAGATATTGAAAAGTTATTTACGAAGCAATTTAATAATGAAGAAAACGAAATAAAGGGGGAGGACCTCATTTATTTGGAATTCTTCAAAGACATTATCTATGGAGACAATGGTGCCGAAGTTGTAGCTCCTGTATAAGAGGGCGGACAGGAGTGCGACTGCCTTAAACCAGGCTGTGAATTTCATATTTAGATTTTTCTTAAATATATGTTTATTATTATTTTTCGAAATAGTATTAGGAATTGGATATTTTGCTAAGAATGTTTCATTCACTTTACTATTAGTTTTCTCGTAATATCGTTGGAGTTCTTGTTCTTTTTCAATAAAGATAATTTTTATTGCATCATAGATTTTATTTGCCTTAATAATTGCACAAAATTTTAGAATTTCAAACATGGACTGATTGAAAAGTAAATATGTGTATCAACAAGTTCAAGCAAAATTAAACATGGCCATCATCGTGTTTAAGCAAAATTAGATACGTTGATCACGACCAAATGAAACCGTACAAGTCCAAACAATGAATTATGGACTTTATCTTAATAATTTCTAAAACAACAATATTGTATTGTTGTGATCTTAATTAGGGACAAATCATCTTTGTAGATACGTAAAAATAGAAATTGTAAACAAAACAGTACAACTACGAATGAGTTTCAGCGAATAACTGAAAATTTATTTTTGGTTTTGCATAGACAGTCCTCATATACTAAGACAGCAGTTTCTAGTTTCATGACCATCTTTGATCAAGACAACTTTTTTTATATCATGGTATTTCTATCTAATTTTTTCTCACCTTGTACCATAAATAACGTCATGAAACTAATATGGGTCTATCTTCGAGGATATAGTACATACACATACAGTTTTCAATAGTCTTCATAGAATTCGCCTTCCTAAGGAAATCAATGCACAAACAGGAAAAGAAAGAGAATTACAACATGCAGGTCTAAGAAGACGTCACCTTCTTTTTAAAGTCAGTTAAAAGACAAATCAACTCAGGTTCAATAGATTTCCAAATCATTCTATTTAAATGAAATTTTAATCATTGCAGATTCTATACAATAGATGTAGCTTTACTAGTTTATTCATATTTTAAAGTAACTGTGTGTGGTATAGCTTATTCATGTATATAATAATTCACATATGCAAACGTACAATGAAGACATGATGAATGCGCACCTGCAGTCCACCAAATGATTTAACTTTGAAATATCTATAGATACAGTAAAGCTGTAGTACCATATCGGAGGCGGCTGTATATCATTCAATTTTAAAATATTGGCGTACAAAGCAGTTATAATGCAATAAATATGTGTAACTCTATTCTGTATATGTCAAACAAATAATCCAAGCTGAAATATTATCGCCGCTTTACTTTCATTTGCCATGTCGCATGTCGCTTGTTTAACCGAGCAGTAAATGCCAAACACACAACACGTATTCTCCTTATATAAGAAACTACCCTCAAAATCCAAATGTAAACCAAGAATTTTATATTCTAAGTAAAAGTGTAACGCAGTACGATACATTGAATGTATTACAGTTTTATCCCAATAAGTCAGTAAGTAATAGTTTACTAGAAAGCTGTGGCTTTATTTAAATTATTTAATTTGTTCTCTTTTTTAGTACTTGGTAAAGTTTGCTCTTGACGTTTTGCCGCTGTACAACGAATTTTAATTCAAACTTCCATAACAACGTCCGGGACCGTGGAGGTTCTATTCAGAAAAAGTTTAACATTTTCCACTCATATATTTAAATGGAGTTTTGTGCTGAAAAAGATTATGGTTTATCAAAAATGCAAGTTAATAGTTAATTGGATCAGATTAGATCTTTAAATCAGTAATTACAATTAAAAACCAACACTAATACTTATTTCATATTCAAGGAAGGAGAAGTTGTAATCGGGCATGATCAACTGCGAATACAAAACTTACATTGACGTTTAGCCACTGAAATTAAGTACGCCGTCAATATTTTCTATTATTCAAATAAATATTAGTAGACAGCAACAACTCTTACTTTTATTTACGAGTCTCTGGAGATTATTCTGCATGACGCATATGGGAGTATTCTATACTATCTTGCATATATCAGAAAGGACCCCGTACTTTTCTTATGGAAAGTGCCTTTCTGTCAAATTTTTAAAAATTTTAGTGTGTTGTTCGTTAAACCCTTACAAACAAAGAGCAAAAGGCCATCTATATTTCCGTGACTTCTACAACCTCTGGAAGTCGCAAAATCTGTGACTTTTGGAATTACCATATTACGAAATCTTTCCATTATAACTAGGAAACAAAGTATAATAGACGGGAAGCCAGCGACGATTTTAGTTAAGGAATTTCGAGCAGGCTAAAAATGTTAATTTGCGTTAAAAGAAAGATTACTAAACGTAGGATGGCCGGTGTGGCAGCCGTATGTGGCCGGGTTTACCTACCCTGGTTGCCTAAATGGGTAAAATAGAAACTATACTTACTTAAGGTATTTCAAACAGGCTCACGTTTTAGTATATTAAAGTGACATTCGCCTAATAGGGGAAAAATATTAGCAGAGAACTATACCCAGCAATCCACCTGATCTGCTAAGACCCGGCTTCCTGCCATCATCACCGAATGCAGACCCATACCAGCACCTACCCTACCTAGCAACCTGGATTTTTGCTACCTACTGGGTATTACTACTTCAAGTCTAGTCAATATAACTCGCCACTCTCCATGGAACATCTCTCAGCAGTATGCCACCCAGGAGACCCTTTTTCGTGGACATGAGGAATATTTAAATCAAATTAATACAGCTAGACAGTGTACTTGTGTATACACGTATCTTGTGTGCGTGCGTGCGCGCGCGCACGCGTTTATGTGTGGGTTTGTGTGTGTGTAAATGTGTACATTCTCACGCATACATAGGTAGAGTAGTATTATTATGAGAAGATGCTCGCAAAAAATAATGCGCAGAAACGAGTTTGTGTGCTTCCATTGTTCTAGGCCAATGAGTGCGAATTGCGTCATATTTGACGTCGAAGCCAGTGGCACCGTTAACCTGCAGTCACAGGGTCTGTGTTGCGGTATACTTGTTGTGTTCGCCGTTTCTGATTGAATTAAGTGATATAACCTTACTTTCAGTGAAGAATGTCTTTATTGTAAACACCAGAGTGTGACAAGCTTTAATATTCTACATTACACAGCTCTTCGACCTCGAAAATTTGATTACAATTATTATAAATCCTTCTACCCCAGATGATGTGTCACTGGTAAAAATATTCGCGCACGTTAGCTCCGCCCCGAGCATCTTCTCATAATAATACTGCTCTATATCTGCATATTGCGTATGTATTTCTGCAAGTTTATGCTTGTAAATATAAGAAAGTTCATTAATATATTATACTTTGTTTCGTAATTAAAATGAAAAGCTTTCGTAGTATGCCAGTTCCAAAAGTCACAGATTTTGCGATTTCCAGAGGGTGTAGAAGTAACGGAAATATAGTTAGAACTATTTTTCCATTGAGACTTGTTTGTAAGGGTTCAAAGAATAACATACTAAAATTTTAAAAAAAGCCACTTTCCACAAGTAAAGTTAGGGATCCCTTGAAATAAAAATGGTAAGTTTAACAAATGTTATCGTGCTTAATGGATAGTTTTATTCGGCAATGCTCAACTGCGACTTTCACTCGTTTAGTGAGAGTTTTGTTAAAAATACTTCAATAATATTTTAAAGTTAAATTGACGTACAGTTTCGGCTAACGTGATGCGACAAATCGGATACAACAATTATCCCTATGATGTGACGACAGAGGTAGTTTTTTTCTTAAAATACCCTTGAAACAATATATACAGGGTGTATCACTTAAAACTACCAGGGACGTTTTCTTGATGAAAGATGCGTTTAAATTCTGTAAAAGGTATTCACTAAATTATATAAATGACTTTAGTTTTGGGCAAAAGCGAACTTTCTATAAATTGATATATAGATAACGTTATAATACAAATGTATTTTTCGATCTTAGGTACTTTGAAAAGTGAAACATGTGATGAAATATTGCATTTTAAGCAACTTTCTGATATAAACAATTTTCGAAATATCACCGATTTTCGAGATATTTAAACTTCAATATATTTTGTTGGCCTAGAGTGGTACAGAAAGATATTGAAATTCAAACCTTGACACCTGATCAGTGAAAAGTCTGATTGATTTGGTCTGTGATACTTTTATTAGAAACTTGGTGCTCATTTATATTGATGCGCTTAAAACCCTTCACTCTGGGCATATATTAAAAATTGATGCAACTCATCTGGAGATAGCTCGGAATCTATGTCGTCTTTATAGATTGATACTAATTAATGTATTGATCATTGTAATGCACTTATTCTCAGCTTGTTTTTCATTGTCATAGTCTTTTGTCGAATTTTCTTCATCGCCGGAATATTTTTCCATTTGTTCATCATCGCCAGATACACTAGAATCGTTTTCTTATAGTTCTTCATTTTCGCAGTCTTCATCACTGGTTTCAAAATCAGTTCTTTCAAGTTTTCCAGATTGTTCTTTCTCGGGTTCCTGAATTTTCGCACCAGTATTATCAGTACATTTGTTTTCATTATTGTGAAATACAGTGAAAACTGTTAGTCATCTGGCACGTGCCAACTGCCAAAAGTTAAATAGTAACGTGTTACTGAAGAATTGCCAGACTAGTCTCTTAATTGACCTTTTTTTAACACACTGAAAAAAATATGTTCATAATATTAATGAATGAAGGTTCATTGAAAATTTATGAGTCTGTTTATTGATAAATGTGTATGTTCATGAATACATTGTAACACATTTATTAATATTATGTGAACGTACATTATATTAGAGGTATTTCAGAATCTCATGAACCGCGAAATGCGCAAAGGGCAAAGTTTGTTCTGGGTTTACAAGTGTATTTTGAAAACACTGACAGCTACCTTGCTGTATACATAAACTAGAGCTCGAGATAAATTGTAAACAATAGATCTAATATTTTTAAGAAGTGCAACTGAGTCCACGAGAGGGTTTTTGTCTCTGCGCATATGAAGGTCACAGCTCATGAGATTTTGAAACACCTCTAATAAACGGATTCATCACTTTTCAGTCGATGAACCGATTCATTAATGTTACGAAGATATTTTGTTCAGTGAATACAGTGAATAGTGAATAATTATTTAAAAAGTTTATTTTCATGTGAAAGAGAAGATTTGCTTCTTTAAAAACACGATCAACACCAACAATAAATTCCTATAGACTTCTACATTGAAATATGAAAAAAAATTGAAATCGACAGGACAAATTATAAAATGTTTCCAAATCAAGTTGATACAAAATGTAAATGAACGACAAACGCACATGAACATGGAGTCGCATTAAGGACCATATGTAACTCAACGTATTATGTATTATGTCATGTTACTTACATGCAATTTTTAATTTGTTATTTTTGTTGCACATTGAAATATGATATGGAAAAAGAAATGTATTTCATGATAATTATAATATTGTTATCAGCAAGGCGAAAATAAATAATGACATAGGTAAGAAAGAAATAACATTTTTATATCGTCTGTTTACCTCAGTAAACCGGAAATTGGAGATTGGGGACCCCTGAGAAAAAAAAATTATATAATTGAAAATTTGCAAAAAATGTAGTACCTACATTGTTTATCGTGTGAAATTGCCTGTAACTAGGAAAACTGTTAAGTTGCAAAAAAATTCCAAAAGACAAAAATGTTTAGAAGTCCTCAATGCATACGTCTGAGTTTTTTCAAATTTTTAAATTACATGTTTTTATAGCGCTACAATTTCAAAGAAATGGGTAGTTTTTCATGCTTTTCCGGAAAAACTCAGTGAAAACGCACTTTACTGAAAAGTTGCAAATAAAAAAAGTCCTGTATTCGATGATACATTCACCTGATTTTCTTCAGATTTCTTTTTCAACTTTTACATCTCTCTTCCCCCACTTTTAGTAATTTTTGAATGGTCATAGGTGTTTCGATAAATAATCATTTCTCGAAAGACTTTACCAGAGTAAAAACGTCTTATTTTGAACCAAAAAAGGTAAGCATATTGTTTTTTTTTCATTTTTTTTACGGAGCTCACGATGAGGAGTGTTTTCTACCTCTTCCGACAATTTCCTACTCTAATATTTTTTTCAACTTTTTATTAATACGATTAACACATTGCACAAGGTTTTATCAAAATCCATTCACTAGCACTGAAGTTAGAAGTGAACCCCCTCCGCTGACTGGACTGTTAGAAGTATAGTAAAAAGTATTGGATTAAATCCGAGTGGCGGAAAGCTTTTGTTTAAACTTGCTTTTAACTTTTTTTTACCGTGCTTACATTCTAAAGTAAGTTAAAATGCCTACAGTATGTACAATTTTGTTTTTATCCTGATATGTCTTTCTATTTTAATAGATTTTTAATTATAGTTTTTCTCTCTCTCTATCTTGCAATTGGGACTTGTGTCTGTTGGATATTGTAATAAATATATAGAAATAAAAAAAAATATCGTAGTGTCAACAATTTAAGTTTACCCTGTGTTATCACAAAGATTTATCATTTCGGATTAACCTCTTCTCTTAAGATTTCTAATTAGCACCCTGTATATGCCCTCATTATAATGAAAATCCACTTTTAATCTCTAATACTTTGCCTAAGCCATTCAATTATCATTGTAAAACTTTCCAGCGCAGATAATCTAAAAAGTCAATACAAATTTAAATCCCGGATCTGACAGAAATACCAAACTTCGAAACTTTCAATTTATGTGCTCCCCTGAAAACAAATCTATTTAGCTTTTATTTAAAATTACTAAGATGTTAAATTTCTACGTTTCTTTTTATCACTAATTGATACATTTATAGAAAGTAAAAAACAGAAGTAGACATTTTGCCTTCTGTTTACGAAAATAAATATTCAGTTTTTTATGGGATCCCAGGCGATGTGTATTAGCATGAACGTTTAGGGAAACTTCTTATTGTCATAAATAAAGAATTTTATCTTAAGACACAAAAACTTTAAGCGCTGTGAAATAATTCTAAAAAATATTAAGGAAAACGCGGAAGATATTCGGATTTCAATTAAGAGTGGGTAAATTATTACACATAAATATTAGCGATAAAGTTTTCGCTTAGAGTTTACTGGAAATAAACGCTTAATAGAATAAAGTTGATCTTTCTATTGTAGAAATGGGCCAGGCGTAGCTTATTTAGCATTTAATAACTCATTTTTATACTTAGGCCACTAGTAGGGATCGAGCAGCAATTAACACCTTAAAATTGGTATGTAATTCTGAATTAATTTTTGTTTTAAATGTCCAAGTACAAATAGCCCAAAGTGGTGATATTAGAGAAGTTAACATGTCTATTAAACAAAATAACATAAACATAATTTATCATAAAAATGTTTTTGTGATTCGTATACAAATAAGATAGAAGTAGGCATCGTAGAAATACATTTAAGTCGTTTATGAAGTGGATATACACACATCAATTATATGTAAGCTTTATGAGAGTTATTTAAGTCATATCTACACAGTAAGTCATTAGTGCGTGACTAATGTTTTCCAGTTCGGAAAACCGTATTTTAAAAACGATTAAAATTTTCGAAAGTAAAGATCAAATACAAAATAATAGTAGCACTTTATTTAGCGATGTTTATAATGAGATTGAAAATGACAAAAAGCTTGTAACGTTGGGACGCTGATCTCAGCTAGAAGTCAAGGGGTGCTGGAATCTATAACTCGTGGATGGTCAATATCTAGTCAATTGTTTAAAATGTCCCAAATAAAAATTATGGGGTGTCAGAAGCTGCATATTTTAAAATCATTCTCTAGGTTAATTAGCACAGTGATGGAAAGCTAATACATATTTAATTTTTTTTTAAATAAATTACCCAAAATTGTTGTATACATTTATATTTGTCTCTTAATTCTCTATCCAAAGATAATTCTTGATCTTGCACCTGCCACCTTATTTCACTTTTTCCGAAAAAAAAAAAAACGAAAAAGAATCTACATGCAGCGATCAAGAGTAATATTAAAAATTATTTATTATTTGTTTGCTTATAATTGTATTAAAACATATTCTTTATAGGATTTTGCAAACAGCAGAAAAAATAACTATCTATAACTAAAAGAAAAATTTTTGTAAAAATATTAATGAAATCTTTGCATTCTTTCGATAACCTGAATTCTGGTTTTGTTAGCAAATTAAAATCCTATGCTTATTTGACAATTCTCATTCTAACACTAGCATCCACGTAGTCCCCTACGGCCATGCAGATTAAACTACTATCTACATAACCCCCTACGATCATGAAGATTCAGTTAAGTGTCTTTGTTTTGCATGAAACATCTTTATGAGTGGCCTTATGTCTTTCTGATGAGCTCCAGAATAAGGGAAAGGTTTTAAAGGCTAAGCATTTCCAAGAAACAGAATGATAGATTTCATGAAAACGTAATCCATTAGAATGAAATTTTTTTAAGACAAGGTAGATAAATAAATTCATTTTAGGCCTTTGTTCTCATTTTTAACTGAATCTTCATGATCGCAGGGGGTTATGTAGATATTAATTAATCTGCATGGCCATAGGGGACTGTGTGGATGCTAGTGTTAGAATGAGAATTGTCAAATAAGAAATTAGACAGATTCATTTTAGGATTTTAATTTGCTAGCATAACCAGAATTCAGGTGATCGAAAGAATGCAGAGATTTCATTAATATTTTTACACAAAGTTTTTGTTTTAGTTATAGATAGTTATTTTTTCTGTTGTTTGCAAAGTCCTATAAGGAACATGTTTCAATAAGAGTAATATTTGCAAAAACGTATTTTCATAAATTTGACCGTCATTTCACTTTGAATGTTAGTCAAAGCCATAAAATAATTTTCAGGCCTCTACAGGATATTTCCACGACGATTTAAGATTTTCCATTTTTAAACCGCCCTAACATTTTTTTTTTCAAATAGAGCACCCTGTATGATGTTACTTAGAATGCTACAGCAGTCAATTACCTACTCGCTAATATCCATAGTAACCACGTTTCTTCGACCTGAATTCTTAAAAAATCATCGAAGGAAAGTGGACACTACGCGGTATAGCGGTGTAGGTGATTGATTGCTGAAACATTTTAAATAAAAGAACACATTTGAAAATTTAGTTATAACGGTTTAAAAATACAGAAAATAGAATAGAATAAGGTTCGAGTATGAGAGGCCTGGAAATTAGCACATGCCCTTGACTAACATATAGAAGCGAAATGACAATTGGTTCCTCTCTATTCTTTGCTTTAATTTTTACCTTAAAGATAGAAGACATTTTGTGGAATACGAAAATGTCAAATCCGCGGAATTTAAAGTAACTTCAGGTATGCCTCAAGGGTCCAATTTGGGTCTGATGCTTTTTTATTTCTCTCAATGATTTAGTTGATTAAATCACTTACCCAAAACGGTTTTTTGATGACGATCTTAAAATATATAAAACATTTGATGCTGCTGAAAACTGTGTTTTTACAGTGTGTAATTAATAATATTATTGATTGATCGATTTATATCGCCTCAGCTTAAATATCTCAAGATAAAATATTATTTCTTTCTCTAGGAAAAAACAAATAATTAATTGCAATTACAGCATAAAAATTTCTATCCTCGTTGTAAAGATATTAGAGACTTAGGGAACATATTAGTATGATAAATTCAGTCTTGTGACCCATATTGAGCATGTTGTATCTAGAGCTTCTAGGCAGTTAGGTTTTATGCCAAGAAATTGCAAAGATTTTTAATTTTGTATGCAAAATAATCACAAAAGTACCTTGGGCGCCAGATCCTAAAGAAGGAACAGAAAGGAAAATACGTCACAGACACACAAAAAAACGAGAGGTAAGTAAAATTTGAAACCGATTTAATATTGACAAAAATATAAATCACGAGTAGTTAAATAATGAGTTTAGTAACGACAATAACAATTAGAACCGAAACATATAGTGCAAATGTACAATTAGAAATATACAAGGTTAATAAACGACAATATCGATAATCTTACTTTACTTTATGTAAATGACTTGCCCAATAATGTGTTAAATAAAAACAACCTGATTATGTTTGCAGATGACAATTCTTATTTATGCTGTTCATCTTTCTTAACGGATGCTATTAATAACACTAAAACAGAAATTTTCAACTTTACTGACTGGTTTCGCAATAATAAATTATTTTTAAATATTTCAAAAACAGTATTCATAAATTTTACACCGAGGAGATCAAGAATTTTAGAATGTAGTTTATTAAGAATTGAGGGTAAATCGATCCAACAAGTTGATTCGACTAAATTTCTTGGTGTAACAATAGATAACGCGCTTAGCTGGGAACCTCATGTCAATATCTTATCAAAACAATTAACACCAGTATGTTACGCAATTTATAGATTACATAAAATTACCAGTATGGAAACTATATTATCGTACTACTATGCACATTTTTTCTCCAGAATTTCCTATGGTATTATTTGTTGGGGCTCATCTTCAAATGCAAAGAGGGTTTTTTTAATTCAAAAAAAGGCAGTAAGAAATATGATAGGTGCATCAAGATTCACTTCTTGTAGAGAAATATTTAGAAAATTAAAAATTTTACCTCTAATTTGCATTTACATTCTACACATATTACTCTATATAAGAAACAATTTAAATACATTTTTACCAAATAATTTTAATCACAAGTACAATACCCGATCAGGTGACGACTTGTTAATTCCTAGTCACAATTTATCTAAATATGAAGAGAGTCCGCAATACAAGGGTATTATACTATATAATAAATTACCTGCCAGAATTAAAAATTTAGATACTCGAGCTTTTATTAATATCGTTAAAAATGTTCTAATAACAAAATGTTACTATTCTCTGCAAGAATTTTTAGAAGACGATCTTGAAATTTCACTATAAATGTATATATAAATATGTGTATGTGTATATGTATGTTTCATGTAATTGTAGCTTAGTTTTTAACATTGTGAATAGCTGTTCTATCAATTTTTTTATATCTACTTTGTATGTTTTATTATGCATTTTTATTGTACTGACTAGGTACTTTTGATTTTCACATTGACGTGTCCCACACCATGTTACTGTATGGTCTCTTGGACAATAAAGTTTATTATTATTATTATTGTCTTTTATTTCTCAGTTTATACCGGACTTTTATACAAAAAAACATTATCCCAGTTGGAGAAGAATTCACTTCGGCCAGCTGCGACTAGTACGATAAGAATTTTCGTACTATTTGACATGTCTGCAATATGACGGCTTTTTGCATGATGGAGACTAAATAAGTGGGTAGTTCTAGGATGGTAAGTTTTGGCTGCAGATTTTTAGTGAGGACTCCATCTACTGATATCACGAGAGGAACTATTGTGGCTTCATTAAGCTTCCAGAGTCTTTTAATTTCGATAGCGACATTTATGTATTTTTGTGCTTTATGTTGTTCTGTTTTTTGTAAGTTGTGTGTGAGCGGAACTGCTACGTCGATTATCCATGCTTTCTTATTTTGTTTGTCGATTAGTAGCATGTCTGGGCGATTGAAATCCACTGTTTTGTCAGTTATTATCTGCCTGTCCCAATATAGAATTATATCATTGGACTCAAGAACCGGGGCTGGTGTGTACTTGTAATATGGCTGTACATTCTGGATTAAGCCATATTTTGAAGCAAGGTGGGAATGGATGATTTTGGCTACCTGATTGTGTCTACCTAGGTATTCTGTATCTGATAATGCTGGGCAGCCACTTGTAATGTGCTCTATAGTATTATTATTATTATTATTATTATTATCTAATACAAACGAACAGATAATGTAAATTTACAATCAAAATACGTAGATGCAAAACGATTTAAATCAAGGAATTAGACACTATACGGCTCCAGCTATAAGCAAACAGGATAAAATTTAAAAATATTTAAAATTTGAAAGTTAGAATTTATTCTCAAAAATAATACCTGGTTGGTGATTCGACAAGATAAATTTACACTTGAAGTAGGGTGATTACCACAAATTCCTCATGAACTAGATACACTCAAAAAGGTAGGTAAAATTTCTACAAGTTTAATGAATGTACGATAACGTGGCGACAAATTCAGCAATCACTGGTAACAAATCATTTGTTAGATAAGATACTACAATTTGCCCAAACTATATAAAATAACAGTACCAAGGACTTCATGTCACTACTAATGTAACATTTAATAACAATTGCATCTAGGTACATTCATTAAATGGTTGTATGAAACTTGCTTCACCAAATCAGCTGAGACTAGCCATGTTTCGCTAGAATAACAGAAATCTAACTCAAAATTAAGCAAGAAAAGTAATCAACACTACAAAATAAGGACACTTAGTAGATAAATATAACGAACTTTGTTTATCACTAGACATACGACAATTAACAGACAACTTCTAGCACTCTGGAAGAAACTAACCTAAAAAATGTACAAAATCTCCTATAGAGAAAATATTTGCCCTTGGCAACAACCTTGACTCCTGGTCAAATAAGATACAATAAACTTACAAAGATAAAACTGGTAAAACCAGAAGATAAGAAAAATTTCAAGCGTTGTCCAGCTTAAGGCTGAAACTACCGGTGATTTTATGGCAGCACCAAAACATAAAATCGTCCTTGGGACTTGACAATTAATGAAATTTTCACTAATAGTGCTGTTGCCCTAGGTCTATTACCTAGCACATCCGGTATACTAATAATTTAAAAAAATACAAAATCATACGAGTTTTCGTATGGATGGCTCTCTACTGCCACATCTATTTGATAACACGTAAAATTTTGAAAACATTTTTACCAAAAAAAATCCTGCAATGCTGTAATTAAATTTCACGAAAATTGTATAGAAAATTTGTTGGAAAGTGAAAACCAAAATAAAGTTACTTGTAAACATCTCCTATCACGGCACTGATAATACTTGAACCAGTTACAATATGGACGCCATGTTGCCAAAGTACTACAGGACAGCTATTACGGAAACCTCGAAATTCATCCTATTGCATCGATACCATGCTCCACAATTAAAACCTTTGGAGATCTTCATTAACTCTTATAAACATTCGGAATCGTAATTATATCCATGAAAAAGCAAACGTAGGTGCGAAGAATAAGGATGGTGAATTAGCAGACGGCCATTAATTCCAACTGACGAATCTTCGTGTACTGGTCAAAATAATGTACAAGCCACGTACAAAACTGCAATTACTGTAAACTACTAGATATGGAACGGGAAATGTATTCGACACTATTACATCAGCGAGGCATTCAATCCAGCAATGATGCATTTAAGCAACAATATACTTAGGTAACGATATACATATCGATATAGGTAGGTATAGGTATTCAATAGGTAGTTATAAAGTAGTTACTCAATCCATTATCTAAAATACCAATAGAAAACACATTAAAGTCTAGATAGAATTAAATTGAAAAAGCTAACTTACATCCAAATTTTCCAGCTAAGTGATTGAAGTAATATTTTAAGACGAGCGTGACTAATACATGTTGCTCGGTTAAAATGTAGGAGTAGAGAGACCGTATCGTGATTCGTGGTTTAAGATGCGGTTACAAGCTAACAATCAAGATCGCGGTAGCGACATCTGGCTTCCAGGCATACAACCTACTTTGACTGAGGAAAATTTACTGTACAGCAACACTTTGAGGAATCGATAATCGTTATTTAATTCCATAAAGTGTAATAGCAAAAACGATGCTGTTACAAAGCCTGAAATTTTAAACTTAATATTACAAGAAAACCTACAATGTCTTTCACATGGGATGCAAATTCTTCAAGATATAACGAATCTAAAATTGATATCTTCAAAATCTGCTTAAAAATATTTCAATACAATTTAGCAAAATTGCAAAATCGTTGAACATAAGTTTTTCAAACTTCAGGGCATGATGTACAATGGATATTTAACGCACACATAATTTTAAAAATATTTTCCTCCGCTCTGTTTTTGTGACATTCGCTGTTAAAGTGAGGGCTCATTTGAATCGTATATTAATTCAGAGGCACACAAATTATTGTTCAAATTAGAGTGCTCCTTCGACGTTATTTATGAATTTGGCATTTAGTGCTATTTATGTATTATCTCTTGAAATCGCAATTTTAAAACAGTTTGTAATGTTTGTGATGTTCGCTAAGCAGCGAATGAGTATATTGTCTCAGATATTAATAATATGTAAAGTATACAATGTTGCTGTGTTGTTAAATTGTATATGAATAAAGTATTCTAGCGCTACTTTCGTAAAGCCATAGCTGCAGTTGGATGAAAGCCATCATTTAAATATAGTGAATAACTTAAGGAAAGACGACGATGGCGTACAGAATTTATCAAATTTTCTAGGCACCCCTGCGATACCTTAAAACCAAACAAAAATTACATTGTATATAATACATGTTTCTTAAAGTACATATTACTTCCACATCCACGTAGTGGATTGGAAGTATTGTAATCGTAAAAAAATTATCAATTTTTTTTTCCTTGAAGTAGGTTTAGAATGTCATGAAACGTCGAGATTTTAAATTTAAGCGAAAAGAAAATTTTCTGTCTGTCGGTGTGTCTGTCGGTCTGTCTGTCTGTCTGTAACTTCTTATCCGCAATATTTGCCATCTATAAATAGGGGTAATTAGGGGAAAACAAGTAAAGCAAGCTGGTAAGGGTATAGAAACTTGAAATTCTGTGTATGTATTAGAAGCCAAGGCCACAGATTTTTTACAATATTTTTCAACCCCCACCCCTACTCAATTATTAAAGGGTTTTGGTACACGTATGTATTATAACGACATCTGAAACTAGAATTATATTTTGAGATGATTCTGAAATAGTTTCTTCGAAAAGTTAAAAATAAACGAGTTATTTACGAAGATGCATTCCATAGAATTATTTTAAGAAATATTACAAATTGATTAATTCTCCGTGCGATATAGGTACAAAAAAATAATGTAATGATATATTTAAAATATCATCAATCATTTCCTTATTTGGTTAAGTAATGGTATTAAATTTTTAGAGTGGCGCGAAGTAGGCTTTAAGCTTCAATTATTGTAGCTAAAATAATGATAAATTTGTATCTTTTGTAAAATTTTGCTGCTTATTTTAAATAAGTTTACTCAGAAAAAAATAAATTTCAATTCCTGCATTGTACACATTGTAAAACAAAACAGGTTTTACTATGAAACAGATTTTGATATCGTGCCTTCTCGAACGAGTCTCTATTTTGGTTATACACGAAATTATCTATAGGCGTCCAAACAAAAAAAAAATGAAGAAAATACCGAAGAAAATTCTATCTCTATAAATATTTGACCGATTTTCATTTACTAAATAAAAATAGAACCGATGCCCTTTCTGTGTTTCAAAATGCAGTTAGCCTTGACTTTAGTCAATGCAAGAAGAAAAAAAAAACAAAAATAAAACATGTCAAAATGTACTGAGTCATCTTACGACCCTCTACTGAAAATGTACTGAATCATCCCAGTGGGGATAAAAAGCATATCAAAATGTAGTTTCCTTAGCTTGTGTAGTGATACTGCAGTCTTCAAGTACTGGAAATTCACTGGAGCATGTGACTTATTTGTGCAGAAGCTGGGTCCACATTTATGAATGGGTTTTGAGAGGTGTCTTTGAACTTAAAATGCCACACGTAACCTGAAGTCCAGATGAAGTTCATTGCTGAAATATTTCAAGAAAAATTTGGAAACGGGATGGAAAATGAACTATGTGACGCCAGTTTAGATGATATAAGACACGAAGTTATCAAGTTAAGCAAATTGGAAAACTGACAAATTAGACAAATAACTGCTAGAACTAATCGCCCTTTTCCTAAATGGTGATGAACAGGAAAAATAAAGATTCATGCCACTGCAGCCATGCCTCAAGCTCGATGGATGGGTTGTACAATTTATATACTGTCTGAAAATTTTCATGTTCCGTAATCAGTATCACCTTTCTACGAAATAAAAAACTTCTCTTGGAGATATCTGCGTTTTTATTGTTCGCAAGCCATGATCTTAATTTTATAAAGAGTTTGAAATCATATGGATATGAAACTACAACTAATTTATCAAGCAGCGACTAATAAAATTTGTGGCCACTTGTGGTATTTAACGGAAGAGACAGCAGCATTAGCGTATTTCGACGACACTTTATTGGAACAAAAAAGGTGGTGGTTGATCTTAAAAGGGATGGAAATTCTAATTCAATAAAACGACTTATGATCGAATCAAAGAACATTGACGAAAAGTTATAGGCGTGTTTGGTTACCATTAATATAATCATTCAATTTGTATTTTTCTTTAGTGAATTTGGTATCTAATTACTCTTACTTTCAGCAAAAAATAGAATGGATCTATTTGCTCGTTTCAATATTGACTCGGAATTTTTTAAATCATCCAAAAATATGGGGAACGCAAGATTCTTATACGAACGGGCGAAAAATAATAATGTCACTTAAAGTTGTCAATAACACTGCCCAAGTTAATAGGAGATTTCCATAGTCTCCCAACAAAGCATGAAATGCAAATTGTACAAGAACGCAGAAAAATATATCCAGATTGTTAGAAGGCCACATTAAAGCAAATATTTTAATAATTTTGAAGAATAAACACTACTTAAAACAATATTTTTTACTTTTAAACCTGTGATGATAAGGGTAGGTAAGGATCACAGAGGTTGATATTGTTTTTACTTTATTTTTATACTAAATAACAATCATTTAGGGTTATTAAGAATAATTTAAGGGTATGTTATTAATGTAATGTTATAATATTACACTTTGAGGTCTTTATTTGCAGAAATAATGTATTTTATCAAATTTTACACCCCCGTAGGCATCTATGGGGTTGAAATTTTCAGTGTCTTATTCTTATATCAAATGTAAACTTTTTAGTGGTGAGACCAAAAAGAAATGAAAGTCGAAAAATAAGGGACACTCTAATGCTCATGTACCTTTATTGTTTCGTGAGCTCTATCGGGTTCGCAATTTCGAATTTTTAACTTTTCACATCAGATTTAGTATCAGCTACTTCGAAAATAACTAACTACAAATTTTAGCGCAATTTTAGCCCTACCGATTTTGCCAAATTCTTGAGTACAAAAAAGTTTTTTTCTTGGTATTTGTTCATCTTTTACTAGTCGTAGCTTAATGAAACTAATATGGGATCGTCGCAGTACTATACAGTTTCAATAATAATACGTAGAAATTGCTTAAACCATTTCAGAGTAATGATTGTACAAACATACATGTGGATCGAATTGAGAACCTTCCCTTTTTTAAAGATTGATTGAAAGGTAAAGAGTTATTTTACGTTTTGTAGATTGTTACATAACGTAAAATATCTACAAAATCCTTATGTTGCGTATTGTCACCTACGGGGTGGAAATATGGGCAAATAAGCAAGACGCCGACCTTCTACATATCTTCGAAATAAAGGTTCCTCGCGCAATACTCAAAAGAACTCGTGAAGACGGAATATGTCGTCGCAGATACAATTTCGAATTATATCAGTGATTATGAAAGCACGAAGAGTCTGACATCATAACTAGGATTAAAGCCTCGCGATTACAATGGGCAGAACATGTAGAACGAGCACAGGACACGTACGAGAATAATGAATGGCAAACTACAAAGAAGACGGAAACAGGGAAGGCCAAAACTTAGATGAGGGGATGGAGTATTGGAAGATGCATTTAAAATTGAATTTGGAAACTGGAGAGCAGTTGCAGGAAATAGGGACGAATGGAGCAGGAATCTTGGGGACGCCAGGACCCAGAAGGGTTGTAGCGCCATAGATCATGATATTTTACGTTATTGGTTTTATGTATGTTTTTAACCTACATCACTTATCATGAACATATATATATATTTTAAATATACTTATGACCTCATGAAGCTTTGTAAAAGTTATTCTCGACCCAATTTTGTTTAAGTATGTTAAGGAAAATACTTACTTCTTGGGATATATCTATTATAGTTAAAATATTTGTGATTTTTTTTATAATATTGGCCTTGGATACACTTCTCTAGCCAAGAGACTCTAATATTGTGATTTTATTAAAATGAGTCAAAATGACATATTCATTATTTGTACGCCATCCATACAGGTTAACGATGAATATTTTGCATATCATTGGGTCATCTTTAGCAAATCTTGCACAATTTGTTAAAAATGTTGTATGTGGATATATGTTCTTATGATATGCTATCAAACAGAGAGACGCTCGTCTTCGTGTTATTAAAAATGTCCTTTATAAAAAACTATTTCTCAAATGAATGAATTTATTTCTAAAAATAAATTACTATAAAACGTTCCGACCTGGATTATGCATTACTAGTTGAACTGAAGATGAATATATAGCACAGCATTTACAAGATCAGCAACGAAAATAATCTTATAAAGGGTGGCGTCTATATTGACAAAGTACTCTCGGTTGAACTCTAGCTAAGCGCAAATATATTTTTATGGATATACCAGTAAGAATATAAAATCAGTTTAGAAATGACGGTTTGTATATCTTATATTATATCTTGAAAAATCATTTGGGTGAGTGGGGTTTACTTGAAAAAAAATACATATATTTAGGAAGAAAAGTTTAAATATCAGAAATTTAGAGTTTTAATAATTTGCTTCTAAAAATTATTATATGCATATCTGATTGCGAAATCTTGTAGCCTAGAAAGGTTGAACCATTGAATCCCTAAAAACAAATAAGTTTTAAGTAAGCCTACGCTTTTAATTGTTGCTTTGCGTATCTACCAATATACTGGGTGGCATGAAAGTATGGGAACAGCAAGATAACTTAAAAAATACGAATCCTAGACCAAAACTTTAAATAGAAAAGTTTTGAGAAATTTCCCTGCCTATTTGACAGTAATTTGACCTTGATCGTGACGTTTAATGTCATTTGAAGGTCAAGTCGATTTTTGAAACGGAATCCCATTAACTCCGGAAACGAAACGTGCTGAAAATTTTACGTTCGGTCATGACCTTCGGCACTAAGAAAAATGACCCCTAAAGGTCATATTTACACCATAATTTCGTAAGTGAAGAAGGTCATCTCTGAACGTAGTATGTTCCGCTCGTTGATAATTTTTATATTCGCCTAGCTCACTGTCAAACAGTTTGAACATCTGATATAATAACAAGACAAGTACGGGAACGGCAGGATAACTTGAAAAATATGAATCCTAGAAAATAACTTTAAATACAAAAGTTGTAGGAAACCTCCCTGGCTATCTGATGGGGACCCTTGATTTGACCTTGATCGTGACTTTCAAGGTCATCTGAAGGTCAAGTCGATTTTTAAAACGGGACCCCTTACTTTTAACCCCGGAAATGAAACGAGCGGATCATTTTACGTTCAAAACCTACAAAACTATGATGTAAAGATGACTCTTAGTGGCCAATTTTGTAAGTGTCGATGGTCATAGCCGAACGTAAAATTTTCCGCTCGTTTTATTTCCGTGATTAAAAGTACGGGGTTCCGTTTGAAAAAATCTATTTGACCTTCAAGTGACCTCAAAATTCATGCTCTAGATCAATTTAAAGGTTACCATCAGATATCCCGAAAAATTTTCTACTACTTGCTTTTTTGTATTTAAAGATTTCTTTCTAGGATTCGCATTTTTCAAGTTATCCTGCTGTTTCCATACTTGTATGCCATCTGGTACCTATATCACTACATACAGTGTGGACTCTTCGCTTCGCGAGGTTCTGTAGTTTTAGAGTAAAATATTTCTACCGTCTGTGAGCTTTATCGAATTTAACACAGATTTGGTGATATGCTAATATTATTTTATTATGTTATTTTTTGTTTGTTTATTTATTGCTGAAAATAGACACGTACAGGCTAAATAGCTCAATCCCTCTAAAACTAACTTAACAACTAAACTAAGCTATAAACTAAGATTAGTGTACACAATACTGAACAGAATAATTACAAACAAAAACATGGAAGCGGCTGGAGCATCCCCACCAAATGTTTACGAACATTCCTTGATTTGGTTAATAACCGGACTTGTTATCGCTGGCCTGTGCCATGCATGCGTCCATTCCCCTGGTGGTAGAATCTATGCCCCCACCGTTGTGGGACTCGAAACTTACAAATCTCGCCAGAATGAGGTTTTCAACAATTATTTAAAAATTACAAAAGCATTTGAAATTTTAATTTTTACATAATTTTAATAAATTAAGAGATATAATTACTTGCTAATGATGACACTTTGATGCATTTTACTCACTGATATCATAAATACTATGAGCTTTTATCTTAAATCTAATTAAACGAACACGCATCAATACAGCACCATACTGAAAACATATTTTGTTCCATTTAATTTAAATATTTACCGATATCTTCTAAATAGTTTATTATACCACCACGAGCAAATGAATCTAAATAGGAGTAATGCAGATACTTCCATCTCTCTTCATCAGATGGAAAGTGTAGCCGCCTGTGAGGTGCTTAATTCAGGCTTTCGTGCTTCTTTTAACTTTCAAGTTTTTGTGAGATGCTTCTTTTTAGTTTCTGTCTGTGATCATCTTTTCTCCTATTCTTCTTCTGAGTTTTCTGTTTCTTCTGTTTCTGAGTATGGCAGTGTGTATATACTTGATATTTCTTTATTGTGTTCGGTCTTTTGTTGTTCCGTTGTTTTCTAGTGTGTATATTCCTTTCCTAGCTTATTCATAATCCTCTCGATTGTTGTTATCCACGTGTAGCGTCTCCAACTATCATCATTTCCCCATTCATTCAACCTCCAAGTCTTCTGTTTCTAGATCCAGCAGTATGCACCCTCTTGGGCCCGCTTCCGTTCACTTTGTTTGTCTGCCAAGATATACATGCATTCGCTCGCTGCAGGGAGCTTCTTTTTTTTGTTCTTTCTACTTTTTTCTTCTTTTTTAACCGTTCTACAGGCAAATAACCATTTACGGTGGAAGTGCCTTGTGTCGCCATAAAAAATCTTTTTATGATGGGTTGGTCATGAGAAAGAGGCCCGAGAGAATATTTTGCACATCCTGTATATTAGTTTGTTTCTACAGTAATTACTTTCAACTGCCATTTTCCAATTTCGGGTATTTTCTATTTCATTGCCTATATTCAATATCTTTTCATTTTTATTTTTACATTTTTCTTTGTTGTGTAATAAATTGTCCTGTAACCACACACGTAAAAAACAATATTCTGAATCAAGAAGCCCCTGTCTCAACCGGTAAGCAAATAAACAAGTTCCCCATATAAAACTCTGCAACAAGAAATAAAAAGTTTATAGTAAATGAATTCATTCATTCGCGTATATACGAAACAAGGATTTTTGAATCACAACAGTGTTCCCACCTGTGAAGGATTAATAAACCAATAACTTAGAAATAAATAAAAATAACGCTTATCTTTCATCCTTTGCTTATGTTACTACTTCCACTCATTAGAAGTCAGTCCGTTACCTTTCACTTCGCACCAGCCACTTTGGGGAGGGTGTTCGGTCACCTTAGGTGCACTTGTGGATAATTTCCGAGTTTATGACCTGGTCCCGTTGGAGTGTTTATTTTCTTTTATCAGAGTTATCTTATGTTGCCAAATGTCTGTACCGTTTGTCGTGCTGCCCATATACGCCTTTAGTGACGCCATAGTCAAATATCAAATATCAGCTATATGAAATATCCAAATTTATGTTAATTTATATCAACCAATGTAGGATTGTGCACTCTTTAATTTAACACTTTTTGTGCGTTTTCACACCGTTTTTACTTGAGTTTTTCGAGATTTCATTAACATTAACACATTGTATTACTCTTACACTGACATGTGTAGTAGCCTACGTAGATAAAATATTACATAATCAAAGCGATACACCGTCACAGGACCGGAAAAATCCTATTTTTTAACGGAAAATGAACGGAAAAGAGTAATGTGTGATATATCATTGAAATAAAAATAACATCTACTTTCAAAAAGTCTATTAAAAACGCATTTTGTAGAGGAAAATAAAAAATTTTTTGTCAAAGGGGCACTAAACGTCACCCAATCTGCACCAGAACTTTTTCATCTTATATACGATACTAACATCACTCGTACAAAATTCCATCGAACTGTGTTTGCTAATTTCGGCACTAGCGTGTCCCCATACATAGACATGCACACACACACAGACATTTTAAAAAAAAACCAGCATTGAGTGTTCCTGCGATCTCAAAACGTAAAGATGTGGGCTTATCTTAATTCTTTTTTACCAATAGCAGAAACCTCCCTAATTTTTTTAATTAGTGGAAAGCTCAAAACCATTTAGGTAATGTTACTGTTTTTTATAGCAATTTTGAAGCTTTATAAAACGATACATCAATTTCAGAATAATTTAAACTGTAAGTCCTAGGATACTCTGCATTAATTTCAGAATAGTTTAAACTGCAAGTCCTAGGACATTCTTAAAGTGTAGTTTTGCTCTATAATAAGATTCATGAAACACGATAGCACTGCCTAGTTTACGAGAAGAAATATGACAGTTTACCATAGCTAACAAGCCAGAGGAATCAATTAAGGCATTGTTCAATTTCTAAAAGTATACTACGTCAGCAAGTTGCCTGCAATTTTCTAGCGATGTAATGAATGCAATGATTGCATCTTCACAACCCAGTACTGTTGTGGGATTCATATTCTCTGAACACCTTAAAATTTAAATATCTCACGGATCTATTCTGCATAGATTCTAGTCGAGATTTGTAAAGTAAATATTATGGATTCCATAATATTTATACAATATTTAACCTACTGTGTATGAGTGCATAATGCATTGTATTTATAGTAATTATGGACCTACAATTATTACATGTTCTGATGTAGAATTCACCATTTTGTTACTCTTTGTTATTACCTAATCTATGTACAGTGTCTCATTTAAAATGAAGGCACCCGGATATTTTCGTAATTTTTTGAAATCCA